>WOVY01010569.1:0-1343275 GCA_013436015.1 Rhipicephalus annulatus
ATGAGATCTAACAGACAGTAATGCAAAGGAATGTACAGGGAAATTATTAGAACCAATGAAATGTAAATAGGAAGAAGAAAAAGTGGATGAAAAAATTACCAGCCGTGAGCAGGAATCGAACCTACGACCTTCGAATAACGCGTTCGATGCTCTAACCACTGAGCTATCACAGCGGCCTTCCCTCCATCCACTTTTTTGGTTTATATGTGAATTTAGAAAAGTAGAGTGACAGTCACGGCCATCTATAAGCCAAACGACGAGGTGTGAGAACACTCTTATTGCGCATGTTGGCGTCACAGTAGCCGTGAACTTATTATGAGCGGGCACTGATTAATTGTCCCTCTTATACAACCTAAACACAGCAAAGTCTGCAAGTACGAGACCCCTCTTCAATGAAATAAGGGAAAGAAGTGTATACCTAAGGGGCTCTTTTTTCCGTGTTTTATAACACAATATTAAGGAGATCTAACAGACAGTAATGCCAAGGAATGTACAGGGGAAGTTATTAAAACCAAATAGAATGTAAATAAGAAGAAAGAAAAGTGGATGAAGAAATTACCAACTGTGAGCAGGAATCGAACCTACGACCTTCGAATTACGCGTTCGAATGCTCTAACCACTGAGCTATCACAGCGGCCCTCCCTCCATCCACTTTTTGGGTTTATCTGTGAATTTAGAAGTAGGAGTGACAGTCAGCGCCATCTATAAGCCAAACGACGAGTGTGAGAACACTCTTATGCGCATGTTTGGCGTCACGTAGCACGTGAAACTTATTATGAGGCGGCAGCTGATTAATTGTCCCTCTTATACAACCTAAACACACCAAGTCTGCCAGTACGAGACCCTCGTTCAATGAAATAAGGGAAGAAGGTGTATACCTAACGGGCTCGTTTTTTTTCCGTGTTTAACACAATATTACTGAGATCTAACAGACAGTAATGCCAAGGAATGTACAGGGGAAGTTATTAAAACCAATAGAAGGTAAATAAGAGAAAGAAAAGTGGATGAAAAAATTACCAACTGTGAGCAGGAATCGAACCTACGACCTTCGAATTACGCGTTCGATGCTCTAACCACTGAGCTATCACAGCGGCCCTCCCTCCATCCACTTTTTTGGGTTTATCTGTGAATTTAGAAGTAGGAGTGACAGTCAGTCGCCATCTATAAGCCAAACGACGAGTGTGAGAACACTCTTATGCGCATGTTTGGGCGTCACGTAGCACGTGAGAACTTATTATGAGCGGGCAGCGATTAATTGTCCCTCTTATACAACCTAAACACACCAAGTCTGCCAGTCGAGACCCTCGTTCAATGAATAAGGGAAAGAAGTGTATACCTAAGGGCTCGTTTTTCCGTGTTTTAACACATATTAATGAGATCTAAGCAGACAGTAATGCCAAGGAATGTACAGGGGAAGTTAATAAAACCAATAGAATGTAAATAAGAAGAAAGAAAAGTGGATGAAAAGATTACCAACTGTGAGCAGGATTCGAACCTACGACCTTCGAATTACGTGTTCGATGCTCTAACCACTGAGCTATCACAGCGGCCCTCCCTCCATCCACTTTTTGAGGTTATCTGTGAATTTAGAAGTAGGAGTGACAGTCAGCGCCATCTATAAGCCAAACGACGAGTGTGAGAACACATCTTATGCGCATGTTTGGCGTCACGTAGCACGTGAACTTATTATGACCGGGCAGCTGATTAATTGTCCCCTCTTATACACACCTTATAAGACACACCAAAGTCTGCAGTACGAGAACCCTCGTTCAATGAAATAAGGGAAAGAAGTGTAGACCTAAGGGCTCGTTTTCCGTGTTTTAAACCATATTAATCGAGAATCCAACAGACAGTAGTGCCAATGGAATGTACAGGGGAAGTTATTGAAAACCACAGAGAATGTAACTAAGAAGAAAGAACAGTGGATGAAAAATTAACCACCAATTGTTGAGCAGGAATCGAAACTACGACATTCGAAGTGACGCGTTCGCGACTGCTCTAACCAGCATGAGCTATCACAGCGCGCCCTCCCTCCATCCACTTTTTTGGGTTTATCTGTGAATTTAGAAGTAGGAGTGACAGTCAGCGCCATCTAAGAATCCAGACGACGAGTGTGAGAACACTCTTATGCCATGTTTGGCGGCACGTAGCACGTGAAACCTATTATGAGCGGGCAGCTGATTAATTGTCCCTCTTATACAACCTAACACAACGGACGGGGGACCAATGTCTGCCAGTACGAGACCCTCGTTCAATGAAATAAGGGAAAGAAGTGTATACCTAAGGGCTCGTTATTTTCCGTGTTTTAACACAATATTAATGAGATCTAACAGACAGTAATGCCAAGGAATGTACAGGGGAAGTTATTAAAAATAGAAATGTAAATAAGAAGAAGAAGAAAAGTGGATGAAAAAGTTACAAACTGTGAGCAGGAATCGAAAACCGACGACCGTTCGAATTACGCCGTTTCGAATGCTCTAACCACTGAGCTATCACAGCGGCCCTCCCTCATTCACTTTTTTGGGTTTATCTGTAAGTTAGAAGTAGGAGTGACAGTCAGCGCCATCTATAAGCCAAACGACGAGTGTGAGAACACTCTTATGCGCATGTTTGGCGTCACGTAGCACGTGAACTTATTATGAGCGGGCAGCTGATTAATTGTCCCTCTTATACAACCTAAACACACCAAGTCTGCCAGTACGAGACCCTCGTTCAATGAAATAAGGGAAAGAAGTGTATACCTAAGGGCTCGTTTTTCCGTGTTTTAACACAATATTAATGAGATATAACAGACAGTAATGCCAAGGAATGTACAGGGGAAGTTATTAAAACCAATGGAATGTAAATAAGAAGAAAGAAAAGTGGATGAAAAAATTACCAACTGTGAGCAGGAATCGAACCTACGACCTTCGAATTACGCGTTCGATGCTCTAACCACTGAGCTATCACAGCGGCCCTCCCTCCATCCACTTTTTTGGGTTTATCTGTGAATTTAGAAGTAGGAGTGACAGTCAGCGCCATCTATAAGCCAAACGACGAGTGTGAGAACACTCTTATGCGCATGTTTGGCGTCACGTAGCACGTGAACTTATTATGAGCGGGCAGCTGATTAATTGTCCCTCTTATACAACCTAAACACACCAAGTCTGCCAGTACGAGACCCTCGTTCAATGAAATAAGGGAAAGAAGTGTATACCTAAGGGCTCGTTTTTCCGTGTTTTAACACAATATTAATGAGATCTAACAGACAGTAATGCCAAGGAATGTACAGGGGAAGTTATTAAAACCAATAGGAATGTAAATAAGAAGAAAGAAAAGTGGATGAAAAAATTACCAACTGTGAGCAGGAATCGAACCTACGACCTTCGAATTACGCGTTCGATGCTCTAACCACTGAGCTATCACAGCGGCCCTCCCTCCATCCACTTTTTTGGGTTTATCTGTGAATTTAGAAGTAGGAGTGACAGTCAGCGCCATCTATAAGCCAAACGACGAGTGTGAGAACACTCTTATGCGCATGTTTGGCGTCACGTAGCACGTGAACTTATTATGAGCGGGCAGCTGATAATTGTCCCTCTTATACAACCTAAACACACCAAGTCTTGCCAGTACGAGAACCTCGGTCAATGAAATAAGGGAAAGAAGTGTATACCTAAGGGCTCGTTTTTCCGTGTTTTAACACAATATTAATGAGATCTAACAGACAGTAATGCAAGGAATGTACAGGGGAAGTTATTAAAACCAATAGAATGTAAATAAGAAGAAAGAAAAGTGGATGAAAATTACAAACTTTGAGGCAGGAATCGAACCGGACGACCTTCGAATTACGCGTTCGATGCTCTATAACCCCTTGAGCTATCACAGCGCCTTCCTCCATACACTTTTTGGGTTTATCTGTGAATTTAGAAGTAGGAGTGACAGTCACGCCATCTATAAGCCAAACGACGAGTGTGAGAACATTATTATGCGCATGTTTGGCGTGCACGTAGCACGTGAACCTTATATGAGGCGGGCAGTGCTGATAATTGGTCCCTCTTATACAACCTAAACACACCAAGTTCTGCCAGTACGAGACCGCTCGTCAATGAAATAAGGAGAAGAAGTGTATACCTAAGGGCTCGTTTTTCCGTGTTTTTAAACACAATATTAATGAGATCTAACAGACAGTAATTCCAAGGAATGTACAGGGAAGTTATTAAAAACCAATAGAATGTAAATAAGAAGAAGAAAAGTGGATGAAAAATTACCAACTGTGAGCAGGAATCGAACCTACGACCTTCGAATTACGCGTTCGATGCTCTAACCACTGAGCTATCACAGCGGCCGCGGCCTCCCTCCATTCGACTTTTTTGGGTTTATCTGTGAATTTAGAAGTAGGAGTGACAGTCAGCGCCATCTATAAGCCAAACCGACGAGTGTGAGAACACTCTTATGCGCATGTTTGGCGTCACGTAGCACGTGAACTTATTATGAAGCGGGCAGCTGATTAATTGTCCCTCTATACAACCTAAACACACCAAGTCTGCCAGTACGAGACCCTCGTTCAATGAAATAAGGGAAAGAAGTGTATACCTAAGGGCTCGTTTTTCCGTGTTTTAAACACATATTAATGAGATCTACAGACAGTAATGCCAAGGAATGTACAGGGGAAGTTATTAAACCAAATAGAATGTAAATAAGAAGACAGAAAAGTGGATGAAAAATTACCAACTTGAGCAGGAATCGAACCGACGACCTTCGAATTACGCGTTCGATGCTCTAACCACTGAGCTATCACAGCAGGGCCTCCCTCCAACCACTTTTTTGGGTTTATCTGTGAATTTAGAAGTAGGAAGTGACAGTCAGCGGCCATCTATAAGGCCAAACGACGAGTGTGAGAGACATTCTTATGGCGCATGTTTGGCGTCACGTAGCACGTGAACTTATTATGAGCGGGCAGCTGATTAAGTTGTCCCTCTTATACAACCTAAACACACCAAGTCTGCCAGTACGAGACCCTCGTTCAATGAAATAAGGGAAAGAAGTGTATACCTAAGGGCTCGTTTGTTCCGTGTTTTAAACACAATATAATGAGATCTAACAGACAGTAATTCCAAGGAATGTACAGGGGAAGTTTATTATAAACCAATAGAATGTAAATAAGAAGAAAGAAAAGTGGATGAAAAATTACCAACTGTGAGCAGGAATTCGAACCTACGACCTTCGAATTACGCGTTCGATGCTCTAACCACTGAGCTATCACAGGCGCTGCCCTCCCCTCCATTCACTTTTTGGGTTATCTGTGAATTTAGAAGTAGGAGTGACAGTCAGCGCCATCTATAAGCCAAACGACGAGTGTGAGAACACTCTTATGCGCATGTTTGGCGTCACGTAGCACGTTAACTTATTATGAGCGGGCAGCTGATTAATTGTCCCTCTTATACAACCTAAAACACACCAAGTCTGCCAGTACGAGACCCTCGTTCAATGAAATAAGGGAAAGAAGTGTATACCTAAGGGCTCGTTTTTTCGTGTTTTAAACACAATATTAATGAGATCTAACAGACAGTAATGCCAAGGAATGTACAGGGGAAGTTATTAAACCATAGAATGTAAAATAGAAGAAAGAAAAGTGGATGAAGAATTACCAACTGTGAGCAGGAATCGAACCTACGACCTTCGAATTACGCGTTCGATGCTCTAACCACTGAGCTATCACAGCTGCCCTCCCTCCATCCACTTTTTTGGGTTTATCTGTGAATTTAGAAGTAGGAGTGACAGTCAGCGCCATCTATAAGCCAAACGTACGAGTGTGAGAACACGCTTATGCGCATGTTTGGCGTCACTGTAGCACGTGAACTATTATGAGCGGGCAGCTGATTCATTGTCCCTCTTATACAACCTAAACACAACCAAGTCTGCCAGTACGAGACCCTCGTTCAATGAAATAAGGGAAAGAAGTGTATACCTAAGGGCTCGTTTTTTTTGTTTCCGTGTTTTAACACAATATTAATGAGATCTAACAGACAGTAATCCAAGGAATGTACACGGAGGAAGTTATAAAACCAAATAGAATGTAAATAAGAAGAAGAAAAGTGGATGAAAAAATTACCAACTGTGAGCAGGAATTCGAACCTACGACCTTCGAATTACGCGTTCGATGCTCTAACCACTGGAGCTATCACAGCGGCCCTCCCTCCATACCAATTTTTGGGTTTATCTGTGAATTTAGAAGTAGGAGTGACAGTCAGCGCCATCTATAAGCCAAACGACGAGTGTGAGAACACTCTTAGGCGCATGTTTGGCGTCACGTAGCACGTGAACTTATTATGAGCGGGCAGCTGATTATTGTCCCTCTTATACAACCTAAACACACCAAGTCTGCCAGTACGAGACCCTCGTTCAATGAAATAAGGGAAAGAAGTGTATACCTTAAGGGCTCGTTTTTCCGTGTTTTAACACATAATTAATAGAGATCTAACAGACAGTAATGCCAAGGAATGTACAGGGGAAAAGTTATTAAAACCAATAGAATGTAAATAGAAGAAAGAAAAGTGGATGAAAAATTACCAACTGTGAGCAGGAATCGAACCTACGACCTTCGAATTACGCGTTCGATGCTCTAACCACTGAGCTATCACAGCGGCCCTCCCTCATACCACTTTTTGGGTTTATCTGTGAATTTAGAAGTAGGAGTGGACAGTCAGCGGCCATCTATAAGCCAAACGACGAGTGTGAGAATCACTCTTATGCGCATGTTTGGCGTCACGTAGCACGTGAACTTATTATGAGCGGGGCAGCTGATTATTGTCCCTCTTATACAACCTAAACACACCAAGTCTGCCAGTACGAGACCCTCGTTCAATGAAATAAGGGAAAGAAGTGTATACCTAAGGGCTCGTTTTTCCGTGTTTTAAACACAATAATTAATGAGATCTAACAGACAGTAATGCCAAGGAATGTACAGGGGGAAGTTATTAAAACCAATAGAATGTAAATAAGAAGAAAGAAAGTGGATGAAGAATTACCAACTGTGAGCAGGAATCGAACCTACGACCTTCGAATTACGCGTTCGATGCTCTGAACCACTGAGCTAATCACAGCCGCCCTCCCTCCATCCACTTTTTTGGGTTTATCTGTGAATGTAGAAGTAGGAGTGACAGTCAGCGCCATCTATAAGCCAAACGACGAGTGTGAGAACACTTCTTATGCGCATGTTGGCGTCACGTAGCACGTGAACCTTATTATGAGCGGGCAGCTGATTAATTGTCGCTCTTATAACAACCTAACACACCAAGTCTGCCAGTACGAGACCCTCGTTCAATGAAATAAGGGAAAGAAGTGTAGACCTAAGGGCTCGTTTTTCCCGTGTTTATAACACAATATTAATGAGATCTAACAGACAGTAATGCCAAGGAATGTACAGGGGAAGTTATTAAAACCAATAGAATTTAAATAAGAAGAAAGAAAAGTGGATGAAGAATTACCAACTGTGAGCAGGAATCGAACCTACGACCTTCGAATTACGCGTTCGATGCTCTAACCACTGAGCTTCACAGCGGCCCTCCCTCCATCCACTTTTTTGGGTTTATCTGTGAATTTAGAAGTAGGAGTGACAGTCAGCGCCATCTATAAGCCAACGACGAGTGTGAGAACACTCTTATTGCGCATGTTTGGCGTCACGTAGCACGTGACCTTATTATGAGCGGGCAGCTGATTAATTGTCCCTCTTATACAACCTAAACACACCAAGTCTGCCAGTACGAGACCCTCGTTCAATGAAATAAGGGAAAGAAGTGTATACCTAAGGGCTCGTTTTTCCGTGTTTTAACACAATATTAATGAGATCTAACAGACAGTAATGCCAAGAATGTACAGGGGAAGTTATTAAAACAATAGAATGTAAATAAGAAGAAAGAAAAGTGGATGAAAAATTACCAACTGTGAGCAGGATCGAACCTACGACCTTCGAATTACGCGTTCGATGCTCTAACCACTGAGCTATCACAGCGGCCCTCCCTCCAATCCACTTTTTGGGTTTATATCTGTGAATTTAGAAGTAGGAGTGACAGTCAGCGGCCATCTATAAGCCAAACGACGAGTGTGAGAACACTCTTATGCGCATGTTTGGCGTCACGTAGCACGTGAACTATTATGAGCGGGCAGCTGATTAATTGTCCTCTTATACAACCTAAACACACCAAGTCTGCCAGTACGAGACCCTCGTTCAATGAAATAAGGGAAAGAAGTGTATACCTAAGGGCTCGTTTTTCCGTGTTTTAAACACAATATTAAATGAGAATCTAACAGACAGTAATGCCAAGGAATGTACAGGGGAAGTTATTAAAACCAATAGAATGTAAATAGAAGAAAGAAAAGTGGATGAAAAAGTTACCAACTGTGAGCAGGAATTCGAACCTACGACCTTCGAATTACGCGTTCGATGCTCTAACCACTGAGCTATCACAGCGGCCCTCCCTCCATTCACTTTTTTTGGGTTTATCTGTGAATTTAGAAGTAGGAGTGACAGTCAGCGCCATCTATAAGCCAAACGACGAGTGTGAGAACACTCTATGCGCATGTTTTGGCGTCACGTAGCACGTTGAACTTATTATGAGCGGGCAGCTGATTAATTGTCCCTCTTATACAACCTAAACACACCAAGTCTGCCAGTACGAGACCCTCGTTCAATGAAATAAGGGAAAGAAGTGTATACCTAAGGGCTCGTTTTTCCGTGTTTTAAACACAATATTAATGAGATCTAACAGACAGTAATGCCAAGGAATGTACAGGGTAAGTTATTAAAAACCAATAGAATGTAAATAAGAAGAAAGAAAAGTGGATGAAAAATTACCAACTGTGAGCAGGAATCGAAGCCTACGACCTTCGAATTACGCGTTCGATGCTCTAACCACTGAGCTATCACAGCGGCCCTCCCTCCATCCACTTTTTTGGGTTTATCTGTGAATTTAGAAGTAGGGAGTGACAGTCAGCGCCATCTATAAGCCAAACGACGAGTGTTGAGAACACTCTTATGCGCATGTTTGGCGTCACGTAGCACGTGAACTTATTATGAGCGGGCAGCTGATTAATTGTCCCTCTTATACAAACCTAAACACACCAAGTCTGCCAGTACGAGACCCTCGTTCATATGAAATAAGGGAAAGAAGTGTATACCTAAGGGCTCGTTTTTTCCGTGTTTTAACACAATATTAATGAGATCTACAGACAGTAGATGCCAAGGAATGTACAGGGGAAGTTATTAAAAACCAATAGAATGTAAATAAGAAGAAAGAAAAGTGGATGAAGAAATTACCAACTGTGAGCAGGGATCGAACCTACGACCTTCGAATTACGCGGTCGATGCTCTAACCACTGAGCTATCACAGCGGCCTCCTCCCTCCATCCACTTTTTTGGGTTTATCTGTGAATTTAGAAGTAGGAGTGACAGTCAGCGCCATCTATAAGCCAAACGACGAGTGTGAGAACACTCTTATGCGCATGTTTGGCGTCACGGTAGCACGTGAACTTATTATGAGCGGGCAGCTGATTAATTGTCCCTCTTATACAAACCTAAACACACCAAGTCTGCCAGTACGAGACCCTCGTTCAATGAAATAAGGGAAAGAAGGTGTATACCTAAGGGCTCGTTTTTCCGTGTTTATAACACAATATTAATGAGATCTAACAGACAGTAATGCCAAGGAATGTACAGGGGAAGTTATTAAAACCAATAGAATGTAAATAAGAAGAAGAAGAAGTGGATGAAAAATTACCAACTGTGAGCAGGAATCGAACCTACGACCTTCGAATTACGCGTTCGATGCTCTAACCACTGAGCTATCACAGCGGCCCTCCCCTCCATACACTTTTTTGGGTTTATCTGTGAATTTAGAAGTAGGAGTGACAGTCAGCGCCATCTATAAGCCAAACGACGAGTGTGAGAACACTCTTATGCGCATGTTTGGGCGTCACGTAGCACGTGAACTTATTATGAGCGGGCAGCTGATTAATTGTCCCTCTTATACAACCTAAACACACCAAGTCTGCCAGTACGAGACCCTCGTTCAATGAAATAAGGGAAGAAGTGTATACCTAAGGGCTCGTTTTTCCGTGTTTTAACACAATATTAATGAGATCTAACAGACAGTAATGCCAAGGAAATGTACAGGGGAAGTTATTAAAACCAATAGAATGTAAATAAGAAGAAAGAAAAGTGGATGAAAAATTACAACTGTGAGCAGGAATTCGAACCTACGACCTTCGAATTACGCGTTCGATGCTCTAACCACTGAGCTATCACAGCGGCCTCCCTCCATCCACTTTTTTGGGTTTATCTGTGAATTTAGAAGTAGGAGTGACAGTCAGCGCCATCTATAAGCCAAACGACGAGTGTGAGAACACTCTTATGCGCATGTTTGGCGTCACGTAGCACGTGAACTTATTATGAGCGGGCAGCTGATTAATTGTCCCTCTTATACAACCTAAACACACCAAGTCTGCCAGTACGAGACCCTCGTTCAATGAAATAAGGGAAAGAAGTGTATCCTAAGGGCTCGTTTTTCCGTGTTTTAACACAATATTAATGAGATCTAACAGACAGTAATGCCAAGGAATGTACAGGGGAAGTTATTAAAAACCAATAGAATGTAAATAAGAAGAAAGAAAAGTGGATGAAAAATTACCAACTGTGAGCAGGAATCGAACCTACGACCTTCGAATTACGCGTTCGATGCTCTAACCACTGAGCTATCACAGCGGCCCTCCCTCCATCCACTTTTTTGGGTTTATCTGTGAATTTAGAAGTAGGAGTGACAGTCAGCGCCATCTATAAGCCAAACGACGAGTGTGAGAACACTCTTATGCGCATGTTTGGGCGTCACGTAGCACGTGAACTTATTATGAGCGGGCAGCTGATTAATTGTCCCTCTTATACAACCTAAACACACCAAGTCTGCCAGTACGAGACCCTCGTTCAATGAAATAAGGGAAAGAAGTGTATACCTAAGGGCTCGTTTTTCCGTGTTTTAACACAATATAATGAGATCTAACAGACAGTAATGCCAAGGAATGTACAGGGGAAGTTATTAAAAACCAATAGAATGTAATAGAAGAAAGAAAAGTGGATGAAGAATTACCAACTGTGAGCAGGAATCGAACCTACGACCTTCGAATTACGCGTTCGATGCTCTAACCACTGAGCTATCACAGCGGCCCTCCCTCCATCCACTTTTTGGGTTTATCTGTGAATTTAGAAGTAGGAGTGACAGTCAGCGCCATCTATAAGCCAAACGACGAGTGGTGAGAACACTCTTATGCGCATGTTTGGCGTCACGTAGCACGTGAACTTATTATGAGCGGGCAGCTGATTAATTGTCCCTCTTATACAACCTAAACACACCAAGTCTGCCAGTACGAGACCCTCGTTCAATGAAATAAGGGAAAGAAGTGTATACCTAAGGGCTCGTTTTTCCGTGTTTTAACACAATATTAATGAGATCTAACAGACAGTAATGCCAAGAATGTACAGGGGAAGTTATTAAAACCAATAGAATGTAAATAGAGAAGAAAGAAAAGTGGATGAAAGAATTACCAACTGTGAGCAGGAATCGAACCTACGACCTTCGAATTACGCGTTCGATGCTCTAACCACTGAGCTATCACAGCGGCCCTCCCTCCATCCACTTTTTTGGGTTTATCTGTGAATTTAGAAGTAGGAGTGACAGTCAGCGCCATCTATAAGCCAAACGACGAGTGTGAGAACACTCTTATGCGCATGTTTGGCGTCACGTAGCACGTGAACTTATTATGAGCGGGCAGCTGATTAATTGTCCCTCTTATACAACCTAAACACACCAAGTCTGCCAGTACGAGACCCTCGTTCAATGAAATAAGGGAAAGAAGTGTATACCTAAGGGCTCGTTTTTCCGTGTTTTAACACAATATAATGAGATATAACAGACAGTAATGCCAAGGAATGTACAGGGGAAGTTATTAAAACCAATAGGAATGTAAATAAGAAGAAAGAAAAGTGGATGAAAAATTACCAACTGTGAGCAGGAATTCGAACCTACGACCTTCGAATTACGCGTTCGATGCTCTAACCACTGAGCTATCACAGCGGCCCTCCCTCCATCCACTTTTTTGGGTTTATCTGTGAATTTAGAAGTAGGAGTGACAGTCAGCGCCATCTATAAGCCAAACGACGAGTGTGAGAACACTCTTATGCGCATGTTTGGCGTCACGTAGCACGTGAACTTATTATGAGCGGGCAGCTGATTAATTGTCCCTCTTATACAACCTAAACACAACCAAGTCTGCCAGTACGAGACCCTCGTTCAATGAAATAAGGGAAAGAAGTGTATACCTAAGGGCTCGTTTTTCCGTGTTTTAACACATATTAATGAGATCTAACAGACAGTAATGCCAAGGAATGTACAGGGGAAGTTAGTAAAACCAATAGAATGTAAATAAGAAGAAAGAAAAGTGGATGAAAAATTACCAACTGTGAGCAGGAATCGAACCTACGACCTTCGAATTACGCGTTCGATGCTCTAAACCACTGAGCTATCACAGCGGCCCTCCCTCCATCCACTTTTTTGGGTTTATCTGTGAATTTAGAAGTAGGAGTGACAGTCAGCGCCATCTATAAGCCAAACGACGAGTGTGAGAACACTCTTATGCGCATGTTTGGCGTCACGTAGCACGTGAACTTATTATGAGCGGGCAGCTGATTAATTGTCCCTCTTATACAACCTAAACACACCAAGTCTGCCAGTACGAGACCCTCGTTCAATGAAATAAGGGAAAGAAGTGTATACCTAAGGGCTCGTTTTTCCGTGTTTTTAACACAATATTAATGAGATCTAACAGACAGTAATGCCAAGGAATGTACAGGGGAAGTTATTAAAACCAATAGAATGTAAATAGAAGAAAGAAAAGTGGATGAAAAATTACCAACTGTGAGCAGGAATCGAACCTACGACCTTCGAATTACGCGTTCGATGCTCTAACCACTGAGCTATCACAGCGGCCCTCCCTCCATCCACTTTTTTGGGTTTATCTGTGAATTAGAAGTAGGAGTGACAGTCAGCGCCATCTATAAGCCAAACGACGAGTGTGAGAACACTCTTATGCGCATGTTTGGCGTCACGTAGCACGTGAACTTATTATGAGCGGGCAGCTGATTAATTGTCCCTCTTATACAACCTAAACACACCAAGTCTGCCAGTACGAGACCCTCGTTCAATGAAATAAGGGAAAGAAGTGTATACCTAAGGGCTCGTTTTTCCGTGTTTTAACACAATATTAATGAGATCTAACAGACAGTAATGCCAAGGAATGTACAGGGGAAGTTATTAAAAACCAATAGAATGTAAATAAGAAGAAAGAAAAGTGGATGAAAAAATTACCAACTGTGAGCAGGAATCGAACCTACGACCTTCGAATTACGCGTTCGATGCTCTAACCACTGAGCTATCACAGCGGCCCTCCCTCCAATCCACTTTTTTGGGTTTATCTGTGAATTTAGAAGTAGGAGTGACAGTCAGCGTCATCTATAAGCCAAACGACGAGTGTGAGAACACTCTTATGCGCATGTTTGGCGTCACGTAGCACGTGAACTTATTATGAGCGGGCAGCTGATTAATTGTCCTCTTATACAACCTAAACACACACAAGTCTGGCCAGTACGAGACCCCTCGTTCAATGAAAATAAGGGAAAGAAGTGTATACCTAAGGGCTCGTTTTTTCCGTGTTTTAACACATATTAATGAGATCTAACAGACAGTAATGCCAATGAATGTACAGTGGAAGTTATTAAAACCAATAGAATGTAAATAAGAAGAAGAAAGTGGATGAAAAGTTTACAAACTTTGAGCAGGAATCGAACCGACGACCTTCGAATTACGCGTTCGATGCTCTAACCACTGAGCTATCACAGCGGCCCTCCCTCCAGTACACTTTTTTGGGTTTATTACTGTGAATTTAGAAGTAGGAGTGACAGTCATGCGCCATCTATAAGCCAACGACGAGTGTGAGAACACTCTATATTCGCATGTTTGGCGTCACGTAGCACGTGAACCTATTATGAGTGGGCAGCTGATTATTGTCCCTCTTATACAACCTAAACCGACCAAGTCTGCCAGTACGAGACCCTCGTTCAATGAAATAAGGGAAAGAGAGTGTATACCTAAGGGCTCGTTTTTCCGTGTTTTAACACAATATTAATGAGATCTAACAGACAGTAATGCCAAGGAATGTACAGGGGAAGTTATTAAAACCAATAGAATGTAAATAAGAAGAAAGAAAAGTGGATGAAGAAATTACCAACTGTGAGCAGGGAATCGAACCTACGACCTTCGAATTACGCGTTCGATGCTCTAACCACTGAGCTATCACAGCGGCCCTCCCTCCATCCACTTTTTTGGGTTTATCTGTGAATTTAGAAGTAGGAGTGACAGTCAGCGCCATCTATAAGGCCAAACGACGAGTGTGAGAACACTCTTATGCGCATGTTTGGCGTCACGTAGCACGTGAACTTATTATGAGCGGGCAGCTGATTAATTGTCCCTCTTATACAACCTAAACACACCAAGTCTGCCAGTATGAGACCCTCGTTCAATGAAATAAGGGAAAGAAGGTGTATACCTAAGGGCTCGTTTTTCCGTGTTTTAACACAATATTAATGAGATCTAACAGACAGTAATGCCAAGGAATGTACAGGGGAAGTTATTAAAACCAATAGAATGTAAATAAGAAGAAAGAAAAGTGGATGAAAATTACCAACTTTGAGCAGGAATCGAACCGACGACCTTCGAATTACGCGTTCGATGCTCTAACCACTGAGCTATCACAGCGGCCCCTCCCTCCATCCACTTTTTTGGGTTTATCTGTGAATTTAGAAGTAGGAGTGACAGTCAGCGCCATCTATAAGCCAAACGACGAGTGTGAGAACACTCTTATGCGCATGTTTGGCGTCACGTAGCACGTGAACCTTATTATGAGCGGGCAGCTGAATAATTGTCCCTCTTATACAACCTAAACACACCAAGTCTGCCAGTACGAGACCCTCGTTCAATGAAATAAGGGAAAGAAGTGTATACCTAAGGGCTCGTTTTTCCGTGTTTTAACACAATATTAATGAGATATAACAGACAGTAATGCCAAGGAATGTACAGGGGAAGTTATTAAAACCAATGGAATGTAAATAAGAAGAAAGAAAAGTGGATGAAAAAATTACCAACTGTGAGCAGGAATCGAACCTACGACCTTCGAATTACGCGTTCGATGCTCTAACCACTGAGCTATCACAGCGGCCCTCCCTCCATCCACTTTTTTGGGTTTATCTGTGAATTTAGAAGTAGGAGTGACAGTCAGCGCCATCTATAAGCCAAACGACGAGTGTGAAAACACTCTTATGCTGCATGTTTGGCGTCACGTAGCACGTGAACTTATTATGAGCGGGCAGCTGATTAATTGTCCCTCTTATACAACCTAAACACACCAAGTCTGCCAGTACGAGACCCTCGTTCAATGAAATAAGGGAAAGAAGTGTATACCTAAGGGCTCGTTTTTCCGTGTTTTAACACAATATTAATGAGATATAACAGACAGTAATGCCAAGGAATGTACAGGGAAGTTATTAAAACCAATGGAATGTAAATAAGAAGAAAGAAAAGTGGATGAAAAATTACCAACTGTGAGCAGGAATCGAACCTACGACCTTCGAATTACGCGTTCGATGCTCTAACCACTGAGCTATCACAGCGGCCCTCCCTCCATCCACTTTTTTGGGTTTATCTGTGAATTTAGAAGTAGGAGTGACAGTCAGCGCCATCTATAAGCCAAACGACGAGTGTGAAAACACTCTTATGCGCATGTTTTGGCGTCACGTAGCACGTGAACTTATTATGAGCGGGCAGCTGATTAATTGTCCCTCTTATACAACCTAAACACACCAAGTCTTCCAGTACGAGACCCTCGTTCAATGAAATAAGGGAAAGAAGTGTATACCTAAGGGCTCGTTTTTCCGTGTTTTAACACAATATTAATGAGATCTAACAGACAGTAATGCCAAGGAATGTACAGGGGAAGTTATTAAAACCAATGGAATGTAAATAAGAAGAAAGAAAAGTGGATGAAAAATTACCAACTGTGAGCAGGAATCGAACCTACGACCTTCGAATTACGCGTTCGATGCTCTAACCACTGAGCTATCACAGCGGCCCTCCCTCCATCCACTTTTTTGGGTTATCTGTGGAATTTTAGAAGTAGGATTGACAGTCAGCGCCATCTATAGGCCAAACGACGAGTGTGAGAACACTCTTATGCGCATGTTTGGCGTCACGTAGCACGTGAACTTATGAGCGGGCAGCTGATTAATTGTCCCTATTATACAACCTAAACACACCAAGTCTGCCATTACGAGACCCCTCATAATGAAATGAAATGGAAGAAGAGAAAATGAATATACCTAGGGCTCGTTTTTCCGTGTTTTTTAACCAATATTAATAGAGATTTAACAGACAGTAATGCAAAGGAATGTACAGGGGAAATTATTAGAACCAATGAAATGTAAATAGAAAGAAAGAAAAGTGGATGAAATTACCAGCCGTGAGCAGGAATCGAGCCTACGACCTTCGAATAACGCGTTCGATGCTCTAACCACTGAGCTATCACAGCGGCCCTCCCTCCATCCACTTTTTTGGGTTATCTGTGAATTTAGAAGTAGGAGTGATGACAGTCACGCCATCTATAGGCCAAACGACGAGTGTGAGAACACTCTTATGCGCATGTTTGGCGTCACGTTAGCACGTGAACTTTGAGGGGCGCCGCTGAATTATTGTCCCTATTATACAACCTAAACACACCAAGTCTGCTATTACGAGACCCTCGTTCAATGAAATAAGAAAAGAAGTGTATACCTAGGGCTCGTTTTTCCGTGTTTTTTAACACAATAATAATGATCTAACAGACAGTAATGCAAAGGAATGTACAGGGGAAATTATTAGAACCAATGGAATGTAAATAGGAAGAAAGAAAGTGGATGAAAAATTACCAGCCGTGAGCAGGAATCGACCTACGACCTTCGAATAACGCGTTCGATTCTAAAACCACTGAGCTATCACAGCGGCCTTCCCTCCATCCACTTTTTTGGTTTATATGTGAATTTAGATAGGAGTGACAGTCAGCGCCATCTATAGGCAAACGACGAGTGTGAGAACACTCTTATGCGCATGTTTGGCGTCACGTAGCACGTGAACTTATGAGCGGGCAGCTGAGATAATTGTCCCTATTATACAACCTAACACACCAGTTGCCATTACGAGACCCTCGTTCAATGAAAAAGGGAAAGAAGTGTATACCTAAGGGCTCGTTTTTCCGTGTTTTTTGCCCACAATACAATGAGATCTAACAGACAGTAATGCAAAGGAATGTACAGGGGATTATTAGAACCAAGCAATGTAAATAGGAAGAAAGAAAGAAATGAAAACATACGTGAGATATGACATGCTAATGATTTCACCGTGATGCCACACATCGTCAAAGACTCATTTCGATCGCCGATGTGCAACAGCTTAGGAGCGGCGGCCGCAGCCACATATCCGCGACCCACTGTGCCGCTAACAAGTCGGCGAGTCCTAAGCGAGCGACGTCGTTCAGCTCTAGCAAGTGAATGCGAGACCAAACATGGCACTGCACGCGGAGTGTCTGCCGCCAACGAATTTCGAACAGGAGAGCGAGCATACACTTGGCCACCACCACGAACAGTGCCGAGCTGGTTTTGAGCTGGCGCCAAAGAAATCGATGGTAATGCGGCCCTTTTCCACAAAATCGAGCAAGTGCAGCACGCAAACGCGAGTCCGCCGCCGCGGCCAACGAACGGCGCCGAGCTGCTTGCGAACGACTGACGGGAAAGCCAACTGTAATGGCGACCAATTTTCAGTGAGTTCCAACGCTAGCTAAAGCCTCGCCAGCCCATGCTGGTGCACTTACAGCGCGCGACATACTACAACCAAGCTCTTTACGAGAACCCGGAACGTGTTTTCGACAACTCCGAACACAGCGACGAGATCTCGGCCCATTATCGTCCACCCGGAGCTCATCGTGGCGGCGAAGGCAGGTGAGCACACGATGAGCGAGCGTACGGGAGGCCAACGGCAATGACGGCCAATTTCCAGGTGGTCGCCAATCACAGGCGAACTGCAGACGCCGAAGCTGACCTTCGTGATGCATTTCGTGAGTGCGATTTACAACACGACCGAGCGCGTTGCTGGCAAGGGCGATCCGTATCGCACATGCGACAAGTAGAGTAGAATAAAGAATGATAACCCTCTTGCTTTAGAATCCAGCGCTGTTTTCTGCCTTGAGTCGGACTGAAGTATATATCCGATAGACCTGTTGTCTTCTCGGCCACCATATTGGCCTTGGCAACTGTTGCTGTCGTCTGTTGGTCATGACTATCTTGAAGCCAGAGATATATAGCATGGCGTGGTGACCTGTCGATGCTTGCTACAGACTTCATGGGTGCAGCGAAACGTTGAAGCAGCAGCTCACGCTCATCCAGGTGTACACACAAGCACCACGTCGTAAATTTTAGGTGGCCAAATCCAAGCGGCCGTGGTCGAGCACTCCGAGCGCGACGCAACGCGAACCTTCTCCAGCAAAATACGAGGAAGGCTGATCCAGCAGAGGACGAGAAAGAGGGCTGGTCTCCTTGGCAACGCCTTTCGCACGCCTGCAATCCCTGGTCGGTTCATCCCTTTGGGGCGTGTTTGGGGAAGTGGTTTGGTGCAGCACGCTTCCCTCTGTGGTTGCTCCTCAATGGTCTATCTGTTCATAGCACGCGCCAATAGGGCTCCGTTGCTCCTTTTTCGGGTAATTTTGCCTTAGAGTGCACTACATCCAGCTCGATATGTGCAGGCCGAGGGAGTGCCGAGGGCTGGTGCGGCGGTGCCCTCTGACGCGCCGCCTCAGTATACGTTGGGCCATAAAATGGCGAGACTTTTTTCCTTGCTTCTTTAGAAGAAATGTTTTCTTTCACTTTCCCCGTTATTATCTTCTTTTCTTTCTTCCAGTATGGACAGGAACGTGAATATGCAGCATGGTTTCCGTCCCAGTTCACTCAGTGCGGCAGCTCTTTGTAGTTCCCAGACACGGGCCCAGGGCTCTACATTGTGCACAGGTCTGGCGACCACGACAGCTTTTAGAGCCATTGTCATACCTCTGACATTAGAAGCAACGACGGGGGTTTGTTATGTATAGCCTGATTGAAGTTTTAGTGTATCTTGTTTGAATGATTTCTGGAAATTTACTGGAAAGAAACTTGAGTATTAGGTGTTTCGTTGGTGTTTCCTTTTAGTCTCTTCTGATGACAATTCTCTGTACATTAGTCACATGTTGGCTCTTACATCCCTCTAAAAGTTCAATCTCGGTCAGGTCAAGTAAGTCCATGTCAGATATCACTCCGCTGGTTGTGTTCATTGATCTGTGTGGTGTTATAGTTATTGGTATGCCAGCGAAAGCTGAGAGACGGTCTAGCTTTTGAAATTGTTCTTTGTCCTGATTTCGTGAAAGAGGTCTGCGCTAGCTATTTTAGCCAAGAGTTTCGGTAAGACATCTAGCAACTACGAAGGAAGAGACGGTCCTGGCTTGCTTTCCAGTTTTTTCACAGTGAATGACATGAAAGTGAGGAAATGTTTCTATTGGCTCGTTGAAAATGTTTATGTCATCTGTGCGTACCCGCTTTAAGTCGGTACAATCGGTAAGTAAATGGAATGCTCTATACATGCCGGTTTTATTTTTATTCAGCAGTGTTGGCGACCACCCACTATTGGAGCCCAATGAGCGGACGGACGCTACAAGTTTGTAAATACGAAAAGCTTGCCGACACCAGTCGTACAACACCACTATAACGCAATGCGCCTAGACCAAGGTAGGCTATTCGCACTGGGTTTACCCTTGCCGCCAGAAAAATCGGAGATAAAAAGAAGAAACAAGAAGGCAGAAAAGATAAAAAGTGATGGCAAACACGAAGATGTATAGACAACATCAGGACCATTTCCCTCACTTCTAATCTTGTTAAGCTAGTAGAACGGGTTCTATATCGACATCTAGATAAAATGGATAGAGCAAAATAATGTATTGAGTGTATCTCAACGTGGATTTAAACCGGGCTGCTCTATATGGTGTGCGCATGTTGACCAGGAAGCTAGAATCAAACTTGCTCGGCACAGAAAGCAATACGCCACTCTTGTGACTTTAGATATCGCTAAGGCGTACGACAGTGTGGAGCACGCTATCTTGATTAGTAGACTTCGAAGCGTGAATGTTGCCGAGTATATAATTTCACAGATTCAAAATCTTTAAATGTACGTACATTTCATTGTTCACAAAATGGGCTATAGTCACAACATTACAAACAGACAAGGGGAGTTCCTCAGGGATCCGTTATTGTGCCCATTTTATTCAATATATTATTAAGCTCTATCCCAACCCACGATGAAGTGCAAGTGTATGTATATGCAGACGATATAGCCTTCCTTTCAGCTTCAAATGACATACATTCTTTGTACAAAATTTTACAATCATATTTAAATGATAATGAAGTATGGCTTAATGACCTGCGAATGTCCCTTAATGTTAAGAAAAGTGCTCTTCTTACATTTCCATTGAGTTCTCCTGTCAGAATAGCATTGATGTACGGACAGGACTTCATTCCACAGGTAGACTCATGAAAACATTTGGGTATAATATACACTTCAAATCTTAATTGTAGTTCACATATTGAGTATATTGCGTCTAACGAATTACGTGCCATTGGTTTGCTCAAGGGCGTCAGCAATGGTCGAATTGGAATGCGTAGAAGAGCTTTAGTGATGACATATTGCATGCATGTCTGCCCAATATTAGAGTTTGGATGTGGGTTGTTCTGTGGGGGACCCACTTATAAATTACGTCCACGAGCGTGAGGCATTCCGCCTATGTTTAGGCCTCCCTAAGTTTGTCGCTACTAATATTCTTTATCATGAAGAACATCTGCCCTCTCTACGAACCAGGTTTCGCATAGTGACTGTTCAAATATTTATGAACATCTACGCCTCCCCACAGAGACGCTCCCAATATGTATTTATAAGAGAGCCTTCCATATTTTTTATTGTGATTGGTCTCGGCTACGTCGACCTCAAATAGTTTATGTGCGAGAACTCTTACACCCGTTAGGGGTAAAAATCCGTGATATGAGTTTCTCACAGGTACGCAATCCTATGGTCAGAATAGAGTTTGACAATATATTTCCGAAAATGCTAAACTTTTGCCGATAAAATATTTGAATGGGTTGCTCGGAGATCATCTCTATAACCTTCAGATAAGTTCAGTTATAGCCACAGATCCTTCCGCGAATGCCGAGAAAGCAGGAGTGGGCCTCTACTGAACAGAATTAGATTTGTCTTAGTCATTGCGACTGCTCAATTTTACGCCAATACTCCAGGCAGAATTTGATGGCAGTGATTCTGGCCATACGCAAGCTACCAACGTGTATCTCTTCGGCTGTTATACTACCTGATTCTTTGTCAGTTTGCACTGCTCCGACAGCAACAAAAACATCGCCTTGTTTATTAGAATTCCATACGTATATACCCAGTCACGTTAGTGTTATCCGAATGGTTTGGGCGCCAGGTCACACTGGACTGATACTAAATGAAGCGGCGGGCACACTGGTGGCAGAATCAATTCAGGGCCCCATTCTGAATATTTTAAGACCCGGCTGCTTATATACAATCACGCGATTTCGGAATTTCTGTATACGCCAGGAACACACAAACTCTTTTGTTCTAAACGGCGCAGATTTTCAGCACCTTAAGTTTCAGTGGTACAGCGCTTGGTGTGCAACAAGACAATTCGATGTGACATTCACTTAATCGCAATGCAGGATTCTACCTTTAAACTTCTATTTATACAGACCTTGTTTTGTTCCTTCCCCTCATTGTCACTATTGTACACAAACAGAAACTATAGAGCCCTTTTTCACAGAATGCCGCAGGTATCAAAATTTAAGAAAAAAAATGTCTAATACTAGCTTTTCAAAAGCACGGGCTTGAGCTGTCTGAAACGGTACTACTCACCCTAGAGCCTTCGGAACTAGGTCATTGCAACAGGGACATATATGGAGCCATATATAGCTATATAAAAGAATCAAACCAGCTACCAGGCTAATCCCATAAGCACATACTCATTACTTAGTTTCGTTTTTAGTCTATTTCATATATTTTACTGTTCTTCATTTATTTTGTATCCCACTGCCGCGCGATTCATGGCCGATCCCCCGTAGTGGGTTGAGCCATCCCTCTTGGGACCAACCAACCAACCATGTAGAGAGAGAGGGAGGGATAGGAAAAGGCGATTGCCAATTTTTTCTGGGTGGCTTCAGTCCAGGGGTGCCGTCTACGTGAAGTCGGAGCCAAAGGGGTGCGTTGCTTCTGCCGGGGGGCCTTATAGGTCCAATGCCCCGGCGTCCGCTCAACCCCCCGGATCCTTTTTTCCCCAGACACAGCACAGCCACGCACGGCTAGGCGTGGGAGGGAGTTGAAACCCCCCGTTAGCTCGGGTCCGTGGTGTCGCTACACACCAAACGCCTGCGTAAGCAGACGCCCCTGCGGGGCTTCCTAGTCTTGCAGCAATTATTGTTATTCACCACAAAGCGCGTCTTTCTTCATGGCTCTTTTGATTTCGTTTGTTAGCGCTGGAAACATTTCTGACATTTTACATATTTGCAGTCAGAAAAGCTGATTCTGTTTTTTTCTTTCTTCCCACTCATTGGCCAAGATTTCTTACAGCCCAGATTTAAGCACAAGAAAACTGGAAAGTTTAAGTATCAAGATCAGAGAAGTACTTGCATGTAATCACTCAAACCAGTACCTCATGATAGAATATAATGAGATAATTCTTCTCAAATCTAAATTTATATCCAGCAAATTCTTAAAGAATAGGTTAGCAGATTTCCTGGTGCACGCAAAAAGTTCTGATGAATAAGAACAGGGCAGTAATTGTGACTGATTCACTCTTGTTATGCACAGCTTTTACAACTTCTCATACCTCTCGTGCCATCATGAAGTTACGAGTTTAGTTCCGTATCAGCTGAGCTATCTGAAATTAGTATGAGTCGCAGGGCACTGTAAGTTAAATATAAATGAAATAACGGAAGCCTTAACTCGCGCATTGCTTGATCTTTCGTTATTTCAGGTTTTTCTAGTGGTAGAACACTTCACTGCTATCAGATATAGACGTTCAGCTATTCACACAAATCGTACGGAAGCTATAACCACGTGGACAAAATATAAGCACGATAAAATTTCCATGGAAGTCGCAGGGGAAGCAATCTTGACAATCAAAAGTGACGATCACCAGATTTCGATGCCGTGTGTACCCCCAATAACTTATCCTTGCACACGGCAGATCAATGATATCACCCTTCTGCCAATTTTATGGAGAACTAGAAAATATCGAACATTTATTTTTTGTCATGTAGAAAATATCCTCGCACTAGAGCTCGACTTCTGTCTGATCCTTTTTAAAAATAGGTTTACCGTATAAGAATAAAATTTTTTCACTTTCAGTGCCTCATTCTCAAGTACTACCACAGGAATGCCTTTGATGACGTGTGTAATTTCATTATAGCTACTCAACGAGTACCAATTTAATCTGATATTTGAAGCTTTTTCGTTGTTTCAATAAGTGTGTGGTCAAAAACATTGCCCTGGAGAATGTGCGTCGTGCATGGACGTAGAAAATCAGTGTGCGGGGCCGATTTAGCATTTCAGGGTGCGCGGGAATCACCATGATGGTGATAGCAGTGAAACGTAAAGCTCGCCTATGCGCGTGCTCGTGCGCGTACCTCGTGAAAAGCTCCCGAGCCACGGGAACAGCTCGGCTAACCCCAGAGAGCAGAGGGCAAGCACAAGCTCAGGCCACGCCCCGACTGCTTGTTCTGACCCTCCGTGTCTGGGCCTCGTCTCGGCATTGAAGTTCTCGGGTGCGTTATGGACTGGGCATCGCCCCACCTCACCCCGGGTTGGTCTGAAGGAACGTTCTTCATGGCCAGCTGCTGTTCAAGTCTCGGAGCGAGGTACTGTCCAGTTCTGTTCGCAGCAGTCGTCGGTAAGCTGATCTCGGTGTGAGTACAAGCAAGCTCAGGCGTGACCACCGTACTGGGATGCCCCTGGTGGTTCTCTTCTAGGCTGGGCCCCACCTCAGTACGGACTCCGCAAGCACGAGGGACACCGCCTGTTGACGACGAGAGAGTTTCAAGTCAATCGCATAGTTCACACTCCAAGAGTACAACGTGAGTGGACGAACTAGAACATTAGCTCCCCTTCCGTGTAAGACCGTGAACGCGTGTACATATGTGCGAGTTTATGTAGTGTGTAGTCCCTTGTCCGCCTTCGTGTATATAAAAGTCTCTCGTTGTCCTCAAGCGTCCTCTGTCCTCATCTGGCTAAACTGCGCCCACAGTTTCCAACAAATTTTGGCGAGCCTGCCAGGATAGATAGGCCTTACCTTCTTGCCGAGAGCCAGGTGGGTGGGACGAACCGATGGATTTAGAGAAATTGTACGTGATGAGAACGGACATGGGTCTAACGGGATCAGCACTACAGGAACGGGTTGACACGGAGCGCGTTATCGAAAGGGACCTTCGCGCACAAGTTCGCGACGAACAGCGAGAAAAGACAGCGCTGAAGGAATTGATTGATATGTGGGGTTTAACGTCCCAAAACCACCATATGACTATGAGAGACGCCGTAGTGGAGGGCTCCGGAAATTTCGACCACCTGGGGTTCTTTGGTCGAAATCCCCCCCCCCACCCATAAAAGACGGCTGCAAGCCGAGGAGTGCGTTTTGCAGTTGAAGCTAAAGTTGCAAGAGCGGACGATTGGTTCGAAGGCGGGAGAGATAAGGCGACCGGTAAGCGACGACGCAGCGTCCCCGGCTGTAATAAATAGCTGTGGTCCGCACAAGCTATTGCCACCGTTCAACGAGATGCGTGATGACCTCGACGCATATCTGCAGGGTTTTGAGCGCGTCGCGGTGTCTCAGGAGTAGCCTCGGAGCAAATGGGCCTTTTCGCTCAGCTTGTGCCTGACGGGAGACGCGTTATCCGTGATTAGTCGACTTGGCTCTGCTTCCGCCACCGACCATGATCAGGTGAAGGCAACACTGCTGTTACGATTCCGGTATTCGGCTGAAGAATACCGCGAGAAATTTCAGAATGCGAGACCAGAGGACAAGGAGACGGGGCTCCAATATGCGTCTCGCATAGCAGGTCATTTCGACCGTTAAATGGAGCAGCCAAATGTCGAGAAAACATATGACGCTCTTCGTGACGTAATGATTCCAGAAGAATTCATGAAGGGATGCTCACCCACCTTGAGGGTATTTCTGAAGGAGAGGAACTGTAAAAAATTGCACTTCTTAGTGCAAAACGCAGATTGCTTTCTGGAAGCCCAATATTTGTCCAATCTGGGCAAGCACAAGCTATATATGGAGAGCTCAGCAAATGCTCGTAAAGAAAAAACTGCTACGCGCCAGTTCAAGGGCCAAAGTCGGTGTTTCTTGTGCAATAAGACAGGGCACCGTGCGTCTGAATGTTGGTCTTGGACAAGAAATAACCAGTCAGCAACAGGCTGGTCAAGTGGCAGGAACGGTTCGTCTGCGCAGACAACTCGAACCCAGGAAAAGCGGTTGGCGTCGTGCATGCTGTCACCAAAAGAAGAAGACAATGCTGACACACCGGAGAAACCGGATGAAGGCTACGTCATACTCCAGACTGGGGAGACTATCCCAGTCGTGAATACGACGTCGACGCCTACCCCAACTGTGGCTGATGTCGGAACTCTGCCTGTAGTAAGAGGATTGCTTGAGGGCAAAGCTGTATCTTTACTTCGAGATACGGGATGCAACACAGTAGTAGTACGAGAAAGGCTTGTCCCGGAAGAGAAGTTTACGGGCACTAGAAGTCCAGTTTTTCTGCTCGATAGAACAGTGCACAAATTGCCCGAGGCAATCGTTTCTTTGACACATCGTTCTTCACCGGTGTCGTGCGAGTTAAATGCATGAAGAACCCTCTATACGATGTCGTGGTAGGCAACATCGAAGGTGCCCGATCTACAGAGCTAGAATATTCGCACAAGCCTCAACAGCATCGGGATTACAGTGGAGGGAATGTAGTCAGAAAACTCGCTAACTCGCCCGTACGCATCATCATAGACGACACGCAAAAAGATGTCGGAAACGATCCAGGCTACTTACTGATGACAGTAAAGACAACTTGCACATCCCGTGGACCCGCAGATCAAGAACCACTGGGTTATAGTGCTGCAGCAGTGAAAGAAACATGCGCCACAACCCGGCTACCTGTTAGGAAAGTCACTGCCACAATCATAGATAAAGTCACGCTTGAGGAATACCAAAGAAATGGCCCATCTTTACGGCACTGTTATGAGAGTCTTGGTAAAGAGTTCATTGTAAAGAATCTCAAAACCTGCTTCTTCCTTGTCGACGGTATCTTGTATCGAAAGCACAAGTTACTCTCGGAGAAGGAACTCGAGCAACTGGTCGTACCGAGAACACTGCGAGAGACTGTGCTCAAACTAGCCCATGAAGGTATCCTCGCCAGACACCAAGGAATATCCCACCCGTATTCTAGCCGAATTCTTCTGGCCAGGGGTTCAATCAGAAACCAAGAGGTTTGTGAAGCCCTGCGATGTTTGTCAGCGAACTGTCCGACGCTATTTGGTTGGTCGGGCTCCACTAGGTACCATGCTAATCATTGAGACACCGTTTTCACGCGTGGGCATTGAAATCATCGGCCCTATTTCACCGACATCTCTCAAGGGCAACAGGTACATTCTAACCATGGTGGATTTTGCAACGAGATATCCAGACGCCATCGCACTTCCTTCGAGTGAAAGCAAGGTCGTGGCAGAGGGACTAATGGAAATGCTGTCGAGAGTTGGTTTACCACGCGAAATTGTGAGTTACCACGGGACAAGCTTCATGTCGCCGGTTATGAAGGAGTTCAGCCGGTTAATATTTATCAGGCAATTACCGACAACCCCTTACCATCCGATGGCAAATGGGTTAGTGGAACGATTCAACGGCACGTTGAAGCAAATGCTCCGCCGAATGAGTCAGGGCAGCCTGAAAAATTGGGACCGCTACCTCGGCCCACTCCTTTTCGCGTATCGGGAGATTCCACTAAAGAGTACCGGATATTCGCTGTTCGAGTTACTTGACGGCCGATACGTTCGCGGCCCAATGGCGATTTTGAGAGACTTGTGGACTAACCCAAAGTTGGATGACGTGACAAAGTCCGCCTACGAATACATCGTAGAATTGTGGGAACGACTGCAACAAATCTGTGAAATAGCATCTCAAGACCTTGCGAAGGCACATGTTCGCCAGAAGACTATGATCGCAAGGCGAAGAAGCTGGACTTAAGCGTGGGTGACAAAGTTCTCGTGCTGCTACCTGCCGATCACAACAAACTCATGCTAACATGGAAGGGTCCCTTTACAGTGATAGACAAGAAAAGCCCATTGGATTATGCTGTGGACCTTGGTCACAGAACAACTGTCTTCCACCTCCACACGTTCAAAAAGTACGAGCTGCGGAAGGCCTCGGACACGACAACGACGACAGCTGCTGCTGTAGCGTCAATCCATTAGGTGGAAATCGAAGACGCAGAGAATTTATTACATGCCCCACTTGCACAAACGCAGAATTGGAAGAATGTGGCTGTAGCACCTAGCCTTACTAGAGAGCAAAGAAACCAAGTCAACGAGCTTCTTTCCGCCTACAACGACATATTCTCTGATTTACCGGGAAAGACTGATATTGTGGAGTGCCAGCTGAAATTGACCACCGCTCAGCCCATACATGTCCTACAATACCCCATACATTTCGCTGTTAAGGACGCCATTGAGAAAGAGATCCAGGAAATTGTGACGAAGCAGGGAAAGCGAGAGCAGACGACGGAGTGGCCGATCGCTGGAAGGCGAGAAAAACGAAGGAGCTCGGGCTGCAGAGAAGATTAAGAAGGGCGCGCGCAGGCGAGACAGTTTTTTTTTTGGAACGCCGGCAGAACGGGCGGCAGGTTGTTGGAGAACCCGCATCTACGCGCGAGGTTCGCATACACAGGGCGCCTGTCTTCGGGACAGCGAGCGCCTCACGGTCCTCGCCTGGCAAGACCTGGGACGCGGCCTGCTGCTCTCGGAGAACCCGCACCTACGCGCGAGGTTCCAGATTGTCCACCGCCGTCGAGACGAGCGTCGCAAGGTCCTGGCCTGGCGCGGACGAGCCCTATCTGGCTACCGGCTACCGAGCGACGGTTCGTTCACTCGGCCCTTAACCCCTGCTGCTGCTACGTCGTTTCCACACCGGACATCTACCCGACGACGATTACGTCATCACAGGGACTCTGCCAGCCCCACAGCCTCCTGGTCCCCAGCACCGCCACGTGAGACAATTGACTAGCAGTGTACGCTGCCGCTTTATGTATTTCGTGTGTGTATGCTGTCAAATACAATTGTAGTGTGGTTTGTTAACGTCAGATACCGTCTCCTCCATCCGCAACGCGTCACACGCTCTGCGGCGCGACGAACCTCACCACTAACTTCACATCTGGCGTCCGCGAGACAGGACTGCTCTTATCCTATAAAAGAGCAGCGCGTCGCTTATGCGGGTCTGACGGTTGACGATGGAGACGGACAAGCTCACAGCAATTGGAAAGGAACTGGGGTTGAGCGGTCCAGGGCTAAAGCAGTGGATCGATGAAGAGCGCGTACGTGAACGAGAAGCGCGGGAAGTACGTTTAGCCGAACGCAATGCAGCAAAAGAAGCTGATGCCGAGGCACTGGCGAGGCTACAAGCAGAAAAGGAGGTTCTCGAACTAAGGTTGAAGCTCCGAGAGTTAGATGCGACAACGGGTAGCGTGACTACAGGTCAATCAGTAGAGGGTCCGCACATGGGTTCTCCTCAAAGCTACGAAAGTCCGCACAAACTCATACCGCCCTTCAACGAAGTTCGCGACGAGCTGGACGCGTACATCCAGCGCTTTGAACGCGTCGCCAGGAGCCAGGATTGGCCGCAAGACAAGTGGGCCCTTTCACTGAGCCTTTGTTTGACCGGTGAAGCGCTAAGTGTTGTTGGCAGAATGGCACCTGACCATGCCATGGATTACGCAACGTTAAAGAAAACGTTGTTGCAGCGCTTCCGGTTTACAGAGGAGGGCTACCGCACTAAGTTTCGGTCGGCGAAGCCTGAGGACTGCGAAACGGGTCGACAGTTCGCTGGGCGATTACTAGGTTATTTCGACCATTGGCAAGAGATGGCCAAGACCGAACGGACGTACGAAGCTCTGCGAGACGTTATTGTTTCAGAGCAATTCATCACGCAGTGCCACGAGAAGTTGGCAATCTTCCTGCGGGAAAGGGATTGCCGAGGAATTGAAAAGCTGGTAGAAGCTACTGATCATTATATGGAGGCGCAGGGTTTCGTCAACCTTGGTAAAGGTAAGGACGACAAGGACCATAAAAAGCCACCAGATCGAGCGCAGGCCGCACTACGGAAAGAGGAAAAGGACAAACCACATTGTTTGCTTTGTGGAAAGCGCGGTCATAAGGCCTCAGATTGCTGGGCAAATACTAAAGGGCCAAGGACAAAACCAGCCTTCTGCGGAAAATGTAGACGTAGTGGGCATAGCAAAGAGGACTGCCCTAACAAGGAAAGCGGTAAAGCCTCTTGCCTGAAAGAGCAAGCAGAAGGTCCGAAAGCATCAAACCAGGAGACACAGGCTTCCCGGCAAGGTACTGATTGCTCGAAACGTACGAGAATCAAGTGGGAGGACAAGTCTATGCCTACGGCCGAAGGCGTCCTTGAAAACCAGCCCGTTACGGTCTTACGGGATACAGGATGCGACTCGGTTATTGTGAGAAGGTCCCTTGTACCAGTCAGCAATCTGACGGGGAAAGTTTCCTCTGTGTGTCTTCTTGATCGAAGGGTACTGAAACTGCCGGAGGCAGACGTGCGAATTATTTCACCCTTTTTCTCAGGCAAGACTCGCGCGATCTGCATGGATGACCCACTGTATGACGTCGTTCTGGGAAACGTCCAAGGGGTCCGTGACGCCTCCGATCCTGATCAAGATTGGAAAAGACACCTACGTCCAGCTAGTCCGATGAAAATATCATCTAGGGTGGGAGCGGACGACGGATCGCTGACTGGATCTTATACTACAGATGCATTCACTTCGGTTGCGAGGCAATCAAAGGAAAACGAAGTCGCCGCGACAGTCGGACAGAGTTCTCGTCGCCTGCCGGTACCAACAATAAGTCCCCTGGATATGAGTGCACGTGACTTGCAGAAAAGTCAGAGGGATGACGCTAGCTTACAGAAATGCTTTGAGGCCGTCGATAAACCCATCCAGACCAGGTTTGCCGAGATTCTTTTCTTTACAAAAGAAGAAATTCTATACAGGAGGTACAAGCTCAGATCGAAGAGAGAAACTGAACAACTTGTTGTACCTACAGCCCTCCGCCATTGTGTAATGCAAATGGCTCATGAAGGAATTCTTGCGGGCCATCAGGGTATAAAACGCACAACAGACCGTATCCTCGAGGAGTTCTATTGGCCCGGGGTACTTTCTGACATCACACGATTTGTGAAATCGTGCGACACGTGCCAGAGAACTTTCCCAAAACACTTAGTTGGGCGAGTACCGTTGGGTAAAACCCCCGTCATTGATACACCGTTTAAGAGAGTGGCCATTGACATTGTGGGACCATTATCTCCCAAGTCAGAAAAAGGGAATAGATACGTTTTGACAATGGTGGACATGGCAACGCGGTATCCTGATGCGGTGGCGCTGCCAAGTATTGAAACAGAAAGGATCGCTGAAGCACTGTTGGAGATGTTCTCGCGAGTGGGGGTACCTCAGGAAATCATTAGCGACCGAGGCACGTCTTTTACGTCCCACCTAATGCGCGAATTCAGCAGGCTTCTATCCTTCACACAGTTGCCGACGACACCATATCATCCCATGGCAAATGGTCTTGTCGAGAGGTTCAATGGCACACTTAAACGAATGATAAGACGAATGTGTCAAGAGTGCCCGAAAAGTTGGGACCGGTACTTAGCGCCTTTACTTTTCGCCTATAGAGAAGTTCCGCAGTCAAGTTTGGGCTTCGCCCCGTTTGACTTACTGTATGGCCGTTACGTCAGAGGACCCATGTCAATATTGAAAGAAATGTGGACTGGTAATCATCTAGATGATGAGACGAAGACCTCGTACGGCTATGTAGTTGACCTGCGGAGACGTCTTGAAAACACTTGTCGTCTAGCCAAGGAGGAGCTGCAGAAAGCCAAACTTGTGCAGAAGAAGCACTATGACATGAAGACTAGACCACGGCGTTTAGCTGTTGGAGACAAGGTGCTGCTGCTACTCCCGTCGGACAACAACAAACTGATTCTAACATGGAAAGGGCCTTTCACAGTTCTAGAGAGGAAGAATGACGTGGATTACGTTATTGATTTAGGAACGCGAACATCTCTGTTTCACGTCAACCTCCTCAAAAAATATCAAGAACGACCATCGGTACCACAGCCAACAAAAGAAGCGTCAGTCGCGTGTCTGGCTGATGATACTGAGCACGACGATCTACCATGCGTACCTTTTCAGCAAAAAGAATCTGCTGCCGATGTGAACATATCGGAAGCACTCTCTACTAAACAGCGCACGCAGATCGCTAGAATACTGCATACCTACGAGAATGTATTCACCGACATTCCCGGCAGAACACATCACACCCAGTGTCGTACGCTAGCCGACGACTGCAACCACGAGAAACTGCCTATTCGACAATCGAGCGCGAAGCCCTGGCACTCACGTGGGCCATCCAGAAATTTCATATTTACTTGTTCGGGCGAACGTTCATACTACAAAGCGACCACAAGCCTCTCGTTTACATCAACTCCGCCAAACACATCAACAGCCGTGTTCTACGTTGGAGCCTCATACTCATGGAGTACGACTTCAGCGTTGAATATATAAAAGGCAGTGAGAATGTAGGAGCAGACTATATGAGCCGGTTGCCAAGCGCATGAACATCATCGCTACACGGCTTGAGGATTTCGCAGTGTCGGGTATAATTCATGAAATTTTTTTTTTTTTCGGTGCACATTACTTACCGTGGCGGACCAACTTTCATCTCGTCTTGCGAGTACCTTTGAGAGTGTCGGGTGTGCGGGGCCCTGAACACTGGTGACAACTTTCGTGTCTCTTATGTGTGCCGAGTGTGCGGGGCTCGGTAGTGTAGTGCAGTGCTCCGAGTGCGCGTGTACTACGGTGTCCCAAGGGATCCAGTGGCAGCTGCAAGTTCTTCACAGGGAAGAACCTTCTTAAGTGGGGGGTAATTGTGACGAAGCAGGGAAAGCGAGAGCAGACGACGGAGTGGCCGATCGCTGGAAGGCGAGAAAAACGAAGGAGCTCGGGCTGCAGAGAAGATTAAGAAGGGCGCGCGCAGGCGAGACAGTTTTTTTTTTGGAACGCCGGCAGAACGGGCGGCAGGTTGTTGGAGAACCCGCATCTACGCGCGAGGTTCGCATACACAGGGCGCCTGTCTTCGGGACAGCGAGCGCCTCACGGTCCTCGCCTGGCAAGACCTGGGACGCGGCCTGCTGCTCTCGGAGAACCCGCACCTACGCGCGAGGTTCCAGATTGTCCACCGCCGTCGAGACGAGCGTCGCAAGGTCCTGGCCTGGCGCGGACGAGCCCTATCTGGCTACCGGCTACCGAGCGACGGTTCGTTCACTCGGCCCTTAACCCCTGCTGCTGCTACGTCGTTTCCACACCGGACATCTACCCGACGACGATTACGTCATCACAGGGACTCTGCCAGCCCCACAGCCTCCTGGTCCCCAGCACCGCCACGTGAGACAATTGACTAGCAGTGTACGCTGCCGCTTTATGTATTTCGTGTGTGTATGCTGTCAAATACAATTGTAGTGTGGTTTGTTAACGTCAGATACCGTCTCCTCCATCCGCAACGCGTCACACGCTCTGCGGCGCGACGAACCTCACCACTAACTTCACAGAAATGTTACGGCTGGCCATAATATAGAAGTCTACATCCGCTTATCAAGCGCTGATTGCGGTTGTCAAGAAGAAGGATGGCACGATGCGCCTCTGCATTGATTTTCGTCAACTTAGGAATGCGGTCGTTCCGGATGTGGAACCATTATCTCGCGCTGACATAATGTTTGCACGACATAGTGGGTGTCAATACTTTTCGAAGTTTGACTTCACAAAAGAATATTGGCAGGTACCCAAGGCCAGTACGTCAAAAGAAGTTACCGCATTTTCCTGTGACTCGGGCCTATACCAATTTCGGGTTATGCCTTTTGGCATAAAGACTGCACCTGCAGTGTTCAACCGATTGATAAGAGAAGTAGTCGGCGACATTCCCAATGTTGCCGACCACTTCGACTTTGATGATGTTCTTGTTTCGACTGCAACATGGGAGGAACACATGGTCACATTACGCCATGTATTTCAACGTGTGCGCGAGGCGCATTTAACTATCAACCCGGACAAAAGCGAGATAGGTTCCCGATGACTAGCTTCCTTGGTCACGTTGTGGGACAAGGGCTGCTACAACCCCAGAAGGACACATCATACTAAATTGTGTCAGTGAAACGGCCGGAGAGTAAGAAAGAGTTTCGGGACTTTCTCGAATTTACCAGCTACTACCGAGAGTTTGTGCCCAACTATGCCGAGCTTTCACATACCGAGCTCACGAAGAAAGGAAGTCCTAATAAGCTGAACTGGCGCGACAAGCATCAGGATGCATTTCAGAAACTCAAGGCAATGATGTCAAATCAACCCATACTGAAAGCACCCAACCTCGAAAGGCCTTTCATGTCGCGCACCGACGCGTCATCAAAAAGTTTGGGAGCTGTCCTCCTACAAGAACACAATGGTCTCTTGCATCCAGTGTCTTACGCTAGTAGAAAGCTGCTACCTCGTGAAGCGGCATATTCTACATTTGAGAGAGAATGACTCGCCATCGTGTGGGGTGCCCAGGAGTTTCATGGCCTACCACAGAGTTACCTCTGTGGTAGGCCCTTCATTTTGCAATCGGACCAGCAGCCACATAAATACATAAAGTCTGCCCGACAAATCAATACACGAGTGCTACGCTGGAGTCTACTCTTGTTGGACTACGACTTTCGCGTAGAATACATTCAGCGCTCAGATAATGTCGGTGCCGACTATCTTAGCCGCACATCTCTTACTACTGACTAGACTGTCCTATTACTCGTATAGACACACCAAGAACTCTTGACGCGAGTATCCCGTTATCTACTCTATGAACATGCCTGCCCTTCTTTACCCACCGTTTCGCTGTTCTTGAACTGGGGGGAAGATGTGGTGAAAAACATTGTCCTGGAGATTGTGCGTCGTGCTTTGACGTAGAAGATTGTTGTGTGAGGCCGATTTATTTGTGGTCGGTGTGCGGGGCCAATTCAGCATTTCGGGGTGCCCGACAATCACCGTGATGGTGATAGCGGTGAAACAATGAAGCTCGCCTATGCGCGTACCTTGTGAAAAGCTCCCGAGCCATGGGGGCAGCTCGGCTAACCCCAGAGAGCAGAGCGCAAGGACAAGTTCGGGCAACACCCCGACTGCTCGTTCTGACCCCCCGTGTCCAGGCCTCGTCTCGGCGTCGAAGTCCTCGAGAGCGTTATGGATTGAGCATCGCCCCACATCACCCCGGGTTGGTCTGAAGGAACATTTTTCACGGCCAGCTCCTGTTCTGGTCTTGGAGCGAGACGCTGTCCCAGGTCTGTTCGCAACAGTCGTCGGTACGCTGTTCTCTGTGTGAGTACAGGCAAGCTCAGGCGTGACCACCGTATTGGGATGCCCCTGGCGGTTCTTTTTTATGCTGGGCCCCGCCTCGGTATGGACTCCGCAAGCACGAGGCACACCACCTCATGGCGACGAGAGAGCTCCAGGTCAATCGCATCGTTCGCACTCCAAGAGTACAACGTGAGTGGACGAACTAGAACATTAACTCCCCTTCCGCGTGAGACCGTGAACGCGTGTACACATGTGCGAGTTTTTGTAGTGTGTATTCCCTTGTCCGTCTTCGTGTATATAAAAGTCTCTCGTTGTCCTGGAGCATCCTCTGTCCTCATTTGACTAACCTGCGCCCACGGTTGCCCACAAAGTAAGAACCTAACCAAGTTCTTCGAAATTGTTCTCATCAGGCTCCTACGGGAGTCTAGAATAAAGCTCAAAAGCATTATACTTGTAGTGTAAAATTAACGGATTACGTGTTATTGCCGTTTCGTTTCTTCATTTTTAAAAATTACCCACCATTCCTAAAATAACATTTAAAATCTCAACGTCGCATCCTCAGCCAAATCCCCAAAGCGGGTTCATGCTATATTTTTCAGGAAAACATACAAACAAACAAACAGCCTGCCCGCAGCAAGGACGCTGTCTCTGTTTCTATAGTGCTTATTACAGCGACGCAGTCGATGAAACCGAGTACCACATCGTTGCAGAACTCTTGGCAATCATTCTAGCGCTGCGAAAATTACCAGTGAATTTCCATAGTGCAATCAGAATAATCGAATCCCTGTTTGTCTGTGCATAGCTTGCAGCTTCATCGCAATCAACGGCATTTACGATGTTTCTCATGCTAGTCTCCCACAGCTGAAGCTAATAGAGCTAGTATGGGTACCTGGTAATTGTACATCAGGTAATTGTGGATTAGAAATAAATAGAATGGCTGACTCTCTAACACGAGCGGCATTGAATTGTTCAGTACTTTCAATCCTTCCTGAAGTAGCCACAGTAACTGCGGTAACGTATATGGACTTTTCGCTTTGTGCAGATGCCACAGATTCAATTACGTGATGGACAGAGTTCAGTCCTATAAAACTTCCGTGGAAAATTCAGTGGTGTCCTGCCGGACAACTGGAAGTCCCATTAACTAGATTACGTTGTCGTGTCCCCCCGCTAAATTTGTATTCATACTAAATGGTGTTGCTATGCGTGGTATGATTTTTTCGCTGCATTTCTAAATCTTACCTGTTATGTGTCACACCTCTGCCTAAGGCCTAATGTGTGAGGCTGGCAGTCTTTATGGGATAAGTAAAATAAAATAAATAAATATAGGACTGGTCTGATGATATATCCTCTCTGCAAGTTTTGCTTAGAGCCCAAAACAGTAAAACATTACTTTTTATCAAGTCGCGGGTACAGTCTACTAAGAAAAAGACTTCTTGATAACCCGTTCCCTAAGCTGGGGATGACTTTGTCAAGTGACAATATATTCTTACCTTCGGTGCTTCGGCTTTGGGCTTCAGTCACACAAATGTTTTAGATGCCGTTTGTGCTTACCTTTACGAAACAATGCGAATGAGACTTGAACTGGCTGATTGTGTTTCACAATACTTCAACAATAAAAAATAGTTATGTTTATACTATATTTATTATTAGTGTGAACTATTTTAGGTAGGTTCATTTAGAGTCAAGGCAATGAATATTCTGTATGACCTGAATGGGAGATCAACACTTATAGCACTCTTTTTGTCTTACGTACATAATTTTTTCAAAAAAAAACATTCAAGATTGAAAACGTCTAACTCAGGTAATAGGTTCTTGGCTGATCTTTGTGGGAGGGTATGAGCCATATTTCAGACGTCATCACCATCATCGTCGTCATCCCCGGCCTCCGCCAGCGTGCAGCCGCAGTAAGCGTGGCATTAAAGCAGCGTCCAGGCCTCTTCGGCCCCTTCTCCCCTGCCACCACAGTTCGGGGACGGCGTCTACACCTCCTAGCCAGATCCCGGCTATTGCACTTGTACCTGTATACGACAAGAGACGCCGTCCACGCACCCTCAGCGATAGATCTTGCCACCGCGAATTCCCGGACCACCGCGCATTCCGCTATTACGATCGAGAACAGCACCACCACACTGAGTGCTGTGATGGCAACATATTACACTGCCATCGCTAAAGGTTCCCCGGGTGGCTCATCCGATGAGGCAGCGCAGATAATTCGCGCCGCCACGCACTTGTAGCGACAACTGGGCAGCTGGCGTCTCCTTCCTGCTTGTCCTGTTACACCCCCACGAGAACCGGCGCCAGCGAGGATATTATCGGGCACGCCACCCAGAACTCGCCTGAAGCCTCACCCGATAATGACATGGAGTGTACTCACGCAACTATCACAGTATAGTTCGACCGTTTGGCATTGTCGAACTTCGGGGCTCGACTGCTGCTGCGCTTCCGTCAGCCATTGGGTAGTGCTGGTTTTCTGCGTCTTTCAGAACAAAGTGTTCAAGTGGGTTTTAACCATCAACTGGCTAGGCATCTATCATGGCTGGCCAGAGCATCGAGAAAATGGCTGGTGGCCATCGACCACTTTCGCGATGCCACCAAGGCTTGACATGCCTATGAAGGCGTCCGCCAGGGATGCTGGTTGGAATGCTGTGTCACTTTGACTGGCCTCTTTCGCCCACCTTTTGATTTCAATGACACGCTATTTGCCAGTGCAGTCTCTACCACACGCGTCGTTTACGAACCATCACTTCGAAGCTGCAGCTTGGGCGTCCACCAACCAGGCCTCCGTCGTAAGTCGAGCTGATGAGGGACGCCACCTTCATGGCCCTTCGATGCCTTCGAGCACTAACATAGGGAGCTTCCCTGGCTGCCCTACAAAATATGTCGGATGCAAGTGATGCACTATGCTGCTTGTCGCAGTCTCTGCTCCAGCATTCGACATCACGCCATACAAAGAGACAGACCAATACCCTACTCAGTTAAAGCAGTTGAAGGAGCGCACCCCAGGTTCACATTCGCGGAGACACGCGCAGTTGCCAGCTCCTGTCGTGTTCGACACGACTCTAGATGAGGCACCAAAAGAAGCTGTAACTTCCATTGCTGTGCTCACCGACCAGCTGGAGCCCCTTCAGCAGCTTGGAGAGCCATCTGTAAAACTCTCAAGGCCACAAGATTAACTTCTGCTGAGCGAGACAGTTCAGTCGGCCAAGTGCAAGCAAGCTTACGATTCACTAAAACCACTGCGCGCTGGTGAAGCTCCTGATATTCCAACTGCCGTTCGGGACTACCATACGTGGATGTGGTTGAATTATTGAAAGATGCCGAAAAGAAGCATATAAAAACCGTGCAGACACTGCAATATTTTAGGATGCACTTTGAGAACCCGCCTATGAGCACGTCACCTTTGCCATCACCTCCTCGACACAGTCAAAGCTGACAACTAGTATAACGTGCCGTATCCCGTCAGATAAAGTCGCTGCGTGGCCGAAAGCGTCCGGTACGCAACATCCAAGGTCGCCCTCCTGAGACATTCGAGGGATTCAGCGCGCTTGTCAAGACGGACACAGAAATGCGCGTCTACCAACCTTACAGGAAATGTGTCCTTGTGGACTCCAGAAATTACCCAGCTCAAAAAAGCCAAGGCCAAGCGCCAGTGGAATCGCTGGAACTTCATCAAACGAAATCACTCCTTTCACTTGCACTGTCGCAGCGTAGGCAAGTTAAAGGAAGCAAGAGCCACGCTTGGCGACTGGCGCGAGCTCGGCTTGGGCGAAGCATAAAACAACAAAGGCAGATAACACACCCGGCCCGCAGCAAGGGTGCTGTCACTGTCTTTCTCCTATTTTGTACAATATAGCATCTATATGCGCTTTATTCTCGTCCGGACAGCAGTAACTCATCATCTCCTGTTCTGGCTGACAGTCATGATCGTATTTTAATGTGCGCTTCGTTTACGGATCCGTGGCTCTTGTTTGCCCTTAAGTACATGACCAATAAAATAAACCTTATTACAACCAAGTCGTCAAACGTAGTGGAGGTGGATTTACGATTCCTATAGTTCTCTCCACACAAACTCACAAATTCTACTCGCTGAAGCTTCTTTAGGGCCGCCCCTTGCACCCTCTGTCCTCCAGCATGACGCAGATCGAGCTGGTCGACGTCCATGCTGCCCTCATCCCGGTGCCACAAGCCCCACCATTTTACGTCGTCAACCACCACCACGACCCCCCGACCTTCGCTGGTCTCCATGGAGATGTGGAAAACTGGCTTGACACTAACAAGTGAGTCAGCGCTACTAATCTGCGCGACAACCATAAAAAGCTCCATGGCGTCTCCCTTCATCTCACAGGTATTATTATTATTTATCATTATTCGATTTGCATACACAGATACACAAAGACACAGAGGAAAGAGGGAGAGAGCAAGCTGGCAACTGACACTTGGAGTGGCACAACACCTGCTCACTCTTTCAAGAGGAAGGAAGAAACAGAGGAAACTTATACCCCTGTCACACGGCCACCACTAAACTCCGTTGAATACCGTCAACGTAAATCTCACCTAGGTGGTTCGACGGAGAAGGAGTTGGGGCAGTGTCACACAGCAATGAAAAGGTTGTAAATGTTGGCACGAGGGGGCTCAGCTGGCGCTGTTTGATTTTCGGAAAAGTATTCTAATTTCATCTCTAGTGATTTTTTTGTGAATCCTCGTTCTGGGGTTTTTACAAAAATCACTATTAAGGAGGTAAGAAGCTAACAAACCATAAAAATATTTTCAAATAAAAACGAATTGGCTAAATGTAGCGATGCTCATAGTGACGCTGGCCACATTGTGCTTTTAGCTGTTTTGTTGCCTGTGTTCATGTTTGTGTACGAAAGTTCTTGTGCTTCCTTGCCTCGTGAGCGCAAATTTTGTGTTCTTCAGCCATGAATGACACAGCGACGACTACAACCACACGCATGGACGAAATATTTTTCAATGGCGCCGGCCGGCCCGACTCACGAGGCACCACGTGTGAGGCACGGAGTGTAGAGCATCGGTGTTGAGAGTAAGTGATCTTTGGCGGGCGTAAATATATGTAAACAAACACGCGTTGTGAATGAGTACTACAAAGAAAGAACGTTTAATATTGTCAAAATGTATTATTCTTTCACTGCGGCCACTTAGCGCTCGAAATTTTTCTCTGACCTCTAGACTGCTGAAGACCAGAGTACCTCGTTTCGCTGCGAAGGGAGATCGTTGAACGTTCTTTGCGAAACGTTCCGCTTATCTTCGTTTGGGTAAGGGTGGTCGCGTGACACGGACCGCATCTTCGTTGTCGAAAGGACGAGGGAGTTAAACGGTTTTCGCGGGTGCCCGTGTGACAGGGGTATAAGATAAGAGGGGAGAAAGAGGAAAGAAGATGAGGAAAAGAGAAAAAAAGACAAAGACATCGGCAAGTATAAAAAAATAAAAAAATAAAAGAAAGAGAAAAAGAAAAACAGAGACCATCTGTAAACGGGTGGCCAGGTCTGTTTGGTTCATAATTGTAAGGAGAGCTCGGTGGGCCTTGTCGCATCGGGAAGTACTACCACTCGGAAAGAGGTAGTCGTCTAGAGTCGCGCACTTGAATTCTAGGAATTTATGCTTCTTAATCAGCAAAAACTGCTGCGTAGCAAATGTGGGACAGTGCACTACGAGATGCTAAGTGTTTCGCAGGAGCCACAAGCTGCGCACAACGGGCGGCCCACACGCCCTCGTTCAAGCACCAGCACAGAGCCCACTCTTAGTTTGTACAACAGCGCTCGGGAACTACGAGACAAGCCACGGCCATGAACACGGGGAGGGAACGATCCATTCGACACACGACAGCCTGGGTGCTGCTTTAGGAGGTGCCGACGTATAAGCAGACGAGCGTGGTACATCGTACATAGAATTCCCAGACAGTCACAGTCATCATGGTTGCATGACGAAGCAAGGTGATCCGCTTCTTCATTGCACGCGATACCAACGTGCGAAGGTACCCACTGTGCAGCTAGGCATACCCCACGTGACAGAATATTGTTAATGAATTCCGTGATTCTTCTCAGAATAGCGCTGTTGGTCTCCTTGCTGGTGAGTCGGCTAAGGGCACCACGAGAGTCGGTGATGATGACAACCTTCTATTCTGGTAACCCTTCTTGTACGTACTTAAGGGCGACATCAATCGCTGCTTGCTCGGCCGTCACCGACGAAGAGGGGTGCGGTATTTTAAACAACCGCCTGATATCGGTTGAAGGGCAGAAGTAAGCTGCAGATGTGCTCAGGTCATCGCTCCGTACAGAAGCGTCCATAAATACTTTTGCATAGTCTTCAAACTTGTCAAATATTGTGAATGAGCTAATTAGAATAGTTCTGAAACAGGTTGATCACACTTTTCGCGTATTCCTAGAATTGACAGATGGGTAGGGAAGGTACATGGGCTGTGCTCTGTCGATGTTGGCAACTTAATAGTTTCGCCGGAATCGCCAGTGTTGTCTTTGAAAAAAGCCGCGATTTTACTTATCCGAAAAAGTTGGCGCTGTAACAGCCTGTTAAAGAGTGTCTTGCCATGTGGGGCTTGGTTCAGACGCTCAATACGATGTAGCGCTCTCTCGTCAGCTTGCAGCTTTAGCGGTAACTGTTGTGATTCAGTCAGTTGGGATGGATTGTAATTCACGAGGTAAGCCAAACAGTACTGTGAGGGCAACACGATGATCCCGTTCCAGCTGAGACATCAAAGCAGGCGGCACATTCAAAATTAGCAAAACATACATCACGCAAGAGAGTACACACTAAACGAAAATGACCTGAAATAACCTTAAAAACTGGGTAAACCATTTGTCCTCTAGCGCACTACCTTTTCTGGTTTTTTTTACCACCTACTATTGAGGTAAAAATTTACTCTCGTGCTAACTAAGTTTTTGAACGAAGGGAGAGTAGTAATTATTTACCCCAGTGAGGTTTTGAGCGAGTATAGAGAAAGTAAATTTTTACGGCCTTCACAAGGTTTTTGAGGTGATTTCTGGGAGTTATTTCCGTTGATAAAAAGTAGACATTGACGAGTGGATTTGCACAGAGTCGACAAATTTATTAAATAGCAGAATTGACTGAATATTAAACGGCATAATTGGTGACGCATAGATTCGCATACAGACAAACACGCACACAAATGCAGAATAATACACCACTCGAACACACTGCACGCGTTGCTCGACTACATTTCGACAATCCGGTATATATAAGCACGACTTTTAGACCGGCCGTGTAGTACCGGTAGGAGAGCTTTTTTTGCATTGATTAACAACAACGGTTGAAGGTGCAAGCGTAAACTTAAGGTGGGCTGCAGGGTACTGAACGTCACACCAACCTTTTAAGATAAATCTACCCGGTCTCACTTTTTTGATTATCCAATAATTACTTGGCACACCTGGCTCATGGCCCCACGCGTGTTAGCACAAGTCCACAAAATATACCTAAGTACGCACAAACCATGGTAGCTCAATGATTTTCATTGAGCGACGGTGCACAAACACAGTAGCAGCACGTATTCATCACAACGGCCGTAGAAGAGCGGTCCACGACTGCATACAAGCTGCTTACCGACGGCGTGCAAGGCCTTTTCGAGGAGCACGGCTATCCAATGAAACACAGCTAGTGGTCACAGAACACATATCCAGTGCGAATTCTGTCGTCATTTCAGACACAAATGAACACGTGACCGCTATCTTACGGGGACGGGACGATGTATGCATACTTCTAACGAATGACCACCGTCCGAGTTTTCTTCGTGCTCACCGGCAGCTGCTTGTTGGCTCCGTCTGCCTCGTATCGGCTTCGTGCTACATGTTTGAGAACAGTTGGTGCATGAGGCGGGCAATTCGGCCAGCACTTTACTCATGCAGACATCGTCTACTGTGGAACAAAATATATGCGATGCTTCTTTCACCTACCCCGGCGACACACTCCCACTGGTCACTGGCGGCCGTGGCTCGGTGCCGACGACAGAGTGAAGCATTTTGCTCATTGCTTCTCCAGTAGGCAAGCACGGACAATGACACCAGATTGATTTTGTTACCACTGGCAGATCTTCGCGATTCGGCTTGGAAGCGAGATATCCGTGACGAGCAGGTTCAGAGGCGGTCAGAAGCGCACGGTCGCTCGATGATGTAGGAAACACGTGAACTCCATCAGCCCAACCAGACACACAGATAACGAGCTTCTTGCACCGTCCGTCTCCAAGGCCACCGCCGAGCAAAAGCCAACAATTTGCGAAAATATGCAGGACAACTTTCCACAGCAGGTTCTCTTTCTTTTTTTTTTGAGACCCCCCCCCGTCTTTTCTTTTCGTTCACAGAATGCTGTTCTAGCTTGTTGTGCTCATGCTGCCCCCAGTTTCAGTAAAAGTGCGTTGATTCGAGGTCAGTCCTGAGGCACGGCGATGCCAAAAAAAAACATCTGTGGTCCTCGCGTACCTTCAGGATTCACTGAGAGCGTCACAAGGGGGGTATGGGGCAAAAGCTGCCGAAGCAGGTGCACCTTGCAGTCACGAGGTAATAAACTCTGAAAGCAGGATAAAAATCACGTGATAGAAAACTCCCTACGTAATAAAACTGTAATTTTGACATCCTTTTACTACTTGCCTGAGAAGTGGTGGTAAAAATATGTCACGTACCATCTTTTACTCCTACACGAGGTAGTATTTTAAACGCGAGAGAGTTTTCAGAGGTCATGAGCCGCAAAAACCCCAAACTCGTATAGTTTTTGCTTACAGTGTACAGCTGATTTGTAAAGCTGTAGTGCCATCTTCTAATCAATGCCCTCACCCCTAGAAATCAAGGCGGCTACATACTTGAACAGGGACAGTGCTTTTCGCCTCACCGTTTTAACAGCAGGGTGCCAAGAAAGGCGATCATCGAATAATTACCCCCAGGTAGTGATGTTGGTCTACCCAATGTATCAGTGTGTCTCCGAGGTAAAGCCTCCTAAGGCTTCGACGAGCATGTTGCCTTGGATAAAACGCGATTGCAGCTGACTTCGCAGGTGAAACCTGCAGCCCAACTTCCACCAAGTATTTTGAAGTTGCATTCAGAGCTCGTTGCAATATACCACGAAGACGTGGAACATGGTGTGATGGACCACTGACCCAGAGTGCAATGTCATCAGCATAAATCGCTATGCCTATCGGAAAGTCACATTCTTGCGGTAATCAGCCTGGAAGTCCAGCAAGTACGCTGTTAAAGAGAAGCGGTGACAAGACGCTGCATTGCGGAACGCCATATTTAACAGCGTGAGGTTGACTCTGCATATCTTTCAAAGAACACTGCATAACTTTCAAAGAAAGTTCCGAAGAAAATGACGTCAAGGACAACCACTTGCGGCCTGTCATCGAAAATTCGACGTCAGGAACCGAGCACGTCTGCTTGCGAGGAGACAGCTGGCTCGTACAGCACAGAAAGCGACAGTCACCAAGTACCTGTTGCGAATGTGCCTGCAATTCCTGACGTCCACAAGTGTGGTCTTCCCGGCGCTTGCTGCGCTCGACATCTAATTACTGGAGCCGACAACGCCATGGTGTTTACAGTGTGCGCTCCAGATGGTGACAAATTGACTTTTGACAAGTATGTGCTAATGACATCAAATGAAAACAAACTTTAAGTGACAGCTTTTGTGTAAGCCACAAAAATAAAGACCCTTGACATTACCGACATCGAAATGGCAGAAGAGTTGCTTCGCGACGTCGACTCCATGATAACATGCAGAGGGTTTGGTAAAACTGGTGAGTTTGGAGTAAATTTAAAGTACAAGAAGACCTTTGATTTCAAAACTTTCAGCCCATCTTGCCGTGGGGTTGCTCCAATGCCAGAAAAAGCCTGCCCACAATGCAAGCACCTCCAAAGATTGCTCCTAAATGAAGAGTCCTACAGACGAACAAAAGGCAAAAATGTGGCGCAGTCCCAAAAGCTTTCGTACAGGCCTAAGCTGCGAACAGCGGAAGCGAACAGGAGTCTCCTGAGTGTCCTGCAGGCTAAATCACTCATCAAACAAATGAAAGAAAAGAATGCACAAAATGACTCTGCAGCATTTGAAGAAGCGGGGAAGGCCCTACCCATCAAGCAACAGCAACAAGTCAAGGCGTGCTTTGCAGCGGCTAATAGAAAATCAACGAAATTATTGAAGTATGAAAGTAATGGGCTCTATAGTGCCCAATTATGTCCATGAAAACCCCACCCCTCTATGAGCACATACGCAAAAACATCATAGCACTGCCTTTTCGAACATCACCACATCGATATCTCAAGCGTTACAGGAGTGAGTTCGGCCTGAGCGAAAAAGTGTTTTCTGCTGTGGCGGAAAAAACAAAATCTATGGAATTGTTTCAGTGCTATGGGCTGTTCATTGATGAGATTAAGCTATCTGAACACTTTAGCTTGGGACCTGATGGCACTATCGAACATTTTGTGGACCTTGGGAAGTTCACACCAGAGAGTGAGTGCTCCGTAGCATGTGACCATGGCCTTGTAGTATTGTTCGTGCCTTTTACAGGCACGTGGTACCACATTATTGGTGTGTTCGCATCACGCAGCAATGTGTAGTCTGAGACATTAGGCAAAATAATCCTCGAATCAGTAGTCATGGGCGAAAACGCCAGTCTGCACGTAGACTTCATCACCACTGATGAAACTGCGTGGAACAGAAGCATGTGGCACTCATTCGGCATACACGGCAGGAAAGGAAACACAGTCTGTAGAAGGCAGCATCCTACAGACCAAGAACGTTTTCTGCACTTCATCTCGGACTTCCCACACCTTCTTAAATGTGTGAGGAACACTTTGCTTGAACGGGCGTGAAACTGCCAGAAGGCCATGCCAGTGTTGACGCTATAGACTGTGCCCGGAAGCTTTATGAACAGCATGACATGACTCTCAAAGCCATGCCTCATATTATCAAATTGATCGTGCACCCTAATTGCTTTGATAAAATGAGGTAAATTATGCAGTGCTGCTTTACAGTGACGCAGTCCTCAGAGGCCTTTTCTTGTACAATGCAACCATCGAAGAAAAGCATGAGAGCACAGCGGTGACAGTAAGCTTTGTGGAAAGATTGACAAGGCTCATTGAGGCCACGACTTCAAGGTGCAGCTCAGGTGCGCTTAAGCCTGAAAGGACGCACGAGAAGTGCATTCAAAACTTCTTGACTTACCTGAACGATTGGGAAACAGCTGCTCGATCCGGAGGTTTTCTAAGCCGCAGTACAGCCGAGGGACTTCGTGTTACTTTATCAAGCACGCTACACCTTCTCCTCTACCTTACGATGAAGTTTAACTTCAGATGTATGATGATATGCCGCTTGAGTCAGGACCCCCTGGAGAGGCTGTTTTGAATCGCCCGACAAATGTCTGGATGCAATGATGATACGACTGCCTCCCAGTTCTTAATCTCGGTAAACACTTTAAGCTTCCAGAATTTGGCAAAACCACCGAAAGGAAGCAATGTGTCCTCTGGACTACTGAGAAGTCTGCTGGGAGCTGACAATGGAAAGGACCTCACTCCTCAGAGGAAGTTAGACGAGCTTCTTGACATAGGAAACCTTGCCGAAGCACATGAAGGGCTCAATGAATACGGCCGTGGCACCGAGCATTCAGACATGGTCGTGCAAAGCAGCGATGCCAGACTCATATTCTAGATGGCTGGATATGTGGCAAGAAAAAGCGTTGCAAGCACCAAATGTGCAGAGCAGCTCCTACAAGGCAAGAACGATCTATCTCCAGCTGCAGCATCCCTCACGGCTGCTGTTGACCGAGGAGGCCTGCTGTACCCATCAGCCAAGCTCAATGAACTCGTGACCACTCTGAGAACACTTTTACCGACACCTTCAGTGTGATAGAACTCAAAACTGACAGCATCATGGACTTGGTTTCCTTCTTGCAGCTAAGAAAGCTTAGAGTTGTTGGCTGCCCTGACCACAGCATGTCCCTCACAAACAAAATTATCAAGTTCTATGTTCTTACTAGGCTCCACTTTCATGTCAAAGCTCAGAATAACAAGCGAAACGCTAATCAGGAAAGAACAAAATTGCCAAAGCTTAGACGTGTGCTCTGAGTTTGATATCGTAACCTTAAGATCTATTGTTTTTTTGCCCAGTGGAAAGTGATTGTATGCCTCTCATTACTTAGTGCCAAGCGATGCGCTGTTTGTGTGCAATGTTTCAATGTTTTTAACTACTCCCGGGCGTATGTAAATGTGCGTATTTTTTCATTATTTTACCCTGTATTCCATGATGTGCAATAGATATTACTAATAATATGATGTGCAATAAATATTTGTTTTATTTTTCTCCCCCAGAACTTGGGTAATATTTTTTTAAGAAAGCCATCGCCTTGCACTCCAAAACACTGCAGGGATATGCGAACGAAAGCTTCTAGTTGCGCAGATTCAACGCCACAGAAGTCTCGCAGTGGCAGCCCATTTTTTAATGTTTTAAACGGCGTTCAATCTGCCATTGTCACAGTGAGTTATCTGAATCGCCAATTTATCTGAATCGTGCATCTTTAAAAGGTGCGCGCGCACAAGGCGCAGCGCGCGTAACTAGCATCGCCATTCCGCCGACAGTGCCACCGCCACGCTGCTCGAAACGAAGGAGTGGCTCCGAGCTCCCGTTGGCGTCACCTCCCAATTCTAGCCACCATACCATTGGCTCAGTCGTGCGCAATCACGGCGGAGGGCAACGGCACCAGTAGCCGAAAGCAGCAGCGGCTCATCCGCATTTCCGAGGCTCAGCGCGCGCTGGTGCTCGCCTTTATGGATGAACATTCCCGGTTCATGGCGAAAACCATTAATCTCCGGCATGGCGTCACCGTCACCAACCGGCGGTGGCTGTTGCGAAATAACAGCGACGCGCTGAACCATGAAGGGCCTGCGCAGGAGTGGCAGGCCTGGTGGCACAGGCAGGTGCACGAGGCCCACCGTGACGCCACCGCCATCCGAGAGGCACAAACGTGAGTGACCGTCGAATGGCGCGAGCGATTTGTTCATTGACACGTTGTATATTTTCAGGGGCACTGAAGAGGGTTGGCTGCCTGGCTTCCACGGCCGCGTTCCACAGTTGACTGGGATGACACGCTTCAGTGGTGTCTCTGGCCTCAACTATCAAGAGGTATGCACTCTGCCGCCGCATTATTACGGGCTCTTGAGCGGTGCCATGACAGAGTTTTATATCTGAAGGGGTGCCTTTAGCGGAACCTTGTTGAAGGGTTCCTGAAACGGTTTGTTCACTTAGTTTTTCCGATTAGACCACTACTGGAGCAAACCATTGGCCAATCATAATCATAATCAGGTCATAATCCCATCAAAAAACCTATTATTAACGGAGCTACGATCTCTGAAAAAGTACCCTCCTCCTCCCCTCCGCCTGTCACCGTCAACTCTTCCTTCGAGTGATTGGGGCTAAGCTCCGTCTTGACGGGGCCTGCGTCACGATGTGACGTGGCAGAACGCGTGCGTGACGTTGTGTCGTCTGCTTCCGGTAAGTCAAAGCCAGAGCTGAGCCACCGGCAGTCAGGTGCTTGATCGCGGCTGAGTCATCTGGGTGATTGTCTGTTTGTGCGCTCGAAGCTAGCAGCCTATGTTCTTTTGTTCTTGTTTGACGGCGCTTTCAACCACTCCTCACCATGGACTCCGAGCTTGAAGAGCGGTTGCGCCGAAGGAGCAACGAAATGGGTTTTGAACCATACAGCGACACACCATTTCGCAATCCTGCGTTTTGTGCCGAGGATGGCAGCAGTGATCCGCCACCACCTGATTCGCCGCACTTCCATGAGGATGGCGACGATCACGGGTAAGTGTAACTGATTCAAGAAGCCCTTTTTGTTCGATACTTGTTCGCCCTGGCGTAGCTGCCGCGCTTGCTGTTTCGCGCGTGTAACTTGTACGTCGTACTGCATAACTACTAGCGTACAAACGATTTCGTCTTGACATTGTCTTTCATTTTGCGGTGTTTGTACGGTGCCCACGATAACGATAACTGAGGCTGATTTTCGCGAATGCAGGTGTGACTGCGGGCTTTGTGGAGCAATGCCAACGGCCATTGAGGAAGTCTGCTGTCACGACATACCGCAAGTGGTTCTCGGAAGTCCAGACTGCTGCATAACTCGGGGCACGAAGAATTCCGAAGCGTGTCGGAAATCGGCAGTGCTGCGCGCCCTCTATTGTGAGCTGCAGAAGAATGGCGTCACGATTGAAGGAGAAGTACACAGGTAATGCTCAATTGAACAACAACAAAAAAAAAACATTTCGAATTTGCAGTTCCAGCAATGTCACCCTATGCCTTTTTCCATCGGTTTCTGGCGTACCGCTTCTTCACGCGATAGATTTGGAAGAGGCTTGGGCGACGCAACGGAGTTGTATTACCTGCGTGCGCAGTCACCGCCATCCGTGCGGTGTCCACTTTAACGATAACTGAGGCTGATTTTCGGGAATGCAGGTGCGACTGCGTGCTTTGTGGAGCAATGCCAACGGCCCTTGAGCAAGTCTGCTGTCGCGATATACCGCAAGTTGTTCTCGAAAGTCCGGACTACTGCATAAATCGGCACGAAGAATTCCAAAGCGTGTCTGAGCTCCGAAGTGCTGCACGCTGTCTATTGCGAGCTGCAGAAGAACGGCGTCGCGGTTGAAGGAGAAATACACAGGTAATGCTGAATTGAACAACAACAACAAAAAAAAACATATCGAATTTGCAGTTCCAGTGACGTCATCCTGTGCCTTTTTCCAGGAAATATCGGTTTCTGGCGTACCGCTTCTTTACGCGATGGATTTGGAAGAGGCTTGGGCGACGCAACGGAGTTCTATTACCTGCGTGCGTATCATTGCTATCCGGAAGCAGTATCAATCAGCCGACTACGTGGGCTTCCAGTATACACCTCTCTACTGAAAGTTTTTTATCTCTTAACTTGAAATTAAGCTGCAAACATCCCGTGCTTTCTACTAAGCGTCTATGATTTTCGCATTCATTTCCTTTTCGGTGAACCTGTTCTGCACAGGTTTGTCTTTTCAAGTGGACCTATATATCATGCAATCGATCGCTCCAAACTAGTTTTGCTTCATGCATCACTTTTTAAGAGAACATTATTTAGGACTTGCTCATCGCATCTGCCACTTATGATGATAATTGCAGACTATTTCATTAGTGAACAGGTTTAAAATAGATGCACAATTATCGTACAGAAACTATATACAAAGGAATTAATTAATTGTGATAGAACATTTTTTTTCACGACTCACCCAAACAAGAAACGAGGAACATTTCCCAGATACTCCCATCTAGTCATTCTGTCAAACTTGTGGTGCTATCTCAAGTATATGTAGCTATTTCTGGACGGCCTCCCGTAGCACACAGATGGGAAAGTAATATTTGACGGCACTTCACAAAAAGCAATCATAGCTGTATCGTTTCCCGGCTATCAGGAAAGCAGTTGCTTCAGTCAAATGTGGCTCCCTCGCTCAATTCACCCAGTGGCTGTGGGCTGCAGTTGTATAGTGCACTTGTGTGAATAACATTTCACGGCACTTTCAACACATACGTCATGGTTGCATGGTTGCCAAACTGCCATAAAGGTTCGTTGCGTCACTTTGTACCAGAAGATTATCTGCGTCGTCTCTACGTTTGCATTCTCTCTGTTTCAGCGAGTTTTCCACATTGCTTCAATCCAGTGTAGCTGTCTCGCTTGATTCAGCCAGTGGCTCTTTGTGTGCAGCCAGCCGTATAGCACACACGTGAAAATAGTATTTCACAGCACTTAACAAAAGGCACTCACGGCTGCATCGTTGCCTGACTGCCAGGAAGGCAGTTGCTTCCGTCACGTGGCTCTCTCACTCGATTCACCCAGCGGCTTTCTGTGTGCTGCCAGCCGTATAGCACACACAATAAAATAATATTTGACGGCACTTACCACACATCAGTCATGGTTGCATGTACACCCGACTGCCGTGTAGGATTGTTGCGTCATGCTTGTCTCGGAACACTTCAGCTGCGTCGTTGCTGCGGTTGCATTCTCTCTGCTTTACTGAGGTTTCGACGTTGCCCCAATCACAAGTTCCAGATGACTTCACCTGCGTCATCTCTACGGTTGCATTCTCTCTGTTTCACCGTGCTTTCCACATTGCTTCGAACCAGTGTAGCTCTCTCGCTCGATTCAGCCAGTGGCTCTTTGTGTGCTGCCAGCCGTATAGCACACACGTGAAAATAGTATTTCACGGCACTTTACAAAAAGCACTCGTGGCTGCATCGTTACCCGACTGCCAGGAAGGCAGTTGCTTCAGTCATGTGGCTCTCTCACTCGATTCACCCAGTGGCTTTCTGTGTGCTGTTAGCCGGATAGCACACACAGGAACATAATATTTGACGGCACTTTCCAAGCATCAGTCAGGTAATCTTGCTTGCCCGACCACCATGTAGGTTTGTTGCGTCATACTTGTCTCGGAACACTTCAGCTGCGTCGTTGCTGTGGTTTCATTCTCTCTGCTTTACTAAGATTTTGACGTTGCCCAAATCACAAGTTCCAGATGACTTCACCTCCGTGATCTCTACGGTTGCATTCTCTCTGTTTCACCGTGCTTTCCACATTGCTTCAATCCAGTGTAGCTCTCTCGCTCGATTCAGCCAGTGGCTCTTTGTGCCGTATTGCACACACGTACATGTCCAGTCGAAAAATCCGTCAGAGCACTCCTAATTGACCATCAGGAATCCTTGAACGGCAATCAGCAATCTTTAACTGAGTCACAGTCAGAGTGCTGTTGCAATCAGGATCGTTGCCCGTGATCATGCAGCCCGGTCAAAGATGGCTGACCGTAGCCTTTCGGCGCGGTCAGGGTCGCTGCCTGCAGTCATGCACCACGGTTAGGGTGGCTGCCTGTAGTCATGCAGTGCGGTCAGGATCGCTGCCCGTACCCATACAGCACGGTCAAGGTTAACTGGCGGTAGCCTTCGCCCCGGCCAGGGTGGCTGCCCGTGGTCAAGCACACAGTCAAGAATGGCTGACTGGTGATTCGGCTAGCTTAAGTGTCTGCACGCAAAGGCAGATCAACTTGCCCGGGAGCTCTCAATCAGGATGTGTAGCTACATGATCAGTGGCATACATATGAGTATACATGTATACCCGGTCTGTGCCTCCCCCACCCCTCCTTCCGAACTTTCGTTTGCCATATGGCATATTCAGCTAGCGCGCAATATGGGTACATAACACCCCAACTGCCCCAACTTTAGGTCAAGGTGGTGCAACTCCCCCCGCCCCCCCCCAGGCCCGGAAGAAATTTTTGTCTATACGCTCCCTGATCGAAGCTCCAGTTGCACCGTGATGCGCTTATATTCTCAAGCGCATTTTAAATTACATCCCGTTGTATATATAGTGTCTATAAAATTCATTTTTGTCATATACGTTGGCAGTGGCGCGCGACGGACGATATCGATCCGTAGTGCGCATTAAGGCTTCGTGCCAATCGAAGACGAACGACCGAGAAACTGCGACGGTGTGTAGCTCAACGTACTGGCTAAGAGTTGCATCCGCTGCAGAGCCAAAATGACGATTTGGAGCATCAAGAAGCAAATTTCAAGACGCGCGCGCCACCGCATTTGTCGCATATACCATGCAATATATCCTTCTGATGCTCGAACATCCGCCGCGAACAATTGAGTGGGCCGCCGCTACCAGCGGCATTTAGCAAACGAACATATGCGTTCAATTTGTATAACTGTTTCAGTGACAGCGAGTTAACAAAAATGTGTACGAAAAAAAGAGCCTCGAGCACGGCTGCGTCACCGTTCTGCGGAAATGTCCTCGGCGGCGGAAAACGCTACTCGCTTGAACATGACGAAGTGGCGCCTTCGCTATAGCGTCGTGCTGTGACACAAATGGGCCTGCTCTGTCGCCTATTCGATGGCTCACTGTCCGACATCCCCTTATCGTGGGCACACTGAGCGCTTGTTTCTCCACCCACGAAGTCCTCCGCCATCCCAACCGCTTTTCGTCCCATGAGTGTTCGTGCACCTCCCCCTCGCACAAGCGAATACTCGATATATTTCTGCTCTATGCGTTTGTCCAGGGACTCGTGGTGGCTTTGCATAATACCCCTCCCTCTCTTTTTTATTTCTGTACGTGTATTAGTCCTCCCTCTTCTCGTGCCCCTCCCCCCTTTTCCTCGTGCCCCTCTTCTCTTGCCCTCCGGTGACGCGGGCCAGCAGATCTACGCACACGATTATAAGAATTTCCTTTCTGTCTAGCCTCGCATGTCACCCGAGGGTTCATATTGTTGGGCAAATAAAGTGTATAATAAAGTTGTGAGGACACCGACTATGAAAAAGGATTAATACAAAAAAGATGTCTCGGCTCCCCTGACGAAAGCCTTGATTGTTCACAATGAAAGTGAGGACGAATGAAGTGATGTTTATGAGGGCTTTAAATTGTGACGAAATAGCGGGTGCAGATAAGAGGGAGCTATATAGGGCACCATCAATATGGGTAAATGCTGTCATTTGAAACAGGGTGCATTCTAATTAAGTGATGCCGAGAACACAGCTTATTTTTATTTCTCCATGATCCCGTGGTTATGTCAATCAATTTGATGGCTCAAGTTGTCAGTGTGCTCTGCCAAGGCATTCGAAGACACTTTTTTCTTGTTGACGTCATTGACATGCTGCTTTTGTTGAAAATTTCCCCGTCTCGGCAATATATACACAATCACATGCTAGCCTTTACACGGGATCCGGTAAATGACACCGGAAAACTTTCCATTTGGTAGCCTCCCTTATACATTATAACCCAACTGATGATGTAGTATCTGTGTAGGAACATGATCTACTTGGATGGGGTATTGGCGTAGAATGCGGGCAAAACCCTCGCTCACATCAGGCACATATGATATAGCGTCACATTTTCATGGGAACGCACGGTCACGTCTTGGTGACTGAGACAGCTTGGGTTCCCCTGAGTTCAACAAAGAGTTCGGGTAGCAAGTGCACTTAGGGATCTCTGTGCACTTGCTATAGGTCCGCAGTCTTGCTACTCGACATTGTGCAGATTCAGTTGGTTCTGGCAACAAGTGCGGCAATCGGCGATTTCTAGTTTGTCAGGTGCACCGAGTCATAATGCAGGTACCTGCTGGTAGCTGTCTCAATTTTATCCTGTTACTTCCGAACCAGACGGGCCTCCCTCAATGCCCTGACCTAAATCAAAATTTTTATTATTATTATTGATTATTATTATTATGAACAGCTCTTTCTCAATTCGTGTAATAGAAGAAACGAGAAGCTGTGAGAATGCAGCAGGTCTTGAATATTGCTTAATCTGTAATTATTACTGAACTTGCACGCCTCATGCAGTGATGTATGTATATACACACATGCATACAAGTTACCTGCGTAGTGAAAGAGGTTAAGGGGTTCCACACCCCCCACCCCAGTAAGCCACTGATATATGTTATGCTGAATCTGTGTGTACAGCGTGTAACAAGTCAAATCAAATCTTCATTTACACCCCATAGCTCACAGAAGGAGTACCACGAAGAAAATCTGCCAAGAGGCACTACACTACATCCAAACATACGTAACGATGGCGACAGTTGAAAGTTACATTCATAGGGTTAACAAATAAAATAAGTATAGTAGGTATCAATCAGCAGGTGACACGAGCAAATGGGCCTGTTAAAGCATTCTCTAATTACCTTTCAAGATGCTGTAAAGTGCAAGTATGCAAAACAAACAACATGTTGTGGCCCCTTCAATACATTACAACATGCAAATAGAGCAATCACAAATATCACCTTTCCTTAATGTGTCTGTACGTCGGACGTAATTGTTGCTTTTGCATGAAAGCTGTACTGTACTGCCTAAATGAGTGCACAAGATGAGCAGTGTAGCAAGAACAAGATTGAGCCAATGCATGGCTAGACAGTTCTACTGTGGAGCCATGCATTGTCAGGAAGGACAATGCTTGATGATAACGATCCTCTTCACCTGTTCTCATTGGTCCATCGCACACTTTGAAAAGCCCCGCTACAGAAGGCTGCCGCGGTGGTGGTGATCATGCCACGTTTCCTGAATTCCACCTAGAGAACATCATGTCTATCTGGGAACAAAGTAGCCATAAAAATAGACCATAATGCATGCATACACTGTTTCGATTGGTCTTTTGTTTCTTCAGTATCAAAATGAACCCATTCTTCTTTGCGACGATTTTGTTCTAGAAGTCTTCGCCATCTTGACAGCACAACAAAAAACGTTAAGGCAGCACCCATTCTCTGTGCTTTGTGATAATCAGCCAGCATCTTGGGAACATGCTTGCTCAGTGAACAATACTGAAGTTTTTTACACTGATATAAAAAGCTAATTATGAAATTTCTGAACACTACTTAATAATCAATGAATATCAGTTGCATTGCACCCATCAAGCAAACAGAAATCAAATGACAGCATGCACACGTCTCACTTCAAGGGAGACTCCCTTGACGCATGTTTAAATGCTGACTGAGTACTCGGAATTGACAATAGTAATCTCATGCAATAATAATCTCAGGCTTACTAGAGACACTCCACAACACATCTGAACACATTGGATTTTCAGTGTAGGGTTCATTTCTAGACCTATCGGACCTTGAAAATTATTGGCCTCATACATGATCAAACGAGGCAATACTAGCGCAGTTGAAAAAACGAAAAGGTGATCACTAGCTGTAACGTACTAACACATTGCAGTGTGAAAGCAAACTGAGAGAAGAGAAAAACAAAAACAAATGATGCACAAATAAATAGATTGGGCTACTTCACCTGCGTTACATTAACATTTCAAGGTTGTGTTTTGTGATCTCACTAAACCTACTAAACTTGTAAAGGTCATTTTCCTTTTAACAGGCTCTTCATCGCAGCCTAGTAATACATCGACACAACTAGTAATACATCGAGAAACAAACGTCTGCTACATGTTCAACATATGCGCTGAGCAGCTTTAGCAGTCATGGGAACGCTACCAGTAAAAAGCAACTGTGTTACAGTTACAGTTGCCCAAGTGAAAAAAGTAGCTCTGGTACAGTTACAGTTACCGAGTTTTCAAAAGTAACCTGTAACAGTTACTCTGAATAGTGATGACATTACTTTTCCGTTACTGCACTAAATATGTAATACATCACAAACCAAATGATGAAATTTATTTAATGAAAACATACGAAGGCATGCGAAGTAGTCAAAATTGCACGTGGTAGAATTCTAGACGAAGGAAACCTAAACGATGGCTCAACACATGCCTTTTTTTTGTGTATGCCTCATTTTGTTGCACCACTTTATTTTTTCATGCACCATTGATAAAAATGGACTTAGTTCGCAATTAATAATAATAAACGTCCTTGTACACTAGAAGTTGAAAGCGTAGTTGATGCACTGGAACGACAGCATTATCCTAGGGCGTTTATTAGCGATACCCAGAAGCGCATGCTAAGAGGAATGGGAAATGCGCCACGAGTGAAGACAACGTCCAATGTGTCTATTTCTGATGTTCAAGGTGTATCAGACCCTGTTCGGAGGTTCTACGTCCCCTGGGCGCAAAGCTCTTTGTGGAACATGTGTTCGTGAAAATCTACAAGCATGATGTGGAGATCGCAATGCGACTTAACATCGGCGGAATGGGCAGGAAAGGATCAACGAATGGGATATTGCTAAAGGAACTCATGCAACCCGTTCTAGGATTGAGTTTGTTGGAACACTGCTGGACAACTGTGCATAGCTTTGACCTAAGCAATGCGATGAGGTTAGCACGAAAACGAAGTTGGGGAGGGGAAGGAGAGAGGAAACTGCGAGTCAGAGTCAACCTTTTACAATCAGTTGCAAAGAGGTCTTAAAGAATGATTTGCTAGTTCACGGTATTTGTGGCTCTCAATTCTATTGCGCTCTGCTGCTTTCTAGCCGCCTGTCAAACAAGATCAGCTCAAAGCCTCGGACGAAGGAGACTAAACTTGGGGTCCTAATTTTTCACTGGTACACCAAAAGCAGAGCTAGCAGCTCAGGTGACCAAAAGGATATATATGTGAAAAAAAACAGGTGTGAACTTATTCTTAGTGACCTCTACTCCAAAGCTGCGAGGGGAGCTTTGTTGTGGAAAGGTGAAAGGTGGAGAGTAAATGGGAAAGTATACCTGTAACGCCTTTGTTGTAGCAGTTATTGCATAAAAAGTAACAGTGTTACAGTTAGATGTCCCGTGTAATTTAAATGTACCTAGCTACAGTTAAAATTCACTGAACAAAAGTAACTAGTTACCGATTCCATGTTACTAGTAACTAGTTACTGCCCAAGACTGATTTTAGCCTGTTTCCAGGTATTTCAGCTATGTTTTTCCAGTGAAGTCCCAGCAAGGAGCGATGCTCATTATCACTGTGGTGTGACATTCCCTGAGTGGTGGCGGTGGTGTTCCATGGTACTGGGCCACAAAAGAAACGTTCTAGTCAGACTGTCTTACACCAGCACCCGAATTAAGCAATGAGAACTCAGAAAAAATTCTAATGACGACGATACCATACATTAAACCTCTGATAGCAGCATTATATCGAGCAGACCTGAGATATTTGCAGCTGTCCAACTTCTGAAGCATTACCCCTATGTCTATTATTATGTACGTTTTTGTGCCCTCATTTTGTCTTTGTGATGTTCGCTGCCTTGGGTGGTCACTAGTAAGCATGCTAACCTTCACATTTACGGACTTCAATGAGCTGCACAGTCAAAAGCATGGCAGAATCCTGCCTGGTGGGAAAGGTGCATTCTAAACAAAAAGAGACACTGAACAGCCTGATTACAATGCGTATATGACACACATTCTAGCCAAAAAGATGCGCCATCAACTTGTGACAGTAAAGGACCATTTGCCCAGGAAGCGTCTCTCCAGTGTTGTTTATGGGATACCTTGCGCATACTGCACGATGTTTACATCAAGGAATCAGGTAATTACAAGAAATGTCTGCAGCAGCGTGCCCGTGACGTTAACAACAAGGGTGTCCTGAACAATGCTTTAGGAGTACACACCGTCATGAATGCGCAATAACAAGATTGATTGGGACAGCGCAAGACTAGTTGCTACAGAAAAAAGGACAGCATCATGGCTACATCTGGAATGATTGGTCATACAAACCAATTTTAACATAATTAATCATAATAAATATTAACATATTTATTCATAACAAAAATCTTAACCTGATCTACGCGTGCTCTTTGCAACGATCACTAAATTTCATTTTGGGATGTAAAACCCTAACAATTATCATTACTGAGCCCATGGGTACAAACACTAGGTCTCAAAATGCTACAGCCATAACTAGTCTTTTTCTTTACTATTTGGCACTTCACATAGATACGAGACATAATTCACAGTCAGAACAGGCTACATCACTGCTCCTATACAGACAATGGTTCTGAGCAGCTGGTGGATGATGACACTCTACTATGTGTGATACATCGAACATAACTGGTGTGACCAGCAACCTCAGGCAATGAATATATATGTCGCCTAAAACCACATAAACTCCATGGACAAAGCATTGTGAGCCATCTACCATTTTGACATATGAAGAACAAGTCTTCTTTGGCGCTGAATAGTCAGACGTGTGTATGACTATGGTGTCGACCTGAGCCCGAAAGTACTTAGGCATGTCTGGTATGTGGCCGAATTCAGAAATTAATAGAGTCTTTAGGTACTCAGGGAGAGTGGATGTGGAATAAGCTTTAGCTAGAGGGCAAGTTTGAGAACATTTCTTGTATATGACAACAATATCTTTCTTGGCTGCAACTAGGTGGGGAGGAAGGTCCACATGCTTGTCTAGTTCGATGAAGGTGTTATGCATAATGCATCTCTCAGCAATTTGCATTGGCACATGCTTGGAAGCTGACACAAGCCGAACGGCATGCCCAATCCCGTCCTCAAAGAGAAATGTGGATGTAGCCCACAGTGCACCAAACATGCGTGTCGCTTTTGAGAGGTGCAATAACTGGCGCACATTAAATGTCATCGCTGCATCACCATACAATTTGGCCATCTGCTGAACAAATGTTAGCAACAACCTTTCTGCACAAGAAACATCTGTTTCAGCAACAGTCTTTGTTCAATAAGAATACAGCCTTGACAAGGAGTGCGAAGTGGACCATATAATTCCTTGGCAAGGAGTACAACAAGCATGGAACACTGTAAAACAGCAACTAGTTACGCCACTCAATAGCTTTCCAGTATGCACGCTCAGACAGTGGTCTCCCTGTTCGAGAAAAGGTAATCGGTGGCCTTATGGCACGCATCCTGACATCTAAAAGTCTTATGCGCCGTCCAAGGTAGAATACCGAGTCAGTGGCTGAGAGCCATAACTCCATAAGCTACCTTGTTACCCCTTCCAGAACACATTGGATATAGTCTGGAGGCATTCCCCAGACAAGGTCGAGGCTTCGATGTCTCACCTATGGTGATGGCCCCTTGAATCCTTCAACTGCCACCTCTTGTTCTTGGGCCTTCCTCATTGCTTCCATCACACGGCCATGGCTTCGATCAGGCACTAGGTGACCGCAGTGGATGTACTTCACTGAACCTGTCACAGAACAGCACACATAGGTGTATGAATAACTTTCACAAATACAGATGTGGTTAATCATACAACTTAAATGAGTACTGACACGATTTTGAGACATCGCAAAAGGGATAATTCTCATTTTCTTGGTATGCAGCGTCAATGCTGTCTATACACCGGACTCAAGGAATATGTATAAAATATTTTGATTTCACTATGAAGTTTTCGTCGATAAGCATCAGCAAGCCAGCCCCATCGCAATGGACATTATCTTGACAAGTCAAGACAATTTTTTCAAGTTTGTGAGTTCTGTGTCTTGCATGCAGCCTATATCGTAGAAATCACTGTCAGGGTCACTGTAAGACAATTCACTATTCGTTAATTATGTACACCAGGTCCATATGATAAATCTACCGCTAGTATGTCACGAGTTTCTGTATTCCCGTGACATTACACTTCTATGAAACGTCAGAACAGTTGCCTTCTCAATATCGAAACCGAAAGTGTCTTTCTTTAAGGTAGCGGTAATTCAAATACATATGATGCATTTACAGGCACTACTATACCCGATATAGGTTTCTCGAAACCATTATTTTTATTTAGAGCAACAATCCAAATATTTTAAAATTTTTTGTCAGTGCTACTTTAAGTTCTACCCATGTTAAAAGCACACGGAACCACTTTTAATAGCTTTGCATGAAGGAAATTTACTAGAGAGTCCTCTAGGAGCAGTCACCTTTTAATTGCTAGCACAAAACCTGTACCAAGGAGTGACTTTTGGGCTAGTCGGTTCTTTGCAGTAATAATAAGACATATTTTCAAAGATCCTTTATTCTGACAAAAACATGCATCTACAGTTTGAATTATTACTGCCTATTATTTACTAGCAAAATGGAAGTGATTTGACTCGCTGCTTTTATGTTCACTCACAGCGAGATGCGTGTAAAAGGGCCTTGCAAAGTTTTAACAAAAAATTGCATATTGACCTCACCATTTATTTGCACTGATTATGAGATTATGCACTATTTTCCAATTTATCCAATAAATCGAGGTATGCGAAATCAGTGCACAAGGTGCACGTATTTTTTATTACCTTGAGCATGCTGGAAGCTATGCAGGTGGGGTGAAGCATGGCCCGAAAGTTATGCTGTTGCACATCAAGACTTGAAACATTTTTTTATTTTTTTATTCTTTGACCATATCAGCTGCTGCTTGTGGTTCCGACATGCACAATACAAGCTTGTAGAAACATCTCATGGGCACTTACAGAGGCTCATTCATTAATTATTTCGAAACACATAAAAGCTTAAAAAAACTCACCATCAACACAAGTTCCTTTTTCAAGACACCCGTTGCACCCGTAATATTCATTAAATTGCTTCATGTTGAGTATTAGTGCCCCGCCTGGAGAGTCAACACAACAAAGAACTGCATAAACTTTTGACTTGATGACATCTTCAACATGTGATCATACAAGAGTTCCATTGTCTCTCACTTCCTCAACAAACCGCCTTATGAAGATGTGCATTGGTGGATGTTCCTTTGCGAACCAAAGTGCTGAATGTGCAATATTCTTGCACCTAATTTTAAAGGGAAGCTCATTACTTGTATGGGTCAAATTGAGCTCTTCGAAGAATCGAAAACTGGCGCACCGTCAATATTGAAGGTTAGCGTTAGTTCACTCCTTGACATGTTTATTTGCCCTCGAATGCTTTTGTTTAGGTCGCCATCTGTGATGTCAGAGTACATCCCAAGTTCTAGACTAGCAGACAACTTTTGCAAGCTTCTAAGAAGGGGACCACTGACGTACTTGATCATATCTGTCAGTTGCTGTTTCAAGCCTAAAATGTCAAAGAAACTTCCAGCTGCTACGAGTTCCTTAGTTGTCCGTTGCACATTACAGTCCCCACAGGTGACTTGACTTTGTGCTGGCATCTCTTGGAAAATGCCAAGGTAGTCATGGCAGTGCTGGCAATATAAATTAATCCTTAGCGCCTCCTTCTTGTCCTTCCAAAGTTTGCGAAGCAAGTAGGTTGTCGATGACACAACAGCCTCACCAAACAGGGTGTTCAGTAGAATAAGCAAGCCTTTCACCTGTACCCACGTCAATCCTGCCGTCCCAATATACGCCATAACTAGAAGCAGAGCTTGAGCTTTGGTTGTCTTCTGGTGCGGAAGTGCTTCCTTCGAGAGCTTGATGAAGTCATTAGGAGCATCTTGTTTATCACTTTCACTTCCATTGGCATCATCATTTGCACAGTTGTCATCTATGTCTTCCTGAATTATCGTTTCACTGTCAGAGGTGTTCTCACCAAGGCTAGCACCACTCGCAGACAAATGGTCCGTAACATCAAGGTCACAACTAGCAGACACTCCGTCTATGCTGCTGCTGCTTCTCTGAGCGCATTATTGAGCAGCACACTGAAATGAAGCTGCGTCCACAGACTCTCCGCGGTCCGAGGAACCATTTCTGCCACTTTGGTTTCTACTGCTACTGGCAGAATTTCGACATGTGTCATCCTGCAGGTGTGATGAGCTCTGCAAAGGAAACAAGTATGTAGTGTAAGGTGAAACGACCAATATTCTATATCTTTATTTGCAGTTACTACATTTATTATTTTTAATAGTATATACACAGCATTTTTTCAGCCAATACGTATATTTTTTTAAAACTTCTGTGACGCTTAGACTGCTGTTATTTTCACACATGAACTCTACGTCAAGGTGGAAACAGTTTTCCGCAGCTGAAATGACATTCAAACTACTACTTAACAAAGCTTACTAGTTTGATTTTTGTACTAGTTTGATTTTTGTTATTGGCTTGAGGGCAGTTGTTTATATTATAAAGTTGTAGTGAAGGCAAATTTGTAGCATATCCACGTTTAGAAATCGCGAAAGTTGCATGAAATTAGTGATACAATCGAAATTTTGAAGGCGACGTTGAAGCTGACGGCACCTGATGTGCAGGAAATGTCTGGCTGTGATAATTGCGCGGTAATATGAAACGCGTCCGGAATGCAACCCACAGTCATAACAGGCACTCACCTGGGCAGTACTGGAACGCTTGGCTCTCTTGGCAGCATTTGCCAAAGTTTGCCTCGGAACCTAGACGCTCGACCCATGCTCCAGATATTGCCTGTAACGTCGCCGCAGCTTCTCGGACATCGTGAAATAAGCAAAAAGGCTCTACTTCAGGACTTTAAAAGCTATTCAAAGCCGCTTTTTAGACATACGGCAACAAAATCTCGACAATCAACGCTATAGGGAATCACAACTGGACATAAAAATGAATAAAAGATTCGCTACCTCAGTGTTGCGAGCACCCCTTGCACTGTTACGCAGACTAATACAATTGGGTGTCTGTAACCAATGCCAAGAGTGTGTTAGCATAATTTCTTGTCACCGCTTGCCGAAAGTTCGAAAAAACTTGGTGGTGATGCTGCTGCAGGTCAAACAAACCCTTTGGAGCAATTTCCAGGAGGCAACTTTTGTGCAAACGGCGACAAATAATGTTTCACCATTTCACCCAAAACTGCTTTCGCAACAGCCAGCTTCCTCACGGAATTGAATATTTTGTGAATTCGAACAATTGACCATTGCCCCACTGTGGTGGTCTAGTGGCTATTGTACTCGGCTGCTGACCCGCAGGTCGCGGGCTCGAATCCCGGCTGCGGCAGCTGCATTTCCGATGGAGGTGCAAATGTTGTAGGCCCGTGTGCTCAGATTTCGGTACACGTTAAAGAACCCCAGGTGATCGATATTTCTGGAGCCCTCTACTACGGTGTCTCTCATAATCATATCGTGGTTTTGGGACGTTAAACACCACATATCAAATCAACAATTCAACAATTTGTGACCCTAAAAGAACTGCAAGTAACCTGTAATAGACAATGCAACAGTGTTGTAGGCAGAAACTTTTTGTTTCGTTGGGGGCATATCCTTTATCTGAAATAGGTGCTGGGTAGCAAGTGTGATCGAGTGTCAGTGCTTGAATTGTATTCCATGGCAGAAAAAAATGTGGTAGGGAAAGGGGGGTGGGGCACGGGCCCGATGTGCTACCTCCGGCGACGCCACTTCAGTGCAATAATTCTGCGAAACATGAGAAAGAACGCGATGAGTTCTAAATTTCTTCTAGTAGGAATTTGTTTTACACATGCACATCCCCTGCTGTTTCATTCCATGTGGAAAGGTGTGCAAATTTTAAGAGTGAAGATCCATCTCCCGCGTCAACACCTCCTAGATTTTAGGAGGCGTTGCCCGTATGCTAGCAGAAAGCGAATGTTTCATGTTAATTGGCAAAACACATAATGTTTCTGTAATAGGCTTAGCTAATAGCACCAAGACAGCTAGCACTACGTATACGTTTCCTAAGCGTGGGGTAAAAGGAGTTAAAATTGAAATTTCTCTCAGCGTAGAGTGACATAGTCCTCCCTTAGATGGTTCCCCGGTGAAAGCACATTTAGTTATCAGCAGCGACAGCATGTTTTTACTGTTTCTTGTGGGGTACACGAATGCCTGTGCCCTCAATATATAGGTAAAAAGGAGTAGTGGTGGCATGTTTTTGCTGTTAAGCTAGTGGCGGTACACAAAGTGCCATGATCTATGGACAATAGCCAACATATTTACAAAGCTCAATTCGCTATGTATAATTATATATAGCAGCTTTTCTACAGTTACTTTCGGTTTCGGAGTCTGCGGAAAGAAACCGTAATCGTTCGAAGCAAACATCGGGCAAATTTTGTGTTAGTTGTGTTAAGTCCATGGTGACCTGAGACTTCGCAGAAATTTTTCATGCTTGTGAGGTCTGTGGCATTGACATAAAGCTAAGAAACAACGTATCACTACACCATATCCGGGACAGCTGTACACTATAGGGATGAACGTTATGTGCAGTTCTTTAGCTCTCAGCGTAAGGGCTGCTTTGCTTGTCGATGGTCATGATATTTGCCGTAGCCCTCTTGCGTGCATATACATGACTTCATTTACAATCATATTCAAGATTACCAAAAGAGAAGTTCCAGCTATCCATCTTCGCAATCATTGTTAATTTCAACCAGGAATTCTTACATTTGTGATCGATGTATGTCAACGACGTGCATGCAGCCTGAATGTTATTTCCTACTAATGCTTTTGAAGTTGCATACTGAAACTTTGTGTGTGTGTTTCATTCGACAACCAAGTCGAACGAGGATCGCTGGCTCTGCATGGGGCAGTTGTCCCACTGGCGTCATTCTTCACATCAAAATATTGAAAAGAAGAAACATGACATGCGTTAGTGAGAATTAGGAGCCTGCCATTTACAGTCTTACTTGAAAGTAGAAAATTTCTATCAACAGAACAATGATTTAAAAAATAATAAAACAATAAACACCTTCTTTACTAAGCTGGCCACCATATCTCTGCTATATCCAACGTCTGGAACATATGGGTGCATTCATGACTGGTGGTACACGTGCGGATTTTGTCGAGTTTACGCCTTCTTGTGTTTTTCTTCATTTGTTCCTCTTCTCGTTTGCCCCATCACTCGCAGTTTGTGTGCTTTCGTGCAATACCACATAGACTCTACAACTACCATGTTGGAGTGAGGCGACATTGAATCATTTAAACCGAGAAATGTAGCAGACTTCGATACTCGTGCCACATATCGGGCCTATTGGTGCGGCGACAGTGATACGCTGGGTGGTTATTATGATGCGACACTGCATCACTTAGCTGGTAAGTTCATATATTGTTGGTTGGATTTTTGTTTGGCATGCGATGTACACAAACTTACACAAACTTGATCTTTTGCTGTAACAGAGTCGTAGCATGAGCTCTAAGCATCGGTTACGCAAAACCTCCGAGGCTCAGAGGTACTTTGTCGAGGTACTGTTGCCGTTGACAGTCATTGTGTAGCGCTTCGTCTGGCGCATGTTCTCACTTCAGTCAAAAGTGAGCCCGCAAAAAGTATTTGTGACATAGATTGTACAACTTATTGTGTCGTGAGCTTTGTGTTGTGTAAGAATTACGAGTCTAGTTGTAGGCGACGAGTGCGGGAAAAGTGCACGTAAATTGTCTAGCCGCGGTCACAAATCGCCGTTGCGTAAATACGAAATTATAAGTAATGTCTAAGAATGAATGACAACAGCACCTAAAATTGCACACACACAAACACACACACACACACACACACACACACACACACACACACACACACACACACACACACACACACACACAAAGAAAACATCGCCATCAATAGCCAAAATTATGCAGGATTGTTAGACAGATCGCTAGCACAGACACCCAATCAAAATTGAGTACTTAAAGCATGAAAAGGCACTTGACGTATTCAAATTGGCCATTGCCACCTTAAACATGAACCAAGCTTTTTGCTTAGCTAGGTCATGGTTGGATGCAGCAGCAAGTAGTTTGAGCACAGTGCACTGGTTATTCTGCCACACTTGGAACATCAGTGGGCCAAAAGCGTTCGGAAGCCCAAGTGATGAGACTGAAGCAGCTGCAAATTCAGAGCACAAAATAAAGGCAACTATAATAACTTAGTTATTCTAAAACAATGCACAAGCGGGGCAAGAAAGAACCACACTGCACAGGCGTTTTGGAATATGAGTACGTACCAAAAAGGCCACTTAGCCACCGTCATGAAGTATAATACCTTATGTTCACACTGCCTAAAAATATTGGGGAAAGTCATGGCACAAATGGTGCATTGTCCGCTCCTTTAAAGATGTAGAGCTCATAAAAAATGTGGAAAGGAACCGAACACATCCGACTGTCCATAATGAAGCATGTGAACAAGTGTTTGGAATGTGTTGACAATGTCTGCAATAGCCTTATCGTGTGTGAAAAATTGTACATTGGGCTCTTGGGCTGATATTTTAAACCCAGTTTGAGAGAATATGCAACAGAAACATTGCAAGAATGCTTGCCAGGACATTTTGCATCATGCTGCACATGATGCGGCTGCACGTCTGTCATCAATGAAACCAAGGTTTTGAATTTATGCACCCGTTAAAATAGGACGTGTGGTCTCACAATCCTATAGGGGGTATGCACACAACGTCATCCGCCAGGAATGATAGCGATGGGGTCGCTGTTTTGACGGTTTGCGCACTCGCCGCGCACGACAAAAACTCTCTGCACGCGATTGGTCCGAGATCTGTACTGCACAAATTACTAGACATCCGTAACACCTTCTGCACACCGACGCATGGATGGCACGGATGTCACATAAGAACGCACCTCCGAGATGGCACAGCGATGGTGTTGCCACCTTACGGATCAAGGCTCAGTGCATACACCCTATAACATCTTATGACAGGTGAATAGGGAGATTGTTAGGAAATAGGTAAAACAGTGGACTGCATACAATAGAAAAGTTTGAAGGGAGCACGAAATACATGGCAGTGTGAAATTGATGGGAAACAATGTTGAGCTTGGTGGTCCGTTTTCCATTAGAGGCAGCTCCAGACATGTGCACAGTTCTGTTAGTTGGATGAAGGCACACCAGGACCCTTCTACATTATTTATGGTTGAGTGCGAAAGAAAGCAAGCTTCGCAATTACTGCAGGTAAAAACTACTAACAACATCCTGTGGGCTCTGCCTGACTTCAATATATAATGTCTTTATTTATGCCTACCACTCCTTCGTGATGTGTAAGCTGTAAAACAGTTCATGTACAAATTAAAGTTCCCATTCTATTGCCAATATGAGGTAGAAAAGTGAACAAAATTAAACTTCATTTTACGAAGCGCGCTCTAACATCGCACAAACTAAACATTTTTAAGCTGTGTAACATTCATTCACTTTCTCATGCTAAAAAAAGTGCTTGCTTGTCCAAGTGCTCTAATCACATACAATTTCTCGCAATATAGAGACGAAGGAAGAAATGAAGGCATCCCAGAAAAGTGAAAAGCACCTCAGAAAGACTGCTAGTGGCACAAATATGAATGGGCAACAAACAGCAAGGAGAAGGTAATGTTTCGTGATGCACATCTACGCTTGATTGATGGTTATTTGATGCAGTTTATCATCTAGCTGGTGCATGCATCTAGCTGGTGCATCATTTAGCTGGTTCATTCAACTCAGCCATGCTGCATGGTTACCCTGCTTTGCCTCTTTGAGGATCACACTTTCTGTTTAATGTGACCTGTTGTATGTAAATTGGACGTTCGAAAATTTCCAGTGGGATTTATTTCAGAAAGAGTTTGCTCTAACTTTTTTGAGTGATCATAAAGGAACAAAAAGTATTTTTTGTAGCTACAGATCTGTTGCTCATTCATGAATAATGTAAATAGAAATTAGATACACTCATATATTAGTGCGGATTCTGCTCCAAAGGTTTGAAAATTCTAGGATCAACAGAAGTCGAATTATAGGGGTTGTGGTCACCCCATGTATTCCCTCCATAGGAAGCACAGGGCACGGTAGCTAATCGAATCTAACATAATCAAAGAAATGTAAGTGCCACCGACGAAAGTCGAGTTTATTGCTGGATTATACATCCTTGAGTTTACAGAATACTAGGAACTCAGTGTGTATTTTGCCGTAGTAACGCGGGATCAAGCGTTTGAAAAGTCTGCATACACAGCGTCAAGGGGGCAGCCATTTTGAATGGGAACGACATCACAATTAAATCCACGTTCATCGAGCTGGAAATCAGGTAGTGAACAAAACTTTTCTGGTAGCTTGGAAGAACATAAAGGGCTTAACAACTACCCAGTAGTATTTTCCGAATTACGTTGTTAATTGAAGAGAAACCGGACCCTATTTCCCCCACCTAAACACATACTGCACGGAACTAAGTAGTCGAGTATTCATACTGCACGCAACAGGGCAGAATCTGATATAAAAAAAAGCACTTCTCGGTTAATACAACAAGGTAGGACACGTTAGATAGTCACGGGCTGGGGTTCAGGGAGCCCCAAACAATGACTGGAGAGACAAAAACAAAGAAAAGTGTCACAAAGAAACGGAGTAAGGGGAAAAAAAAAGAAAGAACCTACTTGCAGCACCCCAATGCAGAGCGCACTAGATAGTGAGAAAACAAAACATGGTGAGGACAATTGTAAGGAAGTCTAGAAGGAATTGATTTGAGAGAAAAGAGGCCAGCTAGCCCGACTATCGGAACGTCAGTACAGATCTGAGACAACCATTCTCGGAGATTCGGCCATATATGGCCAATAAGTCGAAGCAGCGATTCCGCACAGAGACAGAGAAAGATGATATCAGTAGAGATTTAGGGGGAGGTAAGATGGAGTCACCCAAAGAGGAGTGTGAGGGCCAAGACCTACGAGACCCGAGAACGAGAACGAGTGCAATCCCCCACTGCGATAAGGAGTTCCTTGATCTTCATTGAACGCCGCGTCCAATGGCGGCCGCGTCAGCAGCACGGGTAAGTGAGCTCTACACATCTACGTATAACTTTAGCAATTGGTTCTAGGAGGGTCAGAGTGGTGTCTATTTGTTTGTGAAGATACAAGGAGTTCAACCGGTACAAATATTCCTATTACGAACGAAAATTTCAAATTTTAGGAGCGCAAAACAGTGAGAATCTGTGAAAACAACAACCTTCGGACCACGGTTTTTTTAGAGGTATCTTGCAATCAAAATTAAACCTAATCACTGGAAAAGTAATTTGTAATATCATCTGCGATATGTGTTTCTGAATTGTGGAAAGTTTTTTTTTAATGTCTCTGATTATTAAAACTTGGGTCTGCAATATATTTCATATTTACTTTATTCCGAAATGTCTTAGGCCACTGCATAGTTTGCATTAGCAAGGTAGTCAAGCTCATGTACCGCTAGTAAAATCAAGCTTGATGCTAAGCCAACCATTTTTACACTTGAATTGATTGAGGAATCACTTGTTAATTCAAAATTATGAAATGATATACAGGTTTTTTTTAACAAAAAGGTTAAAGGCAAGTTAATATGCATTGAAAAGGTGTTTTTAAGACTTGGTACGCCATTTACTGCAGTGAAACTGCCTTTACAGGGGGTTACATGTGATTATGACACATCACCTGCATTGCAGTCATCCTCGTACAAAGTGCGGACTTGGGCTAAATAAGATAGACTGGAGCTTGGAATTGCTGCGATAATAATATAGTTATCAATATGGTAGCCTGCCGAGCTTTCAATTTCACGGTCCTTATTGATTCTATATTGCAATATCAAACTTTGATGGGCTTTTGGGAGCAAGAAGTTTCTAAACTTGGATAGTTACAAGTAAATAAGCCTATCATAATAATTTGGACTAATAACTATAAAGTCAACTGAACACCGATGTTATCACATCCCCTTGAAGTAAAGTTGTAATAAACATCCATGAACAAATTTTAATTTTATGCGGGAAGTTCACTCACAATGTTCAACAGTCAATAACTTTAGTTTAGTCATGTTTAATCATACCGCAGGGGTGCCTGCGCAAGTAGGCGTTTGGTGTGTAGCGACACCACGAACCCGAGCTAACGGGGGAGTTTCGACTCCCTCCCACGCCTAGCCGTGCGTGGCTTTGCCGTGTCCGAGGAAAAGGGGATCCTGGGGGTTGAGCCGACGCTGGGTGATTGGACCGTTAAGGCCCCCCGGCAGAGGCAACACACCCCTTTGGCCCCGGCTTCACGTAGACGGCACCCCTGAGCTGACCCACCCAGGGGAATCGGCAGTCGCCTTTTCCTATCTCTCTCTCCCTACATCTTCGTCTTTATCTCTTACTATTTATCTGTCCTGTCTTCTACTCTCTTCCGTTTACTTCCAAACTTCCTGGTGGCTAGGGTTAACCCTGTGCAAATAGCCTACCTTGGTCTAGGCGCATTGGATTATAGTGGCGTTGTACGGCTGGCGTCTGCAGGTTTCAGCATTTGTAAACTTGTAGCGTCCCCTCGTTAGGCTCCGTAGTGGGTGGCCGCCAACGCTGCTGAACAACAATAAGGAACACATGCATGGAGCATTCCCACTACTGTCTGATCGTACCGGCTTAAAGCCGGTACGCACCGATGATCTCACCAGAGAAGGATTGGCCACCCTGGTGCAGTATCTGGCCACCCCCTCCCGTAGGCATTCGTCAATTAACTCACGGCCCTCAGTCCCCACCAGCTGCGGAGCAACTGACCACGGCGGCGGTCAGATCTGCAAAGCAGCAGAGTGTGCTAGGAATCTCTGGATACGGACAGGCCACCATTTGGAACTTGAACTTAGCAACGTTTAACGTTAGAACGTTATCTAGTGAGGGAAGTCTAGCTGTATTATTCGAGGAGCTAGAAGGCATTAAATGGGATATAATAGGGCTGAGTGAGGTTAGGAGGACAGATGAGGCCTATACTGTGCTAGAGAATGGGCACGTCATTTGCTGTCGGGGCTTGGCAGACAGAAGAGAACTGGGAGTAGGGTTCCTAATTCACAGAAACATAGCTGGCAACATAGAGGATTACTATAGCATTAATGAAAGGGTGGTAGGCATTGTAACTAAACTGAATAAAAGATACAAAATGAAGGTAGTACAGGCTTACGCGCCTACATCCAGCCATGATGACGCTTCAGTTGTAAGCTTCTATGAAGACGTGGAATCAGCAATGAGTAAGGTGAAAACACAGTATACTATAGTAATCGGCGACTTTAATGCAAAGGTAGGGAAGAAGCAGGCTGGAGGCCAGGCAGTAGGAGATTATGGCATCGTCACTAGAAACGCCAGAGGAGAGCTACTAGTGGAATTCGCAGAACGCAATAATCTGCGTATTTTGAATACCTTCTACCGAAAACGAGAAAACCGCAAGTGGACATGGAGGAGCCCTAATGGCGTAAATAAGAACGAAATAGACTTTATAATGACTGCACACCCAGGAGTCGTGCAGGATGTGGAAGTGGTTGGCAAGGTAAGATGCAGTGACCATAGAATGGTACGGGCTCGAATCCGCCTAGACTTGAAGAAGGAACGACAGAAACTGATACGCAAAAAGCCAATCAATGAGCTAGCACTGAGAGGGAAAGTACAGGAATTCAGAGTGTCACTGCAGAACAGGTACTCTGCTCTTAGCGAGGAAACCAACCTTAGCGTAGATACAATGAATGATAATCTGACGAGTATCATCACGGAGTGTGCAGTGGAAGTTGGAGGCAGGGTAGCTAGACAGGACACCGGCAAGCTTTCCCAGGAAACAAAGAACCTGATTAAGAAGCGTCAAATCATGAAAGTGTCAAGTACAACAGACAAAATAGAACTGGTAGAGCTTTCGAAGTTGATTAATAGACGTAAAGTATGCGATGTAAGAAGGTATAACATGGAGAGAATTGAGCACGCTCTGAAAAACGGAGGAAGCGTCAAAGCAGTGAAGGGGAAACTTGGGATAGGCAAAAGGCGGATGTATGCACTAAGGGACAAAGAAGGCAAAATAACTACCAATATGGATAGGATAGTTAAAATAGCGGAGGAGTTTTACAGAGATCTGTACAGTAGCCGAGACAACCACGACCTTAATACTATAAGAACTAGCAGTAACCCAGACGACACCCCACCGGTAATGATAGAAGAAGTCAGAAAAGCTTTGGAGAGCATGCACAGAGGCAAAGCTGCTGGTGAGGATCGGGTAACATGAGATCTGCTGAAAGATGGAGGACAGATTGTGTTAGAAAAACTAGCCACTCTATTTACGAGGTGTCTTCTGACGGGAAAAGTACCAGAGTCTTGGAAGAACGCTAACATCATCTTAATACATAAGAAAGGAGATGACAAGGACTTGAAGAATTACAGGCCGATCAGCTTGCTCTCTGTAGTATACAAGCTATTTACAAAGGTAATTGCTAGCAGAGTAAAGAAAGCATTAGAATTCAATCAACCAAAGGAACAAGCAGGATTTAGAACAGGCTACTCAACAATTGACCACATTCATACTATCAATCAGGTAATAGAGAAACGCTCAGAGTATAACCAACCACTATAAATAGCCTTCATAGATTACGAGAAGGCGTTTGATTCAGTAGAAATATCAGCCGTCATGCAGACACTGCGGAATCAGGGCGTAGATGAAATATATATAAACATTCTGGAAGAAATCTACAGGGGATCAACTGCTGCCATAGTGCTTCATAAAGAAAGCAACAGAATACCAATAAAGAAGGGTGTAAGGCAGGGGGACACAATCTCCCCAATGCTATTCACTGCGTGCTTACAGGACGTTTTCAGAAGCCTAGAATGGGAACAGTTAGGGATAAGAGTTAATGGAGAGTACCTCAGTAACCTGCGCTTCGCCGATGACATTGCATTGCTGAGTAACTCAGGGGACGAATTGCAACTCATGATTACGGAGTTAGACAAGGAGAGCAGAAAGGTGGGTCTTAAAATTAATCTGCAGAAAACGAAAGTAATGTACAACAACCTCGGAAAGGAGCAGCGCTTTGCGATAGGTAATAGTGCACTTGAAGTTGTAAAAGACTATGTCTACTTAGGGCAGGTAATAACCGCAGAGCCTAACCACGAGATTGAAGTAACTAGAAGAATAAGAATGGGGTGGAGCACATTCGGCAGGCACTCTCAAATTATGACAAGTAGATTGCCACTGTCCCTCAAGAGGAAGGTATATAACAGCTGTATCTTGCCGGTACTTAGCTACGGAGCAGAAACCTGGAGACTCACAAAGAGGGTTCAACTTAAATTGAGGACGACGCAGCGAGCAATGGAAAGAAAAATGGTAGGTGTAACCTTAAGAGACAAGAAGAGAGCAGAGTGAATTAGAGGACAAACGGGAGTTAAGGATATCATAGCTGCAATAAAAAAGAGGAAATGGACATGGGCCGGGCATGTAGCACGTAGACAGGATAACCGCTGGTCATTAAGGGTCACCTACTGGATTCCCAGAGAAGGGAAGTTGGGTAGGGGGAGACAGAAGGTTAGGTGGGCAGATGAGATTAAGTAGTTTGCGGGTATAAATTGGCAACAGCAAGCACAGGACCGGGTTAACTGGCGGAACATGGGAGAGGCCTTTGTCCTGCAGTGGACGTAGACAGGCTGATGATGTTGTTGATGATGATGATGATATATTAATAAAAATTGTATGTTCATTTAACAAATGTTTCACAATCTTACAGAACTTCAAAGACCGTATCACTGTTACTTTTTTCTCTTGAGGATTGCCGTGCTACGCACATTTTCGAAAAAAATTCCCCATGGTCAGATTACGATTATGAACTGGTTAGCGATTACTCATCTGTAGGTTTATATCCAATGATTCTGATTCCAGTTTGGGAATTGAAGGAATTGTGCCTTGACTCGCTGATAGTTGATACACTAGCTGTCACGCCCATAGCCTTATTGCTGTGTGAAGACATGCCAGAAAACTGCAGTTGTGAACCCATAAAAAACCAAATGGCTTTATACTGCGCACTCGTTTACACCAGTGTATACTACAGTTGGTGGTCTTCCCTGTATATGATAAAGAATAAAAATTGGAATATCCCTTTTGATTTTTCTTGTACAGCCCTACAGCAGGTCACGGGTTCAAATCTCAGCTGCGGCAGCTGCATTTCTGATGAAGGCGGAAATGTTGTAGGCCCGTGTGCTCAAATTTGGGTGCACGTTAAAGAACCCCAGGTGGTCGAAATTTCCAGAGCCCTCCACTACGGCATCTCTCATAATCATATGGTGGTTTTGGGACGTTAAACCTCACATATCAATCAAATCAATTGTACAGCCCTATAAGTTGGGTCTGAGCCATGAGTGTAAATATGAAAAAGGAAAGACTGAAGTGAAATTCCTATCATTCTTCACAGAGCTTATCATTGTTTGCAGTGTTCTGTTTCAAATTCAACATGCTCTACACTAAAACAGTCCAAAAAGTGTGTCTTGCTGTCCCACACCTTCCATTGCGATATTGACATCTTTTTCGAAAATTTTATCATTGATGAGGTCGATTTTTATCTATTACTTGGATTTTAATTTGCAGGTTCCGGAACCAAAACAAAAAAACAAGAAAGGCTGTGCAGAAAAAGCACGAGGAAGACTCGTGCTTTTGTGGTGGAGAAGAACGTACACTGCCAAAGGCAGAGTTTGATGCCGTGCAGAACATATTGCACAAAATCGAAGAGTTGGTATTGCGGAAGAAAAGCAGCGATGTGGACATTTGCGAAAGCTGCAAGACAATGCAGAATAAGCTGGAGGAGCTAGAGGCGTTAAACAGGGACCTCCAGAAAAGCCTCAATCAAAAGATTTTTTCCACCGGTGAGTGTTCCTTCTGTTTTCTTCGACTCCATAAGGGGGAGCATGAGGCTGGCAAGTGGCTACGCTTAATCACTTCTAAGAAAGATGGTCAAGTGGATAAAGAAAGTGATAAAGCATTCCAGTGCTGCTTATTCTATATGCATGTTACAATATCAGCATTTTGCTTACGACATAACTGTCTCATAATGCCAAGCAGAAAGACAAAGGGAGGAGGCATATAGAAGTGCAATAAGGGTTGCTGTGTAATTAACACAATAAGAGGGAGCTGTTTTTGTATGCTAACACTACCTTAAAGGGTTCTGAGACAAGCTGTTGGGCTTCGTGAGAAAACATTCTCTGTGTAGAAAGTGTGCTTCAATGAAAGGTCAGTCAAATGTGTTTATGCATGGCATTTTAAAATTCACAGGAAAAGCACAATGTTACCCCATTTTCAAGCACACTCTTCGAACAAACTTACTTGCTTTGAAGCAGCGGGCACCTGCAGATTTTTTCATTTCACTGAGTGCTGCTGTTCTATCATAGGTTACACAAATCAAGACCGTTTCTTTCAATTATTTTGAATGTCACAGGTGGCCTCAAACATAATGAAGCTTTTGTGGAGCGATGTGTTGCAGTGCTCAAAGCATGTGATTAACTGTCATGCTTTTATACCGTCTGACATAGCCGGCAATAAAAAAAGCTCTTAACTGAGCATGTTCGTACATGCCAAACCACATGGAGCACATTGTACACATGTTATGAAGGTACCCAAAAAGTGGATTAGAGTACTGAGCAGTGAAGAGAAATGGGGCTGGTAACTGTTAAAAAAAGTGCTATAATAACAAGTTAAGAGCACATTGGCATCCACTGGATTTCTGCTGACCATCTAAGCAGTTTTGCATAATAGGGATGCACAGGTGAATTGTTAGATATTTAACCCATTCAGAGAGCGCGCCCGGAAATGCTAAGTCGCAAAATTTACTGAGGCACTGTGCGCCGTTGTCAGCGGTCATGACGCTCTTGAAGTCGTCACCTGGCACCAAAGCCTACAAGGAAACAGTTCATGATGGTGCTTGACTGATGTCATTCTAAGCACCAGTCATCATTTTATCGCTACGCGCAGATCAATGTTTAGTTGAACTGCTGAGTGAGAATCTGTCACGAACGCAGTGAGAAGTTCAAGAGTCCTTAAGCCGCAAGAGATAACGCAGCCCATTAACAATAAAGAATTTTTGTTCCTTCTTTTTTTACCCCAACAACTATGTGAAAAGGGGTTGTTGTCACCAAGCAATGGTGACAACAACTCTTTATATTATTTTAATAATAATAAAATTAAAGTAGTCCGGACTGTCAACAACTTGGCGGTGTCAATGGCACTTGTAACTTTGCAGCAAGCAGCCGCTGATTCGGCGCAAAAAGGAAGAAAGAGGGTAGCCTCAGTTTTGTGTGTTCTATAACCGAAAGCACCATAAATAGCAGATTTCAAAGGCCATGCTTTTTGGGCCGACATGCCATCGTGGGCGAACATACAGGGAAAGGAATGCGAACGTTGCGATGAGGCTGCACATTCATCTATTTTCGGTGCCTTTGGCAATCGGGTCTTTGAAAACACCTATACACGCTCGTTACAACCCACAGATAACGCATTAAAACAAGCCGGTACACTCGCAAACGCTGCGCAGATAACCAGATGAACGTAAAGCAACACCACCACCTTTTTGTCACCAGCGCGCAGAGAGTGATCGGTGCTTGACCGAACGTGGCTGAAAATGACCAGCATTTGTTAGGGAAAATGCATTCTTGCAGTTTGCAAGGCACAGCGTTCCATATATTGGATGTTTCGCTGTGCGGGAGTGTGATGTACCTGCGCATCAGCCCTATACTTTTGCATAGGAAATTAAAGGGGAAATTCAAGGGGAAATTCCAATAACTGTTTGCTATAGCGAATAAAGAGATATATCTAAGTTTGATATATCTGGGATCGACTGTAGCAAGAACAAGTCGTGTACACAGTTTTGTACGTAGGGTATCAAGAGATTGAAACCTACTCAAAAATCTCCGATTTCAATTGTCTGAATTAATTTGGTAGAAGCGATGAGGCGAGAATACAGCTGTAACTCTACCCCTGCTTCATTTACCAAATAAGGACTGTATGCACTTGATGAATCTTAACCATATGTAGTCATTTCAGAATGCAGAATTACACTGGACATCACTGTAAATTCAACGTTCATGCCGCCTAAAAGTGAAAAGAAAGGCAATTTATTTTTTGCCAGTTGCATCCTTAGTACATCGCTGTCTCATGTTTTTATGCGATGTTTTAGGTAGTGGCGTTTTTGTTCTGTTTTTACAGAAGGACTAAAATGCTTTTTTTGATTCTCTCATGCATATAAGTGTTTCTTTTTTACACAAGGTGCGTGTTTTCTTTTTCAGTCACAGGAGCAGCCCATTCTTCGGTCCATGGCCACAGCCAATCCTGTAAGCAGATAGCTTCATATTCACTACGTGTGTATTGTACATTATAGGAGGTATTCACTGAGCTCACCCCGCTACAGTGGTAGCGAGTGCACCACCATAGCCGTGGTCATTCAGCGATCCAGCATAGGACAGCGCGATGTTTATCCGCACTGCACTTCACTAGCTGTTTTCTTAGAAAAATAGCAACACAAAATATGCTCCAAAAATTTTGGTTGTAGTCCGATGACGACATACACACCAACGGTTTTAGATACTGTCAGTTAGGTAAACACGCGTGGTTGGAGCGGCGAGGAGCGGCCCCCTCCCGTATCCCACGCAGCGGCGGCGCTGCTGTCGCTGTGGTATTGGCGAAGGAGCGTCGTCTGTTATCTCTGCATGCTAAACAGCGGAAAATTCGTTTCCAAATACGCGGATTGTAGTTAAAGCAGCTTGATGAAGGCCGAACGAATACAACTTAGTGATAAATAAGGGCCACGCCGGTACCTAAGCATAAAAAATGCATGGTTATTTCTTTGCCTGCAATGACTCAGTGATGTGGCCAGCAGGTGGCACACTAGGCCAGTGCCATTCCCCCCCCCCACCAAGAAAATTTTTTTCGCTCTTGTTTACAGAGCAAAAGGTGACACTCGACCACACTTATTTATCCGGCACCCTCTTCAAATCGAGGTAGTACCTCTATCCCCCAAAATACAATTTTGACTGCGCCTCTGCAATAAATAGGGTTCATCTGCGCCTTCAGGTTGTGGGAGATGCCAAGCAAGTGAGCCTGTTGCAATTACACATCGTACAAATAGCGTGTAAGAATATATTTAGGAACAGCTGTGCTTTTGTACAGCTAAGGAAAAATAGACAGGGCACATGGGCAGTTTTGCGCGAATCAGCACCACAATCCTGCTGGGATTTATATCAGTGAGCTTGCAAGCCTCATGCTGGCTCAGCTGACATAAATGGTATAAATTTTATGTGAAGATGCTTTTCATACACAAACTCCTTGGATTGTTGTTGAAATCATCCGAGGAGTTAGGAGAAGGGCTTCTAAATTTTAAGAAAAAATAGAACACCGTGAAATAGATGTCATACAGTTAGTATTTAAACAAGCTTTATGTGGAAAATGGAAAAGCTCTTTCATATTTGTATTTCACAAGTTACACAACGATCAAGCATGCTTGAGTGAATTAGCGGTAGGATAGTAAACATGCCGACCTGTAGCGCGCCGGGCTGTTGAAGTAGGTATGCCTTCGAGAAAACACTTAGGATTGGCGGCACTTCTTGAAACTCCAAAAATCCCACAGTTATCAAGGCTTGCACAGCTGCCATTCCACAAGAAGCCTTGCAGGTGACAGTCAAGAGCTACATTTCGAATCTCAGGACCTAATCTCTTGCTGCGAGCACATAGTAGGCGGAAACGTCAAAATTCTACGTGGTACGTTAGCACTAGAGCCCGGTGCTGTTCCTTGAATTTTTCTGAATAATTCTGCACACTTGTCTAAATCGACAGCATTAAAGTACAAAAGGGAACCACGGCAACTAGAAGAAACTGCGAATTTCCAGGGCCGTGTGTCGGCTGTTGGTGACTTAGTGTCTGACGCTAACATGAAGTTCTGCTATGTTGACGAAGCTACTGGCGTCCCCTCCTATCCAGAGTTATGTCCAGAGGCAGGTACTTGGTTGCCTGCGATACACGACCGACGAAACTTTCAATCCAGCAATGACAAGCTTATTCAGGAATTTTTTTTCAAAGTTGTTCAAAACAAAGGTATTGTCGAAATCGACAAGGCAGTGGTGATAACAAAAGTCTTCAGCTTTGTCTTCAGTTGTAGGGGGAAGCCTGATCTCTCGTGTGCCCACAGCGAACGTGGTTTAAAAAGCCAGCTGAAACTCACGAGCTCTCAGATGGTGTCAACGTTTTTCTAATATGTTGATCACCTGAACACATACAAGACATATATGGGATGCCATAGCAGCTATTTCCTTCGATTTAGACCGCAACATCAGCCCCGAAGATTCGGGATGTGTGGAGGATCACTTTCAGGTTGTCCCGGTAAGACTTATGCCCACCATGCAAGAACAGAAGGAAGAATTGTTGAGCTCGGTAGAAGAAAAAAAGAAATCCACAAATCCAACGAAGCTTCACCAAAAGTTACACTCGACTACTATAAACAAAAATACGGTTAATAGGGCCACAGTTTTCGAGGAAAAGTGTAAAACCACATTCAAAAACGAAAACACGTCTTTCCAAACATTATACCAGTCAAGTGGACTAACTGATGACCGGCCTTCCTCCAGCTCAACTGATATTGCTGACCAAAACCTCTTTGAACCCAAATTCGCAAAGCTTTCCCTTAATAATTTAATAATTTGTTTAAGACGTGACAATGTCGGCAGAGGCAGTAGGTTTATTTTTGATATCAACCTATAAGCAGCAGCAGGGCTCGATATTTTAAGGAGCAGGCAAGTAATCAGCCACACGGTTTTGTAGCACAGCCTTCTGGCTGACTTCGCTTTGAAGCTTTCAGCGCAGCACAAAAAGGGAGTTTGAAAAAAAAAAACACTTTTTTCTTGATAAGCTCGGCCTTCCAGGATTAGAACATTGTTCGCTCTAGTAATACAGGAAACAAAGTTGCCACTTCTAGACACAACTCGGGCTCGGAGGGGGCGCCAGTAGCTTTGTCAACATCGCTGTTTTCTATGTTGACTTAGACTTAAAGCCACCACTTGCGGACACACAGCCCTCAAAATTCACGGTTTCTTTAGGTTTCGGTAGTTTCCTTTTGCGCTTTAATGCTGCTGGTTTAGACAAGTGTGCAGAAATATTCGGAAGAATTCTAGGAAATGCACTGGGCATGGGTGTCCACATACCACATGAAAGTTCCTTGTTTCCCCTTATGGTGTGCTCGCACTAAGTGGTTATGCCCTCGTATTCGAAATCTAAGTCGGAAATGTATGTCTTGATTGTCACCAGGAAGTTGTCCGTTAAATAGCAGCTGTTCAGGTCCTGAGAACTGCAGGGTAAAGAACTGCCGCCGATCGCAAGTGTTTTCCTCAGAAGCATAGCCACTTTGACAGCCCGGCGTGCTGCAGGTCGGCATGTTTACTATGTTAAACTGCTAATTCAATCAAGCATGCTTGATTGTCATGTAACATGTTAAGTAAAATGTGTTGCGATGATTGAAATCTAACCTTCCCTTCAAGCTCCCGCCGCTGTGGTCTGAGCAAGCGAATAAAAAAAATAACGCTGCCGCGGGACGCTGGTGGGGGCGACTGCTCAATCTCAACGCTACGCCTGCATCGTTGCTCGGAGTGAATATGAGTTGGGGCTGCCTTAGGAGCGAGCTTTTCCAGCTGACAGTATCTAAAAACGTTGGTACGCACGCAAGGCCATCAGTATGGAGAATGCCGTGATAGTGCCCTTTACGGATGAAGTCACGTTAATACGTCCCATACATGCATGTTTTTATAGATGCTTGTAATAATTTACAGAATGCTCAAATAAGTAGCACAATGGACACGTGTCTGTGGTGTTTCAGTTCAGTACACTTCATTCATGAACATGCCAATGATACAAAGTACATCAGAGAGTCAAAGTCAATCTAGAGTCCCCCCCCCCCGATGGCCTGCTTCATAATCATGTCATTGTTATATTACTACTACCAATATTAACTTCTTAATATGCCTTTGTTACAGTTGCAAGACCACCATCTAATATTTATAAAAGGATACAGGAGAGCTCTTGTAAGCACTATTTCTTTTTCAAAACACATTCTGCTTTGTTAGGTGTTATACAGTGCCTTGACAGGTGTGTATAGTTTCTTAAGTCCTTAGTTTAACTTGTCTTCAATAAATTCCTGAATCAATACTAGCGTTTTGGGCTGTTTATCGGTTTTGTATTTCTTTTGCTCAAATTCTTTTTTTCTAGCAGTGTGCCATAAATTAATCAGTACACTGCATCTCAATTCTTTTTTTTAAAAAAACATTGATGATCAAGTGTACCATTTTTTCGTTACGTGAGCTTGAATTTTCGAAACTCTGAACTTGACAAAACAATGGTTTCAACTATGGAACATATTGTTTTTTCAAGTCAACAAAAACATGTATAAGAAAAGTAACTTTAGAATGAGTGTTCTGGGTTGAAAACCTACACCTAAAGTTAGTTTAATTCAAATCCAATTCAGTGACCAGGGCAATCTGTTCATCGTTATGTTCATTGGCCCATGTGTACACTCTTACTCACAGCACGAGCAGTATGACATTTGCATACAGCATGTCAAATTTGTGTTGTTGGTCTGATAGTGTACAGCTTGCCACTGCAAGAATTATGAGAACATTATTTACAGTGCCACCACCTCAATCATCTCCTGCACCAGCTTCTGCACCAGCAGCTGCACCAGCACGTGATGGTGAAAGCATCGGTAAGCAAGCATCTCTCTCATCAACAACATTTCTTGGGTCTTTGTTCAACGAAGGTGTCTATAAATTTTAATGTTTTTGGACGGACAGTATTAACATTCTGCATTGCTACTGATGTCTCATAAATTGTGTTCTGTTTAGGCAACCTGTACCTTGGCAGTAGCCGTGTCGAGCACGGCAACAACCGGGACGAGTTCGGTGACGCCAACGAGCTTGGCGGCAGCCAGGGGGAGCGAGACCATTCTCAAGATCAAACTGTCATTGGTTCAAGCAGAGATGATGGCAAGGTACAGTGGAACCCCGAATATTGGTTGCCAGTCTTGCGCAGCCCATTTTCTGTTACAAATTAGTTTGTTCTCGGCAAAAGCAAGGTTTTCATACTGCTGAAAAATTTAGTAGAGTATTGAATTTAATTTTGGAGAGTAGGTTTGCAATAATCATATTTTATAATCACAAATTACAGACACAATCAATTGTTGGCAGAACAGGTTCATTTTACCTCAGTTTGAGGAATACAGTGAAAGAATTTGATAGAAATATGATTAGCGATTCTTAAAATATTCTCTTCCTGAAAAGCCCTGTCGAGCAAAAAATAAAAAAGTGCCAGGGATACCAAGAAAACGAGACGTTTGCAGAACAAAAAGTGATATGCACATTTCTAATAAAGGCTTCAAGAGTGCCGCCATAATCTCAGACCATGGCTTTTGTAAATATGCGTGACCTTTTAAAGAATTTCGCTGCCGTGCCCCGAACATGCTTCGTCTACTTGTTAGGCTATATGGTCTTGCTTTGCAAAGTGGCATACATAGCGGGGTTGATCTCAGATTCCTTGTTGTGGGTAGCGTACGTGTTCAACCGGTCATTGTCGTGTCGTTATCTTGTCTAAGCTGCTGTACGAGGTTACATATGTGTGTTTGCTGCTGGAGTGCTGCGAAGCGCCATACTGTGCTTGGGCGAGGCGAATAGCTTGTGTTGCATCAACGCGGTGACGACTATCTTCGTGCACACAATGCGTCTCCACGATGCTCAAGCTGTTTTTCGTGAGAGGGTGGCAGCGGAAGGATATGAAGCGCATTTGTGTCATTCATTACTAAAAGCATTCAGTATGCTTACAACGCCGATATGCTTGCAGTACCATATGCACGTTTGTGATAGTGCGTCGAGATTTTCGGGTTCCCAAATCGCACTTTTGAAGGTGGTTCCGCATGAGGTTGCAGTGAACAGTGGTTGAGCACATGTTTGTTGTCATATAGCATTAGTTGTATACTGCGTGCTTTTATCAACTGCGTGGCCGAGCAGATAGCTAAAGGTGCTTTTTGTAATGTGCTCCTAATAAAGACTAACACTGACATGCTGGAGCTCTGGGGAAGCTTGAAAAGCTAAATAAGCAGACCTACAGAAAGCCTATGCAATAGTCTGCTTAATCATACCACAATATTATAAATGAAGGCCTACGACTATGTAACTACAATTATTGGGCAATCACGGTTTTTTTCTATTTTTGAGGAGTGTTATGCTTTCTCGTTTCTTTTTTTTAAGTGTTCATGAAGTGAACCTAGTTTGTAGAATGGTTCTTCTATTGCATTATATCGTTTGTTCAGGATAAATAGGTTGCTTGGTGCGTAAAAAGGTATTGCAGTTCAAACCTGGTGATAGTTGGTTAAAAGGCTTTCTGGAAAGGCTGTTTGAGTTAGGGATATTCTAAGCTGATTAAAATATGTACTTGTTCCCCCAAGTTACTAAAAAATTGTTTTCATTTGTTCCTAACACGACATATTAAATGCCGCTGACTGCTCGAAATGAAGGTTCTTCTGATCAGAAATTAAAATTATGGTGATCCAGAAATCGCTGCCAATCCCACTTCAGCCATCTCATCTCCAGCGTTTGCGCAGGAGAATGTAAGCTCAATGGGGGAGATTAGCTGAAGTGACTTCTGCATCTGAAAAGCATAGATTTGATACTTTTTCGCTGTTAGGGAATCTTTACACTAGCTGTGAATGGAGTTTTGGCAATCACCAACAAACGTTGAATTTTCAGCAATATTATTTTGATGAATTAACGACTGATTTCTTTGCAAAATGGCCTACACTCAAAGTAAAAAATAAAGTAAAATTGGTGTCTGTCGTCTCACAATAATAACCGTCATTTTACAGCGAAAGCGGTTATGAGATCACAACTTGGGTCACGCGCAGTTGTCCGCCGCCACCGCCGGTGTCTGTAACCACCTCGCGCGAAATTAAAAAAATAGCACCAATGACACAGTGGGGGTCGAAGCCGGTTCCGCTGGGTGCCAGCCCTATATTCTACCACTGAGCTACAAAGATTTTTAGTCTTTAATGAATGATATTATCACCAGTAAAGTACACAGAACATACTTCATCAGAAGTCAGGCAAACACACACAAGCGTCAAGTACGGGAAGCCACTCCGGAACGGGGTCAAAAGTCTCGACAACACTGTGCACTTGAACAGCTACTTTTCGGAAGACAGATCTCGTCCACCGTGGTGGCTCGGCGTGTCTATCGATCATGCGACTTTTCCATAATGAATAAAGTCCCAACAACATAAACAAGTCGTAAGGAGTACTGTTGTGACTTGCTTTATTCATCCCTTGCAGCAGAATAGCAGTCATCATCATTATTGAGCCTCCTCACGAGCTGACGCTTGGCCTCGTGGCAGCGCCCACTCACCCTTGTCTTTTTCTTTCTTTGGTTCCATTAAAGCCTTTCACCTGGCAAGACGTGTTTTTGCTTGATGTGAGCCGCGCCGCAGCAGAAAGGCTCAGAGGTCTAACACATGGTGCCGAAAACCCGGGACCTTTGACGACGACAACATCATCGACGTTAGGAGCCGCAACACCTCGGAAGACGGCGCCTGCGATCTTGGCGAGATACATCGACTGCGGGTGGCAGAATGGAACGACAGCTTAGACGACGCCACAGCCTGCGGTTCCAGCTAAATGTCCTGTTGTTCGAGGCGGAAGACCACTTGCGAGGAAATCAAGCCGTCACGGCAGCAGCAGTGTATTCCTCGACTGAATAAGCTCGTTTTATGGTCAGAGAGAGAAAGTGGATGAGGAAATTTTTGAGGAGACGCCAGACGACCTGTTGGACAGTGAGACGTTAGACGCTGGAGAATACCGCGACAAGGTTGTTACTCTCACAGTGAATCTACGAGTCAAGCTGAAGGAATGTCTGGCTCCTCCAGCCCCATTACTTACGAATGTTCACCCGTTATCATCTGGGAAAAGGAAGCTTCCCCAACTAGAACTCGTAAAATTTGATGGTAACCGCACACTACGGCCGAGATTTTGGACGCAGTTTACATCAGCAGTCCACAACAACAGCGAGTTAAGCACAGCTGACAAGTTCAACTACTTAAACAGTTTGGTTACCGGAGCGGCCGCGTCAGCCATATCGGGATTGCAAGCTACCGAAGAGTGCTATAAAGATGCTATTGAAATTTTAAAGAAACGTTTTGGAGATGAACAGATCATAGTGCACGACCATTTGCAAGGTTTGCTGGATCTAAAGCCGATGTCGTCGTCAGCAGACGTTCGTAAGCTGAGGCCACTTTACGACAAGGTACAGGTTCATATTCGAAGCCTCAAGGCGCTTGGCACAAACTCGACAACGTATTGCTCCATGCTTCGGGAAATCCTGCTAAGAGTTCTACCGACAGACATGGTGCTGCGTTTTCACGAGATGTACACGACATCCTCGTCGGCTGCATCCTCTTCGAATATGCAACGCAATTCAAACCGTGTAACGGTTCCAGAAGATAACGATCTTCGAATGCTTCGGGAATTCTTCGAACTTCAACTCACTTGTCGGGAAGCTGTTGCTGAACAAGACGTAACAGAAACTCGTCGAGCCCCAGATAAGGGAGGACTAAAACACAGTCATCCACGTGACGTTTCTACGACAGCTGCTCTACAAAGTTCAACAAACAGTCCACAACAATGCCTGTTCTGCCGGTCTGAAAAGCATCCTGCCGAAGTCTGTGATACGAAGAATATCAGTTTCTCAAAAAAAGGGAGGTGCTCATCAAAGCTGGACGATGCTTTCGTTGCCTAAAGCAGGGTCACATGGCAAAAGATTGCAGAAGCCGGTTAAAATGCGGCAAGTGCGCAAGAAGGCACGCAACATCTGTTTGCGCATCCGATGACATCAAAAACGACAAGAAGACGATGTCTGCATCGGTCAATCTGGTGTCCAAGCAGGCAAGGTCAGTCATAATGCTCCAGAGTCTTACAGCCACCGTATTGGGCACTAACTAATCCGGTCGCTACCGAGTCCTTTTTGATGGCGGAAGTCAGCGAAGCTTCATTGCAACCAAAGCTTATGGAAGACTTGGATGCGAACTAATAGAAAGGGAAACGTTAGCCATCGGTGTGTTTGGGGGTGATAACATGCGGAAAACCATGAAGAAGGTACGTGTATCGATTCTCCCTGCGAACCAGAAGCTTCCGATTTCAATAGAGGCGCTGGTGGTGGACACAATATGCACTGAATGTATTCCGGTACCAGAAGAAAACGTTATAAGAGAAATGAACAAGATGCACTTGGATACGCGAGCTCTCTGTTACAAGAAGTAGAAGGCAAACAGATTGCGGTCTTTATTGGATCAGACTAACATTGGGATATAGTAAGGGGTATTGCGAAACCTGTGTTCGAAAAGTTGAAAGCTGTCGAGACGAAACTGGGATGGACTGTGCAAAGACCATTGTCTACAGTTGCCGATGTTACACAGAGGGCCAGTATTGCAGTCCGACGATCGACAGTGAACGAGCAAGATATCTCAAAACTTTTGACTTGTTTCTGGGATATAGAAAGCACCGGTATCCAGGCCAAAAACGAAGAAACGATGGTCGCTTAATCGGGGCTGGCAAATTTTGAGAACAACATAAATAAAAAAACAATCGATATGTAGTGGGGCTACCATGGAAGGAAAGGACTGACATGGATGAAAACTACGCAGTTGCACTCAAACGTCTGCACAGTTTGATGAAGAAGCTTAACAAAGACAGTGAGCTCTTAAAACAATACGAAGCAACTATTCGAATGTACCTAGAAGAGGGATATGCAGAAAGAGTACCTTCAAAAGAAGACCAACCAATTGGACCCCGGTATTGTATGCCCCACCGAGCCGTCATACGAGAGGAACGATCTACTACGAAGGTACGCATCATGTTCGACGCTTCGTCTCACGAATCCGGGATGAAGTCCTTAAACGACAATCTAGAAGAGGGCCCAAATCTAAATCCCGACGTAGTGACGCTACTGCTTCATTTCCGACGCTACAAGATAGCAATGAATGCTGATGTTCAGAAGGCGTTCTTTCAAATTGGCCTGCAAGAACACGACAGAGATGCACTTCACTTTTTGTGGTTCAAGACTTCAGCTCAAGTGGACAGCGCACTGCCGGAAACAGAAGTTTGGAGAATGACGAGAGTGCCCTTTGGAGCTACTTCAAGTCCTTTCCTTTTGACTGCAACTTTAAAGCACCACTTCAGGTCCAAAGAAAATCGCTTTCCTTCGGCAGCCCGGCTATTGCAAGACTCTATATATGGATGATCTTCTTATTGGCGCTGCACCATTGAACAAGCTATTCCAATGCATAAAGAGATAATTGAAATCTTCAAAGATGCTTCAATGAACATTCGTAAATGGGCCAGCAACGACTCCGTTGTACCTGCCGTCTTCGTACAAGGAATCACGTCTTCCGAAAAATCACTTTGCTCACCTTCTGGACCTCTGAAAGTCCTGGGACTTTATTGGAACAAACAGACGGATACCTTTTCGTTTAGGCCCCAGGATATTCTACAGTTTATGGAGGAGCATCGAATTACCAAACGCTTTGTGCTCCAAGCTGTTGTAAATGTCTACGACCCTTTGGGGTTTCTGTCACCCTTTATAGTAAGGGCGAAGATCTTCCTACGAGATCTCTGGAGGGAAAACCTCGGCTGGGATGACACCATGCCAATGAAGCTGTCAGCTGTCTGAAAACAATGAAGCAAGGAGGTAGCCATGCTACATGAGATCAGTATTCCCAGGTTCCTCGCAGCGGGCAGCAAAGGCGCTTATCAAAAGGCAGAACTGCACATCTTTTCCGACGCTAGTGAGTCAGCATAGGGTGCTATAGCCTACCTTCGTACCGTCGACTCAAGTGGTACTGTCCACGCTATACTATTAATGTCAAAGAGAAGAGTTGCACCGTTAAAGACCTTGGCGAGGCTGGAATTAATGTCAGCTTTACTTGCAGCCCGCCTATATGCCTACATCATCAAAAACTGCGACCTTTTCATTGGTGAAGTAACATTTTGGTCAGATTCCCAGATTACCCTTTGCTGGATATACAAGGACCCCATTTCTTGGAAGGCATTTGTACGGAACAGGACGCAGGAGGTCAGAAATTTGACAAAACATTCTCGATGGCGATTTCGTCCCGGAAAAGAAAACCCTGCAGATTTGCTAACTCGAGGCTTGACTGTACACAAACTGAGTAAATCACAGTTGTGGTGGTATAAACTCGGATGGCTTGCCATGTCTCATACATTTTGGCCTGAATTCAGGGGAAACCTTGACCTTGAAAACGGTAAACTAGAGGCAGCTGAGACGGGGCCAGAAATCAACATTCACGCTGTTAACACGAGAACATCGATGCCAACGCTGATTGATAATGAACGATTCAGCAGCCTCACAAAACTTTTAAGAGTAACGGCATGGGTTTTCCGTTATGTTAAAAAGTTGAGGAAGGAAAGTGATAGGTTCGAGGAGCTGTCTTCTGAAGAAATTCAACAGGCGGAGTGCTACTTGATTCGCGTAGAACAGAGAGCTCACTTTGGTAACGAAGCCAACTGCGTCGCAAACGAGAATCCGATTTCTTCCCAAAGTCCAATTGGACAATTAAGATTGTTCCTCGACAACAAGGGGCTGCTTCGGGTACAAGGAAAAGTTCAGATTACGGACGACTCGTACGGTTCTCGCCATCCAATCGTCCTACCAAAAGACTGTCACCTCGTTACTTTAATCATCAATCATGCTCACAAAAAAGTCTTCCATGGGGGAGTACGAGACACACTGACTCAAATATGGGAACAATACCGGATTCCACAATTACGACAGCTGGTGAAAAAAAAACAACACGACGGTGTGTCATCTGCCAACGCCTACAGTCCAACCAGTTGAACAAGTTTCACCTTGTATGCCCCAGGATCGTTGTAAACAAACGCCTCCGTTTCTTGTAAGTGGAGTAGATTTTGCGGGTCCACTTTACATCAAAGGGCATCTTCACCAGCGCTTTTACATCGCTCTTTTTACTTGTGCTGTAACAAGAGCTGTTCACTTGGAACTTGTTGAAGATTTGACTACGGTTGCTTTCCTTTGTGCACTTCGGAGATTCGTATCACGTCGAGGCCTCTGCCACACAATGTACAGCGACAATGCCCGAACCTTCGTCAAAACGTCCAAAGATCTAGAGAAGCTCTGGTGAACGATTCGGCATCCCGGTGTCCTTGCATATTTCTCTTCCTCGAAGATTCAGTGGAAATTTATTTTCCCGAGTGCTCCTTGGTGGGGCGGATTTTACGAGAGACTCGAACGTTCTGTGAACATCTGCTTGAAGAAAATGCTTGGTCGACGTTTGGTAAATCAGACAGAGTTGGTCACATTACTAACGGAAGTGGAAGCAGTAATAAATTTTCGGCCGTTAACATATGTGTACAATGATGTGGATGAGCCATGCCCCCTATCTCCAGCAGATTTTCACGTTGGAAGAAGACTGACAACGCTACCACCTTACGACCTCAAAATAAAAACCGAGTCAACCAACGATCAACTGAAGAAACTTTGGAGCAAGAGTAAAGAGGATCTGCAAACTTTCTGGTCTCGTTAATTAAAGGAGTACCTCAATGAACTCGGTAATTACACATTCAACCAAGCAAAATGAAATCACATATTGAAGGAAGGCAATGCAGTTCTACTCGGAGAAAAACATTGTCCCAGGCAACTGTGGACCTTGGTTCGCATAGAAGAACTGATCGGTGGACGTGACGGCATCGTGACGACTTGCTTTCTACGCTTGCCCAACGGCACTGTTGTGAAGTGTCCTGTGCAGCTACTCTACCCATTGGAAGCCACCTAGCGTCATCTGTCGGCGCGGGAGACTGTTGTGACTTCCTTTATTTATCTCTTGCAGCAGAATAGCAGTCATCATCATTATTGAGCCTCCTCACGAGCTGACGCTTGGTCTTGTGGCAGCGCCCACTCACCCTTGTCTTTTTCTTTCTTTAGTTCCATTAAAGCATTTCATCTGGCAAGACGTGTTTTTGCATGATGTGAGCCGCGCCGCAGCAGAAAGGCTCAGAGGTCCAACATGTACTATCAGTCACACTCTTTTTGAACAGAAGGAACCTAATACCATGAGCTGTGATTGGAAGTTATTTTCTTAACGTTCTTTTTAGATTGTCCCAAAAATAAAAGGCATCACTACAATCAATAAAACAATGCTCTATAGTCTCAGGTTGGTTGCAGAGTCTACAATTCCCTGTCCAGGGTACGTATATTAATTTTTCATTCAGCCACGTTTTCACTGGCAGCGTGGAAGTGTGCAGTTTAAAGAAAAATGTTTTCGCTGAAGGAGATATACACATTCTACGTACACGAAATAATACACCGTGACCAGGCAGAAACGAATATGGCTTTCGATAAACAGGTTCGGGGAAAAGGTTATTCAAAAGTGCAGCGGTTAAATTTGTTATGTCAATAGTATACAAATCCTCTAATGTAAACCTGGCTTTCAAAAAACTGACACTATCAACAATTTCTTTTAGGAATTTCAGCAACGGCAATTCCTTAGCAACGCTTGTTGCGACTTGAATAAAAGGAAGGTGGTAACATAGACGGTTACGAAGAACTGCTAGTAGAAATGGGTGGCACACATCCTTGAGGTAGAAAAATCGCAACACCAACTGTCGCACGAACAAATGCACAAGGCCGAGGTCACCCTTTTCAAGGGGAAGAAAAAGATTGTCTCTTCTCATGGGTTCCCAGGAAGAGCTCCAAGTAAAGCAGGCAAATATCCTATAAAAGGCTTGAATGTGTACCCGAGAGCAATGCAACACCTGCAGAATATAAATAAGCTTCGATACAAGGAATATATTGCACGCTTTCGCTCTGGCAATATAGGAAAGCTCCCGTCCGTGCCTTGTTGCCACCTTTCCGCGGATCGTAGTTATCGCAGCGGTCCAGTGTGGGCCGCTGTTACGATATTTATCGAGAGGCACACCAAGTTATTTTATAGGAGTCGCATTCCAATGACTATTTGCGATAACCGAAGGAGTTTGGGCCCACATGCCTAGCCAGAACCCACTACTTTTATCAAATTTATGCTGGCGCCAGCGACTTCACAGAAACGTCAAATAGTGTTGACTGCTTCTTGAACGCTGGGTTTATCAGCGCAAAAGAAGGCAATATCATCTGCATAAGCTAGAACTTTACCTTCCTCAGCATCATATCGGTAGCCTCTAATGCTGGACTTTAGAAGCACACTTAAGTATAATGGTTCTAGATAAATTGCAAAAAGCAAAGGTGACAGCGGACATCCCTGACGTACAGATGAATTTAACTCTATTATATTGGAAAGTGTGCGATTTACAATTAGCCTAGTTGTGCACTTCATATAACAGAGTGAGATACCAGTGTATAGTACATCGCCCAACTGCAGGTGTCTTAGGAGCCGGAAGAAAAAAGCGTGCTGTACCTTATCAAATGCTTTTGCAAGGTCTATTTGAAGGAGGGCTACATGGTCCATGCTACCATCTATACACTCAAGAACTGTACGTGCAATATGAATGTTTGTCTGTATAGAGTGACCATGAATTCCACATGTTTGATGGTCACCTGCCAATTTAGTAATCACTGTCGGTAGCCGATTTGTCAACAATTTAGCAAACATTTTGTAGTCATCGTTACATAACGATATAGGCCTGTATTCGTAACTCCCTTTAATGCGTCAGGATCAGCGTTTTTTGTGATTAATGTTGTATGGCTCTGATAGAAAGAAGGAGGAACTTCACCACGGTCATAAGCCTCTTTAAAAAGTTGCTCAAGGAAAAGTATCAGAAGTTCCTGAAAAGCTATGTAAAATTCGCCACTAATGCCATCTGGGCCAGGAGTTTTGTTTTTCTGCAACGTCGTTATTGCAAACCTAATTTCCTCTCTTTTTATTGGCCCCTCTACAGTGAGTCTATCATCATCTTGTAACTGAGGCACAAGGGCAATGAAGTAGTTAGCTTCTTCCTCTAAATTCTCCTGAAGCTCAGCCGCGGTGAACAAACATTTGTAATAATCCTCAAATGCGGCTCTTATTTCACATCTCTCTGTGCGAAGGGAACCCCGCGACTCAACTTGCAGTATCTGTTTAGTAAGTGCATATCTCTTTTCATCCCCGAGGAATTTTTTAGTGGGTTCCTCTTCAGTGAAATGGGTGACACGGGAACGAATCTTAGCTCCTCTGCATAAATCTGTATCATGTTTTTGTATCTGCGCTCGAATCACAATTATCTCGTTCCCTTACAATCCCGGCTGTTGACTTTCAAAAGTATGGAGCTTATGAAGTAATTCATAAAGATAGCGCTTTTCAGCTTTTTTCTTTGTGGTATTTCGCATGAAATACTAATTGCCTGATGCTTGACTCTTTCTTTGAACCTTTTCCATTGAGCGAAAATTGGCAGCTGTCGACACTGTGTTACCTCTTGTACCGATTCTTTTAATATTTTAACAAAACAATCTTCGCGCAAGAACTTTACGTTAAGCTTCCATAGGTCCCAGTTTAGAGGGGTTTTACGAAAATTTCCAGGACCCCAAGAAACAGTGACCAAGCAATGGTCTGTAAAAAATATGGGCTTTACAGCATAATTATGAATGTGAGACCATAAGCTTAGAGATACATATACATGGTCAAGCTGAGCATGAGAGATGCTTTGAAAGTGCGTGAACCTCACCGAGGAAGGTGCATGCGCTCCCACATCTAATAAATTGGGGTCATTCAATAGTTTCTGCAGTGAGGCTGCACTTCCATCATAACGATTTATTATATATGAATGATCTCTAGCGTCACAAACACAATTAAAGTCTCCAAAAACTACCAAAGTTCGGTCAGTGTTTGGTAACGAAGTTAAAGAAAGGAAAAAGAATTCTTTTTATTCACTTTGGAGGGCGCATAGACACAGATAAACCTCCAATTATGGGAATGTAAAGATAAGTCGCAACAAATGAGGCATCCTTCCCCATCAGCATGTAGTGACTGCAAAATATGATTCAAGTGCTTTCTAACTAATAAAAAGCATCCAGCGGATGCACCACGTGCTGGGCTGATGCATAAATTGCAATCACGGAAAACTTCCAGTGCAAGATCGGCGTCACGAGCAGCGGAAATCTTAGTCTCTTGCACTGCAAGTACATCAATGTTGTACTGCTCAAGCACGCGGCGCAACTGCCACTGACGCCCTACATTCCTCAAGCCACGTACGTTGAGTGTCGCTACACACATAGGAAACGTTAGCGTGATAGCCATCTTGATATCTTAGAACTTTTGTAGGTCACCTTTAGCCACAGGGCAACCTGTGGCTTTACCTCCTTTGCACATTTAGGAGCACTTTCCTCAGGACGCTGGCATAGGCGGCGCGTCTCTGAGTCCCCAAAGAAGGTGACACGTGGACCACACGAAGGCACTTGCTCTGTCGTGTCTGGCGCACTCGTTGTTGCTTCATAGGTGACCGGTGCCAGAAGGACGCAGGCATCCAAAGAGTGACCAAAACGCTGGCACTGCAAGCACCTCGGTTTTGCACTGTCGTCGTACATGCCCCACTCGCTTGCACCGAAGACAGAGTGGAGGCCTACCGGGAATAAGTACGAGGCATTGGTGGCCATAGATTGACATAAGGTGTGGGATTGAGCTTACAGTGATGGCGTCCTTGAGCTCCAAGGCAACGTCTCTATTTGTTGTCATCCATTGTTCCATTTCTGCACATCTCCATGCCTCTCTTTCAAGGGACTTCACAACGTTGTAAGCTTAGAACGCCTCTTCAAAACGTGGCGATTCAAGATGTGGCGGAAGCCAATATTCTTGGTCTCCAGATCTAGCACCATGCACTTCAGCCCTTTTACACGGAGCTCACCACAAGTGACGAGTTTCTGTTTCGCCATGCTGCTTGCACACGTAACCATCCATACATGGCTCATTTGGTACTGGCCAACTCCTATAATGTCCGCTGTGCTCACCACTTTAAGCAGCGCGTCACGGAAGTCCGGGGCACGGTACGGCCTACCACTCAAGTCGGCATGAAGAAAAATGGAATTCAAAACGTCGTTACCAGTTGGAAGACGCGGTAAGATGACTTTATAGCTTGAGTCTTCATCATGAAACGGAGTCGATGATCCTCGTCCATTGGCTGATACGCTGTTACCAGCAGAGAGCATTTTAGAACGCAGCTGTTTGTTTGTTTGTTTGTATCCTCTAATCCATGGCTCGTACCCACTCCGGGGGATTGGCCAAGAGAACATATAGTCTATAGACGATAACTGCATTGTTGCTTACAAAAAAAGGGGGAGTTGTATAGTGAAGACAGTTTGTTAAAAAAGAAATAACCAAAGATTTAGATAGTGAGAAAAAAGAATCAAAAACAAAGTAGACACTAATAGCTACAACTTGATTTTGGGAGCCGACCAGACAGCTGGTTTTGCCAAACCCGATTTATTTATGTCACGGATTTATCCAGAATGGAAAATTACTTTTCGACCCGTTTTTTTGGGTATTTATGTTGAAAAACGTTTAGAGTCTTGAATAAAATTACACAGCGCATCGACTGCATCTCTGTGGCAATTTCCCAAAACAGAGGAACCAAAATTTAGAACATTTTTTGTGGTTAAATTTAAACCTAGCTTCGCAAATGGAATATCTAAAAGTCGTTTCCTAATTAATGCATAGTTATGACATGAGCCAAAATAATGTTCAATAGTTTCTGATTCTTCACAGAACGGACAAAGGGGGGAAAGTGTCAGACCAGCTCTGTGTAAATAAAAATTTAATGGGGGGACATGGCACCGGAATCTGGAGATTATAATTTCTAATTTTTTTGACGGACTCCACTGGGCTTTCTATGAAAATTTGAGGTGCTGATAATCTGTCCATCGTGTGGTATTTTATACACCATCTGTAAAATAGCGAATTTCCTATATCTAACCCCTGAAAAGTATTTGTGACGCTATGATGAATCGGAGACGGGGCCTGGCTCATAGGCTCATACGCCATGTGTATTCTCAAGCACTTCTTCTTCATTGGCTTCTACCAACCGTCGCTACCTTCTTACGTCACACGATCCCCCCTCCCCCCGAAAGAAGGCATGGATTACGAACAAGAAAAAGTTAACAAGTAGAGGTTAAAAAGTTACAAATGTCAAATATTCACAATTGGTTCTATGCTCAAGGGGGTTCCATAAACTTTCAAAGACTTCAGGGGAAAGTGCAGCAGTCCGGTTAACGCAGGAGTTCTGGTGGGCGAGGCTGGTGGTTGCGTCCCGGATAACACAAAAACGCTTTAGACATGAAAACAGATGGAAATACAGCTGGCATTCTTGCCAAGAACGAACGAGGTCGGAACGCTTTGCAGGATTGAATGTTTCGTAGGCGTCGCATTTTTTGTCGTGGGTCATACAAACGTCGTGCATGCAATTTGCGCGCCCGTTGATCGTGGCTGATTAGGCGCTGCTTGTGTTCCTGCAGAGCACAAGCGGTTGTTTTGTGGCTCTTGTGGAGTTTACTATGGTGATGACGCAGATGTTCAGACGGAAGGCGCAATCTTGAACGCTGGTGCGGAAAAGTTCCTTGGCTTTTCTTTCTGCGAAGATAGCTCACATGCGGAATCAGTCTTTTCTTTAGTGTATGTTGATCACGACACTCTTCAGGCTGCAAGTATCCTCGTGATGTAGTTTTAATTTTTCGTTGCCGATGTTGGTGTGGGCGTTTTAGCTGTTGGTGTTCCTCTTGTTGCTTTTGTTGGCATTGCTGATGTTGCACTGTCTGACGAGGTGGACTTCCTTTGGAACCATGAGCCCGCTTTTCTTTGTAGGTTGACGTGACCAGCTATTAGTTGATACTTGTTAGGGTGTCGCGATTTGAGTCAGGCAATGAAGATAGTGCGCCAGAATTGGTAGAAAAATCTGCTGAGGCTGTTGCAACGCCATTCTTGATGGGCGTTCCTGGCACAGGGCAGAGCTTCGGAGTTGATCTTTCCGAGCATCTTGTGTTGGTTGGGCTCTCGGGTTTCTGTGAACTCGACGGTGACGCTGCGAGAGGCTTCGTTTGGTCAGATTTTACTTGGAGCTGTTTCTCTGTGTCCGCAACTTTGGAGGTAAGCTGTTCTGACGCATGAATGTGGACGGTTGGCCCTGGACTTGGCTGAGTATATTCGTAGTTCCGAAGCTCTATCCCGACCGTAGTGGGCGTGTGAGACGCGAGGTGGGCGTTGTGAGCGAGGAAAGAGCGAAGTGATGTAAAACCAAGATTTTCACTCTTCGAGTAGTCATGACGTTGTTCGGTATTTTCTTCATGCGTCAGCTGGTCTACCATGAGCAAGGCGCCCTTATAAGGCAAGTGGTGAGCGTTAGGAGCGCTTCAAGAACCACGTGATGAAAACCCAGGTGGTGGACCACGTATGCCAGACGAAGAGTGAACGACATCAAGTGGTTGGGCAACGTCTGGGGTCATATGCTGAAGTGATGACTTCGCAAATGCCGATTTTCGTGCAGAAGGGAGGCGTACTCGATGGCTGTGTTTTTCCCAAATTACGCGTTGTCGTCTGCCACTGAACTCGTGTGCCACTTCGTCTTTTGTCAGAGGTCGAATCTTGTTGTGCGATCGAATGGTTGAAGACTGCCTGTAAAATTGACGACTGAGTGCAGTTGTCTGTGGATGGTGGGTTACAAGCAAGTCTTCGTTGTAGTCGTCATCGTATTTTTTAAACCAAACGATCATTTCTTGTTTTATCTTTTGCCAAGACTCATCGTTGTCGAATACGTGGGTGAGGTAAATTTTAAATGCCTCACCGGTGACGTAGTCGCTGAAGTTCGTAACCATTTCCCGTTCCGACCAAGATGCAGCGGTAGCGTGGAACTCGAACAGGTCAAACCAGACTTGTACGGGTCCATCATCCACTGCTCCGGTGTACTTGGGGATGGGAAGGTCGGTCGATGATTCTGTCATGGTGCTGGTCGCTGTGTGTGGCCAGGAGATGATTCCGTAGTCGATGTATGGTCAGGGCGTCTTGTGTAGAACTGCGTCGATGATGAGACACTGATGAAGTGGCCTGGAGGTCTTCATCCTGTCGACTTGTATGACGCTATGATGAATCGGAGACGTGGACTGGCTCATACGCCATGTGTATTCTCAAGCACTTCTTCATTGGCTTCTACCAACCATCGCTACCTTCTTACGTCACATATTCTAACTCGGGAAGTACTGAAATTACTTGTCCATCGAGTGATGCTCGTGCCAAAGCATCTGACAATTCATTTATTTGTAATCCGCAGTGACCTGGGACCCACACTAGTTTGAGGAGTTTTAAATGTGGCGGTGCTAATGTGTGGAACGCTGCAAGGCCACGAGATTGTTCAGAGGTTGTCAGGGCTGCACATATCGAAAGTGAGTCTGTTAGGATGATTGCACTGGTCTCGGTTGTAGGAATTTTACGAAGAGCGAAAATCATAGCTACTAGCTCGGCTTCAAATATAGGAGTGAAATCTGAAAGCCTTACTGAAAAACACCAGCCGAGCAAATCAGACGCAATTCCTACGCCTGCCTTTTCATTATTGACAGAAGCATCTGTAGCTATTACATTTTTTATTTCTGCGTGTACAAGGTATTCGTTTAATGTAGTGGTCAAAAATCTAAGAGATTGCAACTTGGCTTGTGGGGGGAAGATTTCATTGTACTCTATTTTAATGTTGATGGTTGAGGAATTAGTTTCAGTTACTGTGCCAATGTCTACATTTATGCAATCCAGTTTCTTTTTAACGAAAATTATCTGCGGGGTATGAAATCGAGGCCAATGTGCAAGAAAGAAAGAGTCAGGGTCACTGATAAATGCGTACTCTCATCTTCGCGCCGGTAAACTGTAAAACTTTAAGAAGGTTTGAACCGTTAGAATGCAGAACCGACAGAGGAGTGTTGGCAATCGCGCTTCTTGATACAATACATTATTCGCCACGAACCTGGGAAGTCCCAGGCATAATCGCAGAGTTTCTCGCTCTAACATTACTAGCGGTTTAATTTTATAACCAGCGGCCCCCGAGAATAATACACACCCAAATTCCAATATGGATCGCACATACATTTTATATATCATTAACATCGTGTGTCTGCGCAGTCCGTATTTTCTTTTGCCTAACCTGCGTAATAAAACTAACGCCCGTTGTGCCTTTGCTGTTATATATTCAATGTGTGGGCTCCAATTTAGCTTTTCATTATAAATCATTCCTAAGTACTTGACTGAATCAACTTGTGTAATAGGTTCCAGATTATACAATACAGAAATTGAAACTGTATCTGCTATAGAAAACACCAAGAGCGCACTTTTACTGATGTTCAATGACGATGAAATGGATTGCAACCAAATTTCTAGTGTATTAATATATCTTTGCAGTTTTTGATGTAGTGAGTAAATGTCGCTCTCTGCAGCAAAGAACGCGATGTCATCTGCATAAATGTCGACACTGACATCCTGAACCATTGGAATAGAGCTCATCAGTATATTGAATAATGCAGGAGATAGGACGGACCCTTGGGGAACACCACGTTTCTGTTTGAATTTATGCGAACAACAGCCATCCTTCACGCAATACAATTTCCTTGATTTTAGGAATTGTGCTATCCACTCAGTAATATACTGAGGAAACTTTAGACTCTGCAAGGTGGTCAGTAAAATAGAGTGCTCAACACTGTCGTACGCTTTAGCTATGTCGAGAGTTACTAATGCGGCGTACTGTTCCCTTTTACAAGCCAGCTGTATTCGACTCTCTAAATCCGCATGGGCGCACCAAATTTAGCATTCACAACGAAAACCAATTTGATTTGGCTTTAATATGACCGTATTCGTATTCGTCATGCCGGTGTTTATTCGGCCCTTTAAAACCCTCTCTATGAGTTTCATTATGTTCGAAGTTAGCAAGATGGGTCTGATATTTTCTATGGTAAAACCTAATCCTTGCTTTTTTATTAATGGGATTACCTTAGATATTTTCCAGTCATACGGTATCCAGGCATTCTTTAAAGAGTAGTTTATAAGATTGAGGACGTCGCCGGGGGATAGCTTGAATAAAATTTTAATCTTAGAAACTGTGATTCCATCTGGACCAGGAGCTGACGATGGTAGATCTCGAATGACTTTTGCGACTTCAGACAGCGTTACGTTTGCGAAGTCAGTGCTTATGCTAAACTTTTGCCAGTTTAAAGCCATAATCGAAGAAAATCTAATTTCTAGACCTCTGCCAATTGACTCTAAATAGTTCTTCGTTTCTTCCAATGATAGTTTTTTATAATCAGTATTTAATGAAGACGGCAGGATTGTGCGAGATCGCATATATTGAAATAAAGCATTCTTATTTTTGAATTTTGAGAGAAAATTGAAATGTCTTTTATCATATTCTTCTTTAGCTTGGGCCACCGTGTGTTTAAAAACAGCGGCAAGAAATTTATAACTTGACCAGTTCTTAGGGGACCGATTATGTATTAGATTCTTCCAAGCTGCCTGTCTTCGTCTGTGATCTTGTGAACAGTTGGAATTCCACCAGGGGCTATAGGGTATTCTCTTCGCCAATTTGACAGCAAATTCAGCGTTTTTGTATGCCGTTTTGATTACTGCGCTTATTTTCATAGCTTTAGTTTCATCTCCATCCTGAGAAGGAGCGTATAGAGCAGTTTTTAGGTCGTGTTGAAATTTTGCATAATTTATATAGGTTCGGGCATGGAAACATGATAGCTTGACGGGGCAAGCGATCTCGAACATTATTGGAAAGTGGTCACTGTTGGAGGCGCAATCAAAAGCTTTCCACGATGTACTAGCAATGGCCGAGCTTACAAAGCTTAAGTCTAAGGCGGAGCGTGAATGACCTCTAATAAATGTGGAAGTTCTAGCGTTCAGGCAAAATAAGTTGTTGTCTACCGACCAGTCCCACAACCGTTGTTCACACTGATCTGTTCTAAAAGCCCAGCAGGTATGGTGAGAGTTGAAGTCACTAACTATAATTTTTCTTTACAGCCTGAATTAGCAGCCCTATCTAACAATCTCTTGTCTTGATCGCCTACAGGAAAGTAGACGTTTATTAGCCAGAAAGGCAAGTATCCTGGCAAGGTAATATATAACGCGAAAATTTCGCATTCAGAAGACATACATTGGTATGAGGTTTTAACTTTTAAACTAATTTTATTGTTTATAAAGAAAGCTAAACCTCCACCTTTGGATGGACGGTATAGACGAAAGGTTTGGAAGTTGGGTAGGTGAAATACATAATGTGTGGATAGCGAAGTTTCTTGTAATGCAATAATAGCCGGATCGAATTTGGAAGACAGATATAACAGATCTGTTATGGCTGAGTGAAGAGATCGGCAATTCCAATGTATAATTTTAAGAGACCCTATGATTTCGTTAAAATGGTTTCGGCAATCACCTTATCTAAAATACTTTCTTTTAGAAAATCGGTTTTTGAAAGGTTGTCTTTCTGGTATTTCTTGCTTTTTACATGTTTCGGCGAGCTAGGTTTTCTCGATGTAGGGGATCTAGAACGCTTTAGGCATTTGAGATCTATGTCCATATCTTGTGTGTCCTGAGAAGCTTCCAGTGCACCCTCGCTTTGCCCCTGAACACCTTCTCCTGAGGGCTCTGCAGACTGTGCATCCGGTGGAGTTATCTCAGATTCTGCCTCACTTGTCGGGTGTGCAGACTAAGCATTTTTTACAGCCGTACTTATATCTATCTGTGCTCCATAGACTTGTGCGATTTGGTTATTCACAATGTGCGACAGCGACTCACATAGGGTGGTAGCAAGGCGTTGCATAGCCTTATCCACAGCCTTCTCGATCATGTCCGCAATTGATAGGGAAAAGGATGCTTCCATTGCTGTGTTATGGCGGGCAGTTGCTCCTGCATACCCTTGAGTTCGGGCTTGAATTTCAGCAATGGCATCCTTTCGGGAGCATCGCCTTCTGTCTACAATTTCAAGGATTTGGATTTCACGTGTCTTGGCTGAGCAGTTTGGGTTATCAGCGCATTGTGCTTCATGGCAAAGACAGAACTTTTCTTCATTACTTTTACAGTCGTTCGAGTTGTGCGTCTCACCACAAATTCTGCATCTAGGTACTGACATGCACCCTTTCACTGTGTGCCCATAACGCCAACACTTAATAAGGGGACGAGGTGATAGTGGCTCCACTCTGTATATTAAAGGCCACGCTTTGATTTCGGTTGGGCGATTCGACCCGGCAAATGTAGCAATCACTGACTCCGTTGGGATCTCGTTCTTGTCCACAACTCGACTACATCTATAGATAGCTATCACACCCGCTTCTGAAAACATATATAATATCTCAGTTGGGGTCAAGTTGACATCGACAACCCGAACGAGGCCTTTGACGCAAGCTAGGTGAGGTGGAATGAATGCGCTCACCGGGTTGGTAGCGAATACCGAGCATTTTAGTAGGTCTCGAACACAGAGCTGGTCAGACGAGAAGCAAAGAATGCCACCCTTGCCGAACTGCCTGACCTCTGTGATGCTTTGGTAGTGAGTTGTAGCTGCTCTCAACTCCGTCTGAATCATTTTTGGATTCTTGATCCGTATAATACCATCGTTGCTTGGGACCAATGCCACAGGAACGGATGAGATGCCATTGTGTAAAAACAAGTCCACTGGCAATTCCTGCGAAGGAAGAGAAGCAGACCAGAGGAAAGCCCCTGGTCCAGGTGAGGAAAACGGCATCAGCCTGGTCGTACTATCTGAAAATATACTCGCTAATCAATTAGGACACTATAGAAACGCTTACGAAAAAAAGAATAAACAAAATCAATCACAACTACTGAATTCTTGGCCAAATCCTCAGAGCAGGCAAACGTCAGTCGCTGATCGAAAACTCGCTTGCGACCAAATTCGCAGCCGATCGCAGCCGATCGGTGCGGCTTCTTCTTCCTCACCGGTCTTGTGACTCGTTGTGAAGCTTGCGTTAAGCAGGCTTCATGTCTGGAAAGCAATCGCGTTGATGAGATTTATAAAGCGTTTTGAAACAGCGAAAGAACAACCAGTCACACAATGTGAATAGCGTAACGAGTGGGCCGTCCACTGCTCCAACCCATCACAAAGTTTGTTCTTGATCTCCTATTAACTGTGGCGCATACCCATGTTTAGACGATGGCGTTCCAGACACTGCAAACAGACTCAACTCCGTCTTTAAGGTATAAGGCAAAAATACTTGTTTATTTAACTGCGCTCGGAAGCGCTCTGCTGTCACTTGAGCGTCCCCGCGTCCCTCGCTCGCGCTCTCCTTTTTCGTTTCCTTGTCCCAGCCCAGAACGTGAAAAATAATCAACATTCCCGGCCGCGCAAAGTTAAACACATAGTTCAAGTGGGTACAGTCTTTGTATCGGCCTTTTTTCAATTCCTAAACGCAATACGCGACATGCTTCGAATGGTAATTTCAATCTGCCCAAATGTTTTAATGTTTACGGAGAAAGACTGATACAGTTTAGTGGAACAAAAATATGGAACACGGTCCCCCTAGAGATTAAAACGGCACGTAATTTCAGCATGGCATGTAAATCATTTTTTCTGTGGAGTCAAGACATGTAGGCATGTGTGTGTGCTTCGATTTTCATTGTATTTTTTTTAATAAGTGCCTATGTATAGAAACTAGCTGCAAGCTAATAAGTATGCATATCTGCAAGAAAAAATGTATTACTGTGTTATCTGTATCACATGATTGTTTTTTTTATGTTGTTACCTCAGAGCTGACCTGAACACTTTTTTCTGTTGCACATTGTATTGGACCGTCCACTAGCCACTTTAGGCTATCGGTCCAAATAATCCCTGTAATTGCATATATCTATTTATGAAAATAAAGCTTCATTGATTGATTGATTGATTGATTGATCGCAAGGTGACCACCTTGCAACTTGATCTTGTAAGAACGAATGAGACCGTCTGCACTGCGGTACACTTCCGTGACCCTTGCAAGCTTCCATAGCTGGCGTGGCGTGTTGTCCGCATGCACGAGAACGATGTCCCCTTGCTTCATTGCTGTATTTGATTTCGTGTCGGCAAAGTGTGCAGATCGTAATTGCAACAGGTATTCTTTTTGCCAACGCTTCTAAAAACTTTCAACCAGCAGCTTCCTGTAGTTGTGTCTGCGTATGGCGTCTGATCGTTTGGAATTACTGTTGACTTCGTCAGCGGTCGCATACGGTATGGAAGTCAATCTTCGTCCAAGGAGAAGTTCGGCTGGCGTCAAAGTGCAAGGTTCTCCTGCATCTGTCTCGATGAAAGTCGGAGGCCTAGAGCTTACGACTGCTTCGAACTCCACCAGCACTGTCGATATTTCTTCGTAGTTCAGACGAGCTTTGCCGATAATTTTTCGCAGCGGAAGCTTCACTAATCGTACAAGGCGCTCCCACCATCCACCCCACCAAGGAGCATTAGGTGCTATAAACTTCCACGAAATGCCGTTGGTGCTGAGGTGACCAGCGACGTCCTCTTCAGAGAACATTCAGTTTAGCCGCTTTATGTCTGCCGATGTCTTGTGAAAGCTTCGTGCGTTGTCAGAATAGATCATCCTAGGTAATCCTCTCTGAGCTGCAAATCGTCGTAGGCACAGCAGGAAAGCCTCGGATGTCATTTCCGAAACAAGCTCGAGATGCACGGCTCTAGATACGGCGCACGTAAAAAGTGCAACGTAGCCCTTCATGTCCCCTTTCTCCGTGCGTGCATACAGAGGGCCCGCGAAGTCGACTCCTACAACTTCGAACGGGTACGTTGGTGTCACTCGATGACTTGTTAACGGAGCAGTCTCAGCAGTTCCTGGGCCCACACTGAAACGTTTGCATATATTGCAGCCATGCAGCACTCTTTTTACCAAAGAGCGAGCTCGACAAATCTAGTAGCGTTCCCGAAGCTGCGTTAGTGTATCTCTAACTCCTCCATATAAGACTTGAAGATGGGCTCTGTTTGCCAAAAGTGTCGAAGAGTGGTGGCTTGACGGCATTATGATTGGGTGCTTGACATCTTGTGTGGAATGCATGAGGGATAAACGGCCTCCAACCCGAAGAATTCCGTCTTTCTCTATGTAAGGGCGTAGTTTAGCGATTCGAGATGTAGACTCGACTGTTTGGCCGTTGGTCAAAGTGGTGAGTTCTTCAAGAAAGCCTTGCTCTTGTGTACATCTTATCCAATACTGTTCAGCATTCAGGATTTCTGTTGCCACGAGATGTCTTGTATGATCACTTCTTTTTCTGCATCGGTGAGTAAATCGGAAAATCCACGCAGTGACTCTGAGTAGCTTTTGAAGCCTGCTGTACTGTTGAATATCAATTATCGGAACTGAGAAGCGTGTCATTAGTGCGACGTGGACTGTAGTAACTTCACCTTGGGTGGCTTCCGCTATGTCTAGTTCACAGAACTGTAGGGGCCATTCAGACATCGGTTTAGTTAGCCACTCAGGACCATGTCACCATTTTGAGCTGCACAGCAGTCTTTCAAGCGTCGCGCCACGTGTGAGTAGGTCAGCCGGGTTGTCCGTTCCAGGACAGTATCTCCACTTTGATGGATCTGTAGTGCATCTAATTTCATTGTCTCTGTTGGCTATGAACTGTTTCCATTTTTGACGTCAACTTTTATCCATGACAACACAATGGCGCAATCTGTCCACATCGTGTAGTCAACTTGAACATTCCTCAAAGCCCTTTTCACGTATGCCAACATTCTTGAGCCGATTAAGGCAGCCAGCAGCTCCAATCGCGGCAGCGTTGTCTCCTTAATGGGTGCTACACGGGACTTCGCAATCAACAGTATCGGCTCCTCAGGACTTGATACGACGTATATCGCTGTTTCGTGTGCCGCTGGACTGGCATCGCAGAAAAAATGTACTTGAAGCACATTGGTCTTCCTTGCTCCGCCGCCAAGATAGCGAGGAACGACGACGTCTTGCAGTTGCGGCAGCTGGATGACCTAATCATTCCATTCTTTTTGCAGGTCATTGGGTAGTACTTCATCCCAGCCAATCCCTCGTATCCACAGTCTCTGAAACAATATTCGTATGGCAATAGTATATGGTCCTACAAAATCCCAACGGGTCAAATATTCTTGATGCTGACTGCAAGACAAATTGTTTTGTACCAGTCTGTGCTGTCAAAAACCGGAGTAAATTTTCAACCGAAAAGTTGAATTCATCCTTTGCAGGATTCCAAACTAAACTCAGGACCTTGACTGATGTTTCGTGAAGAACGACCATCTCATTACTAGTAGATTCCACTTGATTTTCAAGCGTGCGCATCAAATTTGCTGAATTTGTTGTCCATTTTCGCAATGTCTTGCCGGCCGATTTCATTATTGTGCGCGCTTCTCGGCATAGTTTAGCGGCTTCCTCTTCTGTGTCGGCACCAGTGACTAAGTCATCCACGTAAAACGACTCGGCAAGAGTTTGCGCTGTTTGTGCCATGACAGTCGGTGCTCTTTTCACGTGGTAGAGAATAGTAGCTGTGAGCAAAAATGGGCTACATGTAGCTCCAAAAGGCACTCGTGTCATCCTCGACTCTTGCAGCTTGCCCTTGAATAAATCTCCTTCTGCAAACCAGAGAAAGCGGAAAGCGTCTCTGTCGTCCTCCCTTATCCCAATTTGAAGGAATGCGTTTTCTATGTCCGCGATAACTGCCACCGGGTGCGTTCTGAAGCGTAGCACAATTCGCACGAGGTCTTGGTGTAAGTTGTCACCCTTTTGAAGGCAGTCATTAAGGGACTTGCATCCTTTGGCATGTGACGAAGCGTCAAACACCACTCTCATTTAGTCGTCAGCGACAGCAACAGAATGGGTACATTAATTATTGGGGCACTACAATGGCGTGTTTGAAACGAGATTGGTCCATGATGGTAGCAACTTCAGCCGGTAGGTCATTCCAGTCTCGGGATGTGCGTATGAAAAATGATTGTTGGAATGTATTAGTATGGGCACGTTCCGGATAGACTGCGTTGGCGTGGCTAGTACGAGAAACACGGTGGGCTAGTCGGATGTACTAATTTCTGAGTTGTTGCGAGTGGAAGAATTTGTGGTAAAGACACAGTCGAGCTATTTTGCGGCGAGATTGAAGTGAAGGAAGGTTAAGGTCTGCTTTTAACGCTGAAACACTTGAAAAATGAGAGTAATCAGACAAAACAAATCAAGCCACGCGATTTTGGACAGATTCCAGGGTGTTCTTCCAAGTGATGCACAGACTGTCGTAGTTTTTTCGTAGTTTTTGTTAGCATAGTCTGACTTTTTCGAACACCTATCGGGATCGCACATGCTTGTAGCGTGTCAAGCTTGGCATCTGGAGCAGGAAATCCTCTTTTTGCAGTCCCGTGCCCGATGCCCTTTGGTAGTGCAACGGAAACACCTTTTGTCGTTGGAAAACAGTTCTTTCTTCTGCGTCAGTGACAAGTCAGCTGTGCAGGCTTCCGATCCGTGATGGCTGGACGAGCAGAATAGGCAGTTGTCCTTTTTTTCTCGTACCGAGTTGTTGTGAAGCTCAGACGACGTCGGTTTCTCACGCCGAGAGTACGTCGACTGACTGGCCACGGGGAGTGTTCCATGTTCTCATCCTTTGGCATCCTTAAAATCACTCTTCTCCAGGCTTTCCAGCTCGATACACAGGAAGTTGACCACACGGTTCAGTCCCACGGGTGTAGCTTCAGCTCTCGAGTCATATGCCAACTGGATGGCACATGATCAATGATACTGCACGACGATATCCCGTGGAAGAGCACGCAGTAGGATGTCGCAGAGCATTGACGAAAATGACGACTTGTGCACACCCAAAGTCTCTAAGCCTCGGATATTCACGAGAACTTGGTCGTACAAGCTGCGTAGCGCTTTGGTGTCAGTCGATGAACGAACAGGGCTCAACATCCGTAGCTTGGCAAAATATTCTTGCTCCAGGCGCGTCTTGTCCCCAAATCACTTCTGTAGCATTTTGATGGCGTCACTGCAGCAACTTTCTGTCGTCGGAAGGCCCGCAATTACTGATGCAGCGTCTCCTTTAGAATACAGTCGCAGGTAATGAAACTTCTCTGTGGCAGTGATGCGATTGTTACTATGAAAAATTTGGTAAAATTGTTCCCAAAATTCGGTCCACTTGCATAGGTCTCCAAAAAAAGGGAGCTATTGCCAGTTTAGGCAATTTAACTCCAGTTCCGTCTGATGGTGCTACGACTGGCTGGGCAACTGTTTTTTGAGTTCCGGCCGATGTCCTTAGCATGCGATCTTTCTTGCTGAGAGTCTCAGCGAGAATACGCGTAGCATCGTCCTCGTATTGTAAGACAGCGTTATACTCGACCTCGAACTCCTCGTCAGGTATACGCGGCTCAATCTCGTTGTTCAGGTTTTTAAGCTCTTCGTTATTAGCCTTCAGCCTCTCATATATGGAGTTGAGCTGGTCATAGGAGGCAGAGTCGTTAGCGAGGAGCTCACTTGCCTCGTTTATAATCCTCGTGTTCTGTGCTCGCCGCAACGTCCGCTTCGACTTCAGTCGCTCCATGCCACTGCAGTTGACTAATAGCCGTCCGTAGGGTCCTGGTTTTCAATCCCGGGTTTCGGCACCAATGTTTAGACGATGGCGTTTCAGACACTGCGATCAGACTCAACTCCGTCTTTAAGGTATAAGGCAAAAAGACTTATTTATTTAACTGCGTTCGGAAGCGCTCTGCTGTCCCTTGAGCGTCCCTCGCTCGCGCTCTTCTTCTTTTTCGTTTCCTTGTCCCACCCCAGAACGTGAAAAATAATCAACACCCACATCAGCCTTAATTCCTCATCGTCGCCAGCCACTGCATGAGTGATTGGCACAAAATTCCTCGCAATAGTTTAAAGTACACCACGCTTTTCAAAAGAATGGTGAAAAATAGCATAGCGAATGCCGGCCTACTACTCAAATAAATTTATTAATAACGACCTAGTGGGTATCAAGTAAGTGTGCTTGCAGTAGTTACCAAATGAGTGTTTAGAAAAAGATCCGAAAGACCGCTCTTCTAGCTTTCGCTGTGACTGTGCTGTGCCTTCCATGCAGGCCTTGCATTTTAGCTTGCCTTCCTTTTCTTGCATTTTTGCCGCGTGCCCAGCACTTTTCTGGTCACAAATGGCATGTACGCTATCAGCGTGACATAGCATTATTGGTAAGAAAGTGGCAAGCGCCGAGTTTTCAAGAGAGGAAATGCAAACAATTCAGATGATTATTGTTGTGAGACAAAAGGATGTACATTTTTCTCTATTTTTTCCTTGAGTGTACATGTTCGCCCCTACATGGCAAAATATCACTCTAACACAAAATGTTGTGCTTGCCAAAGAGCCAATAACACTGTTGCAATAATTAAATGATAAATATGATGTGAGCTGTGCATGCTTGCTATTTGTTTAAATTGTGCAACTTTGTTTTTTCCCCTTTCTGTATGCAGATCTATGCTGGGTGTGACCGGTGGATTGAAAAGGATGCCTGGGGCATGTTGATGAAATCGCCCAGCGATTCAATGTTTTGTCGTACGGCATGCCTCATCTACTGGACACCAGAGCAGCTTAAATGCCAAAGTGTCACGGGGATCTTGTTCAACAAATATAAGTCCCTTTGGAGGACACAGGCGAAACCTGCCATGACGCCGGAGAGGCTAAACTCTCTGAAAGGTATGATGGTCTTATGTCTTAGGTTGTATCAGCTAATGGGGATCTTGTGCCATTGTTTCTGATCATGTCCCTTTGAATAACACCATCACAGGTAGCAGGCTTTTTTCACATCCTGCTATCTAGTGCTTACTGCATTGTGATCCTCATTGGAATCGCAAGTATGCCGGCGTAATTCTGCATTATGGGTAATTCTAGGAATATATAAGGCCCTGTGTGAGCTGGTCGTGGCATCGGTTCTAATAAACCGATGGGCATGTTCGTGTGGTTATGACTCGGTTGATTAGGGGTATAGTAAAAACTTGTTAATTTCGAAAATTGGACGATTGTCAAGTGTAATTTGGTCCCACAAGCATATGAATTGTTGAAAGGTGTCAAACTCTCATTCATTCAGTCACATTTGACCTCAACTTGGTTAAATTGAGATGATCCTTAGAGTGAGACAAGTGTGAAGTGCACAGGAGGCAATTAAAGCTATGTTCACGGAAAACCAAAGTAGAAGGCATAGTCGCCATCCGCAATCACGTTGTTAGCGACCAGTGCTTCAGCAACTGCAGCAAACTTTTTTCGTTTTGGTTTGGCGCACGTGAACTGCGTGGACTCTATGTATGTTCATGTCAATAATGACTGAGGTTAAAGCTGCAACAAACAGCAGTATTGTTTTCCCCCTCGTTCCTTTAGAACTGCGTAGTAACCATCCAAGATTGTGCATTAGCGGGCCAGGTATATTTCGTAGCAGATGCAGTGCAGCAGTTTTGTTCTAATACAAATACATTTCATTTTCATGTATTAATTGAATTTTTGTATGTCGGATTTTTCGAACTATTTTGCGGTGCCAGCCATGTCTGGAAAATCGGCAGGCAGCTGAATGCTGTGTGTAATGTCTGTGTGTAACACTGTGCTCTTTTCTTCGCAGTGGTGTTCCATACTTTTATGGGAGATGGCACGCCAGCAGATCTTGCCGCCAAAAGGGTGAGCGTCCGCAGGCACTTAACACAAAAGCTGGGTGATGTGCAGCGGAAATACATACCCTAATTAAATGACTTTATTTCACTTCAAAAAATTGTACAGAAAGTTTTTATGTTAAGGAGCCTTCAATAAATGAGGCTCAAAGGTGTGACTACACTTTTGCTGCAAAACTGAAACCAATACCTAGAGTATAAAGGCATTCATTTCATTTTCAGGTATCGCTTTCAGTTCCAGCAAAATTAATATAGTATATAAGTGTAATAGGCAGAAATAGCCCCTGTCATTTGCATCAGTCCTTCACTTTTTGTTTGGTGACTTCTCATTGCTACTTGAACATTGTATCAGCATCGCCACTAAGTTTGGTGTGTCGCAGTGCTTTAACCTTCAGCATTGCATGGTCTATCAAAAGGGCTTAGATAGATTAGTTTATAGTGCATATTGTTTTGCATAATTAAACCTTAATGGTCACATTTTGGATACCACATAACGTGCATGCACAGCCAACCATGTTTTCATAATAATTGCTGGCCGTAACTATCACCCAGATTTTTTCTTCCAACATGATTACTGCGCCCTAAACTTGTCGTTGCAACGGTGGTAATTTTGGCTGTTCTGAACCTTTCGTTCATTGTTTGGCGAGGCAGCTGCCTCACGAGTGTGGTACGTGTCAGCTTGCTTTGTGCCATTTTTTGGTGACGTCTATGGTAGGCAAGTTGTGCTTCTGCAGTTGAAGGCACTCGAGCGTGGCTCTGGTTCACATTGTTTCTCTGTGAGATCGCCACCCTAAAATAGTCGGGAGGAACGTGAAGCTGCGCAAAGAGGGGTAACAACAACCGAAGGTGAATTGTCGGCACTGCTAATTATGCAACTTTCACGTGGCCACACTGAGTGCATAAACTGATGACTCTGGGTTGTCACTGCTGCTGAATTGGCACAGAATCGCATAAAAACTGCTTAATGAGCGGGCCTGGCCGAGCTTCTAGCATGCGTAGCTGTTACATACAGACCAGTTACATGCAGACCAGTTACATGCAGACTAGTTACATACAGACCAGTTACATGCAGACCAGTTAAATGCAGACCAGTTACATGCAGACCAGTTAGATGCAGACCCAAGTTACGTATTCCGTCAGACCGACAGGCTGTTGGAATTTTCGACTGGGACGTCAAATTAGATTTGATGCCAGTTTTATTGTAGGCTTTTGATGTTGTGACAAGTACTGGTGACTACCCGCCATGGTTTGTGTAGTTGTTATGGTACTGAACTGATAATCCGAAGGACGCTGGATCGAATCTCGGCCATGGTGGCTGCATTTTCAGTGGAGGCAAAATTGGTCGAGGCCATGTTCTTAGATTTAGGTGCATGCTGAATAACACCATGTAACCAAAATTCTTGGCACCCTCCACTTTAGCGTTCCTCAATATTGCATCACTGTTTTGAGACGTTGAACGGACACCCACATCACGAGAACAAGTGGATTTCACTGATTAAAGGTCGATGGTTTGGGAAAGCGCGTGCGCCTCTGAGCAATGAGCTCCTCCCTAGATGACCGGTCACAGGTGAGTGACATATGGCATGGCTCTGCTGCCTCATTGCTTGCAAAGCTCTCCTTGTATGATGAGAGTTCGCAGAGGTCCATTGTATCTTCTAACAACTCTTGAACATATTCTGCATGGTGAAGAAAGACAAAATCACTATCATGCCAGGACACATTACAAGATAAAAGTAATTATCGTATTTACTTGATCGTAGCTCAATCTATCTTATGTATGATATAAATCAAAATTTGGGATGGGGGTGAGTGATTTATGTGACAACTGAAAGATTCTTTTGGGGCAGCTAGTGACTGCCACTAATAATAGAAGCACGCATGCTGTGGCATGGTTACAGCAATATATTTATCTTCAGGCTCTGCCTTTAGCATATATTTATTGCACGCTTCTTTAGGAGAATTCTTTTTCTTTTTAACTGTTACCTTGCCACTGATTGCCATCTGGAGTGCCACAGTTTGTTAGAAGTGGGTCTCTTCAATTAACAGCCAACACTCCTTACCAGATGTGCACCCCTTTTTTGATCTGTCATTACTAGCTACACCAGCTGAAAGCTCTTCTGCAGTGGTGGCACTACAGAAAGTAGGAATCGCCTTCAAGTCTCCTTATATGGAGTTATTGAATACTAGCTGATACAGAAGCCAAGAAAGGTACAGAGAATGTTAATTGCACTCTTTTATTGGGACTGTAGTAGGAATTGCGGAAGCAGTGTGAAAAAATACAAAAAGACAACTATGTATATGCAGTAACCAGACTTACAATCATAGTAATACATGCTTGATCATTTTACTTATTTTACGATACACTTTTAGTTATCGGATTTTCTTGTGCATGAAAACCTGTGAGTGTTATTCAGTGAAACGCCTTTTTTTGCCACGTGGCGTCATTCAGCACACGAACCTTTAACAAGCCAGTGTCAGTGTCGCAAGATGATTTCAGCATCGTGTAGAGCAGCACATAGTGCTTGTACTGGATTGCACACATCAACCTCAAAATTTATATGAGCTGCCTTTGTACTCTTTATCCCCTGCTGAGATTTCATAGATGATATGCTGTCAAGCATGACTATATAAGGTAAACGCAATTATCTTTTATATGAGTGTTTTCACACTTGGCACTGCATCTACGGTTACTTTAAAACTGCCATAATACATGATCTAATGAACGCTGGGCGGGTTGAGACTCCCAAAAAGGTGACTTTCGTATGAAAATGGTAATCCCTCATAGGAGGGACTGTTCCAGAAACAGTCAAGAAAGCAAGCAGTAAGCTGTGATTAGTAGATTGCCACATGGGTAACAATCCCAAGGTAAAATGTTGTATGGATGCAAAAATACACTAGAGAGAAGATGGCAGATGATTTGCCACAGTATCACAATTGCTTTTGCAATTTATCTGTAATACACTCTCCCAGAAGTGGGAAGAACTTTTTTTGTGTTTTACTTTTTCTTTAGCTTAAATTTGCACACAAGTAGAAATATGAATCACCATCTATTTGTGTTCCTTGGTCTGATTGTGCTGATACAGTTGGTTAGTTCGAAAGTATTACATACCATAGCTAGGCTCCTCTTTGACTGGGGCAACAGTGAAGTGGCATTGCCTTGCCTTCGAGAATTTTATTTTCCATTGCTCCTCTCACTCCTGAGTAATTGCTTGCTGCCGTCCGACATTCTCATTGATGTGAAGAACAGCGAGCCATGTCCTAACGAATAGGAGGTTTCAACATTAGTTTTTCTTAGATTTAAAGTGACAAAAATGAGTACCTTGCTTGCATGCCGTCCTTCGAGAAAGCATTAGATGTTGGGGCGAAGCTATTCAGGACACTGTGGAATGACTACAATGAGAATGTATACACCTCTGGAGAGAGCCGGTGGATGTCTCGTAGTAGTAGAGGGTTGTCCGCTATGGTTTTCAATTCATGAAAGGCGCGGGATGTTGAACAAATATTTCAAAGCTAAATATGCCTATGTGGTCCAAAGGCCATATAATGTCTTAGGGTATTTTGTGAAATTCATTTTTTTTGCCTGGAAAAGAAGACCTATAAATTCATCTCGAGGAATTGCGGAAGAAAGCCCCATTGAAGGCAGTGGCAAGTCTAGTGAAGCAGCGTTTATGAATTCTGCGGTGCCTTTAGTGTGTTGTCCCGCTGTGTACTCGGTTTCGCTTCCCAACAGCGTAAAAGCTAAATATACATTCATAACAACAGATATACATTTATTGAATTATTTAAATAACATCAACAGGCATATTTCAGTTTCTATGTGAACTTACAATATTTAGCTTTAGGTGACATTACAAAAATAGGGACCCAAAGCACCACACAGTTTTTGCAAGAAACATCTGAATTACTCAATGTCTGCTGAGAACTGCCGTGTAGCATCGCAACAGCTTCATCGAGTCAATCGAGTTGTCCCGTTCCAACAGCCATCGACTGGATGGCCTTTTGAAAGGGCTCGTGTAACACAGGTATAATATGAATAGGTCATAATTACTATTGCAGCAGCATGTCTGAATGGTTGTGTATAGTTGCACCTGTTTGTAATGATTGTGACATTTTACCTCTGCAGCTTTTCTTTAAATCCAATAAACATATTATTCGACCACTTTTAAAGATGGATTAAAATATTCTGCATTTGAATAACGCACTAACGGTGTTCACGGTGGTTAGTGGTGAAAGCTAGGCACTAGCCGTGAACCATCCTGCCGTTATAAAGAACTAAGAACACTTAGCCGCAACATTTGCCTATTTGTCCGCAATTGTAATGTTGGAACAGTAAGAATAGCTGTGTTCACAAATAGAAATTGGCATGCTCACTTGAGTTCAACCATTGCCTGTCCTCCAGGTGGTCATGGAGGCATTTCGTATATGAACCATCGTGACCGTCGAGTTTGTCACAAACATGGTTCAGCAGACTGCTCCACATGCTTACAACAAGGTCTCCCTTTCCTTGGGCCATTACAGGTACCCAATAGAGATGGTTGATGATGCTTTGGATCCAAGGGGAGATAACTCGATGCTTGCGGTTGGCAGCTAGGAGCTTTTTCTTTAGGCCTGGAGTTGGGGGCAGAATCTTATGACAAGAAGACAATTTTTTTCTGTAACAAGCACAGTACAGGTGATTAAAAGACATTTTTTCTGTAAGAAGCATGGTACAGGGACTTTTTCTTAATGTGAAAGCATTACAGAGCTGAGTCGACAGAAAGTTTGGTGTCAGCTCTGTTTCCTATTGTGAAATATCAAAGCTTTCTGAGCGTCTCTACTTAGAGCATTCGGCGATTTGCTTGCCTTTAATTTCATAACATGTTTGAGCAGCCAAAGTGGTCATACGGGCTAGTTGTTATGAGTCACCTGTGTTCATATTCACAGAAAGAAAAAAGCAGATGCAGACATAAGTTGTCCCTCCATCGGCACCGTGCTCCCCTGGCCGCAGCTGTTGGAGCGGTGCCAAGTAAGTCACGCCTTTCCTCAGTGCACGCACGTTGACGTCACTCTCTTCCTAGCCTGTCGCCATTCGTCGCCCGTGAGACCCGCAAAACTGTCTCTCCACACCCCTCTCTCCCCTTTCAAGGCCATGTGATAGTGTAAAACCGACTGCTCGCCCTGCACAACCATTCACTGGTCCGAACGTGCAATCCAGTGCCCATATATGAAGGCACTGGATTGCGCGTTCGAAGTTCCACGAAGAACGTCTTTAATTAGCTTTGGCTTGATGCACGCCAGCGTCATGTCACCGTCAGTGTGAGCGTTAGTGCCCGGTGCTTAGCATCTACACATGGCTCCTTTTAGCGCGAGATGGTCCAATTTTATTCACTACAAATATGAATGCAATACAAATGCTCCAGCAAATTTTCGGCATGTTTCTGAAAAGTTGCACTAATCATAGGATCTTTTATAACCAAGTATGTTTCTGCTGGTTGTATTGAATATTGTGATTAGACCATGCATGAAAAAGGAAACTTTCTGACTTGCAAGTGCATCTACCATGATTACTAGTCAACAAGCCTGTTTTTAAGATGTTACTCATGTGTCAGCCTTCTAGGGTAAGTTATCAGAGTTTGCCGAATTACTGCACATGCCCCACACTAACATTATAAACAGTATCAATGCTTACCTTTACCAACGTGCCAAACATCATACCAGTGTGGCATGTTTGGCTTGTTCTTGCGGCAATATATCTTTACTCCAGGATGTCGGTCTGAAAAAAATTATGCCTAGTAAGTCCATTGGACCTGCTGTCATGGGCACACACAGTGCTTTCTACAAGAGTGATAAAACTACCATGCCCCCCCCTTGCATTCAGCAGTCATTTCTTAACGATTTCGCATAAAGATATATTTCTTTAATAACTTGATGTTTCTTAGATTCGCTCGTGAATTTCGAACGAACATATGGTACCTGTTGTGAAGGAACGTATGTGGGTGCCTAGATTTTCCACAGCAGTCAGGCACTTCGCAAACCATCTTTTTTCTATTGAGACACTGTTGGGGACTTCAGGTGAATGTGAACGAAAGTGTAGCAAGATGTTGTTAGCACTTGAACAGTATACCAGTAGCGCTACAAGTTTACCTCTCCGACTTACACCTGCTCAGTGTGTAAAATGCAGCCAATCGGCATGGCAAGCACACTGCACGTCAGATAGTTGGGGCTGTAGCCAGGAGAGTCACATTGCCCATCACCTGCTAGGTAAATTTGCAAGTCACCAAGTGAATACACCATGGCTGCTTGTTTCTTGAGGAAGAGATGAAAAAACAGGTGGCACAACGCATAGGTTCTTTTAGTATTCCGCAGTATAATCAGGGGGCACAAACTCCCTGTACGTCCCTATGTATTTGCTCTCAGCAGTGGCAGCACTGCTTTTTCCCACGGGCGGTGGTCGGGCATCCTACTCGAAAATAATCACCAACAGAAAATTCCTTTCGTGACGTCACTGGTGAGGTCATTGAATAGAAAGAAAAGAGAAAAATGCGAAAATTTTCAACAATCGCGAATAGGACACGTCGTATTTGACTCAATTGGCAGTTCAGAGGCACGGAGAGGCTTGATGTGATTTGAAGTTTCTCGAGAAAGAACGTCGCTGGAAACAGTGTTTCGGCAAGTTCACTTGTCCTCGTCAGGGCAACAGCATTGCCTTGAGGAGGAAAAGTTCACTTGTCAAAACATTGACTCCACTGACTTTTTTTGTAGTAATTTTTAGAAGCATTCAGTCCATGATGTGTATTTGATTGACACTATTAGAAGTAAGGACTCACAATTTTTCAAACCGCAGCTACAAGAATTTTATAAACAGGAAGCAGCATATAAATAATTGACATCATTTGAACTAGTCGCCAAAAGTAAAAGAAGCTAAGACCATGTTACTGAGTCAGCTCGAATTCAAGCCTTTCATTAAACGCATTTTTTGAAGGAGCTTTGCTGCAGTCTTCACCAGTGTGTCAAGCGACACTGCACTTCTGTCAGTCCGGTCGGGCTTGAGAACTGGGTTTACCCATACAAAATCAATACCTGCTCCAATAATTGCTCCAAATTCTTGTGTGGTCCTGTTGCCTTTAGGAAACGCTGAAAAACCTAAGCGGAACAAGAAATCCCCGGGTTAGTACTCCGCAGAGCGGCTGAAAACATGTTTTGCCCTAATAAGCGATCTTTTACGCATGCAGGGTTGACTTTTCCGGGGTATCTCACTGCGGCTTTCGTTTTCTGCTTATCACAACCTGCTGTCTTTATCTTTCCCGTAGCCAACCAAGCGAGCTTACTCAGCGCGATTCAGCTTCTAATATTGCTGAGCGAGGGGCGAGAAGGAGCAGAGGCAAGCAATACCAATGCAAGTCGATCAGTTCCGGCGCTTCACCTAATATAAAAGTCACGAAATGAGGAATAAAAGAAATCATAGAACAAAAGAGAAGTTTTTTATATGGCATTGAATTTTTTTATTTGTAAAACTTGTGAAAGCCAAAATAATTGCGAACATTCACATTAACCTGACCGTTCAACCGGACCTTAGGATGCCCGGGAACCGCTACCGGCGTGCATGTTCTTTGAAACCGAAACTAGCGCTGAGATTCCGGGGCCTGGTATAATAGCAATTAACGAGTATTCCACCTCCACGGTACAAATTCATCAACTTAAACTCAGTTCAATCATGAGTATTCGCATTACACAGTAGGATAAAGAAGGCAGCATGCTAAAACTGTTTGTAAAATTGTGATTTTTACAGATGACTGGTTTCTGAATTTACACATTCGCATGCAAAAATATTAAGCATTTCTTCTGCATTGCAACCATTAAATAAGATGGGGTAGTTTTGTAGACGTTTCATACATAATGATTTCATGCTGTGCATTTAGATAACATTGACCAAGATATACAGAAGGAAGCAAATGTTTTGCTTTACAATGTGTAAATCTATGGCAAAATTTATGTTCAAAAACATAAGATTCACTTGTAATGCAAGAGTGGTATAAGCATTTGTGTTCACGCTGCCTCTTATTTCTAGAAGTCTTGCTATAGTTATACTTAGATGTTTATAAATAAGCACACCTTTTTTACTGCAGGGGGCAAGTAGGCCCTCTGGTAGTTGTAGAAGGTACGCTCCAAGATGGTTTGGACCCTAACGAACTTGAGGCATCGAATGGTGGCAGCCACCTCGCAGCCCGAGTAGAGCATGCCAGCTGCCAGAAGAAAGTTGTCGGCTCCAGTTCCACTACCCTAAACGTGTGGCTGGGTTCTCAATGGAACTTGTGCTGCTGCTCGCACACCCCCTCTACAACGACTAGAGTTCCCATGACGCTGAAGTTCAGGTTGCCAACTGTTTGGCCACTACGGAGCATTTAGCGAGCAGTTCACGAAGGGAGCTCTCAAACACAATGAACTTTTGTTCCTTGGGAAGAGGCTCTTACACCATTAGAACTCCATGCTGTTGTCTTGATCAATACTGCGAATGAATCACCTCACGGAATATGTTGGTGCTTGTGTGTTGCTCGGTATTGCACAATGAACAAGTCAGATGAGTTGATTGAAAGAAAGAAGTAAAAAGTTTAAGGCTTCATTTTTCCTTTGTTGGGCATATTATTGAGAACTAAATAACTTTAATGCCATAAAATGTATAGGGGATAATCATTAGAGTAAATGTAACCTGAATTTGAAGAAGTAAAGATGGACGAAAAGATTGCTTGACAGGAGCTGGGACTGAGTCTGCGACGGTCGCATCATGCGTCCGCTACTCTTACAACTGAGCAACCTGGGCGGCCACTCCCTCATCACGTATGTCCCCCAACTTGTGGGCGAGAAAATGGCCGCGGCGATAGCTCAGTTAGCAGAGCATCGAATGTGTTATTCGAAGTTCACAGGTTCAGTCCGAGCTCACGACCAGCAATCTTTTAGTTCACCTTTATTTCTTCACATTTACATTATATTTACAACTAATAACGTCCGCTATTCTATCTTTGGCGCTAGTTTTTGTTAATTCTCATGAATACGGCTTGGTTAGGTTAGTGATAACTGGCAGACAGTTATTCCAAGGAAAGTATAGGGGATGTTATTAAAGTAATTGTAATGTAACTGTTAAGAAAGAAAAGTGCATGGAAAGATAGCTGGCCGTGGACAGGGACCGAACCTACGACCTTCGAATAACGTGTCTGACGCCCTACCAACTAAGCTACCATGGCTGCTATCCCCCCATCCACTTTATGGGATATGTATGTCTTTTTAAATGTGGGAGTGTCAGTCAGCGCTGCCTGTTGCTATTGCAGTGAGTGTGGGACACTCAATTTTGCCTGTAGGCGTTGTGTAGCAGATGATGTTCCTACAAGATGGCAGCTGACCAATATTTTCTGTCATACTACCTGAAGGCATTAGGTCTGCCAGAACGAGACCCTTGCTAGGAATGAAAAAAAGGGGGCAAATTCAAGGGTTTCTTTTCTTCGTTAGACAAGATTAATGAGAACTGACTGAGAATAAGAAAGCATAGGGTATGTTAATAAATTGATTGTATTATAACTGTGAAGAGGTTCTTGTGTCAATGATTATATTTTCTGTAGCAAGTGTTATGTTGCCTAGCATGCGGGTGAAGGAAATATTAAGGAGGGAGCATTGCTTAATGGGAGAGAAAGTATATACGAAAAGTCAGGCACATCAATGCGAGGTTTTGTTTGACTCCTATTTTCCCAATAGGGGAAAGCCTCCTACTTTTTTTTCAACGGACACGATTATAGTAATGGTATTTAGTGTCTACTTAAACCACACGGACTGTACTTCTTGCATTTCACCTTGAAACAAATCTAGGGATCAATGCTAATGCCAGGCAACCTTCGAGAGGAGTTGCTGATGTCAATCAGTAGAGTGAGCACTGGGATATCAAATAAGGGTCAGCATCAACGCATCTGTAGCCATTACTTCAACCCCATAGATGCCACTACAATTTTTTTATTGCTTATGGTCTTAACTTGACTTCTCGAAAACTTCTTAGTGTTTACTGATTATCAGTGCACTGCAGAAAATTGAAGTGGCCTATATAGGTAGCATTTTTGCATTGAAATATTCAACTATATTGTTGACAATTTGCTACAGCTAAACCGTGCACTAGCTGCAATTGAATTCTCGATGGGATCAAGAGAAAAAGCACTGCTAGAAAGCCTGTAGCTCTTAGCAGTTAGAATTCAAGGTGAATACCTGAATTTATGGTGCTCATTGTTACATGCTGCTGTAGCAGAAAAGCTCAGGCAGCTTTAGTTAACCATTGCAAGGACCCTTTAGGTCCATCTATTTGCAACCAGCTGAGAAAACATAGCTGGCGCACTCCACTTTATTATTAGCGAGAAATGTGGCAAAAATATGCTATGTATCACAAAACAGTAACTCAATGAGCTAAGTCTAGAACTGCTTGGAAGTCTTATGTAATGTAATTGGCAATGTGTTATACAAAATAGGTTGATGTATTAGGGCCCGAATAATGTGTAAATAGTGTCACATGAAATCATTTTGCTGTTTCTTTGTGTGCACAGTGCGACTGCATTGGTAAGTGGGAGCCCATTGTACATGCTGCACAGAATGCAGTTGCACACACCTTTCAGTGTGCCTCTTCTTATTTGTGGAACATCTGAAAACCTGTGCTATATATAAAAAGCGTTTATCATGAACTACCCTGTGCTTTCTTGTGAAATAAGATTTGCTGCTTTCGGCAGGGCTGCATTCTAGTTAGGCATAATTGCTCTGCTAGTGTTGCAGCTGGGCCTAAGCGTATTCATTGCAGCGAAAAGTGGCCTTTTATTCTCTTCGTTATCTTGCTAGAGGCTGGGGCAACATCTAAAAACACTTCTGTATTATAGAGCATCATGGCTGCTAAAGAGCACCAACAATTTTCACTGCTGTTGTCATACACATCCTCTTGTCTAGCTAATGTCAATAAAGAGGATTCATAAGTCCTACTTATGCAGTCGGACTCCTTCATAAGATACACTCATATAAGAGACAATTTGGAATAAGAGAGACCATTGTGCGTACTTTGAAATAGGGGTGATAAGAAAATTCACGTGGCTTTTTAATTGTTCCGCAGTGCATGCCACTTATAAAGGTGTTCAACGAGGCCTGCGGCCAGAAGGGTGCCGTATGGGCCTGCCCTCCCTCCTTGGAATTGGGATGGAGGGGTGTGTTCTACCGAGGATGAATAATGAAAAGACGAGTTTCAAAAGGGCCCTCAACAGGTGGACCGCTCCTGAAAAAAATTCTAGCCATGAATCTGCATTAGAATGTACCATTTCTAGTGTACTTTATTACAAAAACTGCACGTTGTCCTGCAATGCATGGAAGTGTCTCGGCAGGCTTCTCAGAGGAATGGAACTGCCTCTTGATAATCGTAGTATTGAAACACATAGGTAGAAAAAATGAGCATGCACTGCTGAAAGGACCATTTGTGTTTTGGCAAATATACGTGAACTGTCATGAGGTAAAATATTTTAGGGAACTAAGGGGGTCAACTTCCTTTGTTGCAAACATGAAAGGGCAGACACAACCCCAGAGAATAACTGTCTCAAGTGGTGGTTTCAGTATGTGAAATAGTTTGGGACTACATGCTCATAACATGTTAAAGATCACTGAATTGCTAAGCATCTAATATTGTCAAAGAGTTAAACTTTGTTGTTAGTCCACCAAAAACTAAAGTTTGTAATACCTGCTGAAACTTTCGCTGAATGAGGGCAAGTATGTAACGTCAGCTTCAGCAGCTGGGTCTTCTTCTTCATCAGAGAAAGATACGTCCATTCGATCATCAGCAGCTGGCTCTTCTTCCCCAGCAAAGAAAGATTCAGCCATTTCGAGAGATGTTACGGCAGCTGGCTTTTCTTTCTCAGCGGACGAAGATTCATCCATTCGGATAAGTGTTGAGCCACCGAGAGGCTTGAAACCTGCTGGAAGCCGTGGCACTGAAGCGACATCGGCTGAAGCTAATATTGCTGCTTCTTGCGATGAAGCACCACGCTGTGTCTGCACAGCAGCTTCTGTGGTGTAGGCAGCTGCTGTTTGTGTGTAGGCCGAAACAAGCACCCTCAGAGTCATGTTCACCTGCGTAGCTGGGATGGTTGTGATACACGCAAATAAACAAAATTTCTTCGATTGGTTTCATGCCCAATTGTTCATATCATGCATTATTTTCTACTAGGTAGTTTTATTTATTTATTTATTTAATATTTATTTATTTATTTACAGTACCTACAGCGCCCGCGAGGGGCATTAGTGTAGGGGGGAGATAACGATTTCGAAATGCAGAAAGGCGACAGTCCATTACCACTGAGTTGAACATAAAAGAAATACAGATACATAATAAAGCATCCAATGGTGACACTTAATAAACATTGACGTGTGTGAAGATACAGCAGCAAGAATATATATATATATATATATATATATAATGCATACGCACACACATATATCTATATACATATATAAATACACACATAAAAGCAGGCGGGAAAAAAAATTGAAGCGTAGATCGCTAGAGAGATGAAACGAAAGTGTAGGCAACTTTAATGTGTGCTCAGGCTACGATAAAATATGATGTTCCAGCGCAGTGGCGAATGTTTCCCTGGACGCGGCTACAATTTCATGAGGTAGTTTGTTTCATTGCTTAATTGATCGCGGAAGAAATGAATATTTAAAAAGGTTAATTCTGGTAGCGAATTCGCGCACTTTGAGGGGGTGATCAGTACGTGCAGATATATACGTAGGCTCCGATATGTAGTTTTCTTTGTGAATACCCGTTAAACCATGGAATATTTCTTGAAACAGAGATAAACGTAAGAATTTGCGCCTGTCTTCAAGAAGAGGCCATCCTAAAGTACTCCTAATTTCAAAAGATCTTTTAGAGAAGTTGTGATCACCCGTGACGAAACGGGCCGCTCTCAGCTGCACGCGTTCTAGAGCGTCGATGTTCACCTTGGTAAGAGGGTCCCACGTGCTGCACGCGTATTCCGAAAGTGGGCGTACATTCGACATATACAGGATTTCTTTCAGGCTGGCCGGTGCTTGTTTAAAGTTACGTCTTATAAAGTTTAATGTGTTGCTGGCCTTTGTTACGATGTAATTTATGTGGGCATTCCAAGTCAAATTGCTGGAAAAAATGACTCCTAAGTACTTATATTCTGTTACAAGGGACAGCTGTGTTGTATTCATGACATAGCTTGCCATCAGCGGGTGTGTTTTGTTTGTGAATCTTAAGAGGTTGCATTTGGACAGGTAGAGTGTCATGTTCCAAGTCGAACACCAAGACATGATTTTGCTCAGATCATTCTGTAGCAGTTGACTATCTGATTCACTTGAAATTTCACGGTAAATAAAGCAATCATCTGCATATAACCTCACACGGCAAGGCAAGTGTTCAGTAAGTTCATTGATAAATATAAGAAAAAGCAGGGGCCCTAAGACGGACCCCTGTGGCACTCCAGATAATACAGAGACATCAGAAGAGCGGACACCATGAAGTATCACGCGTTGTTTTCTATCTAACAGGTACGCTTCCAACCACTTCAGTAGGGTGTTCGGCAAGTTGAGGTAGGACAACTTTAGTAGTAACAGGGTGTGAGATACGGTATCGAAAGCTTTCCGAAAGTCTAAAAAGATGCAGTCAACTTGCAAACCTGAGTTAATAAATGCTGCGGTGTCATGGCAAAATTCTACAAGCTGAGTGTCGCAAGAAAAGCCAGCCCTGAAGCCATGTTGCGTTGGAATAATGAGCCTATTTTCTTGAAGGTGTGCCATTAAATTTGTATATACAACATGTTCTAATGTTTTACAAGCAACGCTTGTGAATGAAATTGGCCTGTAGTTGCACGTTCTTGTTTTTGAACCACTTTTGTGAATTGGAATAACATTTGCAGTTTTCCAGTCCGAAGGTAGAGCACCAACTTGAAGAGATAGATATCTTAAATAACAGCATTAAGAAAGGGGTGACAGACAATGCACAGTTTTTAGGACAAAATTTGAAATAAAGTCAGGACCGGTAGCCGAGTGGATGTTTATCTTCCGTAGTAATAATGCAATACCATCCTCAGACAGCTCAATTTCTCTCATCTGAGTAAGCTCTCTGACGTCATGTGATTTCAAAAGTGCGGCTTTTGAGCATGAAAACACGGAGTGAAAATACGCATTGAAGGCCTCTGCTTTTGCCAAAATATCTGTGCCGTAGGCTTTTTTTACAAGCTTAGTTGTGAATCCTGTAAGTGAACAGCTATTCTACATTTTATGCTTCATACGTGCATTTTTCAACTTTTACGTCAGCTTACCAATAGACCGGCATTACACTGTCGTCTAAGTTGCCACTGTACTTGTGGGTGCCTTAAGCACAGTGTTTGGCGTGGTTGTCTGGATATGAGGTGATGAGAATAATCATACTATGTTACACCTGCACTTTTGCTAAACTTTGTATTTTATACATCAAACTGTCTGTGTGGCCGTGTGGTATTAGGATAACTTTATATAAAATAGCTTGTGTTTGTTTTAAAGAACATGCTTACAAATATCAAAACGCTTCTGGTTTTTACGATAACTTTCCTGGTGCCAAGATATGTTTGAAATTTAGTGAAGAAGAGTGGCCTCAGCGGCATTTCTCGGTGCCTCAGGGGCGTCGCCATCAGCATGAGCTCGTGCTTGCTGCGCTTGGCCGGACGCTGCTGACTGCTTCGCCTTCTGCGTTCTGCTCTGCAATTAAACCCCGTTATAAGTGGTGGAGCCTGCTGGGTTTCGATCACCCTGGAGCTTCGAAATCGCATTCTACCATCCATTATGCCTACCGATGCAAGCGCCACTCCAACTCCTCCACAGGCACCGCCTACTGTTCTCTGCGCCAGTTCTCTGCGTCTGCGAGATCCCCCTGTTTTCTCAGGCACAGAAGACAAGGACGTTGACGACTGGATTTCAAGGTACGAACGAGTGAGTACTCACAACAAATAGGATGACGCCGCCAAGTTGGCCTACGTCTCCTCTACCTGTCGGACGTGGCCAAGATGTGGTCTATAAACCATGAAGCGGAACTCCCTACATGGTCGGTCTTCAAAATGAGCCTCACACAAGTTTTCGGACGGCCGGAGGTACGAAAACGCCGTGCCGAACAACGCTTGCCTACTCGGTCCCAGCAGCTTGGTGAGAATTTCACAAGCTATATTGAGGACGTTCTGGACCTTTGCAAGCGAGTCAACGAGTCGATGTCCGAAGAGCTAAAGATCAAGCACATCATGAAGGGCATTGAGGACGACGCTTTCCAAATGTTGCTTTCTAAAAGTCCTCGCACGGTCCTAGGACTGACCGTGTTATGCCAGAGTTTTGACGAGTTACGCAGGCAACGTCTTTCCACCCGACGTCCCTCGGCGCTCGACGACTCTTTGTCCAGCTTGTCCACCCTTGGCATAAGAGAAGACCATGCTTTCTAAAAGTCCTCGCACGATCCTAAAACTGACCAAGTTTTGCCAGAGTTTTGACGAGTTACGCAGGCAACGTCTTTCCACCAGACGTCCCTCGGCGCTCGACGACTCTTTGTCCAGCTTGTCCAGCCTTGGCATAAGAGAAGACCATGCCCCTCTTCTCTCCAAGATCCAAGAGTTCATCCGCGCTGAGGTCGCTCGTCAGCTCTCTTTGATGTCCTGCGTACCCTATTAACCACGCATATTGCCGTCTACACTCCGCGGCTTCATTCAAGACGAGGTCGCACAAGTTCTTCCTCCCGCCCGTGAACCGCCGCCAGTCGCCGCACCTCTCACGTACGCCGAGGCCGTTGCTCGACCTCGACAGCCTGCGTTCCAGCCAGCGCCCATGTATTCGCCGCCGCCCTTTTCGCCACCGCTCTTTTCGCCGCCGACCTATTCACCGCCGCCTATGCTAATACCACCTCGGCCGCAGTTTTCTGCCCCCCAGCCACAAGTCGGAGTCTACTCCGACCAATGGCGGACGCATGACAACCGTCCGATATGTTTTGCTTGTGGCGGTGTTGGCCACGTGGCACGTTGTTGTCGTCGTCGCCAGGCTGCTCAGAACATTCGACGAATGCTCTCTTTCGACCCTCAGTTTTCTTCTACGCCTTCAAGCCCTCCTTCCTCTTCCTTTTTTTCTGATCGTCCACACGGTCCTACCCGCCGCTCCCCATCTCCACGTCGACGTTCGCTTTCCCCTATGCGTCGCCGTTCCGGACCCACCGACCAGGAAAACTAACGGCCGCAGTTACCGAGGCACGAACTGCGTCCCCGTCACCATGCACAAGTCCTCGCCCCTGTCCAGCAAACGTAATTGAAGTGTCAGTCGACGGTATCGTCGTCATGGCGCTTGTCGACACCGGAGCCGCTCTATCCGTCCTTTCCATCAACCTGTGCCGCAAATTCCGCAAAGTTTTGGCGCCATTATCCGGCCTCTCTCTTGGAACGGCTAACGCACAAAAAGTAACACCTCTCGCAGCCTGTACCACACGAGTCGTCATCGAAGGGATTGTGTATATCGTTGAATTCGTAGTGCTGCCCTCGTGTTCCCATGACATGATACTCGGCTGGGACTTCCTTGCGAATAATAATGCCGTCATTGACTGCTGTCGCGCTGAACTTGAGCTATCTGCACTTCCTGATTTTGACGCCGTCGAAGCCTCCCTGCCGTATTATAAACTGTCTGTTTCCGACGACACCACCATACCACCGTGCTCTTCTCTGCTTGTGACTGTGTCGTGTGACGCTATTTCCGACGGTAATGTTCTATTTACGCCCTCTGCCCTGTTCATCCAACACAAATGTTCTCTACTGCCCGTTGCTCTCCTTACTCTCCACCATGGCGTCACGAAGACGCTCGTGTACAATACACTCGAAGGGCCTTTACCTTCATTCTATGGTGAATGTCTTGGTCACGTTCATCTGATCGACGCCCGTCACATTTTTGACGCTCCATCTGGTTTAATTTCTACGGACCTCAGCGCACTCATTTCTGACTCTGTTGTTTACCAGTCACTCCTTGACGCTGTCCACCGCTCTATCGATGTCGCAAAGTCTTCTTCAGAACGAAGCCAGTTGGTGAACCTGCTGCAAAAGTTTCGTACTTCTTTTGACAGCCACGCTTCTGGCCTCAGTCGCACATCGAACATATCTCACAAGATTGACACAGGAAGCCATACGCCTCTACGGCAGCGCCCCTACCGAGTCTCAGCGTCGGAGCGCCGTGTTATTGACGACCAGGTTGCTGACATGCTCCAGCGGGTTATTGTACAGCCTTCTAACAGTCTCTGGGCGTCACTGGTCGTTCTTGTTAAGAAGGACGGCTCCATTCGGTTCTGTATGAACTATTGACGTTTAAACAAGATCACCCGTAAGGACGCTTACCTGTTACCGCGAATAGACGACGCCCTTGACTGTTTGCAGGGAGCAGAATACTTCTCTTCGCTGGATTTACGGTCTGGATATTGGCAAGTACCTATGGAAGCATGTGACCAACCGAAAACAGCATTTAGCACAACTGATGGATTATATGAATTTACCGTTATGCCTTTCGGCCTTTGTAACGCTCCAGCCACTTTTGAAAGAATGATGGACACTATTTTACGAGGCCTCAAGTGGAACACATGTTTATGCTGCCTCGATGACGTAGTTGTCTTTTCCACCGATTTCGACACCCAATTAATCGTCTCGAGCACGTCCTCACATGCCTTACCGACGCCGGCCTTCAACTCAACCTCAAGAAGTGTCGTTTTGGTGCCCGGCAGCTCACCATTCTTGGCCACGTCGTATCGCGGGACGGCATACTTCCCGACCCCGCCAAGCTTCGAGCAGTCGCCGATTTTCCGAAGCTAAAGAACTTAAAGGAACTTAGAAGTTTTGTCGGCTTGTCGTCATACTTTTGACGCTTTATTAGAAACTTTGCTTCCGTATGTTAGCCCCTTACGGACATTCTTAGCGGAGACAAGGACCTTTCCACCTGGTCACCAGCATGCGACGATGCGTTCACCAAATTACGCCGCCTGCTGACTTCACCACCCATCCTCCGCCATTACGAGCCTGCCGCTCCCACGGAGGTTCATACTGATGCCAGCGGTGTTGGACTTGGCGCTGTGTTCGCGCAACGAAAGGCAGGGTTTGATGAATATGTAGTCGCCTACGCAAGCCGGACTTTGACGAAAGCTGAGGCTAACTACTCCGTGACCGAGAAAGGGTGTTTAGCTATGATTTGGGCCCTCGGAAAATTTCGCCCCTACCTGTATGGTCACGCATTCGACGTCGTCACTGACCACCACGCCCTTTGTTGGCTATCCACACTTAAAGACCCTTCCGGACGACTTGCTTGCTGGGCGCTCAAACTTCAGGAATACGACATCCGCGTTATTTACAGATCCGGTCGTAAGCACACGGACGCCGACGCCCTTTCTCGATCACCCATATCGGATGAAGATGTTTGCCTCTCTTCCCTCGAGCCTGCACTTGCGTCATCCGCCTTGCGCAACATCACCGTGGAGCAACGAAAAGATTCCTGGATCAGTGGCCTCATAAGCATTCTTTCTGATCCTCTCACTTCTTCGCCGTCTCGCGCTCTCCGCCGCCAGGCTAGCGACTTTTGCCTAAGGGATGATCTTCTTTATTGACGCAACTACCTTTCTGACGGTCGCAAGTGTCTCCTTGTGATACCCCGCCATCTTTGAGCTGCTATCTGCGAAGCTTTTCACGTAGACCCACAGTGCGCCCACGCAGGCCTCTTCAAGACATACGCTAGGCTTCGACTCAGATTTTATTGGTGTGGCATGTATAACTACGTGCGAAAATTCATTCGTTCGTGTGCTCAGTGCCAACGACAAAAGTTACCTCCCGGGCAAGTATACCCGTCACAACCTCTTCCTTGTCCTAGTCGACCTTTTGATCACGGCGGCATTGGCATTTACAGACCACTACCATCAACTGTAGCTGGTAATCGCTGGATTATTGTTGCGATAGACCATCTGACACGCTATGCCGAAACAGCAGCGCTGCCGACAGCCACAGCCCGTGACGTTGGAACGTTTCTGTTGCAATGCTTCATTCTGCGTCATGGTGCCCCTCGCGAGCTCTTAAGCGACAGAGGCCGTGCCTTCCTTTCTGACGCCTTGAAGGCATTACTCAACGAATGCCGAATCGTGCACCGCACAAGTACAGCGTACCATCCTCAAACGAATGGCATGACGGAGCGCTTCGACCGTACTCTTGGCAATATGCTCTCGATGTACGTCGCCTCTGATCATTCAAATTGGGACCAAGTTCTCCCGTTCGTCACCTACGCGTACAATACTGCCGTACAAGCTACAACTGGGTTTTCGTCATACTTTCTTCTGTACGGACGAGAACCTTCACATACAGTAGACACTATTCTCCCATATAAACCGTATGAGTCCGTAAGTACAACTCTGTCCGAAGCTGCTCGACATGCTGAAGAATGCCGCCAGTTTGCCCGCTCTTTTTCTACCGAGGACCAGTGGCAGCAGCAATGCCGCCTGACTGGGAACCGTTCAGCTTCAAACTTTCCACCTGGTTCTTTGGTATGGCTTCGGGCAGCTGCAATTCCATCTGGCCGCTCCGCAAAACTTCTTCCTAAATACATCGGGCCATACCACGTTGTAGAGCAAACGTCACTTGTCAACTATATCGTCGAGCCCATCATCCCATCCACAGACCTACGCTACCGTGGCCGTGACACTGTCCACGTCTCTCGCCTCAAGCCATATTATGACCAATTAGTCGTCTCTTCTCCCTAATCCGCCAGGATGGCGCCTTTTTCTGCGGAGGGCGATTGTAGTGAAGAAGAGGGGCCTCAGTGGCATTTCTCGGCGCCTCAGGGGCATCGCCATCAGCATAAACTCGGGCTTGCTGCGCTTGGCCGGACGCTGCTGACTGCTTCGTCTTCTGCGTTCTGCTCTGCAATTAAACCTTGTTACAAAAAAACAAAATATTTCCTCAACTTGAAGCTGAAAACTGTAGAAATTAAGCAGCCTTCTCCAACATAATCTTATTGCACAGTGTGTGGTACATAGGAAAGATATTACTGACTTATTTTGCACAATACGCAGCAATACTATGCAGCACGTATACACTCCACTTTAACTTTTGTGCAGTTTAAACATAAACAAAGCAGGACTAACCTGGCTGGCAGAAGGTTCCAAGACTGTGCCACACTTTCTGACACTTCCCTGAGGCAGTGTGTGATGCTGGAAAGAAAAACATCAATTCCTTTTACCACAAACACAATGTATGACAATGGCTATAACTGTTACATTTGCATATCCATTCACACATTTCATGCGCAGTAATTTTATATACATAGCTAGCATTGTTTTTTGTGTGCGTACTAAAAACACCCTACCAAAAAATCTTGTAGAAAACTAAAAGAAGCTGGAGAGTTTATAGTATTTGTATAAAAGTACTGCGGCATTTTTTTCTCACATCTCTGATGAAATAAGCACATAAGCTCTGCATGCAGTTCTACTAATTAGCAGTTCGTTTTTTTCTTTGATTAACTGCTATGTTCTCCTTGTTAGATGTGAAGTGAGGTATTCATTCAACTGCCGTGATTTGGTGCTCATGCATCATGATGCAAACAAATGGAATATTGTAGTTATACAAATAAATAACTAAGAGCCACTGTGGTGCACATATTTCTCGGCTTCTTCATTTTGCCCCAAGATATGCTACAACATAGAACTGCATGCTCATAATCGGCCCCATAGGCAGCTATAAGCGTTTTCCCAAAGCACAGTCGATAAAGTTCCCAATGCACAGTCGATAAATCGAACCAACCATCGATCGGCGTGCTTTCTCTTGCTAGACTGCCTTTACACATAAAATTAGATTCACACCGGCAAATAAATGAATCAATAAAGTACGGAAGCACATGCGCTAGAGTTAAAGCATAAGCGCCAATGCACTTTGGACTCCGGCACTGCAAGACATTTTTCTAGCGTGCCATGCTATTGCTATTCGGCATGCATACAACACACGCAATCGTGCCGTACCGTATCAACGCCGTCGAACATGCGTTGCACGATTGCGGGGTTTTGCTTGAGCTCATCGAGTAGGTAACATGCATGCGGTACTTTGAACCTCAATTTTTCAGCTGGCACTACGACGTATACACTTGTGCAGTCGTTTCAATACCATAGTTTGGGATTCACAAGCACCCTGTCATTTTATAATCGGTTGTGGAAATCGCTAACTGGCGGATGTCTTTCAGCATGTATAAAATTATTGCGAAGTAGACTACATTGCATGGAAGAGACGATGTCGTTATAGTTAAAAGTACCCAGGTTCAATGAAACTTTCTGAACGCCCACTTGCGAATCACGCTTTCTATGCGTGTCACACGATCTGGATCGCCCGTGAACTTACTTTTTCACCGGGAACGAACAAAGATGGCAGTGCGTCGGCTTTGAGGGGATGCCTCCTCATGTAAACGCCGAACGCAGAATTGCGTTCGTAATCGTCCAGCTGAAAGTGGCAACCGCATACGCGCAAATCCTGCCGCCGATCCGATACGAGCAATCCGATACGCTGCAGCCACCCGGTTCGCCTGCTGCCTTCCCCAGGCAAACGGTGTCTCATCTTCACATGTCGCCAATCGCTGGACTTGCAACCCACAACGCAGCAAGGGCGATTCATGATGTCACAACAACCGCGTGATGCCCACTCGTTGCGCAGCTCCAGTCAACATGGAGCGCGTGGGATCCAAGCAGACAACGTTCGCCGTGTGCCGGAAGTTCCAAAGCTTAGTTATAAACTGCGATCATCTTCTTTTTCTTTCTAAAAAGTTTTAATCAAATTGAATTATAAAGTGCTTTACGAACTACGAACAACATTTGTTTCCTGTTTACTAGAAAAGAAATACCTGTGCTGCGTGTTGCGCAGTCAAGCATATCAGCTGAAAACGATGACGTCAATATGACAGATCGCGCCGCTTGGTGCGTGGGCGGTTGAAAATGCGTTTGGCCGAGTCGCAGCAATCTGCAGCGATCTCGGGCAATTCGCAACTTTAAAGCTTTGTAATAAATTACACAGTTTACGCAGAGAGCTCAAATCGGTCTCTAAATTACCCTTGGAACTTGGTCTACCGGCCCATTGTGTTAGTAAAAAATGATAAAACCGTTTCAGGGTCCCTTTAAACGGGAAGGTAGCGCAAGAGAGGAATCCAAAGCAGGTAGGTTTATCAACTAAAATCTGTTTGCAGCCCTTGCAGTACAAGCGGTATTTATTTATAACAGACACGCAATGCCTGCGTGCAAGTGCAGGCGCTAAATTGGTAATACATGGTATCATTGACCATTGAATAGCTGCAGAACATTTCCGCAGATGTTTAGTACGTAAGGTTGTAAAATAGTCAGAGTAACGAATACCCACTTTCTGAAGGATCATGCTTACGACGCTTTACAGCAGGCGGATGTTGCCACTGCTACGGTAGAAATGGAGGTGGAGGCCACTGAAGCGGCTGCAGATTTCAGTGACGCAGTAACACGCAAGCATCTGAGAACTTGGTGCTTTATTGAGCGCAGGATCGGAGCCTTGAGCAGGGCGACAAGGTGCTCAAGGTGAGTAGACCTTTTGTTTGCATTTTACATAAAGAGCGTAAATATTCTCCATGATCTATTATGATGACTGAAACTAACTTAACTTGGGCTGTAAATAAGAACCTTGCATTGTATTGAGGGCACGGTATCGGATATCTGCAATGATAAACTGCCGTGCAAAAGGTTGGTTAGCCCAGAAAAGGGCTGTTTGATGGTAAGAGATGCATTTGAGGAGATGAATAAACAGTTGTTCCAGCAAATGTTTGTTGGTCCGCACGAGGATGGCATAGCTTGTAAACGAAGCTTCATACTTTCAAAGGAGGCCATCAGGCCAGTAGATCTTCAACTGAGGGGACATAGTTGTGCCCATTGCGATTTTCGGCAGCAGCAGCTTCCAGCCACGAGATGGTTAAGAGTTTACCGGCAGCTCACTTAAACATTTCCACCACGATGATGCATCGCAGGTGCTGTGGGCGATGAAAACATCGACCACCCGCATCGCTTCCGCAGCACGGCGAATGCCAGCAGCACAGGAGAAGGCGGCAGCGGCGCAGGAGAACATCCTGCAGGTGGTCCATTCCTTTGCACGAGCCATGGCTGAGGGCCTTCTGCGAGAAAAAGGATACGTAGTTTAGTTTATTTTTTCGTCATGTGTTCAATGTATTTACTTGTCATCATTCATTATTGATTTGTTGGTTTCGATATGTTTAGATGCTGCTGTTCATGTTCAATTTTACACGCTTCGGGAGACATATACATAGTTTAGTTTGGTTTTCGCCATGTTTTCAATGTTCTAGCTTTTTATTATTCCTAATTGGTTTAGTGGTTTTGATATGTTTGCGCGTTGCTATTCATGTTCTATTTTATACGTTCTTTCTTTGCATTTAGTAAATATTACTAGATTTAGGTTAGCATTTATTTTGTACAAGGAGTACAGCAATATTATGTTCGATATATGCGTTTCTCAATTTATGTTTGAGCGGCTCTAGTGGCAGTGTTTTTTTCCCACATTTCAAAGGTGTCTAGTCATTCACACGGAGATTATGAGCGTATAGTTAACATTTTCAGTAATGGTTACTGGCACTGTGATATTTGTATTGCCCCACTATGATTTCTAGCTCACTGCGCTTTTTATGCAGCCTTACCGCATAGTGTAGGAATGTGGTATCTTTTTGCCTCACACTGCTTGCAGCTCACTGTGATATTTTCATTTCACCACAATGAGGCTAAGGCACAACAACTACATTCTGAGCCTTTTTTTGAGAGCACTAAGCCAGTAAGTGGCCATGTCACACATTTCCACAAATGAAAATGGTTATCATCACAGCAACATGTCAGTAAATAATTTCATCTAGTTTTCATTGTAAACGACTCGTTGCGGGAATAAATTTTGAATGTGGTTTGGTTTGGGAGCCGCCAGACTGCTGAGCGAACTATTTATGCAGTATGTTATCAAAACAACTACCCTGTTTGCTGTCTTAATTTATGTATTTTTTTCAATGCAGCATAACTGCAGTCGAGAATTCAAATCATATGTTTCTTCAACATTTATACAATGTTTGTGAGAATGGACAAAAAACCAGCACAGCTTGACGAACCCGATTGCTCATCAAGCCTGGCGTGCACAATTGAATGCTTGTAGTCGGTGATTATGAGAAAAGACAGACTTACGTATTAAGTGTTCATGCAACATGCTACTAATGAAATCGCAATTTTTTATGCGTTTTGGTGAAAGAAATCATGACGTTGCTGCAATGTTCGCATGATTTTTTGATGGAAACATTCAGCACAGAGTGCCACTCATATCTGCTTGCTCCAATCGAGTCTGTTGTGATTGTGATCACGGATACAGAAAAGGGTGTTTCTGTTGCGTATTTCTTGTAAAATTTGAAGAAAATGCAGCATTTTCACATTGCCACCTTGATTCATATTGAAGCACGAGTAAGTACTTCGTGTATTCAAATGTGGCAAACATAGCCTTGTCATACCTACATGCACTGCAATCAATATAAATAAATTATGTGTGTGATATGAAAACATGAAAACTCACCGTCCCTGTGCACTTCAAAAAAGGCCCACGGACAGCCCTGCGCTGCTGCTGTCCTCTGAGCAGCATGTTACGTGGTGTGAGCATATGTTTCTGCTCTGGCTCCTTATCCTCAGCTGGTGGCATGTCCACAACATACTCGTCTAAGATCTAGTCACCCGCATGCAACGCAATGTTGTGGAGAGCAACGCAAGCATAGATGATTTGCGCTGCTTGATCGGGGCTGTAGAGCATCGTTCGAAAGTGCTGCAAGCAGCGGAACTTGCTCTTCAACACCCCGATACATGTTTCCACAACATTGCGCATGGATGCGTGCTCCTTGTTGTATCGGCCTTCGGAGGTGTTGCGCGGTTGACTGTGTGGGAATCGAAAGCGCCCTCCTACCTGGCGCCTCGTTCCCAGCGGCCGCACGCGCGCCAACAGCGTCGCCCGGGCGCGCATAAGCACCGGCATCCGCCCAGATGGCTGCCAGGGCGCCTCTTGGTCTGGGCCAGTCAACCGTCGGCTTCTTCCCGCGCTGGCAAGTCCGCTAGAAGTGTTGCAGCTTGGGCTAGTTGGTATGGCGTGACGATAGTTATAGCGCGAAAACAAAATGACGACACAGAGACAAGAAGGACACGGAAGACACGAGCGCTAACTTCCAACTGAGTTTATTGCGCAGAGCACGAAAATATATAGAGGAGACAGTAACCATGTGATAAAAACCTTATGGCAGAAAGAGCAGAACATGAGTAAGAAAAAAACAAAACCAAACAACACAAAATCCAAAGCACTGAAAAACAGCAAAGAAAAATCTAAAAGAAAACAAAACAGAAAGGTAAAGATAATATAACTACCTGCCCGCACCTAAACCTTCGAGGAACGACTCATGTTCTGCTCTTTGTGCCATATGGTTTTTATCACATGGTTACTGTCTCCTATATATATTTTCGTGCTCTGCGCAATAAACTCAGTTGGAAGTTAGCGCTCATGTCTTTCGTGTCCTTCTTGTCTCTTGTCGTTGTTTTGTTCTCGCGCTATAACTATCGTCATGGCATGTCCGGGCACGCTGCGCTGGTGCGCTGCGCGGGCCTACGTCACAACGCAGCACCATTTCCCATTGGGCGCGCGTGACAGCCTCCTCTCCTACGAGCTGTGTTCCGCCCGACGATTCGCTCGTCGCGGCAGATGCTCTCAGGCCTCCACGAGATTGATAGGTTGATATGTGGGGTTTAACGTCCCAAAACCACCATATGATTATCAGAGACGCCGTAGTGGAGGGCTCCGGAAATTTAGACCACCTGGGGTTCTTTAACGTGCGCCCAAATCTGAGCACACGGGCCTACAACATTTCCGCTTCCATCGGAAATGCAGCCGCCACAGCCGAGATTTGAACCCGCGACCTGCGGGTCAGCAGCCGAGTACCTTAGCCACTAGACCACCGTAGCGGGGTGAGGCCTCCACGAGAGGTGCACGTGCTGCTTAGCAGGCGGCTTCTCGTTCGAGCGTTCGACTTCGGTCCTTGTGCGGGAGTCGTAGCGCCCTAGGCAAGCGTACTTGCTTGGTCTTGCGGAGTTCCCTATACGGCCTGCAAGCCCGTGAGTGTTGCACTGTGCTGCATCTTGGGTTAATAAACACGTTGTTGTTGTTATCCTGCCTCGTGCGTGGATTCTGCGCCGTGCCGGAGAAAACGACGAACCAGGCCGCAACGTCTTTGCGCGCAGCGGCAGTGGAGGACGTCGCATCCCTACACGGTTGCGCATAGTAGGTAAGCCTTGTGCAAACCTATCTCCACATAACTGGCGCCCAACTTGGTTTCGGCATGGCTTCAGAGCAGACCCCTTCGAGGCGCTCATTCCTGTTCGATCCTGTGGCGACGGACTTGATCTCGTTCGAGGCGGACCGCTGCAACAGCACGGGGTACGGCCCTCTCGGGGACCCTCTGCTTTCGTTCACCGGGAAAGATCCCCTTTTCGGGGCCCCCTACGGTGATGCGAGTCGCTTGAACGAGGACCACAGTCCTAGCCAAGCCAGTAACGGGCTGTATCAGCTGTTCGAGACTCACGCGCTTACGGGCCCGTCCCCGACGCAGTCTCTGCTCGCTGGCCTTTCCCCGTCAGCAGCACGGTTGACAGCTCAAATAGCCGCACCCAGTCCTTCTTACCGGGGGCACTCAGGTGTTGGCGGGAACGCGCTTACTGACCCGTCATGGTCGCGAGCGCAAAGGGTTGACGACGTCGTTCGCGAGCCTGCTCGCTTAACCGACAACGTCGCCGCGTTCACCGACGCTAGCTGGCCTGAGACTAGCGTGGGCCATGCTTTCGATGGACGTGGGCCACCGTGCTCCGCTGTCGACTCGTTTGCCAGTCGCGTGTGGCCTTAAGCACCAGTCGGAGTGCAAACCCTACCCTCCTTCATGCCGTGTACTGGCCCTTTTCGGTTGGACGCGTATGTTGGGGAACAGGCGCGCGCACCTGTTACGGCCGCGCCCGCGTCGGAGCAGTCACCGCTGCACGCAACTGCGGCGCAGCTCCTAAACGTTTTGTTGGAAGCGGTGCGCTCGCAGCCTTGTGCTTTAAAGGGTGACCTCGAGTCCCCTCAGCCAAGCGTTCCGAGTAGCTTAAGGGTACTTCTGCCTGAGTACAGCGGTTATTCGGACCGCATCAGTGCCACAGAGTACCTCGAGGCGCTGCTCCGCTATCAGCAGGCTACGCGGCTGAGCGACAGCGTTATAGGCTCTGTTTTGCCCGTGTCGCTGACAGCCCAAGGGGCGAGGTGGTACCAGCTCGTCGGCCGCCAAGCTTGCTCGATGGAGGAGTTCAGGGCGCTCTTTCGTAGCGAATTCCTTCCTCCTGAATACGAGCGCCGCATGCGTCGCGAGTTAGAGCTTCGCACACAGCACCCAGACGAATCTCTTCTCGAATACGTTCGGGCTTTGCAGGAGCTCTACCTCCTTGCCGATCCTACGGCATCAGACGCCGAGAAGGTGGAGCGAGCCATATGCCAGGCTCATCCAACCTTCGCCGCTTACCTTCGGAGCGCCCGTTATCGTGACCTAAACGAGCTGGCATCCGACGCGAAGCGTATACAGGGCGACATTCTGGCGGCGCGAGCCTATCACCCGTCGCCACCGCCGTCCGCGTCTCTCGAGCCTCGTTGCGCGTGGGCTGGTCATGACTCGTCACACTGGCGTTCCCCGAACCATGAGGCGGCCTCTGCCACGAGAGACCGATGGTGGTATGTGGTAAAAAACATTTATTTCAGAAAAAGTCCCATCAGCGTGCTAGAGCGGCAAGACCCTATTCCGGGACGCCAGTGGAGCTGGAAGCTGCCCGTGCGCGCTCCACCAAGGAGCGTTGCGCAGCCAAGGTAGAGCAGCTGAGCAGGTGCTCCTCTCAAGCCTCTCTAGTTGGGATAGGAAAAGGGGATGAGAAAGGAACGGGATTCACTGGGCACGATGCTACGACGTGATTTGTGTCGGCGAGGACATGACAGGTCGAGCAGGTGCCATTGATTTCCGGCAAAAAGTGCCTGGCGACCGCCGGACTGATAAAGGTGTTCGTCTGCAGGCGGCGTAGCAGTCGTTCGTCCGCTTTCTCCAAACCGCGTGCGGGGTCCAGGTAGAGGCGGCGCGAAGCCCGGTAATACGCCAAAATTTCGCGAAAGCGCGTCAGGTTGGTATTGTCAGATTCCGTCTCGGGACATGGAGGGGCAACGGCCCGGACAGGAGTCTTTGCGGGGCAGGCCCGGGTGGCTTGGGGTCCAGACTATACGAATGGGATGAGGCTTAAAGCGCGAAGAGGCTGCCTGTAGTAGGCTAGCTGCCAGCGCGGCAATGGAACCCTGAAGGTACTGAGAACAGGCCGAGCGCGAGTCTGTCAGATGGTGAGTGAGGCATGGTTAGAGGCGGCCAAAGCTATGGCAACCTCTTCAGCGTGCGTTACTGTGTCTGCTCGAAAGGAGAGGCCATCGACGTGTTTGCCCTCTGTAATCACGGCAGCCGTGAAGTGACCCGAGGGAGGAAGACCCGAGACGTTCACGTAGAAAACACCAGGACGATCGGAGTGTCGCGTATGAAGGGCCGCGGCGCGTGCTAGCCTACGGCCAGTATGGAGGTCGGGGTTCATATTACGGGGTAGAGGTTCCACCCATAGCTTTTGACGCCAGAGCTCTCTTTCCGGCTGCAGAGGGTCTTGGTGAGATATCGGGTTAAGGCCAAGTCTGTGTAGAAGACGGCGCCCTGAAGGCATCTGCGACAGTCGATTGATTTGGTCAACGCGATGAGCTTCGCGCATCTCTGCAAAGGTGTTGTGTACTCCCAGAGGCGCAAATCGGCTGTTGGAAGTTGCAAGAGGTAGGTCCAGAGCGCGTTTGTATACTGAACGAAGAAGGACGTCCAGCTGGTGCTCGTGTCGACGACGCAGGCGAAGGTAAGGCAAGGCGTAGAGGACGCGACTGGTCACAAACGCGTGGGCCAATCGGAGGGACTGAGACCCGCGGAGGCCGCCGCACTTGGTAGAAACTCACCGTATCATGTGGCTCACCTGTTCGCTGGTGCGTCTGAGGCCTGCGATTGTGCCCTTTGGATCCAAGAACGGTGTGAGGTGAAGGCCAAGAACCCGATGATTTTGCACTGACGGGACGGGCCCGGTCGGAAGAAAAATATGAGGCAGCGGTAGCGGAGAGACTGAAAAAAGAGCCGATTTAAGCGCGAGACAGACGTGCGATTTGGCGTGCGGTGCGACGATGCGACTGCCGGAGTGGTGACGTTTCGTGACGTTTCTTGACGTACCATCGCGTCGCACAGCCGCATAGCCGGTGCGGCGAGCATCAAACCGGTCAGATATTTTCGTCGCAGCATCGCACCGCCGCATGGCAGCAGCCAATCACAGCGCGAGCATGCGAGTGGCGTCACGATGCTAGTGGCGCCATCTCCCTGTCGCCGCTCCCATCTCCCCTGGTTCAAGGCTCCAGGCGAGTCGATGGAGCGGTGCGAGCGTGGATTTGCTGACATCGCCGACTGCAGCGGCGTGACAAACATCGAGTACATAACCCTGGTGACATGGTATTATTACAGATTTAATAAAGTGATGCTCGAAGTGTGCCTTCTCTGCCAGACAACGCCCGTTTTGAAACCGCTAGCGAGATCGGAGATCGTGAGCAGCGATGCAAGGTCATTTCGCAGGTAAACACAGCTACCGGCGTCTTTGCGCTGGCTCGCTTCGCTTCCACGTTTGCTCTTTTCATCGATGGCATCGATAAAGTAATAATGTATGCTAACGCATTACATACGAGCGCAATGCTTGATAGTGTTGTCAAAAACAAGCGCTCGATGACGAGCTCGCGTGTGAACGGCGCAGGCGACGGCCGGCGCCCGCGATGTTAGGCCTACCTGTCGGAGTCGTGAATTGAAATTGAAATTGAAATTGAAATTTATTCCGCAACAACAAATACATGTTACGAGGAGGGCAGGTAAAAGCTGTAAGAACAGCTTGAGAAGCCCTGACCCCCTAGTACACAGGGTAGCACAGAAAGACGTGCGGCTAAGGACAACCAAAATAAAAGTGTTTCACAATGTGCATTAAAAAAAGAAACAATGAAAGATTACAATGAAAGATCACCGAGGTAGTCGCCAGATCACATTATTATATAAACACTAATCGCAATTTTTTTGGTGATATGCTAGATATATCAATGTTATGTTCCCTAATTATGCGGTTTAGAAGTGTAGGCAGTTGAAACTTTAACATTTGATTTCCGTATTTCGTTCTACATTTTGATATGTGCCACACTTCAGGTTGACGTACATTATAAGCAGGAAAATTTTTCTCTAACCTGGCTATTCTGGCAATCGTATCATTATTTTTCAATAAACCGAACTTATATAAACGGCTTAGTTTATAATCATATATTGATGCAACCTGAATGATGTAGTGTTTTTTAAACAATTCTGCTGTGTGGCTGCGATGTGGTAATTTAGAGGCAAGACGCAAAGCTTTCTTTTGCAAGATGGTAAGTTTGCAAACGTTTACAGTTGTCGTTGTGGACCATACAAGAAAGGCATAATTCAATAATGAAGAAAACAACGAGTTATATATGAGCATGTTTACAGAAACAGGAAAATAGTAGCAATGACGGCGCATGACGCCAATTATACGAGATAGTTTAGTAATAATATGGTTCACGTGATCATCCCATGTCATGTTTTGTGAAAAATACACGCCTAATGATTTAAAACTTTTGACGACTTCAATTTCTAAATTATTTAACGAAATGATGGGAAACTGAACTTGTGTGTGGCGGGGGTGAAATAAAACAGCTTTTGTTTTTTTTATGTTTAGTTTTAGAGAGTTTTCTTGGGCCCATGTGTTAATTTTAGACAGTGCGTTATTCGCTCGGCTACCTAGATCGCTGCTACATCTGCTTGAAAAAAACAAACTTGTGTCGTCAGCATATATAATGTAATGGGCAGATTCATCAATACGAACTATCTCATTAACGTAAAGTATAAAGAGAAACGGTCCCAAAATGCTTCCCTGCGGGACGCCTGTTTTAATGGATTTTGTTGCGGAATGTTTGCCTTGAATTACGACGAATTGAGTTCGGTGTTGCAAGTATGAAGTGATTAATTTGTGTGCAACGCCTCTTATACCGTAATGGTCCAACTTTTGTAGGAGAATTTTATGATTAATGAGGTCAAAGGCTTTTGAGAAATCAAGAAAAAGACCGAGTACCATATTTCGGGATTCAAAATTCTCTAGAATGTATTCTTTTTGTGCCAGTAGCGCGAGCTCAGTAGATTTATTTTTCCGGAAGCCATACTGCGCTGAAGTAATCAAGTTGAACTTGTCAGTAAAAGAGTTCATACGTTTCAAAATTATTTTTTCCAGACCCTTAGAGAATACAGGTAGAATCGATATAGGGCGGTAGTTGGACATGTCATTTCTGGGACCCTTTTTATAGATAACTGTCACTTTTGCTATCTGCATGTTTCGCGGGAAATGTCCTGTGGACAAACATATGTTAAAAATGTAGGCAAGACAGGGTGCTAGTATGTCAATAACATACTTAACAGGTTTCATCTGAATATTGTCCGCGTCAGTGGCTTTGCTATTACTGAGTGTCAAAAATGTCGCTACTAATTCACTCTCAGTCAGCTGTTAATTCACTAATAGTCAGCTGTTAACGCGGTTACGACGTGCTTGTCGTTCACGAATGCGATTTATCAATTATTTTTATAGAACGAAGCGTGGCTGTGCAATGTTGTTTGTTTTGAGCCTCATTACGAGGATACCAAGTCGTTCGAACCTGCATGCCAAGGCGCCGCATGGGGGCGGAGCCTGCTGCTGATAGTTCCTTTGCCCTCGTGTGTCCCGAAACGTCGCATGCGGCACGCTGCACCATGCGACGCCACATGCCGCATCACAAGGAAAATCGCACGTCTATCTCGCGCTTTAGCTGGAGAGCACTCCAGGCCGCATGAACCAGTGTAGGTGTCCACCAGAAGGGCAGCCTTTTGCAGGCGTTCTTCGATTTGCGCTGAGGAGTCGGTGTTGGTCCCGATTGTGATATTGTCCGCATATAGGGCGTGTTGTATTCTCTCGACCTCGCTTAGAAGAGAGGGGAGGTTTATGATCGCCAGGTTAAAAAGAAGAGACAGGACTGCATTTCGAGGTGTACCCCACGTGCTTAATAAGTACGGGCCATGTTCGGCAGAATTAAGGCGAATGAAGGCGGTGCGATGTGATAGAAAGGCGCTTATGTAGTTGAAAGGCTTCTGCCCGCAGTTTGTGGTAGACATGTTAGTGAGTATAGTGCTGTGTTTGACGTTGTCGGACGCCCCGCGGAGATTGAGAGCGAGCACGGCTTTATCGTTATGGCGCATAGTAGTCGGCGCTATGATATCGTGTTGAAGCTAGAGCAGAACGTCCTGCACCGACAGATGCGGGCGAAAGCCAAACATCGTGTCGGCAAAGGTCCTCCTGGCCTCCAAGTAGGCGGAAAGGCATTCGCGAACCATGGTTTCCATGAGTTTGCCTGCGCAAGACGTAAATGAGTTGGGTCTCAGTGCCTCGATACTAACGAACTTTGCCGATTTAAGTATTAATGTCACGACCGATGTGGTCCAATTAGTTGGAAGCGGAGAGCCGTCCCATATCGAATTTATAAGGTGGAGTAGTGAGAGGTGTGCTTGGTCGGGAAGATTTGCGAGAGACCGAGACGCGCTTGACGTGTCGGACCGCGCTCTGGACCCGTACTCGTACGCCCGGGCAGCCATCGTTGCCCGGCAGCGTGAACAAGAACGGAAACCCCGTGCTCCAGTGCATGAGGGGATATCCGATCGCGGAGCCCCGAATGCGGCTAGCGAACGGACACCTCGTAGCTCGGAAGGATCACCGAAATCCCCCTCTGTTGGAGGAAAAGGCGTTGTCTGCTTTCGTTGCCGTGAGCGTGCTCACACCGCGCATGAGTGCAACGTGCCCCAACCGACACAAGGGCCTCCTCGCCCATCGGGAAACGGGGTGAGCCATCGGTGAGCTCCCCCTTGCCGGCAGCTGCAGCAGTAAGAGAGCACGGGAGTGTAACACAACCTCTGGCATCGATGGTGTGTCGCGCTGGACATGACATTCCAGCCACGCCGGCGCCGTTCATCGCCCTTACGATCGCTGGTCCAGAGTTCTCGGCGTTGCTGGATAGCGGGGCTTCTATCTCGCTGTTCGGCGAAGAGGTTAAGGCTCATTTGCGGGACCGCTCTGTCCGCATTCGAGCTTGCAACACTGCCTTCCACCTCGCCAGCGGTACCGCCACCTCGTGCGGCGCTGCGCGGTTGGTTGTGCGTTGGGAGAATCATGCAGGCCGACAGCACTTTGTGCATCTCCCTGGTCTTTCCGTGCCTGTGATTCTCGGTCGCGACTTTCTCGCGCGCACAGGTATCGTGATTGACGTCGCAAGCGGAGGCTACAGGGACGGCCCTTCCGGCACCCTACGGCCTTTCGCTGCACCTGCCGTGGTCTCGGCTGCCAGTAAGTCGCCGGACACCTCGCGGAAGAAGGAGGAAAGGAGACCAGCGTTGCCCCTGCGGCCCGCGTCTCCCCCTTCGACGCCAAGACTGGTCCTTTGGCCGGCGCGGCGGAGAACGGTCCGTTCGTACAGCTTTCCCTCGAGCATAATGCTGCCGCGGTGAACGAGGTCTCGGCTATGCCGGTGACCTCCCCGCTAAGCAGCAACTCGAATGGCTCGCTGCCGCCTTTGCCGGACAGCTTATCGAAACGCGAGAAAGCACGCCTTTCGTCTCTGTTGACACGTTTCAGCGACACGTTCAAAGAACGCCCGGGTTGCACCTCTCTGGTGAGGCACCGGAGTGACACAGGCGACGCACAATTGTGCAAATGCAATCCTCGCCCCGTTAGTGCGGCAAAAAGGAAAGCAATTTACTAGGCACTGGATGAGTTGATTGAGACCGGAGTTGTCCAACGCTCAAACAGTCCTTGGGGTTCACCGGTGGTAATAGTCCCCAAAAGATACGGCTCTCACCGGCTCTGTGTGGACTACCACCGGCTGAACGAGGTAACGAGGAAGGATGCTTATCCTATGCCTAACGTTGGCTCGATTGTGGCCGCTCAAGGTGGTGCTTGCTACTTCAGCACCTTGGATGCTAGCCGTGGTTATCAGGTTCAGATTGTGCCAGCTGACGCGGAGAAAACTGCGTTCACCTCTCACAGAGGTTTGTACAAGTTTACCCGCATGGCGTTTGGCTGTTCTGAAGCTGCAGCTACGTTCCAGAGATTGATATACCGCGTTCAAGGGGACGCTAAATGGCAACACGCCATGGCGTACCTTGACGACATCGTCATCTTCTCTCGAACGTACGAGGAACACCTTCACCACTTGGAGAATATCCTCGAAGGTTTGCGTGCCGCCGGGTTGACCTTGAACCCTAAGAAAGCTCAAATAGCGGAGACTCGCATCTCACTATTAGGCTTTACCATTCAGAGCGGTCGTATTCTGCCATGCGAGGAGAAGGTACGTACCATGTGGAGTACCCGACGCCGGCAAAGATTCAGGGCCTGAGGCGCTTTTTGGGCATGGTGAACTACTATCGACAGTTCATCCCAAACTGTGCAGCCCTCCAAGCGCCCTTGACTGCACTCTTGAAAAAGTCGGCACGATGGAGCTGGGGGCCAGAACAAGAGCGAGCCTTCAAGGCGCTTTCTGAAGCTCTAGTGGCCACAGCCGAGTTAAAGCTGTCCGACCTGAACAGAGAGTTCGTGTTATAAGCAGACGAGTGACCTGGGTCTCGGCGCGGTACTCCTTAAGGAGCACGACGGCGTCCTCCGTCCAGTCGCCTTTGCGAGCCGGTCACTTAACGTCGCCGAGCGTAACTATAGCGTCACAGAAAGGAAATGTTTCGCTATAGTTTTGCTCTCCGGAAGTTCGACTGCTATGTCGACGGCGTGCCATTCGTGGTAAAAACAGAGCACATGGCACTCACCTGCCCTAAGCACTTGCGCGAGCCCTCGGGCCACCTCGCGCGCTGGCCGTTGATCTTGCAGCGGTGAAACTTTGTTGTGCGCTACAGAAAAGGGAGTTAGAATGTCGTGGCTGACGCCTTGACGCGTGCCCCCGTTTCAGCGTCCGACACTTGTGTCCGCCACTCCCGAGAGCAATCGCATCAAGTAGACCCCGGGCCCTCTGCCTCCGAAGGGTCGAAAGGCGCGAACACCGATGGAGAAGTGACTTTCGAGTCGACAGCCTCGGGTGGGGACGCATACCTGGTAGACCCTGTCACGTCCGCCGGTATCGTCTTTAGCAGAGAGGAGCTGCTCAAGGCACAGCAAAACGATCCGCTTTGTCAACACATCGTTGACGAGCTCAAAAAGCTGAGTTACCAAGCGGAACGAGGCGGTCAAGCCGCCGGGCGCGAACAGATATCTGGTATTGCTGTCGGCGCCGAGTGTCGTACGCAGGCTGGTATTGCTGCGGGCACGTTGGACTCGTACCTGCTTGATGCCGACGGCGTTCTCCTGCGCTACGTCCCATCTGAAGAAGCTCCCCAGGAATCTTTCAAGGTGGTGATACCCCGCAGTCTAAGGAAAGCCACCTTAGTTATTTCAACGACTCGCGGTTGGCCGGACACGCGAGTGGCCTTAAGACTTTTCAAAAGTTGTGCCGCTTCGCAACCTGGCCTGGCATGAAGCGCGACACCCTTCACTACGCCCGCTCATGCCGCGTGTGGCAATGCGTGAAGCCTCACGGGGGCAAGCCCCCCGGGCTCATGCAGCCGATCTACAGCCAACAACCTCGGCAGGTCGTGGCCTGTGACATTATGGGACCTTTCCCAAGAAGCCGGAGAGGCCATGTTTTTCTCTTGGCTGTCACAGATCACTTCACGAAGTGGGTCGAACTGTTTCCCCTTCGGAAGTTAACGTCACGCGTAATCTGCGACAAGTTGACCGAGGTCTTTACCCGCTTTGGCTTTCCGGCGGAGTTGATCACGGACAATGCGCCCTATTTCACGGCTCAGGTGTTTGTGGATGCGTGTGCTGCCTTTGGCATTAAGCACCATAAAACAACCACGTATCAACCACAGGCCAATTCGACCGAGCGGATCAACCGGAACCTCAAGCCCTTGCTGACAGCCTTTGCGCAGCAACACAGGGATCGGGATGCTTGTCTTAACGAGACTGGCTTCTCCTTGCGGTCTATGGTCAATCGCTCGACAGGGTACACGCCCGCTTTCCTCAACTTAGGGAAAGAGCTGCTTAACCCCATGGACCGCGTCCTACGGGGCAGAGGCAGGGCAACCGCCGCGAAGGTCAGCCCGTCTGGCTACGCGGTGGAACTGCGCTCACGGTTGGACGCGGCCTTCGACCTAGCACGTTCCAACCTGGCAAACGCGTGAGCTGGTCAGAAGGCTCAATACGACCGGTTGCATCGGGATGGCCGTTACGATGTCGGTGATCTCGTCCTCAGGCGCAATCACGTCTTGAGTGACGCCGCCAAAGGCATCTCGGCCTCCCATTCGGCCAAGTGGTTGGGCCCATACCAAGTGCCCAACAAAGTGTCGCCCCTGGTATTCATGCTGGCTGACTCCCAAGGGAGACCAGTCGGCGGTCCTGTTAACGTCTCCGACCTCAAACCTTTCGTTGCCCGCAGCAACGACTTTGGGGAGGGGGAGGCGGTCACCGAACCGCAGGGAAACCGGGATAAGGCTGGTTCCAAACTACGCCACCGGTACAACCTGCGAAAACGCACCTAGGCTGATTTTCGCCCCTGGCATGTAGCGGGACGCCATCCCCTGAATGTGAGGGAGCGGAGATTATAGCTGCTGTGCGATTGCCCATCCAGCAGCAACAGTAACGGCTACCTGGCGAGCTTTCTCCCTGGTAACACCATGACACGTGCTGCGCACGGAATATCCACCCAGTTCCCAGCGCTCCCGGCTGCTCGAGAGAAAAGCTCTTTCCCCAGTGGCTCACTCTCTCACTGGGTATCTTCCACGTAGTCAGCGGGAAAAGGGAAGCGTGAGCCCTATTGGCTCACGCAACCTTCAATCCGACGGAGTAGGCTCTCTTTATTGAGCCAGCCTGTCGTGCCTCCGCGGCCGCACCTTCAGTGCGTTTCTGCTTTTCACCGACACCCCAGAATTCGTGATGTCCTCCTTGACGGCCCGTTCCTCCAAAAAAAGCTCGGGAGACCAGCCGCGCGCTCGGTCGTTCCGCAGGCACCGGCCGCGTCCATGCCGCCTCCGTCGAATGCTCCACCGGCCCCTGCTAACAAGACACTGCCTCGTCGTGAAGTCGCTACGTGGACGTTCCAACAAGGCACTGAGGCCCCAGTCACCTTCGTGTCGACGCGTCGCTGGTCCAAGCAACGCAAAGTCTGGGTGGGGTTAGACCCCGAGTCCGTCCCGCGTCCTTTCTGCGGACGCACCCTTTCGGACCTGGTCGACGCTTCTGGAGATGCCTCGATGCCGCCTGTTCCTGAGGCCTCCTACTGCGACGCTTGTGGTGTTTTGCTGGTGCACGAGGCAACCCACCTCCATTCGCGGGTTCACCACGCGAAATCCGGCAGTGACCCTGCAATCCTGTCCACTCCTGCAATGCCGCCTGGCTCGGGCCTTCGACCCGCCCTGTCGACCGACTCCAATCAGGCGGTCGTGGCGGTGCTCGTCACGGACTCTTTATTCAAGTCGGCCATCGCCGCTGCGGTGATCGCTGCCCTCCCGTGGCCCCAGGCTCCTGTTGAGACGCCGCCGAACGAAGACACCGGGGCGCCCGATGATCTTGTGGACGGCACGGAGCTGGACCTGAGTTTTTTCGGTGTTAGTGGATTCTGTTATTACGGCGTCTTTAGGGCGGCCTCGAACTTAGGAAGGGGGATGTGGGAATCGATAGCGCCCTCCTACCTGGTGCCTCGTTACCAGCTGCCGCACGCGCGCCAACAGCGTAGCCCGGGCGCGCATAAGCGCCGGCATCCACCAAGATGGCTGCCAGGGGCCTCTTGGTCTGGGCCAGTCAACCGTCAGCTCCTCCCCGCGCTGGCATGTCCGGGTACGCTGCGCTGGTGCGCTGCGCGGGCCTACATCACGACGCAGCGTCATTTCCCATTGGGCGCGCGTGACAGCCTCCTTTCCTACAAGCTCTGTTGCGCCCGACGATTTGCTCGTCGCGGCAGATGCTCTCAGGCCTCCACGAGAGGTTGACGCGCTGCTTAGCAGGCGGCTTCTCGTTCGAGCGTTCGACTTCGGCCCTTGTGCGGGAGTCGTAGCGCCCTAGGCAAGCGTACTTGCTTCGTCTTGCGGAGTTCCCTATACGGCCTGCAAGCCCGTGAGTGTCGCACTGTGCTGCATCTTGGGTTAATAAACACGTTCTTGTTATTATCCTGCCTCGTGCGTGGTTTCTGCGCCGTGCCGGAGAAAACGACGAACCCCGCCGCAACGTCTTCGCACGCACCGGCAGTGGAGGACGTCGCATCCCTACACGGTTGCGCATAGTAGGTAAGCCTTGTGCAAACCTATCTCCACAACTTCCAGGCACTGTAATTAGGAGCCTTGGCTTGAGGGGATACCCTGCGTCTCCTGCAATAGAAACATAAAAGCTGAGTACCCTGCCCCATTTAGTACACAATAATGCTCTTAAAGCAGACATTCGCCAGGCTGCAAATGTGCAACTAGGCGTGGACGCAGTGGGTTGTGTTCCCACACCCAGGAGCCATGCCCCTGAACCTGCGAATCATGGGTTCATGACAAGGATGCGCAGCCACGCGTTGCACGCCTGCGATGAGGAGCGATATAAAATAGTACTGCATTTATGCTCCAAATAAATCTCTTTTTTCTACGCATATGCCGGAAACAATGCGTACTAGTACAGTAATTAGTATAAGAAGCTTCACTTTGAAAGAAACACAGGGTGTAGCTACTGAGGAGGGGGGAGGGGGCAATCACCCCATCTCTGCTGTACACATGGCTACGACTTCCATTGAATGATGGGTAAGTGAAAACATACGCTAGCTCCTGGGAAAGAATACTCGTGAATGCCAAAGCCAGCTCGTGCAGTAGTGATTGTAAGCACTTTCGTGTTTGAAATACTTCCCTCTCGGGTATATATTTCTGATACGCCTGCGGCCCGCATTACTGATTGCCTCCAAAATGCACAACTCAATTGCTTATGCACGTCGGTACAAAAATGGCCACTGGCTCACGCACAAAACACTTGCCCCTTATGATAACCGAGGCAATGCGAGCCACCAACTAGCTCGCACAAAGTTCCCCTCAGGTTCTCTTTTATTAGTTGAATTATTCCTTTGTTCGGCTTTGGCGTCAAAACTGAACAATTGCTCCAATGGGCGAGTAAGAATGGATTCTAACGGTACTTACGATCATGACGTTCAGGGCATAATAGCCCTTTATGGACATTAGGCTCACCGTGTCAGCCAGTCTGAATCCCTCTGGCTTGTGAATGGTGACCAACGTGCCAGTGAGACACGCCAGCACGCCTGGGAAGCAACCGCGTAGCACAAACTCCGCCTTTGCCTCATCCTCAGCAGCTGTTGCAGTGGGAAGTCCGGCAGCTTTTTCCTAGCAGCCACGGTGATCAGGGCCTGCGTCACCTCGTTGTTAATATTGTTCACAGCCGCGTGAGACTTGCCGATGTGCTCCTCACGACCAACGCTCCTCTAGAAGCAATCAGTGTCGAAAAATCGCAGCATACACAACAATTCCCTCTGCGTGGAAAGGCCACTGGCTCGCTGGCATCTGATGATAGGGACAAGTTCGTTGCACAAGCTACGCACTGTTCGTTCGGACAGACGAAAACATTGCCGGGACTCTTCTTCAGTGAACTTTTCAAATGAATCTTTAACCGCGCTTCGTCGTCTCTTTTCGGCTGCAGCTGTCGCACAGGCGAGACGAAAAACCGTGGCAGTAGGAAACGCCATGTTGTCAAAGTGCCCGGAGGCTGAAATGTCGTGACACACTTACATTTTAATCTAATCCATGCCACCTTGAAGCCATTTCAATTCATCTGGTTTCTTTGGCACGGTCTCTCCGACCGTTCCATCGCCTTCTTCTTGAAACCGGAGAAAAACAGTCACGTGACACCTCGGCCCACGTTCCGTAGAACGTCACAGCATTCGTCATGGCTCAAATGGGCGAATCGCGTGTGACTCAATGGAACAGACCACCCCCGTCCGGATTCAGAATTTATATATTGTTGCACCACTGTGTATGCCGTTCGTCGCAGCATATACTATGCATAAACTTCCAACGCGTGTGGGCGTTGACTTTTGCTACGATAAGGATGGGCAAGTTTCGTTGCCCGTCATTGTTGTCATTCGTAATGTGCAACGCCATACGAGTGATGTTCTGTGTAGCGCTATGGTGAAGTTCTGTGGACCGTGTCACATTTAAGCGATTCTCTCCAGTGTTGTTAAGTGCGTTCATGAAATGGAACCCATGAAATATTTAGGAGTGTACAGCTCAGTTTCCTATTCGTGTAGTTGCGTGTGTGTGGTCTGAAGAGGAGCTTGCGTACAAGACATTTTTGTGAACGCAGCCGCCCCCCTTTTTATTTAAGGTACGCATTATGATCAATTGTCTATAAATTTGGGAAATAGGTTATTGCAGACCAAGTTTAATGCAAGTGTAAGTGTTGCAATAAATTGTCAGGTGTTCGACAATGTCTGCTAATACAGTATACGAACGTGACCAGGTCTACGAACGTGACCTTCCATGGAGCAGCATGAGCATTTCGACAGCCTCAGCCCTGGTACCGCTGCCACTGCACCCGGCCATGTACCCTCTTTGGGTGTTGTTGGAGGTACTGCTACCATGACGCTACCACAGCTGTGGTTTGCCGATCCCTCGTTATGGTTCGTTCAAGTCGGGAACAAGTTTCGCATTCATCGCATCAAGTCAGAAGTTCGCAAGCAAGGGCTCCTCGATGAAGCGTTGCCACCACAGGCAATGGCCGAAATATGCGACATCCTCGTGGGCCCACCTGGTGACACTACAAATAGGACAGTCAAACAGGCTCTTCTTCAGCGACTCGTTCCGCCTAAGCATCTGCGCATTCAGCAACTTCTGTGCAACGAAGAGCTCGGGGACTGCCGTCCCACACAGTTTCTACGTCACCTGCAGCCCCTGCTTGGGGACCAGCAGGACGGCTCGGAAACATCCATACTACGTGAGTTGTTTCTACAGCGTCTTCCAAGTACCATGCGAATGGCTCTTGTTCCAGCTCAGGATAAGCCGCTGTCGGAGCTGGCAGAAATAGCCGATGACATGATGGACGTTGCTCCGGCTGTCATAAACGCTGCCCACACCTCTCCGATTTCCGAAGCAGATTCCCTTCGAGAAACGGTAAAAGATCTCGCACCTGAAGTCGCCAACTTGCGTCTGCGAATGCTGAGCATTCGCAACTTAAATAACCAGCCTCGTCCACGTCGACCATCTTTCACGTTGGCTGCTCCGCAACGGCCCCTCCACCAGCCCGAGCACTGCTTTTCACTGCAGAACACATGCTAATATCACCGGCGTTTTCGTGCCACGGCTCGCAGATGTGTGCCACCTTGCTCATGGCGCATGGGAAACGCTTTGGTCGATTGTCAATAACAGCGGCGGGCGATCAAGGCCAAGCATCAAGCCGCCTCTTCCACATCACCAACAGAACCACAGAACTGCGCTTGCAGGTGGACACTGGAGTAGATGTCAGCATAATTCCAGCGTCCAAAACTGACCGGCGTCTTCGCGAGAAGACAACTTCTTTACAAGCGATCAATTCTTCGGTCGACGCAACTTACGGACAGAAGTCTCTGACCCTTAATCTCGGTCTTAAGAGGAAACTGCAGTGGTTATTTTGGATAGCAGATGTACGCTACGCAATTTTAGGCGCCGATTTCTTAAGGCATTAATCCCCTCATCCCTTCCCCCAATGCAGGGTAGCGAGCCGGACGTGCGTCTGCTTGACCTCCCCGCCTTTCATTTCTTCCCTTCCTCCTCCTCCTCGTCTTCCATCTGCTCGTGGATATGAACCGCTGTCGCCTGGTGGATAGCTATACCGGCTTATCGTTCAATGGTTTTCTGTCACGTGCTATGGACCTAAACCACACTTTTGCAAAACCGCCCAAGTCACCATATACAGCTCTGCTCAACGAGTTTCCGGAGATTACAACGCAGTCTTCCATGAATAAGACCCCCAAGCACACTGTGACCCACTGCATCGTTACCACAGGCCCACCGTTTCACTGCCGCCCTCACCGACTTGGCCCTGATAAACTTCGAATTGCTCGCAAGGAGTTTGAGCATATGTTACAGTTGCAATTCATTCGTCCGTCATCGAACTCGTGGTAATCAGCGTTACACGTGGTTCCCAAGAAGAACTATGACTGGTGGCCCTGTGGTGCTCTCAATGCAGGCACCGTTCCATGTCGATACGCGTTACTAGATATTCGAGACTATACTGCCTTTTTGTCCGGTACAACTGTAGACTCGAATATTGATCTTGCGAAAGCTTATCAGCAGATCCCCGTTGAGCCTTCTGACTTTCCTAAAACTGCAATAATTACCTCATTTGGGCTCTATGAGTATTTGCGAATGCCTTTCCGTTTGAGAAACGCAGCTCAGACATTTCAGCGTTTTATAGACGAAGTTACAAGAGGCTTGCCGTTTTGTTTCGCCTATATCGACGATTTTCTCGGTGCCAGCAAGGACGCTGAATCGCACAAGGCACATCTACGTCAGCTTTTCACTCGACTGCGTGATTACGACCTCATCATCAATGTAAAAAAGTGTCAGTTTGGAGTCTCAGAGATAGCATTCCTCGGACATCAGATCACTAAAGATGGCACCACTTTTCTACATGACAAGATTCAAGCTATCCTTTAGTACCCGTCTCCCACGTCCACACGCATCTACGACGTTTTCTCGGACTCGTCCATTTTTATTGCCGCTTCATCCCTACATACTCTACACTGCTGCAGCCTCTGGAAGCACTACTCTTGACTTTGCAAGCCGAGTCAGCCGCACTTCTCTGGGACACGGTCGCGGATCAAGCTTTTGCCGCCGTTAAGACGAAGCTCGCCCAGGCCACCCTCCTGCACCACCCTTCACCAACTGCCTCCACTAGCCTCATGGTGGACGCTTCTTCAGGATCAGTTGGCCGCTCTTCATCAATGGTTCAATGCTGCATGGGCTCCAATTTCCTTCTTTTCCCGCAAGTTACGCGACACTGAGCGCCGATATAGTACTTTCGGACGGGAGCTCCTCGCGGCCTACCTTGCGGTGAAGCATTTCAGGTACTTCCTTGAAGGGCGACAATTTGCCATTCTTAACCACAAGCCCCTTGTTTCGGCTTTACGTTCCTGCAGTGCCACGCACACTCCTAGAGAACTTCGACACCTTGCTTTCATTGCCGAATTCGCCACAGACATACGTTATGTAAAGGCAGCTTTAATAGTGCAGCGGACGCTCTCAGTAGTATTACCATCAATGCCACGATAGGCACCACCGACAATTTATTGTCCTCGCTCGTGGAGGCACAAGCATTAGACGATGAGCTTCCACGACTCCGATCCCCTACTTCCCTCCGACTGGAACAAGTCAACTTTCCCGACGACGACGTTATGCTCTGGTGCAATTTTTCACACAACTGCACTCGTATCTACGTTTCTTCACAGCTTCGTCGTGCTGTTTTTGACACCCCCCACTTCACCTGCCATCCAGGCGTAAGAGCCACGCAACATCTGGTCACTGAACGCTATGTCTGGCTGTGCATACGCGCTAACATTCGTGACTGGGTTCGCACTTGCAGAGCATGTCAGCGTATAAAGGTGCAATGGCACACCAAGCCTCCATGGAAAAAATTCCATCTCCCTGATGCACGTTTTGACAGCATTCATTTGGAAATTGTCGGGCCTTTACCTCCATGCCGGAGAAATACGAATTTGCTTTCCTGTGCTGACAGGTACACTATGTGGCCTGAAGCAGCTCCAATGCCTGACATCACGGTAGAAACAGTTGCTCGTACCTTTCTTGCTACCTGAATTAGCGGTTTTGGTGTACCATCAACGGTGACTACTGATCGAGGCAGACAGTTTGAGTCAGCGCTTTTCACCTCTGTCACATCTCTACTGAATTGTGTGCGTATTCGCACAACTGCGTATCATCCAGCATCAAATGGCTTAGTGGAGAGACTCCACCGTTATCTAAAAGCAGCATTCGCCTCACAGCCTCACGCCGAAGATTAGGTATCACACCTCCCCACCGTGTTTCTCGGCCTGCGTTCAACACTTCGGCCAGAACTTGCCTGCTCTGTAGCCGAGATGGTTTATGGCTGCACACTCCGTTTGCCTGGTGACCTCGTCAGCCCCGTTACTACGCAGAGTGTTTCAGATTCATCTTTTTTCGTCCAGCGTCTGTGGATTTTCATGCAAAACTTGCGCCCATCACCAACTTGAGCTCACACTAAGAACGACGTTTTTCTGCCGGCAAACCTACAGACATCTTCACAAGTTTTCGTTCGTGCCGATGTGTCTCGCCGTGCTCTTCAGCCTCGCTATGACGGTCCTTTCCCAGTCATCAAGCGTTCTGAAGATCATTTTACAGTCCTGCATAATGGGCATGAAGACACAGTCAGCATTGAAAGGGTCAAACCGGCACCCATTCTCACAAGCTCCGTCTGATCTTTTTTTTCTTCAAGGGGCCAAGGCCACTTGTCTGCAGGGGGGGGGGAGGGGGACTATCTGTGGCATACTTTTCTTCTTATTCTGGCACGACACACTTGGGACATAAGCTAGTAGTGCGTAGTCTGCTGAGGAAAAAAAGGGGAAGTAGTTGGAACAATGGTGGAGATGCATTATTAAACAGCGCTGTGTTTTCGAAACCGCGTTTCAGAGTGCTATACCCCTTTTACCCTGGCGCAACCCATCACGGGGGATCGGCTTTTAACTCACCCAATTCAGCATGCCAACTCCTCGTTTTCATCTCCCCGTTTTCGCGTGTGGCCGTCCTTGCTTTTTTTAAGTTGGAGTGGAGGGTATGAAGAATATACAAAATGATCTAAGGTGAGCAAGGGATGAATTCTTGCCTTGTTGGTACAATATATGTGAAATGTTTTGTGGTCATTCGCTGATTATAATTGAAAATTTTAAAGCAAATGGCAAGTTGGGCCAGTTGTATTACGTTTGTAATTGAAAATTTTGTTGAAGCACACTAAAAAATCCTTCATCTTGAAAATTTTGCCATACACCGTTCAGATTCATGTAGAGACAATGGCGCTAGCGCCAACCCATGCTCAGAAATGTTTCATTCCTTTGAGGTTGTCTTCCTCTCCACATCTGTGTTTCTTTTGGTTTCATAACATGGTACTTCTGATTAAAAAAATAATAAACTTGGTACTGCCTTGTAGAATTCGAGTTGATGATAGCTCATGTTTGTACTTTGGTAGGTTTTCAATGCACCCATTGTCTTGGTTTCTTCTGAGCAATCATTAGATTGAGTTTTGAACCAATGATTGCTCTTCACCGTTTCATTCCTGCCATCTTCTCTGTATTTCTTGCCACTTGCGTCTGCATACTAGTACGTACTATGCTAAGACTGAAAATATGCAAGAAACAAAAAGAATGATGTTTTTACACTGTAACACAGAAATTAAACTATTCAGTATATGCGTCTTTTTATCTTATTACCAGCATTTAGAGTGCCGGAGACGTGACTGCTGCCTAACCGAACTGATTCCTGGGCGAAAGTGAAAAACATTTTATCCATTCGCTGACGCTCATCTGCAGTTTTTTTGGTGGTTAATTATTTCAAATAGCATAACAATTTAAAGAGTGGGCCAAATGTGACGTATCACCCTAATTTGTTGTGCAGCACTAAGCTGCACAACAAATTAGGGTGATACTAAGCAGCACTAAGCAGCACTAAGCAGCTGACTCGTCCGTCACTCGGTGTCAGCGCAACCGATTTTACCTGGTCGAAATGCTCTCGCTGCAGATCGGGCACAGTAGAAGAGCGACACATGATCCGAAAATCAGCAACACTTTTAAATTACACACACCATAAACAGACATCATGAGTACACGTATCGCAACAAGAGAAGTGCGTTACACGTGCGGTAGAAGTACGGTAAACAATGCATGTCTTACTGTGAGCGCAACAAGCGAATGACTCTTTATTCTCTTTGTAATCATCATCACCTGTACATCTTCTTCATCTAAGAATATCATCACCGGCGTGATTGAGCTCGAGCCTGGCCGAATAAACCGGTTCCTCACAAGTGGTGGACTGTGCTTTTCGTTCCCTCAAGTCCTCTCGCCCGTTCTCGCTGGAGCTCCGCTCGGGTCGTCGCGTACAACCCCCTGCCATGGCGGCCCAAGAAAACCCTGGCCGATCCAACGTCGCCGTCCTACTGCAGCCACCGCCCCCCGCTCCGCCCAACAACACTCGCCTGCGTGATCCACCTGTGTTTTCCGGTCTCCGAGGCGATGATGTCGAAGACTGGATCAAGAACTACGACCTCGTCAGCGATTTGAACAGGTGGGACAATCCACACAAGTTGCGCAGCGTCCCATTTTACTTGTCCGATGTTGCGAAAACTTGGTTCTGGAACCACCACCCGGATCTTCCCGACTGGGACACTTTCGAGCAGCAAATTCGTCAAGTATTTGGTGCCCCTGCAGTTCGCACTGAGGCAGCAAAGAAGAAACTCGCTCAACGCACGCAGCTGCCGGGTGAATCTTACACCTCTTATATTGAGGATGTCCTTGCACTGTGCAAGCGCGTTAACACCGTCATGTCTCAAAACGACCAAATACGCCACATTATTAAAGGCATTAACACCGTCGCCTTTAATGCCCTCGCCACGCAAAATCCTGCTACCACCCAGGACGTGATAACCATCTGTCAGCGACTTGACGAGCTTCAGTCTCTTCGCCTTTGCTACGATGCCACCGACGTTCCTTTGCCTGCACCCCTCGACTTGCGTGCGCTTATTCGCGACATCGTTCGTGAAGAGCTGCACGGGCGCTGCTCTTCCTGTGCTGCGGAAGTTACTTCACCTCCTGGAAAAGATAGCTTGCGAGACCTGATTAAACAAGAGATCGCCTCCGCATCGCGTGCGACGTGTTCCAACAGTCCCTGCGTGCGCCAGACGCGCACGTACGCCGAAGTTGCCGCGCTCTCTGCCGCACCCACCGTTTCTGTGCCTACAACAGCAGACCATACGCCTGTGGCTTCGTTATCACCGTCAGTGCGTGCACCACCTTACTACGCACCTCAGCGCCCACCTCGACCAATCTGTTACTACTGCGGCTATCGAGGACATATCGCTCGGTTTTGTCAAAGGCGCCAACAAGACGAGCAACGCGGCTACGCTCCCGAAGAACATCGAAGCTTCCGTCCGACCATGAACTACTTACGGCCACCCCCCCGATCGTCCTATTACCGTTCACCGTCACCTACTTACCATACGGACATGCCTGGGAATTCCCGTACGTCTCGCCGCAGGTCGCCTTCGCCGGGTCGCCGTTCAGTGTCGCCTCTACGGCCCGCCTCCCATTCCACGAACGCCCACGCGGAAAACTCCCCGATGCAGTTTTAGGAGGGGAAACTGCATCCCTTGGACAGCTAACAATTCCTCCAGAGCGGCCATCGAATTTGATAGTAGTGTTTGTAGAAGGTGTACGTGTTGAGGCTCTTGTAGACACTGGCGCTGCCGTTTCGATTATTCGTGCTGACTTTGGTTCTTATTTTTATTGTCAAGATCTGTATTGGTCTTTAGAGTAGTCTCGTCAGGCTGCTGTACAAACCGAGCAACTTGCGCAGCGAGAAAGTTTTCGAATTGTGGTACATTAACACAGAGCGGAGTTACCATCACTGCAACGAATTTAAGGGTGCAAAAGCGCATCCACCCGGAAATTAATTAGAGGTTGACAGTTTACCCGTCTTTGACACGAGGTGCACTATGAAGCTGTGAATATTTGTGTTCACCACTGTCATCACTCAAGAGTACATTTATCGCAAGGAAGAGTGCTTGCCGCAAGTAAACACGCAGCTTGAACTTCGCTCTGGTCCAAAGACAAAACCGGAAGCCATCATGACACTTTTTCTCACAGGAAACAGACGCAGTGCTAACGAGCCAACGTAAACCTAAGTTGTTGTGAGCAAAATTCAACGCAGCTACTACCTCAGATACAGCAGCGATGACCAGCTAGTCATGCCTAATACGTTTTCGTCTTTAATCTTTCATTTTTAATGTTTGACGAAAACGAAGTCTTCACATGTTTGAATTCCATAATAGCTAGTACATAATGCATGCATGAATACCCTAGCCAACATCTACAGAGAGTCCACAGCAGACATAGAGACAATAAACTTTACTAGGGTATTCAGGGGAGACTAGAAAGGTCCCTTTATGGGGTAAGAGCTGTCGCAGAGCAGAAAAATTTTATTCGTGAAGTGAATCTGGCAAAGAGACAAAATCTGAGCAATATTTGCAACATGCTTAGCAGAAATATTTGAGCCACCATGTTAAGAAGAAACACAAATAAACATTTACTAGGAATATCTCGATACCTACGCTTTGTAAATGACATTTTGCTTTTCAGCAGAGGTGCCGTTTAGCTACAATGAACTAGGGGTCTACACCGAGAAGGTGTTCAAGTAGAGTTACAGATAAATAAGTAAACGGCAAAGATCTGATGTTAGGAGACCAAACAAGAGAGCGAGAATTCACAACGGCGCACTAGAATCCTTACAGTAGATATTAGATGCGGAAGCATCTTATACTCGCGCCTTGTAGTGCGCCGTCCGCGCCGTCCGCACCGCTTCTCGAACATTCGACAGCTGACGCGCGCGCATGCGCCGTCGCGCCGTCGCCCACCATCTGTGCCGCGCGCGCTTCTCCTTCGAGAACATTCGACAGCTGACAGCGCATGGGCCGTCGCGCCGTCGCCATCTGTGCCGCGCGCGCGCTTCTCCTTCGAGAACATTCGACAGCTGACAGCGCATGCACCGTCGCGCTGTATATATACTCAAGGTCGGCGCTCGCTCGCTCAGTTGCCGCTCGTCGGTTGGTTTGTACGGCGCGTCGACGTCCAAGGTCGCGGTGAAATGAATTCCAACGAATCCACAAACACAATGATCGACGTCCCTTCGACCAGCGGCGCCCTTTCGCATACGTGTGTACGTGTTCACTCATTTAACACCCCCTCCTACAACCACGTTAACCAATTTAGCCATCGACCCAAATAAGTCGCACTTTAACACCCCGTTAACCAATTATATGCTCCGCATCCTCCTCAGTGTTCCCCCGAGGGAAGCTGCGGGCAATTTTTTTGAAGGCGTCGTTAGCATTGTTACTACGAACGACGTTCGTCGAGAAGCAGACGCTTTCATGGTCACACTGTGTAAGAATGATACATATGCTTTGGGCGCGGTCACCTCTCGGCTTGCATGCAAAGCACGTTCTACGGCAACGTCAGCGCCCACCAACTGTCGCATTGTTGGCTCGCTGAAAACGCGCCATGCGTTTCCCCTTTTAGTTGCTGGCGTTCGTAACCTCGTTCGCAGGCTTAGTGTTGTGTTCGTTGTTCTGAAAATTTGTCGTTTAGAAACAGGAATAATTTTTTTCTGAGGAACTACAAAAAAAAATTTGTTCCTTTTAGCATAAACTCGTATGGCCTAGCTACCACCATATGAGTATAACACGCTATTTCTCGCACCAACTCAATAAAGAACGAACGGTGTTTGTCGTGACGTCACAGGACACACCGTCTCTTCCCATAACAAAAATAGCCGATGTGTGTCACCGATGTGTGTCACGGGGTCGTGACGTGGCCGAAGACAGGAGACTTCGTGTTGGGATTTAACTGTTTATTCGGGCGAACCTGTGCCCGGTAAACGGAAAGTCCAATTACAGCAGCAGTCTCGCACAGATAGCAGTCCCCGACTGGTAGTGGCGAACGGAGCGTCGGCCTTCGATCAACAACTGACAAGCGGTGAAGCGCGTCGGCATTTATACTCTTGCCGTCGAATGTTCTAGCGTTATCGCTGGCGGTGGCATAGGTTCCAGAACAATCTGTACAGTTCGCAAAGTGGGCGTGATCTTATCGAAATGATCTACTACAGTCCGGGGTCGCCGAGTAGCGAGAGCATGCGACGGACGCGAATCACATCGGCTCCGGCTCAGGTTCAATTTCAAGAAGAATTTCTTCCTGGCGACCTGTCGCAACGATAGGAACTTGTTCCTAGCATCATTACTGTCAAGCCTATACCGGACTTCAACCTGTGAGTGCGCTTTTAAACGTTTTAACGCTTTCGAAAGTTCTTGAAGAGGTCCACCTCGCTAACCCTAACAAGCCGGAGACGCGGCTTGGACAGAACGCCGCCCCGCTCTACAGCGGATGGCGAGCGTCTCTGGGAGCGTCGCAGCCGATGAGAAGCACTCATTGCCCTCTCGCTCCACGGACCACATGATGGATACGCAGACCAGTCAAGACGCCGATACGCAGGTGAGCGATGAGCACAACGCAAATCCATGGATCACTGTTACCAAGAGAGCGAACAAACGCCGACAGCTGCAACCCCATACCGTACCGACTCAACAGCTGCCCAGCACGCCGTCTGAGCCCGCTCTACGCCAGAGCCGGCCTAAGACGCGTCTACCAAGACTCCCACCACTCCCTGCCAAGGACTACAAGCTAGCAATACGTCCCCATGGTGGATTAAATCTCAGCAAGGTTAGCCCCAAGACATTACTTCTCGCCGTAGTTCATGCCATAAATATACGCAGTGAGAAGCCTGATATCAAGCTTCGTGTTGACGAAAATCAAAATGTGCTAACAATAAGCACCTCATCTGAACACATCGCCATGGCACTTGGACAAATCACCAAAATTACAGCGCACGCAGCAACCTACGACATGACCTCTTATGGTATTGCGCCTGATAATTCGTGCAAAGGGGTGGTCAACTTAATAGGCCATGAAATCACACCAGACGAATTCCTGACAGACGTTGAAGTACCGGGCTACGAGGTCCTTACGTGCAGACGCCTCGGCAACTCCGGAGCAATGGTGCTCACATTTTGTGGCAAGCGAGTCCCTTTCTTCGTGAACGCGTACGGACAGGCTCTCCGCTGCTACCTCAACAAACGGACTATTTCCCACTGTAGAAAGTGCAACAAAACTGGACACCGCGAGGATGTGTGCCCACAGCCTCCTGACACACCGAAATGTCGAGTGTGCGGGGATTCACTATCACCCAACAACCACGAGTGCCGCCCTTCTTGCATGCTTTATGGTGGCGACCACCCGACGGCTGCCAAACCATGCCCAAAGCAGTTTTTGCCACCTGTCGACCGACGCAAACCACCCCGGTCAGCTACTCCCACCAAGAAGGCCCAGTCACCATCTCCCAGCCCCGGACGGCAGAGCAGTGCGTCCAGGAGTGCAGCCAGGCGAAGGAGCCATTCCAGGGATAAGTCGGGGCCCAAGCGAGGAAACTCGTCATCGCGGAGTGGTTTCGCTGGCCAGCCGGGATCTCAAGGCTGGCACACGGACGGGACGACGCATCATCATGGCCAGCAAAGCGGTTCCCACAAGAAAGCACAAACGGTAAGCTGGGCAGGGCAGTTCCCTCCTCTCCCTCCCTCTCCACACCAGTCCCACTCCCTCACACAAGCATCAATGCAGGAGAGAACACCACAACCAACGCCACCTAGACTACCACAACCCATGTCAGTAGACACTCAGCTTCACCCTGACATGTCGTCACCTATGGCACGATCCGACTATTGCACACGAGAGGCGTTGAACGAAATGGCTACTTCTTTAAGGAACGAATTCGCAGCTATGATGCAGGTAGAAATGCAGAAAATGAAGGATAGCATTATGGCTGAACTAACAGCCCCACTCCAACAATTGATCCAGCAGGCCCTGCAACCTGCTATCCAGCAGATTGTAACGGATGTTAAACAGCAGATATCGGCTGCACTTGGCCAACTTGATATTTCGCCATCTGCACCAAAACGCACCACGTCTCCGACAAGTGAAACACAGCAACCGCATCCTTACATACGCCCCTCCCGTTTCCTATCACCGTCCCGAAAAACCGTCCTAACAGCCGCAGATGCTGCAGTCCCGCTTCCCACCACCCTCCACCAAGATTTAGCACAGTCCGAAATGCCTCCGTGTACTACCGAGGCCCCGCTATTGCATGATCATGGCGAGAAACCATAGGTCAACGCGTGACACCCCTCAACTCCTACGTGTGTGGCAGTGGAATTGCAGGGGGTATCGTAGGAAACGCGGAGCTCTAATGCAATTCATTGCGACGCAGCAGATTACTCCCGATGTCATAGCGTTACAAGAAGTACAATGTACCCCTACGCTTCCGGGTTACACCACATACACGGACGTAACGAACAATACACCACATCGCACAGCTACATTAGTTTCTAAGCATGTCACTGTCATAGAACACACCCTTCAAAGCACCTCCATCTCACACGTACTTCTAGAATTAGCCTCGTGCTCTCGTTCCAGTAGCAGCCTGTACGTGCTTAACGTTTACAGTGCACCTAACGCCAGGAACGATGCCTCCGGTAATCTATTCGCACAAATCTGCAAGTTGGGTAAACAAATAGTTATTGTAGGAGATTTCAATGCCCCCCATCCGGCTTGGGGCTACGCAACAGAAACGCCTAAAGGCCGACGACTCGCACATGTTCTCGCGATTCATCGCATGACCCTGCTGACAGAACCTGATCAACCCACTCGCCTAGGTAATAGTGTGAGCAGGGACACATGCCCCGACCTCACGATAGTCAAGGGCGTTAGTCACTATTCCTGGTGCAACCTCATGGTGAATCTAGGCAGTGATCACCATATACTAACTACAGAGCTCCAAGTAGCAGCCACGCGTGCCCCAGAGCGCATCATAAAACTAACGAATTGGGATGCATTTAGGCGTAATCGTACAACTACCCATCAGGACTCTCCTTCCCTAGAGGCTTAGATATTAAAACTTCAGTCCGATTTTCAAAGAGCTACCAAACTCATTACTGCGATGACAGAAACGCCGGATGTGGACCGGCATCTGCTACATCTATGGGATGCCCACATATGATGACATGCGCAACCAGGTGCGCATACTTGTCATCTCTTTTCGTTAATTTTTGGGCGTGTTCCCTTAATCGGTCATTAATACACCGTTCGGTTTGGCCAATATTCACTTTTCCGCAGGATAAGGGTATGGAGTACACAACCCCCATGGAACACTTAACAAAGGCCCTCTCATGTTTCTTCTGACAGCCGCGCTTCTTTCTATCGCACACACTTTGGCACAGTCTTCCAAGTTTTTCTGGTGCGGAAAACACCATCGGTATGCCGTGCCTGGCCGCGACTTTCTTAAGGTTGTGCGAGACCTTATGGATATATGGCACAACTTGTGGCCTAATCCTTGAGGGCTGGGTAGCAGTCATCGCTTCCCGTGTTCAACGTTTAAACTTCTGCAGAAGTGATTCAGCAACGGCCATAATGATGCTTTTCAAAAGTTAATTCGAGCGCGAAAACTTGACACAATCACTCACACACGCACACACCCTGCATCAAACACGCAGCGCTCACTTCCAACTGATTTATTCATGGCTCGGAGGCTTGAATATATACATGACACCTTGTGCGCACACACACCAAAAAAGGCCAACAGCAACATTATCAAAACGTACAGTTAATCAATGTCATTGCCTTAGAGCGATAAACTGAAGTTCGCTTGGTAACAACAAAATTGAAGGGGCGCTTACACAGTTATCTTTATTTTTGTCAATGAAAAAGGCTTCTAACACTTCACGTGCAGTTTTACTTGCGCTTCTGCCCAGAATCTTTGTTTCAGAAAATTGTGCGTCACATCCACACGAGATGACATGCGCAACCAGGTGCGCATACTTGTCATCTCTTTTCGTTAATTTTTGGGCGTGTTCCCTTAATCGGTCATTAATACACCGTTCGGTTTGGCCAATATTCACTTTTCCGCAGGATAAGGGTATGGAGTACACAACCCCCATGGAACACTTAACAAAGGCCCTCTCATGTTTCTTCTGACAGCCGCGCTTCTTTCTATCGCACACACTTTGGCACAGTCTTCCAAGTTTTTCTGGTGCGGAAAACACCATCGGTATGCCGTGGCTGGCCGCGACTTTCTTAAGGTTGTGCGAGACCTTATGGATATATGGCACAACTTGTGGCCTAATCCTTGAGGGCTGGGTAGCAGTCATCGCTTCCCGTGTTCAACGTTTAAACTTCTGCAGAAGTGATTCAGCAACGGCCACAATGACCGATCGAGGGAACCCAGCTGCCTCTAGTCGGCTCACCTGATTAAGGAAACTAAGTTTCATGCTGTGTGGGCACGATCTTTTTAGCGCCGATTCTAAGCAAAGAGACGCAACTCCTCTCTTCACAATCTTTGAGTGGGCAGAATTGTACGGCAACAGCTGCTTCTCAACACGAGGATGATAAGACCAACACATATGCTCATCGTTCCACGTGAGGCTTAAGTCTAAAAACTGCAGACAAGCTTTTTCAGGCAATTCGACAGTAAAGGAAAGCCCTCGTCCTAGTCTTATAAAAACGTTTAAAATAAAATCAGGGGATGTAAGTTCACCCTGTTTATCTAAAAGAATTAAAAAAATCGTCAACGTACCTAAAAAACTTTAAAACCTTCCCCCCTTTAAAAGCATTGTCCAAATCCCTATCTACATCCGCTAAAAAAATATCGCAAAGGACCGGGGCGACACAGGAACCAATGCAGATTCCTTGCCGCTGAAGAAAGGGTTTTTCGTCAAACATAATAAAAATTGCATTCAGATAAAATTCTAAAAGCGATAAAAGATTGTCTACATTAATGCCCGCGTCATTGATAAAATCGACGTCACCATTCTCTTCTATGCAGGATTTTACGGAGGCTAGAAGCTTGTCATACGGCACGGAATAATACAGATCTACAACATCCACTGAAAAGACGTTGCCTGTGGTAACGCGAGATCGCAAAAAGTCGCACACATCACATGAGCCCTTCGAACGAAAAGGGTCATTCACCACGAGATTCTTTAGCTTACTCTGAAGAAACCTGCTAACGTTAATCTGCCAAGACCCTCCTTCACTAACAATAGTGCGAAAAGGTACATCCGGTTTGTGTGTCTTGGCCGAGAAAAAAAACGTTCAGGTTGCTCCCTTTGCAGTTCTGTATGTTCTTAGCTAACATTTTAAGCCCAACATTCTTGCAAAAATCAGCGAACTTACCACAGAGGCTTGACACGGCAGTGGCGGCGACAGAAACAAAATCGAAAACTTCGTCTCCGAATCGCCAAACTAGCTACAGAGGCACAGGACTATGCGAACATCCTCACTAGCAACAATTGGCATAACTTCTGTGATCGACTCAACGGCTCACTAAGTACACCTTGAACGTGGCGTATACTCCGTGCTCTTTTAAATCCCACGCAGACAAAATCACACACTGCTAACGCAAGCCGCACCATTCTCCACAAATCAGGGCTCGACGATAACGCTCTGCTGCACACCTTAAAGCAACACTATGTATCCACGGGCCCCCGTCCCGCCTACCGTGATTATCCACACGTACACGATACGCCTCTAGATGAGGACCTTACAGAAGCAGAGGTTAGGGCAGCTTTGCAAAGCATTAAGCGCAACACAGCACCCGGTACAGACGGGATTACGTAAACACTTCTGCGTAATTTAGATGACCATTCCATCGAATATTTAACCGCTTTTTACAACGAACATTGAAAAAACGGCACGCTACCACAGGAGTGGCGACACGCAGAAACAATACTTATTCCAAAGCCTGGCAAGCCGCTATCCCTCCAGAATCTTCGCCCTATATCCTTAACTTCATGTGTAGCTAAACTCTTTGAACGCGTTGTTCTCTCTCGACTACAACCATTTCTCGAAGACAATCACTTTTTTCCTGATACACTATTCGGCTACCGTCCTGGTATCTCTACACAGGACGTATTATTACAGCTTAAGGACAGACAGACAGACAGACAGACAAAGAACTTTATTCAGGTCCTGAGGAACTGCGTTGTAACGGCCCCGTTTAGGGGGAATCCGTAGCAGTCGCGGGCCGCTCCCACGTAGGAACCGGAAGACCGTGGCCCTCCGCCCTCTCGCAGGCCCTCTGGACAGCCCGAAGTTGAACCAAGAGGTCGCCGCTGTTAAGGGCTTCCTCCCAGTCCTCTTCTTTGTTGAACTCTGCGTCACGTAACGCAGGACATTGCCAGAGCATATGAGGTAATGAGCAATACGCCTCACCGCAGTCCGGACAATGCGGCTCGATGTTGGGCGAAAAATGGCTGAACCTGCCACGCGAAGGGAAAGACCCCGTTTGGAGCATCCTGTAGGCCGATGATTGCGGTCGCGTAAGTTTAGGATGAGGAAGTGGAAAAGTCCTCCGAGATAGATGATAATGAGTCATGATCTCGTGGAAAGTGAGTAGCGAGTCTCTGTATCTTCCGGCGTCCCCGCCTGCGAATCCGAGGGGACCGCCGCGGTGAGCGATACCTCGCGCACGGTCATGGGCAAACTCATTGGCGTTGGGGACATCAGGGTGTACGTTGGCCCGAATGTGGGCCGGGAACCATGTTATGGTGTGAAACCCGGCAGCCCCCTCACAGCCGAAGATGGCCGCTGCCTCACGCGAGATCGAGCCCGAGGCGAAAGCCCTAGCTGCGGAACGCGAATCTGTAAAGACATTAGGACGCGATGGGTTCTTCAATGCTATGGCGATGGCGATTTGCTCAGCCACAATTGCCGAAACCTTTCTAACCGAGGCAGAGCATAGGAGTGTGCCACTATGATCGACCGAGACCACTGCGAAGCGATCCGAACGCCCGTACTGGGCTGCATCGACAAAGGTTGCGAGATGCGGTCTGTTTGCAACTGATTTTAATAAGGAACGGGCCCGAGCTATGCGGCGCCCTACATTGTATTGTGGGTGGACATTTCTTGGAAGTGGAGCTACTGAAAACGTGCCTCTGATTGAGGGTGGCAGTGTTACATTACGCTGGTTAGTCGCCGTAGGACCGCAGCCTATGGATTCCAGGATGCGCCTACCAGCCCTCGAGGACGATAGTCGCACGACCTGAGCCTTCTGCTGGGCCTCGATCACCTCCGAGAGGGAGTTGTGCATGCCCAATTGTAGGAGCTTCTCGGTGCTAGTGTGGATAGGCAAGCCTAGAACTCGCTTTATGCTTTTGCGCATTAGTGTATCAATTCTTGCCTCTTCTCTTTTGGACCAGCGCAACGCCGAAGCGACATAATTAATGTGGCTCATGAGAAATGCATGATAGAGCCGAAGGAGATTGCTCTCGCTCAGCCCGCCCCTGCGGTTCGAGACCCTGAGTATGAGCCTAAGCATGTTCTCCGTCTTGGAGGTGATGCGGGCTATAGTTCGTGAGTTGCCCCCCTTGGACTCTAGCAGGAGTCCGAGGACCCTGATGGAGTCCACCCTGGGTATTTTCTGCCCATCCCGTGTGTATAAAGCTATGGGAATCTGTTCTAAAGGAGTGAGGTTCCTCAGTCCTTGTCGGGTGGGTCTGTATAGTAGTAACTCAGACTTTGCCGATGACAGGCTCAGGCCCGAACCGACTAGAAAGTTCTCCGTGATGCCTAATGCCTCTGATTGATTTGTGGGGTTTAACGTCCCAAAACCACCATTTGATTATGAGAGACGCCGTAGTGGAGGGCTCCGGAAATTTTGACCACCTGGGGTTCTTTAACGTGCACCCAAATCTGAGTACACGGGCCTACAACATATGTCTAATGCCTCTTGGAGCGCCTGCTCTATCCCGGCGTCGGACCCTCCCATGCACCACACGGTGATATCGTCCGCGTAGAGAGCATGGTTAACCCCGCGCACCGTAGCGAGTCGCTCCGAGAGGCCCTTCATGGCAATATTGAAGAGTAGAGGAGAGATAACTGCCTCCTGTGGGGTGCCTCTCGCTCCCAAGGTAAATTCCGTGGATTGGATTTGACCGATCCTAATGGTAGCCCTGCGATCCCTGAGAAAAGACCTAACGTATGCGTGGAACCGTTGCCCTAGACCCATAACCGAAATTGCCTCAAGCACAAACTTATGCGAGATATTATCAAAAGCTTTGGCTAGGTCTAGAGCTAGTATGCCTCTAGTATCCCTGGTGTTGTTGTCAATGATTTGTCTTTTGATAAGGAGCATCACGTCCTGTGTGGATAGTCCAGATCTGAATCCTACCATATTGTGTGGAAATAGCTCTCTGCTTTCTATGTACTCGGATACCCGATGGTGAATCGCATGTTCGGCCACCTTGCCTACGCAGGACGTAAGCGAGATGGGTCGCATGTTCTCCAAAGCTGGAGGTTTGCCTGGCTTTGGGATAAGCGCTACCGAAGCTGTCTTCCAGGATTCGGGAACGTGCCCCCTCTCCCAGATCTTGTTGACTTCCTCGGTAAGCTTCTCGATGGATTTGCCATCCAAGTTACGTAAGAGCTTATTTGAGATTCCATCCGGGCCCGGTGCAGAGCGTCCGTTGAGCTCGTGGAGGACCTTACAGATTTCTGGTTCAGTGAAAGGTGCGTCCAGCTCCGCCACCATTCCACCCCTGTAATGCGGATAGTCCGCATCGCCGGAAGGGCCCAGCGGAAGATAGTTGTCCGCTAACCTCTTCAGGAGGGCCTTTTTGGACACTCCCTTCGCTTTTTGGTTGTGAACGATTCTGTCAATAGCCAATCGCTGATTTCCCTTCGACTGCGACTCATCAAGTAATTGTTTGAGGAGGTTCCATTTGGCCCCCACTCTCATTTGTCCGTCAACCGAAGAACATACTTCATTCCACTGCTGTTTGGAGAGTTCAATAGAGTAGGCTTCGATCTCGCGATTAAGTTGCGCAATTTTCTTTCGAAGTCCGCGATTGAGCCTTTGCGTCCTCCACCGGGACAGGATGGAATTCTTAGCCTCTAAGAGATGCGCGAGGCGTGCATCCATCCGATCAACCCTCAGGTTCGTTTTGACAACCTAGGTCGCAGCATTAGCATCCTCCTTGAGCCTTGAAAAGAGGCTGTCTAAGCTGTCGTATTCATCCTGGTCCTCCTTCCGCAATTTATGAAAGGCATCCCAGTCCGTTACTTTAAACTCCCTGGGGGGAGCTGCATTGACTGCTAGGGTAATAGCCACTAAGAAGTGGTCGCTACCTAGATTCTCTTATAAATTTTGCCACCCTGCTCCGGCGACGTTCTTGACGAACGCCAAGTCTGGAGTTGTGTCTCGGACCACCGATGTGCCAATTCTTGTCGGGTATTGCGGGTCCGTAATCAATTCAAGAGAACAGCTAGATACGGCCTTTAGGAGGTTGTTGCCTTTGGGAACTGCCTGGCGTATCCCCAAGCGTCGTGCGGAGCATTAAAGTCTCCCGCTACCACGATGGGGGCCCCCCTGGCCAGAGCCACCGCTTTTGCCATGATCGAAGCGAACCCCTGCCGCTTGTCCGACGGCGAGCTGTACACATTTAGGAGGAATACGCTGTTCTTGAGCCAGCTGTTGGGGATTATTTCGAGGATAATGACCTCAGCCTTGCTGTTTCCAAGCTGTAGTTTGTGTTCTTGAAAGGAGCACTTTTTTGCGACCAAGGTTGCCAAACCGCGCTTCCCTTGCTCGCGCACCGAGACGACTCGATAGCCCGGGAAAGTTAGCGCATCACCGAGAGTTTCCTGTAACATAATTACGTGCGGTTTGACCACCTGAGAAGCAATAAAGTGCAGCAGTGGAGCCCTGCGCCTTTTGAAACTGGCACAGTTCCACTGCCACACGACCAGTTCATTAGTGTTGTCCGCCATAATTACTGTTCTGAGACAGCCAATCTCCTGTCGGGTTGACTGTTACCGCGCCTGCAGGCGACTGTGCCCTGTTCGGGCCTATCGGAGGCGAGCTACCCGTAGCTAGCGCTGCCTGTGTACCTTCAAGAGACGACACCCTTTTCAGTAGGGAGGTCATGCTGTCAGCCAATTGTTTAATCGATTGCTGCATGCTTTCCAGAGCCTTGCTGTTGAATTCTGTCTCCATAGCATCCCACTCCCCTTGGGGGGGTGAGGCCCTACGTTTTCCGAGCGCGCCTGCACGTCCCCTGGTGCGAGAATCTGTTGTCTCTCACCCTGCGAGGAGTAATGTTTGCGGAACGACTCAAGGTCAGCCCTCAGCTGTTGAATCTCTGCCTTAAGGCAAGCATTCTCTTGGATCAACTTAGCTACCCTGGGGTCTTCCCTATGCTCTGGCAATGGTACCCGCGTTACCTCTGGTGGCGGCGCCGCTGGCTTCGGCTTGGCTCGATCCGCCCAGGTAGGTAGTTCCTGGAATCGTGCCCGGGAGCAAGAGCGCCCTTTGGTGCGAGCGCGGCCCCTGGAGCGGTCGCGCCGGCGGCCAGCCGGCGTGACGGAACGCCCTTGCCTGGGAGCACTTGCCACGCTGGAATCCCTTGACCGGTCCTCTTCGGCCAGCTGTTGCTGAGACTTTTTGACGCGCTTTCGGCGCCGTCGTCTTCTCCGTCGCACGGCGTAAGGAACTTGAAAGCGTTCTTTGCACGTTCTGTCCGCCGTCGGATGTGGGCCTGCGCAAAGGGCACATTTCGGCGAGCACTGGTGATCGTCGGGTGGAGACACGAGCCCACAGCCCCTGCACACCCTCTTGTTGGGGTTGGGGCAAACATCGGCCCTGTGACCAAGTCCTTCACACGCGTAGCACACGTCGGTTTGGCGCTTGTAGAGCATGCAGCGCAGCATGCTGACGCCGCATATGACATAGTTTGGTACCTTCATGCCGTCGAAAAGCACTACCACAGTGGTGGTGTTCTTGATCCTATTCGCTTCTAGGGCCTTCGGATTTCGCTGGTTGGCGATCATCGTTTGGAGCTGGGCCTCGCTGATGTCAGTGTCCACTCCTCGTATGACTCCTTTACAGGTGTTATCAGGGGCCGCGACATATGCCGCCACATGGTACATTCCTTCGCTTATCCGAATCTGTTGGATCGCGGCGTAGGCGTTTGCGTTCTTCTGCTCCGGTGTGGAGACTACGAGAATGCTCTGGGCGAAGTTTGGGCAAACGATGTCCCCTTCCGTCTCTGCCGGGGCAAGAGCAGCCGCCATGGCAATAGCCTGTGCGAGCCTAATTTGGCTTACTTTTCTGATGTCAAGTCCGTCCCTCGGCCTGACGATAATTCGTATGTGGACCCTCGGCAGCCGGGGGAGCCTCGATGCAGCTGCGAGGCGCTTCATTGCACCTTGCGGGGCTGCCGTGCGGCGGCCTCCCTTCGACCCCACATGTGATGCGTTGCCCGCGGAAACTGGCGTTTCTACACGAGCTTTCTTGTTCCTGCCCAGCGCTGTCGTCCAACCCGGGTGATTGGCTTCTTCGTGAGAGATTTCCTCTCCTTCCACCATCGCTACTTCGGGCATGTTGCCCCTTTTCTCCCGCCTCTCGCCGTCGACGCTAGGCTGAGCCCGGTAGGGTTAGCCGAGCCGCGGCGCGTTCCGCAAGAAAAGTTCCAATAATTCTGCAAAAGGACCACTCACGGAAAAAAGTCTGGTATCGACGTGATCCTCAGAAGAAACTGCGTCGAATGAAACGCAGCTCGAGCACAGGCACCACAAAAATCCTAACGAAAACATTGACAGAAACGGGAGCCGATCATCTCGCGTCCGCACTGGTCGGCGCCCCCTGCGTCTCCCCACAGCTTAAGGAGGACGTGTTGGATAGCCCCACTTCAAACCAGGTCCGAGCTATTCTGGCCCTGGGTCTAAGGGTGCTTTTGACAACGTCTCCCACGACCTTATTCTTGACAATCTCGCTTCATCTCAGTGTGGCTCACGTATCTACAATTACGTCAGGTCCTTTCTTTCTGACCGCACGGCCACTATTGGGATTGGAGACCTCCGTTCGGACGTCATTCGTCTCGCAGGTAGAAGAACACCACAGGGCTCGGTTCTCTCGCCCACTTTGTTCAACGTGGCTATGGCTGAACTCCTTTCCCTAATACAATAGGTTCCCAACATCCAGCATGCCATCTATGCAGATGACATTACAATTAGGGCGACCAAAGATTCAGACGGAACCATTCAGGACGCCCTACAGGAAGCTGTGTCTGTGGTACAAGACTATGCTGCTGCCGGCAGCCTTACGTGCTCAGTGGATAAGTCGGAGTTGTTATTAGTATACAAGCGGCGCCGCAAAACCGCTGATTCTCCTGACATTTCGCTGTTTCTTGATGGCCATCCTATCCCTCTGGTACCACGAATTCGCATGTTAGGCCTCTACCTTCAGTCCGACGGCAAGGCCTCGTACACTACACACCTTCTGGCTCAGCAGATAACTCAAATTACACACATGATCCAACGCATCACCAATCGCAGGAGAGGCCTCTGTGAGAAAGATGTCCTCCGCTTAGTACAAGCACTCATAGTTAGTCGGCTCACCTATCATCTTCCCTTCCACAATCCCACACTAGCTCAAATAAAAAAGATGGACATCCTTCTACGGACAGCTGTGAAGGCGGCTATCGGCTTGCATCCACACGCATCTACACAACGCCTCCTTCAATTAGGAGTCCACAACACCATAACCGAACTCATCGAGGCCCAGCACAATAGTCAGCTCCAACGGCTCAGGCAGACCCGTCAGTCTCGTCTTGGCTACCCGATTCCTCAAAAACCCGCACAAGTACCGTGATATAAACTTGCTTCTACTGTCCGCGCACTCATCAAAGTGCCTCCGATTCCACGCAATATGAATCCCTCCCGCCACGCCGGTCGTCGACGTGCCCGAGTTCAGGCTATGACACGCGTCTTTGGTGATGGTACATAAGACTTACAAGTACTTTACACTGATGCAGCACGCTACCCAGAGAAGTCAGCCATGTGTTTAGCCGTGACAGATGACACAGACTCCCTTGTGGCGTCTGCCACACTTTGCACTACAGACAGTGGTCTGGCAGAGGAGGGAGCTCTCGCTCTGGCAATTGTTTACGCTACGACACTGTCACATGACAACCCTGTCACTATTGTAACAGATTCACAAGCTGCTTGCCGTGCTTTCGCTCAAGGACTTGTGGCTGCACATACACACAATATCCTCTGTTCTGTCTCACCGTCCGCATTACGTCCTGTGCGTATCGTCTGGACTCCTGGACCTGCTTCTCTCCATGGTAATGAACGCGTTCATGCGGTTGCCCGAGAGCTGACCGGCCGGGCTCCATTGGAAGAGCTGTCCAATCCAGACGACGCATCGACAGAACCACTAAACTACAACGCTACGCTGCAGTACTATCGACAGAGCCGTTATACGTATCCTCCCCCTCATCCTTCACTTAAGAGAGCAGATGCTGTCGCTTGGCAGAAACTACAGACCAATTCATTTCCTTGCCTTTATATGCTAAATCGCTTTCATCCAACTCTCTACCCCTCCTACTGCCCCTTCTGTGGATCCGTACCGACGGTGTACCACTCCACGTGGGAATGCTCTGCCCCACAGGGCGTGCCTCCCATTCCCAATCACACCCCTTCCTCTTGGGAGTCTGCACTGCTCAGCTTACGCCGGCAGGAACAGCAGCAGCTGGTCCAGCGGGCTCGCAGGGTCGCGCAAGGCAATGGCGCCCTGGACTGAGAGCCCCACCCAAAGAAGGCTCAGTTTCCATTTGTTATTAATAAATGTTTATTCTCTCTCTCTCTAGTACAGTCCGGAACCTTCTCGAAAACTGCAGGCGCGGTTTACGCTGAGAATCGTGTGGTGTTTTGGGACGATAACAAAAACTTGGGAAATGGAACGTGGCAATATGTATTTAAGTCAAATACTCGCAGGACACATTATTCCTTTAAAGGAAATTCACCAAACATCATGGATGGGCTACAGGTTTAATGGCAGACATTCCCAAATCATAAAGGGCAGTTTACAACTGTCCTTAAAGCCGAAAGTGGTCAACGAAAGTAGTCAACGAGTCTGTGGTGCAGCAACTTGAATGGTGAGAAACACTATTGATGGTAAAAAAATAGAAGAAAAAAAGAAAAAATCCAGAACAGGTAAAAACATGCCAAATAGAAACAGGAAATGGTTAGCATGACTTGCGAAGTAAAAACAGTGCAAAAATATAGACAAGGGCAGAGGAAGAGATGACACTGCGCTGAATTCACAACTAAACACGCACATATATCAAACAATCGACCCAGTCACGTGGCAAACTAAAAGCGTCTGCGTATCAAAGCAAACAAGGTACGAAACAAGCCTAATCGTATTGAACATCATCACGTGTGTAAAAACCGAGAAAAAAAACACACCTTCATACTTGCCAAAAACATACGCAGCTGTCCATAACAAACTAATAACCACTTTAACATGGCAGCGCTGAACCCAGGTACTAAACTTCGTTTTCACTAAGGGCCACAGACAGCTTACTTACACACCTTTCCTCCTCCTTTAATTAAAAAAGCATCCATAACTTCCCTAGTGCACTTGTCCCGATGTCCATACCATAACACATAGATAACAAAAAAGCAGAGTTTGATAGAAAACAAACAGGGATAAATTAAATTCTAGCTCACACCAAGAAAAAAAAAGGTTGACCTGGGAAGGTCAGGAAACGCGAGGAAGAGACAAGTGATCAGTTAGATTTTGTGGCTACGGAAAGATGGCAAAATTAGCTGAGAAAGGCTTGATAGGGTGATGAATTGAAAAATTTGCACGCAGAAGATCGAATAAGCTTGCACAGGGTTGGTAAAATTGTAGGTAACCGTGGGAAGCCTTTGTATAGCATTGGACATAAAAAAGGCTGATATACAAGAAGAGCATGTGTTATCGAGCTGTTGCACATCACAGGTTGGTTTCAATACCAACAGAATATTCAACTCACATCGCAGTGCTACTAACCACGTATTGTAGTTGTACAATAACTGCTTTTCGAGAGGTCTCTAGCAACGTTGAAACAAATATGGAACATTTGGCAGAACCATGTACAGCCATGTCCCCAACTCTGTATAGTTCATCGGCAGCTAGGCTTAATCCGTGGCACCTTGCGGAAGTTGTGGGCTTCGACGTTGTGTGCCCAGGAGCACGCTTGACCTAATAGACATGCTGGGCTGCTTTGCACAAGAGGGACCACGTTGAAAGGTGTGCCTGTCTAATCGAAGATGCATGGTTCCTCAGGGCGCTTTCAGCACGTGAATTCTGAGAGATGACGCGTTTCCACTGATAACGCATGCCTAACTAGGCACTTGTTATTGTGCATGGTGAAGTATGCTACAGTTGGCATTGCAAAACTTCTTTAGCACTGACCACTCCAGTTTTAAACTAAAGCACTTTGCATGAAGGAGGTAAAAAATTAAGCACGCCTGTTGCCACAATTTGGATTTTGAAATTTTTCATACTTGCTAACACAACCAAATGAAAGCTTGACTTCCCCGAAATGTCATGTTCTACAAGAGCTGAGTGCTCTTTTTGAGGAAGTCGCACCTTCATTTGGTCATGTTGCGAAAGTATGTGAAATCATTATTTGTGGAAGCAGGTGTGCTTTCTTTACTGCTTCGTACACTTTGCTTCAGTTTGGACCTGGAGTGGCTGGTATTGAAGAAGTTTCGCGATGCCAAGCGTTCAGCAGGCCGCATCACTTAGACAAACTGGAACCTGAAGATGAGGCATGTCCTCTGTTTCGTACTGAAGAAGCCTGCTCGCACGACTTGGGAAGGCCTCACTGGGCTAGGAAGTGTTCACATCGCAGAAAGTGTATACTAAGTACTCAGCTATGTAAGGCCAAGACGCATAAGCCGGGTGTTTCATTCAAGACAATAATATGAGTGATTAAGGTATCTGGCAGAACATGATTAGTCAGTGTTTAATGAAGCGGCTATACTAGGTTGTCATGACAGACTCGTTTTAAACTGAGAATTTGCTATGCATCATCCACATTCTTCAAAGAATCCTTCGATGGGTACTTGTTCTAGCTTGATGTTGAGGACCTATTTTATTCTGTCCTCCATGAAGAATGAATTGTTTTTCTACATAAGAAGTTGCATAAACGAAAGTGGTGTGGTTGCCTTCAGGAATATTGCGGTCATAGAAATATGAGCTTTTATGGCTCTTCTCAAGTTTTTTGTTAAAGTTAACTTTATTAGCAATTTTATATTCAAAAACGAGGCATTTTCGTAGGCTCGTATGTTGCTCTTGTGTTGTGCAATTTCTTATGTTTGGCCGTAAACGCTTTATTACGTTCAACCAACATTTTAATGAGTGGGAGGTTTTGAAAGTTCTTACTCATGATTTTAATTTCTTTATTATTTTAAAGCAACTAACCACCATCACATATTAGGCCATTGTGAACGATGTTCTAGCAGGCTTTCGCAGACTGAAAAAGGACTGGTGTTTACACATCAGTTGAAGGCTTGTGGCTCTCTGCAGTTTTTGGCTTAGCGCATTACCTGGCAGAGTTGTCACAGCTGTGGGCTCTCTTGTCAAGGTTTGCTGAACAATTGCTTCTATACGAGTTGAAGCATTTTAATACTGTGAAAAGGGTCATAGCTGAATAATGCCTAGAGTATGCATGCGCAGGGTCGTGCTCACACGTTATGCAGAAGACTTTTCAAAATCCATTGGAGAGGTTGTCGGTTGTTGGTTTCTTTCGTATGCTCCTTAACGCTGTAGCTGAGTTGCTCCCCCAGACTATCAAGAAAGAACACCACGGTACTGGGGTAGAGCAAGAGCGCAGAACAGCGAGACCTGAGGGTGTACCCTGCATGCACCGAGCTGAACAGGACCTAAAAATGGTTGCAAACAGAGATGACACGCCGATTCCTCTTCTGAGCCACGAAAATCATCTCAGCTTTCTCATGTGTCTTAGTACACTATTTGATAGAAGCAACAAAGGTGGGTACGGCAAGAGGCACGCCAATTATACACAAAATGTGTCAACGGGGTCGCTTATGAATTTCCATTATCGTACGGTGAAAGATGAATGTTGGCTCGGCAAGAATATGCGTGAATGCACAGAAACATGAGCTTCCGATGGGGCACAATTGCTGACGCATTGCGATTCTCGTAAGTGTTAGCCATACCTGGATAAGGTTTGGATTATTGGCAGAAGTAGAACACAACTACTCGAAAATGCATGGATGCATTCTGTATAAAATCACGAGGTTCATTAGGTATCAGTGATACTTTGTCTTTCTGGTAGGTGGAGAACAAGTTCTTTAATTATGATTAGTTAGTATGCTCTCAAACGTGAGCCTAGCTTACTACAGACATTTGCGCCTATAATTTTTGATGCAGGATATGATGAATAAACTGTCGAAATTTTGAGCTCTCCAAGACCCCTTTTATCATCATTTTGTTATTAAAAACAGCCATATCTTTGTGGCTTCTAAACGAACATGGACCAATTTGAAAAGCAAAGAGTACTTCTAGCGTGACCTTCGTGTCTTAAAAATTCGTTGGGGAAAATTTGACATATAAGAGGGACAACATGTCTGGGTGATGCAGACCAAAGAAACATGAGGCTGTGACAAGTTACCGATATGCAATGACAAGGAGAATGAATGCAGTAATTGGGTGCGCAATCCAAGCTTGAAAAAGGCTAAGAGTGATCAGTGCCTTCTGTCGCATAAGCCATGAAATAACAAAAGCAACCACCCTTACCTCTGCCACCATCTGGAACGTAAGAGCACTACCAAAGGCTGCATCTATTGTTCTTCTGCGCAAGCTTGCGGCATGCAGCTCCATAAAATAAAGCGAGGGCACGCTAATTTTTTTAATGTGGTAGTGTCAGAGCGCATGCTCAAATCGGTTGCGACAAAATTATAACATAAATCACTGCTTTTCTACCTAGTCGTTAAAAAAAACTTTAAATCGGTCTGAAGACGAAGTAACATTCTACAGATTTTTGCTGGTGAACAGAAATTCTTCGTTAGATTAGAATCTACGTAAAATAGTTTTGCTAGGAAGATTTTATTAGTATTAATTAGTAAAAATACACATTTGGGAGTCATAAATCTTTTGTAAACGGGAGAGGCGGGGTGCTGAAAACGACGTTTTGACAAGTGGACTTCTTTTACAAGGCTGAACAAATTTTTAAAAATTTTTCTGCAATACGAAAACAGATTACTTGATAATTGTGCCTATCCTAAAAAATGAGATTATTTATAATATAGAGGAGCCGAGAAAAGTAACTTGATGCTATTTAATATTGCGCACACGCACTTACGAAGACCAAAAGCTTCTATCGTGCACTGACTACTAAGCGGTGAGAAATGTGCTAATCTGATAGTGGAGTAACATCACATCATTTTGCTTAAAAAATAACATGCATGAAAACTGGTAATAAGACTAAAATGATATTGTACTTCCCAAAGAATGAAATGTCCTTCAATTTTTCATGTGATACTTGATTCAGAAAGACCGAACACTTACATGTGCTTGAACTATTTTAACACAGGGCAAGACTACACGGACACTAGAGAAGGGACAAATCGCTCTTGTGCCCGCATATTGGTGCACTGCGTCAAGTTATGTTCAAGTACTGCCACCGACTGGCCCAGCTTTCAGTCCTTCTGCGTACATGTGCTTGTTTCTGGACGTCCCATTATTACAGACCTAGCTACCCAGTATGATGCACCTTTTCTGCATAACTTTGATAGAATAGCTTTGTATATGTAGTAAACTGTTTTTCTTGCATAATGGGCTTCTGATGCAACCAGAAGCCAAGAAGCTAGAGGCCACAAGAGCGCACAGAAAGGGTTTGCGCATTCGCAAGTGCGATCACACCGGTGTCACACGGGCACTTTTGATTGCAATCAGCCAAGGCGTCTTCGCCGAACCCGATCCGGCGTAGCAGCGACAGACCTGTCAATCTTGATCAAGAGTATTCGAGTGACACTAGTATTACTCACCGCTCACTGCCCAAACTAATCAGATTAAATACGATGCAGTCGTCATCTAACTGCGATATAAAAGGGTACGACATAGCAAACAAGAACCCGAGTGACAGTGGTGTTGTCAGTACAGTGCGTCAGACCCTAAATCTCATTCGGAAGTATGTCTGCACAAACATGATCACGCTTACGCGGGAGTAATTCACCGCTACGGCTCGCACGAACCAGCCAATACTAACGTATCATCAAATGTGCAGGGAACTAAATTTGTCAAACGAACCACCGCACAGCATACACAAAACAGCCAGCGCTTAAGCATATCACATTGACGCGGGATGTTGTCATTCAATGTTACCGGTTGCACGAAACACCCACAGCGCTCGGTCACTCCCCTTTGAAGGATCGGTCGGCCGAGAATCACTGCCACATCACTAGATTCGCAAGGAATAATACCGCAATCCATACACACCGCCGCACAACACCAAAATTAACGTTTACCAAACTAGCACTGACACTGGATGTTGGCGCAACGCTAGGGACTAAAACGCCTAGGGATGTTCGCGCGATTTGTGTGTCTAGGCAGCGTGCGGTCACCAGAAAAGCACCTAGGTTCGCGCCATGACTCGCCGTGGCGCTGCAGTCACCCGCTGCACTGGGCTTCAACCTATCTTTCGTCAAACAAGGCAAACTCATTGACTACCACCATTGATGTACGCAGATGATATAGTGCTAATGGCCGACGACACGGAAAATTTGCAGAGATTGGTGGACATCTGCGATAATGAGAGAGATAGGTTAGATTCCAGATTCAGTAAGGAAAAATCAGCAGTAATGATTTTTATTGACAATGAAGGTCGTGAGCTTAGAATACAGGAGGTCACGCTAGACATAACAGATAAATACAAATATCTGGGCGTATGAATAAGCAATGGGGCCGAGTACCTAAGGGAACACGAAATATACGTGACGACTAAAGGTAACAGGAATGCAGCAGTGATGAAAAATAGGGCACTGTGGAATTACAATATGTATGATGTTGTGAGAGGAATATGGAAAGGGCTGATGGTTCCTGGTCTGACGTCGGCAATGCGGTCTTGTGCATGAGATCAGAAGTTTAAGCAAGATCAGAAATTAAGCAACGGGGAATAGGTAGGCTTGCTTTAGGAGCTCACGGGAATACACCAAATCAGGGAGTACAAGGTGATATGGGATGGACATCATTTGAGGGCAGGGAAGCTAGCAGCAAGATGAAATTTGAGAAGCGATTGAGAGAAATGGGGGAGGAGCATTGGGCTGGGAAGGTTTTCAGCTACTTGTACATGAAAAATGTCGATAGAAAAGGGAGTAAGCGAACCAGAAAATTGACAGGTAAATACTTAGAAAACAGCAGGGAGCCAAACCAAAAAGAATTATTGGTTAAGGAGAAGGTGAAGCAAGCTGAGACCAATATGCGGAGAATCAGCATGATTTAGAAGTCCGCACTAGAGATCTAGCGAACTTTTGAGCAGGAAAAGATTTATGCAGGAGGTCCAAGGAAAGGATTTATGATAATACTCGGGGTAGTTCTCTACTGTTTGAGGCCAGGACTGGAGTATTGCGAAGCAAGACATATCGGGCCAAATACGAGGGGTTAGACACAGTATGCAGTGCGTGTGGAGAGGAAGAAGAAAATGCCGAACACTTGATAATGTTCTGTAAAGGGCTTTACCCTACATTTCAGGATGATGGCGCAGAGTTTTTCAAAGCACGGGGGTTTAGGGTTAGGGAGGGCAAAATAGACTTTAAGCGGGTAGAATTAACTAGAAGGAGGTTATCTGATCGATGGCCAAAGTCAAGGCACGAGTGAAAATCAAACCCTTCACTGCGAAGTACGAATCCTTAACCTCACTATTTGAAGGAAAAAAATAAATCTAGTTTTTGGTTCATTAAGTATTACTGCTTGGTGGCGCTAGCCACCGCCTGATCTAAAGGGTACCGCCATATCCATCCATCCATCCATCCATCCATCCATCCGTCCGTCCGTCCGTGCGTCCGTCCGTCCGTCCGTCCGTGCGTCCGTCCGTCCGTCCGTTCGTCCGTCCGTCCGTCCATCCATCCATCCATCCATCCATCCATCCATCCATCCATCCATCCATCCATCCATCCATCCATCCATCCATCCATTCATTCGTCCATCCATCCATCCATCCATCCATCCATCCATCCATCCATCCATCCATCCATCCATCCATCCATCCATCCATCCATCCATCCATTCATAACGGTGCTGGAATCTAATGTGGCGGCCTGACACGTATTTTATCTTTTTTTCTGGTGCGTCATTTGAATGAGGCACCAGCGTGATCTTGACAGCTTAACTATTCCTAAAAGAAATAGTCTTGAGCCCAGAAAGAAAGAAATAGTGGGAATACTTAGCGCACTACAAAAATGTCTAACTAGCTTTGGTTTCTTCTGAAAGCGAAACTGAATATACAAAAAATATGACACATAATGAAATATTGATAATGTTTTTACGCTGGTTACTGCTATATTTACAGTTTAAAGTTTTGGTTCTTTCGATTGAAACAGCAAAACTGATAAGTTGAAAAGATTTATTGCTAGTATACCTTTTTTTAGCAGTGGAACATTCAATTTTACAGCTCTGTTAGCAACACTGACATGTTTTTTTCTTGGCTTTCACGGAAAATATTGTGTGCGTGAACGATCACTCACATGTTAACTGTTCCTGAGGCGCAGTTCTTTTACATAATATATCAGCTTGACAAGATCAGTAAGGTTGTAAGTGCGAAAAGCGTCTGTTTGTAGTAGCCACCTTAGTGCCGTGATGATTAAACCTCAAGGACGTTGACGTCTTCACGCCTCGGGACGTCAACAGTGCTTACAGGGAATACAGATCAGATGACGAAAGGCTGCCACTACGACACCGTACTTCTGCATACAACAGGTGAAGTAAAATTCGTAATTGCCCATTACATGGTCGGCGTTTTGTGTGCATATGTTTAATGTCTTTTCTCGCTAACCTCCTCCAACAAGAAAACGCCTCCCCCCCCCCACCCGTACTTGCGATGTTCTCAACAACGCCGTGTTTAACCAACTAGGTCATGTTCCAGAGCGCTTGCTGATCACTCGCTACATGTAACCTGAGCATAGAATACCATGCACAAAGCTTGCACGTGTAGCTTTGCGAGCGTCATGTAAAAGAAGCCCGCGAGAGGTTGGCTCAGAACTCACGCGCATCACAAACGCGGAGCTTTGCGTGTGCTGTTTTAAAACTGCATACACAACAGTATTTGCTCATGCCGAGCAGCCGTCGATGCGAGAGAGGCATGTCAGTGGATGCTCTGCTTTGCGCAGTGTGCAAATCCATGGAACCACCCCAGGTGGTCTAAATTTCCGGAGCCCTCCACTACGGCGTCTCTCATAATCAAAGGTGGTTTTGGGACGTTAAACCCAACAAATCAATCAATCCATAGAACCATGGTTTGCGAAGATTTTCTTAATCGGACTGATCCTACTGAGGTGACTTGTCGAATACCGCAGTTGCCCCGCCGTGGTTATCTATTGGCTAAGGTACTCGGCTGCTGACCCGCAAGTCATGGGATCGAATCCCGGTTGCGGCAGCTGCATCTCGATGGAGGCGAAAATGCTGTAGGCCCGTGTGCTCAGACTTGGGTGCACGTTAAAAAACCCCAAGTGGTCAAAATTTCCGGAGCAGTTCACTACGGCGTCTCTCATATTCACATGGTGGTTTTTGGACGGTAAACTCTACATATCAATCAATCAATCGAATACTGCAGTTCTCAGTCAAATTTTTTGTCCCAAATGAAGTGAACGGGATAGGTGCAAGCGACTGATTATTATTATTATTATTATTATACTATTATTATTATTGGACTATTTTTAAGTACTGCAGCCCATTGCAGGGCTATTACAGGAGTTGGGTGTATAAATACTATAGGAAAGAATAACGATTACATCCCAAGTTCTTGAACAGAACTAGTATTGTTACGTCTTAAGCATAACTGCGTACAAAAAAAAAGAAGTAAACCATATAGGTCATTCTGGTGAACACTAATGCTCGGGAAAAAAAAACAATTTGAACGTAATATAACATGCAACAATGGCTTTAGGGCAGTGCCTACTTCTCGTCGGAAGAGCATTAGCATACGTAATTTGATTATCGTTAGATAACCAACATGTGTTCTTCAATGCGCTGCACCACAGTGCTCATGCTTCAGGAAAAGCTCGAAACAAGCATGCGATCTGCGAAGCCTGAAGCTTACCAGCTTCTAGGTTCCTTTAGTACCACTCATACATTATTTTGCTCCGTGTGAACTTAAATATTTCTTCAGGTGTTTGTTCATTAGCAGTTATTGTCTGCCAGTGAAGTGTTTCCAGCTGAAATGTGCAAGCTCTCATGTGTGTCGACACCACCCCTGTTTATGTGCTACTTGTGTCACCGATAGACGTGTGCGCCGGTACAAAAGTTGCCGGCGGTGGCGCGCCGGGGTGTTTCCACATTCAGCGGCGGCGTGTCAATGGCGCGGAGTCTATCGAATCGGCGCGGCGTGGAGAGTGGTGAGGGGGGTATAAGACCACGATTCAAGTGTTGGTTGGGGTATGAACTTGATCCTTGATTTTCGAAAAAAAAGCATAGTATGCGTGAATACAAATGTTCAGCACCTTCGGAAATATAATTTTACAAAATACATGTTCACGCAGTTCTTTATTCCAAAAACTCAGAACGGAGTCTTCTCAGATACCCATCAAGCTCACTCCAAGTTTGCACGTTTAACAGAAAAGCACACAACACACAAAAGAAAACGAAAACGATTTTTAACTTATCTATCAGGCACAATATTTAGAGGATCAAACCACCGGGTACGGTGCCCAAAAGATGCAACAAAATATATGAGTGCTAGAACACTAGAACCAGTGTGAACTTTTTATTTATGCAGGAGGATGACACCATTGGGAGTGCGCTGATGTTCGATATCTGCTGCCGCCATAAAACATACGCATTCGAAGTGTATACAAGAAACGCTGGTCATAGCGACAAAATATAAACCTTATTGCTTTTTTCAACAGATTATCACATAGCTATAGCATGTGTGTGGTGAGGTCACCAAAAAGCCAACCTATTTTCGGTGTGACTAAAATCTTATACCCTGTCAGTCTACAACTTTCGGCCGAGTTGCTTAACGTGTGTCATGGATACCAAAGTTCTAGAAATCTTGTACTGTTGAAAAACAAATACTGTGACACTTGAAATTTGTTGGAACAGTTACACCAAGGTATTTAAACTCCGTGACACGTACCAGAGTTACACCGTGGTTAATAAAAGTAAAGTGAAGGGGCCATTTCTTATAATAAAAAGTCGTTACTTCGGTATTTTTTGGAGCTAGACATTTGTCATGTTTACCTTCCATTATAAAACGAAGAAAAAAACAGTAATCAGCGCATCTTGATACTGAGTATTAGAAATGATTTTACAGATAGCGAAGTTGTCTGCAGACATTAAAAGTTCATTTTGGGTGTTAGTGATAATCTTGGCTACGTCATTTATAATAAACAAAAGCAGACCAAGCACTGAGCCTTGCAGCATCTCTGATGCTTCTGTACGTCAGATGACTTCACGTCGTTAAACGTAACAAGTTTTGAGCACGATCGCAAATAATCTGTTATGCAACCAACCGACTTGTTGTCGCTAAAAATTTGGGAAGAAGCTACAAGTTTTGCTAGCAAACCATGTCCAAATCTTCAGAATAGTCAATAAATGTGGCATAAATCGGTCTTTCGTCATTAAGGCCCATTCCGGCGATTTTTCTAGGTCAATGGATCTCAGTGAAATTCACTGAGTACGTTCCTTTGCATGTTTAGGTCATTTATACTAAATTACAGGCTTTAGAGGTGCGGTGACTGTTTGCAAATCAATTTTAAAGATTGTCTCGAAAACCTAATTTCGCTTGCCAGAATTATTGGCAAGGCTGTCTGTGTAACGTCATGTTTGGCATGTCAACGGAAGTGACGCAGCTGATATAATTGCTATTTAGGCCTGTACAGCGTATATTGTGCTGGCCACAACGCGATGGTGGCAGCGTTTGACACGGGTATTGCACGGGAAAGCTTTCTTCCTTTCTTCTGTGATGTTTGCCTGGCGGTTCGCTGGTCTAGCTTTCCAGTTTTCATACTATGTGCCGGCGGAACCAATATACGGCCTCTGGTTCTTACCAAATAGTACGTCATATGCAGACATGATCCCGGTCAAGTTTCGGTGTCAGTTTTGCACCTTTTTGCTTACGAAAACTAATTTCGAATTTTCTGAGCATTTCACCTATTGCGCTCGTGACAAGAGTGTCTCGGGAACATAAAAACGCCATTACCTTGACATGGTCGAAAAATCGCCGGAGCTGGCCTTTAAGGGAAGCAGCAATATCATACGTAAACTAAAGCAAGTGTGTTGCCAACACAAAAGCCGTGTTGTGATTGGTATAATACTTTGTGTGCATTTTACATTGTATTTCTTGTATGCCCCAAAAGTGGGGAGCTGGTACACAAAGCAAAGATATTGGTCTATAATTTGGAATTTGCTTGTTTCCGGACTTGAGGGCACGACGTTTGCAAATTTCCACCTTTGCGAGACTGTTTCAAAGATTAACTTTGTTCAAATATTACGGTGAAATCATTAGCACATCATACTGAGTATCACTTTAGAAATACTGCGCATACAATCTGGGCCAGAATGTTTGGTAACTTCAAAATTACTTTCAGCTTAAGCCCTTCAGAGGAGCTCAATTCAAGATTTGGAAGAGCAAGTAGTTTTCTGCATGAGGAAAAGAAAGGAGTGATACCGTGATCGGTTAAAACAAAAAAAAACAGATTTGAATTAATGAATACAGGCATTTGCTATATAGCTTCAGCATTTAGGGAGGATTGGCCATCAAGAATACATGATCAGGGCATAGGCGACGCCGGAATAATCATCCTCTAGAACTTGGGTGGATTTTTTTCCATAAGTGTAGCGAAGGCATTGCCAAAATAGTAGTTCTTAGTCTCTCACTTTCAGTTTCTGTTTACTTTTTAATACATTAGCTCAAGAACCACTATCATCACACTCGTAACAAGGGCTCTTACGTAAGCACTTTAAAAGACGAGTGAGATGGAATATATCTTTATGATAGCATGGTTGTATGTGGTTCCATTTAATATATTTTGTGGCACATATTTTCATAGGCATTATCACAAAATTTAGGAAGGAGCGCAGCTACATTGAAAATTTGCTGCAACATTGAAATTCCTTAAATGACGAGGCTATGTGTCGAGTGCGAGGTGTCATAAACTTGAAGCAAGTTCAAAACTGTTGTGATCTCAGGTCTTTCAGTAGAAAACGTTTAGTTTCAGACGACTACAACAGTACTATCGTCAAAGAACCCTTCAACTACTTTGCATTTTACACGGTGGGGGGATCGGAACTCGCAGCCTCGTAACAAACTTAAGCTGGAGCTAACTCCTTTTTATTGGGTCTTGGGGAAACTGTAAAACGCTAGTCTATTCGAAAGCGGCTGCTCCCGGCAAAAAAAAGCAGTGAATGTACAGTGATATCATATAATGTAAAAGAGTAAACGAGCTGTTTGCTGATGTCTCCTGAAATAGCGAACATGCCAGCGCCTGCTAGCACTCGAGATCCCTTTTTTATATTCAAAGTTCGCAGCTGCGGATCGATCCACGCAGCCTTCTAACGGGATATGCACATACATACGCCTTCGTCCATCAAAAGACAGACAGGACTTCTTTTCCGGTTGAGGAGCAATCGAGTGTAGGCATCGCAAGCGGAGTGATATTACCGCGCGCGCCTTCCGTGCGATGGAGATGAGCAGATTGTTTCATCTATGCTTCAGCAGGGTTCTTCAATATCGCGCTCGGGAGATTTTATTGGTGGGAGCCGCATATGGTGTGCGTACAAAATTAATTTATTTGGACGTTATACAAAGCATCTCAGGGATGATGAAAGCCTGTAAACAGTGTGCGTATAATTCTTCTGACAATTCAAATTAACTGAAAACTGCCGAAGGGGGCTGGCCTTTGTTATGGATAGCCGCGTTGAATCGCTGTGAGGAATTCGCCCCTTAAAAGAATGAAATAATCCGGAGCCTTTTTCTATGGTTTTGTTTTTTATTACACTGTGCTGCACTTTCTTTAGAGTTCTTACAGCCTCTCCGATATTTGTCTTCATAGAGAATGTGTGCAATGTTTTGCTAAGAATAAATCCTATGCAGGATTTTGAACTTCTCACCCACACTCTTTTTATTTCCACTTGCCCAATCCAAAACTCCCAAAGTGCAGTGAAATCTCAAGGCTATAGCACATGAGAATTCTGCGAGACGCGAGGAAGAACGGGTGCGGTGGGTGGTGAATGTGTGGCAAAGCAGGGTAGAAAACCGTTTAAGGGTAATATTTCTCGTATATGGGCCATTCTGGACCATGTATTCAATCATGCCACGTGAATTACTGTTCTGGCATCACGAAGGGTACCAAAATAACTAGAAATTCTATGAGAGAATAACAAGATGAACCGTGTTTCTTTTGAAGTAGTTTTTGGGTTCTTATATAGACAGGGCTGCACCGAAACAAGAGAACAGTCGATACACCGCAAATGCCACTCTTATAAATATTAAAGCTGCAGAAAAAAAGGTGAAGTGGTGTATTTTATGTCTAGATTCTTCGCTCGGGTAAAAATAAAAAAAAAACGGTGGCGCGCCGCAAATTATTGTCCGGCGGCGGCGGCGGCGGCGTGGTCTTTTTCGGAACTTCGGTGGCGGCGCGAACGGCGTGAGCAAAAAAGGGTGGCGGTGGTGGCGCGGCCTGGCGGCGCACAGGTCTAGTCACTGATCATGGACGCCTCGTTTTTAGATGCTATCATCATTGCCTAATCTTCCCAAACAATATAATCAGCGCATCCCAATCAAGAAAAAAAAGATATCAGGACTCTCACCATCACTGCCATGCCACTTTGAGGTTATAAAAACGCCATGCTTAGTGGGACCGTAAAGTACTCCCTATTTGACTATGCATATTATCTCAGATTTTTGTAGCGGTAGCTACATTGGCTACATTATCGCCGTTTTGTTGCATTCGGTGGTTGCGCCACTCACCGCGTCATCTGGGATGCAACAGAGCAGAAGCAAACACCGTTGCAACAACATTTACAATTGAAAGTCAGCATTGTGTGTGCGTGTTCAACTCTATTGTGCTGTTCAGGCTTAACAGAAGAGGCGCTGACATTACATCGTATATTTAGAAGTGGCGGCTCAGTCGGAATCATTGGCATACATAAAAAGAGAGTCGAAGCCATGGGCTTAAAGGAGCCATGGACTCCAGAACGAAACCAAAAACAGGCAGCGAGCTAAGGACACTGATGAAGAATGAGCCATATGCTTCGCAAAGCATAGCCGTGCAGAGAACGAATCTGAGAACTACAGGTTCAGTGGGCATACGCAGCAGCTCTGTGGATGCAGCCTGCCAGCCATTTCCTATGGCAGGCTGTGTTCGCAAAGGTACTGCGGATTCTAGCTAAATTGTCAAATAAAAATAACTGTACCTCTCGCTACACACACCCAGACATAACTGAATTAGGTCACAGCCATTTTTTGGGTGGCACTTTATGCGAAATCAACCAGACCATCACGAATATGGCTGAAAAACTTTCCACATCTTACGTAAAGTTCAAAACTCGTCCTGCTTGCCTACAGGGCTGTGTTATCGCTCATTGACACTGGCTCACTTGGAACGGTTATCGCTATAAGTGAGGTCTTTTTTTTGCCAAGTCTTGGTCATAGTGGCACTATGTTTATTAGGTGCATGTGACACTACAGGTGCTTTAGAGGTTTTTGCTGCTTATCACATATAATTTGGAAACGTCGTACATTTTGTTTCCAAGTGCATGAATTGAAATTAAATTTTGTGTGGTTCAGCACAGCATTTTTTTTGTTTGACCTGTTTTACAGCTGTCAAGTTGATTTCTTACTGCCCTCTCAAGGATAGATCGGTGCGGGTATACTGCATGTGTTTCAGGTTAAAGCGTAATTCAGAGCTTACAAAACTCAGCACATTAGGGATCAAGATGAAGTAAACCGTGCTTGTTAAGCTGCTGTTTTATTACGAAATAGGTTTCGGTTTGTGTGTGCGCAGGTTCACCTAGCTAATGGTGTGATTCCCTCAAGGGCCACCTAAAGTCATCTGATGAGAGTTTCAAGGACTTCCAGTTGGTCAAGTGGTCTACTATCACAATGAGGTAGACAAAAAGCCGGTACGACACGCATAGAAAATTCAGGGAAAATGTTGGAATCGGTCAGCGGCAGAAGGCGGCCACAAGCCTGCACAGGAGCAATTGCCTCCACAAGAAGCATAGAGAGGTTAGTGAGGAAGCTTGCTGGTTTCAGTTGAGTGTATGTCTTGTCATGCATGCATTTTATAGGCTGTTTCCAGTTTGGCGACTACAGTGCCCTGTTTACGAGCATAGCTTCAAGTTATATTTCCAGCCACAGAATTTCCAGCCATCGGTACACTTAATTTCAATGCTTCGACGGAGCTCTTTAACTTGCTTTGACTGATGCCAGTGCTGCCAAGTGTTGGGCTCTGCATCCTTGCTACGCCTTATAGAGGGAGCGGGGTTTGTTTTGAAAAGTAATTTTTTGTTTCATGTTTGCCTGACCGGTGGGTGTAGTGCACTAACTTGGTAAGTCCATTTTTGCCATGTTTCGCTCATGGTTATGTTCCACGCACCCCCATCAGATTCGTTGCCATATTCTTGTCTCAGCAATGAACTATTGTGTGCGACAGCTAACACACCATTCGTTTTCGAAATTGCAGTTGCTGCTTGAACTGAGTAGTATAATTGTATAGAAGATCAACTGCTTGCTGATCACAGTTCAGATTTATTGATTGTGAAATATTCACAAGCGCTATGATTGTGCGTTTCCTCTGCTTTTCCAATACTTTACTTTTTTTAGCTGCAGCTGCAATTTCAAACAAGAAAAATGCGTGAGTTGCCACAAAAATGGGTTATTGCTGAGATAAGCGTTGGCAACGAATTTCATGGGCCTGCCTAAAAATATTCACAAGCAAAGTGTGGTGAAAACAGACCTGCCAAGTTTGTTTTGGACCCGCCAGTTAAGCAGAAGTGAACTGCACATTTACTGCAAACATCGACCCACGCTTCAACTATTATTTGTTGCAGTAAATGAGCCGTGTCCAACACTTGGCAGCGTTAGCATCAGTCGAAGCAGGTTCCATGTGGTGGAGTAAAGCTGACGCTGTACAGCCGTCAGCACCATTAACTTGAACGCTCCGACGCGTGGCCTTAGCTCGCTTGGACTCAGGTCAGCGCCACCAAGCGTTGAAAAAGATATGCTTGCTGCAGTTAGGAATATATGTAGAACGCGTCAGTTTCACTAATAAATTTCTGGTTCCAGACTGCCTGACCGGCGGGCCGAATACACTCACTTCACATCACTTCTCATCCAGTTTTCGCGACGTTTCACTCGTGGATATGACATCGCGTGAACCCATGATCTTCGTTTTCTCATTCCTTTCTCGACAAAGAACCATTGCGTGGGATAGCTTACGCCCCTTTCGTGTCTTCATTGGCAGCTGCTGGTGAAAAGGAATCACACGTGTAAAAAGCAGAGCAAACGCACGCTCAAGGTGTTTGTAAAAGTTGCACAATCAATTTGGAATGCAGTAGCCTTGTTCATAATCCGATTCAGTAATTTTAAGACAGCGTGATTCGAACTGCTCTCGCAAGGTTAAATGGGCGACAATACAACATTACAACAATACAACAATTCAACACAACATTTGAGTGGGCAACAATACTTGGGCATGCCTACTACGATTTGATTCGCATGCCTACTACGATTTGATTATAAGATGGCAGTTTAAGCTTTTATGCGACTACTAGCGACAAATATCACCTTGTTTGCTTTGTATTCATGCGCCTTTCTTGCTGAAAACACGCACAAACATTGCACTCTGTACGAAATATGTCGACAGCTGCTATTTCCAAGCACGACACCATTCCCAGGATGAAAAGCTTAGGTCTATTGCCTTTCCAGGTGGCCTTTACCTGGATCATTTATTCTGGACTGCTTGGTTCGTGCAACGTAGCTGCAGAAGATTCCCCTCCAGGATGGCTGCAATGGGTGCACAAGATGCCAAGTTCGCAGCCAGCCGGGCAGCTCATCTGGCAACATGGACACACCAGAACTGCATTGGACGCTGCTGACACCCTTCATAATCGTCAGTCAGCAGCCACTTCTTCCAGGCACAACACCATTCCCAGGATGGAAAGCTTACGCCCATCGCCTTTCCAGGTTCGTTCCCTGAAAGGTGCTACTTGTGTTAAATCCAATAATTATTATTTGTTGGTGGTGTCGTGCCCACGAGACCTATGAGATGTGTTTAAGCGATCTTTAGCTTGTGCATTGAAAATGAGTTATGCCTTGTCTGCTTTAACACTTATGTTGTCAGGCGATGTTGAGCCGAATTTGGAACGAATGACTTAAGCTCAAAAAGAGGATTTTCTTCTGCTCTAGGTAGAATTTAAAAAATTGGAAGAGGCACAAGCAGGCCTGCTTTCCGAGCTAACTAGTGCAAAAACTGAACATGCTGCTGCTCAGAAATGAATTGATAAGCTTGAAGAAAGCAGGAAACACTTCTCGCAGAGTATAATATTTTGGAATTGAAACAGGAAGCCGTTGATGGCAAAATTAAGTTGCTGAACGCAAAGAGTGCATCACCGTCACTACAGTGTCCAGAAATATGCTGCCTAGTGTGCTGAGCGCGGGCTAGGAGATGGCCCCGCAGCTGATGACTGCCGGCAGCGCCCGCATGGTGTGCTGCTTTGTGAGTGGGTGCATTTGCGTTTAATCCTTGCGCTCCGCAAGCGCTGCAAAGCCTGCAGGAGGCCGAGCCGCGCGAGGTCAACTAATATTTTCCTGCAATTTCCGAGTGTTTTTTACATAATGGTTTATTGTATAAAAACTACTCGATTGCTTTCAGAGTACTGGTGCTTTGCAATACCAAATGGAGATCATTTCATGGCATACATTTCGCCATCCGCTACTGCCCGCAAAAAAAAGATGCAGATTTCACGTAACTTAAGAATCATTGCTATGCAAGGTGACTCTGTTATAATTTTTATTGAGTGAAACATTATGAAGTGGTCCTAAATATATGAAAGAAATTAGAAAGCCAACACTGGAACCAGCATTGGCGTTTCACGAACATTTGGCTCTTCTTGCAAAGTATTTCGAAGACCCTAAGGGGGTTATCGTGAGGGCACCCAGACGTAGGCGATTCGATAGATAAATAGATAGATAGATAGATAGATAGACAGACAGACAGACAGACAGACAGACAGACAGACAGACAGACAGACAGACAGACAGACAGACAGACAGACAGACAGACAGACAGACAGAAGGATGAATGGACGCACGGATAGACGCAAGGACGGACGTACAGACAGAAGAATGGACAGACAGACTGACGGATGAACAGATAGACGGACGGACAGGCACACAGATGGACAGACAGGCGGACAGATAGACAGACGGATGGACAGATAAACGGACGGATAGATAGATGGACGGATAGATAGATGGATAGATAAATAGATGCTCAAAGCGGTTGCAGTACGCAAAGAAATTACTTTTAAAAACCATGACCGTATAACCACCCGAGTTTTTTTTAAAGTGTGCTTTGTGCTTGAGAGCAAGAATTATCACAGAAGAGCCTAAAACATTTTCCTCTTAGCCTGATTTCTATTAGGACTCCAGTGAAAACGAAGAATGATACCATGGCAATAAATAACGTGGCACTCACCGCATATGATACTCAAAACAATGTTGGAAAGGCAGTCCGACGTTAACATGGGAGAAAAGCTGTGTGAATGAAATTCGAAAGGGTATTTTCAATTTTTTAGATAAATATTTATATTTGAAATTTTGCCTAAACGGCGATTTCATTCCCGACACCGTTCACCCTAATCCGAAAAGATACTTCGGTGGAGTCACTCTCAGAATGCTTTTCTCACACGACAGTCTTCGGATTTAGCCTTCTGTATGCCCTCTTGATCCTACTTATTTTAATCAGGAAACTGTGCTGAATCCGTTAGTGTGGAAAACAAGACACCTTTTCCTTGTTCGACCGATACCTTCTTTGACACAGCGGCACAGTATACGTCCTTTCTTTGCATTGCCACTTAGCTTTTAACATCTCAGGGTGTTGAAGTGTACATATAGCGCCGTCGTGCTTCACAGTAAATCAGATGGCAGCTGTCACACACTGATTTTAAACGTGGCGAGGCTCCGGCAGCAACAGGACGAGAGGAATTTTGCGCGTTTGTGCACCCTCTCGACACGCGCGCCGCTTGTGGCATCTGAGTGCAGTCATCACATGCGCGGCCACCCACTCTCGTACGGAATGCGCGCGCTCATCATACTAGGCAGTATATTTCTAGACACTGTACTGTCACTTGCTTATACGTGTGGAAGCAGCTCGGGTGATGCCTAAGCTAGTGCTAACGCCCTTCGCAGTGAATCTGATCGATTGGCCACTATCTCTTCTCGGTGCGAAGACACCGACAACAGAATGCGACGCTTGAACATGCTCTTCTTTAACATTGCGGATGACGAAAAAGAAGACTGGGCTTTGTTCGAGCAGAAACTTGTGGAATTCTGTTCACAAAAGCTTGACAATAACTTATCCAGCACAAATTTCGAAAGGGTGAACAGGTTAGGCAAATATGCTGACAGCAAAAAGAGGCCTATCGTTGCGAAAATGACCTTCTATAAGGACAAAGCGCATCTTGTCCACTGCAAGAAAGCTTAAAGAGTCCGAGTTTTCTATTCGGGAAGGATTCTCTCCTGCCACGCGAGAGGCAAGAAGAAAGCTTATCGAATTCGCCAAGGCCAGAAAAAATTCGTTAAGCTATCTGTTGACAGATTACGCATAGATGATGCAACATACGTGTACGACCAGGCAACAAGCACGGTAGTGCGACTAGGCCAGATAGCTAAGGCATGGTACTCGCAGCTGTGAATTCAAGCAGGCACCTGAGCCTCAGGATTTACGGTCACTCACCATATTATTTACTAATATTCGCAGCCTTCTGCGAAAGCTCGACTAGGTCTGTTCCTTCCTTGATGACACAGGTTCGGACATAATCATTTTCACGGAGACATGGTTCATGCAGATATTTCAGGCATTAAAATTAGTCCCCCACATAATAACTATTACTTTTACCATTGTTATCGCGTTAACAGGAGGGGTGGAGGCTTAATTATAGGCATTAGAAAGGCAATAACGTCTTATCTAATGGCGCCTGCTACAAGTGTAAAAATAGTATGGGTTGTTTGCAGAACTCGATTTGAAAAAAATTATTGATTGGTTGCTGCTATTGCCCTCCAGACACTAATCCATCATTTCTAAGCGACTTACGAAGCACCATAACTCGTGCTGTTAACTTGTCCAACTGAGCTCGTTTATTTATTTGGCGGCTTTAATGTTCTTTCAATGAACTGGGAGCTGCTTTCAACGAATCGCCATGTCTCCACTGCGTTCATTGCCTTAACATAAGATTTTAACTTAGCCCAGATCATAAGCCAACCCACTCGTGACTCGAATATACTGACTTGGTATTAACAACGGCCGCAAATACTATATCGAGAGTTCGACGGAATGCCGTCTGGTCAGGTAAAGGCATTGTTGAAAAAACAGGTCACTGACCAATGTCAAACAAAACAATGACGTTTCGGGACTCGTACGGATCCCTTGCTCACAATGGAATGACGGCTGAGCAACAGGTTCTTATGTAACGTTGAGCGCATGACGCAAATTCCGTGAGTACACGTCGTTTAGTGTGCCAGATGATCTATTCATTGTGTTACATGTCGTCTGAATGATTAGTGATTCGAGGTTCAGACTGGTTGTAAAATGCTTCTCCGTGGCCATGATGCGTGCGTTGTCCCAGCTTATCTCATGGCCCGTCTTCTCGACATGCTCTGCGAGTGCATTTGTCACTGTGTGGCCCTTGGCGACGTCATTCTTGTGTTGCATCAGACGTCTGCAGTAATTTCCACTCGTGCCAATGTACACCGATTCGCAATCGGCGCATGGTATCTTGTAGACCACACCAGGAAAGTGTTGCCGAGGGAGAGGATCCTTCACATTTAGCAACTCAGCCTTAAGCTTGCTTGCTGGAACATGCGCGACCTGTACACTATGTTTTCTGAATAGACGGGCTAGGGCTTCGCTTACATTTCGAATATAAGGAATCGATGCACGCTTTTTCGTAGAAGATGTGTTATGCATGGCTTGACTAATTGACTGCAGTTTATGCAGGACGGATTTAGTTGTTTTCCTAAAAAAATCTTGGGGTATCCATTCCTGATCAGGTCATCTTCAATAGTCCGGAGCTCTTCCTGCAGGCTTCCTTCATCGGAACAAGTGCGAATCACTCGTTGAACTAAAGACCGAATCGCTGAGCGTTTTTGGGCGACCGGGTGGACTGACTCATAGTCGAGGTATCTACCGGAGTGCGTTGGCTTTCGGTACACAGAGAAGGCGAGGCCTGTGGGAGTACGTTTTACAACTGAATCCAAGAAAGGGAGGCAACCGTCTTTTTCTTCTTCCACAGTAAACTTGATGGAAGTCTCACCGCCATTTAGGCAGTCAAGGAAAGCTTGAAAGTCTTTCTTTTGAGCAGAAAGCATTGGGAACATTTCAGCCGAGACCCAAGGTTTTTATGAGATACGTCGACGACTGCTTCTGCGTGATAAACAAGAAAGACGTCCAAGCTTTCCTTGACTGCCTAAATGGTGTCGAGACTTCCATCAAGTTTACTGTGGAAGAAAAAAAAGACGGTTGCCTCCCTTTCTTGGATTCAGTGGTAAAACGTACTCCCACAGGCCTCGCCTTCGCTGTGTACCGAAAGCCAACGCACTCCGGTAGATACCTTGACTATGAGTCAGTCCACCCGGTCGCCCAAAAAAGCTCAGCGATTCGGTCTTTAGTTCAACGAGTGATTCGCACTTGTTCCGATGAAAGAAGCCTGCAGGAGGAGCTCCGGGCCATTGAAGATGACCTGATCAGGAATAGATACCCCAAGATTTTTTTAAGGAAAACAACTAAATCTGTCATGTATAAACTGCAGTCAACTAGTCAAGCCATGCATAACACATAGTCTACGAAAAAGCGTGCATCGATTCCTTATATTCGAAATGTAAGCGAAGCCCTAGCCCGTTTATTCAGAAAACTTGGTGTACAGATCGCGCATGTTCCAGCAAGCAAGCTTAAGGCTGAGTTGCTAAATGTGAAGGATCCTCTCCCTCAGCAACACCTTCCTGGTGTGGTCTACAAGATACCATGCGCCGATTGCGAATCGGTGTACATTGGCACGAGTGGAAATTACTGCAGACGTCTGATGCAAAACAAGAATGACGTCGCCAAGGGCCACGCAGTGACAAATTCACTCGCAGAGCATGCCGAGAAGACGGGCCACGAGATAAGCTGGGACAACGCACGCATCATGGCCACGGAGAAGAATTTTACAACCAGACTGAACCTCGAATCACTAATCATTCAGACGACAAATAACACAATCAATAGATCATCTGGCACACTAAACCACGTGTACTCCCGGACTTTGCGTCATGCGTTCAACGTTACATAAGAACCTGTTGCTCAGCCGTCATTCCATTGTGAACAAGGGATCCGTACAGGTCCCGAAACGTCATTGTTTTGTTTGACATTGGTCAGTGACCTGTTTTTTCAACAAGTACAATATCAAATATAACATACATAGAAGGCTTCAGCGACCACAGGTTAATGCAAATAATTCTCAACGTTTCATTTCGTCTCGCTGGAGCTAAAACAAGAACAATTCGCAATTATAATAGAGGTAATTACATTGTTATAAATGATGAATTATGTACGTTCTTTGAGAGCGTACTTTTACCATCCTTTCATAATCGATCCGTACGAGAGAACTGGACACTCTTCAAAACAAGTTAGCTTTATTAGTTAGTGAACATATTTCTCCAATCAATATAAGAAATGATAAACAAAATTCATGGTTCAATTAATCACTTAACAGAATAAGAAATAAAAAAATGGCAGATCCCACGTACAATGGGAATCGATGATGTGCGAAGCACGGATGAAAAATGTTTATATGTCACTCTAAAATCAGCACAATGTTACGAGGTGGAGGTAAATGATGCCGTACGTGACTTCCGTGTCACGATTATGTTTGGATGCGTCGTTTACCTTCGTCATTAATTCACGTCACGTGATACCAAATTTAGTTTATGTGGAGCTAGCAAAACGGCCGAGAGCGCAATCAACGTGGTATGTTGTCATGTTCTTACATAAAACGCGTGTCAGGATTATCATTATTGCACAAGTCATATATTTTGTCATCCTTTGACGTCACGTAACAACAAACTTCGTATACGTGGAGCTAGCAAAACTGCTGCGAGCGCATCATGAAGGGCCCAATATATTCCAATGTAGCGTTCACGCGCGCGCACAGCGACGCTACGTTAGCAAGACGCGAGCTCTCTGTAATATGACGCCAGGAACGACCAGCGTCCGTTGGCGTGGCCCGACGGGAACCGGCGCGAAATCGACATGCTGCATTCCGCGGCGATGCGTTACCCAGACAAAACTGCGTCTCCCTCTTTTCGTGACGAAGGGATGCCGGACGCGCTGTAACAAGCATGCGTCATTGTTACTAAGACATGGCTTCATGTAGATATACTGCCATGCAGCGTGGCGCGCGCCTGCGAGTATATATGGCAGGACAGGTGCTTGGCGTGGCAATGCCGGCGTGACGCGACGAAATGAACGCTGGCGAGCACGCGCACCGTGTCACGTCGAAATGTATTGGCGCCTTGATTGTGGCATGAAGTCTTGTTCTCACATGACACGCACCTCATGATTATCATGTTTGCACCAGTCACATACCTTCGTCATCCATTTGCGTCACGTAATACCAACTTTGGCGTATGTGAAGCTGGCAAAAGGGCCGTGACCGCATCATGAGCGTAACATGTCGTCATGTTGTTACATGACACGCATCTCATGTTTATCATGTTTGCGCCAGTATCAAACCTTCGTCATTCATTCGCGTCATGTAATACCAAATTTGGTATAAGTGAAGCTAGCGAAACAGCCACCAGCGCATCATGAGCGTGGCATGTAGTCATGTTGTTACATGACAAGCATCTCATGATTATCATGTTTGCTCCAGTCACATACCTTCGTCATCCATTCACGTACTGTAGTACCAAATTTGGTATAGCCCCGCCGTGGTAGTCTAGTGGGTAAGGTATTCGTCTGCTGACCCGCAGTTCGCGGGTTCGAATCCCGGCTGCGGCGGCTGCATTTCCGGTTGAGGCGGAAATGTTGTAGGCCCGTGTGCTCCGATTTGAGTGCACGTTATAGAACCCCAGGTGGTCGAAATTTCCGGAGCCCTCCACTACAGCGTCTCTCATAATCATATGGTGGTTTGGGACGTTAAACCCCACATACAATAAATCAATCAATCAATCAATCGATCAATCAACCAACCAACCAAATTTGGTATATGTGACGCTATCGAAACGGCCGCAAGCGCATCATGAGTGTGGCATGTAGTCATGATGTTACATGACACGCATGTCATGATTTTCATGTTAGAATCTATCGCTTGTGTTCGCCATGCAATCAGGCCATACCAAAGCATTTTCGCAACATGCCATGTGAACTAAACCAATGCAAGAGCTGCACGACCATGAAGTATAAATCATGACATTCATGACATACATATCATGATTTTCATGTTATGACTAGTCAAATATGTCCTTCATACAGTAATATTATGCCATACCAAGTTTGGTATCGATACCATTATCGAAACGGCCAGGAGAGCTAAAAGTCGTAGGCAGCCAGATAGATAGGTAGATAGATAGTTACGCTCAAAGTCGCCGAAGTTCGCTAAGAAATGCTTCGCATTTAAAAAAGAGATTGTACGCGATGGCTAACCGCGTGCAAACTTCTGCGTCGTGGCAAAGGTATTGAAACTTGTTGAACAGCTACTGCTCCGCGATACGCGCCGCCCGCGGTAAGTATTTTTCTCACGATCTACCGTCACTGCTCACCAATAACGCAAAGAAGTTTTGGAAACAAGTGTGCCCAGAACGTCACGATAACAAAATCACGTTGCAAAATGAGCACCCCATTCCCATTCCAGATCAAGACTGTCCTAACGCTTTAAATACTTTCTTTACACCAGTTTACACCACTGATGATGATACAAACGTCCCCGATGTAGCCGATCTTGACTATCCCTTTTTGCAGCCCATTGAAATCACTGTTGACGGAATTGCATCTATATTGAACAATCTTAAACTTTCAACGTCAGCGGGCGTTGGCGGGATTAACACTAAGATACTAAAAAATATGGTCTAACCCTCGAGCGGAATACTATGTCACATCTTTCAGCAATCACTATCAACAGAATAGCTTCCATATGACTGGAAAATTGCAAAGGTCATCCCCGTGTTTAAAAGCGGCAATAAAAACTCACCTCAAAATCACAGACCCATTCCTCTAAGATCCACCTGCTGTAAGATGCTTGAGCGTATAATCGGCTTCCATATTTTCAATCACTTAAAGCAGAATGACTTTTTCTTCCCAAAGCAACATGAATTTAGAAAGGCCCTATCATGCAAAACACAGCTTTTCGAATTCACGACTGACCTACATTATCACTTAAATCTAAACTTGCAAATGGACTGTATTTTTCTGAATTTTTCTAAAGCTTTCGATCGTGTTGCTCACTGCCGCTTTGTGTATAGATTCAACAACTCTGTCATGAACACGGAACTCTCTCACTAACTGGCAGCAATTCACCATTGTTAATGATTTTTCATCCCCACTTTCATACGTTTGTTTTGGTGTGCCGTAAGGGAGTGTTCTCGGTCCACTGCATTTTGTATTTATATAATAACTTACCAAGTAATTTATACTCACAGGTGCGCATTTTCGTTGACGAGTGTATAATTTACCGAGCAATAAGTAGTACTTGTTATCACGTAATAATTCAAAGTGACCTCGATCTCATCAGTGATTGGTGTAATGGTTGGCTTATGTCCCTTAATTCAAGTAAATGTAATGTCCTTCTCTCGCAAACATTCTAACTCTGAGTTTTCTTACTTAATTAATGGCAATACTGTACCTAGTGTTGACTCTTTTAAATATTTAGGTGTAACCTTCACATCTTACCTTTCTTGGACTACCCACATCACCATCTGCAGTGATGCCTCACGATCATTAGGCTACATACGCCGCAATCTACGTAAGATGCCCTCAAATATACGTGCTTTAGCTTGTGTAACATTTGTTCGCCCTCAGCTAGAATTAGCTTGTGCAGTTTGGTTCCCTCATTACAGCTATTTAACCAACATGCTGGAATCAATCCAGAATAGAACCGCTAGATTCATCTCACAAAACAACGATCATAGCGCAAGCGTAACACAAATTAAAAAGAGCTTATCACTTTCCCTTTTGAGCAGCCGACGTGATATGAACCTCCTTTCATTATTTTATAAAAACGTACATGAAACAAGGCCATTATCAATGACATTGCAAGCATCTGCATTCACATCAAAGAGACTGAATAATCATTTTTCATTCATACGCATGTGCGGTAAACCATACCTTTTTAACTCATCTGCACTCCCCCTTGTCATCCGCATGTGGAACAGCCTTCCACATGAAATCGTAGCTCAACGCACCCGAGAAAAGCTCTGGCACCTTCTACTCACCCATTCCCAGGATTAACTGCTCGTTTTATTCAGATCAAAATTGGCACAACGCGTTTATTCAATACTAGTATCTCACTTTTTTTTCTCTTACTTTAAACTTTTTTTGATGGTTTGAATACTAACATGCCATTCAGTTCTGAGGTGTATTTTTGAGCGATGTTTTTTTTGTAATGGAAAGTCTTTTCACAATTTGTGCTTGTTTTTTAGTCTTGTTTTACGTCAATATCTCACAGGTATACTCATCTAATTTTCATTGGCGTTCTATTCTTAATAGAATTATTATTAATATTTTCTCATTGTTATTCCTGTTAGGACTAGTATATTAATTGACAATTAGTTTATGTTATTGTTTGTACGGAAATTATACCAATTCGTGTATCTATTCCTTTTATGCTCCCCTTACACAATGCCCTGTTGTGTCTGTAAGGTATTTTAAATAAATAAATAAACATCTTTCGTTACGCATGAACTGAACATAAAGGCACACTCTAAATTGTGAGAACACTTCAATTGACGCGGTCTGAAAGATATTGAATCAGAACATGAACAATGCGACCATATTTGAGATGAATTTGTTGTGCAACTGTAACAAACGCCGTTACGTGCGCTTGCTCTGCTATTTACACTTGTGATTCCTTGCTGTGAATTCAAACTCGTAGGGTGGGTGAGCTGCCCCACGCAATGATTCATTGTTGACATAAGCATAAAATAAGCAACGTCTTGGGCACGCGCGGTAACGTAGCTACGAGTGAAACGTGGCTAAAACGGGATGCAAAGTGAGTGCATCTGACCCACTGGTCGGGCAAACTGAAAGTGAAAATTTACTAGTGAAACCGAAAGGTGCTACATCTGTTGTTAACTGCAGCACGTATATCATGTTGAGCGTTTGGTGGCGCTGATCTCAGTTCAAGCGAGCCGAGACCACGCATCGGAACGTTCCACTTAAAGCTGCTGGCGGCTGCACATGCCTGATGGGGAAAATGCTGAAAGACATTGCTACTTTGCTTTTGTCATTAATTGCATACAGAAATAAGTTGGTATTGTAGAAACTTATGTGGCATCTACCTGTTCAATGTTCTTTAATTTCTGTGGCGGTCTGTAGAAGGAAAACCTCAACAGTGATCCATGATTGTATTGACGTTCCAGCTGTTGCTGTTTCATAATGCGTGAGCCTTCTCTTAGTCACGGTTCGTATGAATATTAGTCCTACATTTGAAAATGAGTTCCCCATTTAGTTAGGCTGCATAAGAAGCACTTAAAATTCTTTGCAAATGTATATTTACTGCTAGTGCTTGCTTAGTGAGCGGATAATCAACTGCGGTAGTTCAGCGATAGGCATTTATTAACAAACATAAATAAATTTGTGTTCTTTATTTTTTTAGAGCAGTGCGAATAGGAAAATTTTGTGTGGGAAACGAATCGCAATATTGATGTGTGAGTGTGAATCAACTATTTTTGAACATTTGTTGAGTATTTTTTAAATACTTCGAAGTGGAAAAAAGTTGTAAAAGAATCCTAGGCATATTATTATGGGATAGAAATAAGGCATTGCTTTTTTGACTAGGTTAATGAAGATCTGGAGGGAAGGTGCTCCCTTTTTCTGTCAAAGATGGGGCATGGCAGACCGAATTGTATTTATTTATCATATTTGGTGCAACTAATGTGGTGTCGACGGCAGCTTGCATGTGAAAGGTTTCTCTTTCCCCTCTTCCCCCTCAACTTCTGTGGAGGTATTTCTGATTTCGTGGACAATGGCGTGCTCCTTTCGAATTAGGAGTTGCTCATATGTCGTGCAGATGTCTGTGTATTAAAACACCTGAAATTTCAGATAGGGAGAAGGTTCACCCAATTTTTTCGGACTTTTTGGTCTGAAACTTTAAATAAGGCTTCCACCCCTGCCATGCAGGTTTGAACCAGCGCATTTGTGAGTCAATCTGATTATGCCCGTAACGTAGCCCATGAAGCGGTGAAGCATATTATTAAAAAGGAAAGAGTGACTGTAACGGCAGAGTGCACCTTTATGTCGGAACCAGCATTTTCTCGTATCAATGCATTGGGTACCTTAGGCTGAAAGGCAGCTTTGCCGCAAAGTGAGTGTGTAGCGAGACAAAGCAATTGAAAAAAAATTGAAGGGACCATAGTGAATTGAGCATTGACAGTTGTCTTTGGGAAGTTTGAATAGTACAGCTTTCAGTGGAAAATAATCAACTTGCAAATGCTATTCGAAAAATGTTTGAAAGTTCGAGTATATTTGTAGTTCGAGTTCGAGAAGAAAGTTCGAGACTTTTATATACATTATGCTTCGGGCTCAGACAATATCAATTTTTTCCTAAAACATACGTCACGACTCGAATACAAGAAAAGTGACTCGTGCACTCGTAACCAAGACAGGTGGTTAGTACCGTTCAGACGCACAAATTATCTTATGCAGTCATTACAACATAGCCTATCTTCGTTGTTAAAAAAAGTGCAAGGAGAAACATTTTATCCAAATACTTTGACTCGCAAACAAATTAGACACTACTTTTGTAAAATCTACTTCGCGCTCAGTGTTTCAATATACAAAGTATCTACATATTGTGCATCATAGTCATATTTATAGCAGTGCTTTTCTTAGTGTTGTAAATACTGTTGTTTCTTACGTATCGCAATGTACTGTCACATCTCTTCTCACATATGTATTACATTTCTATGTTATTTTTAAGTAGCATGTGTTCATGGGAAATCACTAGTGTTATTCAGCATGTTGCAAGTTCATAGTTTCAATTAAAATGGTGTATTAGATTTGTATATATGCTGAATATCTGTATTTATGTTGGTTTTAGTGTTGCTGCTGCCATGTGAGGGCCTTCAGGCACATTCAAGTTGTACTATGCAGTTTTTCGCCTGAAGGACCCCCAACAATTTCGTTGGAAAATAAAAGCATTTCTGATTCTGATTTGCACACTGTTAATTTTTTTTCTAAAAGTGAGAGCACAAATTTGCTACAAACATATTTAACTTATTTATCCAATTGGGCAATGTTGTAGTGAATCGTTGGTCTTTTGCATGTACTGCATTGCTGCCTGAGGCCTTGTGGAAAAGGAAGCAACGCAGGCCAACTCGAAGATCAAGCTGAGACGGAAAAGGAAAAAAATAAACAGAGAAGTTATTTTCTGCTCTACACTACTGAGCAAGCCTGCTGTTTTCGCCCACGAGCACGTAAAAGTGCATGTTTTCTTCCACAATGCATTTATTACGTAAAGAAAAGGAATACACGAGAACCCGTCATGCAAAGACACACCAGCTCGGTTCTTACCGAACCACACTAGTCCGGGTTTTCCAAAAACACACCAGTCTGTGTCACACCAGAAAACGGCCGTATACAAAAAAAAAACGGCCGTATACGCCAAAAATGGTGTCTGAATTCCCACTCTGGTGTGAACGGGAAAAACGCACCAGACACGGCCTGGTGGATTTTTCGACTGCGAGATCTGCGACTTTTAGGAAAACTCGCAGCGTACAGCAAGACAGCGGGCTTTTGGCCCATGGTGGGATTTTCGTCACTAGCTTTCGCAGGTATTGGCACAAGCGGCGACTCTGCGGGCTGATCTGCTGGCCTGGCTGAGATCTTCAAGCAGTCCGGAGCAGATGGTGCAGCTGAATAAGTTTCTACAGCGAATTCAATGGCACATGGGGCAGTCGCAGGCGTCAAATCTGCGATGGAGAGAGGTAAAATTACTCTGGTATCAGGACGGGAACATCGAAGACAGGAGCCATGTATTTCGGGTTTGAGGATATCTCCGTCGACAGGTCGATGGGCGCGGGAGGGTGGCTTCCATCGCCTGTGCGGACCGTTGTAGGCAGGGGAATGGTCTCGCCTGACTGTGGTGTGGGAGGTGTCCTGGAAGGCGAAGAGCCAGGTACCGCGGTGTCGCTTTTGGGAAAATGACCACGTTTGATGCCGTAAAACTTGAGCGTGGCGTCTCGGAGATTATCGTACAGGCGAGGGCTCCCGTAGAAGTATGTGAGGCAGCGTTTGATGTGATGTGGACGATGATATTCTTATACTTGATACATGAACTCTAGGATTTAGATACCATTGCAATCCAAGGCTGCCGTAGACTCCTCGAACCAGGACTCCAGGCGAGAGGTTTGAAGTTGTGGCAAAGCGGGTCGAATTGGGGCTACCAGGCTTGCGCTGACTGGAACATGGCCGTGGAGCTCGGCAGCAGTTGTGCAGCGTCGGTCGCTTGTCTGCGTGTCTGGGGTCATGAATTTGTAGCAACGAGACAGCGTCCGGCGTAGAGGTGCCATCGTTACCGGTTTAATGGAAGGACAAGAAACCAGACGTACATGAAGCAAGCTGACGAAGACGAGCAGCGGCCGTGGCGTCCAGCCAGCCTCAAGCGCACGAGTATTCTAGGCGCCACACGCCACGAGCCACCAACGTTCGTCATATTTTTTTCTAGCTGGCTGGTAGCCGCTAGCGCTACGCTACAATGTCTTCAGCATAAGTAACCAAAAATGTTTCTTTCTGATGCTGGGATTTCGATTCGTACCCCCGTGATCCAAAAGCGAGTGTCTTTACCACTAGACAAGTTACCAATGCTTGTAAAAAGGGAATACAGGTATAGTGCATATAATATACATGAATGAGCACCCTTCGTGCAAATAAAATACAGAAACATAACACTTTCTAGTCAGAATTTCTTGATTTTTGTGATAATTCAATAAATGTCCTCAGCGGGACACAAAATGACATTGGTATAAAAAAAATGCACTAACAAATAAATCTTTTTTTTTCTTTGCAAAACTTGGCTTTTGGTTATTTTCTTGAAGCGGCTATTACATGTCTTGCCAAAGGAGTAAAAGCGAGCGTAGGTGCGCCATCTAGCGCTTGGTCAAACTTTTTTCTGGGCCGCGAAAAGGCTCGAGCGGCAACTCTTTATATGCTATATTTCTCTATGTCATGTGCACCATCTAGCCGTTGGCCAAACCTTTTTTTCTGGGCCGAGAAAAGGCTCGAGTGGCAACTCTTTATGTTATATTTCTCTACGTCATGAGTAGAGGCCGGATTTTAGGCGCTAAAAAGTGTGTTTTAGGCGCCAAGGACAGGCAGGTAAAAACCATTTTAGGCCCTCAAAAGTATAAATATAGGCGCAATATATTTTCACAAAACTTGAAATATCCCAGAACAACGACGTCAGTGTCTTGTATCTACGACAACAAGCAAAAAGCATATTGTTTGAGATAACAGAAAGGCACCAACAATTGAACATAGGCATGCAATTCCCACACGATTCGCACTATGTGGTCTTTCGTTGTATTGTCCAGCACGGCGGGTCGAGTGTCCATCATTGAATAAACTCTCTCCAAGGTCTCTTTTACTTCGTTGTGGCTAGGAAGGGCAGCGCAAGAGCAAATAACCAGACCACTGATACCCCAGAAGAGAGCGATGCTAGGTCTAATCACGTCGAACCAATGTCTCCTCTATCAGTGAACACCTTAAAGGGCCCATCACTAGCTTTGGGCATTTCGGATCATTCTTTTGATGATTTGCAAAATTACATTACAAGACAGACTCCAGCAACTTCCCTTCAATGGGCTTCGGGGTAATACCTGTATATTATTAACCAACGATTCTAAGTATTTTACAGGCAACAAACTGATTGATTGAAACATGTCGCGTAAAAATGCTCGATTTTGAATGAATGCCACTTGCCCTTCTCGCGGGCGTGCGCCCCAAGATCTAGGGACTGACATAGAGCAAGGAAGATATATCTCTTGCATTCGTGTAGTCGTGGTTCCTGCATAGTGCCATCACCAACCGTGGCAACGCTTAGCTTGTGTTTGGTGCGTCGTCTCTGACCGCAGTGTCAGTGGAATGACGTGGTGTACCGCGGTCACAATACATGATCCTTGCCAGCATTTCTTAAAGTACACGCACTGAGTGATCCATCTCACAGAAAATGCTAATACATAACAGAGAACGTCGAAACAACACAACATCAATGGCTTACGTGCGAAAGTAGACTGGGGCACGTGATGCGCGTGACCTTGCTTACGCATGTTTTTCTTTGTGTGTATGCTGATTTTCCAGCCCCGATACCGAAGAAAACAGTGAAGGAATGAGGCTCGCGATGGCTACATAGGATGAGAGGCAAGAGATTAAGGCTTGATTTTTCGCATTAGGTTTTGGTGGCTCGTAGGAAAACAATATATAAAAATAGGTAAATAATATCAATTGGCCAAATCACCATGGTAGAACGCTTTTCATTGGGCACGCAAGAACTTCTAGTGTCTAACTAAAACTTATTGTGTCACCTAGAGAAGAACGCTTAAAAAGTAAACTACAAAGAAAACAAAAGCTGCATGCACATCACATTTTTTACCCGAAGGCGCTCCAGCTGATGGGTTGCAATGTCAAAGAAAACGCGCCTTCATTGACACAACACACTTTGTTCTCTTTATAAGCCACTTCATTCTGTCACAAAACTAACAAAAACTAATTTATAGAAAAATTATATATGATTCAACATTGTACAATCTTAATTACCATTGCGTGAAGCGACTGTTTAGGTACATTCATTTTCGAATGTGAGTTTTACCTAGAAATGCTTGACATAGCAGCTTTAACCACAGTTTCATTCGACCCGATTAAAGGAATTCCCAACCTAGCTTATTTTTCATTTTGTTACAGCTGTCAGTTTTGAATAATGGCTTAGGTCAAACCTTTAAGCCCTGTTCTTTATTTGTTTATGTTTGTCACCTAAAGGCATATGACCAGAGATCTCATAGGGAACAAGCGTATTCAAGCATACGGTTAATGTATGCTCAATACACCGTTGATTGTAAATATGCCGGCACCTGTCTCAGGCTTCGCGGTATAAAGTGTAACAATTTGGCGACCTTCGTCACCACTCAATCAATAAAAGCATTCCGTGAGTTGCCCTCCATGGTTTTACATTCGTTCTCCTGCTACACGTAGCTGCCCTGAAAAACCGGATGTTCCTTTCCCACCACAACACCCGTGTTTTCAGGGCGGTTCTTCAGTTCCTTCAGGGCACTGGACAGCTGTCTGTAGAAGGCGGTCACCACGTCCTCGGCCATAGACGTCACTTTTATTTTCTTACCCCATCTTTAATTCTCTCTCCTCCTTCCACGGCAGACGCTGAGACGTGCTTCCATTTAGGGATGCAGAAATAGCGTCTTTTGCAGTCCTCATGCTCCTCCTCCAATCACTCGCAGCATGTCAGCTTTGTATTCGTTGAACCTTATAGTGTTGGAAAATATCACTGTTGCATTTTGTACATAAATAACGGCTTCACACCACACTTTAAAGCAAAATTGGGGCTTGAATAGCGCTCATATAGCTTCTCATTTTGAAAACAGCCAGTTATAAGCACTTATAGGCATTTAGGCGTGAACCCCCAAATAGGCATTCATAGGCCCTATAAAAATACCATAAAAGCCCTGCTTAACCTCTAATTCATGCTCATATATCAAAATGACACGATAGGAACACAAGGAACAAAATAGCCATTTGCCTATAGTCCAGTCTTTATTATGTTTCCTAATGTGCCACCGACCACGGCTACTGTCGGGAGGCGGGGGGCTCCTCCCTTTTTATTTTTCTCAGTGAAGCGGCTGGCGCCCCCTTGCTCCCCTCCCTCCAATCCAGCGTTTGGTCAAACTCTTTTTAGCTGGGCCACTAAAAGGCTCGAGTGAGCACTCTTGATATGCTATATTTCTCTATGTCATGACTATGTTTGCTAGTCCGCGGCCGATAACCACTACTATCGGGAGTGAAGAGAGGGGTTCCACCCTTTTATTTTTCTCAGTGGCAGCCAGCGCCCTCTTGCCTCCCCTCATGCCAACGACCATGTTGATATAAAACAGTAGAACAGGTGCAGCAGTTTCTTTTGTTATGAGGCTGGGTGTTGCCGTGGTTGCTTTGTTTGTTGGTTTTCTGGCATGTAATATCTACGACTGAAAGCCGGTTGAAGTTCAGCGCCTGCGCTGCGTGGTTCTTCTCCTCTCCTTCGTCAACGTTCCTTGCACTGCGCCCACAAGGGATGCTTGCACACTGATTCGCAGTAGGAACAAAAAACCTGAGGGGTGATTCGTGTACGGAATTATTGAATTTATTGGCTGGTAAGGTACACATCCGTGCAGCAGTTAGAGGTAGCTCTCTTTCTGACGATGGAAAATGACAGTACGTTTGAATAAAAAAACGCATACTTTTTTTCTGATATACAAAGGAATAGTCATATTGGGGCATAGAAACCATGATTTACCTAAAAATATTCAGTCCTGCATATACAATATACAAAGGCACAATTCAAACGACCTTAGGCCTTATTTCAAGATGAAGTTGCGACAAATAAATGCTGACAGACACAATATCTGAAGGCGCCAAGGCGCCATCGCTTGCATTGGCACTATTGCACTATATGGCATTCAGAGACTGCATTTGTCGGTAGGGTTCATGGGCGAATCTTTTGGGCAAGTGAACCACTTTGCAAAGCCGCGGCTGTGGCGCATCGCCTCGTTGCACAGGGCCTCGTTCTTTGCAGCTTCTGTCCCGCCCACATGACACAGAGTAAAGCAGCTCGCCACGAAAAACAGCTGAGCATCGCTGAAGCGCTCCAGACCACGGAGTCGTTGCCTCGCAATGACAACGCCTCCTTCGTGCGAAACCAGGCTGAGCGCGCTGTAGGCGCCCTGCACGGCGAAAGCGTACGCCAGGCTGGCATTTGGAAAGCAGCGAGGCTCGGGCGTCGCCAGCTGGTGCCATGAATCGGCGAATTCGAACACCTTGTTCGTGATCTCGTGGGCCACGAGCGTGCCGAGTGCTCCCAGTTTCCACGTAGCCGGTGCACCATCGGCGTAAAGTGGAGACGCAGCAGCGCCGAGTGGCACGAAGAGGGCATTCGTTTCGAGCGAGTACAGCGGCCGGACAGCGGTCTGCGGATGCTCCCATCCGTCGCCGTAGGGAGCGGTCGCCCTGCCCAGCTGCCGCAGCCGCTGGCGGGAGCTCTCTCGCAGTAGTGTCAGCGTCATATTCAGGCAGTCCCCCTCAAAGTCCGGCAGGTGCCTGAGCGGAGAAGACCAAAGGCAGCGGATTTTGACCTTTCACGTGGCTCTTCATGACCAAGATAATCGAGTGGTTAAGTTGGCGTCAACACGAGTGAAACAAAAGTCGCGAAATTCTAACGACGCACTTGCATCACAATGATGACATCATCCTACGACACGGTCGCTTGGTCAGTGGTGAGCCAATTAGGGAGGCAGTGCAAATCAATGTTAAATGCTCAAGACTTTCGTATTTGGGGTGAATGCACCGAGAAGAACAGGGCGTTTGCCTTCGAGTCCTCTTACGGGACTTTATTGATTTATTTATTTGAATATACTGCACCCCAAGTACATGTCTATAGTAGGAGTGGATGAGTAATACAGCATGAAAGCAACAGAGAAAAAAAAACAACAATATAAAACTGAAATACACTGGAGCATAACACAAAAAAACAACACTTTGCATATGACAAACAAGAACTTACATATGTTCGAAAGGGTTAGTAGCGGTATTACTGAAATTTTTTATTGCTAGTTAGCGAATCCCCCCCAGTAGGAAATTTCAAAGCTCTATAGTACGCGAAAAAACACTCAACTTGAATTTTTTTGTACGAGCAAATAAAGGCCTTTTGTTCAAGTTGTGGGAGCTTCGGGTGCAAGTTTTGGTCGGAAATACTATGTCGTTACCGCCAAGGATGCCAGTGGAGAAGTGGATGACCTATATAGTAGTTTTAAAGATTCAATTCGGTAACGATAATGCAATGATACTATGTTTAGGAATTTTAGGACCTGTGATGGTGGGAAGTTGTGGCTGTAGTTACGGCATATGAATCGGAAAGCTTTACGTTAGACGCTATCAAGTATTTTGAGGTCATTTTGTTTGTGAGGATGCCAATCTATAGATGAGGATTCTAAAATAGGCCGAATCAACGTTTTATACACACGTAGTTTGGTATCGCAGGGCGATTAGGCTAAAGCACGGCGCAAATAAGCTAATTTTTTTAAAGGTTTCCGACTGATGTATTTGATTTGGCTAGCGCAGGAAAGTTTTTTTGTTAGAATGCCACGTAGATATTTACAATTAGACACTTTTCTAAGTTGTGTACCATCCAGTTGATAATCAAATGAGAATAGGTTCTGTCCTTTCGTAAATGACATGAAGACTTTTTTGTTGCAATTTGCGTTATTATGTCGTGTTTTGCACCAAGCGTTGAAAGAAATTAGTGCTTGTGAAAGACAGTGATGATCTGTCGGAGAATTATGAGATTCGCACAATACGCAATCGTCAGCATAAAGTCTTAATTTAAATGAGGTGCAGTGTGGAAATTATTTGATATATATGATGAGAAATAATTATTCATGTACCGATTGCTGCGAAACACCCGACGTGACGTCAGCAAGGGTTGACTCAACTGAATTTAAAGAAACAAATTGTGAACGATAATGAAGGAAACTGGCAATCCAAGAAACAAGACGGGACTTATTAAGTATAAAATCAAGTTTCACTAGCAACTTGGAATGAAGTACAGAGTCGATATCTTTAGAGAACTCAATGAAAATGGCATCTATTTGATTACCAATACGTAGGTTAGAGGTGACGACATGAATGAAAACAACTAATTGTATAACAGTGCTGTAGCCACGACGGAAACCGTGCTGAGCTGGCGTTAGAACTTCATTAGAGTCGAGAAATTTCATGCATGAGGAAGGCTGTGAGCATTTGCTACTAAGTCAAGGTAGGCCACACGTACAAGTTTAGCCGCCTCCACTAAATTATCATTGTAAAGCTATGAAGATGGCACGTGCCTCTGTCTAAATAATAAATATGTCATGAAAAAATGAGCTATGTTTTTATTGATCAGCACAGTCCACTTTCTCGTAGATATAATTTTATTTGGGCGATTGTATCGTCTGTCTAATACATGACGGCGTTTGTTTAACCATCTAATCTCGCTTCTTAGGTGTGCCAACACTGTAAGATGTAGCATAATAAAAAATATAATATTATCATCACATGGTTGTCATCCACTGGCCATCAGTTTTCCATCACCAGTATCACTGTAAAGTGCTTACGTGAATAAGACGTATTCAAGTTTCCTTCCTATTCCTGTGAATATTGTCGTTGAAGCAATGATGCTTATGATGCAGCAGCTGCTTTTATATCGCGGCGCCTTCAGTATCACTTGGCAGTAAATATTCCTGAATGGAAACGCATGTCGAATTAGGCGTCAAAAGCACTTTTCGCAGAGAGTAGCAATTGAGTTATTGCCTGCATCTATCGCTCGCCGTCGTCATTGTCGTGGAGTTGTATTTGGCTTTAAATGATGTGCTGAAAACTCCTTGACCTAATGAAAAGTGGGTAATTATTTTAGGTCATGTGAATATAAATCTTATTGATGACACTAACGCAGAGGTTTCTGAATACACTCCACACTTCAGAGGGCTTGATTATGAGTGTGTCATAAATAATACACCATTTATTCTGTGATACACTATGCCGTATTGTAAATGTTTTGTTTGACCGCTGGGTTCTTGAAAATGCTATATTTATTACCATCATAAAAAAAGTCGACAAGAGTTCAATCTCTCTTCACCAGCCCATAGCCGTTTGTGATGTTATGTTTGTGTTCAGAATTCGCCCCAAAAAGAACGACACAGTACGCAGGTGATCAAGCGCACATAGATCATACTTACACATGCGAATGACATGAAAGGGTTGACGAACACAGTTAAAAAAACATATCCTGTCCGCTACGTGCGAAAGTCAAAATATGGTCATATGGTTTAGTGTTCACGATGTAGTAGCCGACAATTCCATAGAGTCCAAGTCGTCTAGTGTCTGATAAGGGGCTCAGTGAGCACCATGGTCACGTATAGAGGCGCGCCTGTTGATCCCGGAGTTCCGCACCACTGGAACTGCTCCGTGAAGACGTACTCGGCGCCGCGTGGTCGTGGACAAACCCTCAGTGTGACCGTGAGTACAAAGTGGCAAGGATTGGCCCGGCCTTGTGCCTGGCCTCGTGCCCAGACCCTAGCCTGATATTCCTTTTGTAGTGGAACAGATGGGATTGTTTAAATTACGCCGAGGCAACAGGAAGTAGGCCTGCTGGTTCTCCCATGCACCGGAAGCCCAGCGAAGGAGATAGCCCTGGAACCTTCCGATGCCCGCGCACAGCACTCGCACTGCCACGCTTTCTCGAGCCACACGCGCACACGATTGCTGTTCTCTTCGCCACCGCACAGCACATAAACATTTACCACGGCGCGCAAATTCAAACCGTCGCACAGGTCATCACCGAGTCGCCACCTCACAGCGCACTGTGTAGTTCTGGCATAGCCGAACCCGCACATCCACATATCATCACACTACCCCCTATTTTAAGAAAGTTGTTCACAACTATTGTAGAGCGAGAAAAGCGGGAAAGAGTTTACGCATTGCACGTTTGGAGTTTGCGTGGCTAGAGGTTTCTATTTACATGGTAAGCATGACATCAATGCTCGGTCTTGGCTCGCGATCTGAGAAGAATATCTTGTTTAGCTCCCTGAGGTCAACGCAGAGTCTAAGCATATTGTCTGTTTTTTTCACCACTACGACGGGGGCGTGGTACGGCGACCTAGACTTCTCAATGGTACCCAACTTTAGCATATCTTGTACTTTGCTTTCAACCTTATCTTGCAGGGCAAACGGTATGGGGTACCGAGGAACGTGCACCGGTTTGTCGAATGTAAGACGAAGTGAACACTCTACAAGCTCCGTCTTTCCAGGCATGTCTGAAAAACTACCAGTGTTCTCTTCCATTAGGTGTTCCACTTCTCCAGCCTGTTCAGCTGTGTGGTCCCTGCAAAGATTAACATCAATACAAAATTGCGTGTCATGCAGGTTCAATACAGGCGTGAGATCAACTTTGTCTCTAGGTCCTTCGATGGTGCTTTCGTTGACTTCTGTTGTAACTCACACATGTTGGGGGGAGGAAAAAGAATTGATCGCAGAGAACAGCTCCAGCGTTCAGCTCTCGAAGTTTTCTCGATTTTTTCTGCGACTTCTGCAATCTGAGACAAGAACACTGGGGGACGTGGTCCCGTAAAATGGGGGATCAAACCCCGCCCACCTTCCAGGCCCTGGACCGTCTCATCAGGGTGCGTGCGATGTGAGTGACTGCTTTGGCCCCAACGTGGTGCAGAGTTACGCTTCTGATGGCTCTTCCCCCGAAGACATGGCCTCGGACAGTGATTTCACCCCTGTTCCAAGCCGCCGTCTGAAGAGAATTATCAGAAGGACGTCACCGAATGGTCGACAAGCACCGAAAACGGTGAGTAGCATGCAGTCCTTCGCGATGTCGTACACGCCGACAACGACTACAGACGTCCTGAACACTCTAAATAGATAGAGTTTGTCGGAGTATTTCGAACGTATCGCACCTGGCCAGGTTGAAGAAATACGTATAAATACCCACAAGAAGATCGTGTTGGTGGAGGTTACTTCAAAGGCTATACTGGACACGCTAAAGGCCATTGTCCAGTTGGGAAACATTGTAGTGCGCGCATTTTCCGCGCACGACAAGGCAACTACCATAGGCGTCATTTATGATGTGGACGAAGAGATTACAGACTCAAGCCTCGAGAAATTGCTTTCTTTGACGGCTCCTGTAATTGGTTTTCACTGCTTTGGATGGTCGCGTTGTTTGAAAGTAGTGTTCGAGTCCGAGTCGTTGCCTACTCACGTCAAGGTTGGATATGTGCGTCATCCGGTACGCCCTTATGTACCAAGGCCTCTACAGTAGCATAAATGTTTGAAATTTGGGCATGTCAGTGTAGTTTGTAAGGGTGTGGTAACTTGCAAATAATGTGGTGCACGTCATGACGATGGCAACTGCAGCGCTGCCACAAATTGTCCTAACTGCACGGGCGCCCACGACTCAACCTCAAAGAACTGTCGTAAAATGAGGAACCAAATAACTATCATGAAAAAGATGGCTGGGGACCATTCCACGCACAGAGAAGCTGGAAGGGCTGCCCGACACATTATACGTCTTTCACGACACCGACGCAAACGAGGGAGCAGTGCTAACCGAGTTGAAGAACTGACATCAAACGTCCAGGCTTCACCTTCTCGTCGCTTGCTTTTACCGGCCAGAAATGAATATGTATGTGCTTCCGTACCTTTACAGCCGACGAATGGATGAGCCAAACAGCCACCAGCCCGAAATACTTCGGAGTGGCCTTCTTTACCATCAAGACCCACGTGTACGCCTTCCACGCATAATGCTACTGAACGCAGCGAGCAGGATGACAAGATAGATAATAATGACATCAAGAGTATGCTTAGAAATTTGATGGGTTCTATGCGCAAGATTCTTAGTGGTCTAATCACTCCGGCGGCTGAAGCTGCTGTCCAGTTACTTGAGGTGCTGGAGCCACTTGTTGTTTTTCAGTAAGCGAACATGGTCTCGATGTTCGAAGATCGCATGCGGCAGACGCTTGTTATGCAGTGGAATGCTCGTGGTTTACGTGGCCATCTCGCTGATTTCAGACAGTGGGTATTGAAATACCAGTTCCCAGTTTTTGTCATCTGCGAAGCAAACATGGATTCTACCTTCCGCTTATCTGGGTACGTACAGCTTTGGTCTCTCAGTGATCACCGTGCAATCAAGGTGCTAGTTTGTGTACGCCGCGATATGACGTACGTACGGCATGACATTCTGTCGCATACAACGAATGATTACGGTTGCTTGACTATAAAGTATAAGGGGCGCACGTTGTGAGTTATTGCAGGATACATCCATCCAAGTGCGAAGATGGACTGCTCCCACATTAGGTCTGTGCTTCAGGCTGCTCAGAACCCAAACATTGTCTTTGAATATTTCAACGCTCATCATCCCCTCTGGGGTATCACTGTAATGAACGGCCGTGGCAGAGATTTGTGCGACTTCGTGTGTGATTTTGGACTAAGGGTGCTGAACGACGGATCGACTACTTTCATTCGGGGCACTTTTTACAGTAGCTGCCTCGACATTACATTTGTATCCAGGAGTCTCCTGTCTTCTGCAGCTTGGCCCACGGGTATTGAGACTCACGGTAGTGATCACTTGCCAACATATGTTCAATTTAGGTGGTACCGCCATGCAGCCAAACTCTGCAACATCAGACAGACTGGCGTCTCTTCAAATCATCTGTGAAAACCAGCTGTCAGCGCACTACTACACCATCCGTAGTAGAAGACATCATTTCTTCGTCCCTGCGTGACACAACAAGACAAGTTACCATTCCGCTGCAACGATCAGATATCGACTTACAATACGAGGCCTTTCGTGATATCCGTCGCCGCGCAGAACGGCGTTACAGAAGAACAAGATCACCGTCAGACCTCTCAGCCTGTCGTCAAGCTCAACGACACGTTCTTTGGCATCTCGACAAGCTGGACAGGCAACGATGGAGGTCGTTCTGCGGTTATTTGGACCGAAGGCAGCCTCTCTCTAAAATCTGGTGGATAGTATGAAGTCTACAATCTTCTGCACAACAAATTTGGCCAATCCGTACGGCAAATCTACATAAGGATCGGAGTGAATTAGAGGTAGCCAAGGACTACTGTAGCCTTGTCGTCTCAACCGCTCACACTGTGACCCAAACTCTTACCACCACTGTGCCCCCGTGTTTTGACGAACACCTCGAAGTGCCTTTTACGACGCAGAAACTGGACGCTGCAATTTCACTTTCCCGACGCTCATCGGCACATGGGCCGGATGGAATTACACACGCTGCACTTCACCCCCTTGATACAGAAGCACGACAGATCCTGTTATCTTACTACAACACATCCTGGGAGTCAGGAAATATTCCAGATAAGTGGAAGTGCAGCCGCATAATCGCACTGCTTAAACCGGGAAAGTGCCCTAATGAGCTTTCATCTTACCGGCTGATCGCCTTAAGCAGCTGCGTTGGCAAAGTCATGGAAAGGATGGTAATGTCGAGATCAGAGTGGTTCCTAGAGAGCAATAATCGCTTTCCTGCGTTCATGAATGGCTTTAGGAGAGGCCGATCAGCCATTGACGGGGTCATCAACTTGGTCTCCGATGTTGAACAGGAAAGATGTCGAGGCAGATTAGTGGCTACTGTTTTTCTTAACATTAAAGGCGCCTACGACAATGTCTTACATTACGCCATTCTTGATGCGCTTGGGGATCTAGAAATCGGTGGACGACTGTAAGCATGGATCGTGAGCTACCTTGGCGACCGTACCGTGTATATGTCGACAAGCGATGGAGATACAGACCATTATAAAATTCACCGTGGTGTTCCCCAAGGGAATGTTCTCAGTCCGACACTTTTTGACATCACCTTGATTGGACTAGCTACTGAACTACCTGACACGGTGAAGGTGAGCACATATGCGGACAACATCTGCATCTGGGCTCCTGGAGCTACGCGCCCCCAACTGCGTGCTCGACTGCAATGCGCAGTGACCATCACAGCAAGGTACCTACGTCGTCAGGGTCTCGCACTGTCAACTGAAAAATGCGCAGTGCTTGCATTTACATGAAAACAAATGACAAGATACCCACTAACTTTGAATGGAACAGAAATTCCTGCTGCTGCGCAACACAAATTCCTGGGTGTTATCTTCGACCGGAATCTATCGTGGTCAAAACACATCACAGCCTTGAAGTCAAAGCTCAAGAGTATTTATTGTCCACGTTCTTCTCGTCATAGCCGGAGCAAGATGGAGCCCTTCGGAGGCAGCTTCCTGCAACTGTACCAATATTTATTCGTAGGGTACTTACGATACAGCATGCACGTGCTTTCAAGCTTGAAGCCTAGTTGTGCGAGCACGCTAGAAAGCATGCAAGCTCAAGGGTTGCGCCCATGTTTGGGCTTAACTCAATGCACATCAACCAAGGGAACTCTCGCCGAAGCTCGGGCTTATCCAATCAAAGTATATGTGCTCTTCAAGCATCTTCGAGTCCACCTTTGCCGCTTGACTCGACAGAGGCAACATCTCCTATCAGGGCTCCCTGCCAGCCACCGAGACTGCAGTTATTCAAGAGTTATATCGCGGCTCGAGAACATCGTACCGCCAAGATTCTCTCCCCCACGTGTTCCTCATACACCTCCGTGGCTCCTGCCTAGACCACTTGTCATACTTCAGATCCCTAGGATTATAAAGAAGTCCCTTGTATTATCGATAGGCCTAAAGCAGCTTACACTGCTGCACATTTATACTATATACGACGGTTTGGCGCACGTATATACTGATGGATCTACCACGTCGTGTACCTCCGCCCCAGCCTTTGTCATCCCGAAGATGAAGATAGCTCGGCGTTTCAAGATAGATCACAAGATCACATCAACAGCCGCGGAACTTGCTATTCAGGAGGATATGTTTCATGTCGACAGAACCCGCTGGTGAATGGATGATACTGTGCGATGCCAAAGCTGCTCTTCAAACCATCGATGGTTTCATGAGACAAGGTTCATATCATACTTTATCGATTGAAATTGCAGGGCTTCTTGGCACTGCTACAAAAAGTGGACATCATGTAACATTCCAATGGATACCTGCTCATTGCGGCATAATGGGCAATAAAGAGGCGGACGCTGAAGATCAGAGAGCTTTAAATAGTGCCCCGGAAGTGTGCATCGCATTTTCTCGAAAAGATACTAACATCCTACTTTGACGCATAATGCGCAACTCCATCTTAGAGCACTGGGAAAAACCAGAACACCAGCACAAGCGGCTGCACAAATGGGACCCGGAATTGAAGTTCCGTATGCCTCACAAGTTAAAGCGAAGCATCTCATGCATTATCCACTGCATTCGCCTCGGTGTGGCTTACACGAGACGTTACACCCACTTGATTGGCTGTGATGACACAGGTCCCAATTGTGGTCACTGTCGGTTGCCAGAAACACTTGAACATATATTTTGCGACTGTCCAGTGATCACCTTCGTGACGGAGGGATGTCGAATTCGCGAACGTCAGCAACTGATATCTTCGCTTGGCCGATATATTAGTCGACCATTAACCGATGAAATTGTGTTAGGTTCTTGGCCTGACGCCAGCAGCGTCACATGTGGTTATGCGAGCCGTCATCGCTTTCTTAGAAGCCACTGCACTGGATGCACGTCTGTAGAGTTACCCAGCCTAATAAGAACATTTCATCTCTCTACCTTACCATCGTCATTCATCACTGTTTCACTCCCCAGTCACCCTTCCCCAGTGTAGAGTAGCAGGCCAGAGCAAACTATAGCTCAGACCGACTTCTCTACCTTTCTGTAAATGAATTCTCTCTCTCTTTCTTTCTCTTTCACACGTGTTGGGGCTGGCTAGGCTCACGGTCTTCATACGTTTGAAGCATATTTACGTGGTACATTTTGGTGGCCTTTACAAAGAGATCAACGACGTAGTCTACATCATTTTGTCACTCTATCACTGAGAATGGCCCTTTCCATTGCACAAGGAGTTTGTTGGTGTTGGTCGGCAACAATATAAGGACTTTGTCACCTAAGGCCAATTTCCTTGAACGGCTCTTCCTGTCATAGTGCGTTTTCTGCTTGGAGCGAGCCTTCTCTAGTCCTTCATGCAATATCTCACGCGTCTCCTCCAGCCGATTACTCAATTCAAGGACATAAGTGTAGGCCGTTCGGGTTTCTCCATCGAGTTTCTCATTAGTTCACAGCTATCTTAGGACTGTCAACAGTCCTCGAACATGATGACCGTAGATGAGCTGGAAAGGAGAGAACCCAAGGCTAGCTCGTGGTACTTCTCGGCAGGCAAAGAGCAGCGGGCTGAGGTACCTATATCAAGATCCTGGTCTCTCTTGGCACATACATTTTAACATCATCTTCAAAGTGCCGTTGAGTTTCTCGACGAGGCCATTCGCCATGGCGTGGTATGACGTCGTCATGAGCAGCTTCAGCGAAAAAAGCTGTCTAACTTCTTTCATTAATTCGGAAGTAAAGCTTGCTCCTTTGTCTGTAGCCGTTTTGGGTAACCTGATGCGAAAAAATATTTCAATGAGTGCTTCGGCAACATGAACGGCGTCAATAGCAGGAAGTGCTACAGCACCTAGATACCTTGTTGCAAAATCAATCAGCGTCAGCACGTATCGATTTTCGCGGTCCGACTTTGGTGAAGAAGGGCCGATTACATACGCTCTAACTATTTCGAACGGAGTGCGGATCAGAGGCATGTTGCCAAATAGAGCAACTCTACCTTTTCTTTTAGGTGTTGTCCTTTGGTATATGTCACAGGATTTTACGAATCGTTTTGCGTCTCCGTGCAAGTCTGGCCAGTGAAATTCTTGCGGTATACGATCAGTCGTCCTTTTAATTTCTTGCTGCCCAGCCATGATGTTTTCATGGGCAACTTTCAAAACATTCCGTCTTAACTCCTTCGCAACAACCACCTGCTTGAATCTACCTGTCGCAAGGCGGCAGCGATGGTAGAGCAATCCATTTTCCCCACTAATTGATAGCTGTGACCTTTGACAGATTTGATTTCTCTGTTTAGCTTATCAAAAATCGATTTTAGATTCGAGTTCTTCTGTTGCACTTCAATAAGTCGTGCCTTCGTAAAGTAACTTCTGGGACGCATCTTGTGCATCTTGTTTTGCTTTTGTTGTTGCACTTTTGTCTTTGCCACGATTGCAGACTGTAGAGGGTCCCATGGCTCCTTTTCCTCCGTCACAATGGCTTTCTCCCAGTCAGGATCAGGATCGTATGGTCCCCTGACGCTTTGGAGATTTCCCAAACCACGTCATACAGTGGGTCGTTCATACAAGCTACCTTTATCTTGCCTAGAAAGTAATATGTGCTTACTTGTACGATGACTTCTGCCAGGCGATTGGTTGAACCATCAAGGAAAACAACTTTGCATGTTTTGCTCGTCAAGCACTCTTCAGTAACGAGTTTGCGTCTGACGATTGCTGTACGGCAGCCTGGGTCCCAAAGCACGTGAACCTTTCGCCCAGCAGTCGTTCTTCAACTAGTGGCATTTTGTCGCCTATCAAAGGCACAGAATGTTCTCTGACCTCGTCGTGCTTACTTGAGCAGCTAGTTTACTTACGAACGCCTTTCGAGGTTCTTGCCTGACGAGGTCCAGTTGCTGAAGGTTCCGTGGATGCAGTTGGTTTGCTCTCTGTGCGCTGGCCTCTGCAATTTTCGGCTGTGTGTCCCTGCTTGCCATACAGCTTGCATTTCAGCGTTCGTTTAGGTGAGCTGCGACAGTCAGGAGCTGAATGACTGAATTAATTGCAGAGAATGCACTTAATTTGTGGTTTTCGGGACGCTTTATGAGGTTTCTCGATGAAGTGCCTCACGTTATCGGGATTTGTCCCAATGTGCTGCAACCTCTGTGCTTTTAGGAAGTGATCAGTAAACTAAGAAAGTTTATCCAGAGATTTTCGCTCTCGTTCTATTAATAAAATTACTAGTTTTGCTTGGCAACAGTGTAGGAACTACTCGGAGGTTGTGTGATGACGTAGTCCTTGGTATGTTTTCGACACGTTGGCCATATCGGTCTAATGATCAAAATAAATCGCAATGCTTACGGCTAACTACGTTCCAGGTTCGCCATCCACGGCTCTTGCCTTCCAAAATTTGTCTTGGTAACCATGTGCTGTAAATTGGAACTTCTGATGCAAGAATTTGTTCACCTTCTGGCAATCTAGTGAAACGGCGGGAGTCCAGCGGCCAATCACAGTTAAAGCGTTTCCCGCGAGGCACATGCTCACAGGAAGAGCCGATTTTACTTGCGGCCAAGCCTGACCGGTTGCTACTCGCTCAAATCTCTGCAAGTAAGCGTGCAAGAAGTCGCGCTTTTCATCGAATAGGGGAAGTCGCTTCTATGGGTTGAGATGTGAAGAAGTGATGGGTACACGCAAAACGTTATTATTTGCAGCAGGTGCATTACTAGCGGCTTCCTGAAGCGGTAGCTTTAGCATGGGAATCTCACGCCGTCTTTCGTCAGCTTGTCTGGCGGCATCCCGTTCTGCAGCTCTCTAATCCCTTTGCTTTGCCTGTTGCGCCTTGATCCACTTGGCTAGTTCAGCACCGGAGAGTCCTAGCTGAAGTCCTATTGTGGTGGACTTTATGAAGTCTATGGTGACGTCTAGCGTATCGTCGTACACGAGCGGAACTGTCTTCTTTCACTGTAATATTGGGCGTATCTTGGCAGGCTCACCAAATTGTGGTGTTATGTTTGTGTTCAGAATTCGCCCCAGAAATAACGACGCAGTACGCAGGTGAACGAGCACACGTAGAACATAAATATACACGTCGATGGCATGAAATGGCGGACGAACACAGTTGAAAAAGCATATACTGTTCGCTACGTCCGGGAATCAAAAGATGGTCATATGGTTTATTGTTCACTACGGAGTAGCCGACGATGTCACCAAGTCGAAGTCGTCGAGTGTTCGATGACGTAGCTCGGTGAGCGCCATGGTCACGTATTTAGAGGCGTGGCCGTTGATCCCGGAGTTCCGGCCCACTGGAACTGCTTCGCGAAGACGTACTCGGCCCCACGTTGTCGTGGACGAACCATCGGTGCAACGGTGAGTACAAAGTGGAAAGGCTTGGCCCGGCCTCGTGCTCGGTCCTTCGGCCGATGTTGCTTTAGTGGTAAAACAGGCGAGAGTGGTTCGAATACGCCGAGGCATCAGGAAGTAGGCCTGCAGGTTCTCCCGTGGACCAGATGCCCAGCGAAGGAGACAGCCACTGTCGCGCTTTCTCGAGCCACACGCGCACCAGATCACTGTCCTCTTCGCCACCGCACGGAACATTTACAATTCGCCCCCCTCCCACAGCGCGCAATTTCAAAGCGTCGCACAGGTCAACACCGAGTCACCACCACACGGCGCACTTTGTTGTTCTGGCTTAACCGAACCCGCGCATCCACATATAATCACACAATTGTTTTTTCAGTAGTTTCATCGAAAAAAATTTTAGCGGGACGTTTAGACCTTCACAAGTATCACATTTCTTCTACTACGCAATTTGGTTTCAGACACGGAATCTCAACCAAACATTCCCTATTATCGCTAACAGACAAAATAAATCTGATGTTGACAGTGGTGATGTTGCTGGTGTCATTTTTTTGCTTTAAAAAATCGATTTTATTATACACGATATTTCATCTCAGAAAGTGGAGTCATTTGTTCTATTAGGCGTTACTACGAAAGTAATTCGTGGCCATCTCCGTGATCGAGAGCAGTTAGTATGTGTGTATGGTACCCATCCCAACTCTAAAGCTATTATCATGAGTGTTCCCTATAGATTTATTTTGGGTCTGCTTTCATTCCCAATCTATAATAATTATCTTCCTCAAAGTCCAGCTCACTCGTTCTGCAAACTCTATGACGACGATAGCACTATACTAACTACAGATAAAGGATTTCACTTAATGTTACTTAAGGTAAATACTGACACAATATGTATTGGTGAGTCGTTCGAAATGAATAAATCAATATTGTGACGATGGAACGCGTTTATTTACAGGAAATGGTTGAGATCGGTACAGCTCAGAGCCAGAAAACCGGAGACCGAGCTGCTCCTGAGCCAGACCGCCTCCACCTCCTCTTCTTCATCCGCCCATCGAGGTGTGTCATTTCCCCCGTTCGCAGACGATGCCCACTGGGCGAGTCAATAGGAAGGTTGGTGGTGATATGGCTTGAGGCGCGCGACGTGTGTCAGCTGTGTCTTGCTAGAGCGCCGACCATTGCTTGTGACGCCGGAGATGACGTATGTGACGTCACTGAGACGGTCAATGACTACAAATGGTCCGGAGTAGCGGGCCAGAAACTTTTGGCATAAACCACGTTTGCGGACAGGTGTCCACAACCACACCAGGTCACCCTTTGTGTAAGCAACGGAGTGATGGTGGGCGTCGTACCGGGTCTTGGAGCGCTGTTGAGATGCAATGGTTCGAAGGCGTGCGACGCGACGGGCTTCTTCAGCGCGGCATAGTGACTCGGCAACCGATGTTTCCACATCTAACGTAAAAGGCAGAATGGTGTCGAGACAACTGCGAGTGTCAATATGAATACTAAAAGAAAATGGCAGATCCCACGTACAGTGGGCATCGATGATATGCGAAGCTTGAAAGAAATGTTGATATGCCACTTTAAAATATACACAACGTTACAAGGTGGAAGTAAATGAGGCTGTACATGACTTTCATGTCATGATTATCATGTTTTAATGTGTTATTTGCATTCATCATCTATTCACGTCACGTGATTCCAAATTTACTATATGTGGAGATGAGGAAACGGCCCCGAGCACGCTATGAGCATGGTATGTTTTCTTGTTCTTAGATGACACGCGTGTCGGCATTACCATGTTTGCACCTGTGGTATATTTCGTCATTCATTGACGACACGTAACACCAATTTTGGTATATGTGCAGCTAACAAAACGGCTGCGAGCACATCATGAAGGACCCAGATAGAGATATATATGTGGGGTTTAACCTCCCAAAACCACCACATGAATATGAGAGACGCCGTAGTGGAGGGCTCCGGGAATTTCGACCACCTGGGGTTCTTAAACGTGCACCCCAATCTGAGCACACGGGCCTACAACATTTTCGCCTTCATCGAAAATGCAGCCGCCGCAGCCGGGATTCGAACCCGCGACCTGCGGGTCAGCAACCGAGTACCTTGGCCACTAGACCACCGCGGCGGGCATGAAGGACCCAATATACTGCAATGTAGCGCTGACGCACGCGCACGCTGGGCACAGTGAAGCTACGTTAGCAAAACGCGAGCACTGTATAATTTGATGCCAGACGCGACCAGCGTCCATCGGCGTGGCTCGATGGAAACCGGGGCGAAACGTGACATACTGCATTTCGCACCGATTCCATAAAGTAACATTACTCTATGCCGATGCGTCACCCTGAAAACACTGCGTCTACCTCTTTTTGTGGCGAAGGGACGTCGAATGCGCTGAAACGCGCATGCGTGAAAGAAACGCAGCGCGGCGGGCGCCTGCGAGTATATATGGCCGGACCGACGCCTGGCGTGGCAACGCCGGCGTGATGCGACGAAATGAACGCTGGCGAGCACGCGCACCGTGTTATGCCGAAATGTATTGGCGCCTTGACTGTGGCATGTAGTCATGTTCTGACATGACATGCATCCCATGATGTTTGTACTGGTCACATACCTTCGTCATCCATTGGCGTCACGTAATACCGAATTGGACATATGTGCAGCTAGCGAAATGACCGCAAGGGCATCATGAGTGTGGCATGTAGTCATGTTGTTACATGACACGCATGTCGTGATTATTATGTTTTGATGTGTCATTTACCTATGTCGTCCGTTCACGTCGCATAATACCGAGTTTGGTACATGTGAAGCTAGTGAAATGGTCATGATCGCTTCATGAGCGTAGCAGTAGTCATGTTGTTACATTACCCACACCAAACGTTTATCAGGTTTGCACTAGTATCATACCTTCGTCATCAATTCACGTCCCGTATTACCATACTTGGCATAAGTGAAGCTATTGAAACGGCCACCAGTGCATCATAAGTGTGGCATGTAGTCATGTTGTTACATGACAGGCATCCTATGATTATCATGTTTGCACCAGTCACATAACTTCCTAATCAATTCATGTTCTGTAATACCAAGTTAGGTATATGTGACGCTAGCGAATCGGCCCCGAGCGCATCATCGTGGCATGTAGTTATGTTGTTACGCGACACGCATGCTATGATTTTCATATTAGGGTCTGTGCCTTGTGTTCGCCTTGCAATCATGACATACCGTACCGGTTTCGCAACATGTCATGTGAACGAAACCACCGCAAAGGCAGCAGGACCATGATATGTAAATAATTAGATTCATGACCTACAATTCATGATTTTCAGGTTACGACTAGTCAAATACGTTCTTCATATAGTCATGTTATGCCACACCAAGTTTGGTATTGATACCATGATCAAAGCGGCTAGAAGAGGTAAAAGTCGTATGTGGCTAGATAGATAGATAGATAGATAGATAGATAGATAGATAGATAGATAGATAGATAGATAGATAGATAGATAGATAGATAGATAGATAGATTAATTGATAGATCGATCGATCAATCGATAGATAGATAGATAGATAGATAGATAGATAGATAGATAGATAGATAGATAGATAGATAGATAGATAGATAGATAGATAGATAGATAGATACGCTCAAAGTTGCCGAAGTTCACTAAGAAATGCTTCGCATATAAAAGTCAAACTTGGTTGTGTTTTCGTCGAGTAATTGAAATATATCTCGGAATACTTCTGTTTATGTAAGAGATACTCAAATTCTTCGCTACTTCTAGAACGACGTTCCTCGGTGTTAAACGTGCTGAACATTTAAAGTTTCAGTCTCATGCTTTACTGCTAATGCGGAAAGTATCAAATGCCATTCGAATCTTTTCAAAAGTTCACCATTTCTTTTGTTTTAAAATATTGTCGTCACTTGATTACGCTTTTTTCACAGTAACTTAATATACTACATTTCATTATGCAGAAAGTTGTATGCCGTTCATTTATCAACCATCCAATATCTTAGTGCCTACAGCTTCGCGGGTCTAGAGGCCAGTTAAACCTTCGCCTTGCACGTACATCCACGAGTGCGTGAGTGAGCGTAGTTATGGCTGTTTTGCGCAGTGCATCGCGTGCCGTGACGTCATGCCTGGCACACTAGCACTCCAGTGGCTCAAGGCCAATGAAACGTGATGGATGACCTAGGGTGACATTGAGTGGTAGGGCTATTGCTATAAACATTCCTCTCCCAGAACAGTCGTTTAAATCGGTATTAACAAGTTTCACAGTGGACAGAATACTTTAAGATTGCATTAAAAGGCTTAAAAATGCATTTTTATTCAGAACGCTTGAAAAACAAAATTTTGGGAGTCTTAGTTACCTGCCAAAAACAATGATTCAATCTTTGAATGGTTCATAAGCCAACTGTGCTGTATCGCAGCGCAGAACAGAACTCTGTCGAAGAGCAAAGAAATCACAATTAATTTGCAATCAAACGGTGAAGTGATGCTTTCCTGAGTTAGGACCTTCTTTTTGGAGCTTTCCTGAGGTTACTAGAAAGTGCATTTTTTCCAGTTAATGGCATCGATTTGAAATCCAATGTGCTTTTGCACTGCCTCCCGGATCGGAGCGACTGGAGGCCTCCTGCTTCTGAAGCGGTATGGACAGTATTTAGGACACATGTATTTTGACTGCTATCCTAAATACTGTTCGGGTATCTTGTGTCTGTGTCGCGATATGGAAGGCGAGTATTCGTATCGGCATTTAGGATACATTCAATACTGTATCGCGCATTTTAAGATACAAAATACTACTATCACAACACTATACTGTGCCAAACAATATTCACTGACTGAACTCCGCTTCTCAAAATAGTACTACTACCACTAAAACACTTCAATAGAGCTAAGGGCACTCTTATAATTTTGTTTTTCCGCGAGAGTCCTCCGGTCAGGGCAGGCGATGATGTTAGCGCGTCCCTTTTGGTGAGGCAGACCATCATGACAGCGCTCGCGCAGTCTTGACATAAAGAAGTGCGACAGAAATGAGTTTGCGCGCTTGCCCACATGCCTTTTGTTAGTTTTTTTTATTTCTCTTCCTTTTCAGTTGTGTCAGTGTGATGACCAGAGTAATAAGGTGCTAAAGAGCTAACAAGTGAATAACGATCCCAAAACAAACCTAATGAAGTGGCGAGACCTTTCGCAACAAAGTAAAAACAGAGACAGAACGAATTCTACATTTCCTCAAGATAATTTAATTGTAACAAAAACGTTTCCTCCAATATGAAGGGAAGTAAAAAATACTTCAATATTTTCTACAGGTGGAATACCTGCAACTATGAATCAAATCGCACAGTTTTTTAGCAGTTTGTTTAGGGTAGTCATCATTCAGTTGAATGCACGTTTTCAAGTGCATGAATAATGTTATCTTTGATGACCCCAAGGTAAGCTTAGTTTTAACGTCGAGTTACTCGAAGTCATTGGTGAACGCACTACTGGTAAACGCAACGATCAATAAAACAGCGACATTTGCTAGAAAAGTGAAAATAACATCCCTCCCTCTTTCACAAAAAAAAGAAAAGAAACAAGTGCGACAAGTGATTCGAAACCCCAAAAAATGACTGAGCGAGAAGGAGAAGCTCAAATACGTTTAATAAAAGCAAAACTAGCAACTCAGCTGGCTATGACACCTGATTAGGCCGCAGTGGCGGCGTTCTAGGCACAAGCTGAACAATTTCTTCTGCGTTTTGCAGTTTCGCCGTGCAGCTGGGAGCAACTGAAACCACTGCGTATCATCACACACGTGCCATTATTATCGACTGCCCCACAGAAGCATGCACAATCTGCAGAACACCAGGAGGCGACTGATTCCGGAACCGTGTGATCTCCGGGACAACGTGGCCATCTGCATATATAAAGACTGCCCCTTCACCGAGAATTGCATTCGGCAGCAGTGACGGCGTTCTAGGCACAAGCTGAACAATTTCTTCTGCGTTTTGCTGGTTAGTGGCGCTCTTCTCATAGCATAAAATTAGTTCTAGTTTTGAATAGCTGCCACTGTGGCCCGGGGTTTAGTATATGTGACTTTTTGTGTGATTTTCTTCGTGTTGTTGGTAGTAACTAACATGAACAAGTGAGTTCCGAGACTGATCCATGATTTCAAAGATGAAATCAGAAATGAGTGGAAGCAAATGAAACAAGCGCTAGAGCAAGGCTTCCAATCAGAAGAAAGAAATCTGCGCACTGAAATTGATGAAATGAAGAAAAGCATGGATTTTTTTTCTGGAATCAAACGTCTGACCTCTCGCTTTATTTTATTTTTATTTTATTTTTGTTATTTGGGCATAACACATACAGGGTTTGCCCGCGAGGTAAGGCAAAAGGAGGACTCAAACCCCCTGACTAGGCCGTACCTCGCTGGGGCAGCAGAGACAGTGGACTTGAAAGTTGCAATTTCACTAGAACATAATAAGTCCACATGAACATAATCACTAGTAGAAGAAGAACATGATCACTAATTACAGTAGGAACTTAATGACAGTAATGATATAGTAACAGCGAGAACATAATCATTAAGCAACAAGAACATAACAATGCGGTGACCAGTAACGCTTACTTACAGAACACTTAGTACCAATGCTAATTCAGTAACCAAAGATATTAACATTTACACAACACATCTGATTCCGAAGCAAGAAACATGTTCATTATTGACTGTTTAAATTCATATATTGTTTTACAACTTCTGGCTATTTTAACAACATTAAGATACATATTACATAAAGACATAGTTTCATACTCAATGGTTTGCATACCGTTGTCTTCAGCAAGACCCTAGATGACAATGAAAAACTAGTGCCAACTCTAAAGGAAAATAATGCGCTCAAGAAAGAAAACGGTGTGCTACAGCACAAAGTTTCTTCTTTGGAAAAGAAACTGGCGGACTGCCAATCAGGTCTCTTGCAGTCTGAGTAGTACTCGCGAAATCGAAATTTGGAAATTAAAGGAATAACCGAAAAACCGAATAAGAACCTTGTTGAAGTACTCCGAAAAATTGGAGAGGTAGTTGGCGAGACTATAACCCCTGAGGACATTGACGTTTGCCACAGCGTTCGAACAAATAAGGTTGGTCAAACCAATATAATTGTTCAATTTCAGCGGGGGGACAAACGCAATCAACTGCTTCAGAAGTCGCGCAAAAAAAAAAAGGCTAACAAATGCCTCCCTCAGCCTACCTGCTGAATCTCCTGTGTTCGTAAATGAACACCTTTGCCCTGAAGTGAAAAAAAATGCTCGGAATGGCAAATGCGCGCTAACGAGAACACAGCTGGAAATTTGTGTGGACGAAAAATGGCATTGTTCATGCACGCCGCACGGAGACTTCGCCTGTTGTCCGCATAATGCGTGAAAGTGATATGAACAAGATAACGAACACATAATTCACAGACACTACAATATATTCATGCCCAGAAAATAGAGATGGAGCCTTCAGGCTATGTAAGTCCAGGCGACATCATTACGAAGCACAACATTACCAACAAAGACAAACTGCTAAAAATTATGCATCAAAATGTAAGGTCGCTGTTGAACAAAACGGATGAGGTCGCTGAGCTAATCGAATCATGCAACCTCAATTTCGAAGTTTTGATGTTTACGGAAACCTGGTATAATGATGACCCAGAGTACTATGCACTTCAAGGATACAAACATTTCAATGTAAATCGCAAGGAGGGCAGAGGTGTCGGCATTGCGATTTTAACTTCTTCAAATGGTTATGATATTCTTCGAGAATATAGCGTCACTACCGAAGATTACGAAGTTCTATGCATTAAAAAAATACAGTATTTGCGGTCTTATATCGACCCCCTAATTCCAGCCCCTGTGCCTTGTTTCAGTTTTTAGACAATCTGCTGTTATTTGTAAATGAAAATGGCTACCATCTTACACTTGGTGGAGACTTTAATATCGACATGATGACCAGCACAGCAGCTACTACACAGTTTTTGTCAATCCTGGAGTGCAATGACTTCTACAGTGTAATCAAAGCACCAACACGTGTAACCGCTACGATGTCATCGTTACTAGATACTTTCACAATAAACTCGAATACCGATAATTCAAAATCTGGAATCATAAGCCATGACATCAGTGATCGCATGCCCATATATCTTTTTCTCGAACGAAAGACGTCAACTACAAGCACGTTTACTAGTAATTCAACGTACCGCAAGATATCGGCTCAGTCACTAGATAAATTCTGAGAAGCTTTGCGCGAAACAGATTGGACTGGCATATTTTCCATTAGGGATGCCAATGAGTCATATGACAAGTTTATGAACAAACTGAAAATGCTTTACGTTGAATCATTTCCAATTCAGTGCTATACCGAAATCAAAAGCCATCGCGCAAGCCCTGGATTTCGAAAGAATGCATAAAACAAATCAACAAACAAAATAAACTTTACCAGTGTTTTGTCGAGTCGAAGGACTTGTCAAAGTGGAAAGAATATAAACAACTTAGAAATAAATTGAACGAAGAAAAAGAAAAGGCAAAAAATGACTACCACACGCGTATATTTAATAAAGATTGTATGCGCCGAAATAACAAGGTATGGGAAAAAATAAACGATACACTAAATCGCAGGCCAGCCACTACACGAATAGATACACTGAATATCGATGGTATTTCTATAGGCGGCACAGAACTTGTGGACCTATTCAATGATTTCTTTGTGAAAGTGGGATGAGTAGATCACGCCATTCAGCCCACACTGCATCAAACCTCGTTAAGAGAGTCTATATTTCTAAAGACTACAAACACTTCTGAGGTAATTGCAACGTTTTCTTGTCTGAAAAATAGCCGCAGTAGGGATATGAACGATTTAGAAGTCAGACCAATTAAGTATGCCATAGACCGTCTCGCTCCTGTTATAACGCACATTTTTAACGCATCCTTGTCGACTGGAGTTTTCCCTCGCAATATGCAAGTAGCTCGAGTAACAGTTTTACATAAAGGGGGTGATAAAAACAATATTGGCAACTGTAGACCAGTTTCTATTCTTCCTATATTATCGGAGGGCCTCGAAAAAATTATCCACGTCCGTATTGATAATTTTTCGCAGAAACATAACTTGCTACCCGAGTGTCAGCACGGTTTTCGAAAAAGACGGTCTACGAAAAGTGCATTCAATATACAAAAGGATCTTATTCTTCAGAACATCGAAAAAAAAAGCTTCTAACGTTAGGGTTATACTTAGACTTTAGCAAAGCATTTGATAGAGTCAACCACCAACTGTTGCTTACGAAACTAGAAAGATGTGGCTTCGAGGAATAACATTTGCACTTATCCTATCTTATTTAAAAAGTCGACATCAATTTGTTGAAATTATTAAAAATAGGTCACAAACGAAACCTCTAACAGCGGGTGTGCCTTAAGGTAGCATTCTTGGCCCGATATTTTTTCTTTATTACATTAATGACATCGTAGAAATTAGTGATATGTGTAACGTTGTCGCTTATGCAGATGACTGCTCAATTTTCACTACAGGAAAAGACTTAGAAGAAATAATACCTATAGCTAGCCCTGTCTGTAACAAAATTCAACGCTGGTCAAAGGCAAACTGCTTGATTCCTAATGAAGCCAAAACAAAATGTGTCATTTTTCGTGCCCAAGGAAGTTCTACTACATTACCAGATAACACTGTTCTGGGTCCATATACGATTACCATTACGTCCTCTATGCAAACATTCGGAGTTATATTCACCGAGCATATGTCCTGGAATGCTCGTGTTGACAATGTGTGTGCGAAAGTGCGAAAAGTTATTGGTATTTTTAATCGCCATCGAAATACATTGCCCTATAAAATAAGCGCCTCATTTATCATGCTCTCTTTCACTCACACCTCACTTATTGCTGCTCACTGATATGGGGAAACACCACCGCGCAAAATATTCAGATGATGGATACACTTCAAAAGAAGGCAGTTTGAACTATTGCTAATGTTTTTTTTCTCCGTACATACGGAAGAGCTTTTCGGGAAAATAAAATAATAAAAGCTGGTGATATTTGGAAACTGAAAACTCTACAATGCTACAAGGGTGCTATGCTAGGAAAGCTAGATTCCTTTTTAACCCTCACTGATCTACAAGAAAACAAAAGTACATATTTATTTCGCGTCGGGCCCCATGGCAAATTCCTTTTTCTCGTACAAATTATGGACAACAGCGCTTTTGTCATACACTGCCTTCCCTACCTAATCATTTCAACAGACAAAGTGTTGATGTGTTACCGCTCAACAAAACTAAAATGTTGGACCTATTCCTGTAACGCCTCATCAACATAGGACTAGAAAAAAAGTTCCACCGGTTGTTGATAGCATGCTGCTGTTATAGTAATTTTCTATGTTATAAAAAATTGTTTCTCGGTTGTACTTTGTAGTTGTATAGTTGTTTTTAATTTATACATTTCTCTTCCTTCATCGCAAAGTTTATTTTATATTCAGTTGAAATGTTATTATTGCTTTAATGCTTTATGCTTTGTAACATCTTTTTTTTATTGTTTTGAAGCAAACTTCACCACTGTCTGCCTGGGGGACCGGAGCTTTGTCAAGCCAAAGAACTATCGGCTTTTTCTCCAGTTCTCCCTTTTTCACCTTTGTATGAAATGGTGAAAATAGAAGTTTTTTTATTTTTTTGACTCTTAGCACCTTACCAGCACCGCATACCACAATGTGTGGGGCGAAGATTGCACAAACAATGATGCTGCTCTCCGGCATGGCGCTTCGTTACGAAATCACAGCGTGCTATTGAGTATACGTATAATAAACGTCCGGCTCACTGCTTCGTAAAATCGTATTGGATGTAATCGTTGCGGTGGTACCTTGTATCTGCATCTCCAACACTTCTTGGCAGAGTATGTTGTATAGTGTCACAATATGTATACAATTTCAAGGTATCTTTGCCAACCCATGGTTTGAAGGCCTCCATGATGGTCCACCTTTGAGAAAGTGGCGCTTTCATCCGATGACGTCATCATGTGATGTCACATGCTATGATGTCATAGTAATGTCAGGGTGACGCCACAATATTATCAAGCCGCCATAAGGGTAAGTCATCACGAGATGAGGATCTCTACGTCACTCCTATTGACGCCGCCGATGCCAACAGGGATGGTACCATTTTGCGTTGGATCTAAGAGGGATTCACCCAAGACCTCCTTTCGTTGGCAGCACGCCTGATGCATAGAAAAAATGGTAATACGGTACCAGCATCCCACAGACAATTCACGCGTAGTATAACATGCACTTTCCGAGCATAAAATACGCCTTGGGTTCATATTGTTGTCGCCAATGTGTTCTGCATGCTCTTTAGCAGGATTTTAAGTGAAATTCATACTGACGGGCATAACTATGGTTTTTAGAAAAAAATAACTTCCCGCCAGTGACTCATACCACTACGCAGCTTCGCGCTGCCTGAAGGAAATGTGTACCAGGCGGCTTTCAATTTCTTATTATTCTTCTTCTTTTATTTCGTATTTGTATTTCTTCGGTGCGTATACATAATGTATGTTCTTTCTATTTCTTTTATTATTTGCGTACCTAAAGATTTTCCCATTTTCCGCTTCATTTTTTTCCTTTACTCGGTCTCTATTCGCAACCTTGCTGGCAACAGTGTTCCAAAAAGCAAAGATGGCTGTGCCTGACAGGGTGAACGCAGCACTTTCGCTTGGCGCTGCGCTGAAGCTTCTTGATTGTGGTGCCGGATCACGTTGCTTCGTCGAAGGCGAAAAATAATTGGCCACCAACTGCGTCATACTCATCGGCATAAAGGATTTTACTCGGCAAACAGCAAAAATAGTCTGCATGAGAATTGAAAGTCGAGCAAGTTGGTACGTATTCATCTTAACTTTAGCACAGCACTGGGCACGAGGACTAAAAAGAAAGAATGTGCAAAACACGGGCGCTGACTCGCAACTGAATTTTACTTGAGGAGAAAATGTGCAACTATAAAAGTAAAAACAACTGAACAGAAAACTGACAATTTTCGTGGTCAACATGTACAGGTGGTGCTTAGGTATTGGAATTGTGCCTGACTTACCTTGATAGAAGGTGCATAGAAGGTACACTCTAAGGCAAAATTACCCGAAAAATGAGTAACAGAGCTCAATAGGCGCGCGCAAAGAACGAATAGACTGTTCATGAGCAACCACAGAGGGAAGCGTGCGGCACGAAACCACTTACTCTCCACTATAGATGAACCCATAGAGAAATAAAAAAAGGTGAAGAGTGGACACTCCCATAGACCCCAGCGGCCCAATCGACTCTTGCACACCTAGTGGTTGATGAGAGCAAGTGGCGTGCGCTTCCGGTTTCGATTTCACTGGCGCAAATTTTGAATTACTTTGCATAACCGACGTTTGCCTATGACGAAAGTTCATGATTTCAGACCACTATTCATCGCCCAAATGGATAGTTTTTGTAGGTCGTTTTGATTTAGCGATTCCCTGTTTTGTTTTGTTCAGTGGTTCGTGCGAATCGGTCGTGACGTAATTCTTATTTCGATTAAGTTATAATAAAAAGAGATGCAGGTAATGATAATTCACTACGGTTTTATTCATTGCGCTTGTGTTTTTCTTTTGGAACAAGTGATCAATGTATATATTAGTCAAAGAAACAGAGCATCCGCAATGTTTTATTCAAAGGCAAGGTAGAGTATGAGAATATAAAAAGCACAATATGACAAAGGTAGACAACAAATGCATCTCGCCTTACAAATAAATTGTAACAAATATTGTAACAAATACATAGAGAACACAGACAACGCACACATCGCTAGAGTTGGCAGAAGCCGAGAAGCTGGTGAAGTATGACACACCGGGCCAGTGGGTAAGTAAGGATCTATGGCAAAAACACAGCGCACAATGCTGATGAAGAAGGAAGAAGTGACATATACACAGAAATGAAGTCGCGAATCACGCCTGGGCTTAACCGAAATAATGCATAGAAAAAAAGAGCGCACAGAAACCACACGACACAATATAGCAGAAAGGCAAAGGTGCAGTGTGCTGGCTGTGCTTAAGAACAGCTAGTCCAAAATGAAAAAAAGCAGACTTGATGCCTGCTTGTCCTCAGAAAGGTAGGGCTTTGCAGCTTGCTCACTACGTGAAAGACAAACTTTATGCTACAACACTGGCAGGTTTTGTGGCTTTTGTTATGCGTCGCCTTCATCAAAAACTTAAGATCCCAAGTGATTTGCGTCTGGGTGTTGCTGTGACGCTTGCGAGCTAAAATAGATTGTAGTCATCACTTTATCCAGAATTGTGGACTTTAATTGGTGTTACGAGAGCGGTATTACAGGGCTAATAAATAGCAGAAGGAAACCACTTTGGCTCATTATTTTTCACAAAGGCTCTACATCGTACGTTATCACTCACAAGCTATATAAAAATAAAATGGCAGCGTCCGCAGCCCCATCAAACGCTACAAGTTTGGGTATTCTTTTGAAAATTTTGATGGGCAAGATGAGGAGGTTGATGAGAAGCTAAAATACGAAAAGCGTGATAACATGAACCGTGCCCACTTCATACTGTGTTCCTTACCCGCTCGAAGACATTTCAACAAGCGGTTTTGTTATCGATATATTACTTGAGCTGGAGAGATAAAGCATACACAGTGACCAAGCGACCCACAGTAAAGTGTACAGTTCGCCCGTATTTGCTACAAAAAATACAGACAGGATACCCAACATTCTTTTTAAGGTTATGCAAATCACTTCGAGCGAATACACAGTGTCCCTACTCCTTATAGCGGGTAACCTAAACAATTTATGCAACGAATGAGTGGTTAGTTTGGTGAGGCTGTCTCTGCAGTCTTTTGATAGTTTTCCGCTGTGGTGCTACTTTGGCTTGCAGATGTTTAATGGTTTGCTTGTACTTCATTGATGGAGACATTGTCGCTGGCACACAGGAACGCACTGCAATAAACAAAAAAATTGATGTAAAAGCGAAGAACAACTAATCCCATACGAGCACTTTCCTCGCTCTTTCAGACCCAAGGTGCACAACTATTGTGATACAAAGTTTTCGATTCCACTACCTAAAAACAAACCATTCACAATGTTGACAATGCACAAAAAAATGAAAATCACTGAGAGCCAACCCCTACATTTTGTAAGTGCACACGTATTGTCCTTTTGAGGATAGTTTTCTCAGAATGTCCTAAACATAAAATAGCACATTAAAAACTGCTGCAATAAAAGCATAGTCACCATTATCTCTAAGGCACTCAGGCTTGGAGCTGTTGGCGGAGACGTCTTCTGGAGGGTCTTGTGAAGCTTGTTCAGTGCCTCGGACAGTGCTGTCGGAACAATCTTGCGAGCGGCCTGCGGAAGTCTCTATATCAATCCACTCTGGTGTTGAAGTGAACATACAACTTACTGGCCACACAGGTTCCTTTTGTGACAGCTGAACGACTGGTTAAGGTTTTCTCCGGCATGACGAAATCAGCAAAAATTCTTTCACCAGCTACAAGAGAGCTGCCACCTGCAGAGGTTGGGTCAACAGTCAATTTGGGTAAAAAAAAAAAGAAATCGCGACACTGAACGCACCCTGTTCATCGGGGCACCTCAATGTGTGGGAGCCGCTTTTTGAAGCCTCTACCGCAGGTCCTGAAGAAATGAAATTACGACAATGTGTCAGTAAGAGGCTTAAAATAACACAAACTGAAGCTCATCCGCACCTTGCAGTGCAGCTTCTGCAGCCATGTCACAGTCACTACTTGAAGCGACGCTCAGAGAACCTGCATATATGTGCAGTTGGTACAAGTTACAAAGCTTGTAGCATGGGGAAACTTAAACAGCTCTTTCAAACGCATAAATTGGTCGAACGTGGAATAAAAGAGACGGCACCAACTAGGAAACAAGTAATTTGTGATTTTTGGAATTATCAACAGTGGCAGCTTTCACTGATGAAAGGTATACGTACATGTGCACTCAGGCTTGAAGATAACGTGAAATAGCCCTTTAAAGTCTTTCAAAACAAGTTGCGCAGGTCCAGAGCATCAAAACATGACAGAAATGTAAAGCTGCTGTTAGGAAGGTAATAGCCCACAATTCACAGAATATAAGACTTTCCAAGTGTTACTTCTGTAGTGAGGTTTCTCAATCGGCTACAAAGATCTTCACGGTTAACTGTCGCCACTGATTCAATACAAGTGGCTGCTATTGCACATATTTGAGTTTCAGTCAATCACTTACATGGTGCAGCTGGTTGCACACTGGGAACAGCCATTCTTGTAAGCCTTGTGTGCCCAGGGTCCATGAAACTTTGAGCAGTAAAATGGTCGCTACAAACCCTGTACGTTGCGTACAATAGGCTGGCCGGCTTACTCAGGAGATCATCGCGTCCAGCATACTGCATCCATGCTTTCATCCTGCATTGGCAATGAACTATCAGCTGAAAGGGGAAGTGCTTGAATAGTGATTTTTTATTGTTACCCTCACTTAGCAAGTACGAACAGCAAGCCTACAGACATGCAAACCATACAAAAGCTTTAACACACCTGCCGTCCCGTGGTACGCGGAAGAAACTCGTCCCAGGCTTCTTGTGGCTTCTGCCATTGTTGAAGCACCACGATACACAGCAGTAGCTGCCGTAGCTTGGACCGCCGGACGGCATGGCGTCAGCGCGGTCTGAAAATGTTTGTAAGTGGATGCTTCGCTGTCAAATTACGAAAAAGATATGTGCACGTCATAAGTGTACCAGCAAACCCCTTTGAATGATTAGCTAATCGATGCACAATACAAAACCAGTGATACATCTCTGACCCATAAAACTCTGACTTACAAAGATATACGTCAAGACCACGAACAAAGATCAGAAGTTTCCAGGCCGCTATGCCTTGTAATGCAATGGTATCGCGGCCTGGAAACTTTAGAACACCTTCGTGCGTACGCAGTATCAGCAGTACATAGGGAAGAAAAATCGTAGTTGAAATTTGTGCGGTAAAATCATATTGGAAACGTAAAAAAAATTTGTGGGCAGCTTGCACTAGTGGCACAAGGCTAGCGAAGAAACAAAGATGATGGCCACTTGGCTAGTCCAGATTTGCCTCCGGCACACCAAGAATTATTCGTATTCCGAGCCTTCGGGAAACGCGTCGTGAAGCATGCGAGGCCCAGCGAACTATTCTCAATATTTTGCACCGAGCCACCGAGCCTATGACCTAGCTGCCCAGCTATGCTCAGCGCACAGACGCTCGCGTCCGTGGCAGACGCAGCACGCGTCGCCTCGGCTTGACGCCGTGCCGCCTTTGCTATACTGCATACGTTGCACAATGTTCCCGTCTAACCGCCGCATAAAGCCACAAACTTTCTTTTTAGCGAACCTCCCAGTCCTTAACAAGCTTCAGAAAAAGGTTACAACTGCGTGAATGAGACGCCACGTAAGAAACAAACTCGCACACACGAAGCGCAACGTGTGTGTGTGCATCTTTCTATGTTTGTTGCATGGTGTCTTTTTCGCGCAGGCGTAACCGTTTTCTGAAAAAATGACCCAACAAGACCAACAACATGTCATTCAACAAGCTTCGCTTGAAAACGTGCCTCACCTGTTATCTCACGCACGAAAACGCCGACGCAGCCGACGTTGACGAAAGCGACGAATGCTTCTCGCCGTCAGTCATGCATGGGCTTGTCGCTGGGTAGATGGTGTTTATGACAGTACGGCTGAAGAAAAATAATCGCGTAAGGTGTGTTGAATAAATCGTTTTTATGTATAAAGAACATACCAAATTTGGGCGTGTAATTATTAATTTGTGAAAACAATTCTGTTGCATTGATTATAACTGTGTTTTTTTTGCGCTTGCGCCCTCTGAAGTTTGGTGGGAGCACTAGTTCGTTACGTAGTCGTGACGCACTTCCTGAGGCCAGGTTTTGCGGAGTGTCCGCTCTTGTCTTCTTCTTTCTCTATGATGAACCGCCCGGGCATTGCAGGCAGCGCGAAAACCGTTGCCAAGGTGACCAGCCCTTCTTCTCCACAGAACACACGTACTTCTCCTGTGCTGGCTCACTCTTTCCCCGCATTTTGCCCGCGGAGGTTGCATAGCGTCGCGCTCGGGGTGCTCGACCACGGCCGCCTGGATTCGACGATCTAACAATTACGACGTGGTGCTTGTGTGTACGCCTGGATTAGCGTGGGCTGCTGCTTTAGCTTTTCGCTGCACCCATGAAGTCTGGAGCAAGCCTCGACAGGTCACCACGCCACGCTGTATTCCTCTGGCTTCAAGATAGTCACGACCAACACACGATAGCAACAGTTGGGAAGGCCAAAATGGCGGCCGAGCAGAACAGGCCTATCGGATATATACTTCAGCCCGACTCAGGGCAGAAAACAGTGCTGGATTCTAAGGCAAGTAAGTTATTATCTTCATTCTACTCTACTTGTTGCGTGTGTGATACGGATCGCGCTTGCCGGCAACGGGCTCGGTCGTGTTGTATATCGCACGCACGAAATGCATCGCGAAGGTCAGTTTCAGCGTCTGCAGTTCGCCTGTGCTTTGCGACCGCCTGGCAATTGGCCGCCATTGCCGTCGGCCTCCCGTACCCTCGCTCATCGAGTGCTCACCTGTCTTCGCCGCCGCGATGAGCTCCGTGCTGACGATATTGGGCTGAGACCTCGTCGCTGCTTTGGGAGTCGTCGAAAACCCGTTGCGGGTTCTCGTAAAGAGCTTGGTTGTAGTATGTCGCGCGCTGGAAGTGCACCAGCACGGGCTAGCGGAGCTTTCGCTAGCGTCGGAACTCACTGAAAATTGGTCGCCATTACAGTTGGCTTCCCCGTTAGTCGGTGGCAAGCAGTTCGGCGCAGTCCGTTGGCCGCGGCGGCGGACTCGCGTTTAACGCTGCACTCGTTCGAGTTTGTCGAAAAGGGTCGCATTACCGTCGATTTCTTCGGCGCTAGCTTCAAACCAGCTCGGTGCTGTTCATGGTGGCGGCCAAGCGTACGCTTGCTCTCCTGTTCGATGTTCGCTGGCGGCAGACACTCCGCGTGCAGTGCCGTGTTTGGTCTCGCGTTCGCCTACTCGAGCTGAACTACGTCACTCGCTTACGACTCGCCGACTTCTTAGCGGCATGGCGGTTCGCGGAGTTGTGACTGTGGCCACCGCTCTTGAACTGTTGCGCTACGGGGATCGAAATGAGTTGGACGATGTGTGAGATCATGGTGAAATTATTAGCACGTCATATCTCACACATGTTTTCATTTCACCTTGCACGTATTTCTCATATGCATTTGTATTCAACCTCCGTCACGTGCGACTCACTATTTTACATGCTTGTTGTGCAGCCATTGGCACACACCGAGCTGAAGACTGTGCGCTGGCGTTTGCGATGCCCGTCATCCATCTGTTTCGTCAGAGCAGCTTCAGAAGAACTGCGCGAGATGTGAAGGTAAACTTATTTGTGTGTCATACTTTAACGCTTGTTTTTATATTAATGTGCATGTACTTGTCATATGCATGCATCTTCATCTTCTGTCACGTGTGTAACTATTTTTACAATATTATTGTACGTGCAGCCGTGGGAACACTACAGGCGGAAGGCTGCGTGCGCTGGCGTCTGCAATGCCTGTCATCTATCGCTTCCGTCGGAGCAGCGTCCAAGGAGGGAACAAGATTTGACAACGAGACTGGACTTGTACACTTCACCATCAATTCACTTAAAAGAATGGAGAACCTTCATGTGTATGTAGAAAAATAAAAGATTTTAATGTCTCACATTTGCCTTTTGTTGTTGCCGTGACTGTGAAAGCAGTCACACATGGCTAACTACTTTTTCGCGTGTTCTTTTCTGCGGAGTTTGTTGTGCACTGCGCAGAAAAACAGGCGAGAAAAGTATTAGGCCTGGTGGAAAATAAACAAAAAACAATGTTTGATCTGGGGACAAAAAGTTCATCCGATTGGAGTATTTGAGTGGATCAACCGTTCGTCGGGCAAGGTGCAACTGTGAGTGCTAACAGTTGCCTAGTAAGGTGTAAATGTGGGGATTAACAGTTGCTCTATAAGGTGCAAATGTGAGGACTAAATGTTAGTCTTTTAGGGCGAACTGTGGGACTAACGGTTACTCACCAAGGTGTAAATGTGAGGAATAAATGCTAGTCCCTTGAGGAGACTAACTGATAGACCCGGTGCCATTAGTCCTAAAAGGAATTAATGGTTGTGGCTGCGCCATTAGTCCCCAAGAGGACGAACCACACACCCTTTTAACACCCTTTTGCCTTAAAGTGTACTAAACGGCCATCGTCTGTGAAAGCTCACTGTCTTGCGAAAAAAAACATACATTGGACAGAGCGGAAGATGCATGAATATCGGTCTTAGGGAGCGTGGACGATTACTCTCAGACACCAAACCATTTTCACTCGCCACCCATAGTAAACAGTACGGTTGCACTCCATTGTTCGCCGGCACTAAGATACGTCATAAACAACAGAGAGCAAGACAGGTCATCGAAGCATTCCGCATTCAAAGGAAAGGAGAAAAATCTATCAGTTCACAGTACCAGTACCTGAACGCCACATAGACATATTGATATCAATGACTATCTGTTTGCTGTTTATTTTTTCACCTTTTTTATTTGCATGTTTTTTTCTTAATGAAATTCAGTTACGAGTTTGCGCCCGTGTTGTGCACATGCTTTTTTTTAGTCCTCGTCCCCCAGTGCGCTGCTAAAATTAAGATGAAGCGGGAATAGTGGCACTGTGCGCAAACATGAAGCCTCTTCGGTGAACAGCATCAGATTCACATCAAGTTGAAGAATCTGTCTAACCATCCCGAGGCTGAATAAAGCAAGTGGTTATGTGTAGTCTGCCTCTCCAAAAAGTGCTAACACTTTCACACTGCGTGTCTACATTGCCTATAGTCGGGTACAACTTTAGAAGGCAATGGCATTTTCCCTCCAAGGGCGCATGCACATGACCCTCTACCAATAGGCGCGCCATAAAGGTGAGCCTGCCGACGGAGAACATGCTGCCTTTCTTGTTTTCAGCTCAGCGCGCAAACACCCGATCGTTGGCAGCAGTTTTATAAGACAGCTGCGCGCCAAGCTGCCCAAATGAGCATATTGAACTCGCACAGTGATGTTGCTCTCAGGAATTATAGGAGGACTCGTGCGGCTTCCTGGGTACAGTACTCGAAGGCCATGCGCCTAAGATCTTCTCCAGAGTAAAGGGCCGATCATCCCGTCTCCTTAAGGCACACTCGAAAGTCCGCCGGTCTTTTTTTAAAGGCTGGAAAATGGCACAGGACATAATCGAGAGTTTGTATGCAATGGCAGTTATCACAGTTGGAGGAGCCAGCAATACCAATGCGATAACCTAATGAATCGGTAAAGGAGACGCCTGTGAAGCCTAAAATATGATTGCGGTGTGTATACCTTCCTCCTCTCTGTATTTCTCCTTCATTCCTTTCTCCCCCCGTGTAAGGTAGCAAACTGGACTTAATCTAGTTAACCTCCCTACCTTAATGATACTCTTTCTCTCTGTCTTGAACTCGCGAACAATAATCAGGGAACAATAGTATTTTAATTCAGATATGCCAGCTATAAAATATGTTTATATGCCACTTCTCAAACTGAGCATGATGTGTGAGAGACGTTGCTGATTGGCATGTGCGATGTGGCATGTGCTGTAGCATTTTCTCCATTAAAATTTTACCAAAGCGCTCGTCACGATACAAAAATTTTATTTATGCTGACTAATTCGCGTTTTAGAAGCAGTCGCATTTTAGTGGGCCTATTATTTTAGTCACGAAGGAAATTGGCTGCTGCATTTCGGTCATCTTGGCGCGGCCGGTCCTGTCTACTAAAGTATTACTCGACTGCAACATGCAAAGTCTTAAGAGTTTTCGGGGTATCTACGCTGCCACTCGTGCTGCCGACTGCACGTTTTCCATTGAGCTCCATTGTTCTGTCCGAAGATGAATACGCTTGATGTTCATTTAATTAGAGGACGCAGCTATGCCTGGTATTTTGGGATAAGGCAAACATTAGTTTTGATTATAACAGAAGTGCCACGTTTTACCTTTTGTGAATCCACGTTATTAGGTTTTTAAGGAATAAGGTCATGTGCTTTCGAACACTTTCTTGTTGGTGTTGGCAGTAGTTGATAATGAAAGCGGATATATGCACACACATTAAGTGCGCTACAGTGCCAGAACATGATACATACACGCACGAACATACATACACGCACACTACGTACGCACGGCCTTCGCGCATGCATTTTTGTGTGTGTTTATACAGACATGCGGAATAAAAAAATGTTGGGGGAAGGATTACAGCAGCCTAATTTGAGAAACGGTCGCACTACGGCTTGCACAAAACAAGCGTATGCAAAGCATACTCACATGCCTACTGCAACAAATGTACTGAAGCGCTTGCTTCTATAAACGAAACAATGTTGCGGGCTTAGATAACGCCAAATATTGATAGAATTCACACATGCTAAATTATGATTTTCTCAACAAGGAGAATAAAACCATCGTGAGTGAATTGATAAGAACAAACTAACGTAGTGTCCACTAGCTTCTTTCCAATTCGCTAGTTTCTCATTTGCGCCGTTCTCCGTCGCGCCTTGTCTGCATTCATCGAGAAATGACAGGATATGTTGCCACCTTCCCGCCACGATGCCAGAAATGGCGGCACACTTAAATGGTCTTTCAATATCGCTTGCTTCTTTTCGTGCCCCGCGCGAGTGGCATGGCGAAAATACGTGGCCGTGCGCAACATGGCAACGTATTAACTTTCACGGTTGAACCTGTTAGCGCCGTTTCCAGACGCAGCCGCTAGGTGGCCAGCACGTAGTTATAGCGGAAAATTTGTCGCCTCTTTTTTATCTTTCTGTCTTCCTTTGAATGCCATGAATTGCCCCTCCCCTTTTCTCTCAGCCTGGTACATCTCAAAGCAAGACAGGACAGCTATCCTACCTAGCTGGAAGACTGTGGAATACAAGCCTATCTTTTTCTCTGCTGGCGTGTCTGGATAGCCGAAGAGTTACGATGGTAAATTTTGGAACATGGGTATGTGAGTTCAAATCGCGCTTCTTCAAAAAGATTTTCCCAGGCTATGTCTCTTTCTCGCTTTTCCTTTCTCTATACCAGCACTTTTTCACTCACCCATCGGATATGTTGCCGGCCACAACGGACAAATCGGAGCACGCAGTAACGTGGGGTAACGTTTATAGAATTATAGATATCTTTTCAGTTGCGAAGCTCCGCCGCCGAAGGCGGCACTGATTTCACCGGGCTCCCCGCCATGGTGGTCTAGTGACTAAGGTACTCGGCTGCTGACCCGCAGGTTGCGGGATCGAATCCCGGCTGCGGCGGCTGCATTTCCGATGGAGGCGGAAATGTTGTACGCCCGTGTGCTCAAATTTGGGTGCATGTTTAAGAACCCCAGGTGGTCGAAATTTCCGGAGCCCTCCACTATGGCGTCTTTCATAATCATATGGTGGTTTTGGGACGTTAAACTCCACATATCAATCAATCAATTTCACCGGGGCAGTGAGAGGGCACCACAGTCGTGAGTAGCGCTATTGCGGGCGCACGTGTTGCTGGTAATGCTCCTCCCCGCAGCTGCTTGGCCGGCTTGGCGTGGGCGTGGCTGTCGTCATGCTTTTTTTAAAGGACGATAGCCTTTCTTGAGGAACTTCGACGCAGTAACTCTGGTCTGTCTGTTTGTCAACCCTTAACGGTACCCTAAACGTACCAAAGTGGTCAAACGATACTCCAAATGGCTGACCCCATCCGCAGCGCCCACCAATATTGCTCAAGATTCAGCGTTCATACTTGTGCGGTTGTCAAATAAAAAGCAAATATTGCGCATATCTGGGGCACCATAAAAACACATCAATATTCTGTATGTGTGTCTCTTGCTGGAAAATGCACACATAAGTAACTCTAAGAACCGTAGCGTTTATCACGTTGCGCTGATCATGGAACACTTGTACGAAAAGGCAAGTGTTTCCAACGCTTTGCTAAGACGACACGCTGGTGGCACTTACCCATCGCCTTGCGTTTTACACATTATCACCGTCGAGACGGGCGCGCAGGGCGCACGCAATTCGTTTTTTAAAATAACTGCTAGATAGCGCTCATGTCTTAAGTGCGACGTGACTTGATGCAGACATTCGCCTGCGCTGCACGCTCGAAGCACTCTAACGCAGCGCCTCCAGAATACCATACACCATTTTTTTGCGCAGAACATCAAATAAACGTTTTTTTCACTCTCTCCAGACGAAAGGCTCTCGTCTTTCGACGACATTTGGTGTATAACATGCTGACACGGGGTCATTTTTTTCGGTGTTGTGACCGTGTGCGCACGTGGTTATCTTCGATGACTTCAATAATCTGTGCATTGTTACTATCTAGGACTTCCATAGGACGTCTCGGAGCTGCGAAGCTTTACAATTCCATCTTGCTTCGTGACCGTCTGTATCAGCTGGCAAAAAACAATCCAGAAAAGCGGCACTTTTTTGCACCACCTTCATATCCGCAGCCGTGGGTGTGAACTATTCCCCGCACCGATAAACTTTTCAGCAAAACATGCAAGGTGTGTGACGTGCATTTTACGCAACATGACATTGTGAAGACTTTGAAGCATGCTATTGACGGCCAGGTTGTTGAAATAGACCACGGCTGTTGAGCATTACAACTAGCAGCCGTGCCATACATTTTTGAATGTTCTAAGCTATTTCTCAAAAACCATAAAGAGACCGTGGTCACCAAAGATATATAGGCCAGCTTACCCAACAAAGTCGTACATGCTGCTACGCCATCAGCATCATATTTTCAGAGCAAGATGCGGAAGCGATTGGACAAATAGTTTACTCAAAACAATTCTGCCTTGTTTGCCTTCTTATCGATGTCATCAGCTCCCCAGAATGACAAAAAAGTTTGAGGTTGGCTTTATTACAACGATTGCGCTGTTATGACTGCGCAGATAAACAAGAGTGTGCTGCATGTGCCAAGTTGACAAAAAGTTTAACGCGAAAGGCAATATCCACCCGATCACAGAGAAAGGTGCCCGGGGCAGCTTTCTTTGTTGCCTAATTTTGAGATGTGCTGGACGCTCTAGTAAAGAGAGGCACAGATATTGTTGGCTATTCCGAGCATGCCAATCAGTTTACTGCTCCAACAAATCACTTCCATTTAACAGCCAAGTTTATCTGGGTGTGGATCAGAAGTTAAAAAGAGCGTGTGTTCAAGATGATCTTTTCTGTTAACTGACCTATGGTCAGCCTAAATGGCTCTGCTGCTAACACAGAACTTTGCATAGGGTTAAATTAATATCGCAACAAAGCCTGTACATACCTGTAAAGATGATTGACTTGGGACTCTACGTGCTTGTAGTCGGGGTACAGGAGGTGAGACTTCAAGCGCCTCATCAACCTGGCGGCCTCTTTTCGGAAGAGCTGGCTGATGTAGCTGCTTTCGTAGAATCCATCCTCGAGGCTGCTCTTTAGCAGCCGGGAGAAGTACATTTGAAGGTTTTCTCTGTTATCTTCCGGTCGCTTTAGCTTAATATAGGGTGTCCCAAGTGCCAGGGGCATGTGCTCATGCAGATTGTACAATGTGTCAGTGGCCAGCAAATCTGACATTACATCTACGTCACCACCAACAACCTGCGCCATCACAGTATCGGCAAGTCCACAGGCCATAGGAGCGAGTCGACGCACGACTCGCCAGCCTATAAAAGCATGAATGGCGGCACCTACCTGGAATACAGTCGTGGCAGCATCGAAGGTCCTTTCATTTATGTACACATGGTCCTTGAGAGTTAGCACATAGCCCAGTTCTTTGTTTATGAGGGTCATTAACTGAGTCCAGTTGTAGCTGGGAAAGCCTGATTTTGCCTCCTCAAAGGTCACCATAATGCTTTCATCTGCTCCTTCCTGACTGTCCTCTATAAAAGACGTCAGGCTCTTTTCTTCTTCCTGCACAAGATCTGCTAGGTAAGTATAGTCAACACCGACTAAGCCCATCCTAGTAGCCAGACTTGTGACTGCTCGGCTTAGTTGCTCAGCGTTCAGCAGGGGCTCAGGCAGTGGCTGCAGAGGGCCGATATGAAATACGAGCTTGCGTTCCCGCTTGAAGCGTCGAAGTACAACACTGGCTTTATAGAGAATGTTCAGGCCATGGCGAAGATGCGCTTTTGTTAGCGCGCTTATGAGAGACAAGTTTTGCAGGGAACCAGAACGTTCTTTTGCGAAAGGCCACGTGATATCCAAGTCTGCAAGCACAGCAGCCACTTTATTCAGATGACAGCTGTCGTCAAAAGGTTGGTATCTGAAAAGCAGAGCACACAGACGTGCATTATTCACTAGTAAATCAATTTGCAAGTAGCAGACGATTTAGCCATCAGTGAGATATTTCGCTTCAAAAACAATATGAGGTACTTCTCACTCCATACAGTTAATCCAAAACACTCAAACTGCCCATGAAAAAAAAGATAAATGCCACCACCTCCCCAAGAAATTGTGAGGAAATGCGAATGCATTTCTTGCGCCCACAGGGGGCACCGTTGCCGGCAAACATTCGCCTTCACCTACTTCTGCCATCGCCTTGAAAGGGGCCTAGCCAGCGAGCACTCAAGGGGGAAGAGCAAGCGAATAGAAAAGTGGGGCACCAGTGTTCTCGACTTTGCGATGGCGCGTCTCGAGCACATATTTACGCATGTTCTTCTTAGGCCCCCATCCAGCAAACGGTCGGTCAACAGTGGTCGTGGTGATTAGGTGGAAGTAGGAAAAATGCGGTTATGTATGCAGCCTTTAAAAGAGCATGGCGCCGCGTCTTGTAGAGGAATGGGTGTGGGGGATTGAGGAGTTGGAAAGTAGAGGTAAAGGTAGAAGCAGTCAGAAGGTCACAACACAAACACGAAGGGGCAACTGCCACAGTAGCGGCAACAACCAACAGCGGACGAGAGTTCTGTGGAGCTTCTCGGTGGAATGGGGAGCACTTCTGCCCCAGCAGCAGGGCTGTTAGTGTAGCTGTGTGGTTCCGAACTGTCCGCTGAGCACTGCCAGACACACAATGCGCAACGGGTGTTCTGGGGAAAGTGTTTCACCACCTGCGCGCAGAACAGCGAGCAGGGAGGCAATGAGGACGACCCAAGGGTCCTGTGCAGGCTGAGTGGGCAGGGAAGGGAGTGGGCTCATTGGAGACGGGGTCACAGGCAGCGGAATGGAGTGGTGCGGCGATGGAGTAGAGCGCTGCAGATCTGGATCCTTGATGGGGCTCTCGGGAAGTTTGGACCTGACCGCAGTAGCATAGCAGGTACTCCTCACGTGCTGTGGCCTTGACTGCTTTTCTCGAGAACGGCGTTGGTGCTGTGGCCAGCAGCGTGGCCAGCCTGCACTCCTCCTGCCAGCGAGGACAGGTGGCGTGTCGGCAGGATGCCCCCACCCCCCCTCCGCAGTTGACGCCGCGAGGGCGGCAGGTAGTGGCGGCCGGGGGTTGGCGACCACATCTGATGCAGGCGCCGGCGCGCGAGCATGCCTCGGATACTTGCTTGAGGCGCCCGCATTGCCAGCACTGTAGCGGTCGTGGCCTGGCGTGTCGTACCTACAGCAGCAGACCGCAGTAGGTGACCTGGTTCGATGTTTGACTGCTGGGGAACCGCAACCGCACCGTCTGCCCTTATTTGTGTGAGGACCGGTACTGTCAACGCCAGTTCCTCGATTAGTTCCAAGTCGGTGAAGTCACTGTCCATGCCATGGAGGAAGCCGACGCTGCTGCGATGATCTGTGGGCTCCCTGGCAGTGACGGGAATGCCGCTGAGCTCCTGGATGGTCTGGAACTCCGACAAGCACGCCGGCGTCACCGTGTCTGCAGCCACAATGTTTCGACGGTGAATAACACGCACCGCTCTCCGCCGTCACTCTGGGCCGCTTAGCGAGCACTGCCGCGAGTGTGAAGCGCGGCGATCTCGTAAACAAGCCACCAGGGGTGGAGGGATGGTAGAGTGCAGTCTCCGCCACTGCAGGATCGGCTGCAATTTATGTGGCCTCCAGTGCCCTTGCTCGCCGCCGGGCTGCCTTTGAGACGACCATCTCGTAGTCGTCTTCGGTAGGCGGATAGCTCGGGTGAAGGTGCTGCACGACGACCGAGGTGTTGCGTGGCCACTGTGTTGCAGGGGTCTCAGATTGGCTGGACAGGTAGTCACTGTACTGGCATCGGCATTTCCTCTTCAGCTTGCGAGCTTGCCCACTGATAGGTGCACCGACGGTGGTTATGGTGGGTTAACTGTACATCGTAGGGATCATATACAGTTACTCTAGATTACGAAGGCCGCCGATATGTACTCCTCACGGTCCATGGTGCCTTCCGTCGTCATTGGCTCAGCGTTCGGGCCAAAGAGGGTGCAGGAGGCTCCTGTGGGCAGGCGAGGAGGCTAGACGGGGTGAAGGGTGCTGCCCCGGTGATCACCTGCTTGCGCGGGCACCCTGGCTCATCTCCCTCTCGCCCTCGTTGACGCGAAGCCTGTACCACGTCCATGGCGACTTGGTCCGTGCAGGCAAGCAGTGAGGTCGATGTTGGGTCGTAGGGGCTGAGGGTGCTGCTGTTCCCGCCAAGATGGGGCTCGCAATCTCTGCAGCCATAGAATTTCCCAAAATTACCTCGAGAGAACTTTGGCGCTGTGATCGTTCAGGGACCATGGGAATGATGGGTAGTACACACATTTGCCTAGTCTTCGTCCTTGCGGGTGGTAAATCGTACTTGCGGCTTCGTTTATTACTGGTTACGGTTTTGTTTGGAAAGAAAGAACGAAGCCTTCTGAACTTAGGGACTTGATTCGAAATAGTAAGCTTAAAAGAATAAGGTTGTGAAGTGCTAACGGTGAACATTTGCTAATTTATGTTTTCATAAAAAAACAGCTCCAAGCCACACGAACACACATGGAGCCAGAAGCAGGCCAGATCAAAGTACGAAAATTAGACAATTGTGTGTACTACCCATCATTCCCATGCTCGCTGAAGCGCCGTGTGTTGCAACTCCCATAGACACTAGCGCCCGAGTTACCTCCAGTAAGTATTTGTGGGAAACTCTATGTCTGCAGCTACGTGGTATTGGGTTGCCGGGGAGTGTTAGACAGTCGGCGGCGTGGTTTCCTTCAATTTTCTGAGCCAACCGCCAACGGCAGTCACCGCCTGTTGTTGAAAGGTACTTTCTAGCTGGAGGGCAGGCCGCAGTCCGCTTGGGATGGTACAGCTTGTGTTCCGTGGTCGAACGTCTTATTAGGACAAGTTCCTCCTCCGTAAGGACGTTGCCCCGCCGCGGTGGCGTAGTGGCTAAGGTACTCGGCAGCTGACCCGTAATACGCGGGATCGAATCCTGGCTGCGGCGGCTGCATTTCCGATGAAGGCGGAAATGCTGTAGGCCCGTGTGCTCACATTTAGGTGCTCGTTAAAGAACCCCGGGAGGTAAAAATTACCGGAGCCCTCCACTACAGCATCTCTCATAATCATATGTTGGTTTTGGGACGCTGAACCCCACATATCAATCAATCCGTACGGACGATGGGATACTTGAATAGTTCAGGCATTGACCATGGGCTGGACGTTGTTGATAATGCAGGGGCCTCTGCGGGCCTCAGGCGCTTGCTGGTGGCTACCAAGTTTGTAGTTGCTAGTTTGGAGGGCTGTGAAGCAGCGTTGCCGCCAAGTTCCTTCTTCCTCTTTTTTGTCATAGTGTTTTGTAGAAGGGACGCCACCGAGGTGAACGCCTCACCTGAGATAGAAAGCCTCCGAAGTGCGAAGAGCGCTGCTAAGCACGTCTGCTAACTTCAGAAGTCGAACTTGCTTTTGTCGAGAATGAGGCGTGAGTGGAAGGCAGAGTGGAGCGTAGGGAAGAAAGAGAGCGAATGGCGAGAGAAGGAGTGGTGAAGTACTGCAGCTATACCCTCTTCTATACTCTTTCGCACCAGATGCTCCGGTTGCTAGGTGTTACAATAAGCGCGTGCGCCCGCAGCTGTTGCAATGGGAGAGGGAGTGAAAGCAGAGAGATAACGCTTGTCGGCGCGCGTCCGCCGCCGTGGACGCCACCGCCAGAGGCCTGAAATTGCCCTACTAAGAAATCAATACGCATTTAAAAACAATTCAGTTCATTACAATACCGACTAAATAAACGAACCTTGCGCATTTAGTATCCTACAAGCAGAAAATAGCTTTCTTACGTTTCCCTTGAGAACAACTAGAACTTAATTTTTACCAGGTTGTGCTCCGTAGCGCCGGCTGTCATGCATGAAAAGCAGCGATGGCAAACGCTACGTCATAAGTCTCATCATCAGAGGTGTTTCAAGCCCCGCCATGGTGGTCTAGTGACTAAGTTACTCGGCTGCCGACCCGCAGGTCACAGGATCGAATCCCGGCTTCGGCGGCTGCATTTCTGATGGAGGCGGAAATCCTGTAGGCCCGTTTGTTCAGACTTCGGTGCCCGTTCAAGAACCCCAGGTGGTCGAAATTTCCGGAGCCCGCCATTACTACGTCTCTCATAATCATATACTGGTTTTGGAACATCAAACCCTATATATCAATCAAGAAGAGGTGTTTCAAGTTTCTGTTTGTTTAAATTTCTTTGTAAGGGTGACACAGATAAGAAGAAATATAGAAAAAGAGGTCCAGGATTGTCGACACTTCCCTGGTACTTGTTACAAAATACGTAAATCGAAAAGAATATCAGAAGGAAAGGAACGAAAATATCACTGTCAAAGCACTGCTTAGAACTGGTTAACCAGGGAAAGCTGAAACGTGTAGCCCGCTGTTTAGCAGTGGGTTCAACGTGAGGGGGGGGGGGGGCGCTGCGAGCGTCGAAGGCGATCGGACGTGCTTCGCATCGGCTCCGCACGGGATGAAGAAGATCTGCGGTTCTACTTGCCCCATCTTGACCGGAAAGGTGTGTAAAGATTCAGTTTGATCTCCGCTACGATCTGCCGAAAGAATTTTGAAAATCGGTGGACTTTTGGGCATTTTACGCCCACAGCTCCGAAATCCGAGGTGGCGACCACGCTAAGCCTAACGGGCCGGCGTGGTCCGGGAGCGGCCTCGGCCGCATCGGCGACTGTTTCGGACTTCATCCGCGAAGAGATGTCGTCATCGGAGCCTCTACCGGACATGGATACTACTCCAGCGGTGGATTGTGATGGACTTTTGGACCGCGGTTCCGGCCGCACGGTTATAACTATGAGTGGAACGCCGCTCGACGAGGAGTCGTCGTCGGAGAGCCACAACGGTTGGGTCGTCGCCACTCGACGCAGCCGGTCGACTAAGAAGATTTTGCAAGCGCCTTCGCAGCAGGCCAAGCAAACCGGTAAGCGTTCTTCGTCGTCTCAACCTACGAGAGCGCAGTTTGCCCAGAAATTGAACGTCGCCTTTTCGAAAGCGGCTCGCATGCCCAACATGCCTATCGGAGAGCACAAAGTGGTTGTGCGGCCACGTGGCGGCTTGCTGGTAGGGAAGACCGATCAGCTTGAGCTACTTCGGGCTATTGCCGTCGCGGCTAGGATGGAGTCGAACGCCTTCCTTGCGGACATCGTGTGTCCGAACGTAGTGCAGAACATTTTCGTGATCGGCACGGCCAGCGAAGAACGCGCTGGGCGGTACGACCGCGTGCGGGAGATCGCAATAGGCGGACGCAACTTCGAGATCTTTGCGTACCGCGTGGCGCCGGAGAACACGGCCAAAGGAGTGGTTGACTACATCTCGCAGGCACACTCTGCGGAGGTGATCCACAACGCTGTGGTGAACGAACGCAACCCAACGGTACTGGCAGCGCAGAGAATAGGAAATTCCAAATCGGTAATCATCCTGTTCGAGGGTAACAAAGTCCCCTCGCACGTTATATTCGGGGGCATGATAGTACGGTGCAGACTGTACAGGCAACATAAAGAAGTGTGTCGCACGTGCGGCAAAGTCGGCCACCGAAAGGATGTCTGCCCTAACCCTAACGCGAAAGTGTGCTTCGCATGTGGAAGATCCAACCCGGGTCCAAACCACGAGAAGGAGTGCAGACCGCGCTGCAAGTTGTGTGGAGGCCCACACGCTTCGGGCACCAGTAACTGTAAGAATAGGTTCAAGACTCCATTCCTAGTCCGCCAGCGCGAGCAAGAGCGCAAGATGGCGGCCGAAAAGGCGGCAAAATCTGCCGGCCAGGCGATCAAAGTCCGGTTTCCCGAAGAAGAGGAGTTCCCCGAACTCGGCGCACAAACAACACGTCACAAGAGCCGCAGCGCGAGCCGGGGAAAGAGCAAGGAGAGAGGGAAGAGCAGTGAACGGAAGAGAAGTACGTCACGCAGCTCAAGGTCGTGGGCGACCGTGGCGACCGCGCGCGGCGGCGACGGTGACGCCCCTGGCGGGAATGTCGGGGGCGCCCCTAGCGGCGGCGCGCGGGCGGGTGGTGCGCGCGAAACGAACGGCAGTCCGGCCATGCCAGCGGCCAAGCAAGCTTCCCCGCAAGGAGAAAGGATGAAGCAATTGGAGAGCACTATCCAAATACTTCAGGAAACTATCAAGAAACAGCAGGAGACTATCGACAAGCTCCTGGCTGCACAAGAACGGCTGAAGGCGACTCCCACGTGGACGCTAGGATCGGCACCAAAGCCGGCCAGCTTCACGGCGCTGGGCGCCAAGCCACCGGTCGAGAAGATCACGCTACCAACGGCAACATCATCGCCACCGGCTCCACCGAAAACGCCGACGCCGCCGCGAACGCCGACGTTCAGTCCAACACCACTCAAGCTTCGGAAGCGGGCCCCGGCTCCCCTCACCGACAGCGAGGACGAAAGATTCCAGCAAGAAGAGGACATCACCGACCCGGCGTCGCCATCTAGCGGCGGGTTTGACTACGAAACGAGAATCAGGCAGATAAACGCGCGCCTGGTGAAACACGACAGGGAGATCGGCTCCCTCACCGCACGGGTGGGCGCCCTGGAGATCAAAGTCGAGAGAGGATTTGCTGAGGTAAAGAAAGAATTCGCCGAGGTGAAGCAATCAATCGAGGACCTGAAGAAATTCATAGTGAGCCAATTCAACATGATTGGTAAAGGAGCCCAAATTCAGGTGGAAACCCTACCCAAACATGGATAGACGGCCCCAAGGAGATCGGATAGTGATGTGGCACTGGAACGCTAACGGCTACCGGTGCCGCAAGGCAGTACTTCAACAGCACCTGCGGTCGCTTGATCAGAAGGAGCTTCCCGACGTGATAGCGATCCAGGAAACACACGCTGAAGACCCCAAGATCACCTCGCTGCCGGGTTACCGAGCGTACGCCCGCCCGCCGAGCGCCCGCACCTGTGGGAAAGGCGCCGCGCAGGGCGTGTGCACGTTTGTGAGGAAAGGTATCACGAGCGTAGGCAAGGACGAAATCCTAAACTACAAAGACTCCGCCATCGAAGCCAACGTGATGGAAATCATCATTGCGGGCAAGAAGGGAAGAGGCAAGAACAAGGCTTCGACCACGGTGTACATAGCAAATGTATATAGCAACCCACAGCACGGAAACCAAAGATTCAAGACCCTGTTGCACAAGATCCGCGACGCCGCCCACGGCTCTGGGGCCGCGGCGGTCGTCTGCGGGGACTTTAACGCACCGCACGAGGAACTGGGGTACACTCGCACAACGGTGAAGGGAAAGAGATTACTGGAAGACGCCGAGGAAGCGAGCTTCGAGCTGCTCACCGACCCGGCACAACCAACGCGAATCGGAACGTCGACAGCCAGAGACACCACGCCCGATCTTTCGTTCGTGCATCTGCCGCGAGGCGGGACTGCGCGATGGAAGAACACGGGCTGGAATCTCGGAAGCGACCACTACATCGTCGAAGTCACGATACCGCTCGCCCACGCTCGTGTGGTCGACGGAACGACCAAACGACGTCAGCTCCTCACCGATTGGCACAAGTTCAGGGAAGCCGATCTGGGCGAGGTGGACGACGTGGAGAGATGGTCGGCGAGCCTTGTCTCCGCCGCCAAGGACGCCACGACCGAAGTCGAGGTACCGGAGGAAGCCGATCGGGTGGACCCGCGCCTCGCCCATCTCGTGGAGGCGAGGAGATCGCTACAACGAAGATGGAAAAGACAAAGGCACAACCGAACGCTGCGCAAACGCGTCGCGGCACTCGGGAAGGAAATCGAGCGCTACAGCCGCCAACTGTGTGCCCAGCAATGGTATGCCATGTGTAGCGAAGCGGATGGCCAACTCCATAGGGGAGGCACGTGGGCCCTCCTGCGCCACCTCATGGACGAGACCAAGAGTAAGGAACATCAACGACACCGCATGTCGCAGATCCTCCACGCCGCGGCCAACCAGCTAGGCGAGGCGGAGATGCACAAGCGGCTAAACGACAAGTACCCTCCCGGCCACAAACCACGTGGAGCATCCGGAATACGACGGCGCGCCCAACCCGCTGCTCGACCGCGAGATCGAGGAGTGGGAGGTGCGCCAGGCAACGAACGCCCTGAACTGTCGCTCAGCCGCGGAACCGGACAAAGTGACAAACAAGGCTCTACGTAACATCAGCGACGCTGCAGTCTCGGCCCTGACGAAGTACTTCAACGCCTGCTGGACGAGCGGAAGCCTTCCCAAGCAGTGGAAGACGGCCAAGACGATACTACTGCCCAAGCCCAACAAGCCGCCGGGAATAGAGGGCCTGCGCCCCATCTCGCTCACGTCCTGCGTGGGCAAGGTGTTGGAGCACGTCCTCAACAACCGGTGGCAGCGGTACTTGGAGGAGAACGGTCACTACAACGACTCCATGCTGGGATTCCGGTCTCGCCTGGGGACGCAAGACGCGATGTTGCTGCTGCAACGCGAGGTACTAGAGCCAGCCGGAGGCGTTCCGCAGAAAGACAACCGGGCCATTCTCGGCCTGGACCTGCAGAGCGCCTTCGATAAGGTGGAGCACTCGGCCATCCTTGCCTGCGTGGCAAAGCTCAACATGGGCAAGCGCACGTACGACTACGTAAGATCCTTCCTCACTCGTCGCACGGCGAGGCTAGAGGTGGGAGGCGAACGACTCGAAGAGAGGGAGCTAGGAAGCGTCGGAACCCCACAAGGGTCCGTGATATCCCCGCTTCTATTCAACATCGTGATGATCGCCGTCGCCAAGAGCCTTGACGCGCTTGGACCGAAGATCCGGTACTGCATCTATGCCGATGACGTCACGATATGGGCGACGGGCGGCAGTGACGGCGACATCGAGGCCGGACTGCAGGCAGCGATCGACGCCGTGGAGACCACGCTGAGAGACACGGGGCTGAAGTGCTCACCACAGAAGTCCCAGTTATTGGTGCTCCCACCACCGGGAAGATGGAGAAAGCGGGCCGCGGAAGAAGCGGAACGCAACATAGTCGTCCGAGCTAGCGACGGCACGCCGGTCCCGCACGTCCAGAGCCTCCGAGTACTAGGCATGTACGTGGACGCCCACCGCACGAACGGGACGGCAGCCAACCACATAGTAACGAAGATCGGGATAGCGACGAGACTCGTCAAGAGGGTCACGTCGAGGTCCCGAGGAATCCGAGAAGCGAGCCTCCTGCGACTGCTGCAGGCCTTTGCAGTTAGCCACGCAGCATACGCGGGGGCCTTTCACAAGTGGACGGAAGCGGAGAGGAAGCGAATCGACGCGGCCATCCGCAAGGCGTATGCGGGTGCCATGGGCCTGCTCAACGGCACCAAGACGACGGCCTTGCTATCTCTGGGAGCGCACAACACGCTCTCGGAGATCGGCGAGGCCCAACGTACTGCTCAATTGACGCGCCTGGGCCGCACCGCGGTCGGCAGGCGGCTGCTGGAACGAGTGGGCCTGTCCTCCCCCGAGGAACAGGACCACGAAACGTCTCCACTCACGGAGTCAACCATGCGAAGACTGGTGGTGTATCCGCTGCCAAAGAACATGGGTCCCGGCGAAAGCGAGGGACGACGAGCGGCGCGAGCCAGGGCGCTGCTGCTGCAACATCAGAACGACGAGGGCGCCGTCTACGTGGACGTGGCCAAAGTCAAGAACAAGGACGCCTACGTGGCGGCGGCGGTCGCCGCAACGACGGGCAAGATCGTCACGTCATGCAGCGTGCGTACGCGGAGCGCGAGCCAGGCCGAGGAGATGGCGATAGCCTTGGCGGCGCGCTCCCCGGGCGTGCGGACAATACTCAGTGACAGCAAGACGGCCATCCGTAGCTTCTCGCGCGGAGCCGTGTGCGGGGCGGCTGCTAGGGCGTTGGCAAGCGACGAGTCCAAGTCGAGGCTGACGCTAAAATGGTTCCCGGCTCACATGGGTAGGGACCTGATACCAGGATCTCCGAACCGCAACGAGGAGGCGGATGCCGCGGCCCGTGGTCTCGCCACGTGCCGGACCGCGGCCGCGCCCGCCTCCGAAGACGCGACGGCGACCGAAGAAGAAGGCGAGGAGCAGCTGCTCGATTACGGCGACATCCTCGCGTGGTACAGGGAGCAACGGCGTGGCTTCCCGCCTCCGCACAGGGATCTTACCCGGTGGGAGGCGGTGAGGTTGCGCCAGCTCCAAACCGAGACTGTGCTGACCCCATCGCTAGCGCGACACGTGTGCCCCGAACTCTACGTGAGTGAAATGTGCAGTGTGTGCGCGAGCGCGAGAGCCACCCTGGCTCACATACTCTGGGGATGTGACGCAGACAGCGCGGACGGTCCGGTGTTACCGCCGCAAGTAGAACAGCGTGTGGGGTCTACGGACCCAGAAGACCAGCGAAGGGCCGTCCGGCAGCTCGAGGTCGCACTGGCGCTGCAAAGGCGAAAGGGGGACACCCTCAGTAACACGAGCGGTGCCGGGGCACGAAGGCCTTGAGGTCTAGGCCCACGTGACATTAGGACTTCTAGTGTAACGTGAGATAGGGTGAACCCCACGCCCTGCGCGGCCGGAGGGAATCCCGCATGCTGGAACCCAATAAAGTTTATTCTCTCTCTCTCTCTCAACGTGACGTGGCACTTAGAAATTTCACCATTACTGCTTACATGTTAGTGCTTACACACACGTTTGGCCACAGTGTTTGTTTCACATGCCACACATTGTGTCAAGCATGATCCCTGTCATAGTGGAATGTAATGAGTGGCTAATTGCGCTTCGCGATACGTTAATACCAGTGGTTGTTCTCGAACTATATACGGTCAGAGACGTCGCAGCTGACGCCAATAATGTCACGGGGTTGTGACGTGGCCAAAGACAGGAGACTTCGTGTTGGGATTTAACTGTTTATTTGGGCGAACCTGTGCCCGGTAAACGGAAAGTCCAATTACAGCAGCAGTCTCGCACAGATAGCAGTCTCGGACTGATAGCGGCGAACGGAGCGTCGGCCTTCGATCAACAACTGACAAGCGGCGAAGCGCGTCGGCATTTATACTCTTGCCGTCGAATGTTCTAGCGTTATCGCTGGCGGTGGCGTAGGTTCCAGAACAATCTTTACCGTTCGCACCGTGGGCGTGATCTTATCGAAATGATCTACTACAGTCCGGAACCTTCTAGAAAACTGCAGGCGCGGTTTGCGCTGAGAATCATGCGGTGTTTTCGGACGATAACAAAAACTTGGGAAATGGAACGTGGCATTGCCCCCCTCTCAAAAAAAGGCATCGTCCCGATGCTTTAACTAAAGATGAAAGTACAATAATAATGCAAGAAAGTACAATGAATAAATTACGATACAACAATAGTACAAAAAAACACTAGTTCAGTTTGTTAGCGCGCATGAAACGGCTTGAGGCGCGCGACAAGGACGACTTCAGGTTGCGATCGGCGTCGTTGAGAGTTCGTGATGCCGTCGGGGGCAATCTCGTAATCAAGTGGGCCGAGCCGTCGAACCACCCTGTACGGTCCGAAGTACCGTCGCAGAAGCTTTTCACTTAGTCCACGTCGGCGTATCGGCGTCAACACCCAAACACGTTCACCGGGCTGGTATTCTACGAAGCGTCGTCGAAGGTTGTAACGGTGGCTGTCGGTCGTCTGTTGATTCTTGATACGGAGACGCGCAAGTTGTCGGGCTTCTTCGGCGCGTTGAAGGTACTCGCTCACATCGAGGTTTTCTTCGTCGGTGACGTTGGGTAACATAGCATCGAGCGTCGTTGCCGGGCTCCTTCCGTAGACCAATTCGTATGGAGATATCTGCGTCGTCTCCTGCACCGCCGTGTTGTATGCGAAGGTCACATACGGAAGAATGGCGTCCCACGTCTTGTGTTCGACATCGACGTACATTGACAGCATGTCGGCGATCGTCTTGTTAAGCCGCTCGGTGAGGCCGTTGGTCTGTGGGTGGTACACTGTCGTCCGGCGGTGGTTTGTTTGGCTGTATGCCAAGATTGCTTGAGTTAAGTCGGCAGTGAATGCCGTTCCTCTTTCGGTGATAAGGACATCCGGGGCGACATGACGTAGGACGATATTTTCGACGAAGAATTTAGCTACTTCGGATGCACTGCCTTTTGGCAGGGCTTTTGTCTCGGCGTAGCGGGTGAGGTAGTCGGTAGCTACCACGATCCACTTGTTTCCGAAAGCCGACGTCGGGAACGGCCCCAGTAGGTCCATACCAATCTGCTGGAAAGGCCGGCAAGGTGGATCAATTGGCTGCAGAAGTCCCGCTGGCCTTGTCGGCGGTGTCTTGCGTCGCTGACAGTCCCGGCATGTTCTCACATAACGAGTGACGTCGGTGGTAAGACGTGACCAGTAGTACCTTTCTTGTATCCTCGCGAGCGTGCGAGAAACACCGAGTTGCTCTGCCGTCGGATCGTCGTGAAGGGCCTGCAGGTGTTCTGGTTGCAGAGCTGAAGGCACCACAAGGAGGTACTTAGCTCGAAGCGGTGAAAAGTTTATCTTTTGTAGAAGACCGTTTCGTAGAAAGAACGACGCAAGTGCGCGCTTGAATACTTTCGGGACTTCGGCGGTCCTGCCTTCGAGGTATTCTATTAGGGTTTTAAGTTCCGGGTCGGCCCTCTGTCGTTCAGCGAAGTCGTCGGTAGTTATCGTTCCTAAGAAGTAGTCGTCATCCGGGTCGTCGGGTAGCGGTTGGTCGACAGGCGCACGAGAGAGACAGTCGGCGTCGGAGTGTTTTTTTTGCCGGACTTGAAAATGACAGTAATGTCATATTCTTGAAGTCTCAGGCTCCATCGTGCGAGGCGACCTAAGGGGTCCTTCAAGGTGGCTAGCCAACACAATGCGTGGTGGTCGCTCACAACTTTGAAGGGCCTGCCGTTGAGGTAGGGGCGAAAATTTGACGTAGCCCAGATGATGGCGAGGCACTCCTTTTCTGTTGTGGAATAATTTGCTTCTGCTTTGGATAGCGATCGGCTGGCGCAACTAATAACCCTTTCAAGTCCGTCAGCCCTCTGCACAAGAACGGCGCCAAGACCTACGCTGCTTGCGTCAGTATGTATTTCTGTCTCGGCGAATTCGTCGAAATGGGCAAGTAACAGAGGCGTCTGGAGGCGATGTTTAAGCTCCTGGAAAGCGTGTTCCTGCGGCGTTTCCCACTTAAACTCCACGTCGGCCTTGGTAAGGTTAGTGAGAGGATCGGCGATGCGGGCGAAGTTTTTCAGGAACCGCCTATAATAGGCACACAGGCCCAGAAATCGGCGCACGGCTTTCTTGTCAGTGGGCGGCGGGAAGTCGGCGACGGCGGCTGTTTTCCGTGGATCGGGACGAACTCCACACTTGTTGATAACGTGCCCCAGAAACAACAGCTCCTCATACGCAAATCTGCACTTTTCTGGCTTCACTGTGAGTCCGGATGTCTTGATGGCTTGAAGTACAGCTTTAAGGCGCCGAAGATGCTCGTCGAAACTCGAGGAAAACACGACGACGTCGTCCAAGTACACAAGGCAAGTCTGCCACTTCAATCCTGCCAGTACTGTATCCATAACGCGTTGAAACGTTGCAGGCGCTGAGCAAAGGCCGAAGGGCATCACCTTAAACTCGAAGAGGCCGTCCGGTGTTATAAACGCCGTCTTCTTTCGGTCTCTTTCGTCGACTTCGATTTGCCAATAGCCAGTCTTGAGGTCCATTGACGAAAAGTACTTGGCGTTACGGAGCCGATCGAGTGCGTCGTCTATTCGTGGGAGAGGATACACGTCCTTTCTTGTGATTTTATTAAGGCGGCGATAATAGACGCAGAAACGTAGGGTCCCATCCTTTTTCTTCACTAACACCACGGGGGATGCCCATGGACTCTTGGACGGCTGGATAATGTCATCCCGCAGCATTTCATCAACTTGTCTCTTCATGGCCTCACGTTCTCGCGTCGAAACCCTGTACGGACTCTGACGAAGTGGTGTGGCATTTTCTTCGGTTATGATGCGATATTTCGTGATTGGGGTCTGCCGAATTTTCGATGACGACGAAAAGCAATCTTCGTATTGCAGGAGCAGGGCCTTGAGCTGTTCTTGCTTATCGTTCGGAAGTCTGCGACTGACGTCGAAAGCTATGGGAGGGGCTTGGTTCCTCTGAGCAGATTCCGCAGAATCGGCGAGGGCGAAAGCACTGGTGGCTTCGACAATTTCTTTGATGTATGTGACCGTTGTTCCTTTCTTCACATGTTTGTACTCATTGCTGAAAACGTGAGCAAAACCACTCCTTTGCCTCCCCGCAGCTCTGCAATTCCTCTTGCGACGCAAATATTTCGGGTGACCAACAGATGCTGACTGCCTTCAACGACGCCTTCCAAGTCGGGCGATTTAGGAGCGCCGACTGAAATAATGACGCTTAAACGAGGCGGAATGGTGACTTGTTCTTCCAGCACATTCAAGACATGGTGTCCTGACGGCGTGCGCGGCGGTAGTACTTCTTCTGTGCATAACGTTATCGACTTTGTTTTTAGGTTGATGACAGCACCATGGAGGCATAAGAAGTCCATGCCAAGGATGACATCTCTCGAGCAACGCTGTAGGACTACGAAGTCTGTAGGATAAATACGGCCGTTAATGGTGACTCTCGCTGTGCAGATTCCTGAAGGCTGTTACGAGATGACCTCCGGCTGTGCGAATTTCAGGGCCTTTCCAAGCTGTCCTAACTTTCTTTAACTTCGCGGCGAACGACTCACTGATGACAGAATAGTCGGCTCCAGTATCGACGAGAGCGGTCACACTGTGGCTGTCGATAAGAACGTCGAGGTCGCTAGTTCGCCGTCTCGCATTACAGTTAGGGCGTGGCGTCGGGTCACGGCTGCGTCGGCTTGTTCCGCTGCTTCCATGCTGTGTCGTCAGGCCACCTTCGGTAAATGAGGTTTCGCCATCAGGGCTTTGCCTGGTTGGCGTTGTTTTCGGAAAGCTCCGTCGCGGCGTCGTCGTCGTCGGAGAATCTTCGGTAGTTCGTCGCACAGCAACCGCACCTCCATCGGTTGCTGCCCTTAGTTTCCCGGATACGGGCTAGGAGACCGGCCCCGCGTTGGGCCAGAGTACTGCCGGTGGTGCGGTGACGTGTGGCGGCTGGGCGACGGCGAACGCGAAGGGCTTCGTGGTGTCCACCGAGTTCCTGTCAGGTAGTCGGCGATGTCACGTGGTCGTTCTCCTGGCTGTGGACGCGTTGCATTGACGGCGAAGCCACGCAGTCCCATCTGTCGGTACTGGCAACGGCGGTATGTGTGTCCGGCCTCGCCGCAGTGGTAGCAGAGCGGGCGATGGTCAGGGGTGCGCCAGACGTCAGTCTTCCTCGATGCACTGCGCTGGGCTGCTCGCGAACGGTATGACGTCGGTGGGGGTGGTGGCGGCGGTGGCGTCTGTCGACGGAAGTGCGATGGGGTGGCGTTTTGGCGTGGACGGGGAGGAGCGTTGTGGCGCAGTGCAGCGGCGTAGCTCATAGTTTCCGGCTCGGGCAGCGGTGCGTGGGGAATTTGAAGCGATTGCCGAACTTCTTCTCGCACAATGTCGGCAATTGAATCCACTTGCGGCTGTGCCGAAGGCAACAGCTTGCGCAGCTCTTCCCGCACGATCGCTCGGATCGTTTCACGCAGGTCTCCGGAGTTACTGGCTTGAGCAGCAGCGCAGTCTGCAGTCAGGCGACGATTATACTGTCTGGTGCGCATGTCCAGGGTCTTTTCGATAGTGGTCGCTTCGACTACAAATTCTTTGTAACGGGGTTTATTTGCAGCGCAGAACGCAGAAAACGAAGCAGTCAGCAGCGTCCGGCCAAGCGCAGCAAGCACGAGCTTACGCTGATGGCGATGCCCCTGATGCGCCGAAAAATGCCGCTGAAGCTCCTCTTCTTCACTACAATCGCCCTTCACACAAAAAGACGCCATCCTGGCGGATTAGGGAGAAGAAACGACTAATGGGTCGTAATATGGCTTGAGACGAGAGATGTGGACAGTGTCGCGGCCGCGGTAGCGTAGGTCTGTGGATGGAATGATGGGCTCCACGATATAGTTGACGAGTGACGTTTGCTCTACAACGCGGTATGGCCCGATGTATTTGGGAAGAAGTTTTACGGAGCGGCCAGGCGCGGTAGCAGGTGCCCGAAGCCATACTAATGAACCAGGTGGAAAGTTTGGAGCCGAACGGTCCCCAGTCTGGCGGGATTGCTGCTTCCACTGGTCCTCGGTAGAAAAAAGCGGGCAAGCTGACGGCATTCTTCAGCATGTCGGGCAGCTTCGGACAGAGTTGTACTTTCGGACTCATAAGGTTTATATGGAAGAATAGTGTCTACTGTATGTGAAGGTTCTCGTCCGTACAAAAGAAAGTATGGCGAAAACCCAGTAGTAGCTTGTACGGCAGTATTATACGTGTAGGTGACGAACGGGAGAACTTGGTCCCAATTTAATTGATCAGAGGCGACGTACATCGACAGCATACTGCCAAGAGTACGGTTGAAGCGCTCCGTCATGCCATTTGTTTGAGGGTGGTACGCTGTACTTGTGCGGTGCACGATTCGGCAATCGTTGAGTAATTCCTTCAAGGCGTCAGAAAGGAAGGCACGGCCTTTGTCACTTGACAGCTCGCGAGGGGCACCATGACGCAGAATGAAACGTTGCAACAGAAACGTTCCAACGTCACGGGCTGTGGCAGTCGGCAGCGCGGCTGTTTCGGCATAGCGTGTCAGATGGTCTATCGCAACAATAATCCAGAGAAAACCAACTAGAGTTGATGGTAGTGGTCCGTAAATGTCAATGCCGACGCGATCAAAAGGTCGACTAGGACAAGGAAGAGGTTGTGACGGGTAGACTTGCCCGGGAGGTAACTTTTGTCGTTGGCACTGAGCACACGAGCGAATGAACTTTCGCACGTAGTTATACATGCCACGCCAATAAAATCTGAGTCGAAGCCTAGCGTATGTCTTGAAGAGGCCTGCGTGGGCGCACTGTGGGTCCGCGTGAAAAGCTTCGCAGATGGCAGCTCGAAGATGGCGGGGTATCACAAGGAGACACTTGCGACCGTCAGAAAGGTAGTTGCGTCGATAAAGAAGATCATCCCTTAGGCAAAAGTTGCTAGCCTGGCGGCGGAGAGCGCGAGACGGCGAAGGAGTGAGAGGATCAGAAAGAATGCTTATGAGGCCACTGATCCAGGGATCCTTTCGTTGTTCCACCGTAGTGTTGCGCAAGGCAGATGACGCAAGTGCAGGCTCGAGGGAAGAGAGGCAAACACCTTCATCCGATATTGGTGAGCGAGAAAGGGCGTCAGTGTCCGTGTGCTTACGACCAGATCTGTAAATAACGCGGATGTCGTATTCCTGAAGTTTGAGCGCCCAGCGAGCAAGTCGTCCGGAAGGGTCTTTAAGTGTGGATAGCCAACAAAGGAACCTGAACTTAGAACCTGAACTTGGCAACGTTTAACGCTTGAACCTTATCTAGTGAGGGAAGTCTAGCTGTACTATTCGAGGAGCTAGAGGGTGTTAAATGAGATATAATAGGGCTCAGTGAGGTTAGGAGGACAGATGAGGCCTATACGGTGCTACAGAATGGGCACGTCCTTTGCTACAGGGGCTTGGCACACAGAAGAGAACTGGGAGTGGTGTTCCTAATTCACAGAAACATAGCTGGCAACATAGAGGAATACTATAGTATTAATGAAAGTGTGGTAGGTATTGTAATTAAACTCAATAAAAGATACAAGATGAAGGTAGTACAGGCTTACGCGCCTACATCCAGCCATGATGACGCTTCAGTTGAAAGCTTATATGAAGACGTGGAATCGGCAATGAGTAAGGTAAAAACACAGTATACTATAGTGATGGGCGACTTTAATGCAAAAATAGGGAAGAAGCATGCTGGAGACCAGGCAGTAGGAGATTATGGCATCGGTACTAGAAACGCCAGAGGAGAGCTACTAGTAGAATTCGCAGAACGCAATAATTTACGGATTTTGAATACCTTCTACCGAAAACTAGAAAACCGCAAGTGGACATGGAGGAGCCCTGATGGCGAAAATAAGAACGAAATAGACTTTATAATGAGTGCACACCCTGGAATTGTGCAGGATGTGGAAGTGATTGGCAAGGTACGATGCAGTGACCATAGAATGGTGCGGTCTCGAATTCGCCTAGACTTGAAGAAGGAACGACAGAAACTGATACGCAAGAAGCCAATTATTCAGCTAGCACTGAGAGGGAAAGTACAGGAATTCAGAGTGTCGCTGCAGAACAGGCACTCGGCTCTTAGTGAGGAAACCAACCTTAGCGTAGATACAATGAATGATAATCTGACGAGTATAATTACGGTGTGTGCAGTGGAAGTTGGAGGCAGGGTAGTTAAACAAGACACTGGCAAGCTTTCCCAGGAAACGAGGAACCTAATTAAGAAGCGTCAAATCATGAAAGTGTCAAGTACAACAGACAAAATAGAACTGGCAGAGCTTTCGAAGTTGATTAATAGACGTAAGGTATGCGATGTAAGAAGGTATAACATGGAGAGAATTGAACACGCTCTGAAAAACGGAGGAAGTGTCAAAGCATTGAAGAGGAAACATGGGATAGGCAAAAGTCAGATGTATGCACTAAGGGACAAAGAAGGCAAAATAACTACCAATATGGATAGGATAGTTAAAATAGCGGAGGAGTTTTACACAGATCTGTACAGTAGTCGAGACAACCACGACCTAATACTATAAGAACTAGCAGTAACCCAGATGACACCCCACCAGTAATGATAGAAGAAGTCACAAAAGCTTTGGAGAGCATGCAAAGGGGCAAAGCTGCTGGTGAGGATCAGGTAACATCAGATCTACTGAAAGATGGAGGACAGATTGTGTTAGAAAAACTAGCCACTCTGTTTACGAGGTGTCTCCTGACGGCAAGAGTACCAGAATCTTGGAAGAACGCTAACATCATCTTAATACATAAGAAAGGAGATGACAAGGACTTGAAGAATTACAGGCCGATCAGCTTGCTCTCTGTAGTATACAAGCTATTTAAAAAGTAATTGCTAACAGAGGAAAGAAATTATTAGAATTCAACCAACCAAAGGAACAAGCAGGATTTCGAACAGGCTACTCAACAATTGACCACATTCATACTATCAATCAGGTAATAGAGAAATGCTCAGAGTATAACCAACCACTATACATAGCCTTCATAGATTACGAGAAGGCGTTTGATTCAGTAGAAATATCAGCGGTCATGCAAACACTGCGGAATCAGGGCGTAGATGAAGTATATATAAACATTCTGCAAGAAATCTATAGGGGATCAACTGCTACCATAGTGCTTCATAAAGAAAGCAACAGAATTTCAATCAAGAAGGGTGTAAGGCAAGGGGGACACAATTTCCCTAATGCTATTTACCGCATGCTTACAGGAGGTTTTCAGAAGCCTAGAAGGGGAACAGTTAGGGATAAGAGTCAATGGAGAATACCTTAGTAACCTGCGCTTCGCCGATGACATTGCATTGCTGAGTAACTCGGGGGACGAATTGCAACTCATGATTACGGAGTTAGACAAGGAGAGCAGAAAGGTGGGTCTTAAAATTAATCTGCAGAAAACGAAAGTAATGTACCACAACCTCGGCAAGGAGCAGCGCTTCGAGATAGGTAATAGTGCACTTGAAGTTGTAAAAGACTATGTCTACTTAGGGCAGGTAATAACCGCAGAGCCGAACCACGAGATTGAAGTAACTAGAAGAATAAGAATGGGGTGGAGCACATTCGGCAAGCACTCTCAAATTATGACAGGTAGATTGCCACTATCCCTCAAGAGGAAGGTATATAACAGCTGTATCTTGCCGGTACTTAGCTACGGAGCAGAAACCTGGAGACTTACAAAGAGGGTTCAGCTTAAATTGAGGACGACGCAGCGAGCAATGGAAAGAAAATTGGTAGGTGTAACCTTAAGAGACAAAAAGAGAGCAGAGTGGATTAGGGAACAAACGGGGGTTAAGGATATCATAGCTGAAATCAAGAAGAAGAAATGGACATGGGCAGGGCATGTAGCGCGTAGACAGGATAACCGCTGGTCATTAAGGGTAACTGACTGGATTCCCAGAGAAGGGAAGCAGGTTAGGGGAGACAGAAGGTTAGGTGGGCAGATGAGATTAAGAAGTTTGCGGGTATAAATTGGCAGCAGCAAGCACAGGACTGGGTTAACTGGCGGAACTTGGGAGAGGCATTTGTCCTGCAGTGGACGTAGTCAGGCTGATGATGATGATGGTGAGCCAACAAAGGGCGTGGTGGTCAGTGACGACGTCGAATGCGTGACCATACAGGTAGGGGCGAAATTTTCCAAGGGCCCAAATAATAGCTAAACACTCTTTCTCGGTCATGGAGTAGTTAGCCTCGGCTTTCGTCAAAGTACGGCTTGCGTAGGCGACTACATATTCATCAAACCCTGCTTTTCGTTGCGCGAGCACAGCGCCAAGTCCAACACCGCTGGCATCAGTATGAACCTCCGTGGGAGCGGCAGGATCGTAGTGGCGGAGGATGGGTGGTGAAGTCAGCAGGTGGCGTAATTTGGTGAATGCATCGTCGCATGCTGGTGACCAGGTGGAAAGGTCCCTGTCGCCGCTAAGAAGGTCCGTAAGGGGCGCACATATGGAAGCAAAATTTCTAATAAAGTGTCGGAAGTATGACGACAAGCCGACAAAACTTCTAAGTTCCTTCAAGTTCTTTGGCTTCGGAAAATCGGCGACTGCTCGAAGCTTGGCGGGGTCGGGAAGTATGCCGTCCCGCGATACGACGTGGCCAAGAATGGTTAGCTGCTGAGCACCAAAACGACACTTCTTGAGGTTGAGTTGAAGGCCGGCGTCGGTGAGACGTGTGAGGACGTGCTCGAGACGATTTGGTGTCGAAATCGGTGGAAAAGACAACTACGTCATCGAGGTAGCATAAACATGTGTTCCACTTGAGGCCTCGTAAAATAGCGCCCATCATTCTTTCAAAAGTGGCTGGAGCGTTGCAAAGGCCGAAAGGCATAACGGTATACTCGTATAACCCATCAGGTGTGACAAATGCTGTTTTCGGTCGGTCAGATGCTTTCATTGGAACTTGCCAGTATCCAGACCGTAAATCCAGCGAAGAGAAGTATTCTGCTCCCTGCAAACAGTCAAGGGCGTCGTCTATTCGAGGTAACGGGTAAACGTCCTTGCGGGTGATCTTGTTTAAACGTCGATTGTCCACACAGAACCGAATGGAGCCGTCCTTCTTCTTAACAAGAACGACCGGTGGCGCCCAGGGACTGTTCAGAAGGCTGTGCAATACCCCGCTCGAGCATGTCAGCAACCTGGTCGTCAATAACACGGCGCTCCGACGCTGAGACTCGGTAGGGGCGTTGCCGTAGAGGCGTATGGCTTCCTGTGTCAATCTTGTGAGATATGTTCGATGTGCGACTGAGGCCAGAAGCGTGGCTGTCAAAAGAAGTACGAAACTTTTGCAGCAGGTTCATTAACTGGCTTCGTTCTGACGAAGACGTTGCGACATCGATGGAGCAGTGGAAAGCGTCAAGGAGTGACTGGTCAACAACAGAGTCAGAAATGAGTGCGCTGAGGTCCGTAGAAAGTAAACTAGATGGAGCGTCAAAAATGTGACGGGCGTCGACCAGTTGCACGTGACCGAGACATTCACCATAGAATAAAGGTAAAGGCCCTTCTAGCGTATTGTACTCGAGCGTCTTCGTGACGCCATGGTGGAGAGTAAGGAGAGCAATGGGCAGTGGAGAACATTTGCGTTGAATGAACAGGGCAGAGGGCGTAAATAAAACATCACCGTCGGAAATAGCGTCACACGACACAGTCACCAGCAGAGAAGAGCGCGGTGGTACGGTGGTGTCGTCGGAAACAAACAGTTTATAACACGGCAGGGAGGCTTCGACAGCGTCAACATCAGGAAGTGCAGATAGCTCAAGTTCAGCACGAGAGCAGTCAATGACGGCATTATTATTCGCAAGGAAGTCCCAGCCGAGTATCATGTCATGGAAACACGAGGGCAGCACTACGAATTCGACGATATACACAATCCCTTCGATGACGACTCGTGTGGTGCAGGCTGCGAGAGGTGTTACATTTTCTGCGTTAGCCGTTCTAAGAGAGAGGCCGGATAATGGCGTCAGAACTTTGCGGAGTTTGCGGCACAGGTTCATGGACAGGACGGATAGAGCGGCTCCGGTGTCAACAAGCGCCATGACGATGATACCATCGACTGACACTTCAATGACATTAGCTGGACAGGGGCGAGGACTTGTGCATGGCGACGGGGACGCAGTTCGTGCCTCGGGAACTGTAGCCGTTAGTTTTCCTGGTCGGTGGGTCCGGAACGGCGACGCACAGGGGAAAGCGAACGTCGACGTGGAGATGGGGAGCGGCGGGTCGGGCCGTGTGGACGATCAGAAGAAAAGGAAGAGGAAGGAGGGCTTGAAGGCGTAGATGAAAACTGAGGGTCGAAAGATGGCATTCGTCGAATGTTCTGGGCAGCCTGGCGACGACGACAATAACGTGCCACGTGGCCAACACCAACACAAGCAAAACATATGGGACGGTTGTCGTAGGTCCGCCATTGGTCCGAGTAGACTCCGACTTGCGGCTGGGGGGCAGAAAACTGAGGCCGAGGTGGTATCGGCATAGACGGCGGTGAATAGGTCGGCGGCGAAAAGGGCGGCGGCGAATACATAGGCGCTGGCTGGAACGCAGGCTGTCGAGGTCGAGCAACGGCTTCGGCGTACGTGAGAGGTGCGGTGACTGGGGGAGGTTCACGGGCGGGAGGAAGAACTTTTGCGACCTGGTCTTGAATGAAGTCGCGGAGTGTAGACGGCGATCTGCGTGGTTGATCGGGTACACAGGACATCAAAGAGAGCTGACGAGTGACCTCAGCGCGGATGAACTCTTGGATCTGGAGAGAAGAGGGGCATGGTCTTATCCTATGCCAAGGGTGGAAAGGCTGGACGAAGAGTCGTCGAGCACCGAGGGACGTCGGGTGGAAAGACGTTGCCTGCGCAACTCGTCAAAACTCTGGCATAATTCGGTAAGTTCTAGGACAGTGCGAGGACTCTTAGAAAGCAACATTTGGAAAGCGTCGTCCTCAATGCCCTTCATGATATGCTTGATCTTAAGCTCTTCGGACATTGACTCGTTCACTCGCTTGCAAAGGTCCAGAACGTCCTCAACATAGCTTGTGAAATTCTCACCAAGCTGCTGGGACCGAGTATGTAAGCGTTGTTCGGCACGGCGTTTGCGTACCTCAGGCCGCCGGAAAACTTGTGAGAGGCTCGTTTTGAAGACTGACCATGTAGGGAGTTCCGCTTCGTGGTTTATAAACCACAGCTTGGCCACGTCCGACAGGTAGAAAGAGGCGTAGGCCAACTTGGCGGTGTCATCCCATTTGTTGTGAGTACTCACTCGCTCGTACATTGAAATCCAGTCGTCAACGTCCTTGTCTTCTGTGCCTGAGAAGACAGGGGGATCTCGCAGACGCAGAGAACCGGCGCAGAGAACAGTAGGTGGTGCCGGTGGAGGAGTTGTAGCGGCGCTTGCGTCGGTAGGCATAATGGATGGTAAAATGCGATTCCGAAGCTCCAGGGTGATCAAAACCCAGCAGAATCCACCACTTGTAATGGGGTTTATTTGCAGCGCAGAACGCAGAAAGCGAAGCAGTCAGCAGCGTCCGGCCAAGCGCAGCAAGCACGAGCTTATGCTGATGGCGATGCCCCTGTTGCGCCAAGAAATGCCGCTGAAGCTCCTCTTCTTCACTACATCTTGGACGGTTATGGGTGGGTTTCTCATCAGTCCCGCGAAAAGCTCTTGTTTGACCCCTCGCATGAGGAAACGAACATTTTTCTCCTCAGACATGTCTGGGTCAGCGTGACGGAATAGTCGGGTCATTTCTTCTGTGAAAATGGCGACATTTTCATTTGGTAGCTGAACCCGAGTCTCTAATAAAGCAGCGGCCCTCTCTTTGCGAGCGACGCTCGCGAACGTTTGCAGGAATGCGCAGCAGACAACATCCCACGTTCGCAGCGTGGTCTCCCGATTTTCAAGCCAAGTTCTTGCGGTGTCTTCCAAATAGAAGAACACACGACGCAGCTTTTCGTCATGGTCCCAGCGGTTGATGGCAGCCACACGGTCGTATGTTTCTAGCCAGGACTCCGGGTCTTCGAACGATGACCCATGCAAAATTGGTGGTTCCCTGGGTTGATGCATGACCATCGTGGGCTGCGATGCTGCGGTTGTCATTGTCGCTGCAGTCGCGGTCATGGCCTTCGTCTTCCGCGCCTTGTCTGGTAGAAGCCCGTACTCCGGTGGTAGCCCTTGCTGTCGGCGGCTTGTTCGCTGCTCCTGGTTGGCGTCGGTGTCTTCTCCGTGACGTGGGCTGGGTTCACGGCTTGACGGGGGCGTCCGGTACATGAACGAAGCAGCACCTCCACCAGATGTCACGGGGTCGTGACGTGGCCAAAGACAGGAGACTTCGTGTTGGGATTTAACTGTTTATTTGGGCGAACCTGTGCCCGGTAAACGGAAAGTCCAATTACAGCAGCAGTCTCGCACAGATAGCAGTCTCGGACTGATAGCGGCGAACGGAGCGTCGGCCTTCGATCAACAACTGACAAGCGGCGAAGCGCGTCGGCATTTATACTCTTGCCGTCGAATGTTCTAGCGTTATCGCTGGCGGTGGCGTAGGTTCCAGAACAATCTTTACCGTTCGCACAGTGGGCGTGATCTTATCAAAACGATCTACTACAGTCCAGAACCTTCTAGAAAACTGCAGGCGTGGTTTGCGCTGAGAATCATGCGGTGTTTTTGGACGATAACAAAAACTTGGGAAATGGAACGTGGCAATATACCGCTGGGGAAACAACCAACGAAAGCGGCATTCGTACCGGCTAAAACGTTCCCGCAATCATTGCACTGACGCCATAACGTAACGTTTTTACAAGCATCTGACTTCGTGTGTAATTCGGCGAGGAAGTGTAAGGGGAAACCGGTGCAGGCGGCCTCGGCACCATGGCTGCGATGACGTCATTCACAACACAGCCAACGGTGCACGTGTTTGGGAGCGACGTAACTGAAAACACAGCCAATGGAGACCGCTCAAGACACCACTGCCGAACGGAGTTTCCTTTGTTTTAGCCATATAGATCTTTCGTTGCAAAAAAGCCTATATGCGTTCATCAAAACAAGAGCGAGACCATGGGGTTGAAATAAAGTAGGACTATGTAATACTAAAATACATATTGCTTCGTCATGCACATTCACATAATCTGCGTCCATGCGTGTGTGTGCCCGACAAAGAGGACAGAGGGCTGTCTCCGCTCGATCAATGGTCAGCTTGCCATGTCGCAACGAGTGGTTTGCAATATATTTACGTCTGAAGTATATTTACTTCGATTTGGGTGCGCGGTAAAAACAAAAACCACAGGTGGTCGAAATTTCTCGAGTCCTCCACTGTGGCCTGCTGGTTTCGGATGCGTTGATTGATTGATATATGTAGGGTTTAACGTCCGAAAACCACCCTATGATTATGAGAGACGCCGTAGTGGAGGGCTCCGGAAATTTAGACCACCTGGTGTTCTTTAACGTGCACCCAAATCTGAGCACACGGGCCTACATTTCTGCCTCTATCGGAAATGCAGCCGCCGCAGCCGGGATTCGAACCCGCGCCCTGCGGGTCAGCAGCCGAGTACCTTAGCCACTAGACCACCACGGCGGGTTGTTTCGGATGCGTAAAACCACCAACTATCGTAAGCTTACTGGCGAAAGAAAGCCCGTCCTTTCCATAACGTCAGCCAGAGGCACTGTAATATATACAGATATTTTTTTTTACGTTGTAATTGACTACCGAGTTCATTTTTTACACCTACATATATCCTTGACCTCCAAATAGATTCTACGACTAACTCCGGCACTCTGTGCGCGTTATGCGCTGCTCGACGCTCGCTTCGAACGCCGGAGAAAGAAAGGGACAAGTTTGAAAATAAAGCTCGGTCAGTTTTCGGCAGCTGCGGCGCGTCATTAGCGCCCGCGAGATTGAGGTCGTCAGTGTGGAGTGATTCGGGGTTTATTGCACAGAAGCCCTGGACGGCGAGGTCACAGAGGACAAAGCTGCGAAGAGAGGTCTCCTTCTTCCGAAGTTCACACTTCTAATTCCTCTTGTGAGTGTGGCACATACATGCCGTAACATGTCGCAGACCAAGCGCACTGCACGTTTCATGCATCAACCTGCCGTTTAAAAGCTTTGAGGCGTACCTCATAAATAACCTCGGGCTTAGTGGATTGTCTTGCACTAGCTGCCATAGTTATACAACAAAAAGATAGTGTCTAGGTCATAACGAGGGCATGGAACATGAAGAAATAGCGGGCTGTGGCCGGTTGCTTCGCGTCGGGCAGTGTTGAAGGCGTACGTGATGAATGCCAAAACGTCGTCCCAGTTTTTGCGATCTGGCGCCAAGTAGATTGACAGTATACTCACCAGTGCCCACTTTGTGTGTTCAGTAAGGCCATTCTTCTGTGAATGATATGGTGTCGAATGTCAAAGTTCCGAGCCACACATACGGAGCAGTTTCTCAGCAACGTAGGCTGTACACTGACTGGCGTGGTCACTTATTACGATGTGAGAAGGTCTGTGGCGCAGTATAATAAAGTTCATTAGGAAGGAGGATACTTGGTCAGCAGTCGCAGATGGCTGGGCGGCCGTCTCGCAGTAGCGGGTAAGATAATCAGTGCACACTACAATCCATCAGTCGCCTTTCCCCGAGCGCAGAAAAAGACCCACGAGGTCAATGCCGACTTGCTCAAATAAAGTACTGGAAAGCATCACAGGCTTTAGAACTCCGGCAGGAGCAGTCGTGACTAATTTGTGCGTCTGGCATTGAGTACAACTTACCACGTACTGCTCAACTGACTGGCACATACGTCACCAATAAAATCGCTCTTGTGTACGAAGAAGTGTTCACGCCATTCCCAGGTGATCCAAAGTTGCGTCGTCATGCATGGCGCGCTGAACAAAGAAACGAGTGTATCCGGAACCACCAGCAAGAAGCGGGAATCCGTGGCCGACAAGGTCTTCTTGTAAAGTAATCTTTGACGAACGCGAAAACGCCAAAGTGGATGCCTGTGTGTCAGGAAAGGACGGCTACAACCTGGCGTCCTTCCGGTGCTCAATTACAAAGGTGGTCTTGCCCGACAGCATTGTAGACACTGTTGCAATTAGGTGGTCCAAATTGTCAGCTTCGCAAAGTGTCGTATTAGGTGGCATCCGCGAAAGTCAGTCAGCGCCAGCGTGCTTCCTCTTGTACAATACCGTGAAGTCATACTCTTGCAAGCGTAGGGCCCAGCGTGCAAGGTGGCCAGATGGGTGTCAAAGACTCACAAGCCATCACAAAGATTGATGGTCTGTAACCACTTGGAAGGGATGACCATACAGTTATGAACGGAATGGCTGTACAGAGAAGACGAGTGCAAACATTCTCGCTCAGTCACTGTGTAATTTCGCTGCGGCTTACTTAAAGTTCTACTGGCATACGCAATGACATGTTCCTTTCCATTGCAGCGTTGTGCTTGAACATCACCTATGTCAATGCCACTGGCTTCAGTATGAAGTTTGGTGAGTGCAGATGGGTCAAAGTGCTGAAGAAGAGGCTGTGACGTAAGAACTTGACTTGGTTGAAGGACGTCTCACAGTCATGTGTCCATTCAAAAGTAGCACCTTGATGTAGCAGAAAGGTGAAGGGCAAAACAACGTCAGCGAATGCGAGAATAAATCAGAAAAAGTAGGAGCACAGACCTAAGAAGTGACGAAGTTCTCTGGTTGAGCGAGGTGGTTTGCATGCCTTTACACCAGCTGACTTGTTTGGGTCAGGTCTGGTACCATCTTTGTTTACGAGGTGCCCAAATAACAAGCTTTGTCGCTCACCGAAATGACACTTATTCAAATTAAAAACCAGGTCAGCCTCTCTAATGCATTACAGAACAATGTCCACACGTTCGTTATGCTCACAAACTGTGCGCCCGAAGATCACGATGTCGTCGAGGTAGCACATATAGACGTTACATTTTGGGCCACGCAGAATTGTATCCCTGAACCTTCAGAATGTGGAAGGAGCGTTACATAATCTAAACGGCATCACGCTAAATTCATGAAGTACGTCCGCGGTTATAAAAGCAGTCTTTTCCTTGTACACTGGATGCATAGAAATCTGTCAGTAGCCTGAGCACGAATCGATAGACGAAAAGTAGAATGCCGAATAAATACAGCTCAAAGCGTCATCAATTCGTGGAAGAGGAAAACATCTTTCTGTGTGATGAAGTTCAAATTGTGATAGTCGACACAAAATCTCCAGGTACTGCCTTTTTTCACGAGAATGACAGGAGCTGCCCAAGGGCTCGGCAATTCTTTAATGATGCAGTTAAGCTACATGTTTAGTCTTCCACTCACCTCGCTGGTTGCACGACATTTGCTGCTGCCACGTAGGTAGCCGAAGACGAGATTTTTTCATCTATTGGCACATTGAGGAAAGGACCACTCGCACATCATTTCGCAAGAGACGTTTACTTGTTTCTCCGCTTTTCTGTGTCCCTGCACCCCTGGGTTTGTCCACTAACCCCCATTCAGACACTCTTACAACGCAAACAGAACACAGGAATGTCTTTTTCCTCGACTCCTGGTTAGTTGCCATTGAAGGTGCCAGGCATGGAGTCCTTCCTGCTCGATCTTCCTCGAAGAACAACCACCTCTCGCCGCCGCTCAACTTTCTTCACTCCAGTTGCCAGAACGTTCGACGTCTGACGTCGACGAGCTGTGGAAACGCACCTCCTGGATACGTTCCTGCAACGCTGGGCTGACAGGCCATCAGTATTTTTGGCCCGTGTATCAATGCCACCGCTGCCGCTCGTTTCAGTTGCCTACAGTAGAGCGCAAGTGCACCTACCACCTTTGCAGCCGGGTTCGGCTCTTGTCTCCAGAAAATTGTCACCACTAAGCCCCTTGGCGACGTGGGTGTTCGTGTCCTTTATGACCGACAGACAGCGGCCGTTACACCAATCTAGTGACACCGCTTCCGTCATGGCGTGGGCTCAACGTCATCGTGGCGGGTAACAATATGAAACTATTCAGCGAAGGCACCAAGTTCGAACCTAACACCTCCCTCCAACTGTGTTGCACTGTATCTATGACATGTCGCACAAACACAGCCACACATTCACACACGTTCACTGGCTTGATACGTGAGGCACATATTGTCACTTGTACCCCTTTGACTCTGTCGCGCGCCTGCATAGACAAAGCATTACCCCCTTACCTCGTGTTCTCTTTTATGCGTCATTGTTGGAAGTCACCAACCGTGAAATTGGGTCTGTATTAGCGTTTGGACACCCCTTTTAGGTTCAATTTCCAGGTTATATTTATGCACTGTCAACGCCCAGAGTGTCAGCCACGTGCTCTGCGGAGTGGTTAGAGTCAGAAATTCAAGCGGGTTATGACCGGTAATCACCTTGACCTAAGTGTAAAACAGGCAAGCGTTCAACTTCCCTAGTGTCGAAATGATTGCATAGGTTTGCTTTTCTAATGTGGCCACGGTAAACTTGATTCCCAGCTTCAATGAAAAATATTTTAAAAAGAATTGCTTAAGAAAAACTTGTCCCTGCCTAGGCATACCTGGCTTAAAGCCAATCAAAGGTAAATGAAAAGGGGTTAAATTATACCCAAAGCACACAATTTAGTGAGAACGCCAATTAGAGAAATAAAAAATGTAGGGGCAAACGGTAACACTGCAGTGTCCTAAGGCGTTGGTTAAACGAGAACAGTTACCAGCGGAGCATTCTTTTCTGCATATGCAATCTACGTCATGCCATTAAAGGTGAACAATTAAGGGCTAAAAGAAAGAGAGACCAGAAACAATGGCGAGAAACCGATGAGGAGTCCAGGAGTCTGAAGCGAACGATGAGGGGACAGAAGAGCGAGTCATGAAAAAAACAACGTCAAAGCAAGCCCATTATTCACGCGATACGGGTCTCGTTTACGAGCGCAGAAAGCACTGCACACAGGTAGGGAACTCCAGTGAACCCACAAGTGGTAGTGTTCGCAGATGCCGGTGGTTTTCATAGGCACGCGTTCCGATTTCTCGACGAAGCTCCTCCCATCACATGTAATGCAGCACCAGGTACGGCCTGACCTTCAGACCCGCCGTCAATGATTGCCCATTGCGCACAGGCAAGGGTGACAACCCCACCATATTTGACTGAAGGGCCTGTGCGTCAGCGAGACAGATAGTCTTCAGCAAGGTCTCTGGTGTGGGTGACGAGTGTAGAATAATCGTGTTAACGTGTCATGCCTGGTATCTTGGTGCTGATGGTTGTGACGACCAAGGTAAGGAGCGCCTGGTTTTTGCTGCTCAGGAGACTGGTTGCGTGATCCCCACCCCGAAGGGCATCTGGAGGCCACAGGCAGTCCACGATGGATGCGGTAAGGTCGCATTCACCGTAATAGTGTTCGATTAAGGGGAAGAGCTTGCCACAGCGGCAGAGCGGTTCCCTCTGTGGACCGAAACGATGAAAATGTGAGAAACGACCAAACCCCATGAGTAAGGTGATGAAATGTCGATTAGGTGGGAAAAACGGTGCCTAGCTCGCGACTTCAGGAATGCATCAGGCAAGTTCAGTGTCCACATAAGATTCACGCCACTCGGAAGCCCAAAGGTCCAATAACACCCGCCCGAGGTGCAATTTGACCTTGTGGACAGAGATGTGACTTTGACACACCCTTGATTCTAGGAAGTCGGCAAGCTCATCGCCGAATATGCGTCTGTGCCCTGATACATAAAAAACTCGAAGGGCCGACAAGATCTGAGTGTTAATCACGCGCATATGCACGATGCGTTAATCGAGGCAGAGCGGGCTGGCCAGTGCGTGCAAAACGAAGAGGCAGTGAGTGTATTTGTGAGGAGGTTGCAGAAATCACACGACCGCAGGTACTGAAGTGCCTCGGTGAGAGACACAACCTCTGTGCAGTAGGCACTCGAGGCGTATAGCTCCCGGAAACGGCCGGTCGCGAAAATAGTAGTTGCCCTCCAAAACGTTATGTACGCGGCTCGAGTATAAGTAGGCACGTACGCGCCATCCGTGTAAGCATGTATGCCCGGGCGCCTTGCCATATCCTAGGCCTCGGAAACTGAAAGGCGGGACACGCTCTGAACGCAGGGGGTTTCAGCCGGGAGAAGAGACCATTTGTCCAGTGGCAGAGCCACCTGCCGGGGGTCCACTGTCTGCCCCACCCACGTGACGGCACGCCGTAAGTGTAGGAGGGCGAACTCCTTATTAAGGAGACGCAGTTCGCGCTCGATCAGGGGAGCGCGCAGGAGGACCTGTAGTGCCGCCGTCCGAGTCGTGCGATATGCACCTGTCAATGCCATCAATGCTGAACGTTGGATGGATGCGAGGCAGTTTTTCAGATGGCAGTCTGGTCACTCAGGCCACCAAATGACGGAGGCGTAAGCAATAGCCGGCAGCATCACTTGCCCGTAAGGCTGTCTTATCGCGCCTGGCCGGAGGGTGCGTGCAATATTTTTAAAGGCAACCACTTTCGCTGCAGATGGTCTCGCATATGGTCAGCGTGCGCGAAGAAGAGGCGGCGATTGAAATTGATGCCAAAGACCCGGAGCATATCAACAAATTTAAGACTCTTCCGAGAGCAGTTCGTACCAATGGAAAAACGAAGGTGCTCCATCCCACCCACCCCGTGGAAGAATAGCACACAGAACGTCTTCTCCTGGGTGAGCTTTACTTTTTATGTAACCGTCCAGTGCTCCACCCTTCGCAACACCTCTGAGCCTTTGTTCCTTAGGGCCTGGCGCGCAGCACCCGGAATGATGACAACAGTGTCATCGGCATACGCCTGTACTACTACTTTTTCGGGAATGGTGACTGACAAGAGGCCTTGGGTAACGACGCTTTAAAGGATTGGTGAAAGATGCGAGCCTTGGGGACTGCCCAGTGAGGGATGCGCCTCTGCCTGCCCGGCATGTGACTTGAACACGATGGCACGGTCCATCAGAAATGAGTGGAGGAAATGGAAAAGCTGCGACGGCAATCGACGTTCACAGATGAACTGAAGCATTAGCGGGTGCCAGACGCTGTCTAACGCTCTGGAACTCTAGCGACATAACAACCACAGGCGTCTGCTTGGTTTTGAGTCGAAGGAGGCACACGTGAAGCTGGTGCAGTGCCAGCACCGTGCTCCTATCGTGCGTGAAGCTGTACTGGTGGGAATGGATGTGTCTGCCTCGTGGCAAGAAAAAGTATAGCCTGTCAGTCAAATGGTGATCGAGAACTTTGACCAAGACAAAATTTACACCGATGGGCTGATATGTTGTCGTGAACTCAGACGGACGACCGGTATTCTGAATGAAAATTGTGCGTCCTCGGCGCCACTGCGAAGGAAAGTGGCCGAGATTAAGCGAAGCATTAAATAGCCACAAGAGAAATGCTACCCTGGTCCGGACGAAACCTTTCACCATAGGCGGCATGATCTCATCCTGACCGGGGGCCGACCGGTCGAGTATTCGACGTACCACCGCCTCGAGCTTGGCCTGAGAGAAGGGAGCGTCCTGTTCGAACGTCCGATACGGGGCACGGGCCTGTCCAGTGTACAAATCATTGCATTAGCTTCCTTTTTATTGTGGCCCATGGGGTCTGAGCCGGGCTAAGATTTTTGCTTAGAAAGGCAATAGGGTGCTTCTTGCCCTCTAGATCCGGCTATGTAAGGCACGCAGCAATGGCGTAATCAGATACATCGATGGCGAGGATGAAGTCCTTCCTCGGATCTGAGGCCTGAAATGCTGACTCCTGTACTAGATAGTTTTTCACTTTGTCAAAAGCTTCTTGCACGTCTGTATTCCAAGAGTATTTCTGTGGAATACATCGGCCAGTTGGGTTGGTCAGAGGCATAACGATGTTGGAGTCACAAGAGTGGAAGCTTGGGCTAGTTGGTGCGTAGTCATATTTGCAAGGTGTTTCAGCGCGCGAACAAAGGAAAAAAGGACAGGGTAGACAGAAAGAGCGCTGACTTCCAACTAACTTTATTTCGCAGAGTGGCAAGAATTTATACGTCTGAAAATGAAGATTACAGAGCATGAAGGTAAAAAACAAGCCCATTCTACACACCAGTAACAGCACGTGTGACAGGTCCTCTAATGCCTCAAAGCCCAGCCAGGTAATCCCGTTCAGCCTGGGATAAAGCAACTGATGAAGTGCTTACGCATGTATCTCCTAGCACGTGTATTTTTTCTGCTTGGATAATTTCTCGGGTTAGTTGCTCCCTGTGCCTTGCCAATATTGAGCACTGATCGAAGAGGGGGGTGCACCCACAATCTCGGCAATGAATGCCAAGATGCCCTTGTACCACATTGTGCACATTGTTTCGGTGTTCTCGCAGGCGGTCGTTTATGCGCCTGCCGGTTTGGCCGACATAGACGCACCCACACGTCAGTGTATTTAAGTATACGACTCCCACTGCGCATGGGACGTAGCATGTCCTGTGCGCGACAGAGCACGCGGCAGATGTTGCGCGAGGTGTATTTACCCGTTTGCAAAGCTTCTGCAATTTTTCCGGTGCTGAAAAAACAACAAGAACGTTGGCGTCTCGAGCAATCTTTTTTAGCCTGTGTGAGACGTTGTGCACGTACGGTAGTACGACAGGCCGGCTCTTTCTGACGCTGTCGCGCTTATCTGGTTTGTGGCCTCGCTTCACGACAGTGACCAGCTTTTCTGCCACTGAAACGAGAACGTGTGCGGGGTAACCGGCTTTGCTGAGGCGCTCCACTTGTAGAGCAAAGCTGCGGTGTACCATGTGGGGGCAAGACTTCTTTAAGGCGTTGGCAAGGCAGAGGTTGGCAATGCCCCGCTTGACCAATTTTGAGTGCGCTGAGCCGAAAGGCAGAAGTGGCTTTCCGCTTCTTGGTTCATACATCAAGCAAACATGTCGGGGTTCTAGCAAAAGCTTCAAATCTAGAAATTTCAGGTTGTTTTCAGTGGGTGATTCATACGTTAAAACTAATGGTTTCAGGTACTCTCGGAAAACAGTGAACACGTCAGAGGAAATGGTCTGAAAATTTTGACTGTCACATTTCAACAACACTAAATAATCATCAAAAAAACGGCATACTTTAAAAACCACAGAGTCATCAAGTTTGTTTGACAAGACACGATCCTGATGTGCTAGAAATATGTCACTGAGAATGGGTGCCAAGCATGAACCAATACATACTCCACTTTTTTTGTAAGTAGTTTTTGTCATCCCATGATACAAAAGTGGCCTTCAAATAGAAGCTGAGTAACTCTAATAAGCTGCTGTTATGAATTCCAGTGCGCGTTTAGAACGCTGATGATCCGAAGTTGTCTATGGATTACTCTACACATTTTAGTAGTTGATCGTGCGGCAAAGAGTAATACAAGTCCTTAATATCCACAGACATTGCCTGGAGTCCTGTGTTAGTTTGCCCAATATTGTCAATAACAGCGTCAGAGTTTTTGACCAAAAAAGGGTCGTCTATTGTTAAATTTTTCAGCTTTTCTTGCAAGAAATGTGCTACCGACTTTTGCCAGGTCCCCCTTTCTGTTATAATGACCCGCAAAGGGCAGTCAATTTTGTGCGTTTTCGCAGACAAAAACAAGTCAAGGCTAAGCTTTTTGCAGCTATCTATTGCCTTTGAAAGCTTCTGAAGCCCTAGATCCCCGGCAAGAGTTTTCGCACGCGTCTTAAGCTTATTCAGACATATTTTATCACTCTTGTTGAAAAGAGACTGCATTGCCTGTATGGCCTTCACCTTAAACATTGAACGAGGAAGAACCGCAAAACCACCCTCCTTGTCAGCCTGCAGAAGTGACAAGGAATGTGCCTTTAGGTACGCGACAGTGCCTCCTGTACTGACAACTTCGTTCGAGGATTTACATCGCGATAGCACCTGCACGCCTTGGGCAACACATATATCACATTCAGAGTCAGGCGCACGACGAGCGACTTGCCTGACAAGAGTGAGGAGCTCGTGTGGTGTTCTTGAAGGTGCCACTGCGTACTTTGGTCCGAGGCATAGGGTGTGCTTAACGTTGTCGGGAAGAAAAGCATCCCCGAGAACATGCACAAGGTCCCTAGCAGCTGGAGACTTCCTTGGTGTGATGGCCCGCAGGTAACTGAGCGTCTGACGCCGCATGAACTTGACGTTTCGGTCTACGAGGCTTGAGAGTTCACGACACTTCTTTTGTTTAACTGCTGTGCGTTCGTTCCCTAGGATTCGTAGTTGCAGGACTTGACGGTACAGGCGAGCTTGCCGAAGCCATTCTGAGCGTAGAATCTTGGAAACTCTTAAACCATGGCCAATCGAGGGAGTGAGGCCACCAAACAACGCCTTGACTTCGGGAAGAAGTATCTTTAGCCGGATGCAGTACGCCAAAGAGCGTGCTGCATCCGGCTAAAGATACTTCTTCCCGAAGTCAAGGCGTTGTTTGGTGGCCTCACTCCCTCGATTGGCCATGGTTTAAGAGTTTCCAAGATTCTACGCTCAGAATGGCTTCGGCAAGCTCGCCTGTACCGTCAAGTCCTGCAACTACGAATCCTAGGGAACGAACGCACAGCAGTTAAACAAAAGAAGTGTCGTGAATTCTCAAGCCTCGTAGACCGAAACGTCGAGTTCATGTGGCGTCAGACGCTCAGTTACCTGTGGGCCATCACACCAAGGAAGTCTCCAGCTGCTAGGGACCTTGTGCATGTTCTCGGGGATGCTTTTCTTCCCGACAACGTTAAGCACACCCTATGCCTCAGACCAAAGTACGCAGTGGCACCTTCAAGAACACCACACGAGCTCCTCACTCTTGTCAGGCAAGTCGCTCGTCGTGCTCCTGACTCTGAATGTGATAGATGTGTTGCCCAAGGCGTGCAGGTGCTATCGAGATGTAAGTCCTCGAACAAAGTTGTCAATACAGGAGGCACTGTCGCGTACCTAAAGGCACATTCCTTGTCACTTCTGCAGGCTGACAAGGAGGGTGGTTTTGCGGTTCTTCCTCGTTCAATGTTTAAGGTGAAGGCCATACAGGCAATGCAGTCTCTTTTCAACGAGAGTGATAAATTTGTCTGAATAAGCTTAAGAAGCGTGCGAAAACTCTTGCCGGGGATCTAGGGCTTCAGAAGCTTTCAAAGGCAATAGATAGCTGCAAAAAGCTTAGCCTTGACTTGTTTTTTTCTGCGAAAACGCACAAAATTGACTGCCCTTTGCGGGTCATTGTAACAGAAAGGGGGACCTGGCAAAAGTCGGTAGCACTTTTCTTGCAAGAAAAGCTAAAAAAGTTAACAATAGACGACCCTTTTTTGGTCAAAAACTCTGACGCTGTTATTGACATTATTGGGCAAACAAACACAGGACTCCAGGCAATGTCTGTGGATATTAAAGACTTGTATTACTCTTTGCCGCACGATCAACTACTAAAATGTGTAGAGGAAGGAATCCATAGACGACTTCGGATCATCAGCGTTCCAAACGCGCACTGGAATTCATAACAGCAGCTTATTAGAGTTACTCAGCTTCTATTTGAAGGCCACTTTTGTGTCATGGGATGACAAAAACTACTTACAAAAAAGTGGAGTATGTATTGGTTCATGCTTGGCCCCCATTCTCAGTGACATATTTCTAGCACATCAGGATCGTGTCTTGTCAAACAAACTTGATGACTCTGTGGTTTTTAAAGTCTGCCGTTTTGTTGATGATTATTTAGTGTTGTTGAAATGTGACAGTCAAAATTTTCAGACCATTTCCTCTGACGTGTTGACTGTTTTCCGAGAGTGCCTGAAGCCATTAGTGTTAACGTATGAATCACCCCCTGAAAACAACCTGAAATTTCTAGATTTGAAGCTTTTGCTAGAACCCCGACAAGTTTGCTGGATGTATGAACCAAGAAGCAGCAAGCCACTTCTGCCTTTCGGCTCAGCGCAGCCAAAATTGGTCAAGCGGGGCATTGCCAACCTCTGCCTTGCCAACGCCTTAAAGAAGTCTTGCCCCCACATGGTACACCGCAGCTTTGCTCTACAAGTGGAGCGCCTCAGCAAAGCCGGTTACCCCGCACACGTTCTCGTTTCAGTGGCGGAAAAGCTGGTCACTGTCGTGAAGCGAGGCCACAAACCAGATAAGCGCGACAGCGTCAGAAAGAGCCGGCCTGTCGTACTACCGTACGTGCACGACGTCTCACACAGGCTAAAAAAGATTGCTCGAGACGCCAACGTTCTTGTTGTTTTTTCAGCACCGGAAAAATTGCAGAAGCTTTGCAAACGGGTAAATACACCTCGCGCAACTTTTGCCGCGTGCTCTGTCGCGCACAGGACATGCTACGTCCCATGCGCAGTGGGTGTCGTATACTTAATTCCAATGACGGGTGGGTGCGTCTATGTCGGCAAAACCGGCAGGTGCATAAACGACCGCCTGCGAGAACACCGAAACAATGTGCACAATGTGGTACAAGGGCATCTTGGCATTCATTCCCGAGATTGTGGGTGCACCCCCCTCTTTGATCAGTGCTCTATATTGGCAAGGCACAGGGAGCAACTAACCCGAGAAATTATCGAAGCCGAAAAAATACACGTGCTAGGAGATAAATGCGTAAGCACTTCATCGGTTGCTTTATCCCAGGCTGAACGTGATTACCTGGCTGGGCTTTGAGGCATTAGAGGACCTGTCACACGTGCTGTTACTGTTGTGTAGAATGGGCTTTTTTTTTACCTTCATGCTCTGTAATCTTCATTTTTAGACGTATAAATTCTTGCCACTCTGCGAAATAAAGTTAGTTGGAAGTCAGCGCTCTTTCTGTCTACCCTGTCCTTTTTTCCTTTGTTCGCGCACTGAAAAACCTTGCAAAGATGTTGGAGTACTCGGGCTTGGTCACGTAGTTCCTCTAATAGTTGGCTAGCCCTAACGAACTGCGAAGCTGTCTCTTTGTTTCGGGAGCCCGAATCTCCTTTATCGTCCCTGGATCGGTTCTGTACCTGCTTGATCCTGCAATGTGCCCCGAAAATTTGACTTCTTGTTGTGCAAACTACACTAGCTTCTGTTGAGCGTCAACCTTGGCTTCGCCAGTGAAGCAAATATCTGGTCTAACCTTCCAGGTTCTCGTACCGACTGTCAGAGTGAATCACATCGTCGATGTAAGCGCAAGTGTAATGTCTATGCGAAGCCAGTACAACATTTTGATAGGTGCTGGTGGCATTCATAAGTTAAAGGGCATAACTTTCTACGCGTACTGGCCTGAGGGAGTGCAAAAGCAGTACAAACCTGCACGTCCTAGTCAATAGGTATTTGCAGGCCCCGTAAACTCTGAAGTTCACGTGATCACCTGAAAGGGGCGAAAAAATCAACCGCGGCGTGTTTCTGCTTTAATCACCCTGAGTATATCTACTAACCTCTCTCGCTACTCGCACTCATAGAGTTTCTCAAAATTAACTAGAGGGCACACTGCCACTGCGATCGTTCAGCGACCAGGGGAATGATGGGTAGTACACACATTTGCCTAGTCTTCGTACTTTCGGCAGGTGAAGCGTATTTGCGGCTTCGTTTATTGTTGTGTTTCGGCTTTGTTTTGAAAGAAAGATTGAATGCTTTTAAACTTCATGAGCCAATTTAGAAAGTAAGTCTAAAAATAAAATGATGAAGCGCAACCGCTGAACATTTGCTAATACTTGTTTCGTAAAAAAACAGCTCCAAGCCACACGAACACACGCGGAGCCAAAGGCAGGCCAGAAGTACAAATATTAGACAAATGTGTGTACTAACCATCTTTCCCATGCTTGCTGAAGCACCGTGCGTTGCAGCTCCCATAGACACTAGCGCCAGAGTTCCCTCTAGTAAATATTGTGGGAAACTCTATGCTCGCACTATTGCACTTTCTTGTAGAGGCATCTTCATCGGGGTGAAGTTTCAACTCTAAACTGATCAAATGCTGCATTTTTGCGTTCCGCTACATATAAAAAACTTGTTCTAATAGCAAGTATTTTTTTCCTAAACATGCGCTGCGTCATCCATTTTTTTGTAATAATTTTTGCTCCAGCTGTCTTGTCGTCAGAAGAAGCCTATCGACATTATTATCCTAATTTCAAAATATTGCCACGTTCCATTTCCCAAGTTTTTGTTATTGTTCCGAAACACCACACGATTCTCGGCGCAAACCACGCCTGCAGGTTTTGAGAAGGTTCCGGACTGTAGTAGATCAATTCGATAAGATCACGCCCACTGTGCGAACGGTACAGATTGTTCTGGAACCTACGCCAACGCCAGCGATAACGCTAGAACATTCGACGGCAAGGGTATAAATGCCGACGCGCTTTGCCGCTTGTCAGTTGTTGATCGAAGGCCGACGCTCCGTTCGCCGGTCTAGCTGTCTCTTCTAGAGTCCTCAAGCGAGACCTTGGGTCACGTCACGCGGACGTCGACCCCAGAATTTCAAGTCGGCAAAAGAAGTCTACGCGGCACCGGCGTCTTGTACGCGCGACCGCCGCCCCTGGGTCTCGGGCCTTGCTGCCTGGAGCCCGCCTACCCCATGTCAGGAGGAGGTGCAAGGTCCCCGGTTCACGCCCGCCGTCCCGGAGTCCCCCTGCGGTCCACCTGGTACCACCAAGACCTGCGCGGCACTCGCCTCGGCTGAGCCGCTTCCTACCAGAGTGGAGCTCGACTGCACGTTACAAGTCACCCACGAGCCACGCCCAACCGGCGGCTTGCGGGGTCCACCCACCAGAATGGCCACGCCATTTGAACTCCCGGGGAGGGAGAATTGTTTCACGTTTTCCGCGCCCGAGGGTGATATCTCCGTCGATGAGATAATTGACGCAATTGAAGAGACAGCTGGTGACGACAGCGTATTAGTACTGCAACATATGGGGGGCGCAAAATTTCTTGTATGCACCCGCAATGCTGGCCAGGCGACGAAGCTAATGGTGGCGGAAGGATTTGAAGTGAACGGGGCGAGGGTGCCAGTAGAGGCAGTCGGGCCGCCGGTTACATATGTGAACGTTTACCGTTACCCCGCTTTTCTATCAGACGAGGCCCTTAGCAAGGCCTTAGCCCAGTTTGGTAAAGTGAAGGGCATTTCCTTCGCCACCCTAGCCACTCGCCAGACCTAGTTAAACGGGGTACGTGTGGTTAAAATTGAGATGTGCCGCCCAGTCCCCAACTTCATCACTATTGCGGGGCACAAAGTCATGTGCGAATACAGAGGCATGCGCCGGGTGTGCGCGCGTTGTGGTGAAGTCGGGCATATGGCGACTGCGTGCACCACGGCGTACTGTAAGCGGTGCGGCACCTTCGGCCACGATACTGAGGGCTGCTCGGCAGAATGTAAACGTTGCGGGGGTCACCACGGAACACGCGAGTGCTTTCGTAAGCGCTCATACGCTTCGGCCGCCCGCGGCTTCCCCTCGCTATCTGAATACGCTTCGTCGCACTCTCAGTCAAGCGGCCCCGCCTCTGCCCGAGCAACTCACTCGCCGCGTATGCAGGTCCTTACGTCCAGGTCCGCATCCCGCACAACCGAGAAGCGATCCCCTTCCGGGGACCGCGACTTAGACTCCGATCTGACTTCAGGCAGTGGCATGGGCGATCCGTCCGCCAGTGAGGGGGAGAGGCCCGGGAGTTTTGACGAGACTACCACCAGGTCGACTCAAACAGAGTCTAGCGGTATCGAGACGGGTTCGGCGCAATCGTCCCCCCCCCTAAGCCGCCTCCACCCTCGGCGAGCCGGGATGACTGCGGGAATTCGCTGACCGCGGCTGAAGCCACCCCTAAGTCTAACGAGCAGGGAGAGGCCCTCCTTGCTTTATCGAACACACCCGTCAACGTCCGGGCCCCAGTGACCTGCCCGGCCTTGGAGGCCGGCACCCAAGACCCAGCCGGCGACGACGCCCCCATAAAAAGTAAAGGGTATTACTTTCTACCGGCGACAGCGAATGCGACCATGCTGCACCGACTTCCTCCCCCGCCTCCCATTCGGCACGCATAAGCCGGAAATCGGACGCGAAAACTGGACAGATGGCCACTGGGCTAGAGCAGAGAGCTCGCTCGCGCTCACGAATACGACCTGATGACGATAAGCGGTATCTGGGTGAGAGGGCAGCCAGCAAGGAGGCCCGGCAGCGTAGACCCGCGCCGGCAGGCCAAAGCAGTGATAGCGACGCTCCACCACACGCGAACGCTCAGAAGCTCGAGAAAGACGGTGTAGGCGAAGGGGAACCACCCCCCAAGCCTCGAGACGCAAGTCACTGAAGGGGCGCCCCTGCCCTGTCGGCTTCACGGCCCTTTTCCCTTGCTCTCGTTCGCTCTGGCCGCACTATGTCCCACTTGCCTTCCCTTCTCCTTCTTGTGCAGCGCCCTCCTCGCCCCTTTCTGTCGGCACGCGGCTGTCGGTTATCTTGCTCGGTGCATTCGCTCACCCCTCTTTCCTGCTCCCCTTCAGCCAGCGCTTGGCATCGTGCCCAATCGGCGGATGACGGCCACGCTGCTTGCTAGCCTCGATACTTCCCGCGTTTTGTTTTCTTCTTTTTAAGGTTTTTGAAGGCTTTTTTGAAATTGGCTACGTGGAATATCCGAGGGTTTAGAGATAGGGCGAAACAAGCAGCCATCCTAGGTTTCGCTAGAAACCAGAACATAGACCTCCTCTTTATTCAAGAGGCGAACTTCCGAACGCCGCTGGATGTGGGTAATTTCCGCAGAGATCATCAGACCGACGCCTTTTTCTCTCTGGCGACCACGAGAGCATGCGGGGTCGGAGTAATATTTGTATCAGGCAGATTTCGATCAAAATCCCATTGTATTTTCGGGGCGAATGGTCGGTACATAATGATTGACATTTTCATCGAAGGCAAAAAGATTCGCATTGTGAACGTCTATGCCCCCGTGACAAGAAAACATACGAATAAGTTCTTTCAAGAGATGCACGAACTCATCCTAGAGCCCATTCCCCACGTACTGGTCGGTGATTTTAATTGCGTTGTAGATTCTAACCGGGACGTGAGGGGGCCAAGCCAAGGAAGATCAACCTACAATGCAAAAGAGTTGGTGAAAACCCTTCGGCACCTAAACCTCTCGGACATATGGGTATACCTCTATAAAGACCGCTTTGTAGCAACCCGTACCTCTAGATCGGCAGGAAGTAGAATAGACCGGATGTACTTTCCGGACCTCCTCCTCCCTTTGGTTGAAGGATGCGAAGTACTCGCGCTCCCGGCCAACCTGAAAGAGAAGACGGATCATGCCCCGCTTGTCACGATGGTAAAGGGATCCCCCAGCCCGCACTCTGATAACAATAGCTGGAGAATAGACGCTGAGCTGCTGAGAGATGAGACTTGCGTAGAAAACTTGAAAGCTGCCATCAGCGTATCAGTAGAAAATGCCGGACATATTACCCCCCCCCTCTATAGGATAAACTTAAGGAAGAATGGAAGGCCCTGTTACAAAAAGAAGGAAAAGCCAGAAAAAGACGTCATACACAAAAGATGAAAGAACTTCTTCGCCGAATGCAGATCATCAAGGCAGCCGACACGTTGACCTCATGTACAACAGAGTACCTGACTTCGCTCGAGGAGCAATACAATCAACTCCTCAGAGATACCATGAGGCGACCTAAAAGTGATCATGGACTGTTGGGCACGGCGACCGGAGTTGATGTGAGGAAAGTACGTGGAAATGGCTGTTTGCGAATTACAGAGGCAAAGCGCTTAGACAGTTCTGTAACCGATGACCCTGCAGAAGTTGAGAACATCTTCAGAGAGTACTTCAGCATACAGTTCCAAGACACCGAACCAATAGACACCAATCGGGGACCCAACCATATCAAAGAACTTTGCAAACATCTGCAGCGAATTAAGGAGGAGGAGGAGCCAGCAACCCTTAGCGCTGAAGTCTCCCCTGCAGAGCTTCGCGAAGCCATAAGAAGCATGACCCCCAACTCTGCCCCAGGCGCTGATGGCCTGACTGCAGCCTTCTATGTGACTTTTCTCGAAGTTCTCAAAGAACCCTTGCTCGCGATGGTAAATGCGATCTTCAGGTCCTTTAAGAAACCCGACTCTTTCGGAGTGGGTAAAATTGTCCTACTACACAAAGAGGGTGCACAACCAAACGAGCCCACGGTGTGGCGTCCAATCACGCTTTTGAACACCGATTACAAGCTGGTAGCCACTATACTGAACAACAGGCTCAAGCTCCTGTTACCGGACATCATTAGCCCGTACCAAACGTGCGCGATTCCGGGAAGGTCGCTTTTTGCGAACCTCACAGTGATCCGTGACTCTTTCGAATACGCGACGACAAGAGGTTTCAATGGTGTTTTCATTTCCCTAGACCAAGCTAAAGCTCTTGACAGGGTACGACACCATTACCTCTTCGACGTGATGCAGGAGTTTGGCTTACCGGCAAGTTTTATAAAACTGGCAAAAACTTTGTACGAGGACCTAACCTGCACCGTTCTGATAAACGGAGTCGCAACGCCGGCATTCAAGTATAGCAGAGGCATAAGGCAAGGATGCCAATTGGGCCCGACCTTTTTTGTCATGTCGTGCGAGCCGCTGATCACAAGTGTTATCGCGCATGAAGGCATTCGGGGCTTCCCACTGACGGGCCAGGAGCACGTGAAAGGGCTGGCATACGTGGACGACATTTCCCTGTTTGTTCGGGATGAAAGCAGCCTCCAAGCCTTCAGTGCGACGTTCACAAGATACGCGCAGGCATCCGGAGCGGCGATAAATGCGGACAAGAGCAAGGCGATGCTATTTGGAACTTTCCCTAGAGAAGCCCTAGGAAACATCGAAGTGGTGTCCATTGTTAAAGTACTGGGAATCTACTTCTCCAGTGAAGGGGTGGCACCAGCCACGTGGCAGAGAGCCCTCGAGAGGGCAAAGCAGGCAGCTGCCCGCATTCGCCTCCTAAACCTTACGTTATGTGAAAAAGCGCTGGCAGCAAGGACCATCGTTTTCGCGTTTGCGTTCTACGCCAGTAGGATAGCGGTGATCCCTAGGAAAACCGCGAGCCAACTGAACGCCGTGATCACCGATTTGCTATGGGAAGGGAAACCGGCACCAGTCAAGCGACACCTCCTTCAACTACCCGAGGACAAAGGTGGCCTCGGCCTCCCACACGTACAAATGACCAGCCAGATACTGGCCCTCAAGATTACCCGCATGCTTTATTACGCAGCGAGTTACGTTGGGAAGATTCTAATCAACTACTGGACAAGCACCATCATGCACTATCTGGAAAACCACAAACACACTGGCCCGCGCGCGGAAGCGCCCTCACACTTTTACAGGATGGCGGCAACTACGACAAAGATCATAGAAGAAGAATCCCCGAACTGCGACATTGACAAGGACCCACCCGCCCGAATTGTCGAAGCGATAACAGAAAACCAGTTGTCCAAAGAAGAAAAGGAGCACATGAAAAGCCTAGGACTGTGCAAACAAAAAATCAATAAGTACCGACCGCGCGAAGTACATGACTTCGAGTGGAAGCGCAAGTGGCAAGTTTTGCCCACGAGACATCGCCTGCACCGTTTCGGCATCACGCCGAATAGCCAGTGTCCTAATTGCCGCGCTGAGGAAACGATCTCCCACGCGTTGTTGGAACGCGGGGCGGCCAAGTCGGTATGGCGCCTGGTTGCGAGGTGCTTCAGCATCCACCCTCCCCCGGCCCTCAAAAGGAATAGGGGCTGCTTCGCAAGGCTGGTGATTTCCATCACACTCTTTGTGATTTGGAAATGCCGGTGCCTTGCTGAGGTAAAGAACACTCCAGTGAGAGCGGCCTACCCAGCACTAGCCATGATCAGGCAGAAAATAGTGCAGTACTTGGCCAAGCAACTGGAAGCTGGCGGGGAGGACCAGTTCCTTCGCCGCTGGCACACAAAGTTTTTTTCGTCAGAGGTGCGAAACTCCGTACCCCCATAATCCCCTACTAACCCCTTCTTCCCAAAACATTGTGTTACAAGTGTATGTATAGCGCCAGTCGAAGTATTGTAAATATGCCTACCCATGTTCACGATCTGTTGTAAATATATGTATCTGTGATTGTAAATATATTGTTACGTGAGTAACGAGACAAAGTATTGCGAATATATTCGAAAAATATATTTGCAAGAGCGGTTGCAGCACTGGCCAGTCTGGCTCCGAGCTCGAGCAGCCAGCGACCCTCATCTTCTTCGTCGGGCGCACACGCGCATTCGCACTATGGTTTGTGGCAGCCTACAGGTAGCATAACCCCCGTCGGCAAAGGCGCCGTCTCGGCGCATCTAGATGTCAAGATCATTGGGCGAGTGGTACTGCTTCAGGCGTGCGACGTGTACGATGTCGCTGGCCCTAGGGGTGGATGAAGACGGCGAGGCAGCAGGAGTGATTTCATAAGTGACGGGAGTCACCTCACGAAGCACTCTGTATGGCCCTGTGTACCGAGAGAGCAGCTTGTCAGACAGGCCAACGTGCCTGGTCGGAGACCACAGCAGAACCAACGAACCGGGCGAAAAGTGCACATCGCGGTGTCGTTGGTCGTACCGACGCCGTTGGTTTGCTTGGGAGGTCAGAAGGCGAGCACGAGCGGTTTCGCGTGCGTGGGCGGCCCGGCTGATGGCGTCCAGAGCATATTGTGAAGTTGGAGCTGCTGGTAACGGAATCGTCGTATCGAGGGGTAATGTGGGTTCGCGGCCGAACAGCAAGAAAAAAGGGGAGTAACCAGCCGTGTCGTGGCGCGAAGAATTGTAGGCAAATGTCACGTATGGTAAAGCGATGTCCCAGTCAGAGTGATCTGAGGAAACGTACTTTGCAAGCATGTCAGTTAGGGTTCGGTTCAGGCGTTCTGTGAGGCCATTTGTTTGCGGATGGTACGACGTAGTGAGCTTGTGGCGTGTTTCACAAGAGCGTAGGATGTCCGCTATGACTTTCGATAGAAATGTGCGGCCTCGGTCCGTGAGCAGCTGGCGTGGAGCACCATGTTGCAAGATCACGTCGTGTAGAAGAAAATCGGCGACGTCAGTGGCGCAACTTGTTGGAAGGGCGCGTGTGATTGCGTAGCGTGTGGCGTAGTCTGTGGCCACAGCTATCCACCTGTTGCCAGCAGAAGACAGAGGAAAAGGGCCGAGTAAGTCCAAGCCGACGCGAAAGAAAGGTTCAGTAGAAATATCGAGTGGTTGAAGGCGCCCAGCCGGAAGCGTCGATGGTGTTTTGCGGCGCTGACATTCCTCACACGCCGCGACGTATCTTCTGACGGACCGTGCCAGACCTGGCCAATAGAAGCGACGGCGAATCCGGTCGTATGTGCGGGACACACCCAGGTGACCGGCAGTAGGAACGTCATGGAGTTCGTGGAGTACAGCCAAGCGGAGGTGTTTGGGTATGGCAAGCAGCAGAGATGGGCCGTCTGGATGGAAGTTATGCCGGTATAATGTGCCATTCTGGAGTACGAACGAGCGATAGGATCGGTTCGATGGGGAGGAGTCGAGGCGCTCAATGATAGCTCGTAGGGCTGCATCACGGCGTTGCTCGTCGGCTATGTGGTTCAGTTGAGAAACGGAGCACACGCAGGCGTCGTTGTCAGGTATGGTGGCCGATGGGCCAACTGGATAGCGAGAAAGGCAATCGGCGTCCTGGTGCAGGCGTCCAGACTTGTATATCACAGCAAAGGTGTATTCTTGCAGTCGCAGAGCCCAGCGACCAAGTCGACCTGTAGGATCTCTTAAGGATGAAAGCCAGCAGAGCGCGTGGTGGTCGGTGACGACGGAAAAGTGAGTGCCATATAAATATGGGCGGAATTTTGAGACCGCCCAGACAAGAGCAAGGCATTCTCGCTCCGTGATCGAATAGTTACGCTCTGCAGGTGTAAGGAGGCGGCTAGCATACGCGATAACGCGGTCGTGTCCCTGTTGGCATTGGGCGAGAACGGCTCCGATACCGTGACCACTGGCATCAGTTCGGACCTCAGTTGGGGCAGATGGGTCAAAGTGGGCCAGGATAGGGGGCGTCGTCAAAAGTGTTATGAGGTGAGAGAAGGCGGCAGCTTGAGTGGACCCCCACGAAAATGGAACGCCTTTCTTCAAAAGATCGGTAAGTGGTTGGGCGATTGCCGCAAAATCTTTCACGAACCGCCTAAAGTAGGAGCAAAGTCCCACAAAGCTCCGGACATCTTTGGCGGATTGGGGTACTGGGAAACTCGTGACGGCACGAATTTTCTCAGGGTCCGGTCTCACACCAGAAGCATCGACAAGGTGGCCCAGCACGGTAATCTGTCGGCGGCCGAAGTGACACTTCGAGGAGTTCAACTGGAGGCCAGCTTTGCGGAAGACGTCGAGAATGGCCGACAGACGCTCAAGGTGGGTCTCAAATGTAGGTGCAAATACGAGGACGTCGTCTAGGTAACACAGGCATGTTGACCATTTGAATCCGTGTAGCAGAGAGTCCATCATACGTTCGAACGTGGCGGGGGCATTGCATAGACCGAAGGGCATAACCTTGAATTGGTATAGGCCATCTGGAGTGATGAAGGCGGTCTTTTCTTGGTCTTTGTCGTCTACGGCAATCTGCCAATAACCAGAACGAAGGTCGATGGATGAAAAGTAGCGTGCGCCGTGGAGACAATCGAGGGCGTCATCAATACGTGGTAAAGGATACACGTCCTTTTTGGTGATTCGATTTAGATGCCGGTAATCGATGCAAAAGCGCCATGTGTTGTCCTTCTTTTTAACCAGGACGACGGGTGACGCCCATGGGCTTGATGAGGGCTCAATAATGCCTTTAGTTAACATCTTATTCACTTCAGCTTGAATAATCTGGCGCTCCGACGCGGACACGCGATACGGTCGACGGTGAATGGGAGCAGCATCACCGGTGTTGATGCGGTGCTTTACAAGAGAAGTTTGGCCGAGTGGTCGGTCGTCAAGGTCGAAGATGTCACGGTAGGAAGCTAGAAGGCGTGCGAGAGCGGCTGATTGCGCTGGGGGAAGGTCAGGGTCGATCATGGGACGTATTGACATGTCGAGGCATGTGGCATCGAGTGGGCGACAAGAAAAATTGGTGCATGCGTCGGCTGCGAAAGTGGTGACGTGATCATCGGCTAAGGACCGCAACGTGGCGATTAGGATGCCTTCAGGGAGGACTTGCTTTGTGAAGCCGAAATTTATGACGGGTAGACGGGTCCGGTTGGAGGCTACAGTTACGATGCAGTGAGGGACGGTGACGTCACGTGCCAGTAGGACATCAGGAATCGGCGTGACGATGTAATTCCCATCCAATACGGGTGAGGTCGTGGCGAATTCGGTGAATGTGAGGGCTTTAGGCGGTAAGCGGAGGAAGTCTGTGGCAGAAAGGCCGTGTTGAGGTTCAGGGTGAATATCCGGCTGAAGAGGAAGGTCTAAGCAAAGAGTACCAGCGGAACAGTCGATCAGAGCAGAATGGGTCGACAGGAAGTCCATCCCTAAGATGAGGTCATGAGGACAGTTCTGGAGCACCGTGAATAGAACAGGAATGTAACGGTCGGCGATGCTTATGCGAGCCGTACACATGCCAATGACAGGAACAGTGCCGCCATCGGCCACACGTACAGCTTCGGTAGCAGGAGGCGTGAGTACTTTTCTTAAGCGGCGACAAAGATGAACGCTGATTATGGACACATGAGCGCCAGTATCGACTAGTGCCGACAGAGAAATACCGTCCACGTGTACATCGACAAGATTTTTGTTCGTATGAAGCGTCAATGGAGGGTTTGGTTCAGACAGGGATGATGCAGCACTACCTCCAGGGGCTGCACTGTCTAGTTTTCCGTCGGGTACGATGAAAAGTTAGGCGGCGAGTGATGGCGGCGTGGCTGGGGCGACGGGGAACGACGGCGTTGAGGGGACGGAGAACGAGCAGGAAGGCGGCTGTTAGACGTGTCGAAAGCAGGGGCGGTACGGCTGGACGAATACCGGCGAAGATCTTCATATGGGCTATAAGGTGCGAAAAACTGGCTCCTATGTGGCGGCGTCCAGGAGGCACGGCAGTAGCGGGAGACATGTCCAACGCGGTGGCACCGGAAGCAGATCGGTTTGTCGTCAGGAGTTCGCCATTCCGCCGGGTTGCGAGATCGTGGAGCAACAAATGGGTCACGTCGAGGTGGATTAATGGGAATTGGTCTGGAGGAGGGGCAAGAGATGGGGCAAGCATCAGGGAACCCGCGGTTGGCGAATTCTTGTCGTACGACCGCCTGAATAACGGAGATCGCGGGGGTTGTCGGCATCGTATGTTCGAAAGAAGTGGGCTGAAGCGGCGCTGGACTTGCTGCTTCAAGTTCCCGTCGAACGATACGCGTTACACTCTGCTCAAAGGGCGGTGTGACGGTAGAATCGGAGCAGGTGGACGTAGCCGCCGTGTTTGGCAACCGAGAAAAAGGAGGGCGCACCCGACGGCTTTTTGCTGTTTCGAAACGGCGGCATTCTTGAATTACACGGTCGATGGTCGAGACGTTAGTGTACACCAGCAAATTGAAGGCGTCGTCCGCGATCCCCTTCAAAACGTGCCCAACCTTTTCAGCCTCAGACATCGCCTCGTCCACTTTTCGGCAAAGAGCGAGAACTTCTTGGATGTATGACACATACGATTCAGTTGGCGACTGGACACGGGTAGCCAGCTCCTGTCGTGCAGCTGCGTGGCGACCGGTCGGGTCCCCAAAGATGTCACGTAGCTTCTCCTTGAACGTGTCCCAGCTGGTGAGTTCGGACTCATTTGTCTCGTACCAGACACGCGGGGTTCCGTCCAAGTAGAAGAGAACATTAGCGAGCATCATGGTAGGGTCCCAGCGGTGAGTTTGACTGACCCGTTCATAAAGGCGAAGCCATTTGTCGACGTCGAGGCCAGGTTGCGCAGAAAATGTCCCGGGATCACGGGGTGTTTGGACGGCGACAAAGGTTGTCGGAGAAGCCGCAGATGGTGAAGCGGACGCGTTGTCACTGAAAGCCATGGCGGGAAGCTGGAGGATGCGGCCACTGCGGAGCTGCGTGGTGAGGACGGGGATCGTTCCACCTCCACCAAATATGTTACGTGAGTAACGAGACAAAGTATTGCGAATATATTCGAAAAATATATTTGCAAGAGCGGTTGCAGCACTGGCCAGTCTGGCTCCGAGCTCGAGCAGCCAGCGACCCTCATCTTCTTCGTCGGGCGCACACGCGCATTCGCACTATGGTTTGTGGCAGCCTACAGGTAGCAATATATTTGTGGTTTTTTTACGAATGTATGCGTAGTTTATATATATATATATGTGTGTGTGTGTGTGTATATATATATATATGTATGTATGTATGTGTATATATATATACATATATATATGTATGTATGTGTGTATATATATATATGTATAGATCTGTGTATGTGCCGCTAGTTTTCTCTATGGATAATGGAGTTTGTATGCCCCATAGCTCACAAGAGGGGTGTTTAAACGAGCACTGTATGAATAAATGATTTAAAGAGTTTTTTTTGAGTTTGAAGTTCATAAACTTCTCTTTGTATCAGTCCGAGGGGTGTCTAAACGAACACTGTATGTATAAATTGATGTAAACAGTTTTTTTTAGTTTGAAGTTAATAAACTTCTCTTTGTATCAGTCCGAGACTGCTATCTGTGCAAGACTGCTGCTGTAATTAGACTTTCTCTTTAACGGGCACAGGTTCGCCCAAATAAACAGTTAAATCCCAACACGAAGTTTCCTGTCTTCGGCCACTGTCACGACCCCGTGGCATCTGGTGGAGGTGCTGCTTCGTTCATGTACCGGACGCCCCCGTCAAGCCGTGGACCCAGTCCCCGTCGCGGAGAAGACACCGACGCCAACCAATAGCAGCGTACAAGCCGCCGACAGCAAGGTCTCCCACCGGAGTACGGCCTTTTACAAGACAAGGCGCGGAACTCCAAGACCATGACCTCGACTGCAGCGACAATGACAACCGGAGTGTCCCAGCCCGCGATCGTCATTCATCAACCCAGGGAACCACCAACGTTCCATGGCTCATCGTTTGAAGACCCGGAAACCTGGCTAAAAACATACGACCGTGTTGCCGCCCTCAACCACTGGGACCACGTAAAAAAGCTCCGTCGTGTGTACTTCTACCTGGAAGACACCGCAAGAACCTGGCTAGAGAATCGCGAGTCCACGCTCCGAACGTGGGATGTCTTCTGCGGCGCATTTCTGCAAACGTTCGCGAGCGTCGCTCGCAAAGAGAGGGTCGCTGCTCTACTCGAGACCCGGGTTCAGCTACCAAATGAAAAGGTTGGAATTTTCAAAGAGGAGATGACCCGCCTATTCCGTCACGCTGACCCAGACATGCCTGAGGAAAAGAAAGTTCGTTTCCTCATGCGAGGGGTCAAACAGGAGCTCTTCGCGGGACTAATGAGGAATCCACCGAACACCGTCCAAGAATTTGTATCCGAGGCGACCACCATCGAAAAACGCTGGACATGTGCACCAGACAGTATAATCGTCGCCTGACTCCAGAATGCGCTGCTGCTCAAGCCAGTGACTCCGACGACCTGCGTGAAACGATCCGAGCGATCGTGCGAGAAGAGCTGCGCAAACTGTTGCCTTCGGCGCAGCCTCAAATGGATTCGATCGCCGACATTGTGTGAGAAGAAGTCCGGCAATCGCTTCGAATTCCCCAAACACCGCCGCCCGAGCCAGAAACTATGAGCTATGCCGCTGCAGTGCGCCACGACGCTCCTCCCCGTCCACGCCAAAACGCCGCCCCGTCGCACTTCCGTCGCCAGACGCCACCGCCGCCACCACCCCCACCGACGTCCTACCGTTCCCCAGCGGGCCAGCGCAGTGCACCGAGGAAAACGGACGTTTGGCGTGCACCTGACAACTGCCCGCTCTGCTACCGCTGCGTCGAGGCCGGGCACACATACCGCCGTTGCCAGTATCGACAGATGGGACTGCGTGGCTTCGCCGTCAATGCACCGCGTCCGCAGCCAGGAGATCGGCCACATGACATCGCCGACTACCTGGCAGGAACTCAATGGACACCACGAAGTCCTTCCCGTTCGCCGTCGCCCAGTCGCCACATGTCACCGCACCTCCGGCAGTACTCTGGCCCAACGCGGAGCCGGTCTCCTAGCCAGTATCCGGGAACCTAAGGGCAGCAACTGATGGAGGTGCGGTTGCTGTGCAACGAACTACGGAAGATCCTCCGACGACGACGCCCCCGCGACGGAGCTTTTTGAACACAACACCAACCAGGCAAAGCCCTGAAGGCAAAAGCTCAATTACCGAAGGTGGCCGGACGACGCAACATGGAAGCAGCGGAACAAGCCGACGCAGCCGTGACCCGACGCCACGCCCTAACTGTAATGCGAGACGGCGAACTAGCGACATCGACGTTCTTATCGACGGCCACAGTGTGACCGCTCTCGTCGATACTGGAGCCGACTATTCTGTCATCAGTGGGTCCTTCACCGCAAAGTTAAAGAAAGTTAGGACAGCCTGGAAAGGCCCTGAAATCCGCACAGCCGGAGGTCATCTCGTAACGCCTGCAGGAATCTGCACAGCGAGAGTCACCATTAACGGCCGTATTTATCCTACAGACTTCGTAGTCCTACAGCGTTGTTCGAGAGATGTCATCCTTGGCATGGACTTCTTATGCCTCCATGGTGCTGTCATCAACCTAAAAACAAAGTCGATAACGTTATCCACAGAAGAAGCACTACCGCCGCGCACGCCGTCAGGACACCATGCCTTGAATGTGCTGGAAGAACAAGTCACCATTCCGCCTCGCTCAAGCGTCATTATTTCAGTCGGCGCTCCTAAATCACCTGACTTGGAAGGCGTCGTTGAAGGCAGTCAGCATCTGTTGGTCACCCGAAATATTTGCGTCGCAAGAGGAATTGCAGAGCTGCGGGGAGGCAAAGCAACGGTTATGCTCACGAATTTTAGCAATGAGTACAAACATGTGAACAAAGGAACAACGGTCGCATACATCGAAGAAATTGTCGAAGCCACTAGTGCTTTCGCCCTCGCCGATTCTGCGGAACCTGCTCAGAGGAACCAAGCCCCTCCTATAGCTTTCGACGTCAGTCCCAGACTTCCAAACGAAAAGCAAGAACAGCTCAAGGCCTTGCTCCTGCAATACGAAGATTGCTTTTCGTCGTCATCGAAAATTCGGCAGATCCCAATCACGAAACATTGCATCATAACCGAAGAAAATGCCAGGCCACTCCGTCAGAGTCCGTACAGGGTTTCGATGCGAGAACGTGAGGCCATGAAGAGACAAGTTGATGAAATGCTGCGAGATGACATTATCCAGCCGTCCAAGAGTCCATGGGCATCCACCGTTGTTTAAGTAAAGAAAAAGGATGGGACCCTACGTTTCTGCGTCGATTATCGCCGCCTGAACAAAGTCATAAGAAAGGACGTGTATCCTCTCCCACGAATAGACGACGCACTTGATCGGCTCCATAACGCCAAGTACTTCTCGTCAATGGACCTCAGGACTGGCTATTGGCAAATCGAAGTCGACGAAAGAGACCGAGAGAAGACGGCGTTTATAACACCGGACGGCCTCTTCGAGTTTAAGGTGACGCCCTTCGGCCTTTGCTCAGCGCCTGCAACTTTTCAACGCGTTATGGATACAGTACTAGGAGGATTGAAGTGACAGACTTGCCTTGTGTACTTGGACGATGTCGTCGTGTTTTCCTCGAGTTTCGACGTGCATCTTCGGCGCCTTGAAGCTGTACTTCAAGCCATCAAGACGTCCGGACTCACACTGAAGCCAGAAAAGTGCAGATTTGCGTATGAGGAGCTCTTGTTTTTGGGGCACGTTATCAGCAAGTCTGGACTTCGTCCCGATCCACGGAAAACAGCCGCCATCGCCGTCTTCCCGCTGCCCACTGACAAGAAGGCCGTGCACCGATTTCTGGGCCTGTGCGCCTATTATAGGCGGTTGGCGAAAAACATCGCCCGCATCGCCGATCCTCTCACTAAACTTACCAAGGTCGTCGCGGAGTTCAAGTGGGAAACACCACAGCAACACGCTTTCTAGGAGCTTAAACATCGCCTCCAGACGCCACCGTTACTTGCCCATTTCGACGAATTCGCCGAGACAGAAATACATACTGACGCAAGTAGCGTAGGTGTTGGCGCCGTTCTTGGGCAGAGGGCTGACGGACTTGAAAGGGTTATTAGTTGCGCCAGCCGATCGCTATCCAAAGCAGAAGCAAATTATTCCACAACAGAAAAGGAGTGCCTCGCCATCATCTGGGCTACGTCGAAATTTCGCCCCTGCCTCTACGGCAGGCCCTTCAAAGTTGTGAGCGACCACCACGCCTTGTGTTGGCTAGCCACCTTGAAGGACCCTTCAGTTCGCCTCGCACGATGGAGCCTGAGACTTGTGGGGTCTCGGCGAGGCGAACGCGCGCATCGCCACGCCACGCTCTTGGAGTGAACGGACAAAGCAGACGCGGTCGGTACAAAGTACACAACATACATACATTTATTAACTAATTTAGACGACGATATCGTCCGCCGAATGGTACATCAATTTTAAATAACATGCTACCATACAAACAACATAACGCAGTGACACACTAACTACACAATAACATGATAAACACACACCCAACACACTAGCACATACCCAAGGCGGCGTCGCCAACGCCTGACCTTCCACGTGGGACTCCGGCGCGAAGCCCGCGGTGCCGAGCACCGGGGGGCCCACGCGACAGACAACCGTTCGCGGCAGCCGCGACGCGCAGAAGAGGCCCGCTCAACGCTTGCCCACCACCAAGGCCCGCCTTCCGCCAGGGGCCACCGCCGGCGCTACCACTCTACCAACAGTGGTACTTAAAGCGAACACAACGCCATCTATCGCCGGGCGGTGGTCACCACCAAAATAAAGCCTTGGGGCGAGACACGTGCGCCACGCGGCGCAGACAACTTTACAGGGGGGGTGTCAGCACCCCCACATTCCCCCAACCTTAAATCAAACCATATTCCGAAATCAGAAATTAGCTACACAAGCTTTAACAAAAAAAATTGATATCGAACGACCATAATGTCCTTGCACCGCGACACCACCGCCGGTCGACACTGCTGCACTGTCCGGCTAGACTTCACCTCAGTACCGGCCCCGCAACAGCAACGTTGCCGTCGGCGCGACGATCCATCGCTGGCGCCGACACGTCTTCCAGTTGTGACCAGCACTCGCGAGGGCGCCCGACTGCAGGCAGTTGCGCAGGTCCCAGGCATCTCCATCGCCCGACCTCACGGCCGCATTCCTGGCCAACGACGCTGACGATGTGCAGGACAGCCGGCCGTGGATGACATCCCTCCCGCTGAATACATCAACAAAAACAAAACTCGAAAGAAACAAAGGAGCGCGGCCCAGGGGAGGGAGCTTCAGGCTTTTCGGCCACGTGGTACGGTGGTCAGTACTGCTAGCTAATACATCGGTGGCGGCCGAGACGCCCATCAAAATAAAACAAAAATCACTTTTCCTAACTCGTGCTCACAAGAAAAAAAAGGGAGGGAAGCGGAGCGCAACACCTCAATGCCACGATCCACCTAGTTGTGCCACGTGCGACAGGCGGCTGCGTAGAGCCTTAGGCCTAATGAGTCGCACGGCAACAACCGGCATCCACCCAGCACCCAGCCTAGGCGCAGAAGAGGCAGCCGCGAGGAGACGTCCACTCTGTGAGGTGGCCCTATCGCTCGCCGCACACAGCAGCTTACCGAGCGATCGGCGTCCACCGCCCCGGGCGGTGTCACGACGCCTCGGCGTCGAGCCGCAATACAAGTCAACAATGACGCCCGGCTCCCTGAGCCCAAAGAGATAGAAGAAGCTATTCACAGAAAATCGGACCACTCACGAGGCTTCCGTACTCACTCGCTTCGGGCCTGGCCTACAAACCACGTGCTCTAGGCCTTGCTCACCCCAGGATGCGGACCGCATGGCTCTCGTCCTAATTCAACAACGTTTTGAAAACTAACAACAACAAAAAATAACACTTGCGAACAAAAAAAAATAAATAAATAGAAAGTCAACCTGCCGACAAATTGAAACACGTTACAAAACCAATCTCCTCGCTTCTCAACAAAGCACACCACCGACGCTAGCAAAGTCCCCCCTAGGCCTACTCTACTCCGGCTCTAACAAAATCCCTGTACTGAACCGCAACAACTGTCGTCCGATACTCCAAGAGCCCCACGTTGGGCGCCAGTGTGGGGTCTCTTCGGCGAGGTGAACGCGCGCCTCGCCACGCCACGCTCTTGGAGTGAACGGACACAGTGGACACAGTCGGTACAAAGTACACAACATACATACATTTAATAACTAATTTAGACGACGATATCGTCCGCCGAATGGTACATCAATTTTAAATAACATGCTACCATACAAACAACATAACGCAGTGACACACTAACTACACAATAACATGATAAACACACACCCAACACACTAGCACATACCCAAGGTGGCGTCGCCAACGCCTGACCTTCCACGTGGGACTCCGGCACGAAGCCCGCGGTGCCGGGCACCGGGGGGGCCCACGCGACAGACAACCGTTCGCGGCAGCCGCCACGCGCAGAAGAGGCCCGCTCAACGCTTGCCCACCACCAAGGCCCACCTTCCGCCAGGGGCCACCGCCGGCGCTACCACTCTACCAACAGTTGTACTTAAAGCGAACACAACGCCATCTATCGCCGGGCGGTGGTCACCACCAAAATAAAGCCTTGGGGCGAGACACGTGCGCCACGCGGCGCAGACAACTTTACAGGGGGGGGGTGTCAGCACCCCCACAGACTTCAAGAATATGACATTACTGTCATTTACAAGTCCGGCAAAAAAAATTTCCGACGCCGACTGTCTCTCTCGTGCGCCTGTCGACCAACCGCTACCCGACGACCCGGATGACGACTACTTCTTGGGAACGATAACTACCGACGACTTCGCTGAACGACAGCGGGCCGACCCGGAACTCAAGGCCCTAATAGAATACCTCGAAGGCAGGACCGCCGATGTCCCGAAGGTATTCTAGCGCGCACTTGCGTCGTTCTTTCTACGAAACGGTCTTCTACAAAAGAAAAACTTTTCACCTCTTCGAGCTAAGTACCTCCTCGTGGTGCCTTCAGCTCTGCGACCAGAACTCCGGCAGGCCCTGCACGACGATCCGACGGCAGGGCAACTCGGTGTTTCTCGCACGCTCGCGAGGATACAAGAAAGGTACTATTGGCCACGTCTTACCACCGACGTCACTCGTTAAGTGAGGACATGCCGGGACTGTCAGCGACGCAAGACACCGTCGACAAGGCCAGCGGGACTTCTGCAGCCAATTGATCCACCATGCCTACCTTTCCAGCAGATTGGTATGGACCTACTGGGGCCGTTCCCGACGTCGGCTTTCGGAAACAAGTGGATCGTGGTAGCTACTGACTACCTCACCCGATGCGCCGAGACAAAAGCCCTGCCAAAAGACAGTGCATCCGAGGTAGCTAAGTTCTTCGTCGAAAATATCGTCCTACGTCACGGCGCCCCGGAGGTCCTTATCACTGACAGAGGAACGGCATTCACTGCCGACTTAACTCAAGCGATCTTGGCATACAGCCAAACAAACCACCGCCGGACGACAGCGTACCACCCGCAGACCAACGGCCTCACCGAGCGGCTTAACAAGACGATCGCCGACATGCTGTCAATGTACGTCGATGTCGAACACAAGACGTGGGACGCCATTCTTCCGTATGGGACCTTCGCATACAACACGGCGGTGCAGGAGACGACGCAGATATCTCCATACAAATTGGTTTACGGAAGGAGCCCGGCAACGACGCTCGATGCCATGTTACCCAACGTCACCGACGAAGAAAACCTCGAAGTGAGCGAGTATCTTCAACGCGCCGAAGAAGCCCGACAACTTGCGCGTCTCCGTATCAAGAATCAACAGATGACTGACAGCCACCGTTACAACCTTCGACGACGCTTCGTGGAATACCAGCCCGGTGAACGTGTTTGGGTGTGGATGCCGATACGCCGACGTGGACTAAGTGAAAAGCTTCTGCGACGGTACTTCGGACCGTACAAGGTGGTTCGACGTCTCGGCCCACTTGATTACGAGGTTGTCTCCGACGGCATACCGAACTCTCAACGACGCCGATCGCGACCTAAAGTCGTCCATGTCGCGCGCCTCAAGCCGTTTCATGCACGTTAACAAACTGAAACAGTGTTTTTTTATTATTGTTGTATTGTATTTTATTCATTGTACTTTCTTGCAATATAATTGTACCTTAATCTTTAGTTAGAGCATCGGGACGATGCCTTTTTTTCAGAGGGGGGCAATGCCACGTTCCATTTCCCAAGTTTTTGTTATCGTTCCGAAACACCACACGATTCTCGGCGCAAACCGCGTCTGCAGGTTTCGAGAAGGTTCCACACTGTAGTAGATCATTTCGATAAGATCACGCCTACTGTGCGAACGGTACAGATTGTTCTGGAACCTACGCCACTGCCAGCGATAACGCTAGAACATTCGACGGCAAGGGTATAAATGCCGACGCGCTTCGCCGCTTGTCAGTTGTTGATCGAAGGCCGACGCTGCGTTTGCCGCTATCACTCCGAGACTGCTATCTGTGCAAGACTGCTGCTGTAATTAGACTTTCCTTTTACCGGGCACAGGTTCGCCCAAACAAACAGTTAAATCCCAACACGAAGTTTCCTGTCTTCGGCCACTTCACGACCCCGTGACAATATACAGCGGTCAACGGTAGCGACGGCAGGTAACGGCTCGCGGTACGTTCAGATGCATCTCGCACATTTTCGTTTCGCTGTAGATATTTCGAGTCACTGCCAACCGACAAACTGTTTTAGATGCGGAAGCATCTTATACTCGCGCCTTGTAGTGCGCCGTCCGCGCCGTCCGCACCGCTTCTCGAACATTCGACAGCTGACGCGCGCGCATGCGCCGTCGCGCCGTCGCGCCGTTGCTTACCATCTGTGCCGCGCGCGCTTCTCCTTCGAGAACATTCGACAGCTGACAGCGCATGCGCCGTCGCGCCGTCGCCATCTGTGCCGCGCGCGCGCTTCTCCTTCGAGAACATTCGACAGCTGACAGCGCATGCGCCGTCGCGCTGTATATATACTCATGGTCGGCGCTCGCTCGCTCAGGTGCCGCTCGTCCGTTGGTTTGTACGGCGCATCGACGTCCGAAGTCGCCGTGAAATGAATGCCAACGAATCCACAAACAGAATGATCGACGTCCCTTCGACCAGCGCCGGCCAAACTGTTGGCGGAACCGCTTCCGCATCCTCCTCAGTGTTCCCCCGAGGGAAGCTGCGGGCAATTTTTTTTTTCGTTCTGTTTCTTTTGGCTCGTTCAAATGCTTTCGCGAAGGGAATTCGAGTGACATCCTGGGAACGAAGCAACCATTGAAGCTTTCATCGGATAAACACCAGTTGCTAGCCCGAGAATGGCGGGCCAGTGAGTAGACACTACTTCAGTGTTTCAAGGACGGTGGCTTGCTGGGCTAGTTGGTTCATTTCAACATATGTAGTTTTTTTGTCAGCAACTGCGCAGGCGTCACCCGCAGGCAGCGCATTGTAATATTAAATTGTGAAATTTTTTTAACGTCTCACTTTGTCACCGGAAGAACGTGTGTTACTTGCGGCGTGGCTTCACGTAGGAGCGAGTCGCCGATTCATGAGTTAATTCTGAAAATCTATCGCCAGGTGATACAAACCAGGCCGTTGTGGTGAAAGAAGGCGAATACACCACTGTCGCCTCGCATGTGTCTTTTAAGGTACTCGGCTGCTGACCCGCAGGTCGCGGGTTCGATTCCCGGCTGCGGCGGCTGCATTTCCGATGGAGGCGGAAATGTTGTAGGCCCGTGTACTCAGATTTGAGTGCACGTTAAAGAACCCCAGGTGGTCAAAATTTCCGGAGCCCTCCACTACGGCGTCTCTCATAATCAGAAGTGGTTTTCGGACGTTAAACCCCACAAATCAATCGCATGTGTCTTTGTAGCTAGCCCATATATTAATGCAAAAAACCTACGCGTTATTAGTTTCCCGCAATTGCATTTGAGAAACATCAAATAATTATGGGTGCGGTTTTGCTATAGTGTGACAAAGAAAGCGTCTCATAAATCGAAATGCTTTTTTTTTTGTCGTCCACGGCCTCTTGGCCTACCTGACAAGGAAGCAGCTGTGTACAATGGGCAAGGAACCTGCTACATGACATGCCTCGTGAAGAAGGAGCCTCGAGTGATACGTGTGTTATGAGGTATCATTACTTATATGCATAAAATACTGCTGTTTACTATTCAACTGAGTTTTTTGTTTACTTTCAAAAATTTTATGCATTGATTATGCATCGATTTCTTGCATTGATGTATGGTCATGTTACTTGTTTTTCCAGACTGCCATGCAACGACATGACTACTCCGAATGCCCACTCTGCAAGCACGTTGAAACATCTGAACGTCCACTACAACAGGCCACCTCGAACCTCACACATGTAATGCTGTATTGGTGAATGTTTTACCACGCAAATTGTGCAGGGGTGATTTAGATTGGCCACAAGCATTGCTTGTCTGGCATGGAATCTACACTTCAATAGTGTTGAAGCTGTGTAACACTATTAGTTAGATTGTGTGGCACTGCTGAGCTCTACAACACTGGTTTGATCCCTGCCACAGTAGCCTTATTTCGATGGGGGTCAAATGAAAGACGTTTGTTTGCTTAAGGGTTTGTTCAATTTGCGTGCACCACATGATCCATTTTACGAGGTGCTGCACCTCGCTATTGATTTGAGTGGTGCAGCAATGACATGCTCTATACCATGTCATTCATTTCAAAAAGCGCAGGAGAGGTACAGCACTAAAACTAGTTCATGATTTTTCTGTACCTTCTACTCTGACGGCACTGGTTTGGTGCCGCCGCGTGCACAGCTTAACAAACAACATAGCATTATACGTCGGTGCCGTACCCGCCTCTACAAACGTGGCGTGTTTTGCCAAGATGTTTGTACCTCATTAAATTAGGCGAACGCAAATAAGGATTTCACCTTGTCGGCACTTTGTCATTCACTTGTGATGCCGCACTGTTTACTCATGCTGCACAAGTTCTGAACTTTTCGTGCACAGCTGTGATCCAGTTCCCATTGGTGCAGGTGAATTAAAGTGACCCTTAAAACATGGAAGTTTGAAAATATGAAAAATCTGTTAACACGAGGTGTCAGAGAAAATGTTTCGACAAGCATTCTTGTTTCCTGCGAGGCTACAATGTAATTTGTTTTAGCCCCTGGAAGCCAGAATCAATTTAAACTTGCACACTACTGTATGATTCATCGTCACTTCATAGTTGGCATGTAAGTCGTCAGAAATTAATTGAAATACAAAACGAACATCCCCCTAGTGAGGGGCGTTAACAAGCCTTCCGAAATTTAGTTGTGCCTTGTGACAGTTTACGAACTACACCCAAAACCATTATTTCTATTTACTGTGTTTTGCTCATTCAAGTGTACAAAAAGAGGGGCCAAGTCTTATAAGGCTGCACCCCATTGCTTTAGTTTTGCATATATGTTCAATGGGCTCCTAAAATATTAAACTATAAAGGTGATAGGCACTTGAAGCACAGCTTCCTCAAACACAAGAATGCTGTCGTGATGAGCAAGGCTGTGTTCCTTGGATTCGGTACTGCTTTTTATTTACAGCGGAGAAATGCCCCAGATTTTTTTAGCACATCCGCTTCTGTTTAAATTAAGTTGTCGTAGCTATAGTGTTTACAACAAGGAAGTGAAATTATGTGCACTACCGTCATGAAAAGAATCAAGGAAGTCATTTCACACAGGTAGTTGAAACACACGATCTTGACTTATCCACAGTCACCCTGCAAGATAGTACGCATATCAAGTGCTAACTTCTAAAAGTAGCCGGGAGAAAACAACTTCAGCTTTCAAGCACATGTATATTGAAAAAGTATACACAATAACAAGTGCGCAATAAATGTGACCTTTATTGATTCAGTATTTGGACAGATTCCCATCATGTACCACCAATTGATTTCAGGAGTGCTTACTTGCAAGAGAGTGCTCAAGTTCTATTGATATGCAAAAAAAGAGATTGTTCTCAGAGCTGAGCAGAACCTTTTACGTTATTAGGCAAACAAATACATATAATGCATGCCTAAAGCTTATTTTTTTGGAGTTGGGCCTTTTATATGTGTAAGCACACACCTCATAACTCTGTTTCTTTAGCATACATGTTAGCTGCATACTCAGCTGACCAGTCAATACCTGCGATGAGAAACTCTAGCTCTAGTAACTGTGTGACTTAACTCAAACAATAAATGTAGCGAGCCTGAAATATTTTAGGCGAATCCCTTAAGTACGAATTACTTAAGATATGGGCTCGTGGCTGAGAATTAAAACTAGTGTCTACCCTGTCGACGCGACGTGACATTGCACATTTGTGAAGTACTCAATGTAGTATTCCAGAGCGAGAAAGATTCAGAACCGCACGCATCCGCAATTGTTTATTTAAAAAATTTAGCAAAACTACATTGCTTTCAATGCGAGGGCTATCTCTCGGCAATGTGCAAGTTTCCTTCCCGATTACACGTCATGCATTTACTTCACTTTAAGATGAACACTACAGGGCAAGCGCTGCATCTGATGGCAAAATCGGACCCTTGTTCTGAAGCCACGCTATTAAACTCGAACACCGCAACAGAATTAGAGCGAAGTCCATTGAGCGATATCGTTGTTCAGTTATATACGTATGTATGTTAGCTTTCAACAGTGTTTACAAATTTGTTGAAAGCTTTTGATATGTATGAGTGACTTGTTTTTTTCGGACCACACTATATGCATCGGTTGTACCGACTTAGACACACGCAATAAACGATGCAAACCTTACTTGATTGACGTTGGTTTTGCCAGTAGAGGCTAGTTAGGTCATCTGGCGATAAATACACACGCTAACCACGATTTAGCAACGAGAAAAAAACAAAATAGCAAAGGAAGAGAGCAGCGCGAACTAGCCACGAGCCCCCCACCCGCAGCAAAAAAAAAATGCGTCTGTTTATTGATGACGATAGTACTACCAGCGTCATCTCGCCTCGCGGAGTTTAAGTTCAGTATGCCGCCGCTACGTATTTGCATGTTATTTTGATACAACAGCCCAAAGGTACAGTTTCCGTTCTCTAAACTGCTAGGTGTTCAGTGGTATTTGCCAGTAACCGCTGAACATGTCTGGTCGAGTTATGTACTTGGCCTTCGCTACCTGGTATAACAGATCAGTCGCCACTCTCATGGGAAATGCGTCTGTCTCTGTTATTCCGTTCCGTCTCCTGTAATCGCAACAGATGTGGATGCCAACATCCTTATTAGATGCGTGACCAGTGGATACGCATGTGGACTTTTACCCGGATATACTAATCCCCACTTCTCTGTGGTCGGTGAAAACCCAAGAATAAATATAGGCTTCACCCACGAGGCCTCATTGGCCTTATTTTCTATGCCTCCGTGCTACGAAGGAGGTATTTCCCAAACAGGGGCCATAATTTTCACGCATGCAATCATTATCCTACAATACTTGATAGGCATTTAAATACAAAATCTCATGCTCGATAAATAAGCGTGGGAAGGCGCGGACTTCCACGTGAGCTTAGCAATATCTCTGTTGTTTAAATGCAACCCTCGCTGCGCTAATCTCGAAGTGCACGAAGAAGCAATGCACATTTTTCGAAGGCGATGCTTCTGCGCCGTACGTAAAGTGTTACTAAACAAACAATAGCACATTTAACGTAATGTATAGCGCTAAGCTATGATATCCTTAACCCTCGTTTGTTCCCGAGGGTTACGGATATCAACGAGGGTTAAGGATATCATAGCTGAAATTAAGAAGAAGAAATGGACATGGGCAGGGCATGTAGCTCGTAGACAGGATAACCGCTGGTCATTAAGGGTAACTGACTGGATTCCCAGAGAAGAAAAGCGGGTTAGGGGGAGACAGAAGGTTAGGTGGGCAGATGAGATTAAGAAGTTTGCGGGTATAAATTGGCAGCAGCAAGCACAGGACCGGGTTTACTGGCGGAACATGGGAGAGGCCTTTGTCCTGCAGTGGACGTAGTCAGGCTGATGATGATGATGATGATGATAGAGCTAAGAAATCATTTTTTGTGGTTTCACATAATAAAACAGGGGCTATAATTCCTTTTCATCTCGTTGTTTGCAATTTTTTTACGAAACTTTTGCTGCCAGGTTTCTTCGCTGTCTTCTGTAGCAATGACAACTATGACTCAAAACAATAACTGAAAAAGTTATCTGAGATTGACTTCGCGAATTGTGATTCTTGTGCTGCCTTAAATACCGAATGTGCGTTTCAAGTCACTGTGCTTGTCATCGTGTTTGAGGTTAACGCCAATATTTCATTAGAAGTCTTGTATCATCGACATAAAAGGGTGCAGCAGACATTGTGCTTAACAGTTTGACATTGCGCTTAAAGAAATTTACTGTTCGTGCCGTGTGCTTCGAGCCATGCTTTTGCTCGATGTCTTTTGCTCTCCGCGTTAATAGTGGGGGCCATCTTTTTCGGTGTCGGCTTAGAGACGATCTTAGCTCTGATTTTGTTGGGTATATCATGTTTGACACCATGTTGTGCATGGTACATTATTCCTAATTTACTAGCTATACTTTCCCCCGCGATAGCTATAGTGACCCGTCAAAGCTTGGGTATGTACTGAGCTCCCTAATATGTTCAAACGCATTGTGTGGTCCTAGCTGAAGAAGTAAGTCTGTGCTAGCATACACAGGTATTCCTATCGATTGTTTGTAGACCTTCTGGAGGAGTGCATTTATTTTGTTAGTTTCAGCTTTTTGCAAGTCGTATGCTTCTACATATGTTAGGTGGCTTATGACGAAGACCTAGACGTGAGCTTCTTTCATGCCTCTGTTGTTATTCGTGACCCTGCGAATAAGTCTCATCGCATTCGTTACTTTGGCATTGAACCTGCGCAAAGTCTCGCTGTTGGTGCCGTTTGCCTCAATGACTAATCCCAGTACCCGTATTTGTTTGGACTATTGAAATAGCTGTGCCCTCCTCCGTATGAATAATAATTTTCCCATATTGTCGCTTGTTTGCCTGTGACATGGGTGGTCTGTATCTGATTGCTAGACTGCAAAGAAGAAATTCAGACTTCTACGGGGAACATGTGAGCCCTGTGCCTTCCAGGTATCGCTCGACTGTTCCTTTTGCTTCTTGGAGTCTCTTTTTATGTAGCCATCGGTGCCATCAATCACCCGTATTGTGATGTCATTCGCGTATATAGGGAGATAAACTTCTCGCATTTTATCTAGCTCCTTCGGCAGTCGAAGTATGATAAGATTAAAAGCATTGCTGATATTATGAAGACCTTTGAGGGCCTTTGCAGCCCAATTCTCGGAAATCAGATCTAAGGCCTCCAAACTAAGTCTTGATGTTCTGTTGGTTTGGAAGTTTCTGACGTAATTGTACGTTCGCTCACCCATGTTACGTTTGATATGCGTCTGAGAATTGTTTAATGTGTCGCATTAGCAAATGTTTTCTTGAGATCCCGACCGAGTATGGCTCGTGTGGATTTTGTGGGGTAGTCTTTTGATTTTGTGTTGAATCTGTAGCATGGCATTTTGGGTGGCTTTGTGAGGACGGAAGCATGTCATCGTGTTTGGGTATTATTCACCATCCATAAGATACTTGTTGGCTCGATTTAGGAATACATGCTTCGTTATTTTTGCTACGCATGACAATAATGAGATAGGTCGAAGATTTAGTTGAGATTAAGTTGATTGGCTTTCCAGTTTTTGGTATAAGGATTGTTCTAATCTCGTTTCACGCGTCGGTTATTGCCCCTTATGTCCAATATTTGTTGATATATCCATTTTGAAATTCCTTGGATTCATTGTCCTGGTTTCGTAATGTTCGGTTGGTGACTGCATCGGGTCTCGGTGCTGATTTTACATTTATTTGTGGAGCACCGTTAAACTCGCCGCTGCTTCATAATTTTGGTCCATTTTGGGGATTGCTTCGTCATTATTTATTTATTTGAAAATACTGCCAATCCCAGAGGAATCATAGCAGGAGGAATGTACAGTTTTTAAATACAAATTTAACAAGTTCTGATACAATTACAACAATAAGTTTCACATAAAGTGAAAGAAGATTGATAGCATGTGAATAAGGAAAACACGCTCTCAATAAGTCACCCTTCAAAATAGGCGTAAATAAGAAGAAAAAAAAGAGAAAAAAAGAGAAAAACCACGGTTTAGCAGAATTCGTAGTCCGATTCAAGTGCATTTAGGAACTGTGTTAGCGATGTGCTTTCTATGATGTGTAAGGGGAGGTGATTTTATTCTCTTAAGGCTTAAGAAAAAAAGTAATTTTTTAACAGTCCGTATAAAAGGTATATTCTGTGATCATCTGAGTATAGTTATGTCTTCCAGGTCGTGTTTGTAAACTTTTATCAGATAACTGATGCGAATATTCACTTCAATATGAATAAGTAAGTTCATGATTTCAGGTCTACGTATCTTGGCTTGGCGCTGGATGGAACTTACACCAGCAGTTTTCATCAACACAGTAGTAGGTGAAACAAAGGGCCTGTATTTGGTAAAAATGAACGCTATTGTTTTTCTCTGTATGACTTGTAGTTTAGAGACACCTTGTTTAGAAAAAGAAAACTAGTTGTTGTTTGCGTATTTTAGTATTGGTCTGACGAATGCGTAAAAAGCCAGGGATTCGGTATCTATAGCAGTTATTCGAAGGGGGCGTTGGATGAAAAAGATTCGTTTGAGCGTGGTCGCTGCTATGCAGTTTATGTGATTAGTCCATCTAAGGTCCTGAGATATAATGAACCCCTGCTGTTCATGATCATTGATGGCACTCAGTAGAGTGTCACTAATTTTATACGGCCAAACTATTGAGTTTTTCCTTTGACTCAATGAGTAGGGTTGATTTATTTGCATTAAATGTCATTCGTCATTCGGAGCACTATTTCGTTACAGTTAGTAGAGCGTAGTCAAGGGCTGAGTGATCTTCATTTATGTCAGTCACCATATAGATAATGCAGTCATCGGCGATTAATGTGATGTTAACGTGTATAATAACAGGTAGGTCGTTGATGAATATAAAAAAAGAACCGGGGTGAGGACACAACCTTGTGAAACATCGGATGTCACTTCAGCAGTGTCAGATGTTTGGCCATAAACTTCAACAAAGTGTAAACGATCAATTAAATAATCAGATATCCAAGTGGCTACGGAGCAATCACCTAGCTATACCTTAACTTTGTAAACTAATTTAGGATGTGTAACTTGGTCAAAGGCTTTAGCGGATTCCAATTGTTTGAGGTTATTTATTTATTCAGCAAACGAAAGTTGTGTGCAACAATTTCAAAAGAGAACAGCGCTTCGAGATAGGTAATAGTGCACTTGAGGTTTTAAAAGACTACGTCTTCCTATGACAGGTAATCTATTTTCAATGACAGGTAATCTGGCGAGTGTACATCTATTTTCACAGATGTACACTCGCCAGATGACCAGGTTGCTCTCGACACTGCCCTTAACAATATTCTTTCGTGGTGTAACAAATGGGGCATGGTGCTCAATTTCGATGAATCTGTTTGCCTTCGAATTACTAACAAGAAAAATCCCCTTCAGTTTTCCTATTCCTCCAAAAGCCAACCCTTAAAAGAAGTCAGTCAATACAAATACCTAGGTATAACGATAACGAATAAGTTGTCCTGGAATGCACACATTGCCGATGTTTCGTCATCGGCTTTCCGTAAACTGTGTCTTTTATGGCACAAACTCAAAGACGCCCCGTCGCAAGTGAAACTATTAGCTTATAACACTTTAATACGTCCAAAGCTTGAATACGCTTGTATTGTATGGGATCCGCATACTAAGTCTAACATATATTCCCTCGAAAAGATTCAAAGACGAGCAGTGCGTTTTATTTACTCAAAGTATGGTCGTGGTACATCAGTTACTGAACTAATGCGAGATAACGAATTCCAGACGCTACAATCGCGGCGCCAGCTTCTCCGTCTAAAATTCTTGGACTGGCTAATTAACAATAAACTTGAGCTAGACCCATCCCATTACGTTACCCCAGTTTCGACCAGGCAAACTCGTCATTCTCATATCTGATCTTTAATTCCGTATTTTGCGCGGACAGATTTATTTAATTTTTCATTTTTCCCGAGAACTGTAACAGAATGGAATAACTTGCCTTCTGATTTCCTCCAAACCTTCGATCTTGATGAACCCAATGTTTAATTCTGTGAATCTTGACCCCCCCTCCCCCTCCCAATATCGCTTGATTTTTTTTTGATGTTTCTCTTCTACTCGCTCTTCTCCTACACAGATGTATTTTCAGTCAAGCTGTGTTACTCATGTACTGATCGCGTGCTTTCTTTGTTTTCATGTTTCTCTTCTACTAGCTCTCCTCTTACACAGATGTATTTTAGTGAAGCTGTGTCACTCATGTACTGATATTGTGTTTGTGTTTGTGCCCCTCCTGCTTGGGCCTTTTTGGCCTGCAGTATTTCACAAATAAAATAAATAATAACTGCGGATAACCACGAGATTGAAGTAACTAGAAGAGTAAGAATGGGTTGAAGCACAAATGGCAAGCACTATAAAACTATGACTGGTAAATTGTCACTATCTATCAAGAGGAGAGTATATAAAAGCTGCATCTTGTCGGTACTTTGCTATGGAGCAGAAACATGGATGCTTACAAAGAGGGTTCGCTTAAATTGAGGACGACACAGTGATCGATGGAAAAGAAAACAATAGTGTAACCATAACAGACAGGAGAGTGGAGTTGGTCAGGGAACAAACCGGGATGAAGGATATTATAGTTCAAATAAAAAGGAGAAAAAGCATGGACCGAGATTGTAGCACGTAGGCAGAATAACCACTGGTCCATAAGGGTAACTAAGTGGATTCCCAGAGAAGGCAAGCGGGTTACGGGAGAGACAGAAAGTTAGGTGGGCAAATGAGATAAAGAAGTTTGCGGGTATAAAGTGGCAGCAGCAAGCACAGGACCGAGTTGACTGCAGAACATAGGAGAGGTCCTTGTCCTGCAGTGGACGTAGTCAGGCTGATGATGATGATAATGATGATGATGACGTTGAACTTTTTTCTGGAGTCAATGCCCATGGACCGGTCGTTGACAAGTTCTAAAAGCTGGGTAACCTTACATCATCCGATGCGAAAGCCGTGTTGTAAGGGTGTTAGGGTATATTCGGCGTGTAGAAATGATGTTATGTGTTTGAGACTAATCTGTTGCAGTAATTGAGAAGGTGGGCATGCTATGTGATGGGCCTTAAATTAGCTGTATCATACTTACTTCCTCATTTGTGTACTGGTGCGATTCTTACAGTCTTCCATTCTTTTTGAAGCGTACCAAATGATAGATTTTTGTACACAGATACTTCGAAATCCATTTAACCTTTCTCGTCAGAAATGCATTGGAAATATCATGAGGCCCAGATCTTTTCTTGGTACCTAAACTGAGCAGAAGATGCTGGAGACCTGCCTCCGTGATTGTGATAGGTTCAATGTGTCGCTTAGCAGGTGAATCTATACGAGGAACACTGCCATTATTACTTGTGAAGACTCATTTGAAATATTTATAGATAACATTTGTCTTTCCTAGGCTTTCCTAAGCGGAAAGCATTTTTTCATGCAATGATGTAGGATTGAGGTAGCTCCAGAATTTAGTAGGGAATGTTTTCATGAAGTTATTCAGTTTCTGAGAAAATAAAGAGTCTCTTGGAGCATTTAAAGTTATTTTCAGACTAATTATAGCATCATCAAGCTTGTTATTGGTTGATGTAGTAAATGTCTTCTTCAGTGATTTTGGTTTGTCGCCTTACTTTCCGTTTTGCCTGAAGGGCGTCACGCCTTATCTATGGTTTTTTTTTCTTTCTCTTTTTTGTTTTACCGGGTACGAACTTGTGAATGCACTGCCAGACAATGTCTTTGAACGCATGCCCTAATGTATCGACATCGGTTGAGGCCTCGCAAAACCTTTCGATGAAATATGATTGTTGATGTGAAAGGTGGTCGATAATGTTAATATTGTTGTCATTATAAAATTCGGAGAAAAATTTCAACACTGAAGTTTTGGAACTTTTTTATTGACTGGTATACTACGGGTCACCATCTTATGGTCGGATATTCCGTCAGTTGCTTCTAATTTTATGCCTTCAGGGGGAAAGTGATGGCTCAAGAAAATCAGGTCTAGTATACTGCTGCTATAAATATGATCGCGAGTAAGCATATTAACTGCTTCGTGTAAGTTGAAATCTAATATGATATCGAAGGTAATATTTTAATGGGCGTAATGATGTGCGACAGTTGACCAAATAATATCTGGTAGATTGAAATCACCGAGTAGGATTACTCAGCCCTCTATAAGATGATGATGTATTCCATAGTTCATGTAATGTATTTAACAGTTAATAGTAACCTTGTTTCTCTATGCATACATCTGATTTCCGCCTCTTCACAAGTCTGCTTGCGCTGCTTTTAGACTTTTTCCCCTGCTTTTCACAGCTTGCTCAATTTTTCTATGTTATACCTCCTTATGTTGTCTACCTTACACTTATCACCTTCGAAAGTTCTACTAACTTTATTTTTTCAGTTGCATTTCAGGTTTTGTCGTCTTTTAATACGATGTTTCCTCTCCTGTGATAGTTTGCAAGTTTTTTGTCTAGAGACTGTACCTCCAACTTGAATTGCACACTCTGTTATGATACTTGTAAGATTATCGTTAATTGTGTAAACGCTAATGTTGGTTATCTCATCGAGTGCCTCAAACGATTCGGAAGCGCAACTCTGAATTTCTGTATTTTCCCTCTCACCACCAGTTCGATAATTGGTTTCATGCGTATCAGTTTTTTCCTTGATTTTTAAGTCTAGATGAATACGAGCTCTTACTATTCCATTCCACTGTATTTTATATACCCAGCTACTTGTACATCCTGTACAATGCCTGGGTGTGCGCATAGAATGAATCATAGTTCATTTTTAGTTTCACCATTAGGACTTCACCACGTTCTCTTATGGTTAGCCCTTTTTCTGAAGAAGGTATTGAAGATCCATAAAATATTAGGCTTTTCGAATTATACTAATAACTCTCCTCGGGCATTTCTAGAGCCGATGCCATATTCCCCCACTGCATGGTCTCCGGCCTGTTTCTTGCCCACTTTAGCATTAAAGTTGCCCATCAAAAAGTATACTGTGTCCTAACTTTATTGATGGCTGACTCTACTTCTTCATAGTAGCGTTCAAACTAATGATCATCATGGCTTGATATAGGCATGTACGCCTCTACTACCTTCATCGTGTACCTTTTGTTGAACTTATTCATGAAGCTTGCCACCCTGTCACTGATGCTATAATATTCCTCAATGTTTCAGCGATATTCTTGTGTATGAGAAACGCCACCCCTAGTTCTTTTCTGTCAACTAATTCACGGTAGCCTAGGACGTGTTCATTCTTCAGCACTATATAGGCCTCACGTGTCGTCCTAAGTTTGCTGAGCTCTGTGGCACCCCATGTAACACCTTCTAATTCCACGAATGGAACAGCTAAACAGGCGTCACTAGATAGCGTTCTAGCGCTGAAGGTAGCAGAGTTCAGATTCATATAGCGGGCTGTCCACACCCAGGGATTTTTAGCACCCTTCGCAGCATCATAGGTCTGAGGGCCGGCTTAGGCAGTTGCTTTGCAGCCGCTTGGGACTGAGAGCCAAGGGTTATTTACTAAGTTCATTGGATGGTTGTGGCAAGGTAGTGCACCAGGGTAGCCGATTTCGCTTTGGTGAGGGAGTGAATTGCCGGCAGCTGGTCGCCAGTGAGGCCACACACTAGACCTCTTAAAAAACACTACCACACGCCTCCCACCTAAGTGACCTAATTACAGCAAAAGGAAAATGGCAAGAAAAAGTGACGTTGGCCACTTTTTTCTTTTGCTCACGTCATCGTTGCGCTGTTTAAAAAATCACACCATATTTTCGTGAATGAACACGAGTTGGGTGAAGTGCCATCCGCCCGCTCGTTCGTCTGTGCATCTGTCCTTGCGCCCATCCGCACGTCTGTGCTTCCGCACGTCTGCGCTTCCGTCCGCTGTTCCGTCCGTGCATCAGGCCACCCGTCCATTCACCCGTTCATGTGTCCATCCGTGCTTTCGTCCACGCATTCATCCGTCCTTCCGTGCGTGCGTTCATGCGGCATTCTGTCTGTGCTCCCACCCTTGCATCCATCCATCCTTGCGTCCGTCCGTCTCTTCACGCTTCCGGCCATCCATCCATGCGTCGATCCATCCGCCCGTCCTATTGCACACACATTGAACCAGCATCATTTTGGAAACGTGACGAGAAATATAGATGGGACAGCGCCATCTATTATACTGTCAGGGGATACTGCTGGTTACGCCTGATTCAGCTCGAGGTTAGACTATGACGAGCTTCGCCCCTAAAATGTGCAAGTACAGAGGCACGAGGAATACAGAGACTTCTTGGATGGCGACGCTAACAGACATCTGCGAGAAGCTTCGGGGAGTCTTTTTTCACTTGTGGCGTGGAATTTTGCGTTAATTTTCCAGATAGATATAAAAAACTGGCTGAATAACCTTTCTTCAATTATAAGACGCCGATAGCCGTGTTATAAGTAACAAGATATCAGATAGAAACCCCGTAATTTTTTTCTTGGACTAGTTGCATTTTTCTGCCCTGTCATTTAGTTATCTTTCTTGATGGTACGCTTTCTTTTCAATTTTCTTAATATATAGAACAGCGCCGAGCTTTGCGTGCCTGTGTGATGCCGAATCGGAGTAACCAAGCTCAATACTGCGTAAGATGAAGTGGCACACATTTGACAAAGTGAACAAGGACACTGGCTACGATTGCCACATCCTTTTGTCCTCTTGGTCCAAAGTTCACTACAGTACCGGACGGTATAAGTCGCCAACTATCCCGCCTCTATTGAAGCGACCGAGATTAGAGAACTCCTCGGCGCACTTTAACGCCACGAGTTGATGGTTCCCAGGAAGTTTCTCAGGGGAGAAGTTATAGTCGTAAAATTACATATAAAGCATGCCAACATATGCTGGTGAAACTGCGAAATTTTTCTGACACTAAGGTGCGCAAAACAATACTCACCACTAGGAGAAACTGCGTAATGCTTTCGCTTCAAGGCTTGCAGAACTGTGTCCATCATTCACTGGAATGTTGCGCAGGCAGTGCGATGCACCAAAAGGCGTGACATTAAATATATACAGACCATTAAGCGTCGTCAAGCCTATTTAGGCCGATTTATTTGTGCGGCGGTAGTTGCCAGTACTTCGAAGACTAAGGAGTCGATGAAGAGCACTAGGCTCCTTGAAGCCTGTCTGTTGCGTCGTCTATGCGCATTGCATAATAAACGTCATTGCGAGTGATCCCAATGAGCAGCCCATAATGCGAGCAACACCATACGTAGCGGTGTGTTTCGATAACGAAGAAGATAGCAGATGCATTATAAACTTTTCCTAAGTAGAACTACTTCGGCGTTGTAGCGCGTCGCCGACTTGTTCGTTCATCAAAATATAAGCCCTGCTGCTTATGGATGGTTGCACAGTAGTGGTTGTGTGGCAGTGTCTATGTGCTGCGTGAAAGTTTACGTCCGGACCAGGCGATGCAGCCCCACATTGAAAGAAAAAAAGGCAAAGAGGGACAGCTACTGCGATTGCTATTCTAACACAAAACTGATTTTTGGACCTAGCACTGATAGAAATATCACCGATATATCTTTTTATACAATGTAGGTCACTGCACATCCTTTGCACCCTTTTATAGGTAAATCAGTGTTTGAAAAATTGGTCTCACCTGCACTCTCTGTACAGCCTTGCCGCCTTGTCTATAGCACCCTGTTCGTGTCGCCGTGGCTTCCGCCCTAGCATGGCGGCGGCAAGCTCTTCCTGGAAGCGGTGGCGATGCCGTAACGCTTGGTACGGGAAGGGTCGATTTGTCCGCCCCCAACGACCGCACACGAATCTGTGGCAGAAGCGACAAATACCATGAGCTCATCATACACTATGTATCGAACAAAACCGGGCTGGGGGTTGCATTTTACGTTTTCTTGTTGCTAGAAAACCTTGATCTTCACAGTAGAGCCTGAATCATGGCTGAACTCATTTGATTTTGTTGTTTGATGTTCTGCTTCAGCGTCGACTGAGGCCACAGGGCGAAATACAGGCATCGCAACTTTTCTTTCGAACACTTTTGGGGCCCCTAAATATTCATTGTGGGGGCTAACAATGCCAAGAGAGAGGGCACAATAGTGGCGCATAACCATGCTTCATACATTATCCCCATCTGCACATGCACGTACTCGAGTGTTTTTATTGAAGGCGAAGCATTTCTTAGCAAATTTCGGTGACTTTGAGCACATCTATCTACCTCTGATGTCCTAATTGCCCCTCCCCATATGCCGACCTGTCACACTGCCTGTTTTACTGCGCAACTGCTCAGCAATCCAGCTATTACTCTCCCCCATCGCTTTCTAACACCTCCTAGCTCGACTGGATCGGCGCCGAAGGGGAAGAAGAACAGCGTCGACTGATCGCACAGGTGGTCAAAATGTTCGGCCTGTAAATTGTGGCTAAATAAAAGTCTATTACTATCTATCTATCTATCTATCTATCTATCTATCTATCTATCTATCTATCTATCTATCTATCTATCTATCTATCTATCTATCTATCTATCTACCCATCCATCTATCTATCTATCTAGCCGCCGTGGGCTTTTAGCCCTCGTGGTCATTTTGATAATGGTATCGATACCAAAATTTGTATGGCATAGCGTGACTGTATGACAAGCATAGGTGACTAGTCATAACACGGGAATTATTACATGGATGTCATAAATGTCATGATTTACAATCCGTCACCTTGCTGCTCCTGCGGTGGTTTCGCTCACATGGCATTCTGCGAAAACTGTATGGTATGACATGACTGCATGGTGAACATAAGTGACCCTGACGTGGAGAGAGAGATAAATAGAGAGGAAAGGCAGGGAGGTTAACCAAGCTTGGCTCGGTTGGCTACCCTACACTTGGGGTGGGGGAAAAGGGGAATAATAGAACGAAAAGAGACAGAAAAGAAGAGGAGTAAGAAAGAGAAGCATAAATAGTCAGCTCGCAACTACACAGCACGGCCTCGCACAGTTCTTTCACAAGCGGTCGTGAAGTTTGGTGTTCCTTAAAAAGCACAAGAGGGCTTTCGTGGCTTTGCGCGTATGGGAAGCCGTCGGCCAAGGTCCCAGGATCTTCTCTTCTGTAAGCGGCCGTGAATCCAGCTGACAGAGCTTGGCTTCCATAATACGTCGTTCGGTCTGGTATGCTGGGCAATGACATAGAATGTGCTCAAGCGTTTCCTCGCAGGCGCAGATGTTGCATGCCGAAGTGCTCGCCATTCCAAGGAGACGAGAGTACGAATTCGTAAATGCCACGCCCAACCTCATGCGACACAGTAAAGTTTCGGCGCATCGTGGGAACCCGGATGGCAAACGAAGTTGCAAGTTTGGGTCGATCGAATACAGGTGCGTGTTGGAGAAACCCTGCGTATTCCATTGTAGGAGAGATATACGGCGAGCAAGTGATCGTAGTAGCCTTGCAGCGTCTGTTCTCAAGAGTGGTATGGGCGTGCGCTGGTCTTGGTCATGAGCCGATCGAGCAGCTTCATCTGCGCGGTCATTGCCAACGATTCCGCAATGGCTCGGCGACCACTGAAATACAATATCGTGACCTTCCGCGAGCGCTTCGTGGTAGTCGTGCCTTATCTGATATACTGATTGTTCATGTAGCCCGTGCTGCAGTACAAACCGTAGTGACTGTAAGGCTGACCTGGAGTCGCAAAAGATGGCCCATTGGTTAGGTTCCTGGTGAAGAATGTACTTTACTGCACCTTGAAGTGCTGCGAGCTCTGCTGCTCGCAGCACTTCTGCTGCTCGCAGCACCACGACGTCTGCTGCTGTCGACGTCGTGGTGTGAGAAAACTTGTACTGAAGCAACACATTTTCAGATGGAACAACCACTGCTCCTGTGGAGCTGTTGGAATTAGTGGAGCCATCGGTGTAAACATGTATGCGGTCGAAGTACCTTTCGTCCAACAGACGCAAAGTCAGTTGCTTCAGGGCTAGCGTTGGCATGCGTGCCTTCTTAAAGATTCCAGGAACTGATAAGCGCACGTCAGGTTGACGAAGACTCCATGGCGCAGTTGCTGGATGCATGGCAAGTTTGAAGCCAGGCGGTAGTATGTCCTGATGTTTTGTCACGATACCACAGTACGAAGAATGGGGCCTCCGAGCTGTCAAACACGTTAAATGATGTGACGGTAGCCGTGATAAATGCCGAATGTGCGCTCTCAGCGTCTCGACAATGATGTGCGTTGTGACCGGTTGTTCTTGTGCAATAACAATAGTTGACACTGTCGATGAGCATCTTGGAAGGCCAAGGCATGTCCGAAGTGCTTGGGCTTGTACGCTTTGCAGTGCACGGATGTTAGTCTTGCACGTGTTGGACAGGACCGGAAGGCTGTACCGGAGAGTTCCGAGAAATAGGGATGTATAAAGCTGCAACATGGAGTGCACGGATGGGCCCCGTGATTTTCCGGTGACGAATTTGAATACATTCTTAATGCCAACGAGCTTTTTCTTCAGGTATGTGACATGCGGGCTCCAGGTTAGGTCACGATCTACGATGACGCCTAAGAATCTATGAGTGCTATTATATGGGATTGATCTGCCATCGATGCACAATGAGTAGAAAGACATCGGTTTGCGTGTAAACGCCACCGCTGCGCATTTTTCTGTGGCGATAGTCAAACCTTGCTGGCGAAGGTATGTCGATGTCATTGTTGCCGCTTTCTGTATTCTTGCGCGTACTTGAGGTCGTGTCACGCCGGACGCCCAAATGCAGATATCGTCAGCGTAGAGAGATACATAAGCCGTCTGTGGCAGCATTTCAGTGAGCCCCACGAGAACCAGGTTGAATAGTGTAGGACTCAAAACACCGCCTTGTGGCACCCCACGACTTGTGAAATACTTGTTCGTACACCCATCTTCAGTTAAAACGAACATAGATCTCTTTGTGAGGTAGCTTCTTACCCATCGAAAGACACGACTTCCAAGTTCAGCTGCTTCAAGAGCATTGAGAACAGCCTCGTGGGTCACGTTGTCATAGGCACTCTTCACGTCTAAGAACAGAGCTACCGACAGCCGCTTCTGAGCTTTCTGATGCTGAACAGAGGTCACTAAGTCAATAACGCTATCAACTGAGGACCGACCTCGTCGAAAACCAGCCATAGCATCAGGATAGATGTTATAATGTTCCAGGTACCATTCCATGCGTGTAAGCAGCATCCTCTCCATGACCTTGCCAACGCAGCTTGCTAGTGCTATAGGCCGGTATGATGCCAAATCGAATGGAGACTTTCCGGGCTTCAGCAAAGTCACCAGGCGACTACACTTCCACTCATCAGGCACCATTCCATCATGCCAAGACTTATTGAAAATGTCCAGGAGACAGCGCTGTGCCTTCGGGCCTAGGTGACGTAGGGCAGTATAGGTCACTCCATCCGGACCTGGAGACGATGAGCGTCTGCATGTGTTCAATGCCGCATGAAGTTCTTCCATGGTGAACGCAACCTCCATTTGCTGATCTCGTGCGACCCTAACCTGGAAATCATTACATGCACATAATGTAACACCTGACTACCTGCCACGCTTATGGTGCACTCGCAGTGGTGGCGTTAGCTTCACATATACCAAATTTGGTACAACAGGACGTCAATGAATTACTAAGGTACACGACTGGTTTAGGCATGATAATCATGGCATGCGTGCCATGTAAGAACATCAGAAGACACCACGCTCGTGACGCGATGCGGCCGTTTCGCCAGCTTCACTTATACAAAATCTGGTGTTACGGGACGTGAATGGACGACGAACGTAAATGACTTATTCAAACATGATAATTATCATATGCGCATCGTGTAAAACATGACTACACGCTACGCTCATAACGTGCTAGGGGCTGTTTCGCTAGCTCAACATATACAAATTTTTGAATCACTTGACGTGAGCAAACTACGTAGGTAAATTACACGTACAAAGAAGGTAATGAAGATTTGCATGTCATGTGCAACATGACTACCTGCTACGCTCATACAGTCCTCCCGGCCGCTTCGCTAGCTTCACAAGTTGCAGGTTTGGTATCACGTAACGAGAAAAGATAATGAAGGTATTTGACACGTCCACACAAGGTAATTATGATGCGCGTGTCATGTAAAACACGACTACATGCTACGCTCAAAGCGTTCTGCCTGCCGTTGCGCTAGCTGCACATTTACCAAAATTTGTATTACGTGACGTGAATGAACGATGAAGGTAAATGACACGTCCAAACAAGATAGTCATGATATGCGTGTCGTGTAAAACATAACTACTTGCTACACTAATAGCCCTCTCCCAGCCGTTTCGCTAGCTCTACATCGACAAAATTTCGTGCCACGTGACCTGAATGGACGACGAAGGTAGATGGCATGGTTAAACATGATAAATATGAGATACGTGTTATATGAAATACTACTAAGTGCTACGCTTATGATGCGCTCACGGCTACTTCACTAGCTTCACATATTTCGAATTTGCTATCATGTGACGTGGACGACGAAGGCAAATGACATGTTCCAACATCATAATTATATTATGCGTACCATGTAAAACATAACTACGTGCTACTCTCATAGCGTGCTCCCGGTCACTTCGCTAGCTCGACCTATTCCGAACTTGGTACCTCGCAGCGACGTCTGCATACGCAGGCATTTGGTGTGTAGCGTCACCACGGACCCGAGCTAACGGGGAGATTTTGATTTTCTCCCACGCGTAGCCGTGCATGGCTGAGCCGTGTCCGGGGAAAGGGGGACCCTGGGGTTGAGCCAACGCTGGGTGCTTTGACCTTTAAGGCCCCCGGCAGAGCAAGACACCCCTGTGGCCCCGGCTTCACATAGACGGCACCCCTGGGTTGACCAACCAAGAGGAAATCGGCAGTCGCCTTTTCATGATGATTGATAGGTGGGGTTTAACGTCCCAAAACCATTATATGATTATGAGAGACGCCGTAGTGGAGGGCTCCGGAAATTTCGACCACCTGGGGTTCTTTAACGTGCGCCCAAATCTGAGCACACGGGCCTACAACATTTCCGCCTCCATCGGAAATGCAGCCGCCGCAGCCGGGATTCGAACCCGCGACTTGCGGGTCAGCAGCCGAGTGCCTTAGCCACTAGACCACCGCGGCGGGGCGCCTTTTCATGCCACTCTCTCCCTCCTGATCGTGGTATTTTCTCTTTTCCAATATTTCCTGTCATCTCCCACTTCTGCTTTCTTCCATCTTCCAGGCGGCAAGGGTTAACCTTGCGTATGTGCCCTCTATTCGTCACATAATATTGGGTTATAGTGGCTTTGTACAGCTGGCACTGGCATGCCTTTTTATAATTGCGCTGCCGCGTCTCCATGTTAGGCTCGGTGATGGGCGGCTGGCATGGCTGCCAAATTTTTATATGCTTTATGGCCATTTTTTCATTTCCTAAAATGTCTGATCGCTCTCCTCCTAAAAGGGGGCGCACCGAAGCAACACTTCATAAAGCCAAAAAACATTTTCTCGCACTTCCATGTGATCCACTGTGAAACACAAGAAAAGAACGCTTGAACAATGTCCCCATTTCTCGTTTGGAAATGCATCACCCGTACCCTTGTTCCAGGGTACCAGGCTACACGTATGGCTAGTGGAGACCTTGTTCTCAAAGTCCAAAGCAAAGCCCAGCATGAAAACCTGACAAAACTCACCTCTTTTGGAACCAAACCTGTATCTACCACGCCACACCGTTTTCTGAACAGTTCCCGAGGCGTAGTGTCTGATCAAGACCCAACTAACCTGATAAAGAGTGAGCTCCTAGAGGGCTGGAACAAACAGCATTTAACGCAAGTCTAGAGAATTATGATTAGGCATGACAACAAAAAAACCCCGACAAGGCACCTTATTCTTACATTTTGCACAAGCGTACTTCCAGATTATATCAATACAGGCTACTTGAAGTTGCTCTACATCCCCAACCCCGGACGTTATTTTAAGTGCCAGCGTTTCGGCCATGGTTCTCAGTGCTGGGTGGCCGTCAAACCTTTGCAAAGTGTAGTTCACACGAACACGCTACAGACAAATGTGAAGAAGCAACTGCCCACTGCGTGAATTGCGGTGATGAACACCCAGCTTACTCTCGCACATGTCCTACATGGAAACATGGAAAAGAAGTGCTTACACTGAAAGTAAACTAAAACATCTTATTTAGGGAGGCGCTGAAGCGTCTACTTATGCAGGGTCCTTAGTTCGATGAGGTGGCACGAAAGGAGGCAGATCCGTGGCGCCCGCACGTACCACACAAAGTAAACTGGTGACAGTGCCATTCACCTTCTCAGCGGATGTAGCACAGGCTCTGCCACCCCCAAAAGGCTTGTAGGCTTCCGGACCTGATGCGCCAGGGCCTTCCACTTTGACAGATAGCCCTAAGACTTCTATGCCTGCATGCATATGCCTGCATGCTTAGGAATGATGGACATCACAGCAATTCCAACGGTGTCTTCAGCACTGAAGGACAGTCGCAGCTCTTTGGAGCGTGCCAGAAAGTCAGAGACAATCATCACCGAGCCTTACAAGGGCTCGACTTAAAGCAATGCTTCTTTAGTACACACAACATTCATTTACACTCATATTGGATACACAGTTATAACAAATGGAACGTAAGAGGACTGCTTAAAAACCTCGACGATATCCAGTAAGCCTTACACAAACGTTCCCCAAAAGTGTTGTGTGTACAAGAGACGCACTTTAATTCCAGAAACACCAATTTTCTACGTCAATATTGTCGCATTGAATATGCAGTACCAAGTGAACAACGAAGAGCACGCGCAGCGAGAGAGAAAGACAAGGTTGTCATCCGATCAGTTTTCCAGTGTTCTGGTACAACTGCTGCTGTTTCAACTGCTGCTGTTTCTGCATTGTTACACTGGTGGAGGTGCTGGGTACATGTTTGGGGCACCTGAAAACAGCCCCACATCTAGCCCAGAAAGACTTCCGCGCATCGACACCCCCCGTTTACCGCAGCAGCCACCGCCACCTGTTAGGCGTCAGCCCTGAGTTCGGTCCATTGCTGGAAAGCGTGACCGTGCCAGAAAGTATGTCGGTGCCTGGAAGCACTGGCCCCAACATGTCCAGCCCAAGCACGACACATGTGACTGTTTTGAACTCTCGACTTCCGGCTGACTTCCCCGGAAACACATATGAGGATGCACATGACTGGCTCAACGAATTGGAACACACAGACAACGTTAACGGGTGGAAAACCACACAGAGATTGGGCTACGTGTATTTTCCTCTTCAAGACGGTGCCCGAACACAGTTTACGAATCGAGTCTTGGGTCGTCTTGAGACGAGTTCCAGCAGAAGTTCCTCGATACTTTCGCTAGCACCAAAAGACGAGAAATCGCACAGCGTCTCCTCGAGTCACGCATTCAGAAATCAAATGAATCTGCTACGATGTTTGTTGAGAACATGACACGGCTGTTTCATCGAGCAGATCCCAATATGCTCGAAGCCAAAAAGGTTAGCCACCTCATGCGTGGTGTTAAAGAGCAGCTGTTCGCTGGTCTCGCGCGATACCCGCCTACAAGTGTTGATGAATTCTCCAAGGAGGCGACCTCCATCGAACGCGCTCTGCATCTACGCTACCGGCAGTATGACCGCCCAACCCACAGTGCACAATATCAGCGCGGCAGCCACGACCACACTAACGACACTCGCCGAAGGTTCTTTGCGCCAACTGATATGAGAAATTGTACAAGAAGAGGTCAAGAAGCTCGTCGCCAAACCGAATGACTCCGCAATTGCCTCAGCAACAGAAGTTGTGCACCAGGAGATGAGGCAAGTGCCTTCGTTTCCTGAGCCGAACAGGAGCATCCACAGGGCAAACTATGCAGATAAAGTCCACCGACAGCCAGCTAACGTACTGACACCGCATCAGTACTACCTGAAACATCCACCGACAACGCCTTAGTACTACAGAGAAACTTCGACGCCGAGGCGGCCACCACTTTGGAAAACTGACATCTGGCGTACCCCCGACCATAGGCCCCTGTGCTTTCATTGTGGGGAAGCAGGCCACATTGTTAGGTCTTGCCCGTATCTCGTCACACGGTACCGAGGGTTTCCTTCCAATATTCCTCAGAGCTATTTCAACGAAACGCCTGACATCGACGTGAGTGTCACGACCCCGTGGTATGTTCCTCCTGGGTTTTGGTCGCACTTACCCTCTCCTGGACTTTATTCTCCATCGTTCAGACGGAACACCACTGACATGCCGAGAGGGAGATCTCCCAGTCCACGCTGAAGAAACTAAACACAGCGACCTCAGGAGGAAAGGTTGCGAATCGTCGAAGTGCTGAAAATCCCCCAATACTGCCGAGTGAAGAGACACAAGTTTGCAATTGTTCGACGAATGATGGGCTTGTTACTGTGAAATTTGCAATTAAGATTTACGGACATGACGTCACGGCATTGGTCAACACTGGCGTGGACTTCTCAATAATGAGTGAGAGTCTGGCAGTCAAGCTCAGGAAGGTCAGAATGGAGTGGGCGGGACCGCAGATTAGAGGAGCTGGAGGGCAGCTACTCACACCTACCGGAAAGTGCACCGCAAGAATGAAGAAAGGGGATGCATCCTTCGTCGCAACTTTCGTTATTCTTTCTGAGTGCGGCAAACACGCAATCTTGGAGATGGCCTTCTTGCGTGAATATGGTGCCATAATCAATATACCGGACGATGTACTGACCTTTTCAGCGGATCAAAGCGCAGCGCTACACCGACAATCTCTGCGCGTTATTCACGAAGTGACCGTACCTCCGTTATCGTGCCGCCTTGTTTCGGTCACGTGCAGTGCGCAGCATATATAAGAAGGAATTGCTGAGCAAGTATCGACGCTTCTACTCTCTCGCGGTGTCGCGATTGCCAGAAGTATCGTCAATGTTGTGTGCAGTGAATCGGAGGCTCTGTTGACAATTTTCGCAACGAGTGACGACACATTACACAAGGCATTACAGTTGCCTACTTCAACGAGGTCACCGAACTCCGCGAGTGCTGTCTAGTTAAACAGGATGAGCCGCAAGAAACGTCATCAGCCCCACCACTTTTTGACGTAAGCACGGATTTATCATCAGCACTGAAGCAGCGCCAAGGAAAGAGCTTGTGCGCCAGTTCAAAAACTGTTTTTCATCAGCCTCGAGGGTCAGTAAAACGCAACTAACAAAGCACAGGATAATAACGGAGGAGACCGCAAGGCCAATACAACTGAACCCCCACCACGTAGCAGCAGAAGAGCGTAAAGCAATCCAGAAAGAAGTGAAGAAAATGCTCGATGATGACGTCATCCAGCCGTCAAGAAGCCCTTGGGCATCGCCAGTAGTGCTGGTTAAAAAGAAAGATGGAAGCTTGCGATTTTGTGTCGACTACCGCAAGCTGAATAATGTGACAAAGAAAGGCGTATATCCATTACTGTGCATCGATGATTCACTCGACAGGCTGAGGTATGCACGCTACTTCTCGTAGCGTGCATACCTACTTACCTACCTACTGAGGCCCATGCACGCTACTTCTCGTAGCGTGCATGGGCCTCAAAAGTGGGTATTGGCAAATTGAGGCTGACGAGCGAGATAGAGAAAAAACGACTTTGGTAACGCCTGACGGACTTTATGAATTTAAAGTCTTGCCCTTCGTATTGTGCTCAGCCCTCGCAACATTTCATAGACTAATGGATACCGTTCTGTCAGGCCTTAAGTGGCAGACATGTCTGGTCTATCTGGACGACGTCATTGTTTTTTCAAAAACATTTCAGGAACACCTGAGCAGGCTGCCATCGGTATTCAGGGCAATAAGGTCTGCCTCCTTGACACTGAAACCCGGGAAGGGTCATTCCGGTTTCAAAGAGCTCCAATATTTAGGCTTTGTGGTGAGTCATGAAGGTGCTCGACCTGATCTCGATAAGATTGCGGCTGTCAGGAATTTTTCGATGCCAACAATAAAAAAAAGCAGTCATACGTTTCTTTGGCCTATGCGCATACTACCAAAGTATTATTGACAAGTTCTCACACATAACTTCGTCGCTAACACGACTCACAAGAGAAGGCGTTTCGTTCATATGAGGCGACGATCAACAAGTGGCATTTGACGATCTCCGACAACGCCTGCAGACAAAGCCTGTGCCTGCTAACTTGGATAAGGACACTCCTATCATGGTCCACACAGATGCCAGCAACATAGGTTTAGGCGCTGTACTCGTGCAGTGACATGACTCAGCCCAGCGGGTGATCGCACATGCTAGTAGGACACTTTCCCGTGCCGCGTCCAACTACGTTTTCCACAACAGAGAACGAGTGCCTTGCTGTCGTATGGGCAATTATAAAGTTTCGTCCGTACCTCTATGGCCGTTCTTTTCACGTAGTCAGCGACTATCATTCCCTCTGTTGGCTGACCAACTTCAAAGACCCGTCTGGTCGGCTCGCACGCTGGAGCTTACACCTTCAAGAATTTGATATGACGGTCGTGTATAAGTTCGGATGGCTGCACGCAGACGCCAGTTGCTTATCAATGTCACCAATAAAGCCTGACGACGACACAGAAGACGACAACACGGCGTTCATAGGAGTCGTCGACACCACTACGAGTTCGTGCAAGCAGAAGGAAGACAGCGAGTCACTTCCCCTATTCGACTTTTGAATGGCCGAACAACAAGCGTCCCTAGAAGATTTCCAAGGAGCCTGCCATCACTCTGCTTTCGTAGTGGTGTTGTCTATAACAACAACTTCTCTCCCAGAGGAAGCACCCCCTACTTGTCGTCCCGATGTCAATGCGTGAGAAGATACTTAGTGCTTGCCACGGTGAGCCAACGCCCGGTGATCTCGGATACACACGCACATTGGCCAGAATCCAACCGAAATACTACTGCCGTAGACTTCCAGCTATTATAAAAATTGCTTGCGCACGTGCATCGATTGCCAACGACGAAAATCGCCACTGTTTAAACCTGCTGGACTAATACAACCAATTCAAGTGCCCACGGTACAGTTTGCCCAAATTGGAATGGATCTCTTAGGACATTATCCGACTTCCCATGCTGCCAACAAGTGGGTAAAAGTCGCCACTGAATATCTCACGCGATACGCGGAAACAAAGGCTAATCAAAAGGCACCGTCATTGAAACCAAACGATTCTTCATAGAAAATATCGTCCAGAGGCACGGTGCTGCGACAATCATAATAACGGATCGACGTACCTCTTTTACGGCCGCGCTCCTGAAGATGGTGCTTGAGCTCAGTTGAACAGCCCATCGCAAAACTATTTCTTATCACTGGAGAGGCTACACTGACCAAAGCACTTGCTTCACGGCCCTTGCAGGCTACGGTGTGAACGATCGAGGCTCTTGTGCTATTGCCATACATGTCAACCATGGTTTATAATGTCACAAACTTTGGTCTTCCATTGACACTACATACATTTAACGACATGGTCATGACCTTATTACCCGACTTAGCGCGAGGAATTTTAGGGCCATTATACATCCGCTAATCTCAATCATTTCCACATCTCTAGTTCAATGAACTGGCGCTCTTTGGCCATCAAATGGCCCGTGCGCCAAAAAACACCAAATATCATCATCATAATCACCACCACCACCACCACCATCATCATCATCATCATCATCATCATCCAAACTTGGTTCCACGTAACGTGAACAGACAACGAAGACAAGGACATGTCCAAACACGAAACTCATAATATGCGTGTCATGTAAAACGTGATTGCGTGCTACGCTCATCGCGGGCTGCCGGTCGTTGTGCTAGCTCCACATGTATCAATTTTCATATTACGTGACGTGAATGAACGATGAAGGTAAATGACATGTTCAAACGTGATAATCTTGACGTGCGTTTCGTGTAAAACATGACTATTTGCTACGCTCATAGCCCTCTCGCAGCCGTTTCGCTAGCTCCACATGTACTAAATTTCGTATCACGTGACCCAAATGGACGACAAATGTGTATATAAGAGCTAAACATGATAATAATGAGATGCTTGTCATATGGTCCACGACTAAATGTTACGCTCATGTTGCGCGCACAGTTATTCGCTAGCTTTACATATACCAAATTTTCCATCTTGGGACGTGAACAGACGACGAAGGTAAATGACATGTCAAACATGATAATCCTAATATGCCTGCCAAGTAAAACATGACTACATGCTACGCTGATAGCGTATTCGTGGTCATTTCACTGGCTCCACATATACCAAATTTCGTATTAAGTGACGTGAATGGACGAAGAAGGTAAATGACTCGTCAAAACAGGATAATCATTATATGCGTGTAAGGTAAAACACAACTACATGCTACGCCTATAGCGTGCTCCCGGTCGTTGCACTAGCTGCACATGTATCAAATTTGGTATTACGTGACATAAATGGACGATGAAGGAAAATGGCACGTCGAAACTTGATAAGCATGATATGCGTGTCATGTAAAACATAACTACTTGCTACACTCACAGCCCTCTTGCAGCCGTTTCGCTAGCTCCACATATATCAAATTTTGTATCACGTGACCTGAATGGAAGACCAAGGTTAATGACACGGTAAACATGATCATGATGAGATACGCGTTATATGAAAGATGATTAAATGCTACGCTTATGATGCTGCCATGGCCGTTTCGCTAGCTTCAAATATACAAAATTTGCTATCATGTGACGTGAACAGACGACGAAGGCAAATGGCTTGTTCTAACATGATAGTCATAATATGCGTGCCATGTAAAACATGATTACATGCTACAATAATCGCGTTCTAATGGTCATTTCTTAAAGTCCACATATACCTAATTTCGGTTAAATGATGTGAAAACACGAAAAGGTAAATGAAGCGTGATTTGCGTGTCACACGAAACATTACTACATGTTACGCTCATAGCGGGCTCCCGGGCGCTTCGCTAGCTCCACACAGTCTGAATTTGGTATCGCGTAACGTGAACAGACAACCAAAGTAAATTGATGATGTTAGATCTTTCGTGGCGCAAGAGCCAATTCATGGCCAAAGAGTGCCAGTTCTTCTTACTAGAGATAGGGACAATGATTATGAAAAGCGGCTTTATTGATTCATAAAATTCCTCGCGCTAAGGCGCGTAAAAACATAGAAGTAACAAAATCATGACTATGCCGTAAAAAGTGTGTGGGGGTAAATGATGACAACAAATGTTTGTGATAATAAAAACGATGGTGGACATGTTTGGAATTAGCACAAGTCTTTCAATCGTTCACACCCTTGCGCCTAAGGGCCGTGAGGCAAGTGCTTTGTTTTGTGTAGCCACCGCAGCTTAGACTTCTCTGGAGAGGTCATGCTAGGGAATACAATATGAAAAGTACGAACTTCTCTTACATAAGCCAACAATGATTTATGTATAATTTACGAACAATGATTTATGAAAAATAATTAGAGGGCCTAGCACATGCCAAGCGGGCTGGATGGCTAAACCACTGCTGCTACCTTTGCGGGCACTGACTTGGATCATCGCCGTGGTTTCGTCAAGCAACGTGCGTGGGCAGTTTCTACTCCTGCTGCGTGACTACGAAAACAAGACATCAGACATCGTATTGGACAATCTTCGGTCGACAACGGTGACGTATGTGATCACAGGCGTACTTAGGAACGGACACAACGACGGGGACATCAGGGGGCACGGCACAACCAAACGGGCAGGATGGCTAAACCGCTGCTGCTGCCTTAGCAGGTTGATGTACAGCTTAAGGCAGCTTGTTGAAAAAGTGACAATAGATTCTTGATCGTTGTGCCGTGCCCTCGGCGATGTTGTTCCATTGCAGTAAAGTGTTGATTGTCATTACTACTTTTGTTAACTTTGGGGTATGATGTAGAAGAAAATGCGGGTCCCAAGACTGCTCAATCGTTGCAACATATTTGAGATAACCAGAAAGAATCTGATGAGAAGATAAACGCGAGTAGAAAAGAAGTTGCTGAACTTAATGAAAAGTCGGAAAGAATGAAGAGCTATCTTAAAGCCATGCAAGATATGTCAAAGAAAATTGAAAGTTCAGAAAATATAGTCCAGCAACAAGCATAACGACTAGTGGTATATGAAAACAGAAGCCGAAGAAATAATATACTCGTGTTTGGGGTTCCCGAGGCCAAAAATGAGGCCAAGGCATATTTGTGCGATGCCGTTGTTGATAAAAATTTCAGAAGCAAGCTAGGGTTAGACGTTAAATCGGTAGAAAGAGTTCATTGATTAAGTAAACAAAGGCACTGAGGCAAAACAAGACCAGTAATTATTAAATTGATGGATTACCGTCAGAAGGAGAAGGTAGTGCGCAATAGCAAGAAACTAAAGGGTACTCCTTTCAGTATCACTAACGATTACTCAAAAGAAACAATCGAACTTAGAAAGAAACTATGCGAATGTTCAGCGCCAGACCAAGCTAAGGAAGCGAGGGTCTCAATGGTGCTTGATAAACTGAAGATAAAAGGGCGGGTGTTTGGGATGATAAAAAAAAATGAACGCCGTCTTTTTTGATACCGGAGTGACAAGAATAATAACAGAGTTCAAGCGACGCCAGTATCGAGTGCGCATGACCGTCATGAATCATTTTACTCGAACAGCTCTGCTGGTAGTTAAAAAATCAATCCCAATCATAGCTACCAATTCTTGTCTATAATGCTCGTAGCATTGTAAATAAAGTTACAAAATCAGAATATCTTTTATTGGGACATAGTCCCCATGTGTATTATTAACGGAAACGTGGCTACGCGATGAAATACGCAGTGATTGCATTATTTCTCCAAATTACAAGCTTTTCAGATGAGACAGATTCACGAGGCGGTGGTGCAGCTATGATTGTTAAAAGTTCTATCCGAACTTGCATGATACAAGGCGATGTTCACGAAACTGTATGGTGTAAAATTACATTCAACAATAGAGTATACATCATTGACTCAGTATACAGACCACCTGCGTGTGAGCCTCGGTTTCTGGATTTGTTAAGTGATTTTTTGTGTGACCATGTTAATGGGAGCACGAGGTTGATAATGGCCTGAGACATTAACTTGCCACACATTAATTGGCAAATTGTTTCGCTGCGTGAGACTGAAACGATTAGCTGCAAAAACTTTTGGAAATTAAATTCTGTCATGGCCTGGAACAAATTGTGCATGAACCAACGAAGGTTACAGGTTCGTCGAAGTCATTGTTAGACCTCGTGTTTTTGTCTCAAAACACAGCACACTATGTTTTAAATATTTCAGATGGCATATCGGACCACAAATTGTTGTCTTTCGTTAATAAAACTAGTGCATGCAGTTTGGAGAAATTGTTTCATCCGGTAAAAGTAAAGGCAGATGACACTTCAATGATAAATTTTCTCGAGTTCCGCTTTAATGATTTCGAGCGAGCATCCCATTTCCGATGCCTGCAGCATTGGTGCAGAGATTTAGGGCCAACTTCGTAACTTCCGTTGATCTCTTTGTCCCTACTCGTATTAAGAAAACACGTAAACGAAATTCCTAGATAACACGCAGCATTATGCATATGAAACGGTGAATTAGGAGATTAAGAAAAAGTAAAAAAAAACAGCGACGAATGTTGCAGCTATAAAAATTAAGTTGAAAGAAGCCCTTGTGAATAAAAAAACGTTCTTTGGCCAAACGCTTATGGACTTCCTTAAAAGTTCGCCATCAAACTCTGGCGTTACTTCAGTGACAGAAAGGAAAGAATTGAGTAGATCGAACACGAGGATTGTATCCTGACAAAAGATGAAGAATTAGCCGGTACTTTTTATCGCTTCTTTCAGTCTGTTTTCACAATAGATCACGGCGATAAAATAGGGGCTTTCATCAAAAATGCAACAATCGCAATGGAACCTGTTATTATCAACAGTGAAGGTGTTTTTCAGTTACTGCCTGAGCTAGATGCGAAGAAAGGAAGTGGTCCGGATAACCTACCAACAGAGTTTCTCAAGAGATACACAGAATGGGTCTCGTTTATTTTAGAAATAAAATTGTGATATCGGTTCAGACACGATAACATCCACAAGACTGGCGCATTGCAGTTGTAATTCCGATTTTCGAAAACGGTGACCATTCGTTAGTAAACAATTACCGGCCCGTATCCTTGACGTCAGTTTGCTGTAAAGTTCTGGAACATGTAATAGCAAAACATATTCTTAGTTTTCCGATTCTAACCAGTTACTTTGCGCAAGCCAACATGGGTTTTGGCATGGTCTTTCTACTGTGACACAATTAGCTGAAACGCTCCATGATTTTAATAAAAACAGCGATGCCCTTCCGTAGAATGATGTAATTTGCATCGATTTTAGGAAAGCTTTTGATAAGGTCTCTCATCGTAAATCATTTTTCAAGCTTGAAAGATTAGGAATAAACGAAGAAGTTTTAAAATGGATAGAGGCCTATTTATGTGCACGTCAACAGGCTGTAGAAATTGAAAATTACACTTCAAGACCACTGGCCGTGTACTCGGGCGTTCCACAGGGATCTGTTTTAGGACCAATTCTTTTTCTGATGTTTGTTAACGATCTATGTTCAATAGTTGAGGCTCCTAATTAAATGAAACTTTTTGCAGATGACTGCTTGATTTATTCCCCAGTTACTTGCGAAGGTGACCAAATAATCTGAACAGGCGCTTACAGGCATTACATCAGTGGTGTATAATATGGGACATGGAAATAAACTATAGCAAGACTACTTTTAAGCATATTCACTCTAGTGCTATTCACTCATTCACTAGAGTGAATATGCGTAAAAGTCGTCTATATGCTAGTAGTAGAGAGCTGTGTGTATCACATCGGAAGTTACCCTTTAAATAATGCCGCTTGTTTCAAACACCTAGGAGTTAGTAATATGCACACATTGAAATGCCACTCGCATATTGATAACATCTGTTCTAAGGCAAACAAAAACTTTAGTTCGTAAAAAAAAACCGGAACAAGACACACCGGATGTAAAACTAACTGCTTACAAAACATTCATACGTCCTGTCTTATAGTACGCTAGTATTGTGTGGTCGCCTCAACAGAAGGTGGTGTGGACAAAAATTGAAAGAATACAAAAATTAGCAGTCAGTTTCATATGCGGTAGATAACGACCCACACACTCAGTCACAGCTTTGTTAAAGTCCTGTGAACTTGAGTCTTTGGAATATCGCAGGCGCAAAGATCGCCTCAAATTTCTTTTTAGGATTATAAGCAGGCAAACAAAAATAAATAAGGATTTATATCTTGAGCCCCCAGGAAGGCAATGTGATCGTCTTGATAATAGTAGACCAATTGAACCTTATTTCACACGCACGTATGCTTTCCGGCAATCCTTTTTCCCATACACAATAGAAATGTGGAATAGTGTACCCCATGCGGTTCTGCAACAAACAACGTCAGTAAATTTTGAAAATGCATTCGACAGTTTTCTTTGTAGGGATGCGTGCTGAAGTCCGTTGTGAGCATGTATTCGTTGACATTTATGCGTGTAGTTTTTTGTTGTTTGTTTGTCATTTTTCTGTTGTTGGTTATTAATCTCGTAATTATAAGTGCTTTTGAATTTTTCTTTTTGTGCGAACGTTATGTACTTTGTGACACCCTCCCTGTAAAGACTCTAGACACGGGGATGACAGTATGAAATAAATAAAATAAAAAAAATATGTCAAAAGTGGTTGCCTACCGACGAACTTTGCAGAATGAAGTGGTATCTGTTGTCGGTAGGGTGACGGAAAGTGTTGCCTTCTCAGCGTGTCTCATTCTTTACACTGAATTGGATTGTGAAGTACGGTGAGTGCTTCTCCGCATCTATCACACATAGGTGGATTGCTCCCAGACAAAAGAAATGAATGTGTTGTGTGTTTATATCCTGTTCTTAATCTTGTAAGGATTACTTCTGTGTGGCGTGAATTCGATACTGGTGACCAATGACAATATTGTTGCTTGATGACATGCAGTTTATTACCTGTGTGTGTGTCCCATGTGCCCTCCCAATAACCAATGAGCTGTCGCTTTAGAGAAGGTTTCAGGCCGAGTGAAGGAACTGGTATCGATCTATTGGAAGCGGTTTTGTTGGCGGATCCAGCGAGCTGGTCCTTCAGAACGTTGCCTCGAATTGCGTGGTGTCCTGGCACCCAGCAGACTACAACATGCTGCTTAGATGAGTAGACTGTGCATAAGAGCGAATAGAGCGAGACAAGGACAAGGTTTTTGTGCTTTTTAGGAGTTTTCAGAGTGTTTACTATGCTTAGGAAATCTGTATATATTATTGCCTTCTGTAGTTTTATTTGCTTAATGTGTTTAACGGCCGCAAGTATTGCATAGGCTTCGCCGGTGAAAATGCATGAATCAGAGTGCAGAACGCCGGCTTCCGAAAAGGATGGGCCAATGGCTGCATACGAGACAGAAGTGTCTGACTTTGAAGCATCTGTAAAGAACTCGGGACATGTGTATTTCTGTTGTAGTTCTAGGAAGTATGTCTGGATACGTGCAATCGGTGCATGCTTTGTAACCTCGAAAAAAGACACACCTCAATCTATCGCCTGCGATTGCCACGGTGGCAGGCATACTGCGGGAGCCATCAAACGGTGTTCAAGTGCCCACCGGTTTCCTTTGCTAGGCCCCTCACACGGAGTTAGTAGGGCTGTCTCATAGAAGGTCGTTTCTCAAACAAAGCAAGGCTTGACATGTTTAATAATTGGGGAATGTGATGGGTGATCCTTGTTCACGTTTACATTACGATAATATTTAAAGACATGAAACATCTCTGTAGGTGGAGTGGCCATTCGTTCGATTCCACGTAAAGGCTTTCCACAGGGCCATTGCGAAAACCATCCGTAGAGAGACGGATGCCTAGATGATGAACATGTTCAAGCATTTTAAGGGCAGTAGGTGTTGCAGACTGATATGCTATTTCCCTATAATCTAGGCGGGTACGTATGAGGCTTTTATACAAATTCATTAAACACCTCTTGTCATTTCCCCACGTAGTGCGTCACAACACTTTTAGAACGTTCATAGCTTTTATGCACTTCATTTTTAAATATTTTATGTGTGGTATGATGGTTAGCTGGGTGTCCAAGGTTAGCTGGGTGACCAACCTAAGAATTTGTGTTCGGTATCAACAGAAAGACGTTGCCCATTCAGTTGAATATCGGGTTCAGGATGAATGCCTCTCTTCCTGGAGAACAAGACACACGTGCTTTTCTGTGCATTCAGTTGGAACCGGTTTTCTTCAGCCCATTTGGAGACTTTGTTCAAACCAAGCTGAAGCTCGCACTCACACATGGCCTGATTGCAAGATCTAAAGCCTAGCTGGACATCGTCGACATATAAAGAATAAAACCAATTGCGATAAATGTACAAGCGCAAGGAATTCATTTTGATAATAAAAAGTATGCAACTAAGTACACCACCTTCCTGGTTGCCTGTTTCTTGGACAAATGTTTGAGAGAGAACGCTGCCCACTGGAACGCGGAATGTCCAATTTGGCAACTAACTTTCAATTATACTAAACATTTTGCCACGTACGCCAAAATGGGACATGTCTTCTAATATTTGAAAGCGCCTTGTTGCATCGTAGGCCTTTTTGATATTGAGGAACAGAGAGAGAAATTATTGTTTGTGGACGAAAGCGTATCTGATCTGTGCCTCGATACGAACAAGGTGGTTGGTGGTGGATCCAACCTCTCGAAACCCGCACTGATAAGGGTCGCGCAAATTGTTCATTCCAAGGAATCGAACAAGTCGACAGTTTATCATTTTTTCGAGAAGTTTGCATAAGCAGCTTGTAAGCGCAATAGGCCTGTAACTCAAAACTGAAGAAGGGTCCTTGCCCTGGTTCACAATGGGAATAACAGTAGCCTCTTTCCAGGAAGAAGGGAGAGTGCCGGAGAACCAGATAGCATTGTACAAGCAAAGTAAGGTTTTTTGTGTTTCGATTGGCAGATTTTTTAACAGTTAATACACCACTCGGTCAGAACCTGGGGTGGAATTACTGCCGGAGTTTAGTGATGTGTGGAACTCAGCTAAGCAGAAAGCTTAGTTATATGCCTCGTGTCTAGTACATTTGTGTTCAGGCTTCTAGTTTTCTATTGTTGTTCTGTATTTTTTAAAAGCATCAGTATAGTGCGACGAGCTTGACACCCGTCTGAAGTGTGCCCCAAGGAAGTTCGACTGATCTTCCAAGGCCCTGTATGTTTACAAGTGGGAGTGAGTGCACTTGTGTTCCTCCTACGCTACCAATCACGTTCCAGACTTTAGTCTCTTGTGTATATGAATTCATTTCTGATAAAAACTTCTGCCAGCTTTTTCTTCTGGCCTGCTGACGCGTTCTCCTGCCTTCAGGCTTTATTTTTCTAAAGCTGTCAAGATTTTCGGCTGTCGGTGAGTTCCAACGCAACCTCCATGCTTTGTTTTGCTGTTTGTTTTGCTGCTTTGTTGTGCTGAAAAACGGCGTTTGCCGTGGTGGAACTCTGAGTTTCACCACGGCACACGCCGTTTTTCAGGGTGACCGTTCGTTTGTGGGGTGCATTTTGTTGCAGGGTCAACCAAAAACGCTGTGAAGTAGTTGAAAGCAGCATCAATGCTCAAAGTACATATATGATTCCAACCTAAACGAGTGATGGTAGAAAACATTTCTCAGTCGTCTGCGTTTGTGAGTCATTTGACAACCCGTGGTCGACACTCACTTGCTGTAATTGTGCTCAAAACTATGAGAAAGTGGTAACTTCCGTAGGGATTACTGATTACTTTCCACTGGATTAGAGGCACAAGGGACGAAGATACTATGCTTAGGTCTATGGAGGAATAGGTTGTGTTAGCGAATTTATAATAGGTTTGTTCTTTTCGATTCAGGAGACACGCGCCTGACGAGAGGAGGAACGGTTCAATCAGTCGACCTCGTGCGCCACAGCGAGAGTCACCGCATAGCTTGCTGTGTGCGTTCAAGTCTCTAAGGAGAAGGTAAGGTTCTTGAAGTTCATCACTTAAACATTGTAAATCATGTTTTTGCAGCTGATAGCTTGGAGGAATGTTAATAGTGCAAATTGCGATCAGTTTATCAAAAAGAACAGCTCGTACAGCTACTGTCTCAAGAGACGTTTGTTGTTGTGTGTGCATGCGATACCTTGATTGACTATAATGGCTACACCTCCGGATGGTGTTATGGCACCATGGTCCTTTCGGAAAATAATGTAGTTGCGTAGAAATTTGGTGTGTCCAGCTTTTAGGTGTTTTCTTGAACACACAGTACTTTTAGTGAGTGTTTGTATAACAGTTCTTGGACATCGCCAAGATTCCTTAGAAGGCCCCTGAAGTTCCACTGTATAATTTGAGTGTTCATGGTGAAAGTAAAGTAGTTTTGTGTGTATGAAGAGCGTGTGACTGTTCAGGTGGGAAGTTTGAAGTTAAGTAACAGGGCCGTAACCAGGCCCCGTTATTTGCTTTTCGTTATTTGCTTTTCGAAGTTTAGGCCTCGCCTGATGAGGGGAGGCCTTGAAACCCGAATACCCTGGGGTGTTCTGTTCGTATGTAGGCGGAGTAGACTGAACTACTGCCACCTTGGGGGCAGGCGCCACAGCTGACGACTCGCTCTGTGCAGGCCGAAGCAGTGGCGAGGGCTGGTGCGACGCTACCTCGGACGCGCCGCATCATCATATGATTTTGGGCCATAGAATGACGAGACCCATCTTCTTGCTTCTTTAATTGAGATGTTTTGTTTCACCTTCAACGTGATTATCTGTTTATTTTTTCTTCCAGAATAGACATGACCGCGAGTATGAGGCATGATTTCCATCACAGTTGACGCAGTGTGCCGGTTCTGTGCAGGTAACGCAGGTGTGACCCGAGACTCCATATTGTGCACAAGTTTGTCGGCCACAACAGCTTTGCGAACCGCGGCCATATCTCTGACATTGAAAGCATCGTCGCGGGTTAGGTATGTATGGTCGAACACGAAGCTTTGTGTACCCAGTTGTGAGTGTTTTGGGGAAGATGCTGGAGCCAAAGGTAACGATTATATGTTTTGTTTGATTCTCTTTGCCATTTCGCTTCATCTTGATTCTCTGTACATTAACTGCATTCTCTTCTTTCCAGCTGTCGAGAAGTTCGGTATCTGTCAAGTCAACTAGGTCATCCCCGATACGACTCCTCGGACCGTGTTCATCGAACGATGTCCTGAAACAGTGATGGGGACATCACCAAAAGTCTTCAAACTAGATAGTTTATCATATTGTTCTTTGTCTCGAACTTCAAAGAGAAGGTGACCACTGACCATTTTTTACCTTTGTATCCTGTTCCAAGTGTGTCTTTTAGGCACCTTGAAACTAGGAATGGTGAAAATTTTTTGATAAGTTTTGCTGGTGTGTCACTGTGGATAACGTGGTAGCGTGGAAAGTAGGTTTCGTTTAGTTGGAAATGTCGAAAGCTTGCTTCTGTGCGCGCCCTCTTCAGGGAGCGATGAATAGAGGGAAGTTTTTGGCAAAAAAATATAAAGTGTGTTTGGTGGCGGTGGCAGGCACCCACCACCGAGCCCAACGAGACCTGAAGAAATTGTTTGCATACGCCAGCTGTGCACCGTCTCTACAACCTGAAGTGAGGCGTCCCAAGGTGGGGTGAACACACAAGGTTAACCCTTGCCGCCAGGAAGAAGCGGAAGAAAAAGAGAGAAGTAGACAGGACAGACTAAAAGAGACAAATAAAGACAAAGTCGTAGGGAAGCGAAATAGGAAAAGGCGACTGCCGATTTCTCCTGAATGGGTCAGCCCAGGGGTACCGTCTACGTGAAGCCGGGGTGTGTTGCTTCTGCCGAGGGGGGGGGGGGCTTAAAAGTCGAATCACCCGGCGTCGGCTCAACCCCCAGGATCCTACTTTCCCTGGACACCGCAAAGCAACGCATGGCTAGGCGTAGGAGGGAGTCAAAACCGCCCCCGTGAGCTCGGGTCCGTGGTGTCGCTACACACCAAACGCCTGCATACGCAGACACCCCTGCGAGGAACCAAAGTAAAAACATGTCCAAACATGATAATCATGATCTGCGTGTCTTATAAAACATGACTGCATGCTACGCTCATAGCGTGCTCCCGGTCATTGCGCTAGCTCCGCAGGTATCGAATTTAGTATTACGTGACATGAATGAACATTGAAGGTAATTGACCCGTCCAAACATGATAATGTTGAGATACGTGTCATATAAAGCATGACTAAATGCTACGCTCAAGATGCGTTCGCAGCCGTTTCGCTAGCTTCACGTATGTAACATTTGTTATCATGTGACGTGAACAGACGCCGAAGGTACAAGGCACGTCCGAACACGGTAATAATGATATGCGTGTTATGTGAAACATGACGACATGCTACGCTCATAGCGTGCTCCTAACCGTTTCGCTAGCTCCACATATACCAAATTCTGTATCACGTGATGTGAAAAGACGACGAGGGTAAATTACATGTCTAAGCATGATAATGATGAGATATGTGTCTAATGAAACCTCACAAATGATCGGCTCACATTGTGCTCTTGGCATTTCGCTGGTGCCGCAAATACTAAATTTGGTATCCCGTGACGTGAATACACGACTAAGATAAATGACTCGTTCAAATGATGATATGTGTGTCACGTGAAGCATGACTAAATGCGGTGCTCATAGCGGCCTCGCGGACGTTTCGCTAGACGACGAAGGTAAATTACACGTCCAAACAAAGTATTCATGACATGGAAGTTATGTACCACGTCATTTCCGTCGGCCTCATAACGTTGTGCTGTTATTAAAGTGACATATCAGCCATTCTCATTCGTGCTTCTCATACCATTGATTCCCTTTGTACTTCAGACATGCCAATCTTTTCTTTGTGAAAGTTAACCAGTGGTACAATTTTCAATTTCGTAAAACAATCATAATAGGGTGTAGCGCAAAGAATACAGACAAAAATGAGCGCACGTATGCAGCGCTCTTAACTCAATTATATTCAGTGACACACACACACACACACAAAGTCAGATACTTTAAGATCTATGCACGTGATAAAGAAATGAAACAAAAAACGTTTAAACAAATTATGTCTTTAGTGACTAGCAGTGAAGTGATCGACCTCGGCTGGATGCAACACTATTAGTGGCCGCGTGACTCCTTCATCACGTGATCTGTATACATGAGAACGCCTCGTAAACTCTTCGCTACGTATTTTTGTTAAATCTTGCGAGCACACTTGCTTCCGTCAGCCTAGGCGCCATGTTTATTGAGCTACATTTAGTGATGACATATGACACTGACGCTGAATCATACGACATTGACCTTGAAGACCTATATTATTTAAAAAAGAACATATGAAACATACATACGAAGTGCCAACCTTGTGACATGCGGGAGACACAAAGAAACATCAAGATAGCGTGATAAAAACTACATAGAATAGAACGTAAACCTTTGAAGTAAGTGAATTATTTCTCATAAAGAGCGATTGAGTCTTCCCAATGCGCGTATTCAAAGATATGTTTTAGAACTCGATAATTTTTCTTGTCAATTGGTTCGCATGTTGTAAACTGACGGTGGTTCTGTTGAAGACGGGAAGGAAATTGCTTGACCTGCAATGTTCCTGTAGATGGAGTCGCACAACGCCTCGAAGTGAGAGCTCATGCTTTCCAGGCCGGACATTCACACACCGCGTCATTTGTTCCACGTACTTTTTACCGCAAGGGATTGGGATGATATACACAGCTTATCTAAGAGCTGTGCTATGCTTACTCTCATAACTGGCCATTTGCCTGCTTATCCTTCAGGGCTTTGTGAATCATCGGACAGATGTGACTTATGTGTCGCAAAAAAACAAAAAAACATCGACACTGTTCCTATACTAAGCGTCACCATTTAGTTCAGCACTACCAAAGCTGCGGGGTGTAAGGAAGCCACACGCTTGCGCACCAAAACGTAGTCCCACATACAAGTGCCTCGAAATTGACAGAGTTTGCTAAAGTGGCCCTTTTTTTGGTGTTTTTACGCTACATCGATATTTATTATGTTTATTATTTTTTGCATTTACTTCGTAAGCATTCAATACTTGCGTCAGTCACCACCGATTACTGTGTTTACAAATCAACATAACAGCACCCATGCAGAAGTGACCACCCGCTTCAATCCGGACTTGAAATTCACTGTGCTGACAGCAGTAAATAAATGGTGAAATCGGCCATTGATTTGTTTCATCTCACTCTGAAAATAAAAGATCAGGTACATTTTGTAGATATTAGCGGGCTATGCTTCTTGCTTAGCCGCACCAGCTAAGCCTTACGTGCCGAGGGAGTGTTCACACTGCGTCTTCGGGCCAAGAATGCTGCATTTCCAAGTGTCGGATATGCAACCATGCACAACAGTCCGTGTACGTTGGATCCTCTTTTAGTGGAAGCCAAAAAGAAAAAAAAGAGCGTTCCATCGGAAGGCGTGGAGGCACGCATTAATAGAGAAACAGATATACGACAGCCACATGAAGCGTGGGAGGGAAACAGCCGCAAAGTCAAATTATCCACTGGCATGAAATTCTACCGACCAAACTTCAGCACAACAACCAATTCACGCTTCTTCAAATTGATAGTGTAGTTGCTGGTTCAATAGATATGCTGCAATTTTAAGTTATTAAACTAGCCATGATTGCAATTCGGTGAGCAGACGCCATGAATACGGTGAGCAGACAACTTGCTAATAAAAATTTAGCATCATCAGCACACTCAGGGTCACAACTGTCAGCAACTAAGTTCTCTTGAGAGTAGTTGCACTTTTCAATACCGTTTTTGCAGAAACATAAGTGAAAACTGTGACGTGTTTGTTAATCTGTCAAGGTCCTCAGGTTTCACAGCAATTCTGAAGTCATGTTGATTTGTAGCTGTTCTCTTTGAAGCAGCCTCTGCATCAATAAATTCGTCATTGCTCATATTTGGACGAGTACTTTGTAGGCGAATCCTGCGTTGAACCTCGTACACCTGCCTAAGGCTGATGTGGTAATGACCCCCAGGCCTTTACTGGCGAAATCGATTTTCTAGAACATCTGTCCGAAGTTTGCGGAGAGCCACACATTTATGACGAAGTTCGAGAAGACAGCAGTTGGTGAGCTCAAGTAGTGCATATGTGGAATGTCTTAGAGCAGCACAAGTTTCTCGCATGAGAATGGCGTTGTCGTGTTTGTTGGATTTCCACACATCTAGCCAAGCGACAAACGCATAGAAAACACCAGCTTATGGTCCCCAATCAGGCAGTAAACTGGCTCTTCATAAAAATCTCTGCGTTGATAGCTTTTGTGAGGTGTTTCAACGTTGACTATCTTCCACCAGAGAAGAACAATCCTGAAAAAAATTAGCAGTTTCTTTAGCATGCCATAAAGCATGATAGTTGCAGTGGGAATTCAGAGCCTCAGCCACAAAACGCTGAATATTTGTAGAACCAGTCGACATGGTGCCTTTCCAAGTTGCTGGAATTTAGTGCTTTTAGGAAAGGTTATAGCTATATTTGAAAAGCTGCGAAACCTCTAGTTTGTGCAGCTCACGGCGGTCTTTGAACGATGCCCTCTCTATGCAGTCGGGATGGACGCTGTTGTCTGTGAGGTGAATAGGGGGGAAATATATGTTTGCGCCAGGATTATTCTGTTTTAGCCAGTTATTCCGTATGCATTTTTATAAGTGAACATAATCAACAACATAACACTTAGGTTTTGTTGCACTTTTTTATGAGCGTTAAGCTTTGGTGGGTCAGAAAACATACTGAGTGCCTTGCGATTGATTGCTTTGCTGCACTGCAAGAACTTTAAAACCAATTTTCTCAAGGCCAACTAATACATTTTAAAGGACAGCAGGAAGTGTGCGAGTCCTCATTGTTCGTGCAGGCAGAATGTGCCCAATCCTGCGAAAAGAAGTCAGCATGCTTTGTATCATAAACACATAAGCTCAGAATAGCCTCTTCACTGTTATCCGCCGCTTCTAAAAATTTTCCGCCGTCGAAATAAAAATAAGGCTGGATAGTAATATTGTAGAGCATGAGAACAACGTCATGTTTATGCGGCTGCATGGGCATATGCCTAATGTACCTGAGAAAAATTCGACTCGCTGATTCTATCTCAAGAGACAAGTGGAATGAAGAGCAAACGTTTCTACTGATGTTGGAATGTGGCATGGCAAAAAACCTGATCTTCTCAGGAAAAAAAGAACCTCTTTTGTTCCAGTACTCCACCAACAATACAATTCTGTCAGAAGTAACTCAATACAAGTACCTTGGTCTCTGGATTACAAAAAATCTATCCTGGTCAAAGCACATAGATTTTGTAGTAGCTAAATCTCTCTGTAAACTTTTTTTCCTAAGGCGTTCTTTAAGATCAACCACACCAAGTATTTGGCTCCTTGCTTACAATGCCATTATCCGTCCTATACTGGAGTATGCTGTGGTCATATGGGACCCGTTCACTCAGACTGATATCCAAAAACTTGAAAGGGTGCAAAAAAAGGTTGTTAGGTTCATTTATAACTCGTACGGTCCCACTTCAATTACAAAACTTCTCTTGGAAAGCAAATTTCCAAACATTCCGGACCAAAATCGAATATTGCGCTTAAAATTTCTTTTCCAGTTAATAAAAGGTCACTATGCAGTTGACACAACACATATCATTCACTTTTCATCGGGTTACGGAACAAGACAGAGACACAATCTTACTATCTCTCCATTGATGCAACGAACAAATTGTTTCAAATATTCTTTTTTTCCGAGGACTATCGTGGATTGGAACAGTCTACATAACGATGTTGTTACCCTAAATACATTGTCTGCATTTGAAGAGTCACTGCAGAAATGATTGTTATCTATGTTTGTACCTTGCTTTTTGTTGATTCTCTTGTCTCGAAGAATCACTGCAGCTATCAGTTACATAAGTTTGTATTACATTTGTTTTTGATTGTTTGTTTGCCTGTTTCCACTGATGTTTATGTTTTGTACCACCCCTGCTATGATCTTGTAAAAGATCGCAGTATCAATAAATAAATAAATAAATAAAAAAACTTGTAGGCGTGTGGAGATGCGGTATGCAGTATACAAGCTATCACCGTACTATCAAAAGAAAACTGAAACCGCTTTTTTCATGCAACGCTACGTGTTCTTGCAAGAATGGAAAGATTCGTTTTTTTTGCTGTTAATGGCATTCCGTTCAAGTTGCTCGAGAAGGCTACACACTACATGAGAGAGATCTTCTGAGGAGCATTCTGCATGGAAGATGCTTTGAAGTTTACTTGGGGTGTCATCCACAGCGTTCACATTACCAATGCTTCCTGGAACGAGATAATCACGTATACGGCTTAATTTACTACCATGACAACATACGTTGATACTCAGGCCGAAGAAAACAGCAAAAGATGACCCGAACACTGCCATGTTCTCATCGACCATATTTAAAAACAGGGCAGTTTGGGTGGTGAATAACTGTCCACTCATCTGACGCAGATACATTCTTCAAGCGTTCTAATAGGTCCAGGAAGCGAACAAAAAGAACGTTTCGTTTCTTCATCGCGATGAGATATTTCAAATTATGTGATGGCACGAGCAATGTCAGCCGACTTTCTTCACATTTTTTTTTTCATTTCTGAGCATTATCTAGGAGTGGAGTTTCCTTTCGACAAGTACGAAGGGCGTCCCAGGAAGAGAGTGGGCACTAATCCTGAACGCAGGCGTGGTAATTTCAGTGGGACTTCTATTGCTCTTACTCTCTTAGGATCCGTGTAGGATGAATGTTCCCGAGGCATGACTCGGTGAAATACACTGCGCATAACTGCATACCAACAACACTTGGAGAGCATCAGCGAATCTCACAATGCGTCTGCGTATTGCACAAGCGCATCGCGAACTGCTACAGTAAGTGCGATATAACCCTCAGTGTAATGTAATTGTATCATACAGTTTCTTCTTACCTTATTGTTTTCCGTTGGAAAGAAATCCTTTCCTGGAATAGCACTAAGCCACTGCTTCATCTGTGCTTCATCTTCGGGAAACACAAATACTTGAACTTTCTTCCCAGTTTTGCGGTTACTTTATCATCCCGGCACACAACACTTGTTGGGCATGTCAGAAGCGTCATGCCATAAAACTCCAGTAGCAGAAAATGCCCTACAAGCACAACGCACAGAAAATGGCTTAACAGACTCGAGAGCACACGTGCAGCGCGGCGTCACTACTGCAGCGACAGAGAATTCGGGAATGTGTGGCGGTACCGGCTTGAGAGTGTCGGACCGGTCGGACGGCCAGTGGTGACGCCATGGTGGAGGGCGTAGGCCTGAAGAATTTTAGGGGGTGTTGGTCGGGGTGAGTAATATTTTGGTCAACTTGAGTGTGAGTGAGTCTAACCCAGAAAATGTTGACAAGTCTGAGTCCGAGTGAGTCCAAAGCGCAAGATATCTCTTGAGGGAGGCGGAGAGAGTTGCACCTATGTTTGCCGATTTTAAAGGGCCCTGAAACACCTTTTTTTAGCAGCAATGGAAATAAGTAACTTGAACAGCTTATTACCTCAAAACTTCAACGCAAAAGTTTTAAGAATCCGTTCAGTGCGAGCGGAGTTACAAAGATTTGTCGCACGCTGCATTCGCATTCTCTCTTCTCTCGTCCTGACGAAAGTGCTATAAGCTAAGCACGGAGCGAAGAGGGGCAAGCAAAAAACGTTACGCCCGCCTCGCGACCTTCAGCTTTGTTTCTTTATTTTTTCTTTGAATAAGCAGCTTTCTCAGTGCGATTGCGCACGCACGTGTGGACAAGTGACGGCCTCCCGCGGCAATCTGTACAACGACCGAGGGTGCCATGTGGGAATCAGCAGAAAGCAGATAGATAAGCATTGTACGAGTAACTTTTGAGCGTCTTCCGTCATTTGTCGGGGGAAGAGAAAGCAATATTTAGCTGATTTTGATAATTTATTGTGAATTCCAGGCAGCGTGCTGCGCTATAACATTTGGCTCATGTCTACTCGGGAGCCTCAACCACCGATCGGCAGCATTTTCTGACCTTGCTCAAAATTGTTTCAGGGCCCCTTTAGGTGATATCTACTCGTGTTCAGAATCACTATTAGGCTTACCTGCTTTTATGCCTATACTCACGTCTAATCACGAGTATTCCAAAACAGTACCGTGTATACGCCAATTCAATATTTATTAAATACTGGCACAAGTTACGTAGCGAGATGCCTCCACCAACTCTTCTGAGGAAGGTATTGATAAAATATCTCATCATATCTTTCAATAAAAACTATCTTTGCTGGTTTGAAACCACTCATACCGTGTATTTCAAGGTGCTATATCAAAATGCGCCAAGAAGAGCGCCTATCATGTGAGATATTGCGTTAAACAGCATTCACGCCTTGATAAAAAAAGACAATTTTATACGGACTCATGAGTCGACTCCTTCGCACTCAATCTGACTCATACAGAGCCGTGGGTCTGATTGTGAGTGAGTGCGGTAAAAGAACATTTTCGAGAGCGTGAGTCCGAGTGTGCCCGGCTGGCTCAGAAACATTTTAGTGAGTGCGAGTCTGAGTGAGTCCACAGCGCAAAATACAATCTATGAGCCAGTGTTCGTGACCTTCAAAGTTTTTGCCTACCTATCACCTTAAGTGATGATGAGGGCACCCTGTACTCTAGTCAATGAAGGGAGCACATTTTGCACCCCCCTGTCAGGTGACAAGAATGGAGGGGTGCCCTTCTGCCCACTTTTTGCGCGTGCCTATTACTCATAAAATGAAAGTTTGAGCCAGTGCAATCAATAAAAATCTCTAATACACTGCGAAAGTTGTAGGGTTCATGCTAGGAAACTGCTAAAGTGTCGTTAAAAATTCAAACTTAAGTTTTTAAATCGTTCTGCTACTAACGGAATTAGCTCCGGGACCAAATCCACTGCAAAAAGTGGTACGAATAGCTGTGCCGTTCACAATTATGCTACACGCGTTGCATCAGTTTTTGAAGTGTGGTGAAATAAATATTTCAGATTATGTTGTGCTAGCCTAGAATTAGCATTTTAGTCATGCTGGGAATGTAATTATTGTTCATGCCTGAGCTAATTGGTGCATGATGTGACACCATTCGATTTTGTACCTTTTATTAGAATTTATGAATAGTCGCTATCCTGCATATATATGGGTGATGTTTATTAATTGCCCCACCTGGAATGAATCCTAACTGCGCAGAGAAATGGACAACTTTATGACTTGGAAGGTAATTTGTGAGGCTTTACGAGTCGGTGCATCAACACGATTAGAATGCACATCAAAGTGGAAGGTTTTATAAATTTCGAACTATAGATCGACCAAATAAAGGTAGCGCACGCAGGCTCACTCAATAAATATTTTTTGCTTAGGAATCGCTAGGACCCAAGCTAACCGAAACACTCAGGCTCACAACTATGAGTATTTGGTCAACCGAATTGAGTCGAATTCATACTTAGCAAACGTTTACGCAAGCGGGCTCACTCGGGCTCGCACTCATGATGATATATCTTAGCCAGTATCTCTTGAATGATGGCTCACAAATTTTTTAGTCAACTTCACTCAATATGACTCATAATCGCACCTTATTTTATAATCTGAGTGAGTCGACGTATTATTGAGTTTTCCGACTTATGGCCGCAAGATCACGGGCGTAATTTCAGACGCACAGAAATTCAATCCTGCTTCGATGGCGAGAGATTACAGCGAGGTTCAAATACTGCGGCCGCATCCGTCACTGCAATCAAGAGCGAATTTGAGTCAGATTTTACGCGTGTTCGGCCGCTGTGCTGCAGAAAACTATAAGGATTTGGTGGTTTTGCTCAAATGATACATTTGTCCTCACTGGCTTACCTGTTTTCAGATGCGTGCCACATTCCCTGGGCCGACTGAGTGGTGTTTATGGCCCTACTCTCACATGCTTTGCCGCGGCTTTGCTCACTGCATAGATCCTCTGGCAGAATCTTACACGTTACAAATAATCTAGATACGCAACTTGTTACTGTAACGAAAAATACACGAGTTACTGTTACCGAAAAAAGTGGGGGACTTTACCTCTGCCGTTACGCCCTGATAGTGAGGTTTAATCAATATGTTTTTGCTGCAGACACCCACAATAAAAATTTTTGAAACCCCACCAAACTACTAAACCACACAAAGTTTATACCTAAAAGGCCCACGTAACGAGAAATGTTTGTACCAATGCACTGGCCCATGGCATGGTTATTGAACGCGATGAAAAACTGGGCTCCTTGGTGACGATTCATCATGGCTTACAGCGCTAAACACCCGGGCCTAAACTAGAGAAAAGGATATGGTACCACGCTGACTTTCAAATGACCTTGTCTTTGAAAAAACGAATATATAATAGACTATATGAACAAAAGACCTCGTGCATTTTCGGGTGTTTTGCACTGTAAGCCACGATGAATGTTATTGAAGAATAAATTCGTCTTTATAGTTGTGATGGCCTCTGGATTGTGCCACGGGGTTAAACCATTTTTCCTCATCTGTACCGCCAGGTGGCGTTGCAATAGTGACCACCTACTTCAGAGCGGAGCAGCCATAATGAATGCAGCAGGCAGTGCAGGCGTCCGCCTTGTGCGTGGCTGTCTTGAAAAAGCAGTTTGATTACTTGAGAAACAGTAGGATTGGGCGTGTTGGTATATCATGATAAAGAGTGTCGCAGGAGGGTACAGGGGAAGAGACGCTGTTTTATACTGCCCTGTCGTTTGCGCTGGTAAGCACTCTTTATCAATTTGATTAACCTTCCAGCTCTCCGAGCTGATCTCCTCGTGTTCCATCTAACCACCAGTGAAGCAGTAAGCAGCAGGCATTATACGCAATATGGTATTGTCACGGGGTCGTGACGTGGCCGACGACAGGAGACGTTATGTTGGGATTTAACTGTTTATTTGGGCGAACCTGTGCCCGGTAAACGGAAAGTTCAATTACAGTAGCAGTCTTGCACAGATAGCAAAAAAGAGAAGTTTATTGACTTCCAATCAAGGATCAAGTACATGACAAATACATCGAGCTTCACGACTACAAAGGGTGCATGTACAATCAGGAAAGCACCACTACCGAGGTACAATGTATGTGGGGCAATGTACCCCTCTATTTACTGTGCAGCGCGTGGTGCTCCAGCATGCTTAATCATGCGCGGCGGTAGGTCTTCTCAACACGTGGTTGGAACAAGTAGCGACTTAGCGCTGTACAACTCTAGGTATTATTTCTTTTTTGTCGCCTGAATTAAACAATGCTGCTTTCGTACACAGTAAGTGCATGCCCGGAAGTATAAAAGAGGCCTTGAGGCTGGGAGGCGCAGGGGGGGGGGGGTACAAGGGAGTGGGGGGGGGCTCTTGTCCCCCCCCCCAAATAAGGCATCAGCAACAATCTGCGCGTAAAAAACTTACTGAAAGCGCCAATCAATGGAGAAGGCGCTATACAAAAATTAACTCAAGTGTCGACCAGCACACTTTGCCCGAATCGATTACAAATAACAATTATAACAACGACAATGGGGTGATGAAATGAAAAAGGTGATACAGATTTATATATATATATATATATATATATATATATATATATATATAAATATATATATATATATATATATATGTCCCCTTCTGCATGTGCTAGACAGCGGGAGGGGGGTCACCAGGGAGTGATTGGGGCGGCTAGCTTGCCATTCATCAGAAAAAAGAATTTGGTATGCCAGCGACGAAGGAAGTTTTCCTCGCCGCTGGCCTCGAGTTCGCCGGATAGGTGGGCCCATAGCAACCGCCGGATACGCGAGACTACCGGAAATGCGCTCCGCACAGGCTTTCTACGCGCCGCCTCCGCTAGCGATCTCCTTTGCCAAATAGCTAGCATCGTGAAGATCAGCACAAGTTGGCAGAAGGCACCTTTGTTGCGCTTGTGGTGGGGAGGTGGGCGGATACCAAAGGAGTGGGCTTCCATCCGCCACACGGGTTTCACCGCCATGCATTGGAACAACGCGTGATCCTGCGATTCAACTGCGTGACAGTTCGGGCAACGTGCATCCGGGACTATTCCAAATTTATGTAGGCGTTGTCTGGTGGGGAGGACGACCCAGGCCTTTTTCAGGAGGAAATCTTGTGCATCACCGCGGGTGCCGCAACGGAGCGAGAGTAATTCGTGCCTCGCGCGCTCAGCTCGTTTTTGTTCAGTGTCGCTCAGCTGCTTCCGCGTGATGGCTTCAACGATGCGCGCTGGCGGGTCTTCATCCACATCGCCTTCGGGCACTTCTTGCCTCAACATGCGCCAGGTAGCCGACGCCGTTTTATAGAAGGGCGCGGGTGCCTCAGCAAAGGGCCCGGTGTGGCGGCTTGCATCCAGCCAGTCCTGCTTCACTCCACTCCAGTAGAGGAGTAGGTTGCGCCCTAGGTAATCGCTCGCGCGCGCGAGCATGCGGGCGGTTTTCAGGGCCAGGACTCTGCTCGTGGTCAACACATGTGGTAGGCCGAGACCCCCTTCTGACACTGCCAGTTGTAGCACAACTGGCAGTGTCAGTTGTGCTAAAACTACATGCACTACAACTACATGCACTATGGTGGAGTGGAAACGAGGGGGGTACGTGAGTGTGTGGAAGGGAGGGGTGGGGGCAAGGGGAGGCAGCGCATGGGGGAGTGAAACAGGAAGGGGTAAACGGCGGCGCCGGCACGCACGGGCACTGCCGGCTGTAATGAAGCGAAGGTGTTATCAGATCGGCTCGCTGGCTTTAGGGGGTGGTTCCCCTTTGCCTGTGGCGCTTTGGCCGAGTTTCTGCGTCTTCGCCTTCGGTGGGGCATCGCTGTCGCTCACCGTCGCTTCTGACCCGATTCGGCGTTGTCGCGCCTCTCTGCTTGTGGCTCTCCCTCTCGTTTCTTTCTTGTTCGCCTCTCCCTGGCGTCGGCGCGAGCGCGAACGAGCTCTCTGCTCACGGCCTGGCACCCACTGGGACGCGAGTGGGTCAAGTTGGCGGTCTGTGTAGGGCGACGCTTTACGGAGGGGGGCTCAAAGGAGAAGGGCTGGTTTATTTGAGCACGGTCTTGGTCGTCAGGGAGCGCATAATACCCGCGGCTCACGATGGGCAATTCGTCCTTGGCGGGGTCATTGGTAGCGTCGTCCAAGTCCTGGGCGCACACTCGGGCCAACACGTTAACGGGTGTTTGGGAGGAGGTTGGGGGAGGGGCTCACTTCGCTTGAAAGTTTCGGCAAGCACCGGGAAGTTGTGGCCTTCATCTTGGACTGACGGGGGGACGAATGGCATAGACGGGGACGATTGGGCCGAGACGGTTACGAGGTCGCTCGATTCCGTTTCCGATGACATGGTGGTGGCACCGTCAGTCTTCTCGGGCTTGTCTTCCTCGTTGGCGGATGAATCCGCCACGGTGCTTCCTGTGAGCAAGCTGGCATCAGTTTCGCGGCCTTGGGGAGAGGGAGGCCTTGGGGGGGGGGGGGCGCTGGCCGCGGTCCTGGGTACGAGCACTTAAAAGCGAGAGGGGGGTTCGCCTGGCTTCTGCGACGGGGAGCCACTCGGCTGGACCAAGTTCGACGCGAGGTCCGATACCGAGGGGAACCCACGAGCGGCTGACGCATAAGAGCGCCTCCTAAAACATTCTTTCGTTCCATGGTGACCCCCGCAACGCTTACATTGGGCTGAACAGCCCTCAGTTTCATGACCGAAAGTTCCGCATCGTTTGCAGTATGGTGCGGCGCATGCGGTCGCCATGTGGGCCACCTCACTACATCGCGGGCACACCCGCCTCATGCCTCTATATTTGAACATGACCTGGTGCCCCGCAATGGTCGCAAAGTTGGGCACCGGCTTACTCATTTCAATTTTTACGACTCTGAGGCCGTTCAACTTATTTTGGCGGATGGCCACAGTAGCAAACGAGATGCCCCGCACCTTACCGTACTGTGCTAGGGCGTTGCCAAGTATCTCGTCAGACAGGTAGGCGGGGTATCGGTCGACGTTGACGTACGTGACCGGCGGCCCGATGGCCTCAACCGGCATGCTTACTCCATTAACCTTGAAACCTTCCGCCACCATTAACTTTGTTGCCTGACTGGCGTTACGTGTACAGACGAGAAACTTGGCCCTGCCCATATGCTGCATAACAAGAACACTATCATCACCAGCTTTCAATTCAATAGCGTCTATAAGATCATAAAGGGATACTTCGCCGTCCGGCGCTGTGAAGAGGAAGCAGTTCTCCCGCACTGGTAGGTCGGTAGTGGCCGCCATTATGGAGGGGCTGTCGCCAGCAGAAGGGGGCGTGACTTGTAGAAAACTAGTAGCGTGCAGTCGAGCTGCACTCTGGTAAATCTGCGGCTAAGCCTGGGCAGACGCCGCTCGGGATCAGGTGAAGTCGGGTGGGCTGCAGGCGGGCTCCGGGAAGGTAGCGTGGACCGGCAACCGTGCTCCTCCGGGCATAGGCGTGGGGGGCTCCGGGCTGGAAGGCCCGAGACCCAGAGGTGGCAGTCACTCGCACGAGGCGGCGAAGCCGGCGGGACCTGGTCTAACCGTGAAATCCAAAAGCCGAAAAGCGATTGCACCAGCACCAGATAGCAGTGACCGCCGCGTCGGCCGTCGATCAACTACTGACGAGCGGGGAAGCGCGTCGGCATTTATATTCTTGCTGTCGAATGTTCTAGCGTTATCGCTGGTGGTGGCGTAGGTTCCAGAATAATCTGTACAGTTCGCAGAGTAGGCGTCATCTTATCGAAATGATCTACTACAGTCCGGAAGCTTCTCGAAAACTGCAGGCGCGGTTTGCGCTAAGAATTGTGTAGTGTTTTGGGACGATAACAAAACATGAGAAATGGAACGTGGTATTGCCCCCCCTCTGAAAAAGGCATCATCCCGATGTTTTAACTAACGATGTACAACAATGATGCAAGAAAGCACAATTAATAAACTATGATACAATAACAATACAAAAAACACTGTTTTGGTTTGTCAACGCGCATGAAACGGCTTGAGGCGCGCGACATGGACGACTTCAGGTTGCGATCAGCGTCGTTGAGAGTTCGTGATGCCGTCGGGGACAACCTCGTAATCAAGTGGGCCGCGACGTCGAACCACCCTGTACAGTCCGAAGTACCGTCGGAGAAGCTTTTCACTTAGTCCACGTCGGCGTATCGGCGTCCACACCCAAACACGTTCACCGTGTTGGCATTCCACGAAGCGTCGTCGAAGATTGTAACGGCGGCTGTCGGTCGTCTGTTGATCCTTGATACGGAGACGCGCGAGATGTCGGGCTTCTTCGGCGCATTGAAGGTACTCACTCACATCGAAGTTTTCTTCTTCGGTGACGATGGTTAAAATGGCATCGAGCGTCGTTGCCGGGCTCCTTCCGTAGACCAATTTGTATGGAGATATCTGCGTCGTCTCCTGCACCACCGTGTTGTATGCGAAGGTCACGTACGGAAGAATGGCGTCCCACGTCTTGTGTTCGACATCGACGTACATTGCCAGCATGGCGGAGATTTCTTGTTAAGCCGCTTGGTGGGGCCGTTGGTCTGTGGGTAGTACGCTGTCGTCCGGCGGTGTTTTGTCTGCCTGTATGCCAAGACCGCTTGAGTTAAGTTAGCAATAAATGCTCTTCCTCTGTCGGTGATAAGGACCTCCGGAGCGCCGTGACGTAGGACTATATTTTCGACGAAGAACTTAGCTACCTCAGATGCACTGCCTTTGGGAAGAACCTTTGTCTCGGCGTAGCGGGAGAGGTAGTCGGTAGCTACAACGATCCACTTGTTTCCGAAAGCCGACGTCGGGAACGGCCCCAGTAGGTCCTTACCAATCTGCTGGAAAGGTTGAGAAGGTGATTCAATTGGCTGCAGAAGTCCCGCTGGCCTTGTCGGCGGTACCTTGCATCACTGACAGTCCCGGCATGTCCTCACATAACGAGTGCAGTCGGTGGTAAGACTTGGCCAGTAGTACCTTTCTTGTATCCTCGCGAGCGTGCGAGAAACCCCGAGGTGCCCTGCCGTCGGATCGTCGTGCAGGGCCTGCAGGAGTTCTGGTCGCAAAGCTGAAGGCACCACAAGGAGGTACTTAGCTCGAAGTGGTGAAATGTTTTTCTTTTGTAGAAGACCGTTTCGCAGGAAGAACGACGCAAGTGCGCGCTTGAATATCTTCGGGAGTTCGGGGGTCTTGCCTTCAAGGTATTCTATTAGGGCCTTAAGTTCCGGGTCGGCCCGCTGTCGTTCAGCGAAGTCGTCGGTAGTTACCGTTCCCAAGAAGTAGTCGTTATCCGGGTCGTCGGGTGGTGGTTGGTCGACAGGCGCATGAGAGAGACAGTCAGCGTCGGAGTGTTTCTTGCGGGACTTGTATAATGTCATATTCTTGAAGTCTCAGGCTCCATCGTGGGAGGCGACCTGAAGAGTCCTTCAAGGTGGCTAGCCAACACAAGGCGTGGTGGTCGCTCACAACTTTGAAGGGCCAACCGTAGAGGTAGGGGCGAAACTTCGACTTGGCCCAGACGATGGCGAGGCACTCCTTTTCTGTTGTGGAATAATTGGCTTCTGCTTTGGATAGCGATTGGCTGGCGTAACTAATAACCCTTTCAAGTCAGTCAGCCCTCTGCAAAAGAACGGCGCCAAGACCTACGCTCCTTGCGTCAGTGTGTATTTCTGTCTCGGCGAACTCGTGGAATTGCACAAGTAACGGAGGCGTCTGGAGGCGATGTTTAAGCTCATGGAAAGCGTGTTCCTGCGGCTTTTGCCACTTTAACTCCACGTCGGCCTTGGTAAGGTTAGTGAGAGGATCGGCGATGCGGGCGAAGTTTTTCACAAACCGCCTATAATAGGCGCACAGGCCCAGAAATCGGCGCACCGCTTTCTTGTCAGTGGCCAGTGGGAAGTCGGCGATGGCGGCTGTTTTCCGTGGATCGGGACGAACTCCAGACTTGCTAATAACCTGCCTCAGAAACAAGAGCTCCTCGTACGCAAATCTGCACTTTTCTGGCTTCAGTGTGAGTCCGAACGTCCTGATGGCTCGAAGTACAGCTTCAAGGTGCCGAAGATGCTCGTCGAAACTCGAGCAAAACACGACGACGTCGTCCAAGTACACAAAGAAAGTCTGCCACTTCAATCCTGCTAGTACTGTATCCATAACGCGTTGAAAAGTTGCAGGCGCTGAGCAAAGACCAAAGGGCATCACCTTAAACTCGAAGAGGCCGTCCGGTGCTATAAACGTCGTCTTCTCTCGGTCTCTTTCGTCGACTTCGATTTGCCAATAGCCAGTCTTGAGGTCCATTCACGAAAAGTACTTGGCGTTATGGAGCCGATAAAGTGCGTCGTCTATTCGTGGGAGAGGATACACGTCCTTTCTTGCGATTCTTTTCAGGCGGAGATAATTGGCGCAGAAATGTAGGGTTCCATCTTTTTTCTTCACTAACACCACGGGGGATGCCAATGGACTCTTGGACGGCTAGATAATGTCATCCCGCAGCATTTCATCAACTTGTCTCTTCATTGCCTCACGTTCTCACGTCTAAACCCTGTACAGACTCTGACGGAGTGGTCTGGCATTTTCTTCGGTATGATGCGATGTTTCGTGATTGGAGACTCGAATTTTCGATGTCGACGAAAAGCAATCTTCGTATTGCAGGAGCAGGGCCTTGAACTGTTCTTGCTTAGGGTTCAGAAGTCTGGGATTGACGTCGAAAGCTGTGGGAGGGGCTTGGTTCCTATGAGCCGGTTCCGCAGAATCGGTGAGGGCGAAACACTGGTGGCGTCCACAATTTCTTCGATGTATTCGACTGTTGATCCTTAATTCACATGTTTGTACTCATTGCTGAAATTCGTGAGCATAACCGTTGCTTTGCCTCCCCGCAGCTCTGCAATTCCTCTTGCGACGCAAATATTTCGGGTGACCAACAGATTGTGACTGCCTTCAACGACGCCTTCCAAGTCAGGTGATTTAGGAGCGCCGACTGAAATAATGACGCTTGAGCGAGGCGGAATGGTGACTTGTTCTTCCAGCACATTCAAGGCTTGGTTTCCTGACGGCGTGCGCGGCGGTAGTGATTCTTCTACGGATAAAGTTATTGACTTTGTTTTAGGTTGATGACAGCACCATGGAGGCATAATAAGTCCATTCCAAGGATTACATCTCTCGAGCAACGCTGTAGGACTACGAAGACTGTAGTATAAATACGCCAGTAATGGTGACTCTCACCGTGCAGATTCCTGCAGGCCTTACGAGACGACCTCCGGCTGTGCGGATTTCAGGGCCTTCCCAAGCTGTCATAACTTTCTTTAACTTCACGGCGAACGACCCACTGATGACGGATTAGTCGGCTCCAGTATCGACGAGAGGGGTCACACTGTGGCCGTCGATAAGAACGTCGAGGTCGCTAGTTCGCCGTCTCGCATTAGAGTTAGGGTGAGGCGTCGGGTCATGGCTTCGTCGGCTTATTCCGCTGCTTCCATGTTGCGTCGTCAGGTCACCTTCGGTAAGTGAGGTTTCGCCGTCAGTGCTTTGTCTGGTTGGCGTTGTGTTCGGAAAGCTCCGTCGCGGTGTCGTCGTCGTTGGAGGATCTTCGGTAGTTCGTCGCACAGGAACCGTACCTCCAACGGTTGCTGCCCTTAGTTTCCCAGATACGGGCTAAGACACCGACTCCTCGTTGGGCCAGAGTAGTGCCGGTGGGGCAGTGATGTGCGGCGGCTGGGTGACGGCGAACGAGAAGGCCTTCGTGGTGTCCACTGAGTTCCTGTCAGGTAGTCGGCGATGTCACGTGGTCGTTTTCCTGGCTGTGGACGCGGTGCATTGACGGCGAAGCCACGCAGTCCCATCTGTCGGTACTGGCAACGGCGGTATGTGTGTCCGGCCTCGCCGCAGTGGTAGCAGGGCGGGCGGTGGTGAGGGGTGCGCCAGACGTCAGTCTTCCACGGTGCACTGTGCTTGGCCGCTGGTGAACGGTATGACGTCGGTGGGGGTGGTGGCGGCGGTGGCGTCTGTCGACGGATGTGCGATGTGGCGGCGTTTTGGCGTGAATGGGGAGGAGCGTTGTGGTGCACGGCAGCGGCGTAGCTCATAGCTTCCGGCTCGGGCAGCGGTGCTTGGAGAATTCGAAGCGATTGCCGAACTTCTTTTCGCAGAGTGTCGGCGATCGAATCCACTTGAGGCTACGCCGAAGGCAACAGCTTGCGCAGTTCTTCCCGTACGATCGCTCGGATCAGATGACCCATGGAAAATTGGTGGTCCCCTGCGTTGATGCATGACCACCGTGGGCTGGGACGCTGCGGTTGTCATTGTCGCTGCAGTCGCAGTCTTGGCCTTGGTCTCCCGCGCCTTGTCTTGTAGAAGCCCGTACTTCAGTGGTAGCCCTTGCTGTAGGCGGCTTGTCCGCTGCTCCTGGTTGGCGTCGGTGTCTTCTCCGCGACGTGGGCTGGGTTCACGGCTTGACAGGGGCATCTGGTACATGAACGAAGCAGCACCTCCACCAGATGTCACGGGGTCGTGACGTGGCCTAAGACAGGAGACTTTATGTTGGGATTTAACTGTTTATTTGGGCGAACCTGTGCCGGTAAACGGAAAGTTCAATTACAGTAGCAGTCTTGCACAGATAGCGTTTAAGAGAATTTCATTTCCGGATATATCTTATACAGCTTATGTGCACACATAAAAATGGACAATGGTGAACAATGCGTATGTACAGTGCAAGCTGTTATATACAGCGAAAGAACTTATAGCGTATGCAGTGTCGTACAATGCAAAACTTGTGCAACAAAGACAGGACATTCATGACATCGAGATGATTAAACCCAAATGAACAGTAAGGCTATATGAACCAACAAGGTGAGGTCATTCACAGTGTAGCGTGATGTTTAGCCTTCACTTGTTAGGACAATTTGCTCTCGCGTTCAAGAACAATATTGCACAAAAAATACATGTTTCTAAAGAAGAAAAGAAAAATACACACTGTAATGTCACAGTGGTACAAGCTCTAGCCCACCTCCTCCATAAGGGACGAAAGGCATTGGCACTCTGTTGTTTTTTACGATAATGAATCGCGTAGACCGCCGTCGGAGGAAAGCCTCCTCTCCCAGCAAGACTAGTTCGGCGTTAAGATGCATAAGCATTATGTTTCTTAGCCGATGTAGTAGGGGAAACATGGCTCTCTGGGGGCGTCCCTACAGGCAGGCCAGTCCCCTTCGTTTCCATAAGACGAAGGCTCCGATAGCCATTGAGAGTACGACAAGGTGATCCCTGTGGCTAGACTTCCACTGCATACTTGTTTGGAACATCTTGGTAACCATGCGCCAAAAGGTGCGCGCTACTATACATTCATGGAAGACATGGTTCAGTGTTTCGACGCGACCGCATTGCGGGCATGTGGTGGAGGACACCCCCCCCCCCACGCCACAAGGCGACCGCAAGGCGGTCGGCCGTTGGTAAAGCCCCCTTTCCTGAGCCAGTTTAGGTCACGGACCTTGGAAGGGAGAGACGTGTTTGTAAGAGTCCAGCGTCTTTTCGCCCGGCATTTCCGCTGTTGTTCTTCAGATAGGCTTTTAAATGCTATTGATACGCTCATGTCGATGGGGGACGTTTCCAGGAGTTCTTGAACAGGAAAATCCTTTCGCCATTGTTGCAAAGATTTTATAACATGTGTGTAATATGCTGGCGCCTCCTCAGCAGCTGGTCCCGTGTCCTTTGCTAAACCAAAAAGTCTTCTAGAGGTTCCTAGCAGATACACTACAAGTTGCCTGCCTCGATACGATGAGTTCTCTAAGAGTGCCCAGGAGTTTTTGAGAGCCAAAATGCGGCACATTACATCAAGGTTGGGTACACTGAGCCCTCCCGATTTTACTGGTAGGCAGACCATGTCTCTGGCAACAGCTTCGGCATGGCCATCCCAAAAAAAAGGAGCCGCACGCAGTAGCCACTCTCAGCAAAACCCGTCGAGGTGGTCGTGCAATTCTGGCTACATAAAGCAGTGGCGCTGTTATGCTGGATTTAACTAGATGAGCTCTTTCAGTAAAAGGTAGTTGAAACGTTCTGGCGACTTAAATACATCTGTCCACTTTGTGTTGGATTTATTTCAATGTGGTGCGGGCTACCTCACCAGTCGAAAAGAAAGTTACACCTAAGACTTTAACGCCTTGGACGATTTGGACGCTATCAGGGAACTCTTCAATGTGCATCCCAAAGCACAATGCCTTGCTTTTTCCGGGATTAAGACATGCTCCCGACAGGTAACCATACGTGTGGAATATTCGCAGAAAGGCTTTGTAGCTATCTATGTTCCAGATAAAACAGGAGATGTCATCGGCGTATGCCGGTACTTTACTTCGCCCAAGCCTGGAAGAGGGGAACCACGTATCGAAGTACATTTCTGGATTTGTTTCAATAATGGATCTATGCATAATACAAAGAGAAGTGCGGAGAGGGGACAGCCTTGTAGAATGCCCCTACTAACTGCAATAGGTTCAGATGCATAACCCTTTACTACTAATTACGTTTCTAAGTCTGTGTAGAGTAAACGGAGGGTGTCGGTTAAATGTGCTGGGAAGCCATAACACTCAAGCACAGTGAAGAGATAGTTCCATTCTACGTGATCAAAAGCTTTTTCCTGGTCCAAGGAAACAAAAACTACAGATATTTGTCTTCTTGTAGCGTACGTGAATAAATCACGAGTCAGCCCGTGTACTCAGATTTGGGTGCACGTTAAAGAACCCCAGGTGGTCAAAATTTCCGGAGCCCTCCACTACGGCGTCTCTCATAATCATATGGTGGTTTTAGGGCGTTAAACCCCAAAAATCAATCAAACCACGAGTCAGCGCAAGCGAGGTATAGATCGTACGACCTGGGACACAGCATGTTTGTATGTCGCTTACTATTTCCGGTAGAATGATTGTTATGCGGATTGCAAGGATGGCTGTCAATATCTTATAATCCGAGTTAAGTAGGGAAATGGGCCTCCATGCCCTTGGGTCGGACGACTCTCCCTCGCTTTTAAGCAAGAGTATAACTCTGCTCTCACAAAACGTATTCGGTCTGATTCCGTCAGCAAGAAGCCCATTTAGCATTGTCAAAAGTTGGTCTTGTATTGTTTCAAGAAAGGTTTTGTAGAAACTCAAAGGTATCCCGTCAGGGCCGGCGGCGGCGGTTGCGTTCATGTGCTGAAGCACAAAGCGTAATTCATCCAGCGTCACTGGGCTGCACAGACCATCGCGGAGCTCCTCTGGTCCGCGGGAAATTCCCGCGCAAAACTCGTTAACTATGGTGTCATAGTTTATAGTTCACGTCGCTCGCGTTCTTCGCCCTGAAAAAATTCAAAAAATGTGTTTCAAGACCCTCAATATGTCTTCTGCTCGTGTAGACTGTTCACCGTTCGGCACCTGAACGAAAGGAACATACATTTGTTCACCCAAGGAGCCGTTGCGAACACTTCGAAGAACTGCTGGATCTGAAACCGGTCGTCCGTAGATAAAAGACTGCGCAGCCGTGCGCGAACTAAGACGTAGCAAAAGTTCGTACCACGCCTTTAACTGATCGAGATAGTCGTGCATTGCGAACGTCAGCGTCTTGCTTCTGCGTACAATGCGCGCTTTTCGTAGCGTGTCGTTTATCTCTGTCGCCAGGCACGGTTTCCTTTCGCGCCCCACTTTGATAAGCTCGGCGCGCCAACTGTGTTTCAATGTGTCTCAGCTGCGGGGTTCAGGCGGCCTATCGCACGCTTGCTCTAGTGTATCGCGCAGTAATGCTACGCTTTCCGGGTCGTGCACGAGTGTGGTGTTCATTTTCCAATGGTTTCTAAATGTAGTAGATTGTTCAAAGAAAAGTTTTGCAGACGCTGGAAAGTGGTCTGTAATGCATGGAACGTCCGGTGGGAAATGTAGGACCCCGCAACTAAGGACATGAGTGGCTAGCACTTCTGGAAAATAGTAGCGGTCTAGCTGGGTCATGTTGGGACCCCGTTGCCAGGTTGCAACGAAGTCATTCCCGTGAGTGTCGACCTACGCATCCCTGAGCTTGAAATTGCGGATGAGTTGTCGCAGTGCGCTAACTCCACTATATTGTCTGCTTTGTCTGCGTCCGCGCGCATCTCTGTCGGTGTCCTCAACACATTTGAAATCTCCAACTAAGAAAGTGGGGTATGATGATATGGGGGTTTAACGTCCCAAAACCACTATATGATTATGAGAGACGCCGTAGTGAAGGGCTCCGGAAATTTAGACCACCTGGGGTTCTTTAACGTGCACCCAAATCTGAGCACACGGGCCTACAACATTTCCGCCTCCATCGGAAATGCAGCCGCCGCAGCCGGGATTTGAACCCGCGCCCTGCGGGTCAGCAGCCGAGTACCTTAGCCACTAGACCACCGCGGCGGGGCTAAGAAAGTGGGGTAACTGTCAAACATAAATGAGTCGAGTGAATTGAAAAAGTCGGCCATGCCCCCCCCCCCCCCCCCCGTTGAGCTGGGGCATATATTACGAGCGCCCTTACTCGTCTGCCGTGAAGGTCAAAATCTACTGCTAGTGCACGGCCGTCAAAACCATAAACACAGTGTGCTCTTCGCCGTAACGCTGGTGTCAAAAAAAACAACTCCCACTCCGCACATCTTCGAATCAGTCAGCGAAAAAAAGGCCTCGACTCCAAAATGTGAACGAAAGGATTGCACATCAAAAGGGGTTCTAAAATTACATTCCTGTAACAAAAGGATATCGACATGACGTGACCTTGCGAAGTGCATGACTTCTCTCAGCTTATCTCGGCGTCTTAAACCCCTGACGTTTAAGGAGAGAAAATGCACCGTAGCCATTTTGAAAAGAGGGGGGAGTGCGCGCAAACTTCAGAGAAACCCCTTGCAGGGGGTGGGGCGAGCGCTCAACGAGGGAACAAAACTAAAGAGAGAAATGCTCTGACGTCGTCAGAGCATTAGCGAGTTTTTGGCGCTTAGTACTGTCCGTAGAGCCCTCAGAGTCCGTGGCCGGTAGGTGGGCTCGTTTGATGGCTGGACGGTCTATTTCCATGGCGCTGGCACCGACACTCGCACCGGCGGCTGCACCTGTATTCTGATGAATGGGGTTAGACAGGCTCAGTTTGCGGGTCTGAGCCGAATACTTGCTGGCACGGGCGCTCGTCGTTGTCGATGGCATAATCACTGTTGTGGTCTTGTCTGGGCCGATGATTGGAGTGTCTGCAGGACCCGTCGTTCGGGTGCCGCGTCCCATCGAAGCTCTCTGTGCCTCGGAGCTAGTGGTGGTGCCAACTGTGTCAGAGCTGTAGCTCTCGTGGTCTCTGCTAAGTACGGGCACTCGGGCTTCGGCTTTGGATGAGCTGTGTTCTTCATAGGCGTCCGACGAGAAGTCGCTGGTCTTGAACGGGGTGTGAAGGGTTGACGAGGCTTTCTCAGACAGGGCAGGCAGGTCTCCTGTGTCTTGTGGTTCAGCATGGGCGCCAGTGTCGCTTGTGTCAGTGTCGCTAGAAGGCTCGAGCGTCGGATAATCATCTTGCAATGCGGGCGTGAGGTCGGTGCACGCTTGTTCTTCAGTTGCCGCTGCTGCAGCCGCTGCGAAGGACTTCGGACGTATGCAGTCAGCTGTTGCAAGTCTGCCCGAGCACTTGCGGCACGGTTCTGCGCATCCCTCTGTGGCATGTCCAAACACGTTGCAGCGCGTGCAATGGGGCGTGGCACAATCTTTCGCGATGTGGCCAGCATTCCTGCACTTAAAGCACACGTTCTTGACACCCCGGTAGTAACACATGACATTGTAGCCTTGGACTGTCAGAAAGTTCGGTATTTGGCTTTTCATTTCCACTCGCGCCACACGGACACCTGCGCCAACCCCAGGGCGGCCCTTGAACACTGGCTCGTGGATATGTTGCACGTTAACGAAGGCGGAGAGAGCAGTCGCCAGAGCGGCGTCGCTTACCCACAGTAGTATCGGAAGACTGTGACGTGGACTATTTCAGGACCTACGTTGACTAGTGGAACTGATTCGCCGTTCAAGAGAATGGCGCCCCGATTCTTCAGCTTAGTGGCTGCATGGACGTTTGCGGCTGCGGTGCCAAACTTTGCACCTGCCATGTGCTGGAGGGACTTGATACCGGCTGGGCCGGTTGCTGCTTCGAGGGCATCTATGATGTCGTCGACGGTGCTTCCCTCTGGAGCGCTGGAGTTAAAGCAATGAGCTTTCGGTGGTGGTGCTGCGAAAGCCATCACACTTTCATCCTGGCCCTGGCTCCCACGGCTTGCGCTGTGGTGCCCGGGCGTTGGCTCACGATGAAGGCCTGGACAGAGCCGGGGGGTTGTCCCGGGGTTCGCTTGATGCTCGATAAGATGAGGTCGACGACTGGCAGCGTCCCTGGTCGCGGAAATCCCGGCACAAGGTAAGCAGCGAACGGAGCGTCGGCCGTCAATAAACTACTGAGAAGCGGCGAAGTGCGTCGGCACTTATACTCTTGCCATCGAATGCTATAGCGTTATAGCTGGCGGTGGCGTAGGTTCCAGAATAATCTGTACAGTTCGCAGAGTAGGCGTAACCTTATCCAAATGATCTACTAAAGTCCAAAAGCTTCTCGAAAACTGCAGGCACGGTTTGCGCTGAGAATCGTGTAGTGTTTTGGCAGGATAACAAAACTTGGGAAATAAAACGTGGCATTATTCTACCATCCGCGCTATCCACAAAAGGAGCGTCAGTGAACTTGCGAGAAGTTTAGAGTAATTGATGTTTTCCTGATTCGAAAATCACCTTTCGTAGAATTCATCGAAGTCACGACTGGTGGTCATGGACCTCCGTAATGGCTTACCGCGCGCCAGTAGGCAATCGTGGAGGCCTGCATTGGTGCTTTTAAGGGGGGGGGGGGCATTTGCACATTTGTGACACCAGATGTGCCACGGTCTACAAATGTTGGCCTCTGTGGGCAACTAGAAATCATGGCGTGCCTGGGCAGACTATCTACGCGAAAAAGGCTCGCACCTGTTGAGAAGTCAACAATGGTAGAGGTTGCGGTGCACTTGAAGACAGCAGCGTGAGTCAATGGCGTGGTGACCGATGAAATGAGAGGCAGATGGCAGTGCCTCAGAGAATTGTGCCTGTATTACCTGTCTGATGGCGGGCGCGAGACACTCAAAAAAGAGACAGGCACAGCAGTTTTCGGGTCACCTCCATGCGCAGATATTGTTTGATTTCTAACAATAGTGAGCTATGGTCCCCACTGAGGGTCAAGGCGGAGAGAGTTTAGTCGGTAGCCGCTGGCCTCTGTGTCATTATCTTTTGCGTGCGCAACTCTTCAAAGCTCTGGGAAAGCGCTGCGAGTTTGGAGACAGTCCGTGGGCGCTTGGCCTGCAGCATCTGGAAGGTGTCATCGTCTATCTCTTTCAAGATGTGTTTGATCCTGTCTGCTTCTATCATTGAAGGGTCAAGGCAGTTGCACAAGTCGAGGACGTCCTCGATGTAGCTTGTGAAGCCTTTCGCCTGAAGCTGTGCGCGTCTCCGTAGGCGCTGTTTGCACGGAACTTGCGTACTTTGAGCTGACCGAACACATTAGCAATGCGTAGCTTAAAAGCACATCAAGTGGCGAATTCCGAGTGGTGGTTGCTAAACCAGAGTCGCTACCTCTTTCGGGTAGAAGGGAGCATAGTTCAGCTCCAAAGGGTCATCCCACTTATTACTTGTGCTTACCTTTTCAAATGTTCACACTCATTATTCGACGACTTGTTGATCGGTACCATTGAAAAAAGGTGGATCGCGCACGCTAAGCGCAGTGGGCAGAATGAATATTGCAGGCTGGGTCGTACATTGCTGGGTGCTTTCATCAGTCATTTCTGGGGTGAGAGGCAGGTAGTTTCTTGATGCGCAGTTCCAGATTGAGTTATCCAGCACCTCTACCACTCTTAAGGTGGTTTATCTGCGTATGTAGCGCTTTCCAAGCAGGTCTATTGATACTGAAAGCGGATGGCGACAACCGACACAAGAATACCAGCGCTGCGGGCAACAGCTCGCACTCGGCGCTTCTTGCTTAACAGATGGCCCTCTACGGTGTATTGTTCGACTTCCTCCTTACACCTGTAACGAGGTGGCCCACGCCAGCGCCCGAAGATTTACAGTTTGGGCACAGGTGCTGGAACAGCCAAACTCTGTTTCGACAACTGCGCCGTTTGCTGCGAAGAATTGTCTTCTAACATTCCACGACATCTGTAATCAATAACGTCATGACCGCCGCTAATGTCAAAATCTCCGCGAAGGCGCGGAGTACTGTGGCGACTGCTGCAGACTCGCACCTTTCCCTCTCCTTGCCATCTTCCCCTCTTGTACTCCTCTCTCTACCCATCCTCCTACTGTTAATATTGCTCCACAAGGAAAACGAATCTTAATCATGTCATGTGGGGTAGCCCTAAGCCCCTCGTCCCACGTCCCTCGGACAAGTAGTAAGCAGTGATTAGCAGAGAGAGGATGCCTTGAGCAGCTTGAAACCCAACATCCAGGAGGTGATCCTAGGTTGAGCAGACAGGGTTGCGGAGGACTACCAAGTGTACCATTCTATCCTTATCTGTGTCTGATCGCTTCTTCCTTTTTCAACGGAAAAATAAAGCTTTTACCACCACCACCAGCTGGGAAGCTACAACTGCAGCTGCATTGACGCCGCCACTATTTCATACAGTTTTCTATACGTTGCTGTACAACGGAAACTAACGGTCGTTCGTCGTTAGCATAATTTTAAAATAAGTTCTTTGACGAGTTTTGTCAATTAAAAAGAACGCTTAATCTAATATCCAACATTGAAACATGTCGTTACAATAACGTCACTCATAAATTTTAATCAAAGTACAATGTCTCGTATTCATGAGGTCAAATATTACGATTGAAGCGTTGTGATGAAGGGTCATGTAAAGAAGTTAGTCTCAACTCCACTATTATTAAATATGGAAAGGGATGAAGCACACAGTGTGCGACGATGTTTCCATAGAAAATTCTTACTCCTTTCTGCTTTACTTACAAGTGGTACCCTAGTGCACAATCACTTTGCAGACAAGTTTCAAGAAGTGGTGTTTCTGCTGCACGGCTTCGCCGTAGGAATCCCCGTTCGCGTCTCCGGCGCGATCCCCAGTAAAACAAACGAGTATTGCATAGTACGCCCGGCCGCCACGAGAGGGCGCGGATTCTGGTGGCGGCGCATACTGCGGTAGTAAGCAGAGCGCACGGGATTCCGTTGTGTGCGTGGTTTTCTTTTTCGCGTACGAGCAAGAATAACGAAGAGAATCTTCTGATTGCACTGAAAGTAAGTCTTTTTTTGTTACTGCGTTTATCTTGGTCCAACTTACGAAAAATAGCGTGAATTTTCTGATAAAGATGATTTCAAGGAGTGATGAATACCTCTGTGGCAGTATTACTGTTTTTTCATTGTGGTAAGCTTTTTCTCTTTCATTTATTCATTCACTGTTTATTCAGTCAAAAACAAAGATTCACTAGGTTGAAGGGACTAAATTCAGATAACCACCGCCTGACTAAAGTCCTTTCACTCATACATTCGCTCAGCTGAAGTGGAGCAATATACAAATCTCATTGTTATTCTGAGTGAGGGAATACAAGAATAAAAAAGACATGCATTTTGAAATAACGAATTACATTCATGACCAATTTACAGTAGCAAGGATAATATATATATATATATATATATATATATATATATATATATATATATATATATAAACGAAATCTTGGGAAATGTGAGGCCTAATTACTAAGTACTATACAGAAATACATTTGAAAAGAGGGGATATTAGCAACTTTCATCAAATATCCGAATTACGAAAGACGCCTAAAATATCTATATTAGATAATATATCTATGGCTCATTACAAGTAAGGCAGTAAATTTTGACTTACTATGACTCTGCTTTTGGTATTACGTTCTTCTAAATTTTCACGGACTTAACTATTTTTGTGGAGGACATAAGGTATTTATTAGGATAATGTTTGCTTACCACATTTTTGTGGAGGACATAAGGTATTTATTAGGATAATGTTTGCTTACCACAAGTGTTTCTTCATAAATGCGATTGAAGACGATAGAAACGTAGTTCATAAGGAGTTACGTTTGGGTAGCCATGCTCCATGTAACTGCCGACGGTCTTTCCTAATTCATTATTGAGAAACAGGCTGAGTTTAAGATTGCATAATTTGTAGACAGTAAGCATCTGAATCTTGCTGAAAAATGGAGGAGTATATTTTCTATGTTCCAGATTTTGTATGTAGCGCAGACACCACTATGTGAAAAAAAACAGCCTGTCAAGATTGCTTTTTGAAGTTGTGCCCAAATTAGAAGACAGTAGTGTAGATGGGAATTAACTAAATATTAATATAACTGGAGCTTTAACCAGTTTGAATCCTGAGACCGAAGCTTCTTTAGAACAGAAATCAATCGGGGCATACTGGCGGGTACTTTATTAATTTGAGAGGTACAGCTCAGGTGCTTATTGACAAGTGCACCTCGAAATTCAAACAAAGATACTCGTTGGTTTTTGTTATTTTAAGTCTGAAATAAATCTTTTAGTCGTCTCACTTGTTTTAGCTCTTCCATAAAATAAATTTAGTCTTATGAACATTCAATTGTAGCTGTTTCCAACGTAGCCAGTAAGTGAGTGGGACCAGGCACTCATTTGCTTTTTTTCTTTAGATCTTCTGCCAGAGAAGAACAAGTTTGTATCGTATGCATACATAACTGTAGAGGAAGCTACTGGCACGTCAACGATATCATTTGTATAAATAATATAAAGTAGAGGGTCCAGAATTGAATTCTGAAATACACCCAATGTTACTGGTTTTAAGTGCGAAATATACCCGTGAACACATGTATATTGAAGCTGTCTGTTAATCAGCTACGTACTAACTCTATAGCAATACCTCGAATGTCATAATACGGTAATTGTTTTTAACAGAATATCATGCTTTACCAAGTCGAATGCCTTTCGAAAGTCTGAAAACATTCCCAGAGTGGATTCTTTGCTGCCTATATTTTTAGCGATTTGTTCTTTATTGGCAAGCAATGCAATTTCAGTAGAATACATTGCTCGAAAGCCAAAATGCTCACTGGTAGGTAATTCATTATCCTCGAGAAACTTGGTTATCCTCGGTTTTAGTGTGTTTTGTAACACATTCAAGAAAAACTGTAACACCAATACCAGCCGCTAATAATAAAATAATCGATAGGGCCTCCTTTATAGAAGACTTTTACCCTCGTAGTTTTCATAGCGGCCAGGAAAATGCCTGTCACTAGCGCTCTATTACAAATATGTGGTAAAGTTGCTGAAAGTAAATTTGCAACAAAAATATTGGAATAGCTTTGATTTCATCGTTTCCGGCAGCTGTATTTTACTTTAGCTCCATAAGAAAAGAATAGATCTGCAGATCACTATATGGTGATAGAAAAGGATAATTCATACAAGAGGAAGCTTTGTATCGTTCAAAGCCTCATTGCGTGGCGGAAAACGAATATGCAGCTGCAGTTAGAAACCATAGATTGACTTTATTTGCAAAAGTCTTTTTACTGTATGAGTGCTAAATACCTCGGTTTGGGAAGTAATGAAGCATTCTGGCATTTTTTCTTTTCGTAAGACCTGTAGAGATTAAAACTGAGCCAATTCTTGTCGATAACTTTTAATGTCCTCCAAGCGCGACACTTGGTTTACTATATTATTGCACACGGATATTCATAAGGTGGTCAACCGAACGACACTTACACTCCATGTAAATGAGGGTCCTGGTCATATTGTCACGAGAAATTCCCCATGCTCCACAGAACGTTTACGTCGTGAACGAAAGGAAACGCTGACGGCACATCTACGAGCGATGAAGCCAGCCGCAATACATGAGCCGGCTCTCAATTTTCATTCAATCATTCATTTTATTTTAATCAAAACAGATACAATGGCGAAAATGGCGGGACGGCAAGAAAGCTGCAGTTATTGCAGCTTGACTAAGCACCATCCACTCTACGTCAGCAATGACAGGATAAAAACAAAATACAATGCGCACGAGCTTTATGTTCTTTCATCAGATGGCTGCGCTCGTACGGCTCCTGTGAACGCGCAACTAAATCTCTGTTTCTAGAGTTTTTTCTTCAATTGTTCATGAACTGTTGCTCGCATCAGTTCCGAGAAGTCATCAGGATCCTACCGATACCATATTTGACCACAGTGAGTGAGTTTTTGTCAAGTTAGGAGCAAATTCTTTTCCTGTGGAGCGGTGCCCTCCTTAACCCTAACGAGTGGTTTGGGAGACCGCGCTTTTGCTGCGCTTGTTCTCGCCTGTGGCCGGCCCTTCCGAGGCACGGTGCGCTGAATTATTTGTGTTACAAGCTGCCACTCTAGCGTCGCCAGCGCGAAGTCGGCGACGGGAATGAGAGCAGGTTAGTTCGTTCCGTACGCAAGCAGATGCAGTGAAGAGATCAGAGACGAGAGAAAATAAAACAAACTTTACTCTAGTGACATTGCAGCACACGGGATCTAGAACAACACTTCAATACCACTAACAAAATACATCAACACTTGATACAACTGAAAGTATATATAAACAAAACAATAAATCAGCTTACGAGAGAACTATTACAAACTACACAAACTAACAACAATAGAACCATGGAGGAGAAAGTTCCATGATATAAACAGGTGAAGGCATACGTGTGATGACCAGCAGCGTTGCGTCCCCGACGATTGGATGCGAGTAGTCGAAGACAGTTCTGACACGACTGCGATGTCGGCGGTGTTGCAACGCTAGTGGCTCCGGGAGGCTAGTGCTTGCAGGTGACTTCGGGCAGGTTGAGCTAACTCGAGGCGGAGTCCTGATGTCTACGTTGCAGACGTTAATATCGCGTCACAACTAGACGAACGGCTAAGTTTAGGTGACCAGCCGATACAGAGCCACACTAAAAACTTCTAGAAGAGATGCTTGTTGATCTGTTTCTACACCATGTTGGTCAGCGACTAGTCTGCCTAGCAGGGCAAAATCCTGCGCTTATATACCCCTCGTGTCTCTTCGCTCTTTTCCTTGGGGACAAGAGACCTCTACATGGGTCCAATCATGCGCGTTTCATTGATGAAAACTCCGCCCCAAAAATATATTGACCCCACACCTTCTTAATTAGGAGAGGGCCCTCAACTAGCGAGAGTGACAACCTGTTGGGGTGTTGTCATATGGCTTGGCCACCAGAGGATTTCCTACGGTTTCCTCCGTGGGAAACGGTCAGACTGTTTGGCTCTCAGCTGGTGCGTCCCGTAGTCTAATTCTTGTTCGGGGTACATCGCGGCCTTCCACGACCTTGCAGACGCCGCCGCAGTTACAAAAGGATCAAACACCGGCGGCGACGTTCGAAGAAGAGCACCCCATTCTGCACTTCTCGGCTCTCTTTTATGCGCCCGCCATTCCCACGGTCAGTGGGGGAGTACGGCGCCCGTTAATTGCCGTGACGTGGGGCCGCCAAAAATGGCCGTCCGTGACATTGCCCCCCACTTTCAGAATGTTATTCATAACATTGGCTCACACGAAGGGAAATTTTTCGACAACAAAGAACAAAACACCTCCAACAAGAGAGACATGAGGACTGTCCCTCTCATACACAACATAAATAGGCAGAGTGCATCAAAGTAAGAACAAAAGGGAAAAAACAATTGTTAGAGTACCAGCTTCAGTTGCACGCAACAATATCAATGCGCCATGCAAACAATAAAAAGAAATAGCCGTGTACGGCAGCCATCAATACAGAATACACTGCACAAGGGTATACTACGAACAAAACGGAACAGGTGCGCTCCTCTACTGTAGTGAAATCCTTAATTGTGCTTTACAACATGTAAAAACAACCAATGCTCCAAGCAAAAAGAAAATAACTCAAAATATCCTTCTGATACAATGAAACACGCACATACAAACAGAAAACAAACGACGAAAGGAAAACAAATAACATGCTCATATACCTCAAGAACTATATCCGGCTCAAGTAATCGGCTCCCACGTTTTCGCTACTCTTAATATGCGTAATGGTGAACTGGTACTCTTGGAGTAGTAAACTCCATCGAAGTACTCGAGTGTTCAGCTGTTTTGCCTGTTGGATATAACTCAGAGGCTGGTGGTCTGTCTGGACACAAAATTGTACTCCATATAAGTACATGGAGAATTTCTGAATTTTCCATACCAACGCGAGACATTCGCGTTCGATGGTGCTATAGGAAGCCTCCCGTGGAAGCAGCTTTCGGCTGGCATAAGCTGTGGGATGGAGCTTGCCTTCGTGGGCCTGCACATGGCGGCCGTAGAGAAGCTCGAAGGGTGAAAACCCCATACTGGCCTGCGGAACCTCCTTATAGGCAAAGAGGAGAGGTGCCAGGTAGCGGTCCAAATCTCTTGGTTTTTCGGCGCACATGCGCTTCAACGTTAATTTTAAAGTGCCGTTGAATTTTTCCACCAAGCCATTCGCCATGGGGTGATAAGGGATGGTCTGGAGCTGGCGCACGGAAAGGAGCCGCGCTACTTCCTTCATCAGGTCCGATGTGAAGTTCGTGCCACGGTCGCTCAGTACCTCGCGGGGGACGCCAAATCGGGAGGACATCTCGACCAGGGCTTTGGCCACTCGCTCAGTTTCGATACTCTGGAACGCCACTGCGTCTGAATACAGGGTGGCATAATCTATCAAAGTCAAAATGTATTGGTCCCCATGCTTTGAGGGCGGGTGAATCGGTCCCACTATATCGATCGCCACTCGTTTGAACGGGGTGTCGATTATGGGTGCCCTACCCATTGGAACATGTGGTAAACGGCCCTTTGGTACGGTGCGCTGACAAATGTCACATGAGGCAACGAACCTTTTTACGTCAGCTGTGATGCCTGGCCCAAAGAACTCCTCCGAGATCCGGTCCTTGGTTTTCTGCGTGCTCAAGTGTCCTGCCATTATACCATCGTATGCTGTTTTAAGCACAGCTTCTCGGTGGCAGTGCGGAACGACTAATTGGCGTACAAGCCGTCCATTGACCTCTGTGTACTGTCAGTACAGCAGTCCCTGTTCTTGTTTATACTCGACGCTTGCCTTCTCATTTCGGCATGTTTGCTTCCTGCCGATCTTCTCAAAACACTGTTTGAGTGTCGCATCTCCCCTCTGCTCGCAGCCATAGTTACCTCCCGGCAATACCGCCGTGGTCCCAGGCGTACGAAGCTTGGCAAATTTTTCCGGCTGTGCATGTGGTTGGGAACGGGTGATAGCTGCTGCTACAGGCTCTTCCCTTAACTCCTTTGTCGAGACAGGTTTTTCAGACTCTTTTCTGGGATCATTAGCAGGTCTTACGCCATCGATATTTCCAAGAATGAGGTCTCACAGTGGATCTTGCAGGCACAGTGCTGTCAGGTTGCCAGTAAAGTAGGGGGTGTCAACCTCAATCCATGCTTCGGGCAGCATCCTCGCTGTTCCGTAAACCATGTAGACGACTCTGCTTGTACCTGTCAGCTCGTCTTCCTTCACCAACTTCCTCCGCACGATTACTGTGTTGTACCACATATCCCGCAACACTGATATGTCTGTGCCTTGGAGGGTCCCTGTGGCCACTGGTAGGTTCTCGGCCAGATTTTTTCGGCGGTGTCACCCTTACGGCGTTGACGACGAGGACTTTTTCGCCATTCTTAAGCTCGATATACCCGTCGCTATCGAATACTCACGCGTTTCCCTTGGTGCGTAGAGGCAGGACGCCTGGAGTGAGTTATTTGCTCCTGACCGGCAGTCGTTTGCCCTATGTCCTTTTTTCCTACATTTGAAGCAGACGATGGCTACATTAGCGGCAGGTCTGTTGCGACACAAGTGCGGCGGGTGATTCCCACGATTGCAAATATAGCACCATGGTAGTGGTGCGTGGCTGTTGCCTCCTTTCTCGTATTTTCCCTTCTCGTCCATTATGGGGCTATCTTTCTTTGTTTTCGCTAGGCTTGCTCCACCCTGAGCTTCCAAAAACTGGTCTCTCAGCTCAAGCATGTTTCCAAGGGATTCCGCCCTCCTTTCTTTCAAATATAATGCCAGGTGAAAACTACATCAATGCCAAAACCTCTCTCTAATCAACAATGCGCGGAGGGACTCGAATTCTGTCTCAGTTTTGGACAGCTCAACCCATCTATCGAAGTAATGTCTTAAGCGAGCCGCGTACTGTTGCTGTTTCACCCCCTATTGGCCTCTCTTTACTAAAATTGTCTCGGAACCCGTCCGCCATGAAGCGAAAGCGCTTCAGGAGGGTGGTTTCAACCTTGGTGTAGTCCACTGCATCTGTAGGTGGTAGCCTGCCATAAATACTTCGCGCCTCTCCTGTAAGACATGTCGAAAGCGCCGTCGCCCATTGGACTTCAGGCCACTTTTGCCCCCTGGCGATGCTCTCAAACCGGCGTATAAACGCATCTAAGTCGTCCCTTCCTTCGTCGAAAGACGAGCAGCCTACCTGTGTGTATTTAAAAACTCGGCTCCTCCCCGGCATCACCGTGCTCACTGCTGGATCGGCTCACACTGCTACTCTCACTGAGGCAAATCTTCAATTGCAGTAACTGCACTTCCCGTTCTCCGACTTCCCTTGCCGCTTCCCTTGCCGCTTCTCGTTCTTTCTCTTTCTTTGCGCTCTCTCTCATTTTCTTCCCGGGCCAGTGCCCGCTCTTCTCTGGCTAATGCCTGCGCCTGTTCCTGTTGCTCCTTAACCCATTGTCTCAGTTCGACGCCCTCGAGGCCTAGCTGTTTACCGTGCGCGATCCACTTATCAAAATCCATACACTCCATACTGCAACAGTCACTATAATGCCACTATAAAAACAGCGCAATCATATGCAGGATGCAACCACTTTAACTGTGCGGCTCTGTCACCACGCTGCCCGCACGGTTTTCGTTCACCCCTCACTGTCTTATTCTTGTACGGAACGTCCTCCTCGCGGACGCCAGTTTTGTTACAAGCTGCCGCTCTAGTGTCGCCAGCGCAAAGTCGGCGACGAGAATGACAGCAGATTAGTTCGTTCCGTACGCAGGCAGAGACAGTGAAGAGATCAGAGACGTGAGAAAACAAAACAAACTTTACTCTAGTGATATTGTAGCACACGGGATCTAGTACAACTCTTCAATACAACTAACAAAATACATAAACACTGGATACAACTAAAAAATTTCATAACAAAACAATAAATCAGCTTACGAGAGAGAACTATTACAAACTACACAAACTACCAGCAATAGAACTGCGGAAGAGAAAGTTCGAAGATATAAACAGGTGAAGGCATACGTGTGATGACCGGCAGCGTTGCGTCCCCGACGATCGGATGCGAAAAGTCGAAGAGAGTTCTGACACGACTGCGATGTCGGCGGTGTTGCAACGCTGGTGGCTCCGGGAGGCTAGTGCTTGCAGGTGACTTCGGGCAGGTTGAGCTAACTCGAGGCGAAGTCCCGATGTGTACGTTGCAGACGTAATTATCGCGTCACAACTAGACGAACGGCTAAGTTTAGGTGGCCAGCCGATACAGAGCCACACTAAAAACTTCTAGAAGAGATGCTTGTTGATCTGTTTCTACACCATGTTGGTCAGCGACTAGTCTGCCTTGCATGGCAAAATCCTGCGCTTAAATCCCCCTCGTGTCTCCTCGCTCTCTTCCTTGGGGACAAGAGACATCTACATGGGTCCAATCATGTGCGTTTCATTGATGGAAACTCCGCCCCAAAAATATATTGACCCCACATGTTTTAATTAGGAGAGGGCCCTCAACTAGTGAGAGTGACAACCTGTTGGGGTGTTGTCATATGGCTTGGCCACCAGAGGTTTTCCCACGGTTTCCTCTGTGGGAAGTGGTCAGACTGTTTGGCTCTCAGCCAGTGCGTCCCGTAGTCTAAGTCTTGTTCGGGGTACATCGCGGCCTTCCACGACCTTGCAGATGCCGCCGCAGTTACAAAAGGATCAAACGTTGGCGGCGACGTTCGAAGAAGAGCACGCCATTCTGCACTTCTCGGCTCTCTTTTATGCGCCCGCCGTTAACACGGTCAGTGGGGGAGTATGGAGCCCGTTAATTGCCGTGACGTGGGGCCACCGAAAATGGCCGTCCGTGACAATTTGCTCACAATGGAGTATGAAGTGCATGGAGAGGATATTTCAGAAGAAGAGTTTACTCAAAATAATGGTTGGCAGTCCACTGGCGCCAGAAGAGCTGGCGCCAAAACACGCCCTGCTGATTCTAACGCGCCATCGTCGCAGCCGGGCGCACTCCACGGCAAACCGAGTGGTGCTGCGCTGAAGAGAAAAATATTACGGGCGGGAAAGATGCCCTCCCTTCTTCAAGATAACATCAAGATTGTGATCCGGTCGAGAGGCGGACTCAATATCTCGAAAATTGGCGCAGCTACGATGGCAGACGCAATACTACTTGCCGCTGGCGTAAGCCAGGAAGGATATTGTGCCAGGATACTCTATGCCCAAATCTGCAGCAAAATATTATGGTTGCCAGTACTCCAAAGCACGAAAACGCAGACCAATATGTTCGGATGAAGCAAATATTCATTTTGGGCCAGGTGCACGAGCTAAGCGCCTATGAGACTGCTCCACAATCCACTTGCAAAGGGGTGATTTGCAGCGTCCCGTTTCAAGACGGCCCTGACGTCACCGATGCCAAGATTGTCAACACAAATAATCCACTCGCCTTGGCGGCCAAGAAGAGCCCAAACTGGCACGGTCATCATCACTTTCGGCGGGTATCGTGTACCAAACTTTGTCAGGTATGAACCGGTGCTGATGCAGTGCTCGCTCTACCACAAGCAAATCAACGTGTGGTATGCATGCGGCCGTCTTGGTCATCACGCTGACGTGTGCCCCACTCCTGGTGACACGATTTGCCGGGGGTGTGGTGCCGCAAGCCCCGACAAGAAAGATGTGTGTAGTCCCAAGTGCAAACTCTGTGGTGGCGGCTAGCATCTCACGGCTAGCAAAGACTGTGCTCAAAGGTTCAAGATCCCGTACGTTGTGTGCCGTCGTCACAGTGAGCGTGCCAGAATGGCTGGTGCTGCGTCACCGTCCCCGCAACGTCAACTCAACACTGTGGACGAGTTCCAGTCTTCGTCACCAACCACGGATGCTCAGCGCAGAGGACGCCCCCATTCCAGGGGATGCTCGGCAGGCCGCTCGGGATCCAGGCGCCGTGTTGCCTCCAGGGGATGTTCCGGTTCGCGCTCCAGGTCGACAGAACATGCCCAGGGAAGTTTCACTTCTCAGCCTCGCTACACCTTAAGGCCGGGGCACGTTTTGTTGGGGCCGACTAGGTCCCGCTCCCGCACGGCCACCACCTCTAACAGCAAGCAGCTGACGCTCTCCTGGGCCAACAATGCCCGAGGAAGACGTGAGTCTCCTAGAGGTCACGAATTTAATCGCGGTTTTTGCCACGCGAGTGAGCTCGACGAGATGTGACGACCTAACGAGCAGCTGAGGAAAGAAAACGCGCAGCTTAAGCAAGAAATGAGCAGGCTAGCTGCAGAGATGGCGGAGATAAACAAGTTCGCGTCCTCGCCCCCTTCGGCGCAGCCTGCCCCAACCTCGGTCTCCATGGATATGTTGAGGCACTTATTTTTATTTATTTATTTATTTATGAATACTGCAACCCTAACATAAGGTTTTAGCAGGGTGGATACACATTTGCTAAATTAACAAATCGGCAAACAAGTAAATATAAAACAGGTGAGGTATGTACACAAAAAGACAATGGTTTTCAATGAACAGTCATAAGGGCATATAATGAAATCAGCGCTATATTCAAGTTGGTCACGAGTGGGGAATTGCTACAGTGATAGAAATAAAAAGCAGGATCACATATCAGACACTCACTGCTGGAGCTGCGCAGCAAAAAGATTCAAGGAAGACTGGGAAACAACTTCATTACTAAGGTTATTCCATTCGATGATTGTCCTCGGAAAAAATGAATATTTGAACGTGTTATTACGGGTGGAGATTGGGGTTATTGTAAGGGAATGCCTCTGTCTTGTGGCATATCCCGTGGAGAAATTAAGTATGTGTGATAAGTCTAACTTATAATAACCTTTAACTAACTGAAAGAAAAATTTCAATCTTAATACTTTATTCCTTTGTGTAGGTGTTGAAAGATTGGCTTTTGATAATAAACGTGTTATTGAAGTGCGGCCGAAACTGTTATAAATAAATCTAACAGCTCTCTTTTGAATTTTTTCCATTTCGCTAATGTTTTTTCTGGTGTGAGGGTACCAGATTATGGAAGCATAATCTAAAGAAGGTTGAACAATTGCATTAAAAGCAATAAGGCGAACGGCGGGGGTTGAAAGCTTGAGAGCTCGTCTAAGATAAAATAGCTTGTAATTGCACGAGCTTATTACAGTATTAATATGTCTTGTCCAGTTTAGGTCATTCGAAATCCAAAGACCAAGGTACTTGTAGTGTTGTACCTCCTGCAAAAAAACATTATTGGCTGAATATGCAAAATGAAGAGGGGTACGTTTGTGGGAAATTTTCATGAAAACAGTCTTTTTAAAATTAACTGACATCTGCCATTTATCACACCAACGAATGACCTTTTGAAATGCGTCGTTTAAATGAATTTGGTCGGTATGGTTTTCAACTTCCGAGTATAGAATGCAGTCATCCGCATATACTTCATAGGCCTAGCTGGGCCAAGCGCCGAGTGGTTGAGAACACACAAAAAGAAGAGGCGGTAAACTTACCGTCGGAACTCAAGGTTTCATTCCTCAGCATGCAGGCTACCTTAGTGAAAGTTCAAGAAACCGTGGTGCACCCCATGATGGGATTAGGAGCACTGGGTGAATGAATAAGCAAGTTAGAAGAGGTCGATGCGAGGAGAGACCCCGGTCCGACTCCTTTGCAGGTCCTAGCACAACGCAATGTACTAGCGCCGCCGACTGAGGGTGCGATCCTCCGGGCTGCTATAGCTGCTCAACCATCCCCTCAGCCTAAACATGGATAGTGTGGACGAAAACTTCAGAATCTGGCAACGGAACTGCGGTGGGTTTACTCGCAAAAAGCCCATTCTACAGCAATATTTAAGCACTCTAGACGTTAAGCCCCAAATCATCGCTGTTCAGGAAGTTGCGTCTGGCACCCCCATCAAACTGCAGGGTTACCTAGTAGCGTCATCACAATCAGGAGGTAGGGGAGGTGCCACACTTATCAGCAAAACGTACAATTATCTATCGCGTGACTTTGGTGCAGTTGCCGATCGCATTGAGTACGTAATGACTGAAATTATAATGAACTCACCCAAGATGGGACTTAGAAGAAATAGCCTTTTTATTCTCAACGTATACTTCAGCCCAAGTTATCGCAGGACGAGAGCAAACTCTCTCCTCAAAAGGGCTCAGAGCATGGCCAGTAGTTACCCCCTTGTCATCGTAGGGCATTTCAACGCCCCACACAGCGTGTGGGGATACATGTATGATACCCCCAAGAGACTCGAGCTATGACAAACTACAACAAAAGCCGACTTGACGCTTATCACTGACAAGGATCTTCCCACTAGGAGAGGTATTTCCACATGCCAGGATACCACTCCGAACCTCACTTTTGGGAAGAATAGAGGTGGGGTCAAGTGGGTCAACACGGCTCTAGACCTCGGAAGTGACCACTACGCCATCGAGGTATCCTTCGCGATTGCCGCTTTAAAACAAAAAAAAATTAAGGAGGTCAACTGGGACGTTTTTCGCAAAGTCAGAGCTGAGAGAGCACCGACGGCTGATGATGATATGTGGGGTTTAACGTCTTAAAACCACTATATGATTACGAGAGATGCCGTAGTGGAGGGATCCGGAAATTTCGACCACCTGTGATTCTTTAATGTGCACCCAAATCTGAGCACACGGGCGTGCAACATTTCCGCCTCCATCGGAAATGCAGCCGCCACAGCCGGGATTCAAACCCGTGACATTTGGATCAGTAGCCCAGTACCTTAGCCACTAGACCACCGTGGTGAGGCTGAGTACCGACGGCTGGGACAGACTTTGAAGGATGGCACAAAAGAATCAGAGATGACGCCACGGCAGCGACCAAGGAGGTCGTCAATGACCTTGATGTTGAAAACATTGACAGCAGGTTGGCCCACCTACTAGAAGCCAAGCAAGCCTTACTCACGAGGTGGAATGGACCGAACCGTAACAGGAGGCTCCGCAAGAAGGTTTCCGAGGTTAACAGGGCGAGCGAGGAGCACTGCAAAACCTTGTGTAAACAACAATGGCACGAGAACTGCGAGAACATCAAGGGTCAGCTCAGATCTGGGAAGTGCTGGGGTCTTGTCAAACACCTTCTCGATCAGGGCAGCACCAGGTCCAGCCAGAGGCGATCCCTCGCGCGAGCCATCCATCTTGCTACTGACTCTACCTCGGACGAGTTGGTTGTCAACAAGCCTATAGCCAAGTACCTGTGAGTCGGGGATAGCTCTGCACCCACACAGTTTCCGCACTACGCGGGGTGCGACGTGCCGCAGTTGAACCAGGACTATACTGTTGCCGAGGTCCGACAGGCTCTCTTTTCCCTAAATGCCAAATCCGCCCTTGGCCCTGATGGCATAACCAATAAGATGCTCAAGAACCTTGATGATGACTCTATCGAATTCCCTATGGAAAAGAATAATGAGGTGAAAGACGACTTACATAGTTCTAATCCCGAAACCTGTTAAAGCACCAGGAATAGATAATCTAAGACCGATTTTCTTAACTTATTGTGTCGGTAAGGTCGCAGAGCATGCCATTCTGAACCGACTCAAGGTGCACCTTGAGACCAATGACATGTACACCAACAATATGATTGGTTTCAGAGCTGACCTCACGACACAGGATGCCATGAAGCTGATAAAGCATCAGATCATTCCCCGGAGCACCAGAGATACCAGAGCCCATCCTTGGATTAGACCTCGAGAAGGCTTTCGACAACGTTTCTCTCGAAATCATTCTCCAGTCTATTGCCAGCGTAGGGCTAGGGAATAGGGTCTACGACTTCGTGAGATCCTTTCTTTGCCAAAGAACTACCAAGCTCAAGATCGAATGGTACTTCTTACGAGAGATCAACCTTGGTTCACGAGGTCATCTCAGGGCTCAGTTATTTCACCAACACTATTTAAAATCGTGACGATCGGGCTCTCCAAGAAACTCGCAAAAAATAAAGGAATCAATCATACCATCTATGCAGATGATATAATCATCTGGTGCACCGGCGGGGCGATAGTCAAGTTGAGGAAGCCATGCAGTGCGCAATCGACGTGACCGAACGTTTCCTCCGTCCCACTGGTCTCAGGTGCTCCCCATCGAAATCTGAACTTCTGCTCTACAAGAAAAGACCCCCAGGCGGCGGCCACCGTGACTGGAAACCTGCGTCTCAAAGAGAAATACGGCTTTTAACTGCTGATGGGTCCCCAGTGCCCAGTGTGGATTCGCTCCGAACATTGGGAATGTATATCAAGTCCAACGGCGCTAACAGAGCTGCACTCAGACAGATCACTACCAAGACAGAAAGTGCCCTCGGCCTCATCCGGAGGATCACCAACATACACCGGGGAATCAAGGAAGACAAACTCCTCCGCATCATACATGCGTTTGTGCTCTGCCACCTTTTGTACTCTGCGGCCATGTATAATTGGGATGTTTCAGAGAGAAGTAAGCTCTATTCCCTCATAAGAAAGGTCTTCAAGCTCACGCTCGGCTTGCCTGTAAGCACTCGCACTGAAAACCTTTTCAAGCTTGGTGTTCCCAATACACTCGAAGAGATAATTGAGGCGCAAGAGCGCTCACAGCTGCTCAGGCTTTCCGGAACCCAATCAGGCCACAAGATACTCGATGATTTGGGCCTTAACTCTATTGACCAGTGCCCCGATTCCATGCAGATTTCCAGAAACATCATGTCTCAACTGCGCATCGCACCCATTTCCCGCAATATGCACCATGCGCATAACGTTGGTCGGCATAGGGCCAGGGGTAGAGCTCTGCTCGAGCACGTCTGTAGCAACCCCACTGATGCAAGCTTTGTGGTTGCTGCGCCATATGTGCAACAAGAGGCATTCGCTCTTTCCATCGTCGACTCAAATTCCAGGCTCACTTGCTCCGCCACGGTACGCACATCAAAGCCCGTGATAGCAAAACAGGTTGCAATCGCTCTGGCTATGCTAGATAGTCGCAGATAGTCAATATACAGCGACTCCAAGGCGGCTATCAAAGCCTACGAAACCAGGATTGTAGACCTTCAGGCCCTACGCATTCTCCAAAGTGTCAAGAGTATCACGCCCCGTTCTCTCACTTAATTTACCGCTCACCTGGGGCCGGTTTAGGGCTCTACCTGCAACCCGAACAAGGGCTCACACGAGGCTGCGCGAGGACTCACTGACCATGCCGCCTCCGCAGTCCCTCTACCTCGCTGAGAACCCTTACTTAAGTTCAATAAAATAACAAAGCACTTGTATCTGTCAAGAAGGGTATTCCCTTTCCCACACCCTCATATGGTGGTTTTGGGACGTTAAACCCCACATATCAATCTCCCACACCCTGCCTTTTGCAGGGCGCAGGCAGTTACCCTAAGACTATTGCAAGCCAGTGCGTATGCTAACCCTGCGGATCTTCATGCCGTCTTATTTGAACGGTATCGAAGTGCGGATTGCCTCGCTTGTGGACTGTTAGCCACATTCAATCATGTCTTGAGGAAATGTGAAGCCATCGGCCCCGCCCTCAGCGAGGACAGGCGGGCTGCACTCTTATGCAGCCCCGAACTTAAGGATCGAACCCCTGCCGTCCAGAGTGCCCGTGAACGGGCAACCAAGCTCGGCTTGACGGCCCCTACGTGGGATTAGCCGGATGGCGCGGGGCCTCCTTTGTGTCTTCTCAGGACAAAAATAAAGTTTAAATCAATCAATCAATATATCAATCAGTGCGCCCGAGGCCACACCGACGCGTGTGAAAAGAAAACTAGGGTACTCAAAGTGAGGACTACCAACCTTAGGTTCTTCTTTAGGTGGTGGTTCTACCTCCTTCTTCTTGCTAATGGTTCAAATAAAATGGCAACAGTCGACGCCACTTAGCCACGTCTCCGAAAAAATTGCCCGCAGCTTCCCTCAGGGGAACACCGAGGAGGATGCGGAAGCATGTAATTGGTTAACGGGTGTTAAATTGCGACTTACTTGGGTCGATGGCTAAATTGGTTAACGTGGTTGTGAAATGGGGCGTTAAATGAGTGAACACGTACGGCACCTATGCGAAAGGGCGGTGTTTTATTTATTGCGACGAACTTTGAGGACGATGGCTTTGTGGTCGGTAAAGTAAAGAGTGAGTGGATCGGGTTGAATCGGTCGTAGGTCGAAATTTGCAGCGCGCGCGCGGCACAGATGGCGACGGCGCGACGGCGCATGCGCTGTCAGCTGTCGAATGTTCTCGAAGGAGAAGCGCGCGCGGCACAGATGGTGGGCGACGGCGCGACGGCGCATGCGCGCTCGTCAGCTGTCGAATGTTCGAGAAGTGGTGCGGACGGCACGGACGGCGCACTACAAGGCGCGAGTATAAGATGCTTCCGCATCTAAAACGAGAAAATTGCACACGCAAGTACGGCCAGCGTCGCCTCACGTGAGGTGACGGAAATCGGCCAACGAAAAGCAACGAGCACAAGCGCGGACGGCGTCTTTGACATAAAATCAGCCAAGTATTGCCGTTGTTTCACAGGCACGACCAAAAGTGCCCCAGTGACAGCTGACAGGCTGAAACCAGTTTAGTTTCACTCAATTTTCCACACGTGCGTATACGCACGTACACAAACACACACGCTCTCTGTCTCTCTCACTTACTCAAGTCAATGGAACAACAACTGGACATGAAGGAAACGCTTCGAAGCGTTTGAGTGCACTGGCAGGGCCGCTAACCTTCTTTTTTTCTTTTTTTATGTGGTGGCCTTGGCACTGGCTTGATGTTACGTCGCGCGAGCATGCTTTTAAATGCGAAGCATTTCTTAGCGAATTTCGGCGACCTAGAGCGTATCTATCTATCTATCTATCTATCTATCTATCTATCTATCCGTCCGCCTATGACTTTACGCTCTCTTGGCCGTTTCTATAATTGTATCGATACCAAGCTTGGTATGGCATAACATGACTGTATAATAGAAATAGTCATAAATGGAAAATCATGATATGTATGTCATGAATCTCATGGTGGTGGTGGTGAAACATTTATAATTAATAAATGGTTACAGAGAGGTGTTTGGGTTGGGGCCTTATTGGCCTCCTACCCTCACAACACTAGGTTGAACTCCTATTCCGGAGCTTCATTGGCAAGCAACGCCGCCCACGCCCGTTGAACCAGTGCCTTTTGGGCCTTCAGGTCTTGACAGCCGAGCAGGGCCGCCTCCCAGTTCTCTTTCGTGGGGTTGGGATTGGGGAGGGGATAGATGGATTATACTGGCACGCCCAGACGATGTGGAAGGTGCCAGCCACCTCACCAGAGAACTGGAACGTGCCATCAAGGGATGAACTGAAATGTTTTAGCCCCGCCGGGCATACTACAGGATTAGTAAACAGTTTTAAATGTCAGCGCGATGTCGGCGCGATAGTCAGCGCGTTGCAGTCTCTTAAAAGGGTCTGAATAGCGCCGGTGCTCCTCCTTGTAGTAATTGGTAATATATTTTAATGAAGGGGTCGAGTTGTCCGATTGGGAGTAGGCTTCCGAAGACAAGGAGATAGCCCGGGAACAGAGTGCGCGGGCGGCCTGATCGGCCTGTTAGTTACCCCTGAGTCCTTGGTGACGGGGTGCCCCAAGCAGATTTCGCGGAGTTGGATTAACGTATCGGCAGCTAGGTTCCAGTATGCGCTGATGAGGCGGTGAAGCCCACCCTAGTTGATTGTTTCGACAGTCCCCTCGTGAGTCGGTGATATGTTTAGAAGAGGGATAGGTGAGAGCCAGAGCGATGGCAACCTCCTCCGCATGTGTAGCGCTGTAGGCTTTGAAAGTGAGCCCGTTTACTGTGTTTGTGTTGTGTATGACTGCGGCCGTATACCACCCCCCATGGTGCGGGCCGGTAACGTCCACGTAGCACATGTGTTCCTCTTGACCAAAGTGTCGCTGCAACGCTTCCACGCGCGCCTGGCGGCGGCCACCGTGGTTTTCTTTGGGCATGTTGTGGGGAAGGGGTCAGACCCGGAGGGCGCGTCTGCAGGGTTCTGGCGCTCTCACCCTTTCCTCAATATAGTAATCGTGTTTGATGTGTATTTGGTCGAAGAGGCGGCGACCGGAATGGGTCTGTGCAAGGCGCGTGTATTGGTTAACGTGGTTGGCTTCTCGAAGTTCCTGGTAGATATTCACCACGCCTAGGGCCAGAAGTCTTTGATTGGATGTGGTGATAGGGAGGTCGAGGGCCCGCTTGATAACTTTACGGTGGATGACCTCGAGTTAATCATCTTCGTGTTTGCGTAGGTAAAAGTAGGGAGTCGAGCAGAGTATTCTACTCGTTATGAAATCATGGGCAAGCCACATTGCATCCCTGCTTCGCAATCCACCCCGCTTGTTGGAGACCCGGCGGACCATACGGCCCACCTGGTCTCCCATCATGCAAAGTTTGGCTATTGTGGTGTCGGCCTTGCGTTGGTGGTGTATGAAGAGGCCAAGGATGCGGATCTCTTTGGTCTCACGGATCGGTCCCGAGGGAAGATTGACATGGAGCTGAGTTGTGTCCTGAGGGGAGGGACGTACGTGCACAAATTCTGACTTAGCCGGGGCACCCTGGAGTCCGCTGTAGGTTGCATAGTCGTCGACTACAGTCGCTGTTGCTTGCAGGCATGACTCCATGTGACCCAGGTTACCTTGCGTGGCCCAGATCGTGATATCATCAGCGTAAAGGGCGTGATGTATTCATGGTAGAGAAGCCCATTTGGGGGGAAGATGAAGCATGGCTATATTAAATAGGAGGGTAGAAAGGACCACGCCATGAGGAGTTCCCCTCGAGCCCATGACGTAAGACCCATGTTCCTCATCTTGTATGCGTATGTAGGCTTGACGGTCTGTACGAAACTGTTTTATTGTTTTATAAACACAGTTGGTCTGACTGAGGTGGTCAAGGATTACCTCATGCTTCACGTTGTCGAACGCTCCTTTAAGATTCAAGGCCAAGACTACCTTGTCATTGTGTGGGCGTTCAACAGGATCTTATATTTCATGGTGTAGCTGTAGAAGTGTATCCTGGGCTGACTTTTGAGGGCGGAAACCAAACATGGTGTCCGAAAAAGTGTGCTGTGTTTCTAGAAACTCGGAAAGTCTTTCGCGCACCATCGTTTCCATCAGCTTGCGACACAAAACGTCAGGGAGATGGGGTGAAGGTTCTCCAAGTCAATAGGTTTACCTGCCTTCGAGATGAAGGTCACGAGAGCTGATTTTCATTCAAGAGGGTGAGGAGTTTCTCTGTCCCAAATGCTATTGATGTAATTAAGGAGTGTGGTGTAGGCTGCGTCGAAAGATTGGCCAACAGTTTGACCGTAACCTGGTCACGCCCGGGTGAAGTGCCACGCTTCATCTTGCGTAAGGCCACCTGGAGGTGGTGGATCTGGAACGGGGTGTCCAACTGCGTGTTATTTTTGCCTGCGTAAGTGTATGCGGCCGTCCGGGGGTCCTTCGTGGTGCACAGGTATCGGTCCCTGAGCGCGTGTGCCAGCTCTGTGGTCTTTCCTGTAAAGTTGTGCATGACCTTATGTAAGTGACGTTGAGTTTCCATGCGTATTTGTGTTGTATCGTTAGATCGATGAGAGCGCGAAACAGGCGCCACGTGTTGCGACCAGACATCTTGCGTGCAGCGGTGTTGCACCTGTTCACCCAGTTAGTGTCGGCTAGCTGAGCAGCATATTCCGTAGCTTGTTCCGTGAGTTCTTGGATGCGTTTCTTGAGGCGTCTGTTACGTTTCTGTTTTTTCCATCGTTTGGTGAGGCTGCGGTGGGCCTGGAAAAGATGGAGGAGGTGTTTATCTACGTCCGTTCAAGTTTCCGTGAGCTGTATCAGCCGTTCGTGTTGTTTCAGTGTAGACGTCAGTGATTTTGACCAGGTGTCGTATCCCGACTGGAGAGGGTTTACAATAGGTAGAGAGGTGCGGAATGTTGTCCAGTCTGGGATATGAGCTTGTGTCAGTGGGCGTTTTAAAAGAAGCATGTACACGGTTGTGTTTAATACCTAATGATTACTACCGAGAGTGTCCTGTGTGTTCAGCCAGTCGGCGTGGCGTATGTTGCGTGTAATTGGGAGATCCGGGCAAGTATCTCGTTGAACAGAGTTGCCTACACGTGTTGGGCGGGCGGGATCAGTGTGGAAGGTGAGTCCAAGTGTAGAAAGAAGTTCCGCAAGCTTCCTTTCACGCGTGTCCTCTCGCGGGTAACACCATAACCAGCTTGGGACATTAAAGTCGCCGACGATCCGGAGGGGGTTCCTTCGTGTCACCTGCATAGCTCGTGTGAAAGTTTCGCTGAACGTGACGTTCTTAAGCTTTGGGGGACAGTAAGAGTTTAAAATAGGAACAGGTGGGTAAGATCGTTTTATGGGCAGCACCGATACCATCGTGTATGAGAAAGGCGGTGTTGTGGGGAGTGTGACTTCCTGGGAGGTATATTGCTTGTGAAGAAGTATACATGTCTCCGGGTTGTGTTGAAACGTAGTGTAATATATGAGTTTAACTTCCGTGCTGGATTCCTCAAGGGCAACCACGGCAACGAGGAACTCAAAGGTCTCAAGTAAGAGGCGGAAATGAGCCCGCTTCTTGTGGTTCTTGAGACCTCTGGAGTTCCACTGTGTTAGTAACAATGGCCGAGTTGCTCAAAATCTTATGATTTACATTTCATAGTCCTGCAGCTCTTGCGATGATTTTGTTCAGATGGCATGTTGCAAAACTTGTAGGGTATGGCATGATTGCATGGCGAACAGAAGTGACAGACCCTAACATGAAAATCTTGACATTCGTGTCATAAACAACATGACGACATGGCACGCTCATGATGCGCTGGTGGCCATCTCGCTAGCTTCACTTATGTCAAATTTGGTATTAAGGAACGTGAATGAAGGACGAAGGTGTGATACTGGTGCGAACATGATGAACATGAGATGCGTGTCATGTAACAACATGACTACATCCTACGCTCATGATGCGCTCGCGGCCAATTCGCTAGCTTCACATGTCCCAAACTCGGTATTACGCGACGCGTACGGATAAAATAGGTAAATTACACATCCAAACGTTATAATCACGACATGTGTGTCATGTAACAACATGCATATACCACACTGATGATGCGCTCACGGCCATTTTGCTAGCTTCACATATGATAAATTTGGTATTGCGTGACGCCAATGGATGACGCCGTACGTGTCATGTAACAACATGCATACATCCCACACTGATGATGCGCTTACGGCCATTTTGCTAGCTTCACATATGATAAATTTGGTATTGCGTGACGCCAATGGATGACGCCGATATGTGACTGCTGCAAACATGATAATCATGAGATGCGTGTCATGTGAGAACATGACTACACGCCATAGTCTAGGCGCTAATACACTTGGACGTGACGCGGTACGCGTGCTCACCGGCGTTCATTTCGTCACGTCATGCCAGCTTTGCCATGCCAGGCGCTGGTCTTGCAGGCACACGCCGCACTGCATTGCTTTGATACATGCAGCGCCTCCGGTGTCCCTACATCACGAAAAGAGGGAGACGCAGTGTTGTCTGGGTAACGTATCGGTGCGAAATGCAGCATGTCGCATTTCGGGCTGGTTGCCGTCGGGGCGCCGGCGAACGCTGGTCGCGCCTCTCGTCAGGCTATAGAGCACTTCAGTTTTGCTAACGTAGCATCGCTGTGCCCAGCGTGTGCGCGCGTCAACGCTACATTAGAGTACATTGGGCCTTTCATGATGCGGCTCACGGCCGTTTTGTTAGCTCCACACATACCAAATTTTGTGTCAAGTGACGTCAACTGATGATAAAAGTATAAGACAGGTGTAAACATCATAATCCTGACACGCGTGTCATGTAAGAACATGGCAACATACGACGCTCATAGCGTGCTCGCGGCTGTTTCGCTAGCTCCACATATACTCAATTCGGTATCACGTGACGTTAAATAATGACAAAGATAAACAATACGTCCAAACACAATAATCATGAAAAGGAAGTCATGTAAGTCGTCATTTACCTCCACATCGTAACGTTATTGTGCTGATTGCCAAGTGACATATCAGAGTTTGTCATTCATGCTTCGCATATTATCGATTTCCACTGTACGTGGGATCTGCCAATTTTTTTTCTTGGCATGTTTTCTGTCTCGAAAAAGTTACTACTGTGGCTTAGCTCAGCTGTAGAAAAATATAGGTAGCGTTAGCTAGGGACGGACGGATGGATGGGAGGACTACAGCGATCGAGCGTGTGATCTCACGCGAGACAAGCGCCAGCCCACTAGTGATACGTCAGTCCAGAGACTTCCAGGCCTTCGGCGCGCCAGCTGTGCGCTGTGTTACATCTCTGCTCCTCGGGCTTGCGCAGAATTGCTTGCCGCAATCCACGCGAAACTCGATCATTATGTGGGGTTCAACGTCCCAAAACCACCATAAGATTATGAGAGACGCCGTAGTGGAGGGCTCCGGAAATTTCGACCACCTGGGGTTCTTTACCGTGCACCCAAAACTGAGTACACGGGCCTACAACGTTTCCTCCTATATAGGAAATGCAGCCGCCGCAGCCGGGATTCGAACCCGCGACCTGCGGGTCAGTAGCCGAGTACCTTAGCCACTAGAACACCGCGGCGGGGCCACGCGAAACTCAGTCAATGTAGCTTACGCTGCTCAAAGACTCAATCACAATTTATTTATTTATTATTTCAAAGTACCTTACAGGCCCCATGGGGGGCATTGAGTAAGGGGGGCTATACATATATACAAATAAACTGGAAAAAAATATACAAGACAGAACTGTCTATATATATTTCTGTCTATATATATTTCTGTCTGTATATAGCGCAAAATAACTTTAGAAGCCTGGGGTTATTTGCTAAATTTCACCCTCTCCGACTACAATAACAGGGTTACCTAAACAAAGTGCATTTCGCTGATTAATAGCTGAACACATTACTTCCGGCAAGTGGACGAGCTTGCGCGTGCTACGCACATTGCTTTTTCTAACACTTTTTATCAGTATTACGTGGAACACTATAGAATAATTGATCACGTTGGAAAATTCATAGGTTGGTTCACGCTGTTTCCCGTCTTGTTTACGCCTTTTTTTATCTAGCCTAAACTATCGCATACTAAGCTCCCAGGCAGTGTTTGATTTGAGAAATTCTTCATTTTCACCGACAGTCGATTACGAATGTGACGTAATCTCACGAACACACAGATGAGCGAGTAGAGAGAGAGACGCCGCCTGCTAGATGTGAGGCAGACACGCTCCCATTAGCTCCTGCTTTTATAAATTTTCATGGCGAACTTTTTGCGGTTGGCTCGGTTTTTTCAACTGATCTGAACCACTATTTTTTGAGGATAAACTAGACACCCGATTCGCACGATGAGGCCACGCTTTTGAACATTTATTAGGGTTTCTCGCCCCGTGCTACGGTGGCGCTCGTATTGGCCTGCCAAGTAACACGCTACGAAGAAGCCGCTCGAGGGCACGGTCTTCGACGAAGACATGTCTAGACAGGAGGATGAAGCCTCCAGACTCCGGATGGATTGTTTCCCACTCATAAAAGGAGCAGCGTCAAGATTTACCGCCCGGTGACAGGCCTGGCTCCATCGCGGGGAATAGTTCCGCCCGCCCAGGGCACCCGCAGGGGCCGATACACAGCCTCATCTCCGTGTCGCATCTGCCTTGATTACCTAAAGACCACTACGAGGTTGTCGTCCGCTCTAAGTGTGGTATGTACGTGCGGAAGGTCAGTAGACTTAAGGTTACCGAAACTCTGGTGATGGCTGCTTGTCTCGGCCCGCCACCCGCTGAGGAGAATATTGTGTGTGCCAACAAAACGCAGAACATTTTTGTGATCAGCACGTCTCAAGCTAGGAGCGTGGAACGTTACACTTAGTGAAGCAAATTCGGGTAAGAAAAAGGCTCCACGAGGTCTCAACTTCTGTGACGTCACCCTGCGATACCTGCAGAGGCGTTGTTCGGGGTCTTAACGCTGACATCTCTGACGACTGGCTTGCACGGCGAACTCTTCATGCACGCGAGAAATCCGAAAGTTCTTGGAGTACGGCACATCAAGCAAATGCCAGCGATAATCGTCCTCTTTGACGGAATGAAAGTTTCAAACTACGTTATGTGTAGAACTGTTTTGATCCGGTTCACCATCTGCCGACGACAGATCGACGCCTGTCGAACCTGCGGTAAGCTGGGGCATCGCTTGGACGTTTCGTCCACTCCTACAGTCATCAAGTGCTGGAACTGGGAGGTCTCATCACCTCCTGAAAACCACACGTGCCAGCCAACGTGCTTTATCTGCGGGGGAGTGCATCCGATGGCAGATTGGGCTTACGAAAGCAGGTACCAGGTCCCTTACATCATTTAGCGTATAACGCGACAACGCAGAAAAGCAAAAAAAAGTGGCAGCATATGCACCTAGTGAATGATGGAGAGTGGGGCGAAGCATTCGTCCGTTCATTCGTTCTTGCTTCCGTCTGTCTATGCGTCCCTCTGTGTGCTCGCCAAGTGGCGAGCGTGCGTATGTTGGTGCGTCCGCACGTTCATCGGTGCGTCCGTCCCTGCGTTCGTCCATGCATTCGCCTCTGCGTCCGTCCACGCGTCCATCCATTCGTGCAGCCATCCATGCGTCCATCGATGCATTTGTCTGTGTGTCCGATAGTTCATCAATGAAACAATCCAAGTATCAGCATCTCGCATCTTTTCATCATATATTCCCCATATAATAGCACCACCATCCAGCGGACATTTCAAGGACTAAACGAGAGGTGACACACATACACTTTCTTACGGCTTGCGCTTCGTGTCTACTTCCCACCTTCAACCACCTCGAGTTCATGGTATATACTAGTTCACTGTACTCATGGCACTGCGGCCCAACGCTCGCTAAACCTTCCTAAAACCAAGGAGGTTATGCCCAGCGAGTATAACAAAGCAACCCTTTCTTGTCAGATAGTGCTCAATGTACATGCCAATGGCTGCTAATAGGGAATGAGAGACAGGAAAATTGGGTTCTTAGCACGCACGCTGCAAATTTTTATTGTTCAACAACGCTAAGGAGAAATCTCCCACCGGCACCACCTCGCAGGTCAAAACGTAAGACTGGTTACACACTACGACTACGACTACGACTACTACAAGGGACGAACGGGTGCCACTTTAAGGAGCTTCGCCCCTAAAACAGAGTGGGGGGACTGGAGGTCGTGTCACAGCAAGCAGTCAGGTCTGGGTTCAATCAAGGAGGTGAATTTGGTACTCTGGGTGGGGTGCGAGTCACCACTGTCACTCGAGAAATCGGTCGATCACCTGTGTCTGGATTCAGCAAGGACCTACCTGGTCTGATCGAGTGGATCAACAATGTATCTCACACAATTGTGCAGCGCCAGCCGGCAGAGAATGATACCACTAGGATACAGCAGCTAGAGCACGAGAATGCATCTCTGAGAAGTGTGCTTCAGGAGACTAAAGCTCTAGTTGAGGAGCTTAAAGGCCAACTGCAACGAAACATGACACTCCGCAAAAAGTCTACATATAGGTAGTCTAGTGAGAGGTAGTGCTGCCTGCCAATTGGCGCCTTCTAAATACAAGCTCAAGCCTCAGAAAAAAGCTTGCAAAGGACGGTGTTTTTGAGAAGGAAACTAAAAAAAATTTGGCAGCATATCCACGGAGTGAATGATGGAGAGTGGGGCGAAGCATTCGTCCGCCCATTCGTTCTTGCTTGCGTCCGTCCATGCGTTCGTCTTTGTGACCATCCATGCGTCCATCCGCCCATCCGTTCGTGCGTCCGTCCCTGCGTTTGTACATGCATCCGCCCCTGCGTCCGTTCATGCGTCTATCCATGCATCTGTCTGTGTGTCCGTTCGTCCATCTATTCAACACTCCAAGTACCACCATCTGACATCTTTTCATCATATATTCTCCAAATAGGAGCACCGCCATCCAGTGGACATTACGAGGACTAAAGGAGAGGTGGCACACGCACACTTTCTTACGGCTTATGCTTCGCGTCTACTTTCCACTCTAACCACCTCGAGTTCATGGTATATACTATCACAGACAAACAACTTTATTTGGTCCTGAGAGGCAAGGCAGCGGGCCAACTATGTAGGTCCCCACCCAGCCGTTGGCTAGTCCCAGTAAAAACTTTTACACCCAGAAGGGTGCAAATGAGCTTGTCCCATGGACGACACCCTGAAGGTGCTAAATCAGCACCTTCCAAAAAGGGTGCCTTTTCATGCACCCTTAGAATAGGGTGTACATGTAAAAAAACTGTAGGGTGTTACAAAAACACCCTTAAAGAAGGGTGCCTTCGATGTCCATCACTTTTTTAGCACCCTCTGAGGAGGGTGCGAGAAGGGTGCACAAGGGTGCTGAGTGCCCATGGCAGGGGTGCCAGTATTCTTTTAGACTGCATTAATAGATATCAGCATGCACTGATTACACACTACTTGAAGAAAGTGGTCCTGATTATCAATGGTGCGCCACCTGTCGAGCTCCATTCATTGCGCGTGGGCAAAAATATAAACACGAACAATCGTGTATGAACTTCTGCTGGATCTATATATACTTCACAGTATATTGTCACGGAGTCGTGACGTGGCCGAAGACAGGAGACTTCGTGTTGGGATTTAACTGTTTATTTGGGCGAACGTGTGCCCGGTAAACAGAAAGTCCAATTACAGCAGCCGTCTTGCACAGATAGCAGTCCCGCAGCGTCGGCCTTCGATCAACAGCTGACAAGCGGCGAAGCGCGTCGGCATTTATACTCTTGCCATCGAATGTTCTAGCGCTATCGCTGCCGGTAGCGTAAGTTCCAGAACAATCTTTACCGTTCGCTCAGTGGGCGTGTTCTTAACGAAATGATCTACTAGAGTCGGCAGCCTTCTCGAAAACTGCAGGCGCGGTTTGCGCTGAGAATCGTGTGGTGTTTTGGGACGATAACAAAAACTTGGGAAATGGAACGTGGCATTGCCCTCCTCTGAAAAAAGGCATCGTCCCGATGCTTTTACTAAAGATGAAGGTACAACAATAATGCAAAAATGTACAATGAATAAATTACGATACAACAATAATACAAAAAACACTGTTCCAGTTTGTTAACGCGCATGAAACGGCTTGAGGCGCGCGACATGGTCGACTTCAGGTTGCGATCAGCGTCGTTGAGAGTTCGTGATGCCGTCGGGGACAACCTCGTAATCAAGTGGGCCGAGACGTCGAACCACCCTGTACGGTCCGAAGTACAGTCGCAGAAGCTTTTCACTTAGTCCACGTCGGCGTATCGGCGTCCACACCCAAACACGTTCACCAGGCTGGTATTCCACGAAGCGTCGTCGAAGATTGTAATGATGGCTGTTGGTCGTCTGTTGATTTTTGATACGGAGACGCGCAAGTTGTCGGGCTTCTTCGGTGCGTTGAAGGTACTCGCTAACATCGAGGTTTTCTTCGTCGGTGACGTTAGGTAACATGGCATCGAACGTTGTTGACGGGCTCCTTCCGTAGACTAATTTGTATGGAGATATCTGCGTCGTCTCCTGCACCACCGTGTTGTATGCGAAGGTCACATACGAAAGAATGGCGTCCCACGTCTTGTGTTCGACATTGACGCACATTGACAGCATGTCGGTGATCGTCTTGTTAAGCCGCTCGGTGAGGCCGTTGGTCTGTGGGTGGTATGCTGTCGTCCGGCAATGGTTTGTTTGGCTGTATGCCAAGATCGCTTGAGTTAAGTCGGCAGTGAATGCCGTTCCTCTGTCGGTGATAATCACCTCCGGGGCGCCGTGACGTAGGAGAATATTTTCGACGAAGAACTTAGCTATCTCAGATGCACTGCCTTTTGGCAGGGCTTTTGTCTCGGCGTAGCGGGTGAGGTAGTCGGTAGCTACCACGATCCACTTGTTTCCGAAAGCCGACGTCGGGAACGGCCCCAGTAAGTCCATACCAATCTGCTGGAAAGGTCGGCAAGGTAGATCAATTGGCTGCAGAAGTCCCGCTGCCCTTGTCGGCGGTGTCTTGCGTCGCTGAGAGTCCCGCCATGTCCTCACATAACGAGTGACGTCGGTGGTAAGGCGTGGCCAGTAGTACCTTCCTTGTATCCTCGCGAGCGTGCGAGAAACACCGAGGTGCCCTGCCGTCGGATCGTCGTGCAGGGCCTGCAGGAGTTCTGGTCGCAGAGCTGAAGGCACCACAAGGAGGTACTTAGCTCGAAGTGGTGAAAAGTTTTTTTTTTGTAGAAGACCGTTTCGTAGAAAGAGCGACGCAAGTGCGCGCTTGAATACCTTCGGGACTTCGGCGTTCCTGCCTTCGAGGTATTCTATTAGGGCCTTAAGTTCCGGGTCGGCCCACTGTCGTTATGCGAAGTCGTCGGTAGTTATCGTTCCCAAGAAGTAGTCGTCATCCGCGCCGTCGGGTAGCGGTTGGTCGACAGGCGGACGAGAGAGACAGTCGGCGTCGGAGTGTTTTTTGCCGAAATTGTAAATGACAGTAATGTCATATTCTTGAAGTCTCAGGCTCCATCGTGCAAGGCGACCTGAAGGGTCGTTCAAGGTGGCTAGCCAACACAAGGCGTGGTGGCCGCTCACAACTTTGAAGGGCCTGCCGTAGAGGTAGGGGCGAAATTTCGACGTAGCCCAGATGATGGCGAGGCACTCCTTTTCTATTGTGGAATAATTTGCTTCTGCTTTGGATAGCGATCGGCTGGCGTAACTAATAACCCTTTCAAGTACGTCAGCCCTCTGCACAAGAACGGCGCCAAGACCTACGCTATTTGCGTCAGTATGTATTTCTGTCTCGGCGAATTCGTCGAAATGGGCAAGTAACGGAGGCGTCTGGAGGCGATGTTTAAGCTCCTGGAAAGCGTGTTCCTGTGGCGTTTCCCACTTGAACTCCACGTCGGCCTTGGTAAGCTGAGTGAGAGGATCGGCGATGCGGGCGAAGTTTTTCACGAACTGCCTATATTAGGCGCACAGGCCCAGAAATCGGCACACGGCCTTCTTGTCAGTGGGCGGCGGGAAGTTGGTGATAACGGCTGTTTTCCGTGGATCGGGATGAACTCCAGAGTTGCTGATAACGTGCCCCAGTAACAAGAGCTCCTCATACCCAAATCTGCACTTTTCTGGCTTCAGTCTGAGTCCGGACGTCTTTATGGCTTGAAATACAGCTTAACTTGAGGAAAACACGACGACGTTGTCCAAGTACACAAGGCTAGTCTGCCACTTCAATCCTGCCAGTACTGTATCCATAACGCGCTGAAAAGTTGCGGGTGCTGAGCAATGGCCGAAGGTAATCACCTCAAACTCGAAGAGGCCGTCCGGTGTTATAAACGCCGTCTTTTCTCGGTCTCTTTCGTCGACTTCGATTTGCCAATAGCCCGTCTTGAGGGCCATCGACGAAAAGTACTTGGCGTTATGGAGCCGATCAAGTGCGTCGTCTATTCGTGAGAGAGGATGCACGTCCTTTCTTGTGATTTTGTTTTGGCGGTAATAATCGACGCAGAAACGTAGGGTCCCATCTTCTTTCTTCACTAACACCACGGCGAATGCCCATGGACTTTTGGACGGCTGGATAATGCCATCCCGCAGCATTTCATCAACTTGTCTCTTCATGGCCTCACGTTCTCGCGTCGAAACCCTGTACGGACTCTGACGGAGTGGTCTGACATTTTCTTCGGTTATGATGCAATGTTTCGTGATTGGTGTCTGCCGAATTTTCAACGACGACGAAAAGCAATCTTCGTATTGCAGGAGCAGGGCCTTGAGCTGTTCTTGCTTATCGTTCGGAAGTCTGGGATTGACATCGAAAGCAATGGGAGGGGCTTGGTTCCTCTGAGCAGGTTCCGCAGAATCGGCGAGGGCGAAAGCACTGGTGGCTTCGACACTTTCTTCGATGTATGCGACCGTTGTTTGTTTGTTCACAAGTTTGTACTCATTGCTGAAATTCGTGAGCACAACCGTTGCTTTGCCTCCCCGCAGCACTGCTATTCCTCTTCCGACGCAAATATTTCGGGTGACCAACAGATGCTGACTGCCTTCAACGACGCCTTTCAAGTCAGGTGATTTAGGAGCGCCGACTGAAATATTGACGCTTGAGCGAGGCGGAATGGTGACTTGTTCTTCCAGCACATTCAAACCATGGTGTTCTAACGACGTGCGCGGCGGTAGTGCTTCTTCTGTGGATAACGTTATCAACTTTGTTTTTAGGTTGATGACAGCACCATGGAGGCATAAGAAGTCTCTGCCAAGGATGACATCTCTCGAGCAACGCTGTAGGACTACGAAGTCTGTAGGATAAATACGGCCGTTAATCGTGACTCTCGCTGTGCAGATTCCTGCAGGCGTTAGGAGATGACCTCCGGCTGTGCGAATTTCAGGGCCTATCCAAGCTGTCCTAACTTTCTTTAACTTCGCGGCGAACGGCCCACTGATGACAGAATTGTCGGCTCCAGTATCGACGAGAGCTGTCACACTGTAGCCGTTGATAAGAACGTCGAGGTCGCTAGTTCGCCGTCTCGCATTACAGTTAGGGCGTGGCGTCGGGTCACGGCTGCGTCGGCTTGTTCCGCTGCTTCCATGTTGCGTCGTCAGGCCACCTTCGGTAAGTGAGCTTTCGCCGTCAGGGCTTTGCCTGGTTGGCGTTGTGTTCAGAAAGCTACGTCGCAGCGTCGTCGTCGTCGGAGGATCTTCGGTAGTTCGTCGCACAGCAACCGCACCTCCATCGGTTACTGCCCTTAGTTTCCCGCATACGGGCTAGGAGACCAGCCCCGCCTTGGGCCAGAGTACTGCCGGGGGTGCGGTGACATGTGGCGGCTGGGCGACGGCGAACGGGAAGCACTTCGTGGTGTCCATTGAGTTCCTGCCAGGTAGTCGGCGATGTCACGTGGCCGATCTCCTGGCTGCGGACGCGGTGCATTGACGGCGAAGCCACGCAGTCCCATCTGTCGCTACTGGCAACGGCAGTATGTGTGCCCGGCCTCACCGCAGTGGTAGCAGAGCGGGTGGTTGTCAGGTGCATGCCAAACGTCCGTTTTCCTCGGCGCACTGCCCTGGCCCGCTGTGGAACTGTAGGACGTCGGTGGGGGTGGTGGCGGCGGTGGCGTCTGGCGACGGAAGTGCGACGGGGTGGCGTTTTTGCGTGGACGGGGAGGAGCGTTGTGGCGCACTGCAGTGGCGTAGCTCATAATTTCTGGCTCGGGCAGCGGTGTTTGGGGAACTCGAAGCGATTGCCGGATTTCTTCTCACACAATGTCGGCGATCGAATCCACTTGAGGCTGCGCCGAAGGCAACAGTTTGCGCAGCTCTTCCCGCACGAACGCTCGGATCGTTTCACACAGGTCTTCGGGGTCACTGGCTTGAGCAGCAACGCATTCTGGAGTCAGGCGACGATTATACTGTCTGGTGCGCATGTCCAGGGTTTTTTCGATGGTGGTCGCCTCGGATACAAATTCTTGGACGGTGTTTGGTGGATTCCTCATTAGTCCCGCAAAGAGCTCCTGTTTGACCCCTCGCATGAGGAAACGAACTTTCTTTTCCTCAGTCATGTCTGGGTTAGCGTGACGGAATAGGTGGTAATCTCCTCTGTGAAAATTCCAACCTTTTCATTTGGTAGCTGAACCCGGGTCTCGAGTAGAGCAGCGGCCCTCTCTTTGCGAGCGACGTTCGCGAACGTTTGCAGAAATGCACCGCAGAAGACATCCCACGTTCGGAGCGTGGACTCCTGATTCTCTAGCCAGGTCCTTGCCGTGTCTTCAAGGTAGAAGTACACACGACGGAGTTTTTCTTCGTGGTCCCAGTTGTTGAGAGCAGCTACACGGTCGTATGTTTCTAGCCAGGTTTCCGGGTCTTCAAACGATGACCCATGGAATGTTGGTGGTTCCCTGGGTTGATGAATGACGATCGCGGGCTGGAACGCTCCGCTTGTCATTGTAGCAGCAGTCGAGGTCATAGTCCTGGTCTTCCGCGCCTTGTCTTGTAGAAGGCCATACTCCGGTGGGAGACCTTGCTGTCGGCGGCTTGTTTGCTGCTCTTGGTTGGCGTCGGTGTCTTCTCCGCGACGTGGGCTGGGTTCACGGCTTGACGGGGGCGTCCGGTACATGAACGAAGCAGCACCTCCACCAGATGTCACGGAGTCGTGACGTGGCCGAAGACAGGAGACTTCGTGTTGGGATTTAACTGTTTATTTGGGCGAACCTGTGCCCGGTAAACGGAAAGTCTAATTACAGCAGCAGTCTTGCACAGATAGCAGTCTCGGACTGATAGCGGCGAACGCAGCGTCGGCCTTCGATCAACAACTGACAAGCGGCGAAGCGCGTCGGCATTTATACTCTTGCCGTCGAATGTTCTAGCGTTATCGCTGCCGGTAGCGTAGGTTCCAGAACAATCTGTACCGTTCGCACAGTGGGCGTGATCTTATCGAAATGATCTACTACAGTCGGGAGCCTTCTCGAAAACTGAAGGCGCGGTTTGTGCTGAGAATCGTGTGGTGTTTTGGGACGATAACAAAAACTTGGGAAATGGAACGCGGCAATATGCATAGTGCACGTTACAGAAAACGAAGCCTTGCTGCCCTTGCATATTGCATTTATTTATTGGCAAATAAAACATATAAACTTTTCTTCTGCCACACAACTTTTTCACCAGATGTGTAACATGTTCACATATACGTACACTACACATGCAACACCTCAAATGTTTAGTATATTTTTTCAGTTTCACTTTATTGACAATTCTTTGCAACATACAATTACACTGGTTTCAGTTTAGTATACTACTTTAGGTACATAGAGAGTACAAATGAAATACACGCTAATATATCCCTATAATACTTTCAAGAATCTACACTCCAAGTGGTTTCCAGTTTAATACTCCTTCATGTACACAATCGGTTATTATATAGGAATGAAATACAGGCAAATATATACTTATAATTCTTTCAAATAGATACAATCACCATGAATTCACTATATACGCCTTCATGTACACAATCGTTCCCAAGAAGTGATGCACACAAAAATATATACGGATAGTGTTTTCAAATGTATACAATCACAGTGGTTTAAGCTTTGTATTCCTAGATGTATAACAATTGGTTATGAGAAATGAAGTACATGCAAACTTATATGGGTTTTAGCACATATAACTTTAGCGAATACTTAAAAAACCAATACGATGATCAGAAACAGAACAAGCTAAAATCGAACACAAAACTGAGCCAGGACATACAAAAAACAAAAGAGGTAATGCATAATTACGGCTAAAGACACAGCTGGATCATTTTATGCCAAATGTCCCAGCCAATTTGAAACCATCTCAAATGTATTCGAAAAACTCGTGCTGCATTGAAAATAGTGAACTTCTGGAATATTTAGGAGAGGGAAAATATTTGGTCACGTGGCTGCCTTTTGAACTTCCTGGAATGTCGTCTAGGTGTTGTATGTGAAAAATTTTATTTTAAAAGCACCGCTCCTTCTTTCTATACGAAACTCGGTCTACGTGTTACGTAACAAGAGTTTAATTTGGGCTAGTTGGTTCATCGTGGTTGTGTGCTAGTTACAGCGCGACAACTTAAGGAAGAGACAGAAAGGACCGGAAAGAGCACCGACTGTCAACTGAATTTAATGAATGTGCTACGAGCGCTTTTATACGGAGTATAAGAACCGTGCTCATGCGCGACGACACGTGTGACCTCAACAAAATAATCTCAACTGAAAAGAGAATACTCCCTCTCGGAAAGGATAACTGAACGTGTAGTGATGCACTGATCATTGGTTTACCTGATAAAAAATACGTCTACAAACATTAAATTGGCATTAAGTAAACCTATTCTCGTTACGAATGGTGCAAGATTGACTATTCCTGTTGCTGTTTAGTACACACACTTTTCAAAGCTTGCAAGGGGTGGAAAACAACACGTTAATATCATATCTGCTGTCTATTTTTTAATTGTAACACATGTGATGTGGTATAACATGCAAAGGTTTTGGTCATTGTTTTTTTGTTGGTCCTGTCTTCTTTAACTTTACTTTCTGCAGGAGGGATTCGCAAACGGGTGTGATGATTCTATCGGTATATCGAGCATCTTTTAGTCTTTTAATCTGGTTTTTAAGCCTGACCTCACCCTTGTGTTAACATGAATTCAGAAGGGTGGCCTGAACATGTGGTATCAATTCCTCTTTTTACTAATTTTGGATGCCCACTATCAAAGGGCAGAACATTCTTAGCCCTCCTGGGCTGATAACACCAGCCAATACCCCAACAGCATCATCACACTCGTTTGCAAAACCCTCCTGCAGAAAGTAAAGTCAAAGGAAACAGGACCAAAAGAAAAACAGAATGACCAATGACCTTTGTATGTCACACGGTACTACGTACATAAGGTGTCTAACAATTTTAGGAAAAGAGCCAGCAGATATGAGATTGTTGTTTCCACCCTTTGCAAGCTTTCAAAAGTGCATGTACTTACAGCAACAGGAATACTTAATCTTGCACCATTCGTCACTAGAATAGGTTTACTGAATGCCAATCTAATGTGTATGAGATACCGCTAACACGTGGAAAAGTAAACATAGGACAAACTGGGCAATGCTTCAATGATCAAGCAAGACAGCATGCTTTAAATGTTAAAAAGGGCTATAGTAGTCTCATGGCCGGACACCGTAAAGAATGTAAGTGTAGTCCTGGGTTTCATAAAACACGGTTTTTGAAAAAAAAGCAAGCAGAAAAAATGAGAGATTTTAGGACTCTTTATCAGGAAGGCCAAGGATCAATGCATCAGTACACCTTCACTTATCTTTTCCGAAAAAGGGTATTCTTTTTTCGGTTAAAATTATTTTGTCATGGTCACACATGTGTTGTTGCAGATGAGCCCTGGTCTTGTGCTCAGTATAAAAACGTTGTGCTCAGTATAAAAAACGTTGTGCTCAGTATAAAAATTCAGTTGACAGCGCTCTTTCCTATCCTTTTTGCGATAAGATTTTTATTACAGAAAGAATTTCATTTTTTTACAATTTACCTTTATAATGATGAGTTTTCATTGTATCACAACATGAAGCAAATTGTATCTCAATACAGACAAAAATCACGATTTTGTGAAATTCCTGATATTTTCTCGTATATTTCAGCAGCTTGAGAGGTCTAAAGATATTTTTTTCTCAAAATATACCTTTTGTGGAGTAAGTATTCACTGCTCAGATATTCATACAAATAGCAATATTGCAATAAAAAATGCAAACGTAACACATTTTGGCTTTATTCTTGGAAGCGAATGTGGCAAAAAAATTGCATATTATTATTGAGCTTCAAATACCTTACAGAAGCACAATTACTTAACAGGTAGAACGAATTTGCTTTAGAAAAAATAAGCGGTAGTTTTAAAACGAAATTTTCCACAAACAGCACACAGACGGCATTATGCCAGAAAGTTATAAGCCAGCCATATGAACAAAACTTTTTTTTCTCGCTGAAATATTCTAGCAGTTCACTGTTTTCAACGCAGTAAGTCAGCACATATTTTTTTTAAAAACAATTCATATGGTCGCCAAAGTGGCTGGGACGTTTGGCATGGAATGGTCCAGCTATATTTAAGATAAATAACTTACACAAATAACAATATTTGTTCATCTACCATGACCACACTAGAAAAAGTTGTTCAGGCATTGTGACACTAAAATTTTCAGCGTCGTACTGCCTGAACAACTTCTTTGATAAACTCCAAACTCAAGCCGAGAAAAAGCCGCTCAATCAGGGTGGTTAATAAAGGCCTTGCTTGCGGCCGTAGACAAGGTTGAAAATATAAAAAAAATCCACTCATCAGTGCTGTACTCCTTCTTCGTCATTACTGACACGGAAGATTTTTCGGTTATCCATGTGGAGGTTCAGGAAGTAGGCTTGCTCTAGGCTGGGGCCGGGGTAGACTACGCAGGACGTCAGCGGCACCCTCTCATCCTGTAATAAGAGCAAATATGACTTCTCATAAAAGGATGTTCGTGCTGTTCTGGCAGCACCATATATAAAGAAAGTGTAGTGTGTATGCTTCGAAATGGCGTGTAATTGACATTACACTGAACTCGAAGCATACAACCCATACATTCCAATAACTTCGTATGATAAAGATAAGAGTTTTCCGGCATACAGCAAATTCCCGAAATGAGGTGAAGTGTAAGACTGCAGCTAAAAAATGGCACTTAGAAAAGCCTGAACTCAGCTAAGAATCAAATTCCTTCTAAGGTAGTGAGCCAGTGTGAAAAACACTTCATAAAGTACACCGTTCAGAACGTGTAGCATTAATCAAAACGCACTTACTCTTCATGTACAACCTACCTCTTCATGTACAAACAGTGAAGACATCTCTGCTTTCTCTTATACATGAGAACAAATGATCTTGGGCGTGGCACTTCCGAAGGGGTCTGCAAAAAAGTAAAAAATTTACTGACTTTAATCACGCCTCTAAGAATCTGAGGAATTGTTTAAAGTCACCAATAAGAGCCATTCTGGCTGCCTCTATAAGGGCATCAAAAAGGAACAATTTTTTCGTTCTTCCTACCCTCACAAGAAGCTCTGTGAATGGAATCTAATCCAAATTTGACGCTGTGCTTCCTATTTGCCTGCTTTCTAGACGTAGGGCTGCGAACATGTGTTTTGTGCACCTAATCTAGCACAGAAATTCGTCATCTATAATCTAATCATCTTAATTCATTGTAATTTGATAAAAGATGTGATAGTTCGTCCAGTTTTTAAAAAGTTGCGGGCCTGTAGTAGGCACTGCCTAGCACGTATGAAAGTATTTCTTTAAAAAATTTTGTTCAAAGCTTGCTTTCAGAAAAAGCGTCTGGCATATTTCGACAACCAAGCCCATCCTCTGATGGCAATCAGGGGCACGCCATAAGCGATTATTGACCACGGGACTTACAAACGTAACCCGTGCCTAAATACTCAGTCAAATACAATCAAGCACGTAGGAGCGCTTGAACGACACCGACGCGCGCGGACGCCGTCTACGTTGCAGCAGCCATGGCTTATGCTAGACATACCGCACATAGCTCCCACAGTCACGTATACTCTCTCGATTCTGTTATAACGCCGAACGTTATCGCAGATGAAGGCAAAGCCCGAAAACAGCAAACAGAAACGAGGGAAAACAACGCACGGCGATGGCCACAACAACGCGTCTTTGGAAGTCTGCTAGATCTTTCCCTGTTGCTGGTGACACTTGTCCTAAATAGCTTAAAAGAGCTGGGCGCACGTGCTGGGAGCATCGCGGCATATCAGCACCTCCAACTATACCGTCTTTAAGAAAAAAAAGCCATTTCGTACAGTGCGCCTCTGTACATAAATTTTTTTCTTTCTTTTTTACGCTTACACCTACAGAAGCACGTTGCACATTTGAATATTAATAGAAATGTTATAACGATGTAGCCCAAAGCACATCTTAAAACAATATCAATCACTTTGTGCAGTGTAGAGACAATTTGCGATCAGCAACTAATCCCGCCCTTGTTAAGTGATCACATCACTCATTGTATGAGTGATGCACGCACTAACACAACATCGCGCATAGCAGTGTGAACTCGTTAAGTCACACGTTTAATCGGGCATCTGCAACAGGCGCGCGATCGCATGCTGTTGTAAATGGCTGGCAGCCTACTTCGGCAGAGCTGCTGCAGGCGCTAGCGCTGTATGATTGCTACCTACGAAAACAGTACACTCACCGTTAACAGGCCCACGTTGTCCGCGTCCGCCGCTCCATGAATATTCCTTAATCCGAGCGTCACTTCGAACACGGTGTCATGCGTGACCACCAATTAATATGCGCCTGTTCACTAAAACGCACGCAGCGACCAAGACCCCAGACCAACGCAACGCATTTGAAAGACGATGAGACAGAGGGAGCAACGTTGAGAGAGAGGAGGAGGAGGCACTGGCTGCGGCGCCGCAGCTGTCGACGCAGGTGTTCGGGGACGAAACTATTCGCTTATCTACACCGCCGTTGGGGGGGGGGCAACGCTGGCCGGGGTGAGCGGAGGAGAGAGCAGCGGGAAACCCGCCAAGACGGCGCCGAAAGAGAAACGCTATGGCGCATACGGCGGACGGCCATTCGACGCGGAATGACTCCTTGTAAATGGCAACTCTCCTTCCAGCCAGTCGCACAGCGAGGCAGGTTATTTACCAGCCTTGGGTTCTTTGAGTATTTTGAAGGAATGCGATTGCAGTGGGCGAAAAATAGTGAAGCAAAACTTGCGGAAAACAAAGTGCACCATGGAATGGCCAGAAACAATAATTATTTCGTCCTTGGTGGCATTAGCGGGAGAGCATCGCTACACCTTTCTCCAGAGGAATTTCTTTTCGCATTGTCTGTGTCTGGCAATTCCGCGTATGGTACCGCAAAGACTGAATGCGCATTCGAAGCTGGATCAAATTATTCCACAGTCGCGGATGTTTAGCAGGCTTGTCACGCACCACGAAACGTGCCGAGGTTGTTATAACAAACTTTTTGCTGACCACACGATCAGCATATATTTCCATATGGTTGCCCAATCAGCTAGCTAAGCACCTGTAGCAAAGGCAGGGCATGTTCTTGTTAAACGTTGTTAATATAAACGATGGTTGTGCATAAGTGCAGTGACAGCTTTCCGTGTGAATTGGTCATAACCCAGGTTTTCGAGCGTAGAAGCGCCTCAGCGGACCTAATTAGCTACCACAGCAAGTTCGTAAGCAATGATGAGGTACGAAAATGTGCAGCTGTTTTCCATGTGCTGAAAAGTCCATGTACAGTGCGTTGACCACCGCCATTTCTTAAGCCACCTCCCATATAGACTCCCAGTCTGAACAGGTGTGGGACCTTAAACGCTAAGAAGCAGTGCCCCCCCCCCCGCACACACACACACGAAATTTGAGGGCGCACGGGCTGATACACACGCATACTTATTCACAGGCGCACACACATACACGTATACACACATACGGCAACACACACACGCGACCGTAAACGCACGCATGCATGGGCGTGCACATCTGCAAAGGCACGCTTAACACAAGCACGGACTCGCACATACACGCGCACACACACATGCACGAGTGTACACACAATCGCCCTTACACGCGAACACATGCGCAGGCTCACGCACACACACCCATACTCGGGCGAACATTATGTTCCTGTATATAATACACAACAAACATGTTGCTTATAACCAACGCTAAGGTGAGCTTTCGTAACGTGGATTGCAGTTAATTGCCATTATAGATGAAACGCGATTTGCTTCTGCTGGCATTCTGCTGTATTCGGAGAGCACCTTCACACATTCTAAGTCTAGGCCGTCATTTAACGCAAGGTCCACATATTCGTGCAGTAGCTACGCTGCTCGGCCACCAATCCGAAGGTCACGGGTTCGATGCCGGCCATGGCAGTCGAATTCAGATGGAGGCGAAAAGGTAGAAAGCCTGTGCAATGTGCGATATCAGCGCCCATTAAAGAACACCAAATGGTCAAAATCTCTAGAGCTTTCCACTACGACGACCCTCATAATCATATCGAGGTTTTTGAGACGTAAAATCCCAAATATTTTAATTATGTAATCTTCTTATGCTGCATATTCCATCTGATGAATCGTCACCTACACACTTCTCAGACACAAAATCACCCTTGGAGCCTATTTTAGGGTGCTATCGAGGCAAGCACCCAAACAAATGGGTGCTTTTTTTTTAATCGACCATTTATGGGTGGTAAATGGTGTTGCAAAGGGTGCTTTCTCATAATAGCACCCTTTGTACACCCTTTTGGGTGTAAAAATGTTTACTGTGTAGTTCACTATATTCATGGCACTGCGGCCCAACGCTCGCTAACCCTCTCTAAAACCAAGGAGGTTACGCCCAGCGGGTATAACGTAGCAACCTTTTCCTGTCAGATAGTGCTCAATGTACATGCCACTGGCATAATGGGAAATGAGAGACAGGAGAATTCGACTTTTACTTTCTTACGGCTTGCGCTTGGTGTGTACTTCCCATCTTTAACAACCTCGAGTTAATGGTATGCACTAGTTCATTGTATTCATGGCAATGAAACTATACGCTCGCTAAAGCTTCCTAAAACTAAGGAGGTTACATCCAGCGAGTATAACGTAGCAACCCGTTCTTGTCAGATAGTGCTCAATGAACATGCCAATGGCTGTTAATGGACAATGAGAGACAGGAGAATTCGGCTTTTAGTTAACGCGCACAGCACGATGTTTTTAATGTTCAACAAAGCACAGGAGAAATCTCCCACGGGCACCACCTTGCAGGTCAAATTGTAACACTTGATACACGCTTTGACCACGACTACGAGGGACGAACGGGTGCCGCTTTGAGGAGCTTCGCCCCTAAAACGACGCCTTTACGGCGGACCGGAAGGGACTTTGACAGAAAAGTCATCTGCTACACGCTCGTCGAGCACGCACATCGTGGACGCGCCCCTTAGTGTGTGTGTTTTTAGGAGTGGGATATCTTTTTTTCGTCTTTTTTTCGTTGACGTACCTGCACTACAAGCACCGCTAACTGCTCGGCACCCCACGAAGGTCATCAATGAAACTGTCTCTTGCGTCCGTGTGCTCCCACGCCTGTGACTAAGCGCTCAGATGGTGCCACTAGTAGATGTCATTGTGCGACCAAAGCTTTCCTATGCGGGACTTGCCTCCGATTGCACCACAACTCCTTCTAAACTGATTGACCATCGCCAAACCTCCTTTCCGTGTGCCCTAAGTCAGAACCTAGTGGTGCGCCCTCACAATCTAGCCGAGTGAAGGACTGCTGATGATCGCCCAATTTACTTCAAGTGCCACCGTATTGGGCACGTGGCCCGCTGTTGTAACATATGGTGGATTTTGGCGTAGGCGTCTTATGGGTAAAACCATCGACCAGAGAGGGATCATGGACGTTGTTGCGACCGGCCTTTGCAGGAACCGGAGATCCGGGCAGAACGTGCAAAGGCAGTAGGAAGGTGAACATTACAGAAAGTTTATTTACAGTATGTACAAGTTTATTTACATTACAGAAAATTTATTTACAGTATGTACTTCTCCTGGAATGAGGCGCCGTCGCACTGGTCTAGTGGCTAAGGTACTCGGCTGCTGACCCGCAGATCGCGGGTTCAAATCCCGGCTGCGGCGGCTGCATTTCCGATGGAGGCGGAATTGTTGTAGGCCCGTGTGCTCAGATTTGGGTGCACGTTAAAGAACCCCAGGTGGTCGAAATTTCCGGAGCCCTCCACTACGGCGTCTCTCATAATCATATGGTGGTTTTGGGACGTTAAACCCCACAAATCAATCAATTAATCAATCTCCTGGAATGAGCCGGGTGGCTATTAAAAAGGGAACGTTTTACTCAGATCCGTAGATCGGCGAATGGGCGCAGATTGCATTGTCCAATCACGTGTCACACACAGACTGCGATCGTGTCGCGTATACACGGCTAAGTAAACGTCCATTATTGACGCGTAGTCACTGCACTACAATGTTGCACCGACGTGGCTCTTCCTTGTCGTGTGTGTGCCGTTGGGCGAGGGGTTCTAAGCTCAGAAGAGTATATATCAACCGGGCCGCTACGAAGAAGCTCCAAAGGGCCAACTGAACTGCTCGCGGAATTAGTGGGGCGATTTGTGGCGGCTGCCACTGTCTCATCCAAGGAAAATTTTACTACCACGCAAACACTTGTCGTCGTCTCGTGACACGGCTTAGGGCGTCGGTTGACGCCACGCGTCACCTTCCGGCTAGGAAGGACAATACATGGCGGACATAGGCCAGCAGCCACTCGGATACTTCTTTGGGGTATTTATTTAGCGCAGGTCAGTTTGTGTGTAAAGAAAAGATACTATGCAGTCAAGGAGGCGAAAAACAGACAACCGTGTGAGCGCTAACTTCTAACATTTGTTTATTGCGTATCTTTACAACAAATTCTGCAGTTCCTTCCACGTGACACCACACACAAGACAAACCCGTACACCTGTGACTAGGCACACCACCAAGAATTCTATTTGTGATTCAATTTCAGATTAACAATTCTATACTAATGCTTCACAGCACGTGCTCCAAAAAACTGAGCTGTTTTTGAGATAAGGCCACCGATGGCGTACTTACACACAGCTTCACAAATTTAGCGATTTAATTAGCCTCAATAATTTCCTGTGGCAAATGGTTACGATTGCAGTCCAAGATGACACACTGACCAAAAAATGGAGTGCATCCACAAGTCTTACAATTCATAGCCAGGAAACCACCACAAGAAAGCTTGTTTTTTACATCGCAAGAGCGGTCGCGCAAGCGGTCATTAACACGCTTACCAGTCTGCCCAATGTAAACCGCGTCACCTGACAGTAGGAACATGTACACAACAGCTACGACGCATTCAACAACTTAGTTACATGTTTTTTTCCACAGGTGCGTTGTATCTCTTTTTCGGGTTTCGTAAGCTTACATGGACAGCTTAGTTTGTCTGGAGCAGAGAACAACACGCGGACATTTTCTCTCAGGGCTATTTTTTGGAAGTGGTAAATCTGATGTACACACGGAATCAAACTGGTTTTCCCAGCATCAAGCTAACCATTCGTCTGCGGTGGTCCCCGCATGCGTAGACCATTCAACAGGCACTCATGCAGCTACCGACACCTGCACCAACACTGGGTAGCCTGTGAAAGTAATCGCTTGCTTTGTCTTGCAAAACTAGCGGCCATAGTATGACGACATGAGTTCAAGAGGGCATTTATAAAACATAACCCTGCAATCCCTAACTTAATTAGCTTTGAATGCGTCAAATCGTACTGCAAGAGAGGCTTTTCCGACCGCGGTTCATAGCACGAGCAAGTGTGTTCAAACGAACAAGACAGACGAAGGTAAAGAAAGCGGATTGTGCCTTCTGGCGGTATTTCGTACGTCACTTCAAGTGGTGCAAGGGACTCCTTAAATATTGGCAGAATTCCTGCAGCCTGCGCCTCAATCTCAACTGAAGAACACACAATAAAAAACAATAAATCGTGCACATACCGAAAAACCTTTCGCACCTTCGTCTGAGCGAGCTTATTAGACAGCAAAACATCAACACGGGCGGGAAAAAAATCGCTCACTATGGATGCAATGCACGATCATATGCATACCCCCGTTTTCTGTAGATGAGCAGCGTCGTCCAATTTGAATAAAGTTGATACGAGATAAAAGTGTAAAATCTCTAAATATCACTACTAGATATCAAGGCGTCATTCTGGAACCTTATGGCACCATATTCATCAATGGACCGTTCCACTACTTCGACCAGGTCTTTATGAAGAACCGAGTAGAAAAGATCTTTGATATCAATGAAAAATGCTTCGTAACCTTTCTCAGCGCTAGTTACTAAAAACTGATTATTTCATCCCAGTTACTCATCCGGAAGGGGTCTTTTATGGACCATCACTTAAGCTTGGCTTGTAAAAACAGTGCTACTGGCTTCTGCCAGGAGTCATATTCTGACACAACAACCCTTAGGGAAACGTCAACTTTATAGGTTTTCGCACTGAATTGAACCAACAGGTGGTTTCTTTTGCTGTTTGATGACTTCTCTAATTTAACGAGGTTGAATCTGATGACTTCTCTAATTTAGCAAGGTTGAAGTTCTTGCATAACTTAATAGCTGAGGACTTGACCTTGCTTAGTGACAAGTCATGGTACCGCTTGAAGACTTTGTCAATGGCCTAGCTGAATTTTTTACAAAACACCCTTATAGAAAGAACACAGAAGCCACCTTCCTTATCAGCTGGTAGCACACATAGAGAATTGTCCGTCAGGTAGTCAGCGACGCGATTAACAGAGAGTTTCCGGCGTGCTACCTTAGAGCGGGCAACCACGTCAACACCATCAGAAATAAGACGTCAAAATGCTTCCTTTGTCGCATACTTTGACACCTGCCTCACGAAAATCAACAGTTCTTCGGGTCTTCTCTTGGTTTCTACAGTCAATTCAGGACTCAATGACAGAGCATAATGAATGTAGCCCGGAGGGTTAACCTGCTCCGTCACGTGCACACGGTTGCGGTGTTCGCGAAATTTCTTTGGCAGAAGGCTCTTGAGCTGTCTCAAGCATACCTGCCACTCAACTTCTGTCTTCTGGATGATCAGGCGTAAAAAAGTGCGCTGGTTTAGGTCCAATGACGAGGGATTCGTTTCTATGCGTAACCGCGTGAAGAGAGGTTGCCGATATAGTCTTGCGTGCTTGTGAAGCTCTGATTTCAGGATCTTGCACACTTTTGCGATGTGCCCCGCAGAAGAGACAAAGCCACAAAAGAGAGCGCCCAGTTTATATAGAACAATTTTTCGGCGGACACAAAGGCCAGTGAACGAGCTTTGCAAACTAAAAAGGTGATGAGCGACACGATGCCGTAAGTGTCCTGAAGGTAGGTTAGAAAAGGGCCCGTCGAACTAGAAATGAAATCGACAAGTGCTGCTGACTGGGCACGTTGGTGCATCATAAAAGTATATTTTTTAGCGCAGCTCAGTTTAAGCGCGAAAGAAAGGTACTATGCAGTCACGAAAGGGAAAAAACTGACGACAGTGTCAGCGATAACTTCCAACATTTGTTTATTGCGTACCCAAACAACACATTACACAGCTCATTCCACATGACATCACACACATGACAAGACCGTACACGTATGGCACAGCACGCTATCAAGCACACAGTTTTTTTATCATGCATTAACTCGCCCAGTCAGCAGTACTTGTTTGAGGATCAAAAAACACGTACCACTACCTCATCGGCCTGTGCCAGGTATTCGCGTTACCCTCATAATGAAATACCCACGCAAATGAGTGTCTTCCTGAAAGCTTCGTGTGTATAGAATTTTGCGATTTAGAAACGCGTTGCCTTGCGTCTGTGAGCCCTGTCAGTACTTTTGTTCAGCTGATTTCTGCTTTGTGATTAAGTGCACACAGACCTCGGCGCTGTATATGACTCCGCGTCAGTGACCTTGTCGCTGGCTTCACTTCGAAATGAGCAAGTGGTCTTTTGTCCCAAATACAAGTCGGGGTATTGGATTTGCACGAAGCGTGTGTCGCTTTTCAAGGCTCCGCAAGAACCAGAGCGCTTAGATAAGTTGAAAGCTGGCGGAGCCTTGCAGCCTACTGACCATATGTGCGCGACACATTTCCCTGAAAACTTGATCTCTGCCGCATAACATAGAAAATAAAAAAAACCATCCTGTTACAGGTACCAAAGAAAACGACGCTCTCTTCAAATGCTAAGCCTGTCATCTTACCGGGGTGGCCAAAATACACGACCGTGCAAAAAAAACCAAACAAGAAAAAAGAGGAAAGCTCAGCGAAAACACATGGCGCTACTGCTAACTTCTTGGAAGCGACGGGGCCAAATGGTTCAACTGCATCTGAAGTGCCTACCATAAGCGTTGAAAGAACACTAAACTTATTGTGCGTTGAGACAGTTTTTCCACAGCATGGTAATCAGCATGCACGCATGCAAAAGGTAGCACATTCACTTCAGCTGTAACAGGACTCCTCCACGCAATGAATGGGATGCTTTCAACACGAAAGTGATAGTGTGGGCCTATGCTTTACCGACTGAGTTCTTCATCACGCAGGAAAAGTTATTTCTGTGTTTTAAATTGAGATGCCACATTTTTGAGCTGCCACATCTATGCCTATTTGGACGAAGCAAAATAGAGTAACCAGTGAACATATGTTATCGTACATACCAATTCTGTGATGCAGCCGGCGTGAATATAATTAGTTCTCCATGCTTGATGTGTTCAAGTCAGATTTTCTCATTTTTAGATGTCTCTAGCGTTCATTGTCACCGTATTGCAACATTGAAGGCGCATTTCCTGACAACGGTACTTACGACACAAAACCTTTTAATTGTGAATTTGAAGGCCTTAGATATTGCCAGGTTCTATTTCTCAAGCTTTGTTATCGCCCCAAAACACTACACAATTCTCAGCGCAAACCGCGCCTGCAGTTTTCGAGAAGCTTCCGGTCTTTAGTAGATCATTTCGACAAGATCACGCCCACTCTGCGAACTGTACAGATTATTCTGGAACCTACGCCACCACCAGCTATAACGCTAGAACATTCGATGGCAAGAGTATAAATGCCGACGCCTTTCGCCGCTTGCCAGTTGTTGATCGACGGCCGATGCTCCGGTCGCCGATCAAGCTGTCTCGTCTCGAGTCCTCGCGCGAGACCCGGGGTCACGTCACGCGGATGTGGACCCCAGGTGTTCAAGTCAACAAAAGAAGTCTACGCGGCACCGGCGTCTTGTACGCGCGACCGCCGCCCCTGGGTCTCGGGCCTTGCTGCCTGTAGCCCACCTACCCCATGCCAGGAGGAGGTGCAAAGTCCCCGGTTCACGCCCGCCGTCCCGGAGTCCCCCTGCGGTGCACCTGGTACCACCAAGACCTGCGCGGCACCCGCCTCGGCTGAGCCGCTTCCTACCAGAATGCAGCTCGACTGCACGTTACAAGTCACCCACGAGCCACGCCCAACCGGCTGCTTGCGTTGTCCGCCCACCAGAATGGCCACGCCATTTGAACTCCTCGAGAGGGAGAATTGTTTCATGTTTTCCGCGCCCGAAGGCGATATCTCTGTCGATGAGTGAATTGACGCAATTGAAGAGACAGCTGGTGACGACAGCGTATTAGTACTGCAACATATGGGGGGCGCGAAATTTCTTGCCTGCACCCGCAATGCTGGCCAGGTGACGATGCTAATGGTGGCGGAAGGATTTGAAGTGAACGGGGCGAGGGTGCCAGTAGAGGCAGTCGGGCCGCCAGTTACATGTGTGAACGTTTACCGTTACCCCGCTTTTCTATCAGACGAGGCCCTTAGAAATGCCTTAGCCCAGTTTGGTAAAGTGAAGGGCATTACGTTCGCCACCCTAGCCACGCGCCAGACCAAGTTAAACGGGGTACGTGTGGTTAAAATTGAGATGTGTCGCCCAGTCTCCAAGTTCATCACTATTGAGGGGCACAAAGTCATGTGCGAGTACAGAGGCATGCGCCGGGTGTGTGCGCGTTGTGGTGAAGTCGGGCATATGGCGACTGCGTGCACCACGGCGTACTGTAAGCGGTGCGGCACCTTCGGCCACGATACTGAGGGCTGCTCGGCAGACTGTAAGCGTTTCGGGGGTCACCACGGAACACGCGAGTGCTTTCGTAAGCGCTTATACGCTTCGGCCGCCCGCGGCTTCCCCTCGCTGTCTGAATCCGCTTCGTCGCACTCTCAGTCAAGCGGCCCCGCCTCTGCCAGAGCAAATAACTCGCCGCGTATGCAGGTCCTTACGTCCAGATCTGCAGCTCGCACAACCGAGAGGGGATCCCTTTCCGGGGACCGCGACTTAGACTCCGATCTGACTTTAGGCAGTGGCATGGGCGATCCGTCAGCCAGGGGGGGGGAGAGGCCCGGGAGTTTTGACGAGACTACCACCAGGTCGACTGAAACAGAGTCGAGCGATATCGAGACGGGTTCGGCGCAATCGTCCCCCCCTAAGCCGCCTCCACCCTCGGCGAGTCGGGATGACTGCGGGAATTCGCTGACCGCGGCTGAAGCGACCCCCGAGTCCAACGAGCAGGGAGAGGCCCTCCTCGCTTTATTCCACACACCTGTCAATGTCCGGGCCCCAGTGACCAGCCTGGCCTTGGAGGCCGGCACCCAAGACTCAGCCGGCGACGACGCCCCCATAAAAAGCAAAGGGTATTACTTTCTACCCGGCGACAGCGAATGCGACCATGCTGCACCGACTTCCTCCCCCGCCTCCGATTCAGCACGCCCAAGCCGGAAATCGGACGCGAAAACTGGACAGATCGCCACTGGGCTCGAGCAGAGAGCTCGCTCGCGCTCACGAAGACGCCCTGATGACGATAAGCGGTATCTGGGTTATAGGGCAGCCAGGAAGGAGGCTCGGCAGCGTAGACCCGGGCCAGTAGACCAAAGCAGTGATAGCGACGCTCCGCTCCACCACACGCGAAGGCTCAGAAGCTCGAGAAAGACGGTGTAGGCAAAAGGGAACCACCCCCCAAGCCCCGAGACGCACGTCACTGAAGCGGCGCACCTGCCCTGTCGGCTTCACGGCCCTTTTGCCTTCCTCTCGTTCGCTCTGGCCGCACTATGTCCAACTTGCCTTCCCTTCTCTTTCCGCCCCGCCGCGGTGGTCTAGTGGCTAAGGTACTCGGCTGCTGACCCGCAGGTCGCGGGTTCGATTCCCGGCTGCGGCGGCTGCATTTCTGATGGAGGCGGAAATGTTGTAGGCCCGTGTACTCACATTTGGGTGCACGTTAAAGAACCCCAGGTGGTCAAAATTTCCGGAGCCCTCCACTACGGCGTCTCTCATAATCAAATGGTGGTTTTGGGACGTTAAACCCCACAAATCGATCAATCATTCTCTTCTCTTTCAGGTGCAGCACCCTCCTCACCCCTTTCTGTCAGCACGCGGCTGTCGCCTATCTTGCTCGGTGCATTCCCTCACCCTTCTTGCCTTCTCCCCTCCAGGGCTTGGCATCGCGCCCAATCGGCGGATGACGGTCACGCTGCTTGCTAGCCTCGATACTTCCCGCGTTTTGTTTTCTTCTTTTTATGGTATTTGATGGCCTTTTTGAAATTGGCTACGTGGAATATTCGAGGGTTTAGAGATAGGGCGAAACAAGCAGCCATCCTAGGTTTCGCTAGGAACCAGAACATAGACCTCCACTTTATTCAAGAGGCGAATTTCCGAACGCCGCTGGATGTGGTCAATTTCCGCCGAGATCATCAGACCGACGCCTTTTTCTCTTTGGCGACCATGAGAGCATGCGGGGTCGGAGTAATAATCGTATCGGGCAGATTTCGATCAAAATCCCATTGTATTTTTGGGGCAAATGGTCGGTACATAAGGATTGACAGTTTCTTCGAAGGCAAAAAGATACGCATTGTGAACGTCTATGCCCCCGTGACAAGAAAAGATACGAATAAGTTCTTTCAAGAGATGCACGAACTCCTCCTAGAGCCCATTCCCCACGTACTGGTCGGTGATTTTAATTGCGTGGTAGATTCTAACCGGGACGTGAGGATGCCAAGCCAAGGAAGATGAACCTACAATGCAAAAGAGTTGGTGAAAACCTTTCGGCACCTAAACCTCTCGGACATATGGGTACACCTCTATAAAGACCGCTTTGTGGCAACCCGTACCTCAAGATCAGCAGGAAGTAGAATAGACCCGATGTACTTTCCGGACCTCCTCCTCCCTTTGGTTGAAGGATGCGAAGTACTCGCGCTCCCGGCCAATCTGAAAGAGAAGACGGATCATGCCCCGCTCTTCACGATGGTAAAGAGATCCCCCGGCCCGCACTCTGATAACAATAGCTGGAGAATAGACGCTGAGCCACTGAGAGATGAAATTTGCGTAGAAAACTTGAAAGCTGCCATCAGCGCATCAGCAGAAAATGCCGGACATATTACCCCCCCCCCCCTCTGTGGGATCCACTTAAGGAAGAATGGAAGGCCCTGTTACAAACAGAAGGCAAAGCCAGAAAACGACGTCATACACAAAAGATGAAAGAACTTCTTCACCGAATGCAGATCATCAAGGCAGCTGACACGTTGACCTCATGTACAACAGAGTACCTGACCTCGCTCGAGAAGCAATAAAACCAACTCCTCAGAGATACCATAAGGCGACCTAGAAGTGAGCATGGACTGTTGGGCAAGGCGACCATAGTTGACGTAAGGGAAGTACGTGGAAATGGCTGTTTGCGAATTACAGAGGCAAAGCGCTTAGACGGTTCTGTAACCGACGACCCAGCAAAAATGGAGAACATCTTCAGAGAGTACTTCAGCATACAGTTCCAAGACACCGAACCAATAGACACCAATCGGGGACCAGACCATGTCAAAAAACTTTGCAAACATCTGCAGCGAATGCGAATTAAGGAGGAGGAGGAGCCAGCAACCCTTAGCGCTGAAGTCTCCCCTGCAGAGCTTCACGAAGCCATAAGAAGCATGACCCCCAATTCTGCCCCAGGCGCTGATGGTCTGACTGCAGCCTTCTATGTGACTTTTCTCGAAGTTCTCGAAGAACCCTTGCTCGCGATGGTGAATGCGATCTTCAGGTCCTTTAAAAAACCCGACTCCTTCGGAGTGAGTAAAATTCTCCTACTACAGAAAGAGGGTGCACAACCAAACGAGTCCACAGCGTGGCGTCCATTCACGCTTTTGAACACCGATTACAAGCTGGTAGCCACTATACTGAACAACAGGCTCAAGCTCTTGTAACCAGACATCATTAGCCCGTACCAAACGTGCGCGATTCCAGGAAGTTCGCTTTTTGCGAACCTCACAGTGATCCGTGACTCTTTCGAATACGCGACGGCAAGAGGTTTCAATGGTGTTTTTGTTTCCCTAGACCAAGCTAAAGGTTTTTGACAGGGTACGACACCATTACCTCTTCGACGTGATGCAGGAGTTTGGCTTACCGGCAAGTTTTATAAAACTGGCAAAAAATTTGTACGAGGACCTAACCTGCACCGTTGTGATAAACGGAGTCACAACGCTGGCATTCAAGTATAGCAGAGGCATAAGGCAAGGATGCCCATTGGGCCCGACCTTTTTTGTCATGTCGTGCGAGCCGCTGATTACAAGTGTTATTGCGCATGAAGGCATTCGGGGCTTCCCACTGACGGGCCAGGAGCAGGTGAAAGTGCTGGGATACGCGGACGACATTTCGCTGTTTGTTCGGGATGAAAGCAGCCTCCAAGCCTTCAGTGCGACGTTCACAAGATACGCGTCGGCATCCGGAGCGGCGATAAATTCGGACAAGAGCAAAGCGATGCTATTTGAAACTTTCCCCAGCGAAGCCCTAGGAAACATTGAAGTGGTGTCTATCGTTAAAGTACTGGAAATCTACTTCTCCAGTGAAGGGGTAGCACCAGCCGCGTGGCAGAGACCTCGAGAGGGCAAAGCAGGCAGCCGACTGCATTCGCCTCCTAAACCTCACGTTACGTGAAAAAGCGCTGGCAGCAAGGACCACCGTTTGCGCGTTTGCGTTCTATGCCAGTAGGGTAGCGGTGATTCCTAGGAAAACCGCGAGCCAACTGAACGCCGTGATCACCGATTTGCTATGGGAAGGGAAACCAGCACTAGTCAAGCGACAACTACTTCAGCTACCTGAGGACAAAGGTAGCCTCGGCCTCCCACACGTACAAATGACCAGCCAAATACTGGCCCTCAAGATCACCCGCACGCATTATTACGCAGCGAGTTACGTTGGGAAGAATCTAATCAACTACTGGACAAGCACCATCACGCACTATCTGGAAAACCACAAACACACTGGCCCACGCTCGGAAGCGCCCTCACACATTTACAGGATGGTGGACTACGACAAAGATCATAGAAAAAGAAGCCCGGAACTACGACATTGACGAGGACCCACCCGCCCGAATCGTCGAAGCGATAACAAAAAAGCAGTTGTCCGAAGAAGAAGGAGCAGATCAGGTTGGTCTGTGGGGTTTAACGTCCCAAAACCACTATATGATTATGAGAGACGCCGTAGTGGAGGGCTCCTGAAATTTAGACCACCTGGGGTTCTTTAACGTGCACCCAAATCTGAGCACACGGGCCTACAACATTTCCGCCTCCATCGAAAATGCAGCCGCCGCAGCCAGGATTCGAACCCGCGCCCTACGGGTCAGCAGCCGAGTACATTAGCCACTAGACCACCGCGGCGGGGCAAGAAGGAGCAGATCAAAAGCCTAGGACTGTGCAAACAAAAAAGCAATAAGTACCGACCGCGCGATGTACATGACTACGAGTGGAAGCGCAAGTGGCAAGTTTTGCCCATGAGACATCGCCTGCACCGTTTCGGCATCACGCCGAATAGCCAGTGTCCTAATTTCCGCGCTGAGGAAACAATATCCCACGCGTTGTTAGAATGCAGGGGTGGCCAAGTCGGTATGACGCCTGGTTGCGAGGTGCTTCAGCATCCGCCCTCCCCCGGGCCTCGAAAGAAATAGGGGCTGCTTCACAAGGCTAGTGATTGCCATCACACTCTTTGTTATTTGGAAAAGCCGGTGCCTTGCTGAGGTAAAGAACACCCCAGTGAGAGCGGCCTACCCAGCACTAGCCATGATCAGGCAGAAAATAGTACAGTACTTGGCCAAGCAACTGGAAGCTGGCGGGGAGGACCAGTTCCTTCGCCGCTGGCTCACAAAGTTTTTTTTTCGTCAGAGGTGCGAAACTCCGTACCCCCATAATCCCCTACTAACCCCTTCTTCCCAAAACATTGTGTTACAAGTGTATGTATAGCGCCAGTCGAAGTATTGCAAACATGCCTATCCGTGTTCACGATCTGGTGTATATATATGTATATATAATTGTAGATATATATTTGTGGTTTTTTTCGAATGTATGCGTAGTTTAGCACAAACTTATATATATATATATATATATATATATATATATATATATATTGTAAGCATCATTACTCATTCCATCTTTTCATCTGTACATATTCATCATCACCCCTCCAGTTTAGGTTGTGGGGCACATACTCGAGACAATAAAGAAGAGTCTTGCGGGTACTGGACGCCATCTTACAAGTGGTGGAGAGTGCTGCCCGGTTCCCGCGTCCTCTCGCGCTCTTGGACCACCCCAGCGTCTTTAGAACATGTAGCGCCATCATCACTATCATCATTTCTTCATCACCGCGCCGCGCCTCTCGCGCAGCTGATGCTAGCTCGTGCTGCGCGAGATTTAGAACGATTTTCTGGCCTGGACGCTGGTAGCCAACGTGGCTCCGCTTCAGGCCTGCAATAAAGTGGCGAGATCGGCACGGCCCTATCGGCCGCCTTCGACGTCATCTCACGTCTCTCTCTCTCTTCTCTCGCCGCTACATTGGTGACCCGGAGAACACGCCCTTCGCCGACCGGCCCGCGGCCATTTTCCCGCAACTCTGCCCGCCAGTGCCGCCGTTCCAATCGACCTACCCCAAGGTATGGTTCATGCAGCTCGATGCCGTTCTGGCGCTGAATGGCGTCACGGACCAGCCCCAGATGCACGCCATTCTTCTCGACGCCCTTCCGGTAGAGTTGCACCATCTCGCTGCCACTTCAAGCACCAGCCCGCAGCCTTACGATGCCCTCTGCACTGCGGTGCTCGCCCGCAGCGGCAACACATACCGTCCGCTTCCGTTTACCCGCACCAGGCAGGTTTCCCCGGCGTCGCAGAGCAAGGTACGAACCGGTCCGCAGCCCTCCATTGACCGCTACCTCGGTACCCCGGCTTCGACTACTTCTACACCTGATCCAGTCGCAGAAACATCCACTCCTGCACCTGATCACGACCGCGAGGTAGAAGACTCCCCCACTGCGACTGACCTTCCCTCCGCGAGGTACATTCCTTCAGAGCCCCCGTGCGGAGCTTCATCACACGTACCTGCCACCTGCATGTTTTCCACGAAAGCGACGGCACACGACACCGTGGCCCTCGCCGTTTCCGCGACCACCAGCTCAGACGTCTCGGCCTCCTCCTCGCCGCAGCTGCTGGTCAGCTCCTCGACGGTGCCCCCTGCCGCTCCGCCACCTGCCACTGGTGGCAGCAATGTCCTGCCGGGTGCCTCGCCACATTCCACTCGCACCTCCCCGGCCAGCAGCCGACCACCCTCGGCGTCCCCGCTCCCCGCCCCTGTCCCTGTCTCTGTTTCGTGGTCTACGACGGGCCCCAGCGCCGTGCCTTCGTGGAGCCAGAGCCTGCCCTCATCGTCGGCGTCGACACCGGCAACCACCAAAGCAACTGCCACCGTCGCCCCTCTGCCCGTGGCGCCGCAGCAGGCACCTGCGTCGAGACCCGGCGTCGCACAAGCAGTTTCGGCCAGCCCCAGTCCTCGCACCTCTGGTGCCCCCCGGCTCATCCAGCCGAAACAGCCACAGATCCTGCCGAAGCTGTCGAGCGGCAGCGCGAACATGACGACGCCTTCGGCAGCGGCGACCACCCGGTCCCAGTCTCCCCGGGCGGCCCAGCACAAGGCCACACCGCGGCCCGCGCCTGTACCGGCGCCGCAGCCTGCGACCACGGTGCAGCGTGGAGCCGCGATGGGGCTCAACACGGGGAGTCCGCTGCTCATCGGGAACCCCGCGGCAGCGCAGCCGGGCATGTTTCCGGCTGGACCTGCGCAGGGCACTTTCCTGCTGAACCAGTACATTCCGGGCCTGGGGCCAAGGCCCAACATCTTTCTGGCACCGCCACGCATGATGTCGCCCCCCTCGTTTGCCATATTCCCGGGACAGCCACTGACGCTGCAACAGTGCAACAGCTACAGGCCATGCTGCCCACGCAGACCATGCTGGCCCAGCCCACACTGGGTGCGTTCCAGACAGACCAGCACCAATCCCTGGTGCATATACCGACGTTCACCCAGCCGCAGATACTGGCGCATGACCACCATCACCACCACCACGACCACCATCATGGGGCTCTGTCGGGACCTCTAATCTCGACAGGCGGCAGTATAGTGTCCTCTGCACCCAGCCCCAACATTGTCACCCACCATCCTGTCATGACCTCGCGACAAACGGTCCACTCTAGGCCTGTCCGACCAGGTCACCGTGAGACCCGCTTGTCGGCTACCACAGCAACCCGGCACTTCCTCCTGCGTCCTCTGCGCAACTCCCAGTGTCGCCTGCCAGAGGCCGCTGCCTACTGATGGCCCATAAACGTTGACAACCTGGACTGGCCAAAGAACACTTTATGGATTGCCGTTCATGTATATAGCATTTGTCACTCTCTTTCTTTTTCACATGCCTTCAAATCGCGCAAAGCGCTAGGGGGGAGCCCTGTAGCGCCATCATCACTATCATCATTTCTTCATCACCGCACCACGCCTCTCGCGCAGCTGATGCTGGCTCGTGCTGCGCGAGATTTAGAACGAGCTTCTGGCCTGGCGGTTTGGACGCTGGTAGCCAACGTGGCTCCGCTTCAGGCCTGCAATAAAGTGGCGAGATCGGCTCGGCCCCATCGGCAGCCTTCGACGTCTTCTCACGTCTCTTCTTCTCTCGCCGCTACAAACACATCCCTAGAGCTCCGTTCAGGCCGCCGCTTAAACGACCTGGGTTCGGTAATGTCGCAAGCCAACCAGCCCAGCGCAGCAGCTGCGCCACCGCTCCCACTGCCAAGAAACCCTTCTCACCTGGTCACCAGCCCTCAAAAGGATCCTCCGCTGTTCGCAGGGTTTCCGGGTGAGGACGTGGAAGACTGGCTCGAGGAGTATGACCGCGTGAGTGCCATCAACAACTAGGATGAGCCTGTGAAACTCACCCACGTTGCCTTCTACTTGAGCGGCGTCGCAAAAAACGTGGTTTTTAAACCACGCTACCAATTTTTTGACATGGCTCACCTTTATGCGCCAGCTCCACCAGATTTTCGCCAACCCCTCAGTGCGCTCGGATATTGCCAAGTGTCACACAAGTCCCGTTAATTAGTGAGGCGATCGCCGGGCTAATTCCAAGGGCCGAAGTATCGGCCCCCCGAACCGCACCACGAAAGCGTGGACAATTTAGAAGTGGTCCTTTTTGCGCGCCAGCGGACGCCGGCTGTGCCCAAAGAACAAGTCAGAGCCGAGAGTTGATAAACCAACAAATTTATATTCTCAATAATTGCAGATCAGAAAAACAATACACAAATATGCTCACTCCACAATAGCTGAGTACAATATGTCACTGATCAAACAACGAACTACACAGTACAATTAGCCACAGTCGATCAACGGACACAGACAACAGTACACACTACAATGCAGTCGCATGCATTGAACAACCAAGACACTTAAAGGCTAAAGAGACAGAAAACCCATTCATTCCAAAGTCCTTGGAACAAAGGTCTGAATGATACTCTTCTGAGAATCACTCACTCAAAGTCCAGCGTTGCTGTCGTTCCGCTGCCCCCTCAAGTTTCTCTTCCAGGAAACCTCGCATCCTCAAATGGCCACTCTCCAAGCTTCAAACATGTTCGCCAGAAACACGTCGGCTTCACATACGCAGCTGTTGCCACGAGTCTTCACTCGATAGCGGTAAACTCACGCTCTTGCCTGTAGCTCGAGCCTTCACCCCTCAGGTGGAAATCCTCTTCTTCTCCTGCTTGGTCCCAACGGACAAAACCTTCGCCGACTACACGGCGGAATCCCTACGCGCTCTGGTGCTAAGTTCCGTCTTCTTCTGCTCTGTCACTACGGACAGAACCTTCGCCGACTACACGGCGGAATCCCTAAGCGCTCTGGCGCTAACTTCCGTCTTCTCCTGCTCTGTCGTCTCGGCCGCTCAATTAAATACCTTCCACGCGAGATTCCAGAAGGTTCTCGTCATTTCGTCGGCGTGATTCGCCGCGAAGGCTGGGGACAGGGCGAGACGGTTCGACTGCCCTCCGCGTCGGATGACTCAACTCGGCGTGACCACGCCTTTTTCGTTCTAGAAATTTCGCGGGCTTGCTGGGCCGTCGATGTGGGGTGAGGAGGTTCCTCGGCGAAGCCACGCTTCCGAGGGGAGAGCGCGCGCCCCGGAGAGCCTTGGACGTTTGTTTTCTTTTTTTTTTCTTTTGACCTCGCGGCGTTTCTCCCGCCCGTTATCGCAAGAATTTGGCGGCGCGCCCATTATTAGCGCTCGTTCGGTGACACTGCCCCCCCACTTTAAGAATATTATCTCATAATATTCAAAACCACACAAACGAGCGCGAACAGTCTCTACACACTCTCACAGACTGTAACACCATCCGTCGCTCATGACACTTCCCATTCACAATAGATCACTTAATACAATTGTACATTGTAATTCAATTACACAACACATGAAATCTAACCACAGGCACATGAGTACAACACTCCACCACACATTCCCAATAATACAATTGTACAAAGTTCTCTCATTACAACAGTTATACAACACTATACATCACATCACAGCACAAACACTTCGACACTTGTGACACAGGATAACAAAACATTAACACAACATATGGCACTCAGCACTGCCAAGCACATTCTGATTCGACCTCAGCACCTATCCTGTGTATTTCGAGCTGCGCTTGCGTCCTTTCTTGCGGTGCTCGCTCGATCTCTTGTTGTTTTTCATCGTTCTTTTTCGGCGAGCCCTTTCCAACGACGGTATCTGAGGCGGCGTCTCAGCCACTTCCGACCCCGTTAACGGGTCATAACGTTCAACGGGTCCTGTCGGTTTATTTACCGGCTTGTTCATGTCACGGTATTGGGCCTGGCTGGCCGACTCCGTCACCTTTACACTGTCGGTCGGTTGAGGTCGTGCCGATGTACGTCCAGCTGCCGAGCACGTGAACTCATTCAACTCGATCACCTTCTCATTCACTGTCTCTTGCGCCGCGGCTTCACCTTGGGCTCTAGTGAAATCCGTCACGGGATGCTCCTCCACTGTATCTCGCGGTCGCTGGGTTGGCGAGGGCTCTATCTTAGGGTCTTCTCCCAAACATTCCGGGTCATTCGGTCCTCGCGCCCCGTCGATGTTTCCGATGACAAGGTCGTAAAAGGGGGTCATCATACATAGAGCGGTAGCCTTCCCGCTGAAGTACGGGGTTTCAACCTTAATCTCTGCTTCGGGAAGCATCCGAACCGTACGGTCAATTAGGCAAACAGGTTTCGTTCTGCCCGTCAACTCACTTTCCCGTACCAAACTACTCCACACGACAATCGTGGAGCTGCCGGTATCTCTTAACACCGTAATCTTTTTGTCCGCGACTTTTCCAGGCAGCGTTGGCATTCCCTTCGAAACACCGGTTGGCTGTTTTATCATTACGGCACCCACAATAGGAATTTTCTCCCCATTTTTCAACTTTACGAATCCATCGGTGACGGCATTATCACCAGATTTCGGTGCCTCTTGCACACAGGATACCTGGTGAGTTTGACTCGCTCCGTTTCGACATGCGTCTGCTTTGTGCCCAGTCTGTCCACACTTGAAACATTTTACTACCGTAGGGCTCGTAAAGTTAGTACGACAGTTGCTCGCGCGATGTCCCACTCGGTTGCACTGAAAACATTGCGGAATGCTCTCTGGTGCACGCTTCTTTTCTTCGGGAGCCAATTTTTTCGAATCATCGGGACAATCCTTCTTGACATTGGCCAAATTAGTTCCACCTTGCGCTTCCGAGAATTGATCAGCCAATTCAAGCATTCCTTCAAGTGACTCAGCCTTCCTCTCTTTCAAGTACAGCGACATGCTTGGGTGGCAACTAGTAAGAAATTGTTCTCTAATTAGGAGCTCTTTAAGTTCATCGTACTCCTGCGCTGTCCCTGAAAGTTCAATCCATCTGTCGAAATAATGGCTAAGTCGGGCAGCGTACTGCGTAGCCTTTTCACCATCAGCTGGCTTTCCTGTCCAAAATCTGTCCCGGAATCCTTCCACGGTAAATCTAAATCGCTTCAACAAAGCAGTTTTCACCTTTGCATAGTTGGCTGCATCGGTCGGCGTCAGCCTACCGCACACACTGAGCGCTTCACCACTCAAGCAAGTACTCAAAGCAGTTGCCCATTGATGTTCCGGCCAATTCTGGCTCCTCGAAATCGTCTCGAATCTGTGAAGGTACGCGTCAAGGTCGTCCTTCCTTTCATCAAATGCTACGAGCAGCTTGCTTGGGTTCAAGCGGAATCCGTGGTTCTCCCGTTCGCTGCTTTCAACTCTAGCTTGGACCAGAGTTTCACTTCGCTGTTGCAAACGGAGCCGCTCGAGTTCTATCTCGTGCTGTCGCTGCCGTTCCCTTTCCTCTCTTTCTTCTTTCGCCCTCTCAGCTGCCAGTCTTTCTCTCTCCAGCTCCAACTTCAATTGCTGCTCTGTTTTTCTCTCGCCCTTTCGGCGGCCAGCTTTTCTCTCTCCAGCTCCAACTTCAATTGCTGCTCTCTTTCTTCTTTGACCCTCTCAGCTGCCAACCTCTCTCTCTCTACCGCCTCTTTCTCCTTGTGGCTTACCCACTTCCGTAGTTCGGCGCCAGAAAGACCCGTCTTCTCACCAAGAGCGACTAACTTTTCGAGATCCATTGTCTCGCAAATAAAGTCTTGCCGCGTGCAAAAAGTACCTGCCTAAATCAGTCTATTGGAACAATCTCCTGCACTCGTTAACGAGAACACTGAGCAACACACAAAATCGTTCCGATAGCACTATCAACAACTCGAGGCTCTTTCTCACTACTTTGGCCACACTGTGCACCAAAAGGTCCTGTCGCGGACGCCAGAATAATTGTCACACAAGTCCCGTTAATTAGGGAGGCGATCGCCGGGCTGATTCCAAGGGCCGAAGTATCGGCCCCCCGAACCGCACCACGAAAGCGTGGACAATTTAGAAGTGGTTCTTTTTGGCGCGCCAGCGGACGCCGGCTGTGGCCCAAAGAACAAGTCAGAGCCGAGAGTTGATGAACCAACAAAATTATATTCTCAGTAGTGGCAGATCAGAAAAACAATACACAAATATGCTCACTCCACAATAGCTGAGTACAATATGTCACCGATCAAACAACGTACTACACAGTACAATTAGCCACACTCGAACAACGGACACAGACAACAGTACACACTACAATGCAGTCGCATGCATTGAACAACCAAGACACTTAAAGACTAAAGATATAGAAAACCCATTCAGTCCAAAGTCCTTGGAACAAAAGTCTGAATGACAATCTTCTGAGAATCACTCACTCAAAGTCCAGGGTTGCTGTCGTTCCGCTGCGCTCTCCAGTTTCTCTTCCAGGAAACCTCGCGTCCTCAAATGGCCACTCTCCAAGCTTCAAACTTCTTCGCCGGAAACACGTCGGCTTCACACACGCAGCTGTTGCCACGAGTCTTCGCTCGATAGCGGTAAACTCACGCTCTTGCCTGTAGCTCGAGCCTTCACCCCTCAGGTGGAAATCCTCTTCTTCTCCTGTTTGGTCCCAAAGGACAAAACCTTCGCCGACTACACGGCGGAATCCCTACGCGCTCTGGTGCTAAGTTCCGTCTTCTCCTGCTCTGTCACTACGGACAGAACCTTCGTCGACTACACGGCGGAATCCCTAAGCGCTCTGGCGCTAACTTCCGTCTTCTCCTGCTCTGTCGTCTCGGCCGCTCGATTAAATACCTTCCACGCGAGATTCCAGAAAGTTCTCGTCATTTCGTCGGCGTGATACGCCGCGAAGGCTGGGGAGAGGGCGAGACGGTTCGACTGCCCTCCGCGTCGAATGACTCAACTCGGCGTACCACGCCTCTTTCGTTCTAGAAATTTCGCGGGCTTGCTGGGCCGCCGATGTGGGGTGAGGAGGTTCCTCGGCGAAGCCACGCTTCCGAGGGGAGAGCGCGCGCCCAGGGGAGCCTTGGACGTTTGCTTTCTTTTTTTTCTTTTGACCTCGCGGTGTTTCTCCCGCCCGTTATCGCAAGAGTTTGGCGGCGCGCCCATTTTTAGCGCTCGTTCTGTGACACCAAGAAAAGGCTTGGCGCACGTTTTCAACGCCCCGGCGAGTCTGGCACGTCTTACATTGAAGATGTTCTCGCCCTTTGCCGCCGCATCGACAACCATATGGCGGAAAACGACCGCGCGGGCCACCTGCTGAAAGGCATTGCGACGGTCGCTTTTAACGCGCTTGTGGTGCAGAATCCCAAGAATGTCGCCGATGTTGTAGCTACCTGTCAGCGCCTCAAGGAGCTTCAAACCACTCGGGTGCAACCTGATATGCCTGATCTCAGCTCGAGTCATGACACAACAGAGCTGCGTTCATTGATCCGCTCTATCATCTGCGACGAACTTCATGCACAGGCTTTACCTCGTCACCTTGATATTCGAACGACGCCACCTGCTACCAGTTTACGCAACGTCGTGAGGGAGGAACTGGCCTTGATCACAGGCACACCAGTTCCGAGCGCAGATCCCGTGCCCATGCCAAGTTATGCTCACGTGGCTGCAATGACGCCTGCGCCCCACCAAAGCCTGGCCTCGATGACTGTCACACCTGTTCCGAGGTCTTATCCTGCGGCCATGCCAACCTATGCTCAGGTTTCTGCTAGGACACCTGCCCCCCAGCAGAGCTCAATGCAGCTACCAGCGCCCGATGTGCATGGTTCGCTCAACTCGCTCGCACCGCGACCATCTTCCCATCCTTACAACACCTGGCGCACTACACGACCGACTTGCTTTTATTGCGGCATCCGTGGCCATATTTCAAGGTTTTGCCGAGGCCGTCAACAAGACGAAAGACGAAGCTACGGTGACTATGAACGGGACGACTTCTACCCAACTAAACCACCCTATCGCCGACAGTATCAGAACAGCACACGCCGGTCGCCGTCTCCGCAGAGCTTTGCCTCAGTTGGCAGTTCCCGTTTCCCACGTCGTCGCTCACCTTCACCGATGCGGCGTCCCTCCTCTCCCCTTCGACCTTCTACTTCGATTCCCGACCGCCAACTGGAAAACTAAACCGTGCAGCTTCAGGAGGGAAAGCTGCATCTTTCCAACTGCGTCAAACTCCTCCAGACCACCCATCGAATTGTTTATTGGTGTATGTTGAAGGTATACAGACAGAGGCACTAGTAGACACAGGCGCATCACTTTCCGTAATTCGTGCAGACTTTTGTGCCCGCTTGAAAAAAGTTAGGACGTCCTACGATGGCCCTCCCATTCGTTGCGCAGATGGAGTCCCTATTCAGCCTTTAAGTGTTTGTACAGTCAGCGTTTTTATAGATGGCATCTCTCACCACATTCAGTTTCTTGTACTTCCTTTTTGCACTCACACAGTCATTTTCGGAAGGGACTTCCTTTCTTCGGCATCAGCTTTCATATCGTGTCGTCAGCGAGTAACTCATATGTCAGGTACTGAGAGTTCATCTGATGTCGATCCATACAGCTTCCATTTCGTTGCTGCCTCGGATTGTTTCATTTCGCCAGGAGATGAACGAATTCTCACAATCGCTTCAGATACTATAGTTAACGGTGACGTGTTCATTGCTCCATCAGTTCTCTCCAAACCTGCGGGGCTTACCATTCCACCCGGCCTTGTGCGGTTTAACGACGGTAAGGCATTCGTCACCGCCTTGAATCCAACTTCATCGCCAGTGATGCTGCCCCAGAGCACTGCTGTGAGCTGCTTCGCTGTCAGCGAGCCTTTTTCGCTGGTTCCTCTTCACGCAAAATCACCGCCTTCGTCTGTACAACCAATACCAAGGCAACCACTGCTGCTTTAAGTGCTACCATAAGTCCTCACCTCCCTGCTGAGCAAAAGAGAGACCTCTTAGACCTTCTCCAAAAGCACAGCATTTTGTTCGACGTACATTCCAAAGTTTTGGGCCGCACATCTGTTGCAGAGCACAGCATTGAAACCGAAGGCAGCTCCATTGTGCGCTGCCGCCCATACCGTCTGTCTTCGGCGGAACGGCAAATGTTTGAGGAAAACGTGGCCCACATGCTCAAACGGGATATTATTCGACCTTCATCCAGCTCTTGGTCGTTTCGTGTGGTGTCGGTCCGGGAAAAGAATGGCTCTGTCCGCTTTTGTGTTGATTACAGAGCGCTAAATAAGATAACGAAAAAAGATGTATATCCGTTGCCATGCATAGATGATGCCCTGGACTCCTTACAAGGCGCAGAATATTTCTCCAGCCTTGACATTCAATCCGGATATTGGCAAATACCTATGCGCGAAAAAGACTAGGAGAAAACAACGTTTGCAACGCCTGATGGTCTTTACGAGTTGAACGTCATGCCTTTTGGCTAATGCAACGCTCCAGCAACATTCGAGCGCATGATAGATACTGTCTTACGTGGTCTAAAGTGGAAAACCTGCTTATGCTATTTGGACGACATCGTAATTTATTGCTCTACTTTTCTTCAGCACCTTAAGCGTTTGGACGAAGTTCTTACGTGCATTTCGAACGCTGGGCTTCAGCTCAATACAAAGAAGTGCCACTTCGCCAGCAGGAGCATCAAAGTATTGGGTCACCTTGTCAGCAAAGATGGCGTTCAACCCGACCCCGACAAAGTTGCTGCCGTAATTAATTTTACACGTCCGGGCAATCAAAAACAATTGCGAAGTTTTGTGGGCCTGGCGTCTTACTTCCAACGCTTTATCAGTCACTTTGCTGCCAGTGCGGGGCCGTTACGCAAGCTTCTGACGTCAGGAACGGCCTTCACTTGGACTGACGAGTGCGAGTGTGCTTTCCAAGCCTTTAAATGTGCTTTTACATCAGACCCCGTCCTCCATCACTTTGATGAGAGCGCACCCACTTCCTTTCACACAGATGCCAGCGGCCACGGAATCGGTGCCGTCCTTTTCCAACGCGACGACACTTCACGTGAGCGAGTAGTTGCGTATGTCAGCCGCGCACTAACACCTGCAGAGCAGAACTACTCGATAACAGAGCAGGAATGTCTTGCTGTCGTTTGGGCCATCCAGAAGTTTCGACCTTATCTGTATGGACGCCACTTCACTGTCATTACCGACCACCATGCCCTATGCTGGTTGTCCTCGCTGAAGAATTTGTCTGGGCGACTCGGTCGCTGGATACTCCGTTTTCAAGAGTACACTTTTGATGTTGTGTACAGGTCTGGCAAACCGCATCAGGATGCCCACACTCTCTCTCGCTGCCCTTTGCCACTTTCATCTCCAACCACACATCCTCTATGCCCCTCAGGTGATCAAACGGCTTCCTCTGCACTCACGTTATCACCCCTGGGAGTTGCTGGGCCACTATCTTTAAACATCAGCGCTCAGTTTGCCGCATGCCAACGTGACGACCCATACTGTAACCGCATCATCGGGTACTTCAATGACTCGCCTTCTCCACCTAACGCCAGACTACGTCGTCATCTACGGCAGTTCAAGCTAGACAACAATGTCCGGCAGCGCTATACTTACAATGCGGATGGGCATCGGTGGGTGCCAGTACTTCCCCGTTCACTGCGAAAACAAGTTCTCGAAGCACTCCACGACGATCCATCAGCTGGACACTTGGGATTTCAGAAGACCTACAACCGCGTTAGGAGCCGTTTCTTATGGCCTGGTCTTTCTACCTTTGTGACTAATTATTTCGCTTCTTGTGCACTGTGTCAACGCCGGAAACGACCAACTTCTGCTACTGCTGGATTATTACAACCCATTCCATGTCCCGATACACCTTTTGTCGTTGTCGGAATAGACCTCGTCGGACCACTTCCCGTAATGCCAGCGGGCCACCGCTGGACCGTCACAGCCGTCGACCACCTCACACGATACGCGGAGACCGCTCCCCTACGCACTAGCTCCGCCTCAGACGTTGCCGCCTTCTTTTTAGCAGCCATTGTGTTGCGTCATGGTGCACATCGCACGTTGTTGAGTGACCAGGGCAAGGCCTTCATGTCGACAATTCTTGACGAAATTCTAAAAACTTGTAGCACAGTTCATAAGACCACATCCGCTTACCACCCGCAGACAAATGGCCTGACAGAGCGATTCCATCGGACTCTAATCGACATGATATCCATGTACATCGGACCAAACCACGATAAATGGGACAAAATCTTGCTGTTCGTAACGTTTGCACACAACACCGCTGTTCAACGAACCACCGGGTATTCCCCTTTCTTCCTCGTCTATGGTCGTGCGCCGACATTCACCATTGACGCCTCTTTCTTCAATGTAACGACAAAAAGGTCCACGACTACGCCAGAAAATTTCGTCTCCAGGCTCGCTGACGCACGGCAACGTGCTCAACTCAACACGGAGGCCAGTCAACTAGACCGCAAGCAACGATATGACAGCTTTTGTCGAGATGTCACCTTGCGCCCAGGAGATGAACTTTGGACGCCTGTTCGTACACCCGGATTGTGTGAGAAGTTTCAGTCACGCTTTCTTGGACCTTACGTTGTTAGTGAACGAACATCTCGTGTCAATTACCTTGTCACTTCCGTCGAGGGTTCCTCGGACCGTCGTTACCGTGCATCCGAGATAGTTCACGTTTCGCGCCTTAAACCTTTTGTTCGCCGTACCTTTCCCGCCTAAGTCTCGGCCGGGTCGGCCGATCAAGTGCGCGGGGGAAAATAAGTGTGAGCATCATTACTCATTCCATCTTTTCATCTGCACATACTCATCATCACCACTCCAGTTTAGGTTGTGGGGCACATAATCGAGACAATAAACAAGAGTCTTGAGGGTACTGGACGCCTTCCTACAATATATATATATATATATATATATATATATATATATATATATATATATATATATATATTAGTATATATATAGACGTTGCGAGGAAGGAAGCGCACTGGCTCCGTAGTAACAACGGAAGCAAAAAGGCACGACTAACGAGGAAACACTTTTATTAATCACATACGTTTCGGCTGGTGGGCCAGCCTTCGTCAGTGTGACACTGACGAAGGCTGGCCCACCAGCCGAAACGTATGTGATTAATAAAAGTGTTTCCTCGTTAGTCGTGCCTTTTTGCTTCCGTTAGTATATATATATATATATATATATATATATATATATATATATATATATATATATATATATATCTGTGCCGCTAGTTTCCTCTATGGATAATGGAGTTTGTATGCCCCATAGTGCACAAGAGGGGTGTCTAAACGAGCACTGCATGTATAAAATAATGTAAAGAGTATTTTTGAGTTTGATGGTAATAAACTTCTCTTTGTATCAGTTCAAGACTGCTACTGAAGTCTGATATTCCGCTTTCTGGGCACAAGTTCGCCCAAATGAACAATTCATTATTCGACTCGCAGTGTGCTCCATTCATCCACGTCACGACACCGTGACATCTCATGGAGGTGCTGTTTTTTCCGTGTACCGGACGCCTCCGTCAAGCTGTGAACCCAGCCCACGCCGTGAAGACACCGACGCCAGCGACGAGCAGCGAGTTAGCCGCAGGCAACAAGGTCTGCCACCGGAGTACGGGCGTTTACTGGACAAGGCTAAAAAACCAAGACGTTGACGTCAACCACGGCTACCATGTCAACACCGGTTCCACCTGCACCATTCCTGCTCCGGCAACACAACGAGCCGCCAACTTTCCGTGGTTCGCCATTGGAAGACCCGGAAAGCTGAATCGAAAGGTTCGTGCGCCTCGCCGCCTTCAATGACTGGACAGACGATGACAAGCTCCGGCATGTGTATTTCACCTTAGGAGATGCCGCTCGGACTTGGTTCGAGAATCAAGAGCGAAGCCTTACAACCTGGGACGTCTTTCGCGCCAGGTTCCTCAACACTTTCGCGAGTGTGGTGCGCAAGGAGAAGGCCGCAGCTCTCGTAGAAACCCGGAAGCAGATGCCAAATGAAAACGTGGCGCTATTCACAGAAGATATGATTAAACTCTTCCGCCACGCTGACTCCGACATGTCCGAGGAGAAGGAGGTCCGTCTGCTCATGCGAGGAGTAAGGCAAGAACTCTTCGCCGGCCTGATCAGAAACCCGCCAAAGACGGTCGGCGAATTCGTTTCAGAAGCATCTACGATAGAGAAGACGCTCGAGATGCGCACGCGCCAATATAACCGTAGCTTCTCATCTACAAGCTACGCCGGCATTCAAGCGCAAGGAGCCACTGACTTGCGTGAGACGATCGGAGTGATCGAACAAGAGGAGCTCCGAAAATTACTTCCTTCAGCGCAGCCTCTCTTGGAATCCATCACAGATGTCGTACGCCACGAGATCGAGCAATCGCTGGGCGTTCCTCAGTCTCAAGAGCCTCAGCTGCAAGCCATGAGCTATGCTGCTGCAGCCCGCCGCTACGCCCCTCCTCCACGCACACGCCAAAACGCTGCCCCGCCGCGGTGGTCTAGTGGCTAAGGTACTCGGCTGCTGTCCCGCATGTCGCCGGTTCGATTCCCGGCTTCGGCGGCTGCATTTCCGATGAAGGCCGAAATGTTGTAGGTCCATGTACTCAGATTTTGGTGAACGTTAAAGAACCACAGGTGGTCAAAATTTCCGGAGTCCTCCACTACGGCGTCTCTCATAATCATATGGTGGTTTTGGGACGTTAAACCCCACATATCAATCAATCAACGCCAAAACGCTGCCCCATCGCACTTCCGTCGCCAGACGCCACCACCACCACCACCCCCACCGATGTCCTACCGTTCGCCAGCGCCCCAGCGCAGTGCGCCGAGGAAGACTGACGTCTGGCGCACCCCTGACCACAACCACTCTGCTACCACTGCGGTGAGGCCGGACACACATACCGCCGTTGCCAGTACCGACAGATGGGACAGCGTGGCTTCGCCTTCGATGCACCGCATCTACAGCCAGGAGAACGGCCACCTGACATCACCGAATAATTGACAGGAACTCAATGGACACCACGAAGTCCTTCCCGTTCGCCGTCGCTTAGCCGCCGCATGTCGCCGCACCACCGGCAGTACTCTGGCCCAACGTGGGGCCGGTCTGCTAGCCCGTATCCGGGAAACTAAGGACAGCAACCGATGGAGGTGTGGTTGCTGTGCGACGAACTACCAAAGATCCTCCGACGACGACTATGTCACGACGGAGCTTTTCGAACACAACGCCAACCTGGCAAAGCCCTGACGGCGAAAGCTCACTTACCGAAGGTGGCCTGACGACGCAACATGAAAGCAGCGGAAAGAGCCGACACAGCTGTGACCCGACGCCACGCCCTAACTGTAATGCAAGACGGCGAACTCGACGTTCTTATCGACGGCCATAGTCTGACCGCTCTCGTCGATACTGGAGCCGACTATTCCGTCATCAGTTGGTCGTTCGCCACGAAGGTAAAGAAAGTTAGGACAGCTTTGCAAAGCCCAAAAATCCACACAGCCAGAGGTCATTTGGTAACGCCTACAGGAATCTGCACAGCGAGAGTCACCATTAGTGGCCGTATTTATCCTACGGACTTCGTAGTACTACAGCGTTGCTCGAGAGATGTCATCCTTGGTATGGACTTCTTATGCCTCAATGGGGCTGTCATACACCTAAGAACAATGTCGATAACGTTATTCACAGAAGAAGCACTACCGCCGCGCACGGCGTCAGGAAAACATGCTTTGAATGTGCTGGAAGAATAAGTCACCATTCCGCCTCACTCCAGCGTCATTATTTCAGTCGGTGCTCCTAAATCACCTGATTTGGAAGGCGTCGTTGAAGGCAGTAAGCATCTGTTGTTCAACGCAAATATTCGCGTCGCAAGAGAAATTGCAGAGCTGCGGGGAGGCAAAGCAACGGTTATGCTCACGAATTTCAGCAATGAGTACAAACATGTGAAATAAGGAACAACAGTCGCATACATCGAAGAAATTGTGGACGCCACCAGTGCTTTCGCCCTCACCAATTCTGCGGAATCTGCTCAGAGGAACCAAGCCCCTCCCACAGCTTTCGACGTCAATCCCAGACTTCCGAACCATAATCAAGAACAGCTCAAGGCCCTGTTCCTGCCATGGGAATGTTGTTTTTTGTCGTCATCAAAAACTCGGCAGACCCCAATCACGAAACATCGCATCATAACCGATGAAAAAGCCAGAACACCCCATCAGAGTTCGTACAGGGTTTCGACGCGAGAACGTGAGCCAAGAAGAGACAAGTTCATGAGATGCTGCGGGATGACATCATCCAGCCATCCAAGAGTCCATGGGCGTCCCCCGTGGTGTTAGTGAAGAAAAGGATGGGACCCTACGTTTCTGCGTCGATTATCGCCGCCTGAACAAATTCACAAGAAAGGACGTGTATCTTCTCCCACGAATAGACGACGCACTTGATCGGTTCCGTAACGCCAAGTACTTTTCATCAATGAACCTCAAGACTGGCTATTGGCAAATCGAAGTCGACGAAAGAAACTGAGAGAAGACGGCGTTTACAACACCGGACGGCCTCTTCGAGTTTAAGGTGATGCCCTTCGGTCTTGGCTCAGCACCTGCAACTTTTCAAGGCGTTATGGATACAGTACTGGCAGGATTGAAGTGGCAGACTTTCCTTGTGTACTTGGACGACGTCGTCGTGTATTCCTCGAGTTTCGACGAGCATCTTCGGCGCCTTGAAGCTGTACTTAAAGCCATCAAAACATCTGGACTCACACTGAAGCCAGAAAATTGCAGATTTGCTTACGAGGAGCTCTTGTTTCTGGGGCACGTTAATAGCAAGTCTGGAGTTTGTCCCGATCCACGGAAAACAGCCGCCATTGCCAACTTCCCGCCCCCCACTGACAAGAAGGCTGTGCGCCGATTTCTGGGGCTGTGCGCCTTTTATAGGCGGTTCATGAAAAACTTCGCCTGCATCGCCGATCCTCTCACTAACCTTACCAAGGCCGACATGGAGTTCAAGTGGGAAATGGCGCAGGAAAACGCTTTCCAGGAGCTTAAACATCGCCTCCAGACGCCTCCGTTACTTGCCCATTTCGACGAATTCGCCGAGACAGAAATACACACTGACACAAGCAGCGTAGGTCTTGGCGCCGTTCTTGTGCAGATGGCTGACGGACTTGAAAGGGTTATTAGTTACTCCAGCCGATCGCTATTCAAAGCAGAAGCCAATTATTCCACAACAGAAAAGGAGTGCTTCACCATCTTCTGGGCTACGTCAAAATTTCGCCCCTACCTCTGCGGCAGGCCCTTCAAAGTTGTGAGCGACCACCACGCCTTGTGTTGGTTAGCCACCTTCAAGGACATTTCAGATCGCCTCGCACGATGGATCCTGAGACTCCAAGGATATGATATTACCGTCGTTTACAAGTCCGACATCAAACACTCCAACGCCGACTGTCTCTCTCGTGCGCCTGCCGAACAACCACCACCCGACGACCCGGATGACGACTACTTCTGGGAACAATAACTACCGACGACTTTGCTGAATGACAGCGGGCACACCCGGAACTTAAGGCTTTAATAGAATACCTCGAAGGCAGGACCCCCGAAGTCCCGAAGGTGTTCAAGCGCGCACCTGCGTCGTTCTTCCTGCGAAACGGTCTTCTCCAAAAGAAAATGTTTTCACCGCTTCGAGCCAAGTACCACCTTGTGGTGCCTTCAGCTCGGCGACCAGAAATCCTGCAGGCCTTGCACGACGATCCGACAGCAGGGCACCTCGCTGTTTCTCGCACGCTCGCGAGGATACCTGAAAGGTACTATTGGCCACGTGTTACCACCGACGTCACTCGTTATGTGAGAACATGCCGGGACTGCCAGCGACGCAAAACACCACCGACAAGGCCAGCGGGACTTTTGCAGCCAATTGAAGCACCTCGCCCACCTTTCCAACAGATTGTTATGGACCTACTTGGGCCATTCCCGACGTCAGATTTCGGAAAGAAAAGTATCGTGTTATCTACCGACTACTTAACCCGCTACGCCGAGACAAAAGCCCTGCCAAAAGGCAGTGCATCCAAGGTAGCTATGTTCTTCGTCGAAAATATCGTCCTACGTCTCGGCGCCCCGGAGGTCCTTATAACCGACAGAGGAACGGCATTTACTTCCGACCTAATTCAAGCGATCTTGGCATCATCATCATCATCATCATCATCAACATCAACATCATCAGCCTGACGACGTCCACTGCAGATCAAAGGCCTCTCCCATGTTCTGCCAGTTAACCCGGTCCTGTGCTTGCTGCTGCCAATTTATACCCGAAAACATCTGAATCTCATCTGCCCACCTAACCTTCTGTTTCCCCCTAACCCGCTTCCCTTCTATAGAAATCCAGTTAGTTACCCTTAATGACCAGCGGTTATCCTGTCTACACGCTACATGCCCGGCCCACGTCCATTTCCTCTTCTTAATTTCAACTATGATATCCTTAACCCCCGTTTGTCCCCTAATCCACTCTGCTCTCTTCTTGTCTCTTAAGGTTACACCTTCCATTTTTCTTTCCATTGCTCGCTGCGTCGTCCTCAATTTAAGCTGAACCCTCTTTGTAAGTCTCCAGGTTTCTGCTCCGTAGCTAAGTACTGGCAAGATACAGCTGTTATATACCTTTCTCTTGAGGGATAGTGGCAATCTACTTGTCATAATTTGAGAGTGCTTGCCGAGTGTGCTCCACCCCGATCTTATTCTTCTAGTTACTTCAATCTCGTGGTTCGGCTCTGCGGTTATTACCTGCCCTAAGTAGACATAGTCTTTTACAACTTCAAGTGCACTATTACCTATCTCGAAGCGCTGCTCCTTTCCAAGGTTGTTGTACATTACTTTCGTTTTCTGCAGATTAATTTTAAGACCCACCTTTCTGCTCTCTCTGTTCAACTCTTCAGCTCCGTAATCATGAGTTGCAATTTGTCCCCTGAGTTACTCACAAATGCAATGTCATCGGCGAAGAGCAGGTTACTAAGGTATTCTCCAATAACTCTTATCTATAACTGCTCCCATTCTAGGTTTCTGAAAACCTCCTGTAAGCACGCGGTAAATAGCATTGGGGAGATTGTGTCCCCCTGCATCACACCCTTCTTGATTGGTATTCTCTTGCTTTCTTTATGAATCACTAAGGTAGCAGTTGATCCCCTGTAGATTTCTTCCAGAATGTTTATATATACTTCATCTACGCCCTGATTCCGCAGTGTCTGCATGAAGGCTGATATTTCTACTGAATCAAACGCCTTCTCGTAATCTATAAAGGCTATGTATAGTGGTTGGTTATACTCTGAGGAGTTTTCTATTACCTGGTTGATAGTATTAATGTGGTCAATTGTTGAGTAGCCTGTTCGAAATCCTGCTTGTTTCTTTGGTTGATTGAGTTCTAATGTTTTCTTTACACTGTTAGCAATTACCTTTGTAAATAGCTTGTATACTACAGAGAGCAAGCTGATCGGCCTGCAATTCTTCAAGTCTTTGTCATCTCCTTTCTTATGTATTAAGATGATGTTAGCGTTCTTCCAAGACTCTGGTACTCTTCCCGTCAGGAGACACCTCGTAAACAGGGTGGCTAGTTTTTCTAACACAATCTGTTCTCCATCTTTCAGCAGATCTGATGTTACCTGATCCTTACCAGCAGCTTTGCCTCTTTGCATGCTCTCCAAAGCTTTTCTGACTTCTTCTATCATTACTGGTGGGGGTCATCTGGGTTACTGCTAGTTCTTATAGTATTAAGGTCGTGGTTGTCTCCGCTACTGTACAGATCTCTGTAAAACTCTTCCGCTATTTAAACTATCCTATTCATATTGGTAGTTATTTTGCCTTCTTTGTCTCTTAGTGCATACATCTGACATTTGCCTATCCCAAGTTTCCTCTTCACTGCTTTGACGGTTCCTCCGTTTTTGAGAGCGTGTTCAATTCTCTCCATGTTATACCTTCTTACATCGCATACTTTACGTCTATTAATCAACTTCGAAAGCTACGCCAGTTCTATTTTGTCTGTTGTACTTGACAGTTTCATGATTTGACGCTTCTTAATTAGGTTCTTTGTTTCCTGGGAAAGCTTGCCAGTGTCCTGTCTAGCTACCCTGCCTCCAACTTCCACTGCACACTCCGTAATAATACTCGTCAGATTATCATTCATTGTATCTACGCTAAGGTTGGTTTCCTCACTAAGAACCGAGTACCTGTTCTGCAGCGACACTCTGAATTCCTGTACTTTCCCTCTCAGTGCTAGCTCATTGATTGGCTTCTTGCGTATCAGTTTCTGTCGTTCCTTCCTCAAATCTAGGCGAATTCGAGACCGTAACATTATATGGTCACTGCATCGTACCTTGCCAACCACTTCCACGTTCTGCACGATGCCTAGGTGTGCACTCAATATAAAGTCTATTTCGTTCTTATTTTCGCCAATAGGGCTCCTCCATGTCCACTTGCAGTTTCCTCGTTTTCGGTAGAAGGTATTCAAAATCTGTAAATTATTGCGTTCTGCGAATTGTACTAGTAGCTCTCCTCTGGCGTTTCTAGTACTGATGCCATAATCTCCTACTGCCTCGTCTCCAGCCTGCTTCTTCCCTACTTTTGCATTAAATCGCCCATCACTATAGTATACTGTGTTTCTACCTTTTTCATTGCCGATTCCACGTCTTCATAGAAGCTTTCAACTGAAGCGTCATCATGGCTGGATGTAGGGGCGTAAGCCTGTATTACCTGCATCTTGTATCTTTTATTCAGTTTAATTACAATACCTACCACCCTTTCATTCATGCTATAGTATTCTTCTATGTTGCCAGCTATGTTTCTGTGAATCAGGAACCCCACTCCCAGTTCTCTTCTGTCTGCCAAGCCCCGATAGCAAAGGACGTGCCCATTCTGTAGCACCGTTTAGGCCTCATCTGTCCTCCTAACCTCACTGAGCCCTATTATATCCTATTTAACACCCTCTAGCTCCTCGAATAGTACAGCTAGACTTCCCTCACTAGATAAGGTTCTAGCGTTAGACGTTGCCAGGTTCAGGTTCCAATGGCGGCCTGTCCGGATCCAGAGATTCTTAGCACCCTCTGCTGCGTTGCAGATCTGACCGCCGCCATGGTCAGTTGCTTCGCAGCTGCTGGGGACTGAGGGCCGTGAGTTATTTGACGTAAGTATGTGGGAGGTAGTGGCCAGATACTGCACCAGGGTGGCCAATCCTTCTCTGGTGAGGGATTGCGTTCCCGGTGGTGGTTACCGGTGAGGCCGCACCCCAGGCCTCTTAATGCAGTTCCATCAACACGCGGATTTTTTTTCTTTATCCGGTTGGGAACTGCGCGGCACCGGGATTTGAACCACGGACCTCTTGCATGTGAGGCGGATGCTCTAACCACTACGCCATCACCGCACTCAACATAGTGCATCAGGTATCAACATAGTGCATCACTTTTTCACATGTGGCCTTTTTCTAAAACAAATAACCAAACCGCTTTGGGGGGATCTACACTAGTTTGTACGGTGCCCATGTGGGTTACATCAAATGACCAGTAAGCATCATGACGTGAACTGAAATGCTACTTTGATAACACATCCACAGTCATGGAGCAAGAACATTTGAGGAGGTGAAACTCCACTCGCTTGGACATCCGAATAACGACATGGAATCGGGCACAGCATTGAGATGCCCCTCTGTCAAGAGAGTCCCCAAATGCAGAAGGTGCACCACACACTATCCGATTAAGCTCGTCAGTTCAGGGACATTTGGAACTGAGTCACTACTTTCATTTTACGTGCAAATGGGTCTATATCTTGGGCCTTCTTGCTGGCTTTTTTTTTCAGCAAATCAATGAGAAAAAAGGCATAACCGTACAGGTAAATAACCCACATAAAATAGGAGCTTCATTGTGCAATATTCTTTGCTCGATTTCTATTTTGTAGATGCTGATTGTGAGCGCTATGGAAAGTATAAGTTGTGAGCAAATGATGGAAATAGAAAAAATCTATATTCGATTGTACTAAAATCTACTGCATCTCACACTGCCGAAAAAAGGTCACAACTGAGTTGAGTAATGATAAACATTTTTGTAAACATGTGGAGATAACTTATAAAACCTTCATAATGAATTTTATTATTGATATCAAAATTATTGCAGTTGTTATTGTGTTCGTGTTTGTTTTTGAATCACTTGCATTGTTCCTCTCATGTTGCATAAGTAAAGTTACCACATATCCGTTACCGCCTTGCCGCTGTGGTCTAGTGGCTAAAGTACTCGACAGCTGACCTGCATGTTGCGGGATCAAATCTTGGCTGCGACAGTGGCATTTTGATAGAGGCAAACATTTTGTGGGCCCATGTGCTCGGATTTGGGTGCATGTTGGGGACCCCCGGGTGGTCGAAATTTCCGCAGCCCTCCACTATAGTGTCTCTCATAATCATGTGGTGGTTTTGGGACGTTAAACTCCACATATCAATCACATATTTGTTACCATGAACACAGAAAAAAAAGGTATTTGAGGAGAATCTGCTAGGCCACCACAGAATGGGATGCTAACTTGACAGTGTCCAGAAGGCAATGTGATTTTTGCCACTGCATGGCAGGTGACGGTGTATTGACATAAATGTTTTTCTATGGGTACGATGCATAATGATTGCAATACCATCTTATCTGTTGTAACCTTTCTCCAATTGCCGTCTGTAATGTGAATAACTAAAGGTGTCAGACATTTTAGCTGCAGTTTTGAATAGATACTGGCCTAAATATAGGTTGTACAGGGTATGAAATGAGCTATTATAGTAGTAATTCTTGAGTAGACAGTCTGCTGCATCCACAGGTCTCTCGCTTGCTCGTTGTACATATGCGTGCATAGGTGGCCTTTGAAGGGGAAGCTGTCCTGATCTGCCGGCTGTCTTCCTTTAGTGCTCTCTCAGGCCTCCGCATTACTCTGGTAACTCGCTGCCTTCTCACTCTCTGTCTGTGTATACTTTTCACACCTCGACAAAGGCGAGCGCTTTCCATGGTTATCATCAGTGTCTAAGTATGATGGGGTTCGATTGTGTCTAGCAGCACATCATAGGTAACTATGGGTCTTGCAGGGGTAAGGTCATTGCCATTAATGTTTCCAAGTTAAATGATGATTTTTGAAGAATAGGATTGGGCAATACCAAAAAAGGCTCGAAAACCCATGACTCCTGACTACATTTGTGAGAACCGCTGATGTTGGAGTGACATGGAGAGATAATGATATTACGGTGAGCTTGAAAATTGGCCCACAGATGGCAGGAATAGCCGAAAAGCAAAGTGCAAGCAAGACTAGAAATTAAGCAATGAGGAATAGGTAGGCTTGCTTTATGAGCGCACAGGAATACACCAAATAAGGAAGTACGAAGTGGCATAGGATGGACATCATTCGAAGGTAGGGAAGCTAGCAGCAAGGTAAAGTTTGAGAAGCGATTGAGAGAAATGGGGGAGAAGCATTGGGCTAGGAAGGTTTTCAGCTACTTGTACATGAGGAATGTTGATACAAAATGAATGAAGCGAACCAGAAAATCTACGAGTAAATACTTAGAAAAGAGCAGGGGGCCCAACCAAAAAGAACTATCGATTAAGAAGGCGAAGGCAACGGAGACCTACATGTGGAGAATTGGCATGATTAAAAAGTCTGCACTAGAAGTCTATCAAACTTTTAAGCAGGAAATCGCCAAGAAAAGGATCTATGATAATACTAGGGGTAGTTCTCTACTGTTTGAGGCCAGGACGGGAGTATTGCAAACCAAGACATATCGGACCAAGTACGAAGGGATAAAAACGGTATGCAGTGCGTGTGGAAAGGAGGACTAAACTGCCGAACACTTGCTAATGTTCTGTAAAGGGCCTCACCATATAGTTCAGGATGATGATGCAGAGTTTTTCAAAGCACTGGGGTTTAAGTTCAGGGAGGGCAAAATTGATTTTAAGCGGGTAGAATCAACCAGAAGGAAGTTATCTGATTGGTGGCTAAAATCAATGCATGAGTGAAAATTAAACCCTTTACTACAAAGTACCAATCATTAACTTGACTATTTAAAGGAAAAAAAACGATACATCTAGTTTTTGGTTCACTAAGTATTACGGCTAGGGGGCGTTAGCTGCCGCCCGATCTGAAGGGTACAGCCATATCAATTCATCTATCCATACATCCATTCAGTGCACTTTGTAACTTAGTTGCATCCCTTCGATCGTCAAACACACGAAGTGATAATATTGCAGAAACTAATGGTTCCTAGTAGTGGCTATTCATTAAAATAATGAAATGTAAGCAGCAATAAGAACAATAATAAGAACAACCCAATGGCATGCAGAAGTCCCATCATTTGGTGGAAAAAGTGGTACTTGTAAGGTGTCAATTTCATGTTATAAAAAAATTACTGTGCATAAAATGAAGGGAGCGTTAATTTCCGCATTCTGTCGGTCTTTTTAACAGACAGTAATGTCTTTCCTCGCGGGCTCTTTCATTGCGTGTAGTGTCTTACTGTAACTGTAGTGTCTTTCCTCGCGGGCTCTTTCATTGCGATCAGGACCAATCCGGATCGGATTTCGTAATCAACACTGACCGCTGTTACATGGCAAAAACCTGTCCGGATCATGTTTGGTGCAGACGTCAATGAAACCGCAATCATATTGTCACGTTACAACGTAACTGTAACCTATAGATAATGGCACACAAGGACGTCAAACTGATTCGAACAACGGCAATACGACTTCATCGTTTTTCTCTGCACGCGCATCTTCGTCCTCTTCTGAACAGCGGCACATACAAGCCTGCCAGCATCTATGGAAATAATACTTTCAGAACTTGTACTAGTGGCATTACCCCCTTTCTAAAGAACTTCGTCCCGATGTCACAACATAATTACCAGATGAACAGAAAAGACATACAATAAGCAGTACACAAGGGGGTGTTCACAATCACTGTAAGTCTACTCAAGGAGGTTTGACGAATAGTCAGCGTTGGTAAAATGGTTTCATCCTCGAAAAATGGACGTGTGGCTGCTGTGAATGGCGGGATTCACGAGCCATGTCCTCGTCAAGAACCTCGTAGTTTACTTCGCTGAGACGGCGGAGAACTCTACAGGGACCAAAATAGCGGCGTAACAACTTTTCCGACCGGCCCCGTTGTCGAATGGGAGTCCACAACCATACTCATTCTCCGGGTTGGTAAGAGACATCGCGACAACGAGCGTTGTATCGCAACGAGTCGATGCATTGTTGCTTGTGGATTCGTTCGACTGCAAACTTATGAGCTGCGTCTGCCAGTCTGATACATTCGTTCGTCTTGACACTAATCTGGCATCTGTCTGGTAGAAGCATGGCATCCAGCATTGTATTGACCTCCCTGCCGTGAAGCAACCGGAATGGTGAGAATCCAGTTGTTTCTTGCACAGCGGTGTTGTAAGCGAACGTGACGTAAGGGAGGATGTCATCCCAGTTTTTGTGGTCTTGGTCAACGTACATGGATAGCATGTCGGCAATCGTCTTGTTTAGTCGCTCTGTACGGCCGTTGCTTTGCGGGTGGTATGCAGTAGTTTTTCGATGTACTGTGCCGCTAAGCTGCATGACGTCTTGTATCATCCGGGCGGTAAAAGCTGTGCCACGATCAGTTATGACAACTGCTGGTGTTCCATGTTGGAGGACGATGTTCTTCTTAAAAAAGTGGAAAATCTCAATGGAGGTGCCACATTGTAATGCCTTCGTTTCGCAGTAGCGCGTCATGTAATCAGTAGCGACTACAATCCAGCGGTTGCCGTCCCGAGACTTGGGAAAAGGTCCTAGTAGGTCCATGCCAATTTGTTGGAACGGTTGTGTCGGAGGAGTAACGGGCTTCAAAAAGCCGGCTGGGCGCTGATGTGGTGCTTTACGGCGCTGGCACTCTGACACGCCTTCACGTAATGCTTCACGTCTCGATTGAACTTAGGCCAGTAATAGTGTTGGCAAATCCGGGCCAAGGTACGTGTGAATCCTAAGTGACCTGAGGAAGGCTCATCGTGACAAGCGGACAAGACATCGGCTCGTAACGCTGGCGGGACGACGAGCAGGTACTCAGTCGCGTAAGGGTCGAAGTTTCTTATATAGAGGACATTTCTGCGAAGCAGAACGATGATGTTGAGCGGGCGAATGCTGGTAGTGGATGCGGCGTGCGGCCTTCGAGATGTTCGATGAATTGTCGAAGCTTTGAATCGTTCGTCTGCTTTTCAGCCAAGTCGGATACACTAACGGCGCAGAGAAACGGCCGTCGAGATCGTGATCACCTGACACTGTCTTAAGAGGAGCTCGGGAAAGGCAGTCCACGTCAGTATTCTTCCACCCAGACTTGTACGCGACTGTCAAATCGAACTCCTGAAGGCGTAAGCTCCACCTGGCATGACGTTCAGAAGGGTCTTTAAGGTTCACCAACCAGCAGAGCGCATGATGATTGGTAACAACTCTGAACGGGTGACCATACAGGTACGGTCTGCATTTAGTTGTTGCCCAGACAATGGCTAGGCACTCCTTTTCAGTGGTTGTGTAATTCGCTTCCGCAGATGATAAAATCCGGCTCGCATAGGCAATAGGGCGTTTGATGCCGCCTTGCCACTGGGCGAGGACTGCACCAAGGCCGATGTTACTGGCGTCTGTGTGTAGTTCAGTGTCGGCATATTCGTCATAGTGTCCGAGTAAGGGCTCAGACTGGAGACGCTGCTGGAGCTCGCAGAAAGCGCGTGTTTGCTCAGGGCCCCACACGAAGGGAACATCTTCGTTTGTCAGACGAGAGCGGGGTTCGGTAATGTTTACGATATTTTGCACGAAGCGTCTGTACTATGCGTAGAGGCATAAAAATCGACGCACATCACGTTTGTTGGCGGGTGGTGGAAAATCTGCGACAGCCAATGTTCTGTCTGGGTCCGGCCGAATACCATCAGGGCGAACAAGGTGGCCGAGGAACTTTAATTCGTTGTAACCAAAATGACATTTTTCTGGTTTCAGTGATAGGCCTGCCGTGCGAATTGCAGCAAACACAGATCTAAGTCACTGCAAGTGCTGCTCAAACGTTTGCGAGAAGACAACGACGTCGTCTAAGTAAACAAGGCATGCTTCCTACTCGAGAACAGAGAGCACTGTATCCATCATCCTCTGGAATGTCGCAGGGGGAGAACACAGAAAAAAGGGCAGCGCCTTGAATTCGTACAGACTATCAGGCGTTACGTGGCATGCCCTTCTTCCGTACATGACCTTCGCATACAACACGGCGGTGCAGTAGACGACGCAGATATCTTCATTGTTTCGCACAATTGTGTCTTAAATATGTTACATTGATTAAAAAACAAATCGACGCCAGGGCCCGATTGCATTCCGAACGCATTTCTCCGTCGTTATGCTGAAACTTTGACGAAATGTCTTGTACTTATTTTTGAATCTTCTCTTCATGCGGCCACGCTACCTTCTGATTTTAAAATAGCCCGCATCGTACCTATTCTCAAAAAAGGCGACCCTTTCTTACTTCCCAGCTACAGACCCATATTTATGTTCAAGTTGCTTGAACACGTTGTTGCTACGTTCATTATACATGTTTTAGATACCCATCAAATGCTTTCTCCATTTCAACACGGGTTTCGCAAGAAATTCTCGACCGTCACTCAACTACTTACAGTTGTTCATCACGCTTCTTCAGTTCTTGATAAGAGGGGACAGGTTGACCTCATACTCTTAGATTTTAGTAAGGCCTTCGATCGTGTATCGCACGACAAATTAATCGATAAATTAGTTCAAATCGGGCTTTCAGCGTTCATCGTCTCTTGGCTAACTGCCTATTTAAGTAACCGTAGACAGTACGTCGACATTAATGGAAGCACTTCTGACACCTCTCTGTTACGTCTGGCATACCGCAGGGTAGTGTGCTAGGCCCTTTACTTTTCCTTATTTTTTGTAATGACATTGTTAACGTTATAAACATTCCGGTCCAAATACGTCTTTTTGCAGATGACTGTATACTTTTTAATGAAATTAATAGCATCGAGGACCAACTTGCGTTAAACTCGGCGTTAGAAAACGTTGCTTTTTGGAGTGAAACTACTAACATGCAATTGAATCATGACAAAACAGTCTACCTCTGAATGACTAGAAAGAAACACCTCCTTGAATTCTCTTATTGTACTTGTGATCAACCGCTTAAGCAAGTAGATGAACACAAATATCTTGGCGTAACATTACCAGTCCCTTAAGTTGGAACTCTCACATTACTAACATATGCGCTGCCGCTTTCCGTAAACTTTGTTTATTACGACACAAACTCAAAACCGCTCCCTCTGAGGTTAAATACTTAGCATATACTTATATATTTACACCGAAACTTGAATATGCCTGCGTTATTTAGGATCCTCACACTAAAACCAATATTGACTGCCTCGAAAGAATTCAAAGAAGGCCGTCCGTTTTATTTATGGTATGTACGGTCCAACAGACTCCGTTTCTGCCCTGATGAAAAGACATGGTATCCCAACATTAGAATCACGGCGTAAATCATTTGGGCTAAAGTTACTGTACCACTTAGTTAACCGGAAGCTCTTATTCGATCACAGCCCCTACATTAGTCGCCTGGAAACACGGTGCGGTCATCATTCACAATCCCTTGCCTTAACTCCGTATTTCTCCAAAACTAATCTCTTCAAATTTTCGTTTTTCTCGCGCACAATCTGTGAATAGAACAAATTACTGTTTGCCGCCCTGCTGTCGACAGATTCTATTGACGCACATGTTTTCGTGAGGATGTAAAAATGTTTTGCAGTTTCTTTTATCCACTGATCCTTTTTGTTGATTGCTTACTTTCAGTGCCATGTTGTTTCCCTTTGCGATTCACGCAAATGCGATTCTCGCAATCCCACTTAATTCATTGCTGTTATGATAAGCTTGGTTGCATTATTGTTGTATGTGTGTGATGATTGGATTATTGTATGCTGTGTGATGCTTGGCTTGATCGCCTTACTGCCTGTACCATTCCTGCTTGGGCTCCATGCCTGCAGTATCTTGTAAATGAATAAAAAAAATACAAATTGGTCTACGGAAGGAGCCCGGCAACAACGCTCGATGCCATGTTACCCAACGTCACCGACGAAGAAAACCTTGGTGTGAGCGAGTACCTTCAACGAGCCGAAGAAGCCCATCTCGCGCATCTCCGTATCAAGAATCAACTGATGACTTACAGTCGCCGTTACAATCTTCGACGACGCTTCGTGGAATACCAGCCCGGTGAACGTGTTTGGGTGTGGACGCATTACACCGACGTGGACTAAGTGAAAAGCTTCTGCGACAGTACTTCGGACCGTACAGGGTGGTTCGACGTCTCGGCCCACTTGATTACGAGGTTGTTCCAGACGACATCACGAACTCTCAACGACGCTGATCGTGACCTGAAGTCGTCCATGTCACGCACCTCAAGCCGTTTCATGCGCGTTAACAAACCGAAACAGTGTTTTTTGTATTATTATTGTACCGTAATTTATTCATTGTAATTTCAATTATTCTTATACCTTCATCTTGGTTTAGACATCGGGACGATGCCTTTTTCTTAGGGGGGCAATGCAACGTTCTATTTATCAAGTTTCGTTATCGCCCCAAAGCACTACACAATTCTCAGCGCAAATCGCGCCTGCAGTTTTCGAGAAGCTTCCGGACTTTAGTAGATTGCCCCGCCTCGGAGGTCTAGTGGCTAAGGTACTCGGCTGCTGACCCGCAGTTCGCGGGATCAAATCCCGGCTGTGGCAGCTGCCTTTCCGATGGAGGCGGAAATGTTGTGAGGCCCGTGTACTCAGATTTGGGTGCACGTTAAAGAACCGCAGGTGGTCAAAATTTCCGGAGCCCTCCACATCGGCGTCTTTCATAATCAAATAGTGGTTTTGGGACGTTAAACCCCACAAATCAATCAATCAATCTTTAGAAGATCATTTTGATAACATCACGCCTACTCTGCGAACTGTACAGATTATTCTGGAACCTATGCCACCGCCAGCGATAACGCTAGAACATTCGATGGCAAGAGTATAAATGCCGACGCACTTCGACGCTTGTGAGTAGTTGATCGACGGCCGACGCTCCATTGGCCGCTATCAGTCGAAGACTGCTACTGTAGTCCGACTTTCTGTTTACTGGGCACAGGTTCGCCCAAATTAACAATTTATTATTAGACTCGCAGTGTGCTCCATTCATCCACGTCACGACCCCGTGACAATATTCTTAGATGCCTCGTTAAATGAGGGATATTTTTGTCAGCATCCCGCGTCGGTGGCGTAAGGGTCGAGCTGCACAAGATATACTGTTTTAGGTAGTGCGCTAGCTTCCACTTGTTCATAAGCCCTTCATCAAGATCGACTCCACACGGGTTAATAAAAAGCCCAATGTATGGATGATGGCACCGGCCTAACATTGCCGACATGTGCGTGGTCGACTTTCGTAACCAAACCCAGGGTTGACTTTCGAAACCAAATGAAGTTTTTCCATCATATAATGCTGCGTACACTGCCAGAGTCCGAAAACAGAAAGACTGCCAAAGGTAGTGTGTCAATTTAGGTTCTTAATAGAATAGAATAGAATCATAGGTACATTATTTGAAATCGACCCCACCCGACACACACACAAAGAGAGAGAGAGAGAGAGATAGGGATAGAGAGAGGCTATCGCCTTATTAGTAGCTGCTGACATGAGCTTACCTCGCCTTTTCGCTCATGTTCTTATCGAAACCCTGCGGATGCATGCCTGTATTCTTCATTGTAAGTGCACGCCTGCCGTCATCTTTATAATATACGTTACGGGCAGATGCGTGCGATCCCATGGTGATGTCTCTTTCTCTGGTATATGACAGGCAAGTGCCAACATTGTGTTAATTCAAGCATTTCGCCTGGCAACCACCTTTTTCAACTGATATAGCAGGGGCGGAGGCCCTACGAAAACATGACTATGACAGACTGCTGCTGGGGCTTGACACCGCTGCCGACATGAGCTTACCTCGCCTTTTCACGCAGGTAAGTTACCGAGACCCTGAATTTTGCTACCGAAGTTCAAATCGTTGTTTGATAGCGGTGTCGTACCCCGACTGCCTATTTTAGTTTTGAATAAATGTGTTTGCGCGCGTTGTGCTCTCGCGTCTTTGATGTATTGATCTTACTGCTCTCCAGTGAGATGGGACTAAACCCTGGACCTGGTTCGGCTACGAGAAGTAAAATCGATAGAGCTAGTCTTGAAGGCATTTATTACATTTGAAGCCAGCAGGGCCATGCGCGTTTTTTTGCTGAGCTAGAAAAAGTAAAAAAGAGCAGTTTACATTGGTTGCTTCCTTTCAGAAACCACAGAGTACCGTTGCTGCTCTTCAGAGTGAATTTCTTACAGTGAAAGAAAGCTCATCAGAACATTGACAAAAATTGGTTGAAGTCAGAACGTCTCTCGAAGATAGCGGCATCAGGTCTCACAGGAACAACCTGATAGTGTTTGGGCTGCTCACAATGCAAATTAAAGCTGGCACAAATCCGAGAAAAACGCAATCGCGTTTTTTAAAGAAGAGCTTGAGCAGACTCTCACAATACAAGATATTTACGTGCCCATAGATTACGAAAGTACTGTGAGGGAAGTAACCGACCAATAATCATCTAAATTTCTAGATTTAAAATTAAGGAACGAATTTCGTTTTCTCGATCAAGGCTTAAGGATAAATGCTATATAATTCACGATGATTTTGCTCCTTCTACTAGACGGGTGTGCTATAAGTTGATTGAATATGCTCAAGGTCTGAAAATCCCTCTCAAGCTACGCTTAGATAAATTTTATATAGGAAATAAAACTTTTGTCTTTGAAACTGCAGAAGATGGGGTGACAGAACTCAAGAGAAATGTACGCGGCCAGCATTATGCTCATCAAAAAGCCGCAAGTGCGGATTCTAACCGTGTCCGTACTCATAATTTATCTCTAACTATACTGCTGTTAAACTGCCGCAGCCTCAAAAATAAAGTAGATGGATTCGTTACTTTGTTGTCTACCATTCAGCCTTACATATTATATTTGAACTAAATATTGTTTACATGAATTCATTGCTAACTATGAAGTCTTTCCTCCTGTTTTCGGTGTATACTGATGTGATAGGAACACACAAGGTGGTGGTGTTTTTATACCTATCAATGAACTTCTTCAGAGTAGTGAACCGTCTGCTACTTTTCATCATTCAGAATTCATTTGATGCAGGGTTCGACTTAACATTAAAAATTGCTTTGCAATTGGTTCTTCCTAATGATTCTCTATCTCGACTAACCCAGTATTTTTTGTTGAGTTTTCAAAATTTTTAAGTACAATAAACTGCGACTTTATTCTTAGAGGAGACTTCAATATGCTCTGGTTGCCTGGAACAACGGTAAAACTGTGTTCTCAGTCTCTAGTTCACTGTCCTCTTCTTTCTCAGAGCTTTTCTTCACAAATGATCTAACTCTATTTGTAACTGAGTGCACGAAACAAGGTCACTCTTCCGCCAACATGCTGGATTTGATTTTCGCTAACTCCAAGTCGTTACTGCATGATGTCGTTGCCATCCCATGTATTAGTGACCATGGCTGTGTCATTGCCACTTACACTAACACATCAATAAGATCAGCCCATAATGCCCCGCCGTGGTGGTCTAGTGGCTAAGGTACTCGGCTGCTGACCCACAGGTCAGGGATCGAATCCAAGCTGCGGCGGGTGCATTTCCGATAGAGGCGGAAATGTTGTAGCCCATGTGCTCAGATTTGGGATCACGTTAAAGAACCCGAGGTGGTCGAAACTTCCCGAGCCCTTTGCTACGGCGTTTCTCATAATCACGTGGTAGTTTTGAGACAAACCCCACATATCAAACACAATCAGTGTACAAATAACCTCAAAATGTCACTTTTATGAGCGAGGTGACTATGCGGCTTTGACTCAAGAACTTTGTCTTTTATACCCTGAATTCTGTGAAGCGGCCGGTCAATCAACATTGATGATTCGTGGTCTATTTTCCGTGATACATTGAAGAACTTAGTTGAAGAATACATCTTTTCTAAACTCGTAACAAGTCTACGCCGCCTCTACGCTGCACAATAAAAAAATCGTAAACAGAGTGTGCCTGAAGAAATGCCTGATATAGGCTACAAAATAAAGCAATTAGGAAGTACATTTCTTTGCTCTATGTAGCTTTTAAAACTAATTCTAAAAATTTTGTAAAGTTATTAAAGTGAACTGTAAAGGGGTGAACGGGATGCCAACTTTTTTGGTCAACGGAGAAGCAGTGTTTGAGGATTACGAAAATGCTTGCTCTTTTAACTCCTATTTTAAATCCGTGTTTTTTAACACGTGCGCCAAACTACTTCCCAGAATTCTAGATTTACCCTACGAGAATATGCCCTTGGTCACTGTCTTGCACAATGGTGTTCTTAAGCTGCTTAGTAACCTTAAAAAATTCAGCTGGAGGTCTTGATGGCCTACCAACCAATGTAATCAAAACATGTCCTCAGAAAATTTCTAAGTTCTTACTCGTTTGTTGAATAAATCTCTGCACAGTAGTTCTGCACCAACCTAATGAAAAACAGCAGGAGTTGTTCCCATTCATGAAAGTGGTCCCAAACTTTCTAATCAAAACTATGAACCGATTTCACTAACTTCTGTATATTGTAAAACTTTAGAATATATCATTTACAGTGCTGTGATAAAACACCCCGAAAACAATGGTTTCTGTTTACCTGCTCAACAAGGGTTTAAGGTCTGGCTTGTCCTGCACAACGCAGTTTGTTGAATTTCGCCGCGGCCTTTTTTACTCCTACAATTCAAGATTTCAAGTTGATTGCTTTTTTTAGAATTTAGAAAGTCCTTTGATACTGTTCTTCATGATTTTTATTGCATAAATTGTTATCTCTCTGTATTCATCTGGCAATACTTATTTGGATTAAAAATTATCTTCCCGGATGAAGAGAGCGTGTTATGAATAGTGGTTTTACGTCAACTGGAATAACACTTATTTCAGACTTGCCGCGAAAATTTGTTTTGGGACTTCGTTATCTTTGATTTATATCAATTACATATTGCATAGTAATAAATGCAATGTAAGATTATATGCACTTGATTGCGTAATTTATAGGAACGTATTAAACGAATGCGACGTCATTAGCCTATAAACCAATTGAAACACAATTTAAACTTGGTGTTCCGCATGGTGTATGTCTTTCAATAGTATTTATTTATTTATTTATTTATTTATTTATGACATACTGCAGGCCCCACAAGGGGCCCAAGCAGGAGGGGCATAATCACTCAAGTATAAACAAGCCGACAATACAAGGTAAAATACAGCAACTTCTAAAAAGAAAAAGAAACATACTGTCTCAATTTTCTATATGTTCAATCCCATCAATACTACAGACAACAGATATGGGCAGATCATTCCAGTCAGATATGGTGCGTGGATAGAAGGAAAATTTGAAGACGTTTGTTCTGGCGCTGTAGGGGGTCAGGGATGCAGCGTGTCGATGTCGTGTACGCCGAGAAGTCAATGGCTGAATATACTGATCAGGGCTAATGCCGAGTTTGTTGCTCTTAGGCTGGTAAAGAAATTTAAGCCTTTCTATTTTACGTCGTGCCTGCAACGTTTGGATCCCGTGCTCTTTCATGAGAGTAGTAGGCGAGTCTGATAAACAATATTTTGAGTAGATAAAGCGAACCGCTTTGCGCTGTATTATTTCAAGAGCCTGAATATTTTTTTGCTTGTGCGGGTCCCAAACTGAGCATGTGTATTCGAGTTTCGGTCTAATAATCGATGTGTATGCAAGAAGTTTAACACTTGGAGGAGCTAATTTAAGTTTGTGTCTGAGAAGGCAGAGCTTGCGAAAAGAGGACGCACAGACGTTGGAAACGTGCCGATTCCAACTTAGGTTGTTTGTAATGGTGGCACCAAGGTACTTGTAACAACTGACTTCACAGAGCGGCTGTTCAGGAAGCTCATAGGAAAACGACAAGCTGTTTTTCTTTTAGTAACTTTCATGAAGACCGATTTTTCGGCCTTTAACTTCATATTCCACTTTGTGCACCATGTCTGTAGTTGTCAATTTATATGTTTTACCAGCAAACGTTTGCCTGTGCGATCGCATTATCATTTTGACGACTTATCTCTTGAACGGGTACATAATTACAAATACCTTGGCGTTTATTTTTCCTAGAAATTTTCATAGACTAGGCATATTGAATATGCTACATTAAAATTTTCCCGAATGCTTAAACTCATTTGACAAAAAATAAAATAACTGATCGGGATCATCCCGTCATACTGCGGTTTTATAACTTTGCCGAAAAGATGGCAATACTGCGCAACTGTTCAAACTTGAAAGGTACGAACATATCGGTTTCGTCCCGCCGTGGTGGTCTAGTGACTAAGGTACTCGGCTGCTGACCCGCAGGTCGCGGGTTCAAATCCCGGCTGCGGCGGCTGCATTTCCGATGGAGGCGGGAATGTTGTAGGCTCGTGTGCTCAGATTTGGGCGCACGTTAAAGAACCCCAGGTGGTCCAAATTTCCAGAGCCCTCCACTACGGCATCTCTCATATTCATATGGTGGTTTAGAGACGTGAACCCTACATATATATCTGACAATCAATCAATCGAGATAACTAAAGAACATGTTCTAAAACGAAAGACAACCTAAACAGTCAAAAGGGCAAATTAAAGAAAATACAAACAGATATGCTAGCAAAAATCTTCCTGACGGCTGTCTCTCATTTTTCAGATGAACGCACGGTGGTCGTGCCCTGTGGGTCTTTCTCAGCAACCGGAGAATGCAACAATAGCAAAACCCATTCGCTTCGTCTCTGAACTTCACCAAACTCCTCGCTGGCGACCTGTGTTTTTGCCTTCTCTCAGCTACTTCTTGTAAGCTTGCGCCCTTGCTCTTTCGTGTGCCATCCCACGTGCCGTGGTTAGAATGACGAAAGGACTGACTTTACATTTTTTATACTGCAAATTCGCCCAAGACACCTTTCATTTTCTCTTTATCTGGCGCTCGGACGCATGCAACACAATTGCGCTGTGGATGACAAGCACCTCGTTCGGGTTACTAAGCTGTTACGTTTTCTGGCTTTCTTGGAGGGGGTGTTCTTAGTCGCACTCCTACCTTTACGACGACGCTTCCGCCTACACCTCTTCTTGGGGCCCATTTCTGGCCCTCCTACTCGCATTTCTTTCTTGCCAGCACTCGGACTGGTTTTGTTAGATGTCTTGGCCAGGTAGTCTGAATATTTCCACACAATTCATCTTCTCTTTCACTCTGCAGAGTGGCGGAGAGCTTAACGCGTCTCGTAATAGTGCAGCTGTTTTGTTCCCCAAAAGAGAGCTCTCAATCCATGAAGCTGCTCACAGCAGCATTGTATTTACTAATCTATACTTTTACACCCTTCCTTGAACTCACGGTGGTGTTCCTGCATAGCGGTTCGAAATCGTCTCGCACACCACATGCAGGATACCCCATTGCGATACTCTCTCGTGAATTCCGCTCGCATACCTGGGAGCTGTCCACAACTACTCTACCCTGTGCAACTTCCTCACTCTCTGCTAGCCTAAAGCGGAGTTCTTGACTAGCGGGTCGAAATCTCCTTGGACTCTGCAGGCAAGACCCAACATCGGGACACCCTCACTTTGTGCCTGTGCCAGGGGGTCTACAACTATTTTACCTGTTTCTTAGCAACTCCACTGGCACAGCACCACTTCGCATTTATTCTGGCCATCGGAGGCCTGTCCTCGAAGCACAGCCTCTTTTGCAGCTGTCAGCTTCGGTTCATTCTTGAACATGCTGCTGCCTTGTCATGTGCTAGATTTCGCTACAGCTTTGAATTGCACTCCACTCAATTGTTTCTTGCACTACCTCTACACTTTCACCACTCCGCTGTTTTTTTATCTAACCTACGATCTAGTTTTTCATACTCCTTGTTTATCACCTGCATCATCTTCCTGTGTTTTTATTTTCTATATGCCCTGTGCACTTCCTCTTCCTGTTTTCTGTTCACCTTCTCTCTCTATCTTTCGGTCTTTCCTTATCTTTTCATGTTCCATTAAATCCATATTGCCAAAAGGCTTGAGGTTCGCCTTGTTACTTTTGCTTTCGATATTAGTTAATGGTGTTGAGATGAAGGGATATCGTCATCAAATTCTAGGTTGAAATTCCAGCACAAGTTTAGCAGGTTATTTCTCGTCAATCTCATCAGATCCATGGTGACTGCTCTGCTTTGGCTTAGCTGTGATAAAACAAAAACATATCAGTTTTATTTCTGTGTCTAGAGAAATTAAAGCCTGGCAAATCATACGGCGGAGACCAAAAGCTTGACCACAGATGCAGTAATACGTTACCAACCTCACTCTCTACCTTTTAATATTTCTTCTTCACTCCTCTGCGCTCTCCAAGGTCCCAAAACTCTCCCGCAGTGTATTCCGCAACATTCACACAAGTTGTCACTAAATTATCTAGACTTTCCTACTTAACCTAGTAGCTCAGATAATCATCGAGTGCTGCTTTGTGCTGAGAAACAACTGCAGTCGCTAGGCAGTTGTTAGTTATCTATCTGTTAACGGGTCGAATCTAAGAGACTCGATACATCTCAAGCACAAATCCAGCCACTCCCCCATTACGTGCGGTCGTGGAACGTGGCATGAATGCCGCTTAATTCTAAGGCTAGAGATTTCAGCTGACAACCGGTTCCTGTTGCTTTTCGTTGCCGAGTGTCATCCCAACGCTGCCACTATTTGTTGGGACCAGGGCTCGACGACATCCCACCGCTGCCACCAGTTGTTGCAACTGGCCTTAGCAGGCACCGGAAATCCGGGACGAAGAGGCTGAGGGAGAAGCAAGGTAAACATTACAGAGAGTTTCTTTACATTATGTACAAGGCGACCTCTCCTAGAATTAGCCGGGTGGCTCATTACAAAGGGTAAGTTTTTTCGAGATCCCTAGATCAGGGAATGGGTGCAGATTGCACTGTCCAATCGCGTGTCACACAGCCTGTGAGGGTGACGCACATAGATGGCCAAGTAAACGTCCGTTATTGAGGTTTTGTCACTGCACTGCAATTTTGCACCAACGTGGCTCTTCCTTGTCGTGTGTGTGTCGCTGGGTGAGGGGTTTCAATCTCACGACAGTATATATAAAAAAAGCTGCCGCAACAAAGCTCTAATGGTTCCGCCAAACTGCTCGCTCAATTAGCGAGGCAATGTTACAACCGCGTAATCACTCGTCGTTGTCATATGAAACGGCTTACGGTGTCGGGCGACACGACGCATCACCTTCCGGCTAGAAAGGACAATACATGCGGACATAGGTTGGCAACAAAGCCACTCCCTCGTCGGTGTAGGCACCGGTCTAACGACGTTTTCTGCCTTACTGGGAATTACCTCACGAACCAGTGCAAACGTTCCATTCATGCCGTGCTGTCATTCACCATCACCACATGCTCACCAGTCCCGTGGGCAATCGTCCCACTGGCCTTAATTTTGCCGTCTAAAGCCTCCCAATGAACACCTGCCTCGGGAAAACTAAATGATGCAGTCCCTGTAAGTGATGCTTGGTAGCCCACTTGCCTGCCTATTTTGCCGACCATGCTGCCGATTGGAAGAAACATGATTAACATTAAAGTAGACAACACACCTTTTGTTGCAATAGTGGAGAAATGGGGCTCACATGTCAAAGATCAATTCAGAACTTCGTTGTCCCCCATAAAAGCTTGAACGCCGCCCGCAGTACTAGTCATTGAGGTCACCGACGATGGCACGTTTTCCGTCCCGGAATGTGCTGCACGCGTATAAGTGTTGCTGACCGATCCCTGACCGTACTATTTGCTGTGTTCGAGAAATGCTCCCACAAAATGCATGGACATTTTATCCACCTACACTGCTCAGCCCTTATTGACTGTATACTTGGCGTGCTTCCACTTGATTACCCGTGTTACCATGACGACCCTACACCGTTTCAACCATGTCTGGGTTCTGTTGATCACGTTCAGCTAGCACCCCAAGCTGTTACGTACATTAACCTGGGGTCTGTCCATCAAGTTGCTGACGGTGATTAAATGGGGTGCACTGGTGGCATCTATGGTCTTGCTGGCCAAAACTATGTCATGCCTCACATACTTTCGACAGTTATGAATAATCCAGCATCTCTACTGATCCTATACCTCAGCTCGTGTACTCAACAATCCCAGATGACATGACTTTTGCAAAAGTCTCTTCTATCAATGCCGTCATTTAGGCGCTCGTCGCCGACACTTCGACGTCATCTGCTCTATTCATCTCCTCGCAGAGCGCAGCCAACTTCGGCAACATGATCGCCCGTGACTGTGTTTCAGCAAACGCTGCTGATATACGGCATGTGCTGAAATCCTACCATGACATTTTTTATTTAGATTATTGCCCTTTGGGGCAGGTATTCTTTATAACTCATAAGATCAGCGCTGGAGGTGCCAACGCCGTCAGAAATCGTTCTTATCGCATGTTTAATGCTGAGCAGCAAGTCACACAGCTCGTAATTGAAAAAAAAATGTTCACAAGAGACGTCATCGAACCACTCTGCAGTCCATGGGCATTGATGGTCGGGCTACTCAAAAAGAAGGACGGCAGACAGCTCTTATCGGTAGATTACCGTCACACAAACAATGTAACACGCAAGGGCGTGTATCCACTGCCACGGATTGACGACGCTTGGGACTGCATACTTGAGTCTGCCTACTTTTCATCAGTTGACTTACGTGCGGATTACTGCCAGATTTCTGTTGACTATTGAGATCACACTAAAACTACAATAATTACACCGGATGGAACTTTCTGGTTCAAGGTTATGCGATTCGGATTGCGCAATGCCCCAGATACATTTGAAAGAATGATGAACTTCCTCTTTGTAATACATGTAGTCAACGTGGCTGTGCAATCTAGATTATGTAATTGCTATCTAGATTATGTGTTTGCATGCACACTCGAAAGCCACTTTAGCCAGCTGTCGGCTGCTCTTCAGGTTTTCCAGGCGGCAGGCCGTCAGCTCAACTCTTTCAAATGTCTTTCTCGCTGCCAGAAACTCAGCGTGCTGGGGCCACTTTGTGAGTGCTCGAGGCGCGCAACCTGATCCCGACAAGATTCGAGTGTTGAAAAATTTTCGCGTACCACGTTCAGCAAAAGATGTACGGAGACCTACGTTTGTACTTTTGACATTTTGTGAACAATTTTGCTAGCTTTGCCTTGTGCATTTACGGAACTGATTGATATGTGGGGTTTAACGTCCCAAAAGCACCATATGGTTATGAGAGACGCCCTAGTGGAGGGCTCCGGAGATTTCGACCACCTGTGGTTCTTTAACGTGCGCACAAATCTGAGCACACGGGCCTACAACACGCACCTACATGGGCCTACAACGGAACTACAGAACCAACTGCCTTCAGAACATTTGCGACGTTACTTACTCTCTCCCCCACCATTTTGGCCTATTTCGAACCATCATTTCATACCGAAGTTCGTATGGAGACATGGGATTGGTGCTCTCTTCAGCCAGCAGAAATGATTAAAAGATCGCGGCACTGCTTATGCCAGTTGCCCCCTTTATGTTTCGTGAAGAGCAAGTTATCCATCCTTGGACATGGGTGTCTTGCACTAGTCCGGGCAGTAGGAAGATGACCATACTTTCCTAGCCATGTCTTTTCGGTAGAATCGGGTCACCATGCTCTGTGCTGGCTGCTGTCCTTTAAGAATGAATGAATTGAGCGTGTGGCCACAAAACACTAAGAATACAGCTTCGACGTGGCATACAAGTCTGGCAAAACGCACCAGGACGCCATTGTCTATCCCGTCATCCCGTGTACGTACTAACGTTTCAGCACATCATTCTTACTCCTGATTTTTCGCCATTATCTGTCTTCACCGACATACGCAAAGAACAGCTCAGAGACATTCACTGGAAGTCTATCGTGCACGGTCTACGTTTCCCACACGTGAAAGACCCGTCGCAAAACTTGTCGCTTTAGGCGATGGCATTTTTACCGATGCAATACCAGTGCCGAGAAACCAGAGCTGCTACTTGTAGTTTATGCAACCATTTGACTTGCTGTTCTTGAACAACTTCACGATGGCACAACAGCTGGACATCCCGAAACCACGCGCTCGTACGAGTGCATGTGGCATCAAAACTTGTGGCTAGGCCGTTGCCATTCTGTGCGCCGTACACGGCTGCTTTTCAGTCCTGCGAGTGCTTCAAACATTCATGCTTGACACTAGCTGGTCCACTCTAACCAATAGACACCATCACCCTCCCCCGATGCCGTGTCAGCCTCGATCTCGTTGGACAATTTTTAATGTCCAATACTGGAAACGAGTGAATGGTCGTAGCCACTGCCTTCGCCATACAATACGCTAACACGGGAGCACTACCGACAAGCTGTGCCACGGATGTCATGGACTCCTTGCTTCATGACGTCATTTTTCACCATGCTCCTCCTTCACTGCTGCTGACCAATCGTGGTCACTCATTTCCTGCAAAAGTCGTAAATGACATCCTTCGCTCGTGTTCGACACATCACAAACTCACTTTTGCCTACATTTCGCTTTACGGTGACGGGGCCCGTCACACTATATTTATCGCTGTCATGACGGGCCTTCTCCGAAGAACTCTGAAGCTCATCGTTGTTGTTAGCTGAATCTCACTGCCTTTTAAATAAGTTGTGCATAGAATGCAAGTTACCTCTAAAGGTATGAAGAACATGTATTTTGTTATAGAGATGCTCGGTCTAAGTTCGTTTACGTTCAACCATACTTGGTGCAGAAGACTGAGGCGCAAAAAACATCGTGAAGCAGGAAGAGCAGAAGAGAAGAAAGAACAGCGCCAACTACCAACTGTTTAATGACCGTCTAGGAAACGCACAGGAAAGAAGAGAAAACCGCGCATGCGTGCACAGCCAACAAACATCGCACAGCGTCATGATCAAGGCACTAAGTTATCCAAAAAATGCATTTCTGTTGCATACAACACAATAGATGTATCACTGATACAATCAGGCCTATTTTGATAAAATAAGCTTCCAAGAGCCCTCTAGCTGTTTGTTTTTTGCTCCTACCAAGAATCGCCGTTTTTCCAAACAATGGCACACACCCGCAGTCTTTACAGTGCGCTGGAAGATGCGCATGATCACTTTTGCCTAAACTATTGGCATGCACCCTCAGTCTGTCAATAATGCAACGACCCGTTTGACGGATATATAACTTGCCACAGCCTAGAGGAGTCCCATATACCACGTCTTGTGCGCAGCGCCTAAAAAGTCTTGTGTGCTGCTTCTGGCAGCCCCTTTGCTCATCGCATGTGATACGTAGGCACAATTGAGCAAGTTTGTTGGGAGCTGAAAAAACGACCGGAACGCCGTAACGGGAAGCCATCCTTTTTGTTACCCTCTTAGAAGCATATTTCAACCACACTTTCGTTTCTTTTGAAGATGGCATGTTTTTTACAGAGGAAGGGCATTTGCATTGGGTCACGGGTAGCACCGATTTTATGTGACGTCTTTTTATCATTCTTTGACCACGCACTACAAAGTGTTTTTATTTCATTTCATCCAAATGTTCTTAAAGTATTTAGATATGTAGATGATTTTTTAGTTGTTTTTGACAATAGATGCCTTTTTTCTTTTCCTGTGATGGGTGAACATGTTTTAGACGTTTTTAGAGGAAATGCTAAGGGGCAAACGTTTACTAATGAACTTCCGGAAGATAGCTCCTTGCAGTTTTTGGACCTTAACTTGACAATTTCGGCTGGTCACGTATGCTGTGCGTACCTCCCTCGGAGTAAGAAGGAGTTGTTACTTTACGATTCTGCATATTCAAAGACTGTAAAACACGGAATCGCTCTACCTTGCTTAGAGTTGGCACTACGCAGATTGTCACTACGCAGATTGTCACTACGAGTTGGCACTACGCAGAGGCCGGCTACCCTCAGTCCGCAGTTAGTTCCGTGGTGGAATCCCTGCTGCAGAGGGTGAAAGGCAGAGTGTCTAATGCGAATGCGCGCCCGAAGGAGAGAGAGCGGGTTAAGCCTGAGGTGGTGCCGCATATACACCATGTGAGCCATAACCTCAAGAAGGTGTCTTCCCGTTACGGCATTCCAGTCTTTTTTTCAGCTCCCAACAAAGTTGCTCAATTGTGCCCGCGTATCACATGCGATGAGCAAAGGGGCTGCCAGAAGCAGTGCAGCACACAAGACTTTTTAGGCGCTGCGCACAAGGCGTGGCATATGGAACTTTCCTAGGCTGTGGCAAGTTCTATATCGGTCAAACGGGGCGTTGCATTAATGACAGACTGAGGAAGCCTGCTAATAGTTTAGGCAAAAGTGATCATGCGCATCTTCTAGCACACTGTAAAGCCTGCGGATGTGTGCCATTGTTTGAAAAAACGGTGATTCTTGGTAGGAGCAAAAAACAAACAGCTAGAGAGCTCTTTAAAGCCTATTTTATAAAAAAAGGGCCCGATTGTATCAGTGATACATCTATTGTGTTGTACGCAATAGAAATGCATTTTTTGATAACTTAGTGCCTTGATCATGACGCTGTGCGATTTTTGTTGGCTGTGCACGCACGCGCGGTTTAGTCTTCTTTCCTGTGCATTTCCTAGACGGTCATTAAACAGTTGGTAGTTGGCGCTGTTCTTTCTTCTCTTCTGCTCTTCCTACTTCACGTTGTTTTTTGTGCCTCAGTCTTCTGTACCAAGTATGCACCAACTAGCCCAAAAACAAATCCTTTTGGATCAACCATACGTTTAGCTTCTTCATTTATATGTTGGTGTCCTTATAAAATTGATATACATCTGATGCTGCAAATGAAAAGTTTGTACTAATGGCATAAAAATTATTTTTGACATTCCGCAATATTAGCATTATCAACTATGAACAGCAGAAATAGAACTGGTCCAAGCGTAGATGTCTGAGGGACGCCATACTGAATAGGATATTGCTTACAGTTGTATACTGTTTTCTGGATGAGAGGCAAGTTAGAATGAGTTGGTCTGTCGTATCCCGAATACCGTAGTACAGAAGTTTACATAAAAGCAGATCGTGTTGTGTACTGTCAAATGCCTTACTGAAGTACACAAATATGCCTAGTGTGTAGATTTTTGTCAATGCTCTCTATAAGGTATTCTTTATTATTCGGTAAAATGATTCAATAGATTTAGTTTCGTAGAATCTATACTGTTCTTTTGCGATTCAAATCTGTGCTGTTAGAAAACCTCTAATCCTCCTATTCATAATGCGCTTGGTCATTTACGTATATACAGAAAGTACATATGAATCATGTTTTTTTAGATCACGGAACGACACTCTTTCATGTGTTCGTTTAATCTCAATGCCCCCAGCATCCGAAACCCGCGGCGCAGTCCATCTGGTCAGCTTGGCCGCAACTGCATTTCTCCAGATGGTTGCTCCTACCCCTCCTTTTGGGACAGTCGATGCCTCTCTAGGGCTGATCTGAGCACTGAGCTTGTACCTCTGCGGAAGCCTTTCCCGCCCTCTTTTCCCACAACCCGCCACTTGATAAATCTCAATATGAACGAGATATAAACCTGGCGCCGTATTCGACACGATGGGGGAGCCCACATGATGACTCCACACGATTGACTGAGGAAATATTTTTGGGCAATGCAGAAGTTGTTTCGACGCGCTGGTCACAGTGCCACTAAACCTCAAGGTTTTGCACATACTGCGATAACTTCAGGCCATAACGTCTCGGCCGTTCATTTTCCTTTTTTGAGGAACTTGCAGGCATCACTTCAACTTTAGCGGAGCTGCTCGTCTGGGAGCAGCACTATGCTCCACCACCTGCCGACATTCTTCTTGAATGATTTTGTCGCTGGAGAGACCAAACCTAAGGGTCCGTACCAATGTACTGTCGTTAGCCACAAACCCTTGATGAGCTGGACAGAGAATGTGATTCGCTTGGTCACTTTGGCAGAAATTCTTCACAATGAAGTTGAAGAATAATTTAAGTTTATTCTTCGTTGACATCAAGATGTATCGGCAAGAAGTGGGTGGTGGAAAGGAGGGGGTGAAAGACTCCCACAGGGGCCCTGGCTCGAGGGCTCAGATCAGCGCCATGGCAGCGTCGACTCTTCCAAGATGAGAGACGCGAGCGTTCGGCTGGCAGAGGGCAGTCTCGGCAAAGTTGACCAGATGGAGTGTGCTACGCCGCACTGATGCTCGGGTATTGATATTACGAGAAGTCGCAAGCAGAGAATGAGAGCTTTCTTCATTGTATACATGGCCGAGCATTTTATCGAACTGTGGTTTGATAAGAAGGTGCCACAGGATGGTTCGACAGCGTCAGGGGTGCACAAGAGGTAGTCGTGCGAACCAAGTAAGCTCGTACACCTAATTTTGCAGGCCAAGACTGCCCTTCACTAGCTGGCCACTACCGCCCTTCCCCCCCTGTTAAAATAGTCAGGACTATGGCCTTGAGGTCTGAGCATGTACGGCAGAAGTAACACGTGTCGCAGGGGCCCCAGGTTCCGGTTACGTGGTCATAGGCCGGGCCCCATATTTGTCGTAAAAGAAGCAGCCATGCGGGAGAAGGTACAAATAAATTCAAAGATGGCTATTGCATTTCTGAACTTGCCGCTGGCGATGGCCTGCGTAATAGACCTCCAAAAGATGCAGCAGGCAACTGTCTGCTATTGTGAAGTTGGTTGCTGTGGATTTTGCAGCCTGGACGTCTGCCTAAAGGACGTCTGTCTAAAGGGTAAAGTTCATGTTGGTGATGGGAGCAGGAGAGAAAATGTTGTGATGCATGGAGTGGTCTCTGTCAACAATCTGGTTAAGATGAGTAGATTATCGAGCAACGAGGGGGAATGAGAAAGGTGGTTGAGAAGGTAGTGGTCGCTACCGAGGGAAGATCCCATGTTAGTCAAAGACAAATCAACAACAGCTATGGTAAATTCAAGCCCTGCCGCGGTGGTCTAGTGGCTAAGGTACTCGGCTGCTGACCCGCAGGGCGCGGGTTCGAATCCCGGCTGCGGCGGCTGCATTTCCGATGGAGGCGGAAATGTTGTAGGCCCGTGTGCTCAGATTTGGGTGCACGTTAAAGAACCCCAGGTGGTCAAAATTTCCGGAGCCCTCCACTACGGCGTCTCTCATAATCATATAGTGGTTTTGGGACGTTAAACCCCACATATCAATCAATGGTAAATTCAAGGTGCTGATCGGTGTCTCGTGGGACTCTGAACAATGTTCTGGTTGGGCGAGTGAAGTCATGAACTATTGAAAGACATTTGCTGTGGAAGAAGCCTCAAAATGAGTGGCTTTTGCGGGTTTTCTGGAGGTAGTCTCATCTCTTGTGGGTGGTGTTGAAGTCACTACTATAGGGCATTGTGGTCAGCGCAGAAAATTGCACTGCATATAGTGAAGATTTGAAAGCAGTACGGGACGACTGTAGGTATCGACTACAGACAGGAAGGCCTCTATGTCACAGTGAGAAACGATTTCGAGGAGAAAGTGGTGTTGTCCCAAACAAGATTGTTGTGCCCAAACTTCGCAGTGTTCGATGGACATCTGCAGAACGTAAACGTCGGTATAAACGCTGAGCTTCATGGACGCTAGGAATGCTGTAGTGGAAAGGCAAAAAATGAGTCGTGGAATGTTATACAGAGCACGCACATGATCTGTTTGAAGCGGAAACTGCCGACAGTTCTTCTACAAGAGGTAATGATGATGCTGGCTTTGCATGTACCTGAGTTCATGAAATCATCTGTTGTTGCGTGGGGCTTCAAATTGCGCAGTTTATTTTCGGCATGAATTTTTTGCTTTGAAAATGAGGTGGACAACCTGCTATGCCTGACGGAATGCTGATGTGTGCTGTTCGACCTTTGCACGACTCTCAGCACCGAGCACCCTATGAAAGGTGAACAACAGTTCACCACTACGCTCGCTTGACTATGACTGCCTAATGGACACTTTTTGACGATGACTCTTTCTACATGGTGGAGGGCTCCTCGCGTGCCACCGTCTCTATGCACCGGCGAGATCGAAGTTGAGGGAGTCACGACGAGGCGGGCGCGGTATATCGAATAAAGCAGTTTATGTTTATGCGTGGGTTGAGTTGCAGAGGCGCCTTGCGGCTGGCGCATGCATTTGTAATGAGTCGTGTTTCCTATTTGGCTCCTTACCTCCATCTGCGCTGGCTAAACAAGAATGCCATACAGGCGAGTCTCATGAAGATGTACGAACATGCCTTTGATTTCCGAATAACCACGCGTCACCAACACCTTAAGAGCCTAGGTACGGATAGTAAACACTTTCGCAGAGCTCTGGAATGTACACTTGACCAATCAATATACAAGACTTTCGAAGGCTTCGTCACGCCGCCACCTTTTAGCCCGACTACACATCTACTATCTAACCGAGACGGACCAGCGTAAACATCCCAGAAGTCTGGTGTTACGCCATGCATGTGCGCCCTCTTCTGGCCAACATGACACGTGACGAGCACAGCGGCAGGGGCCTTGCACGGGTGAAGATACTGGCTCGCCACTATGGGAGCAAACATGGCATCGTTTACGTCGACGCCTCCAGTCCTCTCCATGAGGAATGGAACACGGCTGCAGTCGGCCGCTAAAACATAGCCATGAATGACCTCACATGCAGAGCTCAGGGCGTAACTACGGAGGAAATCGCCATCGCGCTACTGCCGCAGATCACGACTTGCGCGTCATTATTACCGGCTGAAGAGGGGCCTGCAGAAATATTCTCGAAGGCATGTCCTACACGTGGCCTACTTCATCTTACAAAACAGCAATTACGTCGGGGCCCCCGCGTCCTGTAGGATCACACGAGCTCCAGCTCACATGCGCCTCGAAGGCAATAAAACGACATACGCCGCCACGCACTCTCTCACTGTTCAGCTAACGCCTTCAGACTCCTCCTAAATGAGTGTCAAACCTAATGTAGCCTTAAAACTTTGAGAAATTACAGAATTCTACCACTAGGGCCAATAAATTTATTTTAGGCCCTCTAAGGGCTTACAAAAGTAGAGGAGCGTTTGCTCCTTCGCCTCTACACCTAAGCACTGCTGTGCCCAGGAGTTTTTCAGTATCTCGATCTCGTTTGTGCAGTAAAAGGCCTGCACTGTGTACAAACATTTTTGGACATCTTCCACATCGTGTGGGCAGAACTTGGAGGAAGCCCTGCTCGGCTGCGGATCCGACCTGGTGCGCAAGAATACCCTGGTCAACCAAGTCTGAGTGGCGTTGGACGCCAGAGGACTTCTGCTATGAGGAGCCCACCTAGTGTTCATGAAAAGCGGCTGGCACCAGACTACCTCCCACCTACTTCCTGTATATAGTTCTTACTAAAACGCGAAAGACTGAATGAGACATAGAAGGCCAATACGAACTTCATCATCACCTTTTTTGTTTTCGAGCCTCTATCTTTTAATAAACACCTTCTTTTTCTACAATATCCCGGCCCAATAAAACTGATGGTATCTCTAGTGAGTACAAAGTTTGCGTGGGCCTGGTAATTTTCCCGCATTGAGTGTGAAGTCAGCACGCTCGCACCAGTCTGTCGCGTCCAGGATATACCTCCGTTATTTTTCTGAGTGGCCAAACACACCTTGAGGTATTTTATTTTGCCAATACTGGCGACTTCTCTTCGAAGTCATAGGCAGAAGTGGGTACATATACATGAAGTTCATAGACGATAGCAGGTGTGATACATTGATACATGCTATCAAAAACGCACAATTGTTTTCCAAGACAACACAAAAAGTGTACAATGCGAGCAGATAAAACAATAGGGTGAAGAAAATTAAGAAGAACACAACAAAATTTACCTTCAAATAGTAATTGTAAAAGACAAGAGTAAAAGAACAAGCTTAATAAAGACAAAAAATAAAATTTCAAGTAGAGAATTTTTAAAATTGAACTAGATAATGCAATAAATTGGAACGCCTAATAAAAAGAAGTATAATAAACGGTGCTAACGAGCTACTGCAAATGTTTTTCAAACAAAGAAAAAAAGGGTTCTGTTACAGTATTGTCGGGGAGGTTATTCCAATCAAGAATATTTCTAGAAAAAAATGAGTACTTAAAGCAGTTATTTCGTGGAAGTAGAGGAATTATCAAGAAAGATTGTATTTGCCTGGTTTCATAATTTCGAGATTAATTGATAATTGGAAAGGAGTCTGTTATATTGCCTTTTAATTATTTGGTAAAGTGATTTTAGCCGGCTAATTATACCTCAATTGCTAACTGAGGGCAACCCAGATCGTTTGATGAGTTCAGTACTTGATGAACGACCGTACAAGATATATATGTAACAAACTACGTTTTCGTATTCTTTCGAGTTTGCTGATATTCGTTTTGTTGTATAGGTCCTAAAGTGGCACGGCATATTCAAGCATAGGAGATATAATGGACTGGTATGCAAGCAAGCGAACGGAACGAGTTGATGAATTTAAGGATCGTCTTAAAAAGAATAATTTCCACAATACCTTATTCGTAACAACATCCATATGTTTCGACCATGATAAATTATTTGTGAACCAAAGACCCAGGTATTTACACTCATCGATCTCCTTAAGGAGTTTTCGTTTGCCCAGTAAGAAAAAAAGTGTTTTTTGTAGGTTATTCGCTTTTCAATATTGCACTTTGCAATGAAAAAAAAAGACAGAAAACAAGAATGAGTTACAACAACAACAAAAAACACTATGTGTCGAGGGAAAACAGTCTAGACGAGTTCTAACTTAGACAAAATGAAAACTTGAGCCAGTGTAACGCGTTTCGCCCCGTTGACAGAATAAGCTAGATTTGCCCAAAAAAGGTACGAACTATTGACACAGCAAAACAATGAGGGAAAACGAGCAAAATGACCACTTGACCCAATGAACAAAAGCTAGAAAGTGTGCACAAAGTAACATACAAACGAGCTAATGCTTAATATAGCAAATACAACTCATACACACTGAAGAATTTAGATGCAGTGCCAATAATAATAGTGAAAACAAATCAATCATAAGATGAAATGTATATTTGCTATCACATTCATGAATGCAGAAGCAGTTGTGAATGACGCAGCTTCATTGGGCAGTGCGTTCCAGCTACCTACTGCTTGAGGAAAAAATTATTTTCACAAAGTAGTTGTTTTACAAGAAAATTTCTTAACTTCATTGCTTTGGTACAACCGGGTTGCTCGCGAGTTCGGTGGTTGAATATATTTGCCTCTATCAATTTTTTTAGGTTATTGTGATAGGTACGATAAAATATTTTTCGTCGTTCACTGGCGTGCTGGCGCTTTAAGGTTTGCAAGCTGGAACTTTCCAGAAGGGCTGAAGGAGACGTTCCTCTTCAGATATTGCAAATAAAACCTATGGATTTTGTTTGTACGGATACAAATTTTTCATAATTGCTAATGTGTGAGGGTCCCGTATAGCAGACGCGTATTCCAAAATGGGTTGCACTTAAGTTTTGTACGCCAAAAGTTTACTCCCTCTGTAGTCTTGCAAATGGTTCTTTGTAAGTACCCGAGTGTTTTCATTGCCTTTGTTCGCGTGTATTGTATGTGTTCATTCCACCTTAAATCAGGGGTAGTATTAACAGCTAAGTATTTATAGCTTTGAACGAGAAATATATATTTAGAATAGGTTAAAGGCACCGTACTTTTATTGAAAGAGTAAATGAAGCTTAGTTTTTTGTGCAATATGACGCCCTCAACAATCACTGTCATCTACCTGTAAGGCATTATCTGACGCTGTCAGGTAGTGATGATTCCAACAAATGCTCAATATTCCTTCCTACAAGGAAGCCACAGATGCTTCAGCAGCTTGCTCCTGCACCATAGTTTTTTTAGATAAGTTGTCCTGGCTTGTCAGCAATATCCTGTTTGGCATTCTTCGCCACTGTCAGCCGGTTCTGCCAATACAAATTTTCCGACTAAAAAGTTGGCTGGACAGATGGGAGCAGGTTCCCTTGCGTAGGTACGTACAAGTCAGTGGCTTCAAAAGAGTTAATGTCTCTACTTTCACCAGCATTGTTGTTATCTGTTCATTACCGAGTGCTTGTTTACTGAGATACTTTCGAAGTGCTGACTTCACTAACTGGATCAATTTCTCCCATCATACTACCCACCATGGTGCACTGGGTACAGTGATCTTCTATTCGATGCGATGAAAAGCAAAGGAAGTGGCAAAATGAAGTTCATTCATGACGCCAAGTCTCGCAGGTCTAGTGATGCCCTCTTGAGTGCCAGGGTGTTGTCAGAGTAAAGGTAGGGGGAACTCCTCTCCGTGATAGAAATCGGCGAGACACGAGAAGCAAAGCCACTGATGACAGGCCACTTGTCAGTTAAAGATGTACCACTTTAACACTCGCATAAGTGAAAAGCAGGGTGAATGACTTGACAGTACCGGACTCTATCTTTCTTGGCTTGACATAAAACGGGCCTTTGAAGTCGACGCCGACCTATTCGAATGGTCGAGATGTTCTCGTTTGGTCTAAGTGAATGGGTGCTTATATCAGCAGATTTCACAATGTAATTTTTGCAGAAAAACAGGATTTGATTTTTGGGGTCTCTTGCCTTGCTGGAATCACCCAAAATCTTTGTAGAACTTCCCACATTGTGCTTGACACGTAACAATGTAAAACACGGCAGTGTGCGTCTGCTACAATTATTCGCATGAACTCATGTTTACGTGACAGAATGACTGCATACTTTCTTCGTAAGTACTGTCCAACTCTTGAATTTTTCCGCCGATGCAAAGTTCTCTTTTGGCACGAAGCAAGGGATATAAATGTCTCATCACAAAATCCTTGTTAGCTGCCTTTCCGCGTGACAACTGGCAAATATATTCTTTGAACACTTCTTTCTGCACTCAAATTCAGAATTATTTGGTGCTCCTCATTTCTGTTGCGGAAATTCTGCCTTGCGTGGTTTTTGCCGATGTCGGTTCTTTTGAAGGAAGTGTTTTGAAGGAAGTGTTACGCGTCACATGATCCTGATCATGTGACGCGTAATAACTTTTCAAGTCCCTGGATCTCCTTAGATCAATTTACGTTTCATATCTTTCCTTTCAGCCTGAACGAGAACGTACAACAATTCAGATTGACTATTTAGGTCAACATATTTGTTTTCCTGTTAGACATTGCTTGTTTCTGTTGGCCATTCCGAACTCGCTCGTGTGAGTCTTTCTGGACCGAGCCACAAAACGCAGCTTTCCAAAAGAGGCTTCACATACATGCCACGCGTAATAAGGTCTGTAGGATTATCTTGTCCAGAACAGTAATGTCATTCTTCTTGGACTGCTACACTTGCAGGTTTGTTGATCTATTTTCGATAAACTGATTGAGCTTGTCCCCGCTTCTTCAGATCCAGCTCAGCAGAATTGTAGAATTTGTCTACATAGTACAAGAAAATCATCAAAAATCTCACGCACATCGAATGTGCTTCAGCAGCCTTGCTTCAATATTGGCGCTCATTAAGTGCAACTTCTGCAATGTGAGTATTTTCATCGGTGCAAATCTACATTTCTCCATTGGGAGCTCAGTGGTAGACTCTCCTCACAGGTCGATTGCCTTTAAATAAGCACATGCACCATTAGCTTTCTCACTAGAATCATGGCAAGTGTGAAGTTGCGCCATGCATGTGACTACTAGAAGATCACTTTTTATGCCGCGTGAATTCTGGCCAATCCAGGCAGCAGGACGTCCGTAAACCATATTTTCCAAGGTGTGTCAATTTTTTTGGGTAATGGTTTGTCCGAAGCAACGTTCCAAACTCACAATTGTTGGCAAGGACGCTTGGATTTCCTTGTGAAAGGTGAAAGTACTCCAAGAGGTACATACGTCTTGGATGCCTTTTTTGTAGATGCCGTTTTGTAATTGCCTTTGCAAACTTCAGGTATTCGATATTACACGTCAGGTATTCAATACGAGACTATGGCCCAACACGGCCATAGTGTCGTTAATGCCTTCATCTATTGGCTTTTTTCATCATAAATATATCTTGCAGCATGTAGTCATTCGTTTTTCATTTCAGAACATTCATCCCTGCGTCGTTCATGCTTGCCTTTGTCCTTTCATAAACTGCTAACGCTTCTATGAACGTATGTGCTACAATGAGCAAGTCCTCAACATAAAATTATTCCATTAGACTTGCTGCCACATATCAACTTCAGAATTAGCGTTGTCCAGGAGGTTATGAATAGTAGCCATCGGCAGAATAGGACTCGACGTGGACCCAAAAGGCACGTGTGTCATGCGTTGCTCGAGATTAGTATTGTTATCTTTGGACGTCTTGTAACAATGAAACCGAAAATGTTTTCTCTCTTGCTCTTGTCTTTCAATCTGCAGGAACGCTTTTTTGATGTCTGAGTTTAGGACAATTAAAAACCGTCAGGAACAATATAGCACACACACACATCTGGACTTAAGTTAGCTCTCTTTTACATACAGTTGTTGAGCGAGAGAGTAGCCTGGTGCATGGAATGATGCGTAGAACAGAACCCTGAGTTTAGTGGTCAGTGACTCTTCTTCGATGACTTCTCGGAGTGGCATGTAATAAACCGGGAGGTCATCGATAACATCCTTGGGCGCAACTTCCACGTCACCAGGCAACATATACACTCGTAAATTAGTACCGTTGTGGTAAAGCCAACCTTCTTACTGCCGCGGTGGTCTAGTGGCTAAAGTACTCGGCTGCTGACCCGCAAGTCGCGAGATTAAATCCCGATCAGCGGCTGCATCTTCGATGCAGGCAAAATTGCTGTAGGCCTGTGCACTCATATTTGGGTGCACATTAAAGTACCTCTGGTGGTCGAAATTTCCGGAATCCTCCAGTACTGCGGCTCTCATAATCATACGGTGCTTTTGGGACAATAAACCCCACTTATCAGTCAAGCATAATTCTTTTCGGGATAGTCTGTTCACCGGCTTCTGTAGATGATTGACAGCAATGTCAAAATTGTCAGGTATAAGGTGGTTGAATTTGTCCTTCCATGGCGAAGTGGCAAAGTATCTGCCGTTGGACTTTCGGCTGGTCTTTCTGAAGTAATTCAGGAACATGTCTGTAGACGATTCACAAACGTCGGCAATGTCAAGATTCTTGAGCTTGCAGAAAGATCTTTAAATTTGCGAAATAGTTTGATCTTCATCTTCACTAATTTTGACTAGCATAACACAAGCCATGAGGTTAGGTCTGGTATTGAGAAAGCCTCTGTGACGAATCGGTCCTTGCAGTGTCCTTTCGAAACAGGTGTTGACCACTGTAGGTCTTTAAACTTTCGTGCTACGAATGACAAAACCAATCAGAATGTTCCACAGGTAGTCAGAGCTGATGGGCCAAAGAAACTATGGCTCTTGAAATTGCACGAGCATACGGTCAAATCAAGTCAAATTGCACGAGCTTACGGTCATGAGGCACGAACTTGCTTTCCCAATGGAAGTGTTGCACAATATGGCTGTCAGATGAAGGCGCAGCGAGGTCGTGGCATATCACCGGTACCAGATTAGCTTGTGTAAGGTACAGCTGGGTGCCTTGTTGACTGCGTAATGGTTTTTCAATATTTTACGACATTCAGTTCGAGAAAAAGCTCTGCTGCCAAACGTGTGGAACAATATCTTTGTCTCTCCCACGACTTTGACATTCATCTTAATGGCCACTTTGTTGGTGACAGACCTCTGGCTTGCGCAATATAGAATGCCTCTGACACAGTGGTGCTTGTTATTATGCATGATCAAAACACGAAAAGTCAGCAGATACACTTCGATAATAATGTTCTGCGCAATTGGCCGACTGCACAGTTTCTAGATGGACTTTGACGGCAATGTTTCCGGAGAAGCGAACACTGCTGTGTAACTACCTCATGCCTCTGCTCCAACACGTGACTTGCAGTCAGTACAATGGGTTGTATATGCTTGTTGCACGCCTTCCCTGGCAAAAAGAGCACGTTAGCCTAACTTGACAGCCTCGTGCGTGGTGAAACCTGGACGCGGAGCGAAAACATCTGTTGTCTGTGGATAGTTTCTCATTCTTGAAAACAAGGGACAGGTCACTGTTACAAGCACGCGCACCATGTTTCTTCCATTAGCAGTGTAGTAGTAGTAGTAGTAGTAGTAGTAGTAGTAGTAGTAGTAGTAGTAGCAGCAGTAGTAGTAGTAGTAGTAGTATGTGGGGTTTAACGTTCCAGAAGCACCATATGATTATGGGAGAAGCTGTAGTGAAAGACTCCGGAAATTTCAACCACCTAGGGTTCTTTACCGTGCACCCAAATCTGAGCACACGAGCCTACAGCATTTTCGCCGTAGTTGGTTAGACAACAAAATGGTTAAACACCATTTCGACGAAATGGTGTTTAACCATTTTCGCCGCCATCGAAAATGCAGCTGCTGCAGATTACCAGGAAAGGCAGCCCGTTTTCTTCAGAAATTAATTTCACAAAAACGAAGTTGTGGCACCTCTGTGAAGAAGAAAACGCATCGTTGGCAAGCAACATCGCCTCCGCTTGGGTACTGGGTCCTGGGCTTCGCTCGCTCGGCTCGTGCTGATCATCGCCGGCATCTGCTTGACCGTTGCTCATTCCCGATCGTGTTTTATCGTAGGACCACCGTCGCAACAGTCGCCAATATACCCTTTTTCAATTGGTGGAGGGTGCTGACATTCCCCGTCGCCTGAACCTGGGTGCTGCCATTCGCCATCGCCTGAACCTGGAGCTGCGCAACCGAACGCTACCTCCCATCATGGCTACCAACAACGCGCAACCTGGCTCTTCCACTACATCCCCCAGCTACCCCGGCGTTCTTCGTTTGCGAGAGCCCAAGGTCTTTAGCGGAGCTGATGAGACCGACGTGGAAGACTGGTTCGCGAACTACGAACTGGTGAGCGCAAACAACAAGTGGGATGACGCGGACAAATTGACTAACGTCACCTTTTACCTCACTGACGTGGCCGAAATGTGGTATAACAACCACAAAAACGACATTACGACGTGGTCCATCTTTAAAACGTTGTTTGCTGACGTTTTTGGCCGACCCGCTGTCCGCAAGTCCAGTGCCGAACAACGCTTGCGGACTCGCGCACAAAAGCCAACGGAATCTTTCACCATGCAGCTATATCGAAAACATTATATCTCTTTGCAACCGTGTGAACACCACCATGCCCGAGTCGGAGAAGATTCAACACATCCTCAAAGGGATAAATGACGGTGCATATCAGCTGCTCCTGGCCCGTAATCCTGCCACCGTTGCGGAACTTGTCACTTTGTGTCAAAGTTTCGACGAGTTGAGCAAGCAGCGCGCCCTGACTCGGCCATTTTCTTCACACGCCGACTCGCTCTCCAGTCTCACTTCCGTTCCCGACCACTCACCAACCCTGCAAGAGATTAAAGACTTCGTGCGTGACGAAGTAGCTCGGCAACTGTCGTTGATTCCCCTCACGCAGCAGCCGCCGTCCTCTCGTCTGCCCTCACCACTCCGCGACGTTATTGTCGAAGAGGTAGCTCAGGCTGTTCCCGCCGCTGCCCACCAGCAGCCTGTGGCCATGCCTGTTGCCCACGCGCCGGCTATGCAGCCCATGGCCGCGCCTCTTACGTATGCCCAGGTGGTACGCAACAGGCACCGCCAGCAGCATTTGCCACCCATGTCTTCAGTTGCTCCCCACTCCGCCCCTTTTTCGACACCTTGGGCCGCACCACGAGTCAGCAATCCCTGGCGCACTCCTGACAATCGACCGATCTGCTACGCCTGCGGTACTCCAGGACACGTAGCACGATATTGTCGCCATCGCTTCCAACCACTCCACGACGCTACTCGGCCGTTACCGTATGACCCACAGCCCATGCACATACCTGCTCCCTATTCCTCACCGCAGTATGAATACACTAACCTTTCTGAGTCTCGGTCATCCCAGCCCTCACCTCAGACTCACTCTTCCCGCTCCCCATCTCCTCGCAGGCGATCACTGTCCCCAATGCGTCCTAGACCCGCTTCCTCCAACCGGGAAAACTGAACGCCGCTGTTCCAGAGGCAAGAACTGCGCCGTCGTCGAAATGCTCAAGTCCTCGCCCTTCACCAGCTAACGTCGTCGCCCTATCTGTCGATGGTGTTTCTACCTTTGCCCTCGTCGACACAGGTGCTGCCGTTTCTGTTATAGCCGCCCAGCTCTGCCGCTCCCTACGCAAAGTGACCACGCCGCTCTCTGGACTATCGCTTTGTACAGCTAGCGCACAAGCAGTTCGACCTCTCGGCACCTGTACGGCCCGCATATTCATCCAAGGCTCTATGTACGTTGTCGAGTTCATCGTCCTTTCGGTGTGCTCGCATGACGTTATCCTCGGGTGGGACTTTCTGTCAAATCATCATGCCATCATCGACTGCGCACGCGCTGAAGTTCAATTTTCGCACCTGTGTGACGAACCTTTGCACGAAACCTTTGAGCGGTTGCCAAAACTTGTCGTGCGTGAGGACACTGAAATTCCGCCAGCCTCTCTTGCCGTTGTCCCGGTTTGCTGCGATGACTATAATGATGCTACGGTAATGTTTACACCTTCCGACATTTTCATGAGCCGCAGAGCCGTTTCTTTGACTTTCGCTACACTTGACGTCAATGCTCGCTGAAGCAATATTTTCATCCACAACCCCCTTTCTGCACCGCTTACGCTACTTGCCGGCGAATGTCTTGGTCGTTTGGATTACCTTGATTCTTCTTTACTCCTTAATAAGCCAGATGAATCATGCAGTAGTGCCTCTACCGAACTTCATGCCCTTTCCCCACTGGAATGCTCATCGAGTGACACCTTCTCGAGTTTCATCGCCGACACCTTAACTGCTCAAGAACGCGCCGAGCTTCTTAATCTCCTCCAGCACTTCGCGAATTTGTTCGACGTTTCTCAGCCGCAATTGGGTCGTACTTCGGCAGTGCACCACTACATTGACACCGGTTCGCACCAGCCATTGCGTCAAAGACCGTACCGTGTCTCTGCTGCAGAACGTCACGTCATCAAGGACCAGGTCGAAGAGATGCTACGTCGTCGCGTTATTGAACCATCGCACAGTCCTTGGGCATCTCCTGTCGTTCTAGTTCGAAAGAAGGATGGATAAATTCGATTTTGCGTCGACTACCGGCGATTAAACAAGGTGACACGGAAAGACGTCTATCCATTACCGCGCATTGACGACGCCCTTGACAGCCTCCAAGGAGCCGAATTCTTCTCCTCCTTAGACTTACGATCTGGATACTTGCAGGTCTCTATGGCAGAAGCTGATCGCCAGAAAACTGCGTTCCTTACACCAAATGGCCTGTATGAATTTAATGTAATGCCTTTTGGGCTTTGTAATGCCCCTGCCACGTTTGAACGACTCATGGACAACACACTGCGTGAACTGAAGTGGTCTGTGTGTCTATGCTACCTCGACGACATTGTCGTTTTCTCTCCCGATTTTCCTACACATCTGCTTCGGCTACAACTGGTTCTGACGTGTTTAACCAACGCTGGGCTCCAACTGAACCTCAAAAAGTGCCGCTTTGCTGCGCGAGAGCTGTCCGTCTTAGGGCACATCGTGTCCAAGCATGGTGTTCTACCCGACCCTGCAAAACTGCGAGCAGTCACCGAGTTCCCGAAACCTACTACACTGAAAGAATTACGCAGTTTCATCGGACTATGCTCGTACTTCCGGCGCTTCGTTCGAAATTTCGCGTCAACCATGTCACCACTGACCAACCTCCTACGCGGTGACGCAGACCTTTCGTCCTGGTCTCCTGACTGCGACGTCGCGTTCGCCACGCTCCGTAAGCTGCTAACATCTCCTCCCATTCTACGGCATTTCGACCTAGCAGCTGCAACGGAAGTTCACACAGATGTTAGCGGGGTTGGTCTTGGCGCTGTCCTCGCCCAGCGCAAGCCGGGCTACTCCGAATATGTCGTCGCTCATGCGAGTCGCACGCTCACTAAAGCTGAGGCCAATTACAGCGTCACTGAAAAAGAGTGCTTAGCGCTAGTGTGGGCGTTTCGCAAGTTCCGCCCTTATTTGTACGGTCGCCCATTCGACCTGGTAACGGACCACCATGCACTTTGTTGGCTCACCACGTTGAAAGATCCTTCTGGCCGCCTAGCTCGGTGGGCACTGCAAATCCAGGAGTACGACATTCGCGTGATCTATCGCAGCGGACGCAAGCATTCTGACGCTGACGCCCTGTCTCGTTCGCCTTTACCTCCCGACTCGGCCTGTGGAACCACTGGTACCAACTCCATCGCATCTCTCGACCTCGACTCCATTGCCAGTGAACAACACAAGGACCCATGGATCTCTTCCCTTTTTGACTGTCTCTCTGGATCGTCAACCACTGCGGTATCACGATCTCTCCGACGTCAAGCTGCTCATTTCGCCATTCGTGATCGGCTGATACACCGACGCAACTACGCCCCTGAAGGTCGTAAGTGGCTCTTGGTTGTCCCCCGCAGCTTGCGATCACAAATATGCACCACCTTTCACGACGATCCCCAGTGTGCCCATGCTGCAGTTTTCAAAACTTACGAACGCATTCGCCGTCGCTTCTACTGGCGCGGAATGTATAATTTTGTTCGAAAATTCGTTATAGGCTGCCCTGAATGTCAACGCCGCGAATCACCGCCTTTTCACTCGTCCGGTGCACTTCAACCGCTTCCGTGCCCTGCCAAACCTTTCGATCGAATCAGAATTGATCTCTATGGCCCTCTACCAACAACATCAGATGAAAATCGATGGATCATAGTCGCTGTGGATTATTTAACACGATACGCTGAGACCGCCGCCCTTCCAAGTGCCACTGCGCGGGACGTAGCGTCCATCGTCCTCCATCGATTCATACTACGACATGGTGTTCCTCGAGAACTACTAAGTGACCGAGGACGAGCCTTCCTATGAGAAGTCGTCACGGCTCTGCTTTCTGAATGCCATGTTGTTCATCGCAAGACCACAGCATACCATCCGCAGACTAACGGGCTCACGGAGAGATTTAACCGCACACTGGGCGATATGCTCTCGATGTATGTGACATCTGATCATACTAACTGGGATCGCATTCTTCCATTCATCACGTTCGCATACAACACCGCGGCACAGTCCACCACTGGATTTTCACCTTTCTTTCTCCTTTATGGACGTGAACCATCCCACACCATCGACACTCTCCTTTCATACCGTTCTGACGCATCCGAATGCCCATCTGTGTCCGAAGCTGCCCGAAAAGCGGAAGAGTGCCGTTAACTCGCACGCACCTTTACATCACACGAACAGCAGCGCCAGAAAGAAAACAACGCCGGCTCTTCACGAAGCCACAGCTATTCCCCGGGATCATTTGTATGGCTGGCTGTTCCTTACCAAAGCCCCGGCCTTTCCTCAAAACTAGTCCCGAAGTACGAGGGTCCTTACCGCGTTTTGGAGCAAACCTCACCGGGGAATTTTCTCATTGAGCCACTTTCCCCATCTGACGACATGCGCCAGCGTGGACATGACATCGTCCACGTCGCCCGCCTTAAGCAATATTATAGCCCTCTGCCTCCAGACTCTTAGGTCGCCAGGATGGCTCTTTTTCGGCGGGGGAAAATTGTGAAGAAGAAAACGCATCGTTGGCAAGCAACATAGCCTCCGCTTGGGTACTGGGTCCTGGGCTTCGCTCGCTCGGCTCGTGCTGATCATCGCCGGCATCTGCTTGACCGTTGCTCATTCCCGATCGTGTTTTATCGTAGGACCACCGTCGCAACAGTCGCCAATAAACCCTTTTTCACCTCCTATAATGTCGTTTCAGGTCGTTCACCACAATTTTCGTTTGGCACCATGCATAGTCCAGGACTTTACAATTCAACACGTCTGAAGGCTAGCAGTTTTTTCAAGTAGGAATGAGCAGGAGCCACTGCTGAAGCTGAATCAGGTAAAGCTTGAGTGTCGTCTGACGAATCAATCCTCAATGTTTTAGTTCGTTTTTCTCTAGTAAACGCCGGGACGATACCACACGTTAGTTCTATTTGCAGGGAGTCAATCAGAATTGCGGTAAAGTTTAGCGTAGACATCTTGAGATAATTCAGGCAACAGATGCGCAGTGGCGTCGCATCATACAAACGTCTTAAACCTCGCACGTCAGTTGCTTGCTTAACGTGGGTAGTGTTCCTTAGAGCGCTTAAGTGATGCTGCTCAAATAGCTTCCTTTCACCAAAGCGATCCTGAAGATATCGATAGCATCGTTGTAACAATACTCAGATGTTGGAAGTACTGCTATAGCCACTGCAGCTTCTCCAGCGATATATCGCCGCAGGTAAAAAAATTCGTGCTAGATGGATGGGCATTACTAAAGTGAACTCTCTGTGCGAACTGTTCTCCTGATCCAGTCCACTGATTATTGTCACCTTTAAACATTCGAATTTTGAGCTTGCACAGACTAGGTTGAGAGGAATATTGCGGTAGGGAAGCGTTATCCGCGACGTTAAGTCGCACAGGTGGCGTTTGCAAAGGAGTACTACGATCTCTCTCAACTGGCTCCAGTGCCTCTATCCGGGGAATTATTTCGGCAGGCATGCTGATTGCCTCGTCGTTGTACGTGGCGGCAGTCGGGACTTCTAACTCATCCTCCGGTATGCATTTTTTGATCTCGGCATCTACATTCGATAGTCTGTCGTTAGTCGAAGAAAGACGATCCCCCATACTTCCTAGCTTTGAATTGTCAACATCAGGAGCGTTCAGAAGAAATTTTGCGTCTTGATTGACCTTGGTATTTTGCGCTTGCCGAGACGCTCACGTAGTCTTCAGTCGATCCGCTCGTCGGAGTTAGGTGCGATCGCGCCACTGGCTTGTAGTGAAGTCAATCTCCACGTTAGAGGTTATCGCTCCTCACCAGTAGCGGCAGAGTAGAGGGCCCGTCGATGAATGCGTAGAAAGGAACACGTGTCCGCAAGGCGTTCTTGGTACCCAAATAGTATTAAGAACTGGAAAGACTGACTGAAGCACAGAAGGCCCAGTCAGACTTCATAATCACCTTGTTTTGTTTTAGAGCCCTTATTGTTTATTAAACCTCTTATTTTTCTGCAGATAACTTAAGGTTTTTCTCACTTTGGTAACGCATGTAGCAGCAGCCTTTTTCCCGTGCCTCTTTGCTACAACTTTATTGAAAAGGCTTCATTCGTTCAGTCACAATAGAGAACCTTCTTCGCTTTTCCAAAATGTAGTACACTCTGGAGTATTCAATATTAGTACGAAAACGCACATGTTCTATGTGTTTACGAAACATAAACTCACAAATGCCAGCAAACAGACTACTTAGCGTAATATTTTAGGTTAAACAGCCACATAAATGCTGGCGCCAGGTATACGTAGAGAACAATTGCCCACACTTTCCTATTCTTATATCCCTCAATTTATAGGCATGCCCTAAGCAGCAAGGATATCTATGTGAAACTTACTTTCATCAATTCTGTAATGTGTCTGAATTATTGATGCTGATACTAATGCCTCAAAAAATTAACCTGATTGGTGACCTCACTTATAGAGGAACGCAGAACTACACAACTCCTTCGACTACGCTTGGCACTCTCATCGGTGTGACTGCAAGCTGTGATAAGCACTTCCCGAGCAAAAAAAAGGTGAGCTGAGCGAGCAGCCCCCGCCGAAACTATAACGTAAGGAGCGTGCCGGTCGTACACTGCGCTTGCTCTCTAACCTTCGCTGGCGCTTTATTCTACGCAGCTTGTTCTTCATTTTAATGTGCAGACGGTGGCCTTCTGCCCTTACTAAAATCACTGTGATCATGTAAATATGTCATACTATTTCTAAGCTCTGCGCATGTGGCGCATGTGCCTGAATGCCAGAATTTATTTGTTTTTTGTCACATCAAGATGCAGAAATTTAACTTAATTTCATCTCACAAAATCCGAATAGCCATTTCAGGTAGCCATGTGCTGCGTAATAACGAGAGGCTAAGAAAACCAGAACTTCTAAATGAAGCGTCCCTGTGCTCTCACCTGTAGAAGTTTTCACAAGGATCCGTATGAAGGTCCAGTGAGCGACGCAGCTCCTCGGCTATATGTGTGCAGTCTGGTTCTTCGCAGTAATAGTGAAAAGTGGTCTGCAACCACCAGGTCCAAGGCACAGCCAGGCTCAACCCGAACACCACGAACAGCGCGAATAGCCAGTGATAGGCTAGGTCACGGGCCCACGTAGCGTCCAACTCGATCTTCAGCATTTCACGATCTCTGACACTTGAGACTGCAACAGGTAAAAATGGAACCGATTCTAAAAGCCTCTCATTGTTGTTGTTAGCTATTTTCCTACTACAGCGTGAGAACAAGCAGGATACCTCTATTTCTTGCAGTAGCAAGGCAACAGGCGTCAGATAACTTGTGATGATTGTGCTTAAAACTGAAGACGCCATAGTCATATCAATTGATGACGAATGTATCAGTAACACAAGTGAGGCATAGGGACGACTTTGTAAAGCACTCACCCCGTTTTTTCCACTTATCCGAGTTCCCCGTCACCTCCACCTGTGAAAAAAAAGAGCTGATATGCGATTTATTTCGATGACGCATCATTACAGCGGTTCACATGTAACTAATTCTTTGAGGACACGGATGTACACAATGATGACACGAAAATCAGCTAAGGTTTTTTCTACGAAAGTCGTACAAGATATTAGCGATGTTAGAGTAAGAAACGTTATAGTAGCAGAACTAATAATGGTAATATCACTTATATAACCGATTCACACGCAACTGTAATGTGTTTGAGTGGAAGCGGGCAGGCAAAATCACTAATGAGCTACAAATTGCAGAGTCTGTAGAAGAATGTAGGACAACAGAAGACAAAAAAACACATAAACGTGTCATCATTGTGTAGCGATTGGTGTAGTTTACATCAAGTGCTAAATGTAATTCCGCTAGAATAAATGTATAAAAAATGCGTAGAACGACTACCTAGTGGTTCCCGTATTAGGAATCTCATTTCGCCGTTTGAGGCAATGTTTGAGGGAAGTGAGTTGGCATTCTCCGGCACGCATAGAGTTTTTAGGCAGGTTTGCTACCCCGGTGTGCAGCATTCTTCAATAAATCAATAAGTCAATCAATTAATCACTCAATCAGTCTTTTTTTGTTTTCAAGCATCAGATACAAAATACCATAGCTGATTGAACCCACAGCCAAAGGCGAATAGAGGGTACAATGAAAAATTTAACAAAATCAAATTTCCAAGTACAAGATATACTAAAATGCGTACGGATATAATCATAAATGTAAATCACACAATCGTATAAAAAAAGCAAATGTATTGATGTTTTCGCACTGCTTTATTGAATTCTTGCTTGTTAATTCGATGCATGTCGTCTGCCTCGAGTTCCGTCGAATTGTTTCCTCCTTCCAATGTAAAGAGCTGGTGGGAAGAACAGTCGTTTTTTCAGGGCCAGAACAAGAGAGTGAGACAAATGTTTCGAATGAGTTTCATAATTTAGAGCTACATTCATGGGTATTTCTGAATACTTCAGACCTTCCTCCCTTGATTTTAAGTTGCCATTACTGGGCTTCTTTTAGGCCTCTATTGACCGCTTGATCTCAAAGTGGGCTCTCAACGTAGGGACTTCAAAATGTAGTTCATTGCTCTGCTCGTTGATGTATAAAATTGTGGACAATACTTACTGGTGTTTGAAAGCTATAGCATCATTTGGCTTGTATGGGCACACGTTAACATCAAGGGTAACATTCACATGACGACAAAATACGTTCATGATATTTAGTAAACATTGCTTGCACCAGAACCAGTGGCCATAAATTAAACACAAAGTAGGTGGCAACTTACGAGCGAAGATGGCACGAACAAGCACATAATGAACTCTAGTACTCAATATGCACTGATTGTAAGCGTCGTTCTTCTACAAGACTATGGCCAAAGTGCACACTAGATCCCCGCTGCGGCGGCTGCACTTTCGATGGATGAGAAAATGTTGTAGGCGAGTGTGCTCAGGCTTGGGTGCACGTTAAAAAAACCCAGATGACCAAATTTTTCGGAGTCCTCCACTACAGTGTCTCTCCCAATCACGTAGTATATTAGGGGCATTAAACTCCAAATACCAAATCATCAATCAAAGTATGCTCTTTCAATATAAAGGTAAGGTACGCTTTTTGCTGATGCGTAAGCCATGCAGAACTTCCGGAACAATAAAGGCAGAGTTCCTAGCTTGAGCCATGATTGGAATTGAATACCGGAAGGCGCTGCTCCTCCAAATGACGTTTCTCGCTGCACCAAAGCACTTAATTCGCTATACTAGCCGGTCAACATGATTCTTTTCTGCGTTGACTGCTGCAACAGTTTCATTGGTCGTTCCTATTGCTCATGAAGCAGCACGCAGCGGGAAAAAACCGTTACGTGTAGAAAATACGCTTCTTTGGCAAGGAAGTGTCATACGCGAACACTACGAGGAAGAAAAGTTGCCTACTTCAACATGACACCTAAAGCCTCTCTGCGTTGAAACTACCGTTGATACTACCTCTGTTTGCATTTCATAGCGCCACAGCACTTCACCTCACAGCGGGGCTGTTTAGAAGGTGACACCACCGCGTAATCGAAGATCCCTGGGAGAAGAAAGAGGTAAGGGAGATACGGAGCACGTTAGTGTAGCGTTGATCATGGGCGTCCGTATCACAGTAGGTAAAGCTCCCTGCACGTATCATTGCACAACAAGAACTGGTGGGTTCGACAACCATGGTACTCGAAACAACAAAAATTTTGTCTGATTTTGCATTGGTATCTGTTTGTGCCCAATTTATTCACATTACTCCTATTATAGACGTCACACAAGTGAAGCTCTGGTGCCCCCTCGCGTAAAACAAAAAACACTCCTACTTCAGAGAACACGCAGCTTTATCACAAAGAAAGATTGAAAAGCGGCCTTTAGAATCCAATGGTAAGCTTTCTTTAGGCGACTACGAAAAGTAAGCTACATAGTACCCGCTAAACCCTAAATGATGATCACTTTGCGAAATAAGAGCGCATTCTACTTTGTTATTCACTTCTTGTGGTTAAAAGATGTACCCGCTACACAGTCGTATGTTATTGCCACGTGCTTTTATATATTCTAATTTTATGTATTTATGTTCGGCTACGAAACGTGTTGACAATGGTTGCGAAGGTTCTCAATTATTCGTGATCATTCAGTAAGGATTAGGCCCAAAACACCAAGAGTTATGATTATTCAAGAGCTTAAGCAAGTACCAGTGTTATATAATGCTGCAACGTTACATAGGTTCATTCTAAAAGACGACGCGCATTTCTGGTGATCAGACTGCTTCACAGTCGACATCTGTTTCTTCACGCCACTGTGAACACGCAGTGTGAATTCTAATTGTACCAATTGTACTTCGTTAGCTTCTAATTGTACACTGTTTGCCCAAATTGAAATTTAGTTTTGAAGATGCTGCAAGCTTCCGTCTTCGAAGAGGCACTTTTAAAATAGTAAATGTCTCTTGCCCTCATGATATTGTCGCTAGGTGGAAATAACAGACTACAGGACGACAGTGCGACCAGAAAAAACGAGGTCTGTATTAACAGAACAAAAGAGCAGCCACTTCGACTTCTTCTTTCTCAGAGGAATCGTGTGTGCTGTCCACGCTCATCACTTCGTCGTCCTCTGTCTTCTTGCCCGGCATTTAGCCGTGACATTAGCCTCCCATTGAAGAAAGCATCGTCCCGATGCTTTATAATCAAAGCGGTTTGTACTCGTTGGAAACGCATGAGTTCATTCGCCGAAATAAGGCTTCATGCGTACCACGTGCACCACTTTTGGAGCATACCTTCGACGCCTTGAAGAGTGCGCAGTATCAGGAACAACCTCATAATTATTGTCACTGAGACGTCGCAGAACTTTATAGGGACCGAAGTACCGTCTTAACAGTTTTTCTGAGAGGCCACGGCGCCGAATAGGTGTCCATATCAAAACTTTCTCTCCTGGCTCGTAGGAGACTGGTCGGTGACGAAGGTTGTACCGTCTTGAATTGTAGTCCTGCTGGCGACTAATACGTAGGCGTGCAAGTTGTCGGCTTCTTCGGCCAGCTGAGTGATATAATCAGCATCCGTTTCAGCGTCTTCGCACTCGTGCGGAAGCATAGCATCCAGCATAGTGGTGACTTCACGACCATGAAGAAGGCGGAATGGCGTTGTTCTTGTTATTTCTTGATAGGCCGTGTTATAGGCGAACGTGGCATACGGCAAGATCTCATCCCAGTTTTTATGCTCTACATCGACGTACATGCAGAGCATATCCGCTAGTGTCTTGTTGAGACGTTCCGTGAGACCATTCGCTTGCGGATGATACGCCGTTGTTCGCCGGTGGGATGTGCCACTAAGTCTTAAAACTGTCTGTAATAGTTCGGCTGCGAATGCAGTTCCCCTGTCAGTTATTACCACTGATGGAGCACCATGCCTCAGCACCACATTCTCTACGAAAAATCGGGCTGCTTCACTTGCCGTGCTCCTCTCCAAAGCCTTGGTTTCGGCGTAACGAGTGAGGTAGTCGGTGGCTACTATAATCCATCTGCGACCTGCTGATGAGGTTGGAAATGGGCCCAAAAGATCCATTCCCACTTGAGCGAATGGAGTAACAGGCACGTCAATAGGATGGAGGAGGCCTGCTGGTTTGACGGGTGGAACTTTTCTGCGCTGGCAATCAAGGCACGTCCGAACATAGTGTTGAACGGTTGCCGTCAGTCGTGGCCAGTAGTATTTCTGCCTCACTCTGCACAACGTACGCGTGTAACCCAGGTGGCCGGATGTTGGTTCATCGTGACATGCCTGTAATACTTCGCTCCTTAGAGATGTTGGGACGACGAGTAAGTAGTCGTTTCCGTGTGGCATGAAGTTCATCTTATACAGGACGTCGTTGCGCAAGCAAAATGACGAAAGCCCTCTCGCAAACAGTCTAGGTACAGCTGAAGTGCCACCCTTTAAAAAAAGTATTATGGGTTCTAGTTCGGGGTCGTCTCGTTGCAGCTGTGCGACTGTTGCCGTGATTACAACTCCGACAAAGGCTGTATCGTCATCTTCTGCCGTCGCAGGTTCGTATGGCGCACGAGAAAGGCAATCAGCCTCTGAATGTCACTTCCCCGATCTGTAGACCACCGTCATGTCAAATTTTTGAAGCTTCAGGCTCCAGCGCGCCAACCGTCCTAAAGGGTCTCTTAAATTCGTCAGCCAGCAGAGGGAGTCATGGTCGCTGACCACATTAAAAGGACGACCATACAGGTATGGGCGGAATTTTATAACCGCCCACACCACCGCAAGGCACTCTTTTTCCGTAGTGGAATAATTTTCTTCCGCACGTGAAAGAGTTCTGCTCGCGTAAGCAATTACTCGTTCGGCGCCATCCTGCCACTGCACGAGTACAGCTCCTAAGCCGTCATTGCTAGCGTCGGTGTGCACTGTTGTCGGTGCGTCATCATCAAAGTGTGTGAGGACTGGTGGCTTCTGAAGGCGTTGCCGCAGCTCGTCGAATGATTTTTGCTGCTCTTCATTCCATACGAATGCGACGTCTTCTCTGGTAAGGCGAGTCAACGGCGAGGCAATGCGCGAGAAGTTCTCAATGAAGCGTCGGTAGTAAGCACACAGTCCTAAAAACCGTCTGACGGCCTTTTTGTCAGTTGGCGCTGGAAAATTCGTAACGGCAGCTATTTTTTCAGGGTCAGGCCGCACACCTTCACTGCTGACAAGATGCCCCAGGAACAGAAGCTCTTTGAAGCCGAAATGGCATTTTTCCGGCTTAAGTGTTAGTCCGGCGGAACGGATAGCTTGAAATACTGAGTGCAGTCGCCTGACGTGTTCGTCGAATGTGGCAGAAAATACGATGACGTCATCTAAATACACTAAGCACGTCTGCCACTTGAGGCCTGATAGTACGGTGTCCATTAGCCGCTGAAACGTTGCCGGTGCTGAGCACAAGCCAAATGGAAGTACCTTAAATTCAAAAAGGCCATCAGGTGTCACGAAAGCTGTTTTCTCCCGGTCTCTTTCATCGACTTCTATCTGCCAATACCCACTCCTTAGATCCATCGACGAGAAATAAAGCGCGTGGCGTAGTCGATCGAGTGAATCGTCGATACGTGGAAGTGGGTAGACGTCTTTTTTTGTCACCTGATTCAGCTTGCGGTAATCCACGCAGAAACGTAAGGTGCCGTCTTTTTTCTTCACCAATACAACCGGCGAAGCCCAAGGGCTTTTCGACGGCTGAATAACGTCGTCTTCAAGCATCTGTCGCACCTGCTTTTTGATGGCTTCACGTTCTCGCGGAGCTACCTGGTACGGGTTTTGCCTGATTGGTCTGGTCATGTCGTCCGTTATAATTCGATGTTTCGTCAGCGGCGTTTGACGGACCCTGGAAATCGAAGAGAAACAATCTTCAAACTTGTTAATAAGCTGCATGATACTTTGCTTCTGCGCCGGCAGCAAACTTGGGTCAATATCAACAGATAGAGGTGCAGGGGTGAGATCAGTTGAATTATCTTTTTCAAGAGTTATGCAGTCTGTCATCTCGGCGAGCTCTTCCACGTACGCGACTGCCATGGCCCTCGTTAGATGTCGGCGTTCAGAGCTGAAGTTCGTAATAAGGACGTGCGTGTGTCCGCATTTTATGCTTACGACGCCTCTTGCGATAGATAAACCGTGGCTGAATAGCAGTGTTGGAATTTGCTCGGCGATGTTTTCAGAATCGCTCGACGTGTCACATGTCACAGCCACGAGCGCACTCGACCGCGGTAGGATGGTCACGTCGTCTTCGAAGACACGCAAAGGTCGACGTCGCTGGTCTGTACAGGGCACATTCGAAACTTGATCTGGGGCCGTCCAAAACGTAACCGATCTCTCAGGAATGTTGATAATGGCACCGTACTCACGCAAGAAGTCCATGCCCAAGATCAGATCTTTGCAGCACTCCGGTAAAATTACAAAAGTAGCGACGAAATCTTAACTGCCAATATTAATTCGAGCTGTACATTTGCCTGTCGGCGTCACCAATTGACCCCCTGCGGTTCTAATGTTTGGTCCCGTCCATGTTGTTCTTACTTTCTTTAGGCGGTCGGCGAGTTTACGGCTGATAATGGAGAAGTCCGCACCAGTATCTACCAGTGCTGTTATTGGGCGTCCGTCTATACAAATGTCTAGATTGGCGCTTACGATTTCCGTTGATGTCGGTGACGTCGTATCGTCCTTGGTATCGTGCGTCGTATGATCCGTGGTATCATTCGTCATATCACGTCGTAGAGAAGATGTTGGGGGTGTGTTAGCATCTCGACGGGCGGCAACCTTCAACCCAAAGGTCGCAGCTGTTAGTTTCCCCGACGAGGGCTAGGGGACCTGCCCCGGACCACCTCGGAGTACCTGCGCTGCGGCGGCGAGTTCGGTGCAGGTGAAGGAGAGCGGGGTCGACGATACGGCACTTCGGGTTGCTGTGCTTGCGGGCCTCCACTGCTGTCACGGCGGTTATCGAAAGAGGCATGAGGGGAGGTTTGTAGAAAGTTATGATGTCTACGGTCACGGTACGGGCAATGGCGGAAAATATGGCCGGCTTCTCCGCAATGAAAGCAAAGTGGTCGACGGTCGACGGTGCGCCACAAGTCCGTCTTACGGATGAATGGTCGACTGGTGGGCATACCTTGCGACCAAGATGCAGATGTCGGCGGAGTGTACATTGGCGCCGTTTGCATAGGCATGTTGGACTGTGGATACGACCGCGGTGGATTGGGAGCTGGGGCCCACGGCTCGTTGTAAGGCCCTTGGCTTACGTCACGATAAGCCAGTGGTGACGAGTTGTACGACCCTGGAGTGGGTCGACGAACAGCTGATGCGTAGCTTACAGACCGCTGGTCTGAGAGCGATTCGGACAACGAAAATGCCTGGCGGAGTTCTTGCCGCACAACTTCTGCAACGCAAGCCATGGTATTTTCTTGCGGATTCACAAGGAGGTTTCGGATCTCCTCCTGAACGACCTCACGAATGAGTTCGCGCAGAGAACACTCACTACCGGCACTGAAAGCAGAGAGGCTGGGTGATGTTTTGTTCGGTTGGTCATAGTATCGGCGCCGTTGCTGTAGTGCGCGCTCGATTGTTGTAGCCTCTTTGACGAATTCCACTACGCTTGTTGGTGGGTTGCGTAGGAGACCGGCAAACAGCTCTTCCTTGACGCCCCTCATCAGATGTCGGAGTTTTTTACCTTCAGGCATCTCGGGGTCGGCCCGGTGAAATAGGCGGGCCATGTCTTCCGCAAACATGGCGACGCTCTCGTTGGGTTTCTGTATGCGTGCCTCGATGAGCTCCAAAGCAGAATCACAGCGGTCGGTGTTTGCGAATGTCCCGAGAATTTGCTGCCGAAATTCTTCCCACGAAGACAGCGTTGACTCGCGGTTCTCGTACCACGTACGAGCGCTGTCTGCCAAAGCAAAGTAGACGCGTGATAGCTTTTGTTCAGTTGGCCAGCGGTTGGCTTTGGCGTCTCGCTCATACTGGGCTAACCAGTCCTCGACGTCTTCATAAACCTCACCGTGGAAGGTCTCAGGAATTAGAGGCTGATCAACAGTAAGGTGTGAAGGCCCTCCGGTAGCCATTTCTCCCGGTACGGTGTGTTGCTGGAGAAGTTCGAGCGGGATCACCTCGGGACTAAGGCCTCGCTGTCGGCGACTGTAGCGGTGGACAGGAGTATCCACTGCAGGAACGGATTGCGGTGGTGGACTCGATGTGCTAGGGCGCGGAGGTGTCCCAAGCATCAGTTGGAGAAGTCCAGCACCTCCACCAATGTCGCTAGGTGAAAATAACAGAGTACAGGACGACGGTGCGACCAGAAAAACGAGGTCTGTATTAACAGAACAAAAGAGCAGCCACTTCGACTTCTTCTTTCTCAGAGGAATCGTGGGTGCTGTCCACGCTCATCACTTCGTCGTCCTCTGTCTTCTTGCCCGGCCTTTAGCCGTGACAATATTGTCACGACTTAGTGTCATATATCGGAGGTACTGCTTCCTCTACCAAAAGGACGCCCCCGGTAAAAGAAGCCCGGCTCGTAAAGTGGGCTGCAGGTAGTATGTATGAGAGTATTTGCTGCTCGCCGAAATCTGCAAGCCACTTAGAGCAGTGACATTGATCTTGCCAGTAATGATGGCTGCTACAGTAGCCTTGTATCGTTTCGAAGGCATTACGCTAGGGGCCAACAACTTCCCCCTGCTCATCACATGAATACTCGAAAAGCTGCCTAGAAAGGTATGCTACGTCGCCTTTTTCAGAAAATGATCCGATGAATATTGGCTATGACATGCTTGCATAACTTCAAGAGACACTACTAGGAACCAAAAGGCCAGCTTAAAACCTGGCAATTATTTTGTGGGGCAATTCTGGACTCTTTAACAAGTGTCACATGTAAGGAAAGGCCGCAAACCTTCTTGGAGAGCTTTGTACAGCCCCCCCCCAAAAGAAAATCTCCGTATGCATCTTGAAGGAATCTCTTTTATAATTTAGACCCTGCTATGTCTGCAGGAGATCATTTGATTCCTGGGGCGGGGATTTAAGCAGCACCTATTTACCGGCCTTTTACGCCAAACACGTAACAGTCATGAAAACCCTCTGTGGGTCCACTCACACAGAGCTTGTGTCATGCACACTTGTGTTTTTTGTGCACTGATTGTGTTGAGTATGTTCCAACTAGCCCAATATGCTACTTTACTTCATGTGTAAAATTACGTACTTTTCCTATTTCGTGATACGAAACCATAGAGCGCATAGCTTCACCTAGTGGTCATGTAACTTATCTGGGATAACAGGATGATCAAAAATGCACTCAAAATGCGTACCAAGCAGTAAAACTATCGCACACAGTGACCCATGGGGAGTTTAGTCAGTGCAGTCGGACAATTTGACCGAGACTACCAGAGGCATTCTACGAGAGGAGCGGCACGAGTTAAAATCTCTTAGAGCTCAAGTGTGCCGCCGCCGTCCGCCAAGAAATGTAGCAGTTTCTTGTAGCTCCTGAACCAGCGCCGCCTAGACTATAAGCGCTCAGCTAAGCAACCATATTCCGCTATTCCGATTTCTCTCCACGCTCGGAGGCACCGCCAGGCGCACGATACTAAATTTCGTGCTCTTCTATGCACAGGTGTTCCTAAGACTGGGTTTCCGCGGCGGTGCCTCGTTTCCGGCGCCTTTGGGACACATTGCATCTCTGACATCGACAGCACCATATCAAATTGATCTGGCCCCTGCTACAGCCATATCGCTTCCCCGGCTTGACTCGGCGTCACGTCACGTGGCCCATCTTGATAGAAGTTTCAGTAACCCAGCAACCCCAGTGACCAACGAGGAACGGCATAAAATGGGGCAGCGCCTACATCCAGGCTTCAGTGGACTCGGTGGCACCGCCAGGCGCACGATGATAAATTTCGTGCTCTTCTATGCACAGGTTGGTGAAAAAATTATTTCACGAAGTGTTTCAGAACTAGCTGTGCATGCCTTGTGGTGTTGCCGAGCCCCGGCTGTTTGTGGTCGTGTTGTATGAATGCGTCTCGTATAGTTAAGTTACTGCTAATTCTGAGCGGTGACGTAGAGGAAAACCCAGGCCCTAATCCCGACGCAGAGGCCGGTCCCGATTCTCATGTTCTCCAGAAGATTTTAGATGCCGTCACAGAAATTAAGGCTTCCCAAACTGAATCCTCACACCGGAATGCAGGGCATTCAAAAGCGCCTGTCTCTCATTGATAATACACTGGCATCGCTCAACAACTGTAAGGAAAAACTTGAAAAGTGTGAACATCTGTTAATGCGGTTCAAAAGCAAGTCGCACAATTGTGCAGTAAAACCGACGACTTAGAAAACACATGCGACCGTAACAATATTGTGATATACGGCATACCAAAAAATGACGATGAAGGCCCCGAATATTTGAGGAATTATTTCGAAAACGAAATCTTCAGCCATCTACTGAAAGGTAAAGTGTAGACTGTGGAGCGCGTTCATCGTGTTGGCAAAAATAAAATAACTGATCGGGATCATCCCGTCATACTGCGGTTTTATAACTTTGCCGAAAAGATGGCAATACTGCGCAACTGTTCAAAGTTGAAAGGTACGAACATATCGGTTTCGTCCCACCGTGGTGGTCTAGTGACTAAGGTACTCGGCTGCTGACCCGCAGGTCGCGGGTTCAAATCCCGGCTGCGGCGGCTGCATTTCCGATGGAGGCGGAAATGTTGTAGGCCCGTGTGCTCAGATTTGGGTGCACGTTAAAGAACCCCAGGTGGTCGAAATTTCCGGAGCCCTCCACTACGGCGTCTCTCATAATCATGTGGTGGTTTTGGGACGTTAAACCCCACATATCAATCAATCAATCAAATCATATCGGTTTCCGAGGATTTTTCACTTGCAGTCCGTGAAACACGCAGGATATTATGGAAGTCTTCAAAATCTAACCGAGACAGCAGCGATAAGGTTGTGCTTCTTTTACATAAGCTGAAAATAAGTGACACGCTCTACGTTTGGGATAGGCACGTGGGAAAGAGGATACCTCTGCAGCCGGCGCGTTCCCAAACTGCTGGCCGCGAAGGCAGTAGTTCAAGTACATGAAGCCAAGCAAACACGCCGTTGTTTTCTTTGTTGTGTTTCAATGCCAGAAGTATAGTGAACAAAACGGACAATCTAGAGGAGATCTTGCTGGCTTTTGTACCTGATTCATCATTTTCACTGGTATAGCGCACCACGACAAGGACACACACAAAGGAAAGATGCACACACACACAGCGCTAACTTGCAACTAATGTTTTATTTGCGATCACACACGCTGTTTATACAACAGTGGACCGATAAAACCTGGATAATGTCACGTCAAGAATACAGCACAGCCCATGCACGTGTCATCACCGATAGCGACAATCTACACTAGCCCGTCAAAGTGAAGATTCTAGATACTTCTTTGGATGATAATGCTATGGAAGCTACACTCACACATTTTTCTTTCATTTTGTCTATTTCAAAAGCTTCAATAATTTCACGTGTGGTTTTGTAACCGGCCTTATATAGTATACGGGTGTTTTTGAACATAGGGACGCAACCGCACCTCTGATGGTGAAGGGCCAAATGACCACATACAGCTCTTTCTGCATTGTACTTGTGTTCCTTTAGTCTTTCATTCACACACCTTCCAAATTGGCCTATGTATTCGCAACCGCAAGTCAAAGGAGTGCTATAGACAACACCACAACAACAATTCACAAATTTCTCCCGGTGCTTAATCTTACAATGCTGTCTCCCGCTACTTTCTGCATTGACCTTTTTGCACATTCCTTGCAACGTTTTGGGAGCAGAAAACACTACATCCGCACCCGCCTTCCTTGCTATCCTTCGCATGTTATGCGAAATGGCATGCATGTAAGGCACTACAGCAACCTTGCCTGCCTTAGTGGCGGTTGCCTGGTCTTTGATGTTTGCCCTTCCTTTCCTGCTTATACATTCGGCGACAGCGGTCAACAAGTGCAAGGGGTAGCCAGAGTTCAATAAACGTTTTCCTTGAGCCCACAAGCTCTCATCAAGCTTGTGGTGGCACGACTTCATCAGTGAATTCTGAAAACAGGATTTTATCACCGCACGCTTTACCCATTTCGAATGTGCGGACGTGAACGGAAGAACCGGTTTATTCCCTCGCAGTTCATAGCTCCAGCATACTCTTGCTGGCGAAAAATACAGCCCGAGGTCAAGGAATCTTATGAAATTGTGATTTGGTTCTTCATGTGTCAGCACCAAGGGAGATAACACTGTCAAGAACATGCTTAGAGTTTCAGTCACAACTGCGTCAAAATTGTTATGATCATTATTGGCAACAATCAGATAGTCATCTACATATCTAAAAACAGCAATAACGTCAGTGTGCTTCATACGTTCGTCAAGGAACTTGTTACGTTTTGCTAAAGACAGGTCGCTCAGGTACGGGGCTATGCAGGAGCCTATACTTATCCCGTTCTTTTGTTTTACAGTGTTTCCATTCCACGTCGCATAGGTCGAGTTAAGATAAAAGTAAAGGAGCTCTAAAAACTGATCACTCGACAGACCAGCAGTATTTTGAAAATGAACCGCTCCTACTCAGTCGATACCTTCCGACACACACGCCATCAACTCTGCCTGAGGGAGGGTTTAATAAAGGTCCTTAACGTCAATCGAAAAAGCTAAAAGGTCTGCGTTTTCCTTGCCTGCAAGAAAGTCTAGCACTTGTTCCGACTTTTTCACCAAAAAGGGTCGTCAAGAGATGACGACCCTTTTCACCAAAGGGTCGTCAAAAGGGTCGTCAACTTCAAATGTTTTTGTAGAAATAACGCAATGCACTTTTGCCAGGATTCATTCTCTGAGATCATTACTCTGAAAGGGCAGTCAACTTTATGCGTCTTTGCCGTGAAAAATATATCAAGATCCACTTTTTTGTCTTCTCGATCGATCTAACCAGGCCTTCAAGATTAAAGCTTTTGTATAGCTTCTTCGCGGTAGTTCGCACTTTTTGTAATGAAATATTGTTATGAGTATAAAATACAGAATTGATGGCCTCTGACGCCTTCGCCCAATACAATGATTTACGCATAACCGCAAAGCCACCGTTTTTATCGGCTGGTAGCAGCGCGAGGGAATTGTCCTTCAAGTGCCTAATGGTCTCCTGAATAGCACATCTGCTACCCGTAGGACGAACACGCATGAGAACGTCGACACCTTCAGATACACACCTGTCAACGTCACCTTCAGGTACTTGTTTTGAGACATTCCGAACCATCCCTAGAAGTTCGGGGCTAGACTTTCGCGGCTCGACGGCGAACTTTGGTCCACACTTGATTGATTGATTTGTGGGGGTTTAACGTCCCAAAACCACCATTTGATTATGAGAGACGCCGTAGTGAAGGGCTCCGGAAATTTCGACCACCTGGAGTTCTTTAACGTGCACCCAAATCTGAGTACACGGGCCTACAACATTTCCGCCTCCATCGGAAATGCAGCCGCCGCAGCCGGGAATGTCCACACTTGAGTACCTGTCGCACTTTGTCGGGCAGGTTCACATCACCGATAACGTGAAGAGGATTCGATGGTGCGGAGGGCTTCTTTTGCACTTGCGTCTTCAGCCCCGGCAGAACTTGCCGCCAGAGAAATTCGGTTGTCCGTTGAGCTAGTAGCGAGTAATCGCGCCAGTCGTTGAAGCTTGAGCTTGGTCCCAGAATGAGCCTGAGATGATTTCTGTACATTCAAGTTTGCCTCTGCCATTCGGATCGCATAACTCTGCAAATACGAACACCATGGTTGGAGGAACACCATGGTTGGAGGAACACCATGGTTGGTTTATCTGGCGGCAAGTTTCTCTATCGGCAAGTTATCTTGCTATCCTTCGCATAACTTGCGAAGTATAGCAAGGAAGGCGGGTGCGGATGTAGTGTTTTCTGCTCCCAAAAAAGTGGCAAGGAATGTGCAAAAAGGTCAATGCAGAAAGTCGCGGAAATCAGGATTGTAAGATTAAGCACCGGGAGAAATTTGTGAATTGTTGTTGTGTTGTTGTCTATAGCACTCCTTTGACTTGCGGTTGCGAATACATAGGCCAATCTGGAAGGTGTGTGAATGAAAGACTAAGGGAACACAAGTACAAGTAGAAAGAGCTGTATGTGGTCATTTGGCCCTTCAGTGTCAGAGGTGCGGTTGCGTCCCTATGTTCAAAAACACCCGTATACTCTTTAAGGCCCGTGACAGAACCACACGTGAAATGATTGAAGCTTTTGAAATAGACAAAATGAAAGAAACATGTGTGAGTGCAGCTTCCAAAGCATTATCATCTAAAGAAAAGAAGTATCTAGAATCTTCACTTTGATGGGCTAGTGTAGATTGTCGCTATCGGTGATGACACGTGCATGGGCTGTGCTGTATTCTTGACGTGACATTACCCAGGTTTTATCGGTCTACTGTTGTATAAACAGCGTGTGTGATCGCAAATAAAACATTAGTTGCAAGTTAGCGCTGTGTGTGTGTGCATCTCTCCTTTGTGTGTGTCCTTGTCTTGGTGCGCTACACCAGTGAAAATGATGAATCTCAACCAACTAGCCCGGCAACGTGCCTTGGCAAAGTTGTACCTGGTGTTTTGGTGATTACCGAGACGTGGCTTTATCGCAGTATTCATAATTCAGAAATAATTTCAGAAGGCTATAGCCTACTTCGCAAGGACCGTGACAGCTGCAGAAGTGTTTATCGCTATAAAAGATGGTTTAGCGTTCCAAGAAGAACATGGTATACCGAACCACGAGAGTCTGTGGTGCCCTGTAACATTTCAAACCACACCTCTACTAATAGGTGGAATATACAGACGAACTGGGGCACGAGAATCTTATCTTACGGAACTGCACAACTATGTCCTCGCGAAAATGCACGATCGGACGAAGCTAGTTCTTGTTGGCGACTTCAACTTGGCAAAAATAGACTGGGAAAACCTAACCGCCAGCAATAGAGAGGCAAATAGCTGCGAGCAACTTCTGGATACTCTGCTAAGTTTCTCATTATCTCAATGCGTAACGCACGCGACACGCATTCAAGGGCTTGCTTCCAACATCTTGAATCTTGCTTTAATCTTTAGCTCAATAAATGCTCAAGTTATGGTGCAAAATAAAATCTCCGACCATAAAATTGTTTTAATTTAATTCCCCAATTTTAGCCTGGAAAAAAGTGACAAATGAAATTCACATATATTTAATAAAGATTATTCCAGAGCTGCCGACGGAAGTATTCTTGATTACCTTGAAATGCAGTTAAACGATTTTGACGCTCAACCTTCCGATGATGACAACATGGAATTAAAATTCAAGGCAGCGATTTTTCACTGTGATGAAACCTACATTCCTACGAAACGTAAGGGGATGAAACGAAGGACTCCTTGGATAACGCGAGAAATAATTCGTATTTCACGGAAGCTGAAAAGAATGCGGAAGCGTAAATGCGATTCAGCTGTAATACGTCAGTGCTACCAAGAGTTTAAAAGCCTGTTGCGCGAAGCAACGACCTACTTTTGTTCACACACCCTAATCAACGTTATGACAACACAACCGAAGAAATTTGGGCGTTACCTAGCCAAGCCGGACAGTCCAATCCGTCAGATGGAAATCAACGGCATCGTTACTGAAAATACGCGCGCAATAGTTAACTCGTTCAATTACTTTTTCCGATTGGTATTCACTTAAGCATGCCCAGTTCAAGGGCCGCTTTCTGAACGTGACTCGGCCATGCCGGAAATCGAGATAACCGAAGAAGGTATCTTGAACTTGCTTTTACAACTTGATGTCAAGAAATCACGGGGGCAAGATAAAATTCCAAATGCGTTTTTTAGGCGTTATGCAGAACAGCTTGCTCCTTTTTTTGTTTAAAATATTTATGATTTCACTGAAAACTGGCACACTTCCGAGAGACTGGCTACGCGCAAGAATAATTCCGATCCATAAAAGTGGTAACAGATTTCTGGTGGACACATATCAACCCATATCGCTGACGCCCTACTGTTGTAAATTAGTGGTTCACATCCACAACAAAGCCATTGTAAATTACTTAGAATCTAACAATATGCTGTATCCGAAGCAACACGGATTCCGTAGGGGTCTCTCCACGGTAACGCAACTTGCAGAAATAGTGCCTCACCTTGCTGGCATAATTGACTCAAAACTTCAGGCTGATGCAATATTCATAGACTTTGCGAAAGCCTTCAACCGTGTGCCTTATTCCAAGTAAATATCCAAGCTTGAATCTCTTGGAAATATTAGCAAAGTAATTGTGTGGATTTCGGCCTACTTAACTAATCGCTCCCAGTATGGAACTTTAAACAACGTAGACTCTGGCTGCCTCAGTGTTTTTTCCGATGTACCCCAAGGGTGTGTTTTGGGGCCAACATTATTTCTTGTTTACGTTAATGACATCTCATCTTGTGCGGAACCAGGTGTAACATTGTGACTTTTCGCAGATGACTGCGTCATTTACACTACAATACACGGTATTGATGACCAATTAAAACTCAGTTCTTCTTTACAAAACATTTCCCAATGGTGTGAAATGTGGGGAATGGAAATAAATGTGTCTAAAACCGCGTTCATAAGTCTAACCAAGAAAAAACGACCTTTGTCATTTCTGTACAATCTTAATGGTTCCAATATTAGCAAAGTTGACAAAGTAAGCTATCTTGGCGTCACATTTTAGCAAGATTTAAAATGGGAACAGCACATTACCAATACTTGTGCCAAGGCACTTAAACAACTCGGATTTCTGCGTAGAAAATTGAGCAAAGCACCTTCCTCAGTTAAACTAACAACCTAAAAAACCCTGGTCAGGCCCATTCTCGAATACGGAAGTAGAGGGTGGGACCCTCATCAAAACTATCTTCGCGAAAAACTTGAAAAGTTGCAGAACAAGGCCCTGAGGTGTATATACCCAAAATACTCCTGGCGCGACAGTGCAACGAACTTGCGTCATCAAGCGCATCTAGCAACTCTGCCTAGCCAGCGTCATGTTGCTTCCATGAAGTTTTTTTTATCTCCTTTTTTACGGTCACCTTACATTCTGCAAAGACAACTATATTCATCCGCCTGGCCGCCGTTTTAGTAGGACGTACCACGGAAGGCTAAACAGAACTACTATGAAAAATTATTTGAAAGCATTTAAAATGACCAGAGGAAGCTATGGGAGGTCATAAATGGGCTTACGAGCAGAAATAAGGGTTGTAATAGGACACAGGACCTAACAATTATTGGTCAGATTTTCAGTGGTGAAAGGTTGGCCAATGTTATGAATGAACATTTCATAAATGCGGGTTCCTTTATTTTAACGGATGAAAAGCGAGATAATGCTCGAACTCCTGATAAGTCTCCTTTGCCGTATTCTATTTTTCTCGCACCCACAGATCCCGTTGAAGTAGAAAGATTAATCAGAAAACTTAAAAACAATGTTGCATCAGGGATTGATGCGATAGGTTCTGTTGAGTTAAAAATGGTGTCACAATTGATATCTAATGTCTTGACCTATATTATCAACCTCACCCTCACTAACGGTGTATTTCCAGTGCAGTTAAAAGTGGCAAAAGTCACTGCAGTACATAAAGGTGGTGATATCAATACTTTTGCGAACTATCGACCTATATCCGTGCTTCCAACAATATCAAAAATATTTGAAGGGGTTATTTATGATAGACTTGCATCCTTTTTTGATAAGCATCATATAATAACAAAAAGTCAGTATGGTTTTCAAAAAAATAAATCAACAGAACAAGCTCTACTGTATATCAAAGATAAGATAATCTAAAAGATGGAAAACAAAAAATATACTCTTGGGCTCTTCCTCGATCTTCAAAAGGCATTTGACTCCATACAATTCAAATCATTAATTTGTAAATTATCAAGTTATGGGGTGCGTGGAGTTGCACTACAACTGTTTAAAAGTTAACTAGAAGATCGTTATCAATATGTACAACTGAATAACACTATTTCTGCAAAGATAAAGTTGAACCAAGGAGTCCCCCAAGGGTCTATACTGCGGCCATTATTGTTCCTTGCCTATATAAATGATATTGTCGATATACCTCATTCTCCTGAACCTATAATGTACGCTGACGATACGAATGTTTACTTTTCATCAGACAATCTAATATCACTAGAGGTCAGTGTAAATAATTATCTAAGCAATCTTACAAATTGGTTAAGGCAAAATGGACTGCGCTTGAATGCAAAAAAACAACCTATATGATATTCCGACCTATAAACAAACCTATTAGTAACATAGCTGTAAAATTCGAAGGAAATTGCATCGCACATATTAGAGAACAAAAGTTTCTTGGTGTATGGTTTAAGGAGGAATTAAACTGGAACACGCATGTAAATCATCTGATCACCGCATTAGCGCGAATAGTTGGTTGTTTTTTTTAGAACAATGCACTCAATCCCATAGAGGTTAAAAATAAGTATGTACTATGCACTCTTCCATTCTTAAGTAAGTTATGGGATGTTAGTCTGAGGAACGACATCACTAGGGAATTACCATAAGTTAATAACTATACAAAAGAAAACATTGCGCTGCTTTGAAAAATACAGGGGGAATCTACAAGTTTTGCGCACTGCTCCACTATTCATTAGACATTCCATACTCAGAATTGATCAATTATATCATTTTATATTGCTTCAGTTAATACAAAAGACTAAGCTATATGAAGAAAGTTGCACCGAAAGACCACACTACAGTCTGCGAGAACAAAAGAAACGAGCTCCTAGAACAAGAACCAAGTATGGAAAACAAAGTATTGCTTACCAGGTACCTCAGGCTTTAAATACCCTTGCAGATCTATTGAACTTTAGGGGTAGTAGTGCGACTTTCAAGAAACAAATAAAGAACTTATTCATAACCACTGGTCTACACTATCGAAACTACGTAATGGAGTCTCATGCCTCTGCAAATGCTTAAATTCTTCATAAACTTCTATGTCAATTATACGAGTGTATACAGCGGAATTCATTGTATCCGCATGCATTTTGTGTCTGTTTTTGAGTTGTTTCATTGATATCGTTTAGTTGTGAATTTTTACGAGAGTGACCTCTAATTCCTAAAATGTGTTATGTAAACTTCTTAGGCTATTTATGTTTGAATTTTGTGTTTACAATTTCAGGTTGCTTGAAACCAATGTATTGTATATATTGTTTGTCAGTGCTGATGTCTAAGCTTTGCACTGTCACGGACTGCGGAGGGACAAGGACCTTTGTCAGGCTGTTCGCCTTTAGCCCTCTGCCCCTGCAGTGAGCTCTGTATCCGGCTTACTGTAAATAAAAATACTGCTACTACTACTACTAAATGTAGACGCCCCTTCAGTGCCCACAACAATGTGTTTAAATATTCCTTTTTCCCTCGCGCTGTCACCGCTTGGAACGCGCTACCAGGTGGAGCTGTTATTATTACAAATATTGATGAATTTTGTTCTTTTGTGGAGCAGTTAACAGAGCCAGTATAGTTACATTTTGATGTTCTTGTTGTTGCGATAACGAAAAACGTGTTTTTCGTTATCGAAAAACACGTTATCGAAAAACTTGTAGATTCCCCCTGTATTTTTCAAAGCAGCGCAATGTTTTCTTTTGTATAGTTATTAACTTATGGTAATTCCCTAGTGATGTCGTTCCTCAGACGACCATTGGCAACGGCGACAGTGCAGCGAAGCATCGCTCTTGTACTTACGCACGATTTTCTACTACGCAGTTATCCGAGCTTCAACGCATCCGACAAGGATCCGTGGACATCAGCCGCTTTATCGTGGAAGCAAGCCTGCTGCGCTGTCTCTGACGACACGTGTGGAACGGCGGTCATCAATCTGTCTTCGCATTGCGGAGATACTTACACTGGTGCTCCGCTAGAGGGCTTCACATCGGCTGCCATCGTCATATAAAGAAGCCGAGGCTCACGGTTGGACACCATTGGCAACGGCGACAGTGCAGCGAAGCATCGCTCTTGTACTTACGCACGATTTTCTACTACGCAGTTATCCGAGCTTCAACGCATCCGACAAGGATCCGTGGACATCAGCCGCTTTATCGTGGAAGCAAGCCTGCTGCGCTGTCTCTGACGACACGTGTGGAACGGCGGTCATCAATCTGTCTTCGCATTGCGGAGATACTTACACTGGTGCTCCGCTAGAGGGCTTCACATCGGCTGCCATCGTCATATAAAGAAGCCGAGGCTCACGGTTGGACACCATTGGCAACGGCGACAGTGCAGCGAAGCATCGCTCTTGTACTTACGCACGATTTTCTACTACGCAGGTTAGTAATAATAACCCGCTTTCCTTGCGTTTGCACTACCGTTGTACTGTCGTCGCTGCCATAATTTTCGCTTATCATCTTCTGCGTCTAATCGTGTTGCACATATCTGTACTGCCTTGCTCGATTTTGGGCAATGCCTACTACTGCCGAGCTGAGCAAAAAAATTCTTGATCTTGAGGCTAGATTGAACGAATGTCCTGATGATTTGGTTGATGCCATCTTTAACAAGTTCATCGTCAAAGCACAGCTATCAGGTGTGAACTTCGCTGACATCAATAAACAAATAGGTGAGCTGGTAGCTACTGCCGAGTACGTGAATGGTGTCGTAGAAAGTTTGCAGAGAGATAACGCCTCTCTGATTGCTGAGAACAAGGCGTTAAAAGCACAAAATGCGGCATTATCTCTAAAAGTCTCACAAATGGAGCAATATTCCAGGATTAATAACGTCGAGATCAAGGGAATCCCGGTGACAGGAGGTGAAAACTGCGTTGCGATTATGCAAGCTATAGGTGATAAGATTGATTGTAAACTGGCACCCACTGATCTCGACGTTGTTCACCGTGTCTCGACCGCGAAAGCTGGCGCAAAGAATTTGCTAGCCCGCTTCAACTCTCGTACGAAGAAATCAGAATTCCTAAGCAAGGCTCGGAAGGCCAAATTGCACCTGAATGATATTGAATTATCCGGAGTCACCAACAAACCAATCTACATTAACGATCACCTCACCCCCGAAAATAAGGCGCTATTTTCTCAGGCACTAGCTCTAAAGAAGTCCAACAACTGGAAGTTCTTGTGGACAGACAACTGTCAGATAAAGGCCAGACGGACTACAGAGAGTAAGGTGCTCCGCATCACTTGTGAAGCCGACCTATCCAAAATCTGTTAGAAATTCACTATAAATTCTGATTTACTCCTTTGTTTCACTTAGGTCGATTCACCTATGGCTGCTTATTTTTCTACAGACAATCTTAATAGGTTTCTTTCGCCTACGTTCCACTCAGCGATTCATATTAATGCAAGAAGCATCCGGAAGCATTTCGACGATATACAACTTCTTTTATCCGCTCTTGACAACCCTTTTTCACTTATCGGTATCTCTGAAACCTGGCTTAGCGATGACGACAAAAATCTATTTGATCTTCCTTCGTATAAGTCTGAATATTCGCATAGAGCAAACAACAATCATGGTGGCGTTGCAGTTTATATCAAGTCGAACGTACACTATAATCGACGATACGACATAGAGTTAGATGTCCTTGATTGCGAAAGTGTTTGGGTTCAACTTAACTACGATTTTCTTAAACTTGACAACAAGAGTTTCATCTTTGGGTGCATTTATCGATCCCCATCTTCATCAGTGAAAAATTTCTGTGACGCCCTCCAAAACGTAATGCACACATTGGCTCTCAATCACGCAAATGTAGTGATCATGGGTGACTTTAATATTAATTTGCTTGACCTTTCCTCTCCTAGTTCTTTGAATTACTCCAGTGTTTACCAGAGTTTTGGCTACGAATGTTTAATATCCATTCCCACACGCTGCATCAATAACGGAAGTACCCTGATCGATCATGCACTCTCTAACTTATCTGTAGTACCGGATGCAGGGGTTCTTAAGGTCGACATCAGTGACCATTACCCGATTTTCGTGCGCTTCAACTGCCATGCTACGCCAACTAGCATATCTTTCATTAGGCAACTTCTAGACAGGGAGTCGTTCATTCACGATGTTATGTCCACTGACTGGTCCTCACTAATACGCTTAGATGATCCACAAATGGCCTTCACAGAATTTTCATCCATATTATTGTCCTATATTCAGCGCCATACTCAGGTTTATAAATGTAAAAAAGTTTACGCCAGTCCTCAGAACCCTTGGATTACTGAAAAGTTATTGAAGCAGCTAAGAGCCAAAGAGAACCTTTATAGAAAAACAAAACGAAAACCTTTTAATATAAACCTGCTTGCACGTTACAAAAGACTTTGCAACACCCTTACATTACAACTGAAAAATGCTAAAAAACAATATTATGAACGAAAGGTTAATGAAGCTGGTTCAAACATAAAGAAAAAGTGGGAAATTGTCAACTCTTTTTTGAACAGGAAGGGCTGTCTCTCTAGCATCACCACCATTAATTATAAAAATGTTAAGTATGATAGCCCGTTAGAGATTGCTGAAGCTTTCAGTGACTACTTCTTTAACACTGACGTCATCCCTGATGCTGATTATCAGCTTCCCCTTTCTCGTCTGCCACAATCATTCTTCTTATTTCCTACCACATGTCAGGAAGTACATGATGTCATTCGAAACCTGAACACAACAAGTGCTGGCCCTGATGGTATTTCCCCAACAAACGTAAAAATAATTGCACATGCTGTTTCTGATATTTTATCATCCATAATTAACTTAGCTTTCAAAACTGGTATTTTCCCTGTAGAATTGAAAAGTGGTAAAGTTGTTCCTGTGCTTAAAAAAGGGGACCGTACACAAATATTTAATTATCGACCCATTTGCATCATACCTTTCTTTAGTAAAGTATTCGAAAAATTGCTCGAAAATCGCCTGACCAAATACCTCCATAAATTTCAGGTTCTTTCACTTTCGCAATTTGGTTTTCGTCAAGACTATTCTACTGAACTCGCTCTGTTATCTTTAACCGAAAAGCTAAAGAGAGCAATAGATAGGGGCTTATATGCAGGTTCTGTTTTCATTGATTTTACCAAAGCATTCGACACTATCAACCACTACATTCTTTTCTTGAAGCTTGAAGCCATTGGCGTAACTGGTCCTGCACTAATGTTAATAAAAAATTACCTACTCAATAGAAGTCAAGTTGTAAGTCTGTCAGGTTTTCAATCTACACCGAAGGTAACAAATATTGGAGTCCCTCAAGGTTCTATCCTCGGCCCACTTCTCTTCATAATCTATATCAATGACCTACCAACTTCGCTTACCACTTCAGAGTCCTTACTTTACGCAGATGACACAACAATTATTAACACTGATAAATGCCTCCGATCTCTGACACAGAAATTAAATAATGATCTTTCAAGCTTGACTGCTTGGTGTTTCCATAATAAGCTTCAAATCAATCCCACCAAAACTAAGTTCGTTGTTTTTCACTCTCACCAACGTGAACATAATCATATCCCGCCAATATTTATAAATCAATTTGCAATTGAAGCTGATGAGGAGGCCACTTTCTTGGGAATACAACTTGACCGCAACTTGAAATTTCTTTCGCACATTGCTCTCCTACGACGAAAAATGGCTTACGGCATACGTGTTCTGCTTAAAGCCCGTGATATATTTTCCCAACCTACATTACTTTCATTGTACTACGCTTTTATTCATTCTCATCTTAATTACTGTATCACATCCTGGGGCAATACTTACAGTAGTCATCTTGTTTTCCTCCAAACTATGCAAAATCAATCTATTAGAATACTTACCCATAGTCACCATCGCTGTAATGCTATAGCACTCCTACAAGCCAACAACATCCTTACGGTCTGTGATACATTCAAATACAAACTAGGAATATTACTGTACAAGCAAATCAACAATCTGCTTCCTGTGTCCATTATCCCTCCATCTAATCTAGTAAATACTAACCTGACTAGGTTTGCCCACAATCGGAATTTAATCTTACCAAGGGTTCAGAATAATTATGGGAAACAAACAATTTACTTCAATGGAATCCATTTCTGGAATACTATACCTCCTGCAATCAAAACATCGCAATCCATTGGCAAATTCAAAAAAGAACTGAAGACGTTCCTCTCATCACAATCATGATCCGGGTAGTCTTCGTCACTTTCGTTAATCTCTTTCCTATTCATATCATCTCAGAACATAGGTGTAAACATCGTTTCATCACCATTCATTGCTGAAACAGATGTGACATTGATCTTCTGTTCATTATGTATTTCAATGCTTTTTTTTTTAACTGAATTGTCCTGAAAGATGTATAGAAGTGCCTAACTACCTTATTTTTTTTATCTTGACCTCATTGGGAATTTTCGTAAAAATTTTAGAGGCACTGCATTACCTTTCCTTATTGTGTTGACTGATTTTGCAATTTTTTCTTCATATAGGAGAATTGATTTATTCTTATTTTGTATGTTGTCTCCTTATGGCTTCTGTCTTCTTTCTTTTTTTTTTTTGGTATTTTTAATTTGTCCTTCTTTCAGCTTGCATTGTATTTTTTGCTTCTTTTTGTACTGCTGTTTGCTATTTCAATATAATTTTCTCTGTATTCATTACTGTAGGAGGTCCCGATTCAGTCTTTGACTATGGGACCTCCTTCTGTATACTAACAATTTGTAATGCTCCTGATGTCATAATAAAATCATTTCTGACTCTGACTCTGACTCAGTGGTGCATTGTAATCTTTGTACATATATATTGTTTTTCATGTGTAGTACGTGGTTATTATTATTTTTTTTCTTTTTTTCTCGTCTTCTCGTGTATGGGATGAGCACCAATGTAGTATTGTTGTACCCGCTATTGTAAGTGTTTCGCTGTTGTGCATATTGTCCCTTAATATATTGTATTTCCTGAACTTTGTATCTAATTGGTTACTTGTGAGAATGTATGCCCGCTTCCTGTATGGGTCTGCAGAAGACCTACATTAGTGTTATATAAATAAAAGATTGAATAAATAAAAAAATAAATAACTAAATAAATACACCGCCGCAGTGCCACCACAGACACCACTGCCACCACCATCGTCATGCAGTCGGCCTACTGGGCAGCGCTACGCGCAAAGAAAAATTAAGCTTTCGCGAAGCCCTGCCAAGCGCCCACTCTGCTACTACTGTATGAATGCTGCCTATACTTATATGGCAGTTTCCTGCACAGCCAATGGTACTACGTGGCTACACCATCAACTCACCGTGCCTACAGCATGATGGCAGCCCCGCCCAATACTTGGCCGACACTGAATGGACATTTTGACAGGCATAACCTTCGCCATCACCTGGATGCTACTGGTTCCCCTAGCCGTAGGTACTACACAGTGACCCTAACCGGTGCCTATCTTCGAAGCTATATCAGGAAAACTAAAAACCCTGTATGAAGAACTAGTGAAAACCCTCCACCGCCTATTCAATGCCGCGAAGAAACCTTATTAACTCTCGGCAAATTTCTGACGACAAATCCCTGACAGAGCATTGACGATGACACCTCATAGACTGAAAAGCTGATGACATGACATGGGAGCAGCGAGACTAGCCGACTTAATCATGACCCGATGCCTCGATTTACCCAAACTGAAAGAAGGTGAACTAGTGACCATAACGCACTATTCGACAGCCCGGAGTCAAAACTCTCGTCGACACTGGAGCCGACTATATATTCGGCCTGCAGAGAACCTCTTGCAGGGAAGAAAGTTGGGGCTGAGGAGCCCACATGCGTGTGCCTCCGTGTCTTCATCTTCTAGGGTACACTGTCCGCCTTTGACCCAACACTAGCACCACCAGCCAGAACACCGTGTTGCCAGTTTTCACGCAATTGGCACGATGCGAGGGTTATGTTGGTTCTCCCGACGAGTCATTTCCCCTTCGTCCGACTGCACCGGGTGCACGAAGGAGTGGGTGTGCAAACTGTCGTATGCGCTGCGCTTGACCACAGCAATTTAAAATTAGCGTCTGCTAGGCACCATCCTCGTGCTAATGACGTCTGCTACTACAGCGGGATGGAAATCGCTGGCTCCGGTGGGCCGCAATGCGCAACACACCGAAGGGGGAGCGTATGACCGATGAAAACGTTTGATTGCATAAGTAAATTTAGATAGCTGGAAGAACACCTCTTCTTTCTGGGTTTGGCACGTGAGTACTAGTTAGAGCGAACTTTCAAGCAACTACTCGTTTTGTCATGTGACAAAAAGTTATCCGTGCAAAATAAGCGCAATGAATTCTTGAAACGCGCTCAGAAAAAAAAATGACAGTGGCTTAGCTAAGCTCAAACTTGTTGTGAAAATAAAATATCGTTTGTTTTGGTATGCCTGTTTACGCTCCTGGTTGAAGAAAAGTTTGCCAACAGAACAATAAGGCAAGCTGAATGTTCCGTACCGTGAGAACTCAGTGCAGTAACTCAGTAACGCGAAGGAGATGAAAGGCGAGAGCACCGTGAGGAGGCCGCGAGACAGGAGTGCCTCGAGTTTAAACGAATAGAATTGGCAATCCTACAGTGTTCGCAGGCGCCTAGCGTAGCTTCTGCGATGGTTCAGGTAAGCGGTCAGAGAATTCGGGACCAACTGCCATCGTTCGTAGTAGGCGAAGACATGGCAAAATCTCTCGTCGAGTTCGAACACGTCTGTGAGCGGAATGCCTAGAAGTAGTCTCTTTGGGCGCAGAACTTGCTAGCTCTTATTCCCAGCGAAGTGTTCCACGTGATAGCGTGCCTGTCGATGGAAGCGTTTGAGAGCTATGACGAGGTTAAAGAAGTGCTCTTAAGACGTTATAAACTGTCACCATAGGCTTTCCGGCAAAAATTACGGTCTGAAAAAAAGGGCCCTGAGTCACTCGCTGACTTCGCGTTTCGTCCGAAAGCCGATTTAATTGAAAGGCTCAAGGGCGAAGCTGTCTCTAATGATCACGATAAAGTGGTCGAATGCATTGCAATGGAGCACTTCCATCGCTGCATCGAGGATGATGTCAAGCTTCGGCTGCACGACAAACTTGGTGAAGAATAGCTTAACAAAACAGCAGAGTTAGCTGCGGAGTGATGAGCGGCCGTCCTAAAGAAACAAGTTGGCGGTTCAGTAAAAAAGGCCTGCCAAATTAATATCATAGCTTTCTGATACCAACTAAGAATTAAAATTTAGAAGGCGGCCGAGCAAACTTTACCGCAGTAACTTGATGAAACCATACGTTCAACTTCAACCGGTCATAAATCTGTACCTGAATGCTTCGGAGGAAGAAGGAGCATAAATCTTGACTTCGAGTTGGTGGTGTAATCTAAAGGAGTCCAATGTTATCTTGGAGCAGTTGAACCTGGAGCCTTGGTTAAGTAAAACTAAGTTAAGTGAAGTCCAGAAGGAGGCCTTGAGGGGGATGTTTTCCGAGTTCAAAGACGTGTTTTCGGACCGTACCGGCAACACGACGACGATTCAACACAATATCAAGCTAACTTGTGAGGAGCTTATCCATAGCGAGCAGTATAGATGTTCCCTTATGCAAAAGCAGATCGTGAAAGAGGAGATCGATAAAATTCTGGAGTTAGTAGTCATAGTACCGGGCGAGTGTAACTGTGCATACCCTTTCATATTGGTTCTAGTGGCGAGAAAAGATTCTAGGTCATGCATCGATTATCGGCGTCCTAATGCAATAACTCGAGACCAAACTTACCCGACAAAAACTCTAGAAGAGAGGGTTGAAACTGTGTTACAATATACGTATATTTCTACGTTAGACCTCCAGCGATGGTATTGGCAAGTCCCGTTTACGAAGTGTGGCAACCACTATGCCGCGTTAGTTTCTCCACTCGGACCATATAGTCTATTTAAGCTGAGCTTTGGAATAAAAATGCGCCCTTTTGTTTTTCAGGCCTAATGAACAACGTTCCTAATGGCATCTCTGAGTTCACTCCGCCGTGTCTTGATGATGTCGCCATCGTCTCAAGCAGCTTGGAAGAACATGTCGAGCATTTACGAGCGGTGCTGAACAGGTTGAAAGAAGCTGGTCTTGCCGTGAAAGCTGCTAAATGTCACCTAGGGTGCGGCGAGCTGTCTTATCTGGGGCACGTTTTGAGGCGTGGCCCGCGTAGACCTTCAGAAATTAAGGTAGCTGCCGTCCCGAACTATCCACGACCAGCCACAATATCTGAGATAAGGGAATTCTTAGGCCACCTGGATACTATCAGCAATACGCGCAAAAGGGATCTCGCATTGCCAGCCCTCTAACTGACGCACTTCGAAAGTCCGAATCGGTGAAAGTGGTATGGGTCTCAGAAAGAAAATGCGTTTTGTAAGCCGAAACAGGCCCTAAGCGAAAAGCCCGTTCTCCTGGCACCCCATATCTCTAAGAGATTTGTCACTCAACACGACGCGAGTGATCGCGGCATGATAGCTATATTGTGCTAGGTAGGCAGTGCTGGTAATGCAAGGCCAGTTTTCTATTTAAATAGAAAACTGAGCTGCAGGAAAGAGGCATACAGTACATCTGAAAAGAAATGCGCTTGTCTCGTGTGGGCCGTTCAAAAGCTAGCCTGTTATGTACCCGGTTCAAGGTTTGTGGTCGAAACGGGGCACTGTCCTCTAACCTGATTGAATAACATGTCCCCTAAATGTGACCGGTTACTAAGGTGGAGCACGATACTCCAACAGCATGACTTACACGCTCACTACATGAAAGGAAAGCTACATGCTAATCCAGACGCATTTATCCATGCGTTTTAATTAGTACTTTCTCCACGTTTCGGTCTTTAGCTGGCGAGTCGGGGCAAAACGTAGTTCTCATCATGGCCTTAGCTGAGCGCTCTCGTTCAGAGTGATCTCAAGGGGCCAACTTTATGCTGTATTCTATTTCATTACGTTGTTGTACGTGTAAAAATTTGAGTTGACATTTTGAATGACTTGTGTCGCACATGTGTCTCTTACTGTAGAGGGAACGCAATTCCCATAGACACGTAGCTAGGTATATGTTGTACTATACTTTGTCAAGTGTTCTGTCGGGTAACCGAGGGCACTTGCTTGTGTCGGGTGTTGAATGTTGTCGAACCGTTCTTGACAAGTTGCAGAACCATCAATAAGTACCAGGACCAAACACCATCAAAAGAGACGAGCGAAGCTAGTCGACAAGCTTGAGAGCTGGGGTCCACTCTCAAGAATGGGCTGTGTTCACGAAACTGAGCCTGAAGCCACATCCTTCCCCTGGCTTTGCAAGCGAACCTCGAGGGACCTGTCGAATGAGCACTCCCAACATCTGAGGCACGTGGAAGCAGCTCGTCTTTGCGGCGAGTTGTCTGAAGGCGGTGGTGCCGCTACGCCGGGGAGTTCACACCAAACGTCATTGACTCTGCAAAGGCAATCTGTGTCAAGGCCAGCGAGCGAGCCCCCCTGACGCCATCATCTCAACAACGTCATGTAGCCCGGTGCCGCCGGTCTGTCTTACGCAACGCACGACAAGCTCCCTCAACCCGCGGGCCCGATCGCCGCCCGGCTGCGCAAGCGGCGCCATCCAGTCTGGTGAGTCTTACGCAATGCGTCGCAACATCACTCGTCCTCGGGTCCAACCCAGCGCAGCGGCTCCGGGTTGGAGGATCATGACGCCCCCCAGCGGCGGGTTCTCATTGGAGGATTCTGACGTGGCCCGGCGGCAGCTCTGATTGGACGTTGATGACGTAAAAGATCACCTGGGGCCTATAAACAACCATGCGGCGCTTCGCCAAGCAGCCGACGTATGCGTAAGAGAGAAGACAACTCGGCTCTTCAAGTTCCTAAGCTATCGGCCCCACTGCCACTGCCGAATATGTAACTCCTCCATTTCTATGCTGTACATAAACTTTGCCTTAGCACACCGTCGTCTTGTCCGCTTGTCTATCAGCTCTGCACAGAAGCAGTCGTGAGCTGAAAAACACACGCTACCAAACGGCTGGTGACCTTGGCGGCCCGTGACGTCAGTGCACTACGCAACAGTGTCGGTGGTGGTTCGATTCGTAACATCATGAAGCGCTGCGTATACTCACAACAAGTGTGTGATGGTTTTGTACAGGCAGAGAGGGCTGGTTAGAGGGGCAGACACCGGCACACAAGGCTAGGTCAGAGGTACCGATTCGGCAAGTTACTCGCGGATAGCTCTCCTGATGGGAGAAGTCAGGGGTGTGTCAGCCTGTAGGGGCTGGTCGCTTAACGGCAACACCGAAAGCTGGCGCACTCCTTCTTCGCGAATGAAGGCTTTGATTCGATTTAGTAGCGATGTATTGGACAATAGGTAGGGGTTCGAGATATTGTGTAGGTGTGAAAACGCTACGCGCAAGGACCCTTTGTTGACGCAGCTCATCGAAACTTTGGCAAATAGTCGCGACATCCGAAACAGAAGCAGGGTTCTGCACAAAAACCATCTGAAATGACTCGTCCTCCTTTGCTTTAAGGAAATGTTTTACGTTCTCCTCTTCGCTCATTGAAGGATTTACGCGTGAGCAAATGCTGACTACATCTTTGATGGTGCTTCTATACGTCTCACCGATAATTTGAGGGCACTGGTGTAGGCGTTGTTCAGCACTCAGTTTTCGTAAGGTTGGGTGGCCGCAGTCGTCTGCGACAGCTTTTTTGAAATCGGATCAAGTGTGCATCTCACGCTCGTGATAGCGGAACCAAAGCTTGGCCCTGTCGGAAAGGCAAAAGATGACGACACGAAGTTTCACCGGGTCATCCCAGTTGTTGGCCCCACTTACACGCTTATAGGTAGAACGAGATTCGTCCACGTCAGCCTCACCTGTCCCCCTGACCGCTGAAGATTAGGGTCGCAGTACTGCTGAATGACGCCGCTGGAGTTGGAAGCCACGGTGGTATCGGGCTGATGGTGGACACCGTAAGTAATAGCAGCAGCTGCAGCATCTGGTAGCGTCCGTTTGGCAGTTCCAGAGAGAGGGCAGAAAAAACAGCCTCAACAAATTGTTGTATGGCGGTTTATTGTGAACGCAGAAACTACTGTCCGTCACGGTAGCACTGATCTGACAAAAACGTGGATCTCGTGCACAGGAGCAGCAACGATGAACTCAGCGTCTTACTCTTTCTCATTACAGTAGTTTGTTTGGCGATGGCAGGTGACTTAAGTCGTCAACGTTCGAGTTTTCTGTTCTCTTGCGATGCTGCAATGTGTGATCGTACTGTGTAACACTGCAGCGTGTAATGGTGCTTTATGAACAGAAGCAACTTCTTCTTAATTCTTGCCTCAGCCACAAGAAGAATTATTTTACCAGGATAAGTCCATCAGTGGTTTTTGATCAGTCACCAAAACAAAGTTGTTGCCATATAGGTCGAATATAAACCGTGTCAAGCCGAATACAAGGGCCAACGCTTCTTTTTCTAGCTGGGGGTAGTTTCGTTTTGTTATAGACAGGGTGCTAGAGCTTAATACAATCACATAGTCTGTGCACTTTTGTGATAGGAACGTACTCTCTTTCCCCTCCTAATCGGTAAAGCGTCACATTCAATCTTCAAAGGCGTGTTAGGATCAAAAAGTGCCAAAAACACACGCTTTTATGGCCTGCTTATCTTCTCAGACCGCTTTCTCGTGTACCTGTCGCCAATTCACGTAGCTTCATTAGTTAGCAAAATATATTATGACGCTAGTCCGCTGGAAAGGCTTTGGGAAAATTTAGTCTAATAGGTTCTCCGCGTGATGGCATGCTGATGAAACTACGCAGTCGACAGTGGCACCAGGAGGTGCGCGTAGACCGTGGAATTGATTAGTTGGTTTTCGTCACTTATGTAGCGCCATCAGTTTTCTGCATTTGCCGCTACAGATGATTTGCCTGAGAAAGACTAATTCGCTCAACGACTTTAGGACCGCTGCTTATAAAACTGCTTCAATTGTGTCGTTTGAGCCAAGTAGCATGAACTCGATGTCCAAGGAAAGTGACTTCTTTTTGTCTAAATTTGCATTTCTATGTTTAGCCTGAGACATTGGTGACGTGAGCGCTGCAAGACTACTGTGCCACTGCGCTTTTCAGCCACTACCCTATCGGAAAAAAAACGAATGGTGGGCATGGTGGAAACCGCCACCCACCATTATAGTGGATTAGTGTAGTGGGTGAATGGTGGGAAACGCCCACCATGGCGCATGGTGGGTATGGTGGGTGCTGCAGCGCCGGCAACACTTGAGCGCGAAATGACGTCATAATCACCGTGACGAGCTGCCACAAAAAATAAAAAAGAATTCTATAAAAACAGTATAAAAACACCCGTCCCGTAAAAAAAAAACAAGGCGCCACGGAGGATCGAACGTGCAACCTGCGGATTCCTATTCGAAGACGCTAACCACTGCGCCACACTTTTTTTTTTGCTTTATTGCCTGTTTACAGGCGCATACATCAAACCACAAGCAGAACAAAAACAAGCAGTAACAGTCCGACAGAAACTTAAAATTCCCTAAGTGCTGCCAAGGGCTCCACCCTCGACAACCACTCAGGTAAAATCTCCTGAGTTTTCTGCAGTTCAACATACTTGGCCATACATTCACGGAAATACATTCGTGCAGGCCGTGCATCCTGATCGCGATAGAAACCCGCCATACGGGCCCGCCATAAACAGTGAAGTCCACATAGCATAATCAAATCAAAAGGCATTCCCTTTTCGTCCACTATTGGCAGAAATTCTTTACCATATGAATTTAAAGGTAATTCTTTCTGTAACGTCCTTTGAAGTACATCCCAAAAATATACTCCTTCCCAACAATGTAAGAAAACATGGTCAATATTTTCCGGTTTTTTACAGATAAGGCAATTTGTCCCCCAAGGTAAGTAAAAACCCCGGTCTGCTTGAAATGTCCTGACTGATAGTGTACCTGTGTGCAGCTTGAAAAAGAAAGACTTCGCGCCAGGAGCCACTTGCATTCTCTTCACTCTTTTAAGCACATCTTTCCCTTCACCTCCGGCGTACATGGCACGGTACAGCGGTTCAGGTAAAACAACATCGCATACATCTTTGTACAACTTCTTTCAAGTCACTGAAAACAAATATTCATTGGAAAATCTAACAGATAAAAACCGTACACTTAGAATAACCTCTTTAAGATACCCCCGCACAGCACCGGTCATGTCATGCGTGCTAACCACATATCCAGGTAAAGCCCGCGTCAGTCTCATTTGGCACACTGTACGTAAGAAAGGGTCCCTTGTGTAGCGAAAAAAAAGAACCTATTTACGACTTGGCGTATGAAAAGATGTATTAAACCAAGCCCTCCGTGTTTCACTTTTCGAAACAGATTAGTTCGACTGCATCTCTCCCAGTTCGAAGCCCACACGAACACTGCGAAGATACGATGGAACTTCTGTATGTTTGCCCTTGAACAATGCAATACTTGCATCACATACCAAAGTTTTGAGGCAAAGAAAAGATTACAGACAGTCGCCCTAGCAAACACTGACAGATGATTACCGTTGCATCTATAGGTTTCGTCCGGCTTTCTTTCGCTTGTTCTTGCCAGTAGTTCTCATTATCTTTATAAAATTCCAGTGGCACCCCTAAGTACTTGACAGGTGTGGTCACCCATTTAACATTGGCAAAATAGTCTGGTTTTGATGACCACTCTCCATGCCAGAAACCCAGACACTTTCCCCAGTTTACTAGACTGCCAGTTGCCTTGCCGAACCTTTTAACCACACTGATGGTAGTGGTAACACTATCTTGATCGATACAACAAACAGCCACATCGTCGGCATATGCCAAAATTTTAACTTCGGATTCTTGTAATCTATAGCCACGAATGCAACTGTTTTGAGCTATTGCTAAGCACAAAGATTCTATATATAAACTGAAAAGTAGGGGGCTCAGCGGGCAGCCCTGGCGAACAGAACGCTTTATGTTAATTGTATCTCCTAGCGTCTTATTGATTACCAGTCGGGTTGTGCAGTTCCGGTATGCCATAGATACTCCATCTCTGATTACAAAACCAACGTTGACATGGTCAAGAATGGCAAGCAGAAGGTTGTGGGAAACACAATGAAAAGCTTTCTCGAGATCAATCTGTAGAATGGCTACCCCTACTTGATTGGCATCGCTACACTCGAGCACACAGCGCATCTTGTGTATATTAGTCACAATGGAGCGTCCCATAATCCCACATGTTTGGTGAGGCCCTACTAATTCTTTGATTACCCCTTGAAGTCGCCGTGCTAGTACTTTCATTAAAATTTTGTAATCACAATTAGTTAGTGATATCGGTCTATACGAAGAAACTAATTTTAACTTCTCCGAGTGTTCTGTCTTAGGTATCAAAACTGTATGTGCTTCACTAAAGGACCTAGGGAGGACATTAAGTTTATAAGCTTGATTGAAGACATCTGCAAGTACTTGGGATAATTCATTTTTGAACTCCTTATAAAACGAAGCACTAAGCCCGTCCGGCCCTGGAGATTTACCAGGATACATTTTATCTATAGCCCTTTCTACTTCCGTCGGCGTTATAGATAGCTCTAAAGCTGATTTGGTGTTATCTGAGAACTTCGGCATTCTGCTAAGGAACTCCTGCTTAAATTCCTCTGAATCAATGGGCGTGGCAGCGAAGAGTCCTTCGTAGTGTTTGCCAAATGCTCGTCCTATGCTCTCATTGTCCGAAACTTCGATACCGTTGACTTCAATGGCATCTATGTGATTTCGTCTGGCATGACTCTTCTCTAATCCAAGCGCTCGCTTCGTCGGGCGATCATCCACAGTCATTGATGCTGCTCTGGCTCGCACTAGCGCTCCGCGATAGCGTTCCTCTTCATATACCTCTATCCTCTGTTTAATACTCCGCAAATCGTCACCATATACTCCAGGTTTTTCACATTCAAGAGCTGTTAGTCTCTCAAGTGTTCGTCTAAGCTCTTTCTCATTCTTCTTAGATTCAAAAGATAAAACGCTAGATCTCTCTATTGCTTTTATTTTGATTCGCTGCTTGAATAGCTCCCATTCTTCTCCTATTTTGCCCATACACTCTTTGTTAATATTACTTATTTCTTTAATAACTGATGCGCTAAACGATTCATCCTTCAAGAGGTTAGAGTTCATTTTCCACTGTTCCCAAGAAAAGGCGTTCCTTTTTTTTTTGACCCGATATTGCATTTTACAAGACAGTGATCGGAAAAGGAAACAGGGACAACATTATAACTGCTACACTGGGTTATCGCATCTGCAGTAAGGTAAAGTCGATCCAATCGGGCATTACTTGTGCCTTGAAAGTGGGTATACTTCACATCTCGGGAGCTATGCAAACACTCCGCAACATCTACTAATTCGTGTTCAAAAATCACCTGTGCCAGGACATCACTGCTTCTATCTTTAACGTTGCGCCTGCTTGATCTATCACTTTCATTCAAGACACAGTTGAAATCACCCACCAATAAGAGTTTCCTACCAGTACACATATGTTGCCGTAAATTGGAAAAAAACCCGATCTTTCCTGGCCAATAGTTGGAGCATAAACACATATAATGCGCCATTCAGTGTCACAATAAACAATATCACACCATACTACTCGGCCTGAAGAGCAAGAAAAGACATTTTCTATGACTAATCCTGGCAGTTTTCTAACAAAAAGAACACATCCCCCTGATGTGCCTATGGCCTGGCTCACAGTGGCAAAATACCGTGATCTAAACTTAAGCACCATGCTCCCAGTCTCCTCCTCGCTTTCAACTTTCGTCTCCTGCACTGAAAGCACATCCAGATTTTCTTCCAATAACAACCGGTAAACTTGGCTTTGCTTCTTCTTTGAAGCCAAGCCTCTAACATTCAGCGTGGCGAAGCTAAATGATACTTGAGGCGCCATTACAACCATGTGGAGGAGTTAGGCCCGGAGCATGGCGCTTACCTTGCACGTCTAGCGCTACGCTAGACGCCTCCAGGACCGTCCGACCGCCCGGTTTCACTGCACAGTAGAAGAGAATTGTTTACAGCTTTTTTGTCCGTGGTGCCACCAGCTCTTGCTCTCATGCTGGTGCGTCTGCCAGTCGGCGTCTTTGCCGGTGGTTCTTCCACGCTACTTGCACTGTTCTTGTCTGCCGTCTTCACAGGGTCTTCCAAAGGTCTTTTAATGGCTGAAACGGCACCGCTGGGCCAAGAGACGCGGCTGGCGTTGCACGTGTTTCCTTCTATCTTCGTGTCGAGACCAACGCTACAGGAGGCACCATCGACAACTTGGCCTTGCTCCGACGCATGGGCAGACGCTCCGTCTACTTCACAGCCTGCGTCTGTCACCGCATTGTCAGCTGTATCGGTCGATACAGCTGCAGAACCTGGTTGAGTGTCAACAGGTGCCGGTGTAGATTCGTCTACTGATGTTGCAGATGTGCAGTTCAAATTTTCTGTGACTTGATCTCCGCAACCTTCAGCCGCGTCCTCTGCCTCTGTCACATCCATAATGTGCTCCGACGCATCTTCGGCCTCCGCTGACGCGGTCACTGCGGCGTACGAACGGACGCATTCCGCGTCTCCATGTCCAAAACGCCGGCAGCGCGAGCACCGAGGCACCTTACACTCGCGACGCACATGTCCTATTCCGCTGCAACGCAGGCATTGCATAGGCCGACCTGGGGCTACCACCAAGGCTAATTCACCGGCGACTCGTATCTGATGAGGCAGGTCCTCGACTTTCATACCGCTTTTCAGCTTGATGAAAACAGTGCGGGTCGTCGAATTCTTCTCATTGACTCCTTCCACACGCCAGCGTTCCCGGGTCACTTCCGTAACTTTCCCGAACGCTGCCAACGCCGTGCGAACATCTTCGTCCGAGACGCCGTGTAACAGCCAGTGAAGCCGCAGCCTCACCTTCTGCTCCTGAGGCTCGATAACGAGGCAGCGGCGTCCTTTGACCTGGAGTTCTTTCAGATCAGTCATCCGCTTCGTCGCCTCCTGGCTGTTAAAGGTGACGGCCCACACATGGTTGATCTGGTAGGCGCCCAATGCAATAACGTCGGGAAGCAGTCGTTCCTTGTCCAGAGCGTCTCGGAAATCTTCGACCTTGAAAGGCCTCACTCGAATATCACCGTGCAAAAACACTGTGTTCACAACAATACGTCCTGTTGGCAGATTCGGCAAGATGATCTCATAATCCTTGTCACTTTCGTCTGTAATCCGGTTTCCGCGGCCACCAAGGACCGCCTTTGCCGCTCCGCGGGAGCCCATGATTCCTGCGTCCGACGCGTGCGAGTGCCGGCGAAAGAATCACTGCGCCACACCAACATGACGTTGTATGGGTGTTAAATACTTAGTTGGCATACAAACTTACGGTTCAACTTAAGTTATGTTTGTCGTGTACACAACGTAGACAAGATCTACACCTGCTACTAAAAATTGCACATTTAATAAACACAAGCAACTGCGGCCTGTAACGATTGCCACTATGTTAACGGCACTATAGTGCTTTTTTTTTACAATTCACAACTTCAAGAAAAAAACTAAGTGAACCGAGGAGCAGCAACAGTTTACCGGCGGGGTCTGCCAAGTTTAATATCCGTTTCGCGCTCGTTCTAAAGGGTGACATCTGCTCACGCTTTATGACACCTCTGGGCTCATTCCATAGATACGCCCGCCTAATTTATTTGATTGAGTATTGGGATGCTTTTCGCGCAATGTAGAGGGCGGTCGCGCCAGCGCAATGCTGTAGCTTTTTCGCTAAAGCAACTTCATAACGGCTTGGCCAAAACGAATGCAGTGTGCCGGAAACATTACGCTTCATGTTGGTTCACCAAGCATACCAATTGCCACGTCTGAGTTCTCGTACAAAAGCTAGAGAAGTGCCGGCGAGTGCGACCGGCGGCTGTCGGTGAGAAGACACTTAATTACGTTCTCTGGAGTGCTTTAATCGCGTCGCATCGATGTTTGTTGCTTCTTGAGCGGACACCATACACAATGAAAAATGCTTCATTTAGGTTAATTGATGCCATGGCTGCGGTGTATTGTCATACTTAATCGTCGAAATCGTGTATTCTGAAACCCGGAAGCACGGATAACACAATTGTACGGCCTCGGTCGGTAGGCCTAACTTTGATGGAAATCATGGTGGTAGAACATGTAGTGTACTGATCCCAGATTGGTACACTATATAAGTTGCCCGCCATTATAAGCACACCCATCATCTGCTTACTGCTTCCCAGCATTATCGCGATGGTGGGCAGAGCTTCTCAGCTTGGTACACCATGTGGCCCACCATAACAAGCAGCACCCATCATCTGCTTAGTGCTTCCCAGCATTATCGCAATGGTGGGAAGAGTTTCTCAACTTGGTACACCATGTAGCCCACCATAATAAGCACCACCCACCATATGCTTAGGGCTACCCAGCATTATCGCAATGGTGGGCAGAGTGTCCCATTATTGCCCACTATCTAGCCTCTGCTTTCCACCATCATTTCCACTTCACCCATCATCTGTACACCATACCACCCAGTATGCGCCGGCATACCCACCATATTTTCCACTACGTCCCACCATAGCCATCATAATTTCCACCATGCCCACTATTATTTCCACCATGCCCACTATTATTTCCACCATGCCCACTATTATTTCCACTACGCCCACCATCGGCGGCTGCATTTCCGATGGAGGCGGAAATGTTGTAGGCCCGTGTACTCAGATTTGGGTGCACGTTAAAGAACCCCAGGTGGTCTAAATTTCCGGAGCCCTCCACTACGGCGTCTCTCATAATCATATAGTGGTTTTGGGACGTTAAACCCCACATATCAATCAATCAACTACGCCCACCATGTTTTCCAGTATCCACCATGGCAATTTTTCCGATAGGGTATGGTGTCATCCAGATGGTTTGTACACCCGGAAGATTCTTGAACATGCAATCTATATACGTCTGGAATGCGGTTGGAGCGGAGCTAATTTCAACAGTAAGCATACCGATGCAAATTAGGCCCTTGTTGGTGTTTATCACAGTGAGCTTCTTAGCCTCGTCATACATAGGCAACTGGCTGAATGCTTAAGTCAAATTCAATGCACTGAATTCTTTATCACCATTCAATCTTGAGAAATATTGTGCACACGTGGTAGTTAGTGGGTATTGCTCAGTCATGGCGGCCGCATTCACTGTCAGCCGGAAATTCACATACAGTCAAATGAACCAGTGTTGCGGAGTTGCCAGTAGAAAATAGGAACAATACTAGAATTATTTAACATTTCTGCGATCCCAAAATAGATGGAAATGGAATGGGGAGAGCGTTTGGAGAAGTGAAATGGGAATGGAATTAGGCCACTTCTGCCCCGAATGAAGGGAAAATGGAAGTGGGTATTTTTTCAAAAATACAGCAATTTTCGTCCATGGGAATTCAAACTTCAAACATTATAAAATCGAAGACGCATATTTAACTATGCAGTGGCGTTATTCAAATGGCTTGGCACGGAAAATTTATAGCACGGTACGTTTATAAGCAATGCGCCTACTACAACTTTATCTCTATAGCGACTTTTTTTACTCTGTAGTTTGTTTCTATTCTTCGCGTAACCGCGTTCGAGAGAAACTACCACGGCAGCAATATACCAAAGGTCCCTTTACGGTTTGCTTTTTTTTTGTTATAGCAAGTTCGATTTATTCGAAGCAGGTGAGGCGTTAGGCCAAAACAGGGTGAAAGTTTTTTTTTCGTTTTTTTTTTCTGTCAAGCCTGGTGGCACACGAACGATCATAGCATGCATCCAGCCACCTGCAGTCTTCACACCTTTCAATTTTTTTAGCTAGTGTAGCGCAAGCTTCTGTCACCTACTCTGACGCATATTCGAAAAAAATGGGCAGATCCCACCTACAGTGGGGATCGATGATATGCGAAGCACAAATGAGAAAGGTTGATGTTTCACTTTAAAATCACAACGTACGAGGTGGATGTAAATGATACCGTACATGACGTCCGTGTCATGATTTTCATGTTTGAGTGTGTCGTTTACCTTCATTATCTGTTCACGTCACGTGATACCACATTTACTATATGCGGGGCTAATGAAACGGCCACGAGCTCGCTCAGAGCGTGGTATGTTGTCATGTTTTTACATGACACGCGTGTCAAGATTATCATGTTTGCATCAGTCTTATCATTCGGCATCCATTGATGTCATGTAACACCAAGTTTCGTGAATGCGGAGCTAGCGACACGGCCGCGAGCGCATAATAAAAGACCCAATATACTCCAATGTAGCGTTGACACACGCGCACGCTGGGCACAGCGACGCTACGTTAGCCAAATGCGAGCATTCTATAGTCTGATGCCAGACGTGACCGGCGTGCCCAGCGTCCGTGGGCGCAGGCTGACGGCAACTGGCGCGAAATGCGACATGCTGCATTTCGTGCCGATGCGTTACCCAGACAACACTGTCGTGGCAGAGGGACGCCAGAAGCGCTGAAACGCGCATGCGTCAAAGCAACACAGTGCAGCGCACGCCTGCGGGTATATGGCAGGACCGGCGCCTGGCGTGGCAACGCCAGCGTTACGCGACGAAATGAACGCCGGCGAGCACGCGCACCGTGTCACGTCAAAATGTATTGGCTCCTTGACTGTGGCATGTAGGGATGTTCTCACATGACAAGCATCTCATCATTATGATGTTTGCACTAGTCGCATACCTTCATACTTCAATGACGTCAAGTGATACTGAATTTGGCACATTCGAAGCTAGCGGAAGGGCCATGAGCGCATCATGAGTGTGGCATGTAGTCAGGTTGTCACATGACATGCCTGTCGTCATTATCATGTTTGGATGTGTCATTTACCTAGGTCGTCCAATCGCGTAGCGTAATACCAAGTTTGGTACATAAGATGCTAGCGAAACGGCCGCGAGCGCATCATGAGCGTAGCATGTAGTCATGTTGTTACATGGCACGCATCTCATATTTAGCATGTTTGCACCAGTATCATACTTCTGTCATCAATTCACGTCCCGTAATACCAAATTCAGTATAAGCGAAAGTAGCGAAACGGCTGCCACGGCATCACGAGCGCAGCATGTAGTCATTCTGTTACATGTGACGGCATCTCATGATTATCATGTTTGCACCACTCACATACCTTAGTCTTCCATTCACATACCATAATACCAAATTTTATATATGTCACGCTAGCGAAATGGCCGTGAGGGCATCATGAACGCGGCATGTAGACTTTTGTTACATAGCACGCATGTCATGATTTTCATGTTAGGGTCTGTCACTTGTTTCCCATGTAATAATGTGATACCATGACAGTTTTGCAACATTTCATGTGAACGAAACCATCGCAAGAGCTGCAGGACCATAAAATGTAAATCATGACATTCATAACATACATGTCATGATTTTCAAATTGTGACTAATCAAATATGTTCTCCATACAGTCACGTTATGCCATACCAAGTATGTTATCGATACCAATATCAAACGACTAAAAATCAAAGGCGGGTAGATAGATACATACGCTCAAAGTCGCCGAAGTTTGCTAAGAAATGCTTCGAATTTAAAAACGCTTCTCTGCTTTGCGATTGGTATTGAGGCTAGTGCGATGCTTTGATTCACTGCATGCTTTCGTATATCACCTTACGTGCCATCTAACCTCACCTCCCCCCCTTATTTGCAATGCTGTCCCCCTTTTTAGACACATAGGCTCCTTCTCTCAAAACTTTAGGTGAAGGTTTGTAGGTCTGTGCACCACACAATCATACACAATGCAGTGCGTGCGCTCGACCTTCATACAAAGATAGTTGTACAAGGAGAGTTAGTATACCTCTGCCACACGGCCCCCACCATACTCCATTGAACACTGTCAATATTGAACTCCCCCAGGCAGTTCGACGGAGATAAATTTGTGCAGTGTCACACGGTAGTAGTTGCCGCGAGTGGCTAAGCTGGCGCTGTTTGATTTTCGCAGAAGTATTCAAATTTCATATATAGTGTCTTTTTTCTGTGAATTTTTGTTATGTGGTTTTTACAACAACACACTACTAAGTAGGTATGACGCAAACAAAGCATTAAAATTATTTCAAATAAAAAGGCATTTGCGACGCTCGCCACCTTGTGCCTAACGGTATGTTTTTTTTTTTACAATGGCATTGTGCTTGACTGGTTTGTGTACGTAAGTTTTTGTGTTTCCTTGTCTCGTGAGCACACATTTTTGTCTTTTTATATGGTGCTGTTTCTTCAGCAGGTGACGAAGATGCAGCGCTTTCATTCTTCTCTCGGGCAAACGCAAACACCGTGACGACAACAACCGCACGGCGGACGAAATATCCCACCCAGGCTTGCGGCGAGGCACGGTGTGGAAGGGTCGTTGTGCAGAGTAGCTGCACTCTTGCGGGTATGTATATATGTAGAGAAACGCACGTTGTGAATAATTGAAATAAAAACACTTATTATTGCCAAGGTGTATTATTGTATTCACTGCGGTAATTTAGTGCTCGAAATTTTTACCCGCCGTGCATACTACTGGGGACGTTCAACTACAAACGAAGATTGGTGCCAATCCTTTGCGAAATTTCTCATTTGCGTAATGCTGTTCGCATGACACGAACTGCATCTCCATTGCCGTAAGAACAAGGGAGTTAAACGGTGTTCTTGAGTGCCCATGTAGCAAGGGTATAAACGTTTGAAAGCATCGGTTCCGCAAGACGCCTGAAGCATGAAAACCCACATACCCAGGGCCACGGCGGCATCTCCCGGAGCCCCGACACGACGATTCGCGCCGAAGAAAAACCCACGTTCACTCTGTTCTTGCGCAGTGGGAGGCCCGGGTGGTGACGTCATCATGCCTGTTGGCGGCTAGAAAAGCACTACCATAATGAACTACCACGCATGCTCCTGCACCCAGTAGTTCTCTCTAGATCAGCTCAGGTTTGTGAAACGCAACACTTAGCTAGGTAAATGGCAATCGTTTTGTCTCACTTTTCTTTAAAGCCAGCTGCCCGAAGAGCCGTCATTTACACACAATTAGGGTTTCCTAACTAAACGGCGAAGCGCCCATTTAGCTCTTAACATTTGTTGCAACGTTCTGATGAATAAAACCAAAATAAATCATATTTTGCTTCTTGTACTGCTTGCGACATTTATTGCAGCATTTAAATATCACGAGGATGCCTAATCAAATTTTTTGACGCCGAGTTAGTGACCCCCCAAAAATGGCAGTGGCTTAGCTCCGCTATGCCAGGAAATACGTAGCGTTAGCAAAGGTTCAGCTGATTATTCTTAGCTTTTCAGATATCATGTGCACTGCTGTTCCGATGACACCTCATGGTATACGTATTATGTGGCACATGTATATTTATTTTGCCAAGCAACTACTTCGAGATCCGATGAGTTAAGCTTCTCCGCTCTTCTGCACCGTTTAGCAGCATTTGTACTCTCTTTCTCCATGACTATACCACAGTGGCAAACGCCAGTCAGAGGTGCTATCAAGGGACTCCAGCGAGTGTCAGATGGCGACTGCACAGGGAAGGCACGCGTCGGCGTCCATATGTCTACCAAGGCTATGGCGGCACTCCTCTGGAAAGCGCACACCAGCGGTGGCGAGTCGTGTGCGGCCGCGGGAGGTGCCGGCTCCGGTGCGTGACACCACTGATCGTCTGCGAAGCGCATCGAATTGCGCGCACACCAGCGGCGAGCCGCGCACGGCGGCGACGGAGTATCATTGCGCATGCGCAGACCAGTTCCACGCGAAATCTGCTCAGCGAGACCAGTGTAGCTAACGCTACAAAAACAAGTGACGAACGGACACCTTGCAGAAAGACTGCGAGGTGGCTTTCGCATAAAGTCATTTTTCACCGAAGAGGTCTCGTTCAGGACTCCGTTTCTCGCTCAATGTGTTCTTGCTTTTCCCTCTTGTTTCCCGAATGACAGATGCCTGAGGGTGGGTACAAAGCGGGATAACCCCACTGTAGTTGTTGGGAAAGTTTTTGTTTTACTCGCGTGCCTTCAGTTGAATCAGGAGAGGTATAATGAATGGAGAGGTACAATCTGGAGAGGCAGAATGAGTGAGAAAAGCGGTATGTGAACGAGAGTTTTTGGTCAGAAAACAACCTTATGGAAGAGCCACTGTCCAAGCCACCTTCCAAGATGGCCGAACGCGTTCGCAGGATCAGGCGTTCAAGAAATGAAAGCCAGGATGTTCCTGCATCTCGAGCTTAAAGCACTCCTTCTGATTCTGTCACTCTACACTCCTAGTGCTCAGGTAGTGAGATCATTTTATTATTGTTGTTACCTTTTTTAACATTGTTTGGCTTCTACAGCTCCGTATATGTCTATACTCGCATCGCCAAGAGGACATTGGAGAGGAACACATTTAATACCCACTCTTGTAATATCATCCTAAAACTGGTCGTGTACCTGGTCAAAAAAAAAACGACAAAGCGCCGCTGTCGGCCCGCTAAAATTGCTATCGGCCCGATAAAAATAGCTATCGTTTTGCCAACAAAAGTCCACTGCCCGATAAAGATGCAATTGGTACGACTGTCAGCATTGCTATCCGTCCGACAAAGGTCTATTTGGCGACCCCGACCGAGAGGTCGACACCAATATAGTAACCTATCGGTGCTTGCTTGCAGACTCTCGAGACCGACAAAGTTGCGTTTGGTACGATAAAACTGTAATTTTCGCATGACCGACACAGATAACTTCACTGCTTGCACCGAAATTTTTCACTGCGTAGTTCTCCGCCACCGGCAACGTGGCAGACAGTGACCGAGCGGGCGTTGCAAATGGCGCCCGCTGGAACGGCCCGTGCCTTTAACTCGTATACGTGCGTTCGTCAAAGCTTGAGTGAACCTGAAGCAGGAAATATTCGATACATCGATTGCTCATAAAGGATCGCTGCCAGTATAGTAAGCTAAGTGTGTGCCGTGAAGTGGCGACGATACTTCGTCACCCATTGAGGGTGGCGAAGTATCGTTGCAGATGGGCAGACCCTATTCCCCCCCCCCCCCGCCTTCGTGCGCACTCCAATGACAGCCAGCGATTGATGAACATTTTCATAGCGCGCATGCGTGGCCCGTCTTTGCTTTCACGCTAGGGCAAATATAAATGTGCTGGAGCGTTTTTCTGGTCCATGCAACGCATCGAGAAGAGTGACACTGCCTAGCCACTGCGCACAATTATGAGGACCAAATTAAACTGATATATATATACTGCGATTGGTCACCTAAGTTGTGCAACGACTTCTAAGACCGAAATTGCGACCGTATAGAACACTCATGTGAATGAAGTGCGGCATCTCGGAATTTTTTGTGAACAATGTCATTTACTAACTAAGGGTAAAAATTCTGAGGGCACTGCAATCGAGTGGTCATGTGAATAGCATGGCAGGATTTTTCTAGCGCAGCCTAATATTTCTGTGTACTGTGCTGCTGCAGTGCACCTTTCGTTTCACGCACCACTCTTGCTTTTGTTTGTGCACAATCCCGCCCAGTTGAACCCTTACCCTCACCCCCCTTCCATCGATATCCTCTTCTTTTTTGGGGTGTATAATGAGGATATAAGTGGGTAATAAAATAAGCAGTGTGAGTCGGTAATAAAATATGCAAGGTAATAAAATAAAATTATTTCTTCCAATGACCTCTTCACAAATGGTACAGTTTGTCCAAAGGGAGTGGAAAAGCTGATTCTTCGATAGCACTGTGAGGCCTTGTGGTCTACCAAAGAATCATACTTATTTCAGATTGGTACCGCTAGTCTTGGTCTAGACCTCATTAACATAGCTTATTTAGGCACTTTATGTGATCTACCATTCTCTTGAAAATGTTTAGCAGTTGCTTGACAGCGTCCTACAATCTAGAAGGTAAGAATGCGATAACCACAAGTCCAGACCATCAATGCATTACCGCCCAATCTCCCTAGGTGACTACCATCACATGTGATATTTTCACATACATTATCATCTCAGCCGCTAAAGTTTTTGGACTGCATTTCATTTTCACAGACCAGTATACAGCTTTATTAATGAGAAAAGTTTATAAATCGTTCCTTATTAATTGTTCACGACATCATCCTAAATGAGTATGCAGCACAAAAATTGCATAAGACTGACCACTGGTACACTAAAATCGAAAACGCTAACAGTCAGCTCAACAAGCGGGTATGTGCCACAGATATTTCTGCAGCCTTTCAGAAAGCAATGAACACCCATGAACAGGTATGTGTCTTCATGAAAGGGACATGTGAGAGCACCGTGCCACTTACTTTGAACTACAAACCAATGATGTGTGTTATGAATCGTCACACCACTATAACGTGACACTTAGTGGTTATAAAAGCTAGTGTACAGCTTGCACCTAACCAGGGGAACCATTGTGTCACCCAAAGAAAAAACACTCTCGAGGTAGAGGCCATAATGCGAAAAACGATGCTTGCTGCTACGTCAGTTTGGTGCCTGCAGCATCGAATAAATAGGCCAAGTTGAAGCCACGTTAAGGTGAAAATTGAACAACACTGCACTCAAGGTCAAGTAAAGTTTAACTTTGTGGCAGTCAAGTTCAAGCAACAATTCATCCTCGCTACTTGGTTCCTCAGAAAGGGGGTAGAGGGTGAAAATTTGTCGCAGTGCCGCACCTTTTTATAAAGTCAATGTATGCAGCAGGCTGTAACCCCCGACCCCTATCCTAGGCTACTAGGAGGTGAGGCCGCCCCCCTGCTTACTGCCCCCATGCTCGCGCCACTGAATATAGCAATAAACATGTTACAAATTCGTTTACCTTTATAACGACAAGTATTCATGGCTCAGTGCAAGCTTCAATTCTTCTTGTGAATCATTTTCTTTTGAAATTCAACTTGTTTTCTTCACAAGACCCTCGAGCAATCCCCTCCTTCATTAGGACCCTCACTGATTTTTCGACTACTACCATACAGCCGTGAAGTAAGAATAATTTCAAAAATAAAAAATAAAAAATAAATAAATGTAACTAGGGCACAGTAAGAGGGGCTGCCATAAACTTTGTATGATATTGCCCCGTTCCATTTCCCAAGTTTTTGTTATCGTTCCGAAACACCACACGATTCTCGGCGCAAACCGCGCCTGCAGGTTTCGAGAAGGTTCCGGACTGTAGTAGATCATTTCGATAAGATCACGCCCACTGTGCGAACGGTACAGATTGTTCTGGAACCTACGCCACCGCCAGCGATAACGCTAGAATATTCGACAGCAAGGGTATAAATGCCGACGCGCTTCGCCGCTTGTCAGTTGTTGATCGAAGGCCGACGCTGCGTTCGCCGCTATCAGTCCGAGACTGCTATCTGTGCAAGACTGCTGCTGTAATTAGACTTTCCCTTTACCGGGCACAGGTTCACCCAAATAAACAGTTAAATCCCAACACGAAGTTTCCTGTCTTCGGCCACGTCACGACCCCGTGACATCTGGTGGAAGTGCTGCTTCGTTCATGTACCGGACGCTCCCGTCAAGCCGTGAACCCAGCCCCCATCGCGGAGAAGACACCGACGCCAACCAAGAGCAGCGAACGAGCCGCTGACAGCAAGGTCTCCCACCGGAGTACGGCCTTCTACAAGACAAGGCGCGGAAGACCAAGACCATGACCTCGACTGCAGCGACAATGACAACCGGAGCGTCCCAGCCCACGATCGTTATTCACCAACCCAGGGAACCACCAATGTTCCATGGCTCATCGTTTGAAGACCCGGAAACCTGGCAAGAAACATACGACCGTGTGGCCACCCTCAACCGCTGGGACAACGAAGAAAAGCTCCGTCGTGTGTACTTCTACCTGGAAGACACCGCAAGGACCTGGCTAGAGAATCGGGAGTCCACGCTCCGAACGTGGGATGTCTTCTGCGGCGCATTTCTGCAAACGTTCGCGAGCGTCGCTCGCAAAGAGAGGGCCGCTGCTCTACTCGAGACCCGGGTTCAGCTACCAAATGAAAAGGTTGGAATTTTCACAGAGGAGGTGACCCGCCTATTCCGTCACGCTGACCCAGACATGCCTGAGGAAAAGCAAGTTCGTTTCCTCATGCGAGGGGTCAAACAGGAGCTCTTCGCGGGACTAATGAGGAATCCACCGAACACCGTCCAAGAATTTGTATCCGAGGCAACCACCATCGAAAAAACGCTGGACATGCGCACCAGACAGTATATTCGTCGCCTGACTCCAGAATGCGCTGCTGCTCAAGCCAGTGACTCCGACGACCTGTGTGAAACAATCCGAGCGATCGTGCGGGAAGAGCTGCGCAAACTGTTGCTTTCGGCACAGCCTCAAGTGGATTCGATCGCCGACATTGTGCGAGAAGAAGTCCGGCAATCGCTTCAAATTCCCGAAACACCGCCGCCCGAGCCAGAAACTATGAGCTACGCCGCTGCAGTGCGCCACAACGCTCCTCCCCGTCCACGCCAAAACGCCGCCCCGTCACGCTTCCGTCGCCAGACGCCACCGCCGCCACCACCCCCACCGACGTCCTACCGTTCTTCAGCGGGCCAGCGCAGTGCACCGAGGAAAACAGACGTTTGGCGTGCACCTGACAACCGCCCGCTCTGTTACCACTGCGGCGAGGCCGGGCACACATACCGCCGTTGCCAGTACCCACAGATGGGACTGCGTGCCTTCGCCCTCAATGCACCGCGTCCGCAGCCAGGAGATCGTCCACGTGACATCGCCGACTACCTGGCAGGAACTCAATGGACACCACGAAGTCCTTCCCGTTCGCCGTCGCCCAGCCGCCGCATGTCATGGAGGTGCGGTTGCTTTGCGACGAACTACCGAAGATCCTCCGACGACGACGCCGCCACGATGGAGCTTTTTTGAACACAACACCAAACAGGCAAAGCCCTGAAGGCAAAAGCTCACTTACCGAAGGTGGCCGGACGACGCAACATAGAAGCAGCGGAACAAGCCGACGCAGCCGTGACCCGACGCAACGCCCTAACTGTAATGCGAGACGGTGAACTAGCGACCTCGACGTTCCTATCGACGGCCACAGTGTGACTGCTCTCGTCGATACTGGAGCCGACTATTCTGTCATCAGTGGGTCGTTCGCCGCAAAGTTAAAGAAAGTTAGGACACCTTGGAAAGGCCCTGAAATCCGCACAGCCGGAGGTCATCTCGTAACGCCTGCAGGAATCTGCACAGCGAGAGTCACCATTAACGGCCGTATTTATCCTACAGACTTCGTAGTCCTAGCGCGTTGCTCGAGAGATGTCATCCTTGGCATGGACGTCTTACGCTTCCATGGTGCTGTCATCAACCTAAAAACTAGGTCGATAACGTTATCCACAGAAGAAGCACTACCGCCGCGCACGCCGTCAAGACACCATGCCTTGAATGTGCTAGAAGAACAAGTCACCATTCCACCTCGCTCAAGCGTCATTATTTCAGTCGGCGCTCCTATATCACCTGACTTGGAAGGCGTTGTTGAAGGCAGTCAGCATCTGTCAGCATCTGAAGGCAGTCAGCACCCGAAATATTTGCGTCGCAAGAGGAATTACAGAGCTGTGGGGAGGCAAAGCAACGGTTATGCTCACAAATTTCAGCAATGAGTACAAACATGTGAACAAAGGAACAATGGTCACATACATCGAAGAAATTGTCGAAGCCACCAGTGCTTTCGACCTCGCCGATTCTGCGGAACCTGCTCAAAGGAACCAAGCCCCTCCTATAGCTTTCGACGTCAGTCCCAGACTTCCAAACGATAAGCAAAAACAGCTCAAGGCCTTGCTCCTGCAATACGGAGATTGCTTTTCGTCGTCATCGAAAATTCGGCAGATCCCAATCACGAAACATCGCTACATAACCGAAGAAAATGCCAGACCACTCCGTCAGAGTCCGTACAGGGTTTCGACGCGAGAACGTGAGGCCATGAAGAGACAAGTTGATGAAATGCTGCGAGATGACATTATCCAGCCGTCCAAGAGTCCGTGGGCATTCCCCGTGGTGTTAATGAAGAAAAAGGATGGGGCCCTCCGTTTCTGCGTCGATTATCGCCGCCTGAACAAAATCACAAGAAAGGACCTGTATTCTCTCCCACGAATAGACGACGCACTTGATCGGCTCCATAACGCCAAGTACTTCTCGTCAATAGACCTCAAGACTGGCTATTGGCAAATTGAAGTCGACGAAAGAGACCGAGAGAAGACGGCGTTTATAACACCGGACGGCCTCTTCGAGTTTAAGGTGATGCCCTTCGGCCTTTGCTCAGCGCCTGCAACTTTTCAACGCGTTATGGATACAGTACTGGCAGGATTGAAGTGGCAGACTTGCCTTGTGTACTGGGACGACGTCGTCGTGCTTTCCTCGAGTTTCGACGAGCATATTCGGCGCCTTGAAGCTGTACTTCGAGCCATCAAGACGTTCGGACTCACACTGAAGCCAGAAAAGTGCATATTTGCGCATGAGGAGCTCTTGTCTCTGGGACACGTTATCAGCAAGTCTGGAGTTCGTCCCGATCCACGGAAAACAGCCGCCATCGCCGACTTCCCGCCGCCCACTGACAAGAAGGCTGTGCGCCGATTTCTGGGCCTGTGCACCTATTATCGGCGGTTCGTGAAAAACTTCGCCCGCATCGGCAATCCTCTCACTAACCTTACCAAGGCCGACGCGGAGTTCAAGTGGGAAACGCCACAGGAACACGCTTTCCAGGAGCTTAAACATCGCCTCCAGACGCCTCCGTTACTTGCCCATTTCGACGAATTCGCCGAGACAGAAATACATACTGACGCAAGCAGCGTAGGTCTTGGCGCCGTTCTTGTGCAGAGGGCTGACGGACTTGAAAGGGTTATTAGTTACGCCAGCCAATCGCTATCCAAAGCAGAAGCAAATTATTCCACAACAGAAAAGGAGTGCCTCGCCATCATCTGGGCTACGTTGAAATTTCGCCCCTACCTCTACGGCAGGCCCTTCAAAGTTGTGAGCGACCACCACGCCTTGTGTTGGCTAGCCACCTAGAAGGATTCTTCAGGTCGCCTCGCACGATGGAGCTTGAGACTTCAAGAATATGACAATACTGTCATTTACAAGTCCGGCAAAAAACACTCCGACGCTGACTGTCTCTCGTGCGCCTGTCGAAAACCCCCCGCTACCCGACGAGCCGTATGACGACTACTTCTTGGGAACGATAACTACCGACGACTTCGCTGAACGACAGCAGGCCGACCCGGAACTTAAGGCCCTAATAGAATACCTCGAAGGCAGGACCGCCGAAGTCCCGAAGGTATTCAAGCGCGCACTTGCGTCGCTCTTTCTACGAAACGGTCTTCTACAAAAGAAACACTTTTCACCGCTTCGAGCTAAGTACCTCCTTGCGGTGCCTTCAGCTCTGCGACCAGAACTCCTGCAGGCCCTGCACGACGATCCGACGGCAGGGCACCTCGGTGTTTCCCGCACGCTCGCGAGGATACAAGAAAGGTACTACTGGCCACGTCTTACCACCGACGTCACTCGTTATGTGAGGACAAGCCGGGTCTGTCAGCGACGCAAGACACCGCCGAGAAGGCCAGCGGGACTTCTGCAGCCAATCGAATCACCTTGCCGACCTTTCCAGCAGATTGGTATGGACCTACTGGGGCCGTTCCCGACGTCGGCTATCGGAAACAAGTGGATCGTGGTAGCTACAGACTACCTTACCCGCTACGCCGAGACGAAAGCCCTTCCCAAAGGCAGTGCATCCGAGGTAGCTAAGTTCATCGTCGAAAATATTGTCCTACGTCACGGCGCCCCGGAGGTCCTTATTACCGACAGAGGAACGGCATTTACTGATGACTTAACTGAAGCGATCTTGGCATACACACAGTCAAAACCACCGCCAGACGACAGTGTACCACCCACAGACCAACGGCCTCACCGAGCGGCTTAACAAGACGATCGCCGACATGCTGTCAATGTACGTCGATGTCGAACGCAAGACGTGGGACGCCATTCTTCCGTATGTGACCTTCGCATACAACACGGCGGTGCAGGTGACGACGCAGATATCTCCATACAAATTGGTCTACGCAAGGAGCCCGGCAACGACGCTCGATGCCATGTTACCCAACGTCACCGACGAAGAAAATCTTGATGTGAGTGAGTACTCTCAACGCGCCGAAGAAGCCCGACAACTTGCGCGTCTCCGTATCAAGAATCAACAGACGACCGACAGCCACCGTTACAACCTTCGACGACGCTTCGTGGAATACCAGCCCGGTGAACGTGTTTGGTTGTGGACGCCGATACGCCGACGTGGACTAAGTGAAAAGCTTCTGCGACGGTACTTCGGACCGTACAAGGTGGTTCGACGTCTCGGCCCACTTGATTACGAGGTTGTCTCCGACGTCATCCCGAACTCTCAACGACGCCGATCGCGACCTGAAGTCGTCCACGTAGCGCGCCTCAAGCCGTTTCATGCACGTTAACAAACTGAAACTGTGTTTTTTGTATTATTGTTTATTGTAATTTATTCATTGTACTTTCTTGCATTATTATTGCACCTTCATCTTTAGTTAAAGCATCGGGACGATGCCTTTTTTCAGAGGGGGCAATGCCACGTTCCATTTCCCAAGTTTTTGTTATCGTTCCGTAACACCACACGATTCTCGGCGCAAACCGCGCCTGCAGGTTTCGAGAAGATTCCGGACTGTAGTAGATCATTTCGATAAGATCACACCCACTGTGCGAACGGTACAGGTTGTTCTGGAAGCTACGCCACCGCCAGCGATAACGCTAGAACATTCGACGGCAAGAGTATAAATGCCGACGCGCTTCGCCGCTTGTCAGTTGTTGATCGAAGGCCGACGCTGCGTTCGCCGCTATCATTCCGAGTTTGTATGCCCCATAGTGTACAAGAGGGGTGTCTAAACGAGCACTGTATGAATAAATGATGTAAAGTGTTTTTTTGAGTTTGAAGTTAATAAACTTCTCTTTGTATGAGTCCGAGACTGCTATGTGTGCAAGACTGCTGATGTAATTAGACTTTCTCTTTACCGGGCACAGGTTCGCCCAAATAAACAGTTAAATACCAACACGAAGTTTCCTGTCTTCGGCCACGTCACGACCCCGTGACATAATGTGAAAGTGAAGCTAACTGACCGAAAAGGAAAGTAGGCATTCTGCTACAGATATTTAAGTTACAACACCGAAAATTGAATATTCTGTCAAACATGTGAAGCTTTAACCAGATATTGCTCACAGCTGTACATTCACAAAAATATCCAGTAGAAATGGCTGTCTGATGAGGCAAGAAAATTTGAGTCAAGGCAAGAAATTAGGCAAGAAAATGATGAGTCAGGCTCAACTCCACAAGAAAACCTTTTAGAACAATTGAACAAAAGATATATATTTAATAAATGCCTAACTGCTGTAGGTATCATGACGTTTCTGATAGTGGGTGCCATAATTGTACTGCTACCTTCCTTACCGAAAATGCAAACATCAATCTTATTGAGTTCATTGTAAAGTCAAGGCTAATGGCTCATATCTAAGAGATTAACAGAAATATTACATTCAAATTTTACGCCCAACTACGCAAAAGCACTCACTTCAAAAAAATTTGAAAGGCCTCTCATTGAGTCGCCTAGAACTAAAAGTAAGATCTTATAAGGAACACCCCTTTTTCAGGCATGCACAGGCTTCTCCATCGGGAGGGGGAGAGAGGAAAAGGTATTTTTAGCATCCCATTTATATCGAGCTCATGTATAAGCCACATTTTGAGCCCCCACCCTCCTTCTCGAATAGGTCAATGTATGGGGCACATTTTGCACCCCATCATAGATAAATAGGGAGGTGGCGCATGCCTATGATGAACATGCGCATGCCTATGATGCGCATGCCTATGATGAACAGCCAGCCTTCAAAAACAGTCACGTTAACTAATAACACCATCACTTTGAATGTCATTGTTTAATATGTAGCTTAATGTGGGCTGAAATGGCTCAGCAGCTTAGCTGCAAGGAGGATTAAGGGCAAGCCCAACCACCCTGTGCAAAGTTTCAATGAAGACTCGAGCTGATTCAGAATTCTACATCTCTGCAACTGTCCTCTCATACAAGATATCGAGCAGAGTTTGCCCTTCCTGCTTATCGATATGACCCGCCCCTTTGCTGTGCACTCACCACTTGATGTGACTGTATGTGTCATCTGAACGCCTCTAACTAACAAAGAACCAGTTTCCCATCAAACACCAACCAACACAGACCGAAACTATGGAAATCCTAATTGCGCTTGCAAATTATACATGATTAAAAAAACGTCATGAGAAATCACGACACACACACAGAAAAAAAAACATTCAGCCAAATCGCCCCGATACATTCACAAAACCTTAAAATAAGATTGGGGCTCAAGTATTTTGCTGTCATTTCAAGGTTTATAAAAAAATGAGGCTGTTCTTGCGCCGCCAAGTACCACCTCCCTCAATACCTAGCTATTCTGTAGACTTAAGTATTGCTTTACGGGGCACAGTAAGAAGTTCCTTACTGTGCTGGAATAGAAGAGTTTTCTCACCAACATAGCTAAACTAACTGAGCACGCCGTACTTGAAAACGCTTTTAATGAGGCGGTTTAGAGAGGCAGATCCTAGTCTATAAGTACTAGCCATTACTTTTAACACAAAAAGTTTGTATCCTAACCATGTTTTCATGATGCCTGTATATGCAAGACAAATAATGCGCGTTTATTTCTTGTATACGAAGGAAATGCAGTACGTTGATGTCGGTTGAGAAGCAGTGTACTACAAAAATCTTCAATTTTTTTTCACTGTACTCGTTTTTTATCTTACGCTTATTTGTTTCTTTTACACTATTTATTTTTACAATAATTGTTGTGCTCCGCCCTATGTGATGCCCACGCTGGGCCTTTAGGGTAAATAACTGAAAAAAAATGTAATGATACCTATGATTTTTACTTCTGCAAACGTGTGAAATTCTAAGTTCTTGAAAAATTAGAGAAGGCATTCGAGCTACCTTACAAAATCTGCTTGAACGAAGTAAACAGCACAAATAAAAAAGAACTATAGGGGCTGTGCTGCTTCTTTCAGAAGACTACTTAGCTTACCAACTTGCTTATTTACCTACTTTACTGTGGCTTGCCAAATACATAGTGCCTGCTGATGATTCAAGCAGTCTGCTCGTGATTCAACGTAGACTACTATTTCAACGTAGAGGATGAAAGCACAAGTTGCCCATAGTTATTGACTTCTGTGAGTTACAACAACCAGTTCACATAATCTGGAACAAGAATGCACCCAAGTGTGAGGATGAAATTTTATTGAGGCAAAGCTGTGTCCACCACAAGACGACACAAATAGCTCAACCACAACAACACGTACAAGCAGAGCTACTGTAAATGCAAAGGTTACACAGAACCAACAAACCACTAGTATTTAAACTACTGAGGAGATACAAAGAAATGCGTGTATGTTTTGATTACTCAACTATCACCCAGCTGCATACAATGACCCCACTGAACTTGCAACACTGACATCTGAGTAGGACTGGACAATTTCAAAGTATCAACAACCATCAGCCTGATGCTGAAAATAAGCAACAGGATAAAACGGAGCACTGAAAGTTCTCCAGACAGCAACAAAGATAAAAAATCAAAGGCCCGAAATGTTTGTTAGCATGAACATTTTGTTTAGCTGATTGACAAACGCATCCCGTGATAAAAAATCAGCACTACCAACCAATCATGTTAAATTTTAATTGTCACCGTTTCGCTGCTAGATTTAAAGATTACAGTTCTGTAGACAATTGAACAAAGGTTGTATATTTAAAGAATGCATAAGCACTCTAGGTATAATGATGTTTTTATTAGTAGGAGCTACATTTGTATGCTACCTTCCTTACGTAAATGCAAACACTGCTGCATTGCAGCTTGTGAGGGTATTCAGCGACACAATTGGCAGCCATCACTAATTTTTTGGCTGTTACATCAGGACAACAGTGATGGCAACGTGTATAAACTTGCTGGCAAATAGCATTTGCAGATGGCCTTCGATTTCAAGTCAGATCAGGAAGATGAAGCATGTGTGGGGTACTCACAAATACAAAGGTCAGCTTAGAAGTAGTGACAGTATCAGTAGCATTTTGTTGTAATATAAATACAGATGACGCTGATCCGGCGTGCCCAATAAATTGCCAAACATTTGCACAATAGACCGCAAAGCACTAAACATCTGCACTACCTTGAGAAGATGCAACCAACAACTGATGCACGTAAAGGTTAACGCACTTTTTTTCAGAGCCGTGCATTCTGCTGAAGAAACGTCAAATGGAGGTTTTCAGCTAAACAGATTTGTCCCTCTGTAACAAAATCCTTCAACAAAAGAAAAACTGTCTCTGCTAAAAGTGCAAATGTGTCAGTTTTGTAGCACACATACGAAACACAGAAAAGGCAATATTATAAAAAATATGAGCACAATCAGAAGCCTTCCAATATGCCTCCCTGACCTAGAAAAGGTGATCAGTGGCCTAAATGAATGAATTTTTAATTTTCAGGTGCCTTCCAATTTCAGTTATCAGCAATAGAGTCACTAACTTTCCCACTCTTCTTAACGTGCCTTTTTTCGGACACGCAGTACAAGACATGCTCTGAAAGGAAATCTAAATTTGCCAAACTGTTATATTTCATACGGTGAAAGCGTGATTGATTTCAATGAAAGTAATTCTGGAATTTTCTACCTTTAGAGGTTAAAATCACACATAACTTTAGGCAGTATAGCAAGCTTTTTTTGCAAACCAGGCCTTTTCTGTATTTCCTATAACTAGTCGCGTGCACTTTATGAAAACTATTGTTGGTATGTCTGCTAAAGGGGCCCTGCGACACTATTTCAGCATGTATTTTTTTAACGGTTCTTCTGGTGCTGCGGAAAGCGCCGCTATTGACGCGCACATGGCAACGCCGATATCGATGCTGTTCAAATTTTAAATCATAGAACAAAATACCTTGATTTCAGACTACGGTGACACACATCGGCTATTTTTGTTATGGGAAGAGACGGTGTGTCCTGTGACGTCACGACAAACACCGTTCGTTCTTTATTGAGTTGGTGCGAGAAATAGCGTGTTATACTCATATGGTGGTAGCTAGGCCATACGAGTTTATGCTAAAAGGAACAAATTTTTTTTGTAGTTCCTCAGAAAAAAATAATTCCTGTTTCTAAACGATAAATTTTCAGAACAACGAACACAACACTAAGCCTGCGAACGAGGCTAAGAACGCCAGCAACTAAAAGGGGAAACGCATGGCGCGTTTTCAGCGAGCCAACAATGCGACAGTTGGTGGGCGCTGGCGTTGCCGTAGAACGTGCTTTGCATGCAAGCCGAGAGGTGACCGCGCCCAAAGCATATGTATCATTCTTACACAGTGTGACCATGAAAGCGTCTGCTTCTCGACGAACGTCGTTCGTAGTAACAATGCTAACGACGCCTTCAAAAAAAAATTGCCCGCAGCTTCCCTCGGGGGAACACTGAGGAGGATGCGGAGCATATAATTGGTTAACGGGGTGTTAAAGTGCGACTTACATGGGTCGATGGCTAAATTGGTTAACGTGGTTGTGAAATGGGGTGTTAAATTGCGACTTACTTGGGTCGATGGCTAAATTGGTTAAAGTGGTTGTAGGAGGGGGTGTTAAATGAGTGAACACGTACACACGTATGCGAAAGGGCGGCGCTGGTCGAAGGGACGTCGATAAATGTGTTTGTGGATTCGTTGGAATTCATTTCACCGCGACCTTGGACGTCGACGCGCCGTACAAACCAACCGACGAGCGGCAACTGAGCGAGCGAGCGCCGACCTTGAGTATATATACAGCGACGGCGCATGCACTGTCAGCTATCGAATGTTGTCGAAGGAGAAGCGCGCGCTCGGCACAGATGGTGACGGCGCGACGGCGCATGCGCTGTCATCTGTCGAATGTTCTCGAAGGAGAAGCGCGCGCGGCACAGATGGTGGGCGACGGCGCGACGGCGCATGCGCGCGCGTCAGCTGTCGAATGTTCGAGAAGCGGTGCGGACGGCGCGGACGGCGCACTACAAGGCGCGAGTATAAGATGCTCCCGCATCTAAAAGTATTGTGTGAAAGCAAGGTATTGTGTGAAGTCCACCATAAATTGACCTTTCCGGAATGTCTTTATGAGACGCGCGCTGCGATTGGAAGCAGTCTTTGACACCAGCAGGTGAGTTAACTGTGAAAGAGAACGTTTCTCGTCGTCGTCTGCTCGAGTTTTGAACTTTGAGGACTCATAGCTTCATTTTCCGTGCACCAATTTACATTATTCTTCTTGCATTCGTCTCAGTAATTATCTCTACACGCGTTCTGGTGCTATATCAGGCTGCCCCAAAAGTGTCGCAGGGCCCCTTTAGGATATATAATGGCATGTTCATCTGTGAAATACTGCACTGACCTGCATGTTCATTATGAACCCTGCACCAGATACTAAACTTCCCAGACTATAGGTCCGCATATCTATATATGCATTGTTTTAAGAGAAAATGAAAATAAAGCACTTGCGAAAAAAACTGCCCAATAGCCACAGTTTGTGATCAGTGAACTGCTCGGTAACTCCTTCCAGTACACAATGGACATAAAATGCGTATAATCAAATGACAGTCCCCAAGCAAGATCATGGTCTTGCAAGTGAATGAGAGTTGAAGTTCCTTCTACTTTTTAGACAAGACAAGTACTCAGCATTGCAAAGGCAGGAACCACCCTTGCATTGGCATGTTTCATTTTAAGTCTTAGTTTCAGTCTCCAGCATTGAAATATATAGAAGATGACTGTGTGATAGATGCTACTGCTACTAGATTTATTTGCTACTGACAGAAATGTGTGCCGGCACAGTCACTGTACTCGGCACAGCTTACATGCCGATGGTATTTTGAGATTCTGAAGAAATGTACAAACATGCACAAATGCCTTGTGAAAAATCACCTTGCCCTATACATAACGCAGGTTGCACTTACAAGGCAAGGTTGAACAAGTGTAGCAGTAATAGGAACATTCACTCGAAGCTTGCTATCGAAAAATGTAGAATGGCACACTTTCGTAATTAGGACCCATTAGGTCTCAAAGAAAACGTTGAATTTTGCTCTATTTACGACGTCGCACAGTCTCAAACTCTACACCTAACCTCCAAATTTTAATTAGTTTTTTCCACCTTATTAGGCAATTCACACAAACAGAATTTGTTACAAACCTCAAGAAACAGACACTGACAGGTTACGTCTTCCACACAATAAAAGACATCGTTCTCGGATGGTGGTGGCTGATGACATCGAAAGTTGTGTGGCAGATCAAATGCACTTGTAGTCAGCAGCTGCTGATAATGCAGTTAAATAGTGCTTAAAGCGACATAAATACCTAAGATGTAACAAAATTTATCAGACATTTTCACATAGTAAGAGCAAGTTTTCTTTGGCACAGAATACTCTCAACTTTGAATCACAATTGGCCCAATCTGGCATCTCAAATACTTGCAGAGTGTGCAGAGGCTACCAAGTTGCGATATTAAAAAGCTTTTCACACTTTCAGGAAGATTGCTAATTGGTTCTGCTTGTCCTAAAACACATGTCTGGGAGCACCTCTTGTACTTATGCTCCAGCTCGTTCTTTGCAGATAAACAAAATGAAAGATCCACTTGTCTGGACACAATGTGGTATGCCTGTTGCATAAAGAATCTTTCAGCTATCTGTACAAGCACATTCTTAGCAGCTGTGACAAGCTGAAGCACCTTACCAATTCTATCTTCAAAAAGAAAGGTTGATATGCTCCACAATGTACCAAACATCCGCACTGCCTTAAAAAGATGCAACAGCTGATGCACATTAAAAGCCACGACACTTTCTCTGTAAAGTCGCGAAGTCTGTTGAACGAATGCCAAAAGTAGGTTTTCAGCTATACAGATTTCTTCCTCTACAACAGCATCCTTCAGCAAAAGGAAAACTACCTTTGATAGAAGGGCAAAATGGGTCACATAGTTTCATGGCAGTATGTCAGGCACACATAAAAGGCAGTTAAATAAAATCCACGAGCGCCATTCAGTAGTTTTTCATTATGCCCGGTCTCACAATGGTATCCCTGATCTGGAGAAAGTTAACGGTAGCTGAAACGAACGCAGCCTTGCATTATTAAGTTTCAGGTGCCTTGCAATGTACCAATTGCAAGTGGTGCGGGAAAGCCACAGTTCAGTGAACTGCATGGTAACCCCTTCCAGCCCACAATGCTTATAATCAAGTGGTAGTCCGCAAACAAGATCAAGACCTTGTAATTTGATGAGAATCGAAGGTCCCTTGACTCCATGGATAGCCTCCTTGAGACGACCGGCTTGTACCATTGCTTCGAGCACACCACTGTGAGTCCTGTCCGGGGCACACAGGCTACTGAATGGGTACTTCATGGGGCCTGCACGCAATATTTTTCAAATGTACCAAATATTAGAATGACTATCGCAATTACAAGATAAAGCTGCACAGACCAAAGTTTTTACTTTCGAGCCATATCCCAGTGACAAAAGTTGAGGAGCCTACTTCAGTGTTCCCAAGTCATTTGAAACAGCTTGAGTGTTTGAAGAGGATATATATATATATATATATATATATATATATATATATATATGTGTGTGTGTGTGTGTGGGTACAAAGGGCCTGTGGGTAATTTACGCTTACGTGAGTATTATCACGACAAGCCAAACGAAAATAACATTAAAAACAAGCTGAATTCACGCAAACACTGGGTGCCGCCTTTGCAGAGCGATAGATGCCTTAACATGTTTAACAAAGCTGTTCAGCGTGACTTCATGGAAGTGTATCAATGACGCGTACATTTTCACCGCAGTTTTTCTTCTAGCGAACCTAAAGCCCTAAATTAATTGTCATCCCGCATTGACATTATCATAAAGCCATGAGATAAGTGTGGTGCTGTCGTTGTCATGAATATGTCTGATTATACCGCAGAGGCCCGCTAGCAGCTATCAGATACAAGTTTTTATAAACGACTTCATCATGACCACACAGAAGACCATAAGTCACTGGTCAAACGCACAATTCTAGACCTAATTACACAGAAAAATGGCTGACAACGCAATTCATTCACTCGTTCCACTAAGTCTGGAAGATGGTCGTTTTACCTGCTACCAAAAATACATAAGAAAGGCAATCCTGGCTCTCCTATAATTTCTGGTAGGTACTGTTATGGAAAACTTATCCAGTTTTGTAGATTACCTCATCAGCAATATCCCGGCTACATTCGCGTTTTCGTGAAAGACACTAAATGTTTCTGTTCGATATGCTTGACATCACTATTTCTAAAAGCTCCTTATTGGTGACACTTGATGTAGCCTCTCTTTATACTAATATTCCGCATGTTGACGGCATCAGGGCTGTCGTCGAATCCTACGAACATATGGTGGCAAAGAAACCAATTGACAGTAGCACATTACTAACTCTGCTTACACTCATTTTAGATCTTAATAACTTTCAATTTGATAATACGCACTATATTAAAATCAGTGGAACGTCAATGGGCACACGTATAGGTCCAAATTACGCAACCATTTTTACGGGCCATCTGGAAGATGAGTTATTTATAAAGCAGACGTTTAAACCATTCTATTACAAATGCTTCATGGATGACGTGTTTCTTATATGGCCACATGGTGAACAGGAGCTTCGTTCATTTATAAATGATTTTAACAATGCCCACCCATCAATATCATTTTCTCATGCGTATTCTGCGTCCACCATTAGCTTTCTTGATGTGACAATTTCCGTTATATACAACAAAATGTTGACCACACTGTATAGAAAGCCGACAGATCAACAACAATATTTTGCGTTTCCGCAGCATACACGTTAAAGACTGCAAGACCAGCATTCCGTATAGCCAATCGTTACGCTTCAAAAGAATCTGCTCTGACCCATCCAACTTTCAAAAAAATTGTGCAACACCTAGAACGCCTTGTTGAAGCAAAACTATCCACCGCACTTAGTTGACAATGCGATCCAGTGCGCAGATATATGTGACCGCAGAACGCTTCTCTGTATCGCGAAGCCTACTCCGCCATCCCAGACGAATCTAGTACTAACCCACTGCGCATCAGTCCCACGTGAATCGGCTGTACTTAACAAGCACCATAACGTTGTCATGCAAAGTGAGTGCCTGAAACACATCTTTACTGAACCACCCCGAGCAGTGTACTGCCTACCTAGAAACCTTCGCGACATATTATCATCTTCACCATTACCCATGATTGCCCGCCTAAACGCTATTGGATGCCATCCATGCCACAAACCGCGTTGTAATGTATGTCCCCATATGCGCACTTCCCAACAGGTTACCAGTAACCTTCAACATTTCATTTAAAAATTAAAGGTGACTTTGACTGTGACACCAAAAATGTAATTTTAATGCTTGAATGTACAATATGCAGCAAACAGAATATCGGACAAACAGAGGGCCTTTTCCGAATACGATTTAACAATCATAAGTCTCACGCTAACACGTTGCCGCACTTGCCCTTATCAAAACATGTGCATCTCCCCAGTCAATCTTTTAATAACCTCACGGTCACGTTACTTGAATATGGCTTTCGCTCTAATTATGACAGGGATGCCCGGGAATCCTTCCTAATTCACAAGTTCGATACCTCGATACCATCGCGTCTGGTTTAATGAATGCGCCGGCACATTAGGTTGTTTGTCCCTGTAATTGACTTAGTAATAGTAAGTATACTTACATTGTTCGTTGAACTGTGAAGTTTTTGTGCCTTTGTATTTTAGTGCTTATAGCTTTCCGATTTTGCTTTTTACGCGTCTATATTTTTGGCATCATCATTGTAATATTTGCACCAGCAATTCTCTTGAGCTGTTCACATACATTTTCAACGATGACGTTTATATATCAGTTGTGGTCAACGCTTCTTCGCTGTGCTTGATATGGACATGTACATATTAACGGCAATGTTGCTACACACTTTATTCTGATGAATCTCGGACACCGAGCAAAACGTCAATAAAACTGCTTCGCACGCGCGTCTTTTCTTTACTTTTCTATATATATATATATATATATATATATATATATATATATATATATATATATATATATATATATATATATATATATATATGTTTCCAAATGTTTCCAAATGTTTCCAAATGCAAACTAATGACCTTTAGTCGCAAACGTGATAACTTTAATAGCCAATACAAAATTGATAATAGCATAGTAGAACGCACTGATCATTACAAATACCTAGGCATAAACTTAACTTCTACACTTTCGTGGTCCACACATATCACTGCTATCTGTGCCAACACATCAAGATCATTAGGTTTTCTGTGCCGAAATCTATACAGTGCTCCCTCTGATGTGCGCAAACTGGCTTATCTTGCTCTAATCCGTCCACAACTGGAGTTCGCATCCTCCATTTGGTCACCATATCAACAATACCTCATAGATAAGTTAGAATGTATACAGAACAGAGCTAGTCGATTCATAGCGCGTAATCACAGCTACCCATCCAGCGTAACACAGATTAAACATAGCCTTGCACTCGAGCCACTGAAAATTCGCCGCGACATCTCACTTTTATCACTATTTCACAAACGCATCCACACCAGCATGATGCCATCTGTTCACCTTAATCTAGCACATCGAACTTCGAGCAGACTACATAACACCTTTAGCTTATCACGCATATACGACAATACTAACACTTTCAACCAGTCGGCTCTTCCACGAGCTATTCGTTTGTGGAATGATTTGCCAGATGATCTTGCGTCAGAACAAGACCACAAAAAGTTCTATCATACTCTTAAAAAATACTTATGCACCACAAACTGCTCTATCGCATCTTCGTAATCATCAGTGTTTCTAAAACTGTTGCCGATGTTTTTTCACTATTGCTAGGTTGTAGTTACTGTCATAATAGTTATTTTTGTATTTCACCTTCACATACTGTACTCACTTTTCTAGTATGTATTCTGCTTACATGTTCATAAGTAGAACTGCATTTTCTATTGTATTCATTATTTGCCTATGTATGTGTATATATTACGTATATGTATTTTTCTAACATATTATCTGTACCGCCCCCCTTACACAATGCCCCTCGAGGGCTCTGTAAGGTACTGTAAATAAATAAATAAATAAATATATATATATATATATATATAATATGAGGGGGTTTATTGAATAAAACCAACTGCCTGGTTCAAGAGGCGTCAAACACTGTCTCCCTCCCTCTTCCCCACTACATTTGCCCTGGTGGTGAAGAGGAACCATCCTGGCGACTCACGGCGAAGCAAGCACAAGGGGATCATAGTAAGGTTTTAAGCGGCTGATGTGGACTGTCTCACGACCACGGCATCGTCTGTCCTCGGCAGGTGTCAGGGTTCGACGACGTAGTTGACTGGTGACGTGCATTGAATGATGCGGTACGGACCATTGTACTTGGGTGCAAACTTTCGGGAGAGGCCGGGGGATTGAAATGGAACCGAAAGCCATACAAATGAGCCTACGGTGAAGCTGTGAGCAGGCTTGTCTTGGTCGAGTCATTCTTTTTGGAGACCTTGTGCGACGGGCGTAAATGAACGCGCTAATTGGCGGCACTCTTCGGCACACTGAAAAAGTTCGGAGGCTGGGTGGTATTCTGAAGCACTGGGCGGTAAGTAAGTATCGTGTCTAGCGTAGAAGAGAGCTCACGTCCGTACAGTAAAAAAAAGGTGAAAACCCAGTAGTCGCTTGCGTGGCCGTATTATACGCATACGTCACGAAAGGGAGCACCCAGTCCCAATTAGAATGGTCCGAGGATATGTACATAGAAAGCATATCACCGAGCGTGCAGTTAAAGCGCTTTGTCAAACCGTTTGTCTGTGGGTGATAGCTTGTAGTAGTGCGATGAATAATATTGCACTCACTGAGAAGCTCCTGGATGACTTGCGACCGAAACGCATGCCCACGGTCGCTAAGCTGCTCACGTGGCGCGCCATGGCGAAGGACAAAGCTACGCAAGATGAACAAGGCGACATCACGAGCAGCAGTGGCTGGCAAAGCGGCGGTTTCAGCGTAACGCGTTAGGTGGTCAAAGGCCACAATAGTCCAGCGATTTCCCGCAGGAGTACAAGGTAGTGGGCCGTAGAAGTCGATGCCGATTCTATCAAACCGCCACGCTGGACACGGCAATGGTTGTAATTCGCCAGAGGCATGACAAGTTGTTTTCCGTCGCTGACACTCAAGGCAGGAGCGTATGTACTTGCGAACGTACGAGTACATTCCACGCCAGAAAAATCGCTGACGAAGCCGGTCGTATGGTTTCAAAACGACAACGTGCGCGTTTTGAGGGTCAGCGTGGAAGTACGCACACATGTCGGTGCGCAAATGGCGAGGTATAACAAGAAGCCATTTCCTACCATCCAGCTGATAGTTGCGACGGTACAACATGGCATCCCGTATTGCATAATGGGGAATTTGTCGACGTAGTGCACGAGGTAGACGCTGGCGTGGTGTCACAGAAGACGAGGAGAGAACGTCGATGAGCGAGGCTATCCAAGGGTCATTGCGTTGTTCCGAAGGCATGTCAGCGATATCAATGCTGCCGATGGTAGCATCGGTGAAGGAAACAGGTGCAGCGGCTGAAGGAAGGGGCGAATGAGAAAGAGCATCTGCGTCGGTGTGCTTGCGGCCTGAGCGGTAAATGACGTGAATATCAAATTCCTGTAAACGTAGCGCCCAACGTCCAAGACGGCCCGAAGGATCCTTCAATGAAGCGAGCCAACAGAGTGAATGGTGATCTGTAACTACATCGAATGGGCGTCTATATAAGTAAAGACGAACTTTTTGTAATGCCCAAACAATGACCAAACATTCCTTTTCGAAAACCGAGTATGTGTGCTCTGCCTTGGTTAGGGTGCGACTGGCATACGCAACTACATACTCCGAGAAGCCAGGTTTGCGTTGAGCAAGGACAGCGCCAAGTCCCATGCCACTGGCAACCGTGTGCACCTCAGTTGGAGCAGATTGATTTGTGGGGTTGGACGTCCCAAAACCACCATATGATTATAAGAGACGCCGTAGTGGAGGGCTCCGGAAATTTTGACCACCTGGGGATCTTTAACGAGTTGGAGCACTAGGGTAGAAGTGGCGTAAAATAGGTGGTGAAGTAAGCATCATCGCATGCTGGCGACCAATCAGAGAGGTGTCCATCGCCAGAGATCAGCTGTGTCAGTGCTGCGATTATCGAAGCAAAGTTCTTCACAAAGCGGCGAAAGTAAGAGCATAGTCCGACAAAGCTGCGAAGCGCTTTCACAGTCGTAGGCTTCGGGAACTCAGCGACAGCACGAAGCTTCTCTGGGTCTGGTAGGACGCCCTGTTTTGAGACAACGTGACCAAGTATGGTGAGCTTCTGAGCTCCAAAGTGACATTTCTTGATGTTTAGTTGAACGCCTGCGCTCGTTAGGCAGCTCAAGATTTCGCTGAGACGTTGGAGATGGCTATTGAAATCAGGGGAGAAAACAACGACATCATCCAAGTAGCATAGGCATGTCTTCCATTTTAGCCCACGCAAGACGCTATCCATCATCCTTTCGAATGTGGCTGGCGCAATATAAAGGCCGAAGGGCTATACATTGAATTCGTATAGCCCATCGGGCGTCACAAAAGCAGTTTTTGGACGATCTGATGGTGACATGAGGACCTGCCAATAACCGGACCGTAGGTCTAGTGATGAGAAGAATTGAGCGCCTCGTAAGCAGTCCAGGGCATCATCGATGCGCGTCAAAGGGTATACGTCTTTAATCGTGACTTTGTTTAAACGACAGTAATCGACGCAAAAGCCAATCGAGCCGACTTTTTTCCTCAGAAGTACCACAGGTGAAGACCAGGGACTGCTTGACGGCCGATGACGCCAGGTTGAAGCATGTCGGCCACTTGCTCGGTGATTACACGACGCTCCACGGGAGATACACGGTAGGGACGCTGTCGCCGAGGCGCTTGGGAGCTGGTGTTAATCTGATGCACAACGGTGTGCGTTCAGCCTAAGGACGTCTGCTGGCAACCGAACGAGCCGCGAAACTGGTGAAGAAGTTCTAGAAGCTTTTCGCTGTGTGGTTCTTCAAGTTCGCCATCAATTGAGAGGCCAAACAAATTATTATTTTCGTGGACAATTGAATGGGCAGATGGCATCAATGCATTAAGCAGCAAATCACTTTCACCGTCAAGGTCGAAGATGGAGGAAACGTCTAAGTCTTGGAATGTTTCAATACATTCTCCGCGACGCAAGGTTGTGGGAGACGGCAATGGCTTTGTGACAAACAAATTGGTAGCGCCCGCTGAATTATCTAGAACTGCAAACGGCAACGTGAGGCTCTTGCGACTTTGGAATGTTTGGGAAGGCGTAAACAACACTGCAGGCTTAGACACATCAGCACAAGATACGGGAACAAAGGCTGCGCTAGTTGGTGGTATGTCGATGTCGTCAGCGACAAACAGCTTGTTCAATAGAAATTCCGGAGACGAGGCACACAACGCAGAGAAGGCCACTTCAGCACGAGCACAGTCGATAACCGCATGATTATGAGACAGAAAATCCCAGCGGAGGATCACATCATGAGAACACGTCTGTAGCACAAGAAATTCAACAGTATACAAAACATCTTGGATGAGAACGCGGGCGGTACAGGCAGCTGATGGTCGAATATGGTGAGCACTGGCAGTACGGAGGGACAACCCCTTTGGCGTCGTGGTAACCTTCCGAAGCAGGCGGCAAAGTTTTAAATCAATTACTGAAACGGCAGCACCAGTGTCCACAAGCGCAAGGGTACGGTAACCATTCACAAAAACGTCGATGAGGTTTGTCGGAGAAATGCGAGGACTTGATTCTTTCGACGACGACGCAGTTTGTGCCTCCGGAACTGCGGCATCTATGTTTCCGCGTCTGAAGGGCTGGGTCGACGGTGCATAGGCGACAGGGAGCGACGTCGGGGAGATGGAGATCGGTGACTGGCTGAGAGAGGGCCAACAAGAGTGGCGATGTGGGCTTGTTGGTTAGAGAGGGCGGTCGGGTGAAGAGGATCCTTGTTGACGTGCCGTGTTGTTAAAGCACCGAGACTCGTGCGACGATCTTTGCATGTTGTCGCTCTGAACGAGAGGGCGGCGGCGGCACAAGCGAGCCACATGTCCTGCGTAACCGCAAGAATACCAAATCGGGTGGTTGTCTGCGGTGTGCCACGAATTCGGAAACGCTGCAATCGGCCGGCTGAACGGAACTGGTGATGGCCGAACAGGGATCGGTGAGGTAGCATAAGTGGGCTGTTGAGGTGCTCTGGCTGCAACGACCTGCGCATACGTCAAGGGTGCAGCCTCCAGAGGTGGTGAACGAGCGAAAGGGAAAGCGTCCGCTACCTCATCTTGTATGACGTGTCTTATGGCCGGGGCCAGATGATCTGGGGCCAAAGGATGCTTTTGTGCTGGCTCGGGCACGCTCGATAAAATGGAGAGCTGCCGAGCGACCTCCTCACGCACGAACTGCTTTAAGCGAGCCAACATGTCGTTCTGGTCTCCGACAGTCCAGGCCGCGATCGAATCACGTTGTTCCAGAGAGCGCCGTGTTTGGGCGCGTTGCTTGCGCAATTCTTCAAAACTCTGGCACAAGCTGACGAGTTCAGCAATGGTATGTGGGTCCTTGGCTAACAACATTTGAAATACGTCATCGCATATGCCCTTGAGGATTTGTTTGATTTTGTCGGCTTCGAGCATCGCTGGGTTTACTCACTTGCACAAGTCAACAACGTCTTCACTGTAGCTGGTAAAGGTCTCTCCTGGCTGTTGAGTGCGCTCACGAAGTCGTTGTTCTGCGCGGAGTTTTCGCACAGCAGGGCGGTCGAAGACTTGCGAAAAGGAGGCATTGAATGAATCCCAGCTGGCAATGTCGGCTTCGTGATTGCGCAACCAGAGCCTAGCGACGCCGGACAAGTAAAAGCTTACATAGGTCAGCTTAGCTGCGTCGTCCCACTGTTCGCTGCGCTCACCTTGTTGTAAGTAGCCAGCCACTCCTCAACGTCTTGGCCATCAGTGCCGCTGAAGATCGGTGGGTGACGCAGTGGCCACACGCCGGGACATGTAGAGGCGGGAACTTGCGAGGTACCTTGGGTGGAGGGTTCTTCCGGCATTGCTGGCATTGCAGGTAAGGTGCGACTTCGTAGTTCCAGCTTCGAAGACTACGCAGCACTTCCACCAGATTATAAGGGGGTTTATTGAATAAAAGCAACTGCCTAATTCAAGAGGCGTCAGACACTGTCACGAGCTCAGCTCTTCGTCGTAGTCGTCTTTCAGGTGCTCCAACTAGATACTGTCTCTCTCCCTCTTCCCCACTACAATATATATATATATATATATAAATATATCCGTATAGGGAAGAAGACGCACGTACGAAGTAGTTTTATTGACGTTTCGGCCGCGGGTCCTGCCTTCATCAGAATGCAGTTGATGGCACGAGTGTTGTTTAAACACATGTGCATATCAATGAGGTACAAATATGAAAACGGGCATGAAAGGCGATATATGGGCATATATATATGCAAGTCACACAATATGAAGGACACTTAATACACGAGTAAAAAGATTGCTTCCATGCGCAAGCACGTTGTTCACAAAAAAGATGAAACGCATAAAAGATAAAGCACATAACATGAAGAGGTGTCCGACCGGTAATGGCAAGGAGAAAAAGAACGCGGTGCCTTCGCACCCCGTACTGACCGCTGATGGCTTGCATCCTAACTTTGAAGGGGTTTCGCTCATGGCGAGCCATATTCGGCACATTTGTTACAAGCCATCCTGCGCAATGTCCCACTTCTGGTTGGACAGTGTGCCCACCGATCCACCTCAGCATCACGCAAGGAGGCCTACCGTTGTGCGCGAGTCGTCTGACACAACACTGGTGACTGGCCAAACAAGAAGTTCTGCTTCCCCTCAGAAGCCACCATCACCACACGAGCGAGTGACGCAGGACTATCGCAACAAGATTGCTTCGAAAAGTTGCCCGACAGACTCCGCTAGGAGAGGTTCGTCAATTGGACCTTCGCATTCAGCAAAGGACCCTCCAGATCCCTCAGCCAATGGTCACCGCTACAAGCTTCGCAGCCATACCCAAGCCGTGTGACAGGGACCCGCTGATTGACTAAAGACTTTGTCACCCGGTAAAAACACTTCTTGCCTCTGTTCAAAGGAATTTCTAAGGTTACGGAAAGTTGTAGAAAAACGTGTTCGCAACGACCTACATGTAGATACTTTGAATACCTACTTAACTGCGTCTGTTGCACCTAAGGGTCTACGTATCATTGTGAAACCAGCCCTATCTAACATGTCTCGGCAAAATATAGATAGGTGGGACGACCTATTAAGAAATGCTTCACTACAACTCACCCGAATTACCCTTGATCATTATCGTTCTTCAAGCAAAAAAATCTTGCACCAACAAAATCAAATGTCAGCAAACTTAAGCCTTTCGTCTAATGAATCCGCCGCACTAGAGACATTCGTATCTAAAAAGCATCGTGAAATTTACGCATTGAAAGTCAACAAAATGTTGCGTGATGGTGTTTGGTGCCCTAGCCAGAACAAAGCATGCAATTACGTCTCTTTGCAAACGAATCCAGTACAAGCTTCTCCCGATTCTTCTTTGTCACCTTCCATAGACAAACATATCGTCAAGGAGCAGAATAATATAGTAAATATTTCGGACATTGTACTAACCGCTGAAGAGTGCAGCGTTCTGTGCCACGGTCTCAATTTCTGTCCTCCCACAGGCGGACACAGTGAATTGCAATTACTGAAAGACTTCGATAATTTTGCCCGCAACTTACGCTTGCGCGAGTTTTTTCATGACCGGCAAAATACAAATGGTTCCACAAGCGCATTACCTTCTAGAAAACGTTGGGTACCTCCCTCACAAAGAGACAGATGCTTAGATATGTATATTAAAGCTGTACAACGAGACGTACTACAGTCGTATTGAAAGCAAACGCCGTTTCGCCGTAACCTAACCTCCAGTGTAATGAAAGCATTAAATGCATTGTCCTGTCGCAACGACATCGTCATCAAGCCTGCGGACAAAGGTGGGGCTGTTGTCGTAATGAATAAGTCTGATTACGAAGCGGAGGCCCAAAGGCAGCTCGCAGACACGAGTTTTTACAAGCGTCTGGATCACGACCCCACTGAACAATTTAAATCTCTTGTTCAGAGCACTTTGCTAGAGCTTCTGGAAAACAAAAAGGTGCCTGAAAATGCGATTCATTCTCTTATTCCCCTTAGTCCTGTTCCCGGTCATTTTTACCTTTTGCCTAAATACACAAGATAAACAACCCCGGCCGTCCCATTATTTCAGGTATAAGTACTGTCACAGAAAAATTGTCCAGCTATGTCGATCCTCTGATCAGTAGTATCTCATCATTACTTCCGGCTTACGTAAGGAACACTACCGACTCTGTTTCTGGTATAATTGATCTGATTATTCCTCAAGGTTCCTTTTTGGTCACGCTAGACGTAGCGTCTTTATCCACCAACATTCCGCATGTAGACGGAATAGCGGCAGTCACCAGGTCCTATGAAGCAGCATCACCGGGTAAATTTATCGACAGCCACACATTAGCAGTATTGCTCAGGCTCATTTTAGAGCTAAATAACTTTCAATTTGAATGGCAACACTATGTCCAAGTTAGCGGCACGTCAATGGGTACGTGTATTGGACCCAACTACGCCAATATTGTCACGGGGTCGTGACGTGGCCGAAGACAGGAGACTTAGTGTTGGAATTTAACTGTTTATTTGGGCGAACCTGTGCCCGGTAAACGAAAAGTCCAATTACAGCAGCAGTCTCGCACAGATAGCAGTCTCGGACTGATAGCGGCGAACGGAGCGTCGGCTTTCGATCAACAACTGACAAGGGGCGAAGCGCGTCGGCACTTATACCCTTGCCGTCGAATGTTCTAGCATTATCGCTGGCGGTGGCGTAGGTTCCAGAACAATCTGTACCATTCGCACAGTGGGCGTGATCTTATCGAAATGATCTACTACAGTCCGGAACCTTCTAGAAACCTGTAGGCGCGGTTTGCGCCGAGAATCGTGTGGTGTTTCGGAACGATAACAAAAACTTGGGAAATGGAACGTGGCATTGCCCCCCTCTGAAAAAAAAGGCATCGTCCCGATGCTTTAACTAAAGATGAAGGTACAATAATGATGTAAGAAAGTACAATGAATAAATGACAATACAACAATAATACAAAAAACACTGTTTCAGTTTGTTAACGTCCATGAAACGGCTTGAGGCGCACGACATGGACGACTTCAGGTCACGATCGGCGTCGTTGAGAGTTCGTGATGCCGTCGGGGACAACCTCGTAATCAAGTGGGCCGAGACGTCGAACCACCTTGTACGGTCCGAAGTACCGTCGCAGAAGCTTTTCATTTAGTCCACGTCGGCGTATACGTCCACACCCAAACACTTTCACCGGGCTGGTATTCCACGAAGCGTCGTCGAAGGTTGTAACGGTGGCTGTCGGTCGTCTGTTGATTCTTGATACGGAGACGCGCAAGTTGTCGGGCTTCTTCGGCGCGTTCAAGGTACTCGCTCACATCGAGGTTTTCTTCGTCGGTGACGTTGGGTAACATGGCATCGAGCGTCGTTGCCGGGCTCCTTCCGTAAACTAATTTGTATGGAGACATCTGCGTCGTCTCCTGCACCGCCGTGTTGTATGCGAAGGTCACATACGGAAGAATGGCGTCCCACGTCTTGTGTTCGACATCGACGTACATTGACAGCATGTCGGCGATCGTCTTGTTAAGCCGCTCGGTGAGGCAGTTGGTCTGTGGGTGGTACGCTGTCGTCCGGCGGTGGTTTGTTTCGCTGTATGCCAAGATTGCTTGAGTTAAGTCGGCAGTGAATGCCGTTCCTCTGTCGGTGATAAGGACCTCCGGGGCTCTATGACGTAGGACGATATTTTCGACGAAGAATTTAGCTACCTCAGATGCACTGCCTTTTGGCAGCGCTTTTGTCTCGGCGTAGCGGGTGAGGTAGTTGGTGGCTACCACGATCCACTTGTTTCCGAAAGCTGACGTCGGGAACGGCCCCAGTAGGTCCATACGAAAGGTCGGAAAGGTCGGCAAGGTGGATCAATTGGCTGCAGAAGTCCCGCTGGCCTTGTCGGCCGTGTCTTACGTCGCTGACAGTCCCGGCATGTTCTCACATAACGAGTGACGTCGGTGGTAAGACGTGGCCAGTAGTACCTTTTTTGTATTCTCGCGAGCGTGCGAGAAACACCGAGGTGCCCTGCCGTCGGATCGTCGTGAAGGGCCTGCAGGAGTTCTGGTCGCAGAGCTGAAGGCACCACAAGGAGGTACTTAGCTCGAAGCGGTGAATAGTTTTTCTTTTGTAGAAGACCGTTTCGTAGAAAGAACGACGAAAGTGCGCGCTTGAACCCCTTCGGAACTTCGGCGGTCCTGCCTACGAGGTATTCTATTAGGGCCTTAAGTTCCGGGTCGGCCCTCTGTCGTTCAGCGAAGTCGTCGGTAGTTATCGTTCCTAAGAAGTAGTCGTCATCCGGGTCGTCGGGTAGCGGTTGGTCGACAGGCGCACGAGAGAGACAGTCGGCGTCGGAGTGTTTTTTGCCGGACTTGTAAATGACAGTAATGTCATATTCTTGAAGTCTCAGGCTCCATCGTGCGAGGCGACCTGAGGGGTCCTTCAAGGTGGCTAGCCAACACAATGCGTGGTGGTCGCTCACAACTTTGAAGGGCCTGCCGTAGAGGTAGGGGCGAAATTTCGACGTAGCCCAGATGATGGCGAGGCACTCCTTTTCTGTTGTGGAATAATTTGCTTCTGCTTTGGATAGCGATCGGCTGGCGTAACTAATAACCCTTTCAAGTCCGTCAGCCCTCTGCACAAGAACGGCGCCAAGACCTACGCTGCTTGCGTCAGTATGTATTTATGTCTCGGCGAATTCGTCGTAATGGGCAAGTAACGGAGGTGCCTGGAGGCGTTGTTTAAGCTCCTGGAAAGCGTGTTCCTGCGGCGTTTCTCACTTAAACTCCACGTCGGCCTTGGTAAGGTTAGAGAGCGGATCGGCGATGCGGGCGAAGTTTTTCACGAACCGCCTATAATAGGCACACAGGCCCAGAAATCGGCGCACGGCTTTCTTGTCAGTGGGCGGCGGGAAGTCGGCGATGGCGGATGTTTTACGTGGATCGGGACGAACTCCAGACTAGCTGATAACGTGCCCCAGAAACAAGAGCTCCTCATACGCAAATCTGCACTTTTCTGGCTTCAGTGTGAGTCCGGAAGTCTTGATGGCTTGAAATACAGCTTCAAGGCGCCGAAGATGCTCGTCGAAACTCGAGGAAAACACGACGACGTCGTCCAAGTACACAAGGCAAGTCTGCCACCTCAATCCTGCCAGTACTGTATCCATAACGCGTTGAAACGTTGCAGGCGCTGAGCAAAGACCAAAGGGCATCACCTTAAACTCGAAGAGGCCGTCCGGTGTTATAAACGCCGTCTTCTCTCGGTCTCTTTCGTCGACTTCGATTTGCCAATAGCCAGTCTTGAGGTCCATTGACGAAAAGTACTTGGCGTTATGGAGCCGATCAAGTGCGTCGTCTATTCGTGGGAGGGGATACACGTCCTTTCTTGTGATTTTGTTCAGGCGGCGATAATCGACGCAGAAACGTAGTGTACCATCCTTTTTCTTCACTAACACCACGGGGGATGCTAATGGACTCTTGGACGGCTGGATAATGTCATCCCGCAGCATTTCATCAACTTGTCTCTTCATGGCCTCACGTTCTCGCGTCGAAACCCTGTACGGACTCTGACGGAGTGGTCTGGCATTTTCTTCGGTTATGTTGCGATGTTTCGTGATTGGGCTCTGCCGAATTTTCGATGACGACGAAAAGCAATCTTTGTATTGCAGGAGCAGGGCCTTGAGCTGTTCTTGCTTATAGTTCGGAAGTCTGGGATTGACGTCGAAAGCTATGGGAGGGGCTTGGTTCCTCTGAGCAGGTTCCGCAGAATCGGCGAGGGCGAAAGCACTGGTGGCTTCGACAATATCTTCGATGTATGCGACCGTTGTTCCTTTGTTCACATGTTTGTACTCATTGCTGAAATTCGTGAGCATAACCGTTGCTTTGCCTCCCCGCAGCTCTGCAATTCCTCTTGCGACGCAAATATTTGCGTATAAATGCCGACGCGCTTCGCCGCTTGTCAGTTGTTGATCGAAGGCCGACGCTCCGTTCGCCGCTATCAGTCCGAGACTGCTATCTGTGCGAGACTGCTGCTGTAATTGGACTTTCCGTTTACCGGGCACAGGTTCGCCCAAATAAACAGTTAAATTCCAACACGAAGTCTCCTGTCTTCGGCCACGTCACGACCCCGTGACATCTGGTGGAGGTGCTGCTTCGTTCATGTACCGGACGCCCCCGTCAAGCCGTGTACCCGTCATATCGTGCCATTATTACAAATATCACAGACTCTGTACAGTGTAACACCAGGCAGTGCAAAAATAAAGTCAAAATGATTTCATTTTTTCTTTGCATTGTCCTCTTCCCTGTTTCATGGTTGCACATACATCAATAACGCGCAATATCATCACATGCTCGTGGAAATATTGAAAAGCTTGCAATGTGCAAGCACCTACATAATAACTATTCGTCAGATCACATGATCATCGCTACAACTAAAGTGAAAAAAAATCTGTGCCTGGATTTGTACAACAACAACAAAAAAAACCATACATGCGCCCAGAAAAGGGGCACGGGGGGAGGGGAGTTACGACAGGATGCAAAGCGTTCCCCGTGCATTAACCTGAGAGGGCGCGCTGAAAATAAACCATCGCCCCTCACCCTCCCCACCCAAGGCCTGTACAAGAAAAACACTGCGCACACTTGGGCATACACTCAAAGTTCTTAATCTCAGGGCCACACAAAAATGCTACCATTGCTATCACATCACAAAATTTTTACTTTCCGAAAACTGTATAGCTAGATGCTTGAGTGATGCGACATACGATGTTCGCTCTAAGGCGCGCAGTTGTAGAACAGCGCACACAGCGGTTTGAGTTCGGGTAGCGATGCCTTGCACGCCAACCTCTTGCGGACTCGGGTTAAGCTCAAGCGTTCGTCAGAGCCCGCCAGAGGTTAGCGTACGAGGCATGAACATTCGAAAAAGAGAAAAAGGCTCCGCCCCCCCCCTCCCACCAAAAAGAAAAGAAAATGCCATTTTGACACTCTGCCAGCACACTCGCCACACCACTTAACTGAAAATCATCTATAACAGGCTGAAGTTATCTGATGTTAACACAAATAGAGGCACATACCTGAGTTGCAGGAGCCGACTTTATTTTTGAACACATACTGTAGAGTTTGCCGTGGCACCTGACCGCCGGAGTCTGGCTGGAGATACTCCTTGTAGCGTTTCTGTCGTGTTTCGGACATTGCGAAGCACGGCAGCTGTAGTCAAGCTTCTCGAGCAAAGAACTTCAAGAGAGCGTGGTACCAAATGACCCTCGCCAATCTCTACGGGCCGCTTTTAAACGATTCTAACAAAGGCTTGCGCATTAGCTCAACGCTGAAGATAATGTTATAACCAGGAATACTTTTTTCTCAACGCATATTTTGTTGACGGTTATGTTGTGTTTGAAAAAAACTAAAATTTTGTCAAAGCGTGGACAATGCGTAGCAGTGACAAAATATTGCCCACTCGTTACTATAGATTCATAATTACCAAAACATCAAAATAAAAAAAATTGATTACACAAAAAAGACACGAAAACAAAAATTAGTTATTACTTTGTTTTTTTTTCTTTCATCCTTTTGACAGTTTTGTTTGGAATCTCGGTAACCCACATAATTGTCCTTAAACAAGGCCTTCTGTACATGATTTTGTACTTTTGACCTGCCCAGATAAGCGAAGGCGCGTGCCACCGTTCTCGTTGAACCGCTCACCCCTAATTGCACCACCTGAAACCTGTTTTTCGTCTGCTACTCTGCGGCCATTCACAAGGCGCTGGAGAAAGAACACTAGCTTTCTGTGACCAACTGCCAGCATTACGTGACTTTCTGCAAACTTAGACAGAGGGTCCGGTAAGCTATTCAGTGCAGTCAAGTATTTACTGCACTATGGTTGGTTTGCATGAGAAGCCGTAGAATTACATAGCGTACGCAGGATGGTCATTCGACTTCTTTGTTTACGTTTTAATGAGCCTATGTTGTTCGTATATTTGTTATGCCAAAGGCCATTCTTTCGAATAAAACTGCAGAAACTTCTAAACCACTTGTATCCCTTATTCAATAATTTCGCATTTATGCATACATAAATACAAGATATATGAGCACTCGGAACTGACAATTCATCTCCATGAGCGCCAAGGCCGATGTTAGTGAAAAGGTGCTGAGTAGATATAGCGTCACAACACTCGTAGGTTACGGTCCTAGTAACAGCAGTTATGAGCTAGAACGTGGGCTATTGGAGAAGGATCCTCTGGAAAGGTCAGGAGTTCCAAGAATATGTAATAAAAAAAGCGCGTGCCAAAAGTTTCTACACAGCCCGAAAGTTGAAAATTTGCTTGATTATCACTATTAAAAAGAGCTTTCATCATTTATTAAAATATTTACATAATATCGATAGACGAGCATTGCAAAAATCGGTGTTTTAATGCAGTCTTATCAAGCCCAACCACAATTTTTAGGGGGGAGACAAAATAAATTCCTTTAGAAATTTTAAAGATCCTGTACTCATTTTAATTTTTGATATACTATAAAACATTCCCCTCGATCATTAAGATGACACCATAAATTTTAACAGTATGAGACGATTTATATGAGACGATTACAGGCACGTGTCCCACTGCTGGCCACGGGATATGATCGATCGAGTCTCGCGAAAACATTAAATTCTCTTCTGTTATGATGAAAATTAAAGCAACCAGGCGATCGAGAACCGAAAGAAAAAGATTCGACCTCTCCATTCAAGTCTCAAAGTACAATAAAAGAATAGTTCAGGCATATATAACTACCTCAATTATGAACAGTTAAGCTATCCACCATCTTATTAACGCCCCAAAGTTATGCAATAAAACTATGCACATGAGGAGACAAGATTTGTGGCAACGATTGGGCGACGCTAAACAAAACCTTTAGTTCTTGAGTATTGTTCTTGAATGTTTGTCTTTAATATTGGCTCACTGATTTGCTGCAAGTGTATATTGTAGAGGTACGAGCTCATCTTATCATCAACCACTTCAAGAATGCGCCTTAATTTAACACTAAGCTGACGGCGCGAGGCGTGCGAAACCACGTACCGTGCTTTTATATTATTGCCAGCTCATATTCACGCAGGTTTGTGCTCTGAGAACGAATTATAATTGATCCACCTATTAAAACAAGATTGTCGCATTTCTGGGCAGAGTTGATATTGACGCAAGGTAGGCTGGCAACTATAGTAGCCAGCCTCTGAGGAGGACAACGAAGTAGTTCTGTGTGCGCGTGCTCTGGTGTTCGCGTTTCTGGCCCTTGGGTTACGAAAGTAAACGCCCTATTTTGTATCTGCGTACCTGTATCTTTGCGACATTTTCTGATGAAAGTGCGGGGTACGGTAGATGATACGGTCCCCTGAGAGCACCCCTGACGCGAGTCCATCAAGTAGCTCAGCCGAGCTTACCCCTGTGCACGTACGTTCCAGCCGTCGTCTCCAGGGACTCGAGCCACAGCACGGTTTGCTGCCTGAACGTCAGATGACTATGAACCAAACACCGCCGAACGTCACCACGCCAGCACCAGCGCACCCGGTTATCAACCAGCCCAAGACGCCGAAGACATTTCACGGAGCTGCTTTTGAAGATGCCGACGACTGGCTCGAGCATTTCGACCGGGTCGCCGTCATCAACGATTGGACCCCAGAGCGTAAGCTACGCTATGTGTACTGCTTCCTGGAGGACTCCGCGAAAACGTGCTTTGAGAACCATGAATCAGCGCTTACGTCATGGAATGAGTTTCGCCGGCAGTTCCTCAAGGCATTTGCCCGAGACGACCGCAAAGAGACAGCGTAGTGTGCTATAGATGCAAGGGTTCAAGGCCCTAACGAAAGGGTGACGACTTACATAGAGGACATGGATTGGCTTTCCAGGCGTGCGGGGCCCTCTATGTCCGAATCCAAGAAAGCTCGCCACCTAATGCGTGGTGTTAAAGAAGAAATTTTTGGCGGCCTGATTCGAAACCCGCCTGCGACACTTGCGGAGTTCCATGAGGAAGCCACTGCCATGGAGAGGGCCCTTCAACAGCGTGCCAGGCAGTATAACCCTGGGGTGCACTTAAGTGAGGTCACTTCTGTTACTCTCGGCAATGACATCAGCGCGTTGCGAGAGCTTATCAGAGCTCTCATTAAGGAAGAGCTACAAAATATGCAGATGACTGCTTCACCTGTAGAGCAGCTCTCAATTGCGGAGATGGTACGCGCTGAGCTACGGCAAGTCGTTCACGCTCCCCAACTGTCCGAGGCGCCACAACAGAGGCACTGCGTCGAGATAAGCTACGCGGAAGCAGTGCGATGCCCTCCATCTTGCAGTTCAACCAGCGTATTTTACCCCAATGAGCGACACGCTCAGTAAATGGAGTTAGGCTTCCATCCTCGCAGCTCACCGTTGATCGCCGAAGCAAGACCGAAAAAGAGTGACATCTGGCGTACACCCGACCACAGGCCCCTTTGTTTTCAATGCGGGGAAACCGGACACGTCTACCGAACATGTCCATACCGTCGTGTGGGTCTCCGTGGATTTTCGCCTAATGCCCCTCGTCCACGACCTGGCGAGCGACCACTGGAAATAGAGAGTTGCAGTGTCGCAGTGTATATTGCAATAGAGTTGCAATATTCGCAGTGTCGAACATCGGTCGCAAGAGTCTCGCTCGTCCTCGCCTGCTCGCTACAGGTCACCAAGCCCAGCAAATTCACGCGGCGCTCCAAGACGCCATTCACCCTGTCCTGCAAGTCGGGAAAACTGAGTTCAGCGTCCTCCGGAGGTGAGGCCACTGATGCTGACTCTACAGAAGATCCTCCACTACGATGACACCGACGGCAGCAAAAAGATGTACAGACGCAGTCAAACGTGGTACGAAGAGTGGTGACATCAAACATTGCGGTAACTGTGGACGACGAAAAAGTAATGGTGCTATTTGACACTGGAGCAGATACTTCCGTTATGAGCATGGGTCTTGCCTGCAGGCTGAAGAAGGTTTCCACCCAGTGGGCTGGGTCGCAGATACGTACGGCAGGAGGCGATCTTCTCACTACGGTGGGACGGTGCACACCGCGAGTCAGTATTCATGGATTTACGTATCTCGGAGAATTTGTAATACTGCCGAGTTGCTCGAGGGACCTAATTCTCGAACTTAACTTTCTGCGTGATAATGAAGCCGTGATTGATTTGCAAAAGTCGCAGGTATCGTTTTCTACGGCACACGCTTTAGCGCGCAACCCTCACGGCAGTTACGTCAATGCTTTGAGAATTGTTGACGATGACGTCACGTTACCGCCGAAGAGTAGCGTGTTGACCTTGGTAGCGTGCGACGTTTTTGATGAATTCAACAACTGTGAAGGTATTGCAGAGGCAAATATCCCGCTGCTGCTCAAACGAAACATCTGCATAGCCCGATGCCTTGTTCGGTTAGAAGATGAACGCTCTCGAGTTCTGCTGACCAACCTTAGCAATTAGTTCCAACACGTCCCTAGTGGCACTACTGTCGCTTTCCTCAGTGAAATCGCCGACTTTTTCAAATATCGGCACATTGGATACGACTTCATCGCATGCAAAAGCTTGTGCTGACCTGGGAAGCCGCAATCACGTTATTCCAGGCTTGCCAGATTGCCCGCAGGGGCTCCTGTGAAAGCAGGCGTTTGGTGTGTAGCGACACCACGGACCCGAGCTAACGGGGGAGTTTCGACTCCCTCCCACGCCTAGCCGTGCGTGGCTTTGCCGTGTCCGGGGAAAAGGGGATCCTGGGGGTTGAGCCGACGCTGGGTGATTGGACCTTTAAGGCCCCCCGGCAGAGGCAACACGCTCCTTTGGCCCCGGGTTCACGCAGACGGCACCCCTGGGCTGACGCACCCAGGGGAAATCGGCAGTCGCCTTTTCCTATCTCTCTCTTCCTACATCTTCGTCTTTATCTCTCACTTTTTATCTGTCCTGTCTTCTCCTCTCTTCCGTTTACTTCCAAACTTCCTGGCGGCTAGGGTTAACCCTGTGCAAATAGCCTACCTTGGACTAGGCGCATTGGGTTATAGTAGCGTTGTACGGCTGGCGTCTGCAAGCTTTCAGCACCTGCAAACTTGCAGCGTCCCCTTGTTGGGCTCCGTGGTGGGTGGCCGCCAACGCTGCTGAACAAAAATAAGACCGGCATGCATGGCGCATTACCTCTACTATCTGATCGTACCGGCCTAAAACGGGTACGCACCGACGATATAAATCTCTTCAACCAGCCAATAGAAACTTTTCCCCACTTCCACGTCATTCACTGTGAAAAAACCGGAAAGCAAGCCCGGACCGTATCTCCTTTCGTAGTTGCCAGGTGTCTCACGGAAACTCTCGGGGCTGGATACAAAGTAACCAAAACGGCGAGTGGAGACCTTCTTCTAGAAATTCGGGACAAAGCACAATTTGTAAAGCTAAACAGCCTCTCAACGTTTGGTGACGTACCGATCACCGTAACACCACACCGATCCATGAACATCACTAGCGGAGTGGTATCTGATGCAGACTTACTTGAGCTCACCGAGACTGAACTTTTGGAAGGGTGGAAGAGCCAAAATGTCACTAATGTACAGAGAATTATCATCAGAAGAGATAATAAGGAAATACCAACGAAACACATGATACTCACGTTTGCATCCAGTAAACTACCAGATTCCATTGAAACAGGGTACACAAAGACATCTATCAGGCCGTATATACCAAATCCTCGTCATTGCTTTCAATGCCAGAGGTATGGCCATGGCTCTAAAACCTGTCGTGGTCGCCAGACTTGTGCACAATGTGGAGTCCTAGGCCACGTGTCTGAGAACTGCAAAGAACCGCCACACTGTGTAAACTGCGAAGGAAACCATGCCGCATATTCACGCTCCTGCACATACTGGAAAAAAGAAAAAGAAATAATTACATTGAAGGTGAAGGAGAACATTACGTTTAAGGAAGCCCGGCGAAGAGTCGCTCCATTCTATGGAGCTACATACGCTGATGCGGCGCGTCAGGGGGCACCGCCGCACCAGCCCTCGCCACCCCTTCGGCCCGCGCAGAGCGAGCCGTCGGCTGTGGCACCTGCCCCCAAGGCGGCTGTAGCCCAGGCTACACTGCCTGCTCCCAAACAGAGACCGGAGACTCCAGAGTCTTCGGGTCTCAAGGCCTCCCCTCACCAGGCGAGGCCCAAAATTCAAACTAACAGCCCGCACGTGCGGTCATCCAGTGCCTCCGAGGAGGCAATGGATACGTCGGCACCCTTGGTGCCGAAAGAGCGGCGTGGCTCCTTGGAGCGCGCCAAGAAAACAAAAAAGCAAATAACGGGGCCTGGTGACGGCCCTGTTAAGTGAACTCAAACTCCCCGTCTTAACAGCCACTCGCTTTTCCTACACACAGCATTATTTTACATTCACCATGAACACTCAAATTATACAATGGAACGTCAGGGGCCTTCTCAGAAACCTTGACGACATCCAAGAACTCCTACACGAACACTCACCAAAAGTGCTGTGTGTACAAGAAACACACCTTAATTCAAAACACACAAATTTTCTTCGCAAATACGTTATTTTTCGAAAGGACCGTGATGATGCCATGACATCATCCGGAGGTGTTGCCATCATAGTGAATCAAGGAATTGCATGCACACACTTACAACTCCAAACATCCCTTGAGGCAGTGGCTGTTCGAGCGGTTCTTTTTGATAAACTGATCACAATCTGCACTATTTACATTCCTCCTAGCTATCAGCTGCAAAAACGTGATTTACACTGTTTAATTGATGAACTTCCGGAACCTTATGTTCTCCTTGGAGACTTTAATGCGCATAGCAGGCTATGGGGTGACTCTCGGTATGACGCGCGAGGTTGACTGATCGAACAGTTCCTTCTCTCGTCGAGCGCGTGTCTCCTAAACCGAAAAGAACCAACCTATTATAATCTCGCCAATAACACCTACTCCTCCATAGACCTAAGCATAGTATCTCCATCCCTTGTGTCTCTACTCCAGTGGAAAGTCGTCAGTAATCTGTACGGAAGCGACCACTTCCCCGTAGTTTTGAGCACAAATACAGTAACTGAGTGTTAACCACGTGTTCCCAAGTGGCTCATAAACAGAGCCGACTGGGAACAGTTTTATACCATCGCTCGTCTAGGTTGGAATGACATATGTACTTTGAACATTGATGTTGCTGTCAACTTCTTCACAGCGTTTTTGATTGATGCTGCAACAAAATGCATCCCACAACAAATGGACACCCTGGAAAACGGCGTGTGCCATGGTGGAACTCTGAATGCCGAAACGCGCGCAAACAGCAAAACAGAGCTTGGAGGCTGCTTCGGAACTCACCGACAGCCGAAAATCTTGAAACCTTCAAGAAAATAAAGTCTCAAGGCAGGAGAACGCGTCGGCAGGCCAGAAGAGAAAGCTGGCAGAAGTTTTTATCAGGGGTTAATTCATACACACAGGAGGCTGAAGTCTGGAACATGGTCGGTAGGATAGCAGGAAAACAAGTACACACACTTCCCCTCGTAAACACTCAGGGTGATACCTTGGAAGATCAGGCAAACTTCCTCGATGCACACTTCGAACAGGTATCCAGCTCGTCCCACTATACTGACACTTTCCAAAAACACAGAACAAGGATAGAAAAGTAGAAACTCGAACACAAATCCACTAGATACGAGGCATATAACCAAGCTTTCAGTCTAGCTGACCTCCGAACATCTCTAAACTCCTGCAGTACTTCTGCCCCGGGTTCTGACCGTATGATGTATGAAATGTTAAAAAACCTACCAAACGAAACCCGAAAAACCTTACTTTGTTTGTACAATGCCATTTGGTCTTCTGGAACTATTCCTACCTCCTGGAAAGAGGCTATTGTTATTCCCATTTTGAAAGAGGGCAAGGACCCTTCTTTAGCTTCGAGTTATAGGCCTATTGCACTTACAAGCTGCTTGTGCAAAGTCTTCGAAAAAATGATAAACTGCCGACTTGTACACTTTCTTGAAACAAACAATTTGCTCGACCCATTTCAGTGCGGGTTTCGAGAGAGTAGATCCACGACAGACCACCTTGTTCGTATCGAGGCACAGATCAGAGACGCCTTCGTCCATAAACAATATTTTCTCTCTGTGTTCATCGATATCGAAAAGGCTTATGATACAACATGGCGTTTTGGAATTCTAAGAGACCTATCCCACCTTGGCGTGCGCGGAAGAATGTTTCACATAATCAAAAGTTACCTGTCTAACCGGACATTCCGTGTCCGAGTGGGCAGTGTGCTCTCCCAAACATTTGTCCAGGAAACAGGCGTGCCACAAGGTGGCGTGCTTAGTTGCATACTTTTTATTATAAAGATGAATTCTTTGCACTTGTTCATTCCTCGCAATATGTTCTATTGTACATATGTCGACGACGTTCAGCTTGGCTTCAACTCATGCAACTTGGCCATGTGTGAGCGGCAGGTTCAGCTTGGTTTAAATAAGGTCTCCAAATGGGCAGATGAAAACGGATTTCGACTTAACCCACAAAAAAGCACGTGTGTCTTGTTCTCTCGAAAGAGAGGCATGCACTCGGAACCTGACATTCAACTGAACGGGCAACAACTGTCCGTCAAAGCCGAGCATAAATTCTTAGGCTTAATCTTGGACAACAAGTTGACCTTCGTACCCCACATAAAGTATTTAAAAACGAAATGTTTAAAAGCCATGAATGTTATAAAAGTGTTGTCACGTACTACGTGGGGTAGTGACAGGAAATGCCTCATGAACCTGTATAGAAGCCTTATTCGCACCCGCTTAGATTATGGGGCCATTGTTTATCAGTCAGCGACTCAAAGTGCTTTGAAGATGCTGGATCCCGTGCACCATTCGGGCATCCGCCTTTCTACGGGTGCTTTTCGCACCAGTCCCGTAGAAAGCCTTTACGTTGAGTCAAATGAGTGGTCGCTTCATCTGCAAAGAACCTACATGTCCTTTGTATATTTCCTTAAGGTGAAAGCAGACAAGAGGCACCCCTCATACTCTACTATAATGACTTATCGAGCTCCATTCTTTTTTAAAACAGGCCTTTAATGAGGCAGCCCTTCTCAGTTCGCCTGAAGGGTCTAGCTGAGGACACTGGAGTGTCACTCGAACACAGTTTAATAGCTCCTGTTGCATACCCGCCACCGTGGCAGTGGCAGACTATAGATTGCGATGTGTCTTTTTTAGAAGTTACTAAACATGCGCCTATTGCCCATATTCGAACATACTTCTTGGAACTTCAACACAAATACACACGTCCTGAGTTTTTTACAGATGCCTCTAAATCTAACTCCTCTGTGTCCTACGCTGCTGTTTGCCCTTCCTTTTCGTATGCTGGCCCTCTAAATCCAGGCACAAGTATCTTCACAGCGGAAGCTTACGCGATACTTGTGGCAGCTAAACACATCAAACAATCACAAATACAAAAAGCAGTAATTTTTACAGACTCTCTCAGTGTGGTAACGGCTCTGCACAGTCTTAAAAAACAAAAAAACCCTGTCCTCGTTTCACTTTACTCCATTTTATGCACCCTCTACACACTCAACAGACATGTTGTTGTGTGCTGGGTGCCAGGGCACCGTGAGATTCAAGGCAACGTGATGGCGGATCAGCTTGCTGCATCGGCCCACGAAAGCACCGCCGTTACACCGACATCAATCCCGGCCCTTGATCTTAAGCCGTCTCTCAAACGAAAACTCAGGGACTACTGGCAGAGCAAGTGGAATACACACACACAAAGCAAACTACACGTTATCAAGCCACACCTTGGCCATTGGCCACCAGTATCAAAATCACGTCTAACAGAGGTAACACTAACAAGACTCAGGATAGGACACATATACACGACACACACATATCTTTTGTCCGGTGGTGACCCACCATTGTGTGATAAATGTGGTGAGGCATTAACAGTTCTTCACGTTTTAATTCAATGTAAACATTTAGACACTCGAAGAAGACAACACTTCCCACTATCCTACCGACAACATATACCTTTACCCCCTGCAATGTTCGTCGGTAGGGAACCGCTTTTTAGTCACAAATCATTATTAGCGTTTTTAAAGGAAATTCATAATTTTCATATCATATACCCGGCCATACCGTAGCACGACCTCTCTAGAGAGGTTTTTGCTGCGGTGGCTACACAGGAAAGCACTTGCCTCACGGCCCTTGCACGCAAGGGTACTAACGTGTGAGCTACTTGTGCTAATGCCATGCATGTCCACCATCGTTTTTCATTATCACCAACTTTTGTCACCTATTCACACCACACACACCTTTCACGGCATGGTCATGATTTTATTACTTGTATGTTTTTACCCGCTTTACTGCGAGGAATTTTATGGCCCTTATACAGCCGCTAATCATAATCATTGTCCACATTCCTGTCTCATGAACTGGCGCTCTTTGGCCATCAAATGGCCCTTGTGCCAAAAAAACACCATATATCATCATTAGGCTTGCCAGATTCACGAAAAGAACGGCTGCTTAACCTTGTGAGGGAATTCTCGGACTGCTTCTCCACAGCATCGAAAGTTCAGCGTACCACCGTTACATAACGTGGCAGTGTTACCAAGGAGTCGGCGCGGCCTTTTCGCCAACAACCTTACCGTGTGTCCCTTAAGGAAAGAGAGGTGATGATGCATCAAGTTCAAGAAATGCTGAATGATGACGTCATTCAACCCTCGACGACAAGTCCGTGGGCGTCACCGGTTGCCTTAGTAAAGAAAAACGACAACACACTACGTTTCTGCGTCGACTATCAACGGCCTAACAAAGTCACAAAACGCGACGTTTACCCCCTGCCACGGATTGATGACGCCTTAGACCGTCTACGTCACGCCCAGTTCTTTACATCATTAGATCTCAAGTCAGGGTACTGGCAAATTGATATTGACGAGGGCGACCGTGAGAAAACCGCGTTCGTGACGCCTGACGGGCTCTACGAATTTGAGTGCTGCCTTTTGGTCTCTGTTCCGCTCCCGCCACGTTTCAACGCATGCTGGACACTGTACTAGCTGGACTAAAGTGGCAGACGTGTCTTGTATACTTGGATGATGTCGTTGCATGTGTTTTCAAGCACGTTTGACGAGCATCTTTCAAGGCTAAAAAGTGTCCTCACTGCAATAAGGAGAGCGAACCTTACCATCAAGCCCGAAAAGTGCTACTTCGGCCATCAGGAACTCAAGTTTCTCGGCCACGTGGTGAGCCCAGGGGGTGTTCGACCAGATCCGGAGAAGTTGGCTGCCGTTGCCGATTTCCCTCGTCCTGGATACAAAAAGGCTGTTCAGCTTTTCCTCGGACTCTGTGCGTACTACCACCGTTTTGTCGAAGGATTTTCGAAAATTGCGGAACCTCTTACAAGACTGACACGCCAGATGGGCCTTTCATATGGACGGAAGAACAACAACAAGCCTTCGTAGAGCTACGTAATCGACTGCAGGCAGCTCCAGTGCTGGCACATTTCAACGACACTGGCGACTCCGAGATCCACACAGACGCCAGCAACGTAGGAATCGGAGCCATTCTAGCTCAATGGCAGAACGGCGCAGAGTGTGTGATAACTTACGCGAGCCGAAGTCTCACAAAAGCAGAGGCTAATTACTCTACCACCGAAAAAGAGTGCCTAGCAGTCATTTGGGCCATTATCAAGTTTCGACCCTACCTATACGGCCGGCCATTTCGAGCAGTCAGTGACCACCATTCGCTCTGTTGGCTTGCCAATCTACGGGATCCATCAGGCCGCCTCGCCCACTGGAGCCACCGCCTTTATGAGTACGACATAACAGTGGTCTACCGATCAGGACATAAGCATACAGATGCTGACTGCCTGTCTCGTGCTCCTATTTCCCTGACGTCATCTGACACTGAACAAGATTTACCGTTTCTTGGCATCGTCGATGTGGTGCGGATGGCTGAGCTTCAACGTGAGGACACTGAGCTACTTCCTGTTATCCAGCATCTTCGAGGAGAAGACGTTATTGTCCCACGCCGGCTCTCGCGTGGTCTAACAACGTATTGCCTGCGAAACAATTTTCTCTACAAGAGAAATCTTGAGAGCAGCCAGGAAACTTTCCTCCTCGCCATATCAACGGCACTTCGTGAGGAAGTTTTACAGGCGTGCCATGACGGTCTTTCGGCCGGTCACTTAGGCTTTGCTAGGACATCAGCGCGCATTCGGCTGAAGTACTACTGGCCACAGCTGTATTCGTCCGTTCAGCGCTATGTCCGCACCTGCCATGACTGTCAGAGGCGTAAAGTTCCATCCGCAAAGCCCGCCGGTTTCCTCCAACCTTTATATCCACCTCAAGCACCATTTCAGCAAGTGGGAATGGATCTTCTTGGTCCTTTCCCTACTTCATCCTCAGAAAATAAGTGGATAATCGTCGCACCCGACTATCTGACTACCTATGCAGAAACCAAAGCTGTGCCTAAGGGAACTGCAGTTGAAGTCGCCAGATTTTTTGTCCACGACATTGTTTTGCGCCATGGTGCACCTGCTGTTTTCATAACCGATCGTGGAGCAGCATTTACGGCAGAGTTATTGCTACAAGTCACCAAGCTGACGCACACCAACCACCGGAAAACAACAGCTTATCATCCCCAAACAAACGGCTTGACGGAGAGGTTAAACAAAACACTGGCCGACATGCTATCTATGTATGTTGATGTAGAGCACAAAACGTGGGATGAAATTTTGCCGTACGTCACGTTTGCTTATAACACCGCTGTGCAAGAGACCACAGACCAAACACCCTTCGAGCTTGTTTATGGCCGTCGCGTCACAACACCATTCTACGCTATGCTCCCCGTAGACCAGGACACCAGCGGAAATGACAGCGTTGACGACTTCGTCGAAAAAGCCGAGGGAGCCCGCCAGCTTGCATGGAACCGCATTCGCGCGCAGCAAGATATCGACTCTCGTCGTTACAACCAAGGCCGAAGGAACGTTCACTCTCAACCAGGTGACTATGTATGGGTGTGGACACCAGTTCAACATCGTGGGCTTTCGGAGAAGCTATTGCGACGCTACTTTGGCCCTTACGAAGTTGTGCGCTGCCTCAGTGACGTGAATTACGAGGTAGTTCCCCAAAGCTCAGACACCAGTTTAAACCGAAGACGTCCACGTCCAGAGGTAGTCCATGTAGTACGGATGAAACCGTATCAGGCACGCGAGTTATGAACACTTGGAATTTTTCCTTATTATCCTCAAGAGCGTGGGCTTTTTTTTCGTTGACGTAATCATTTTTTAAAACCACCTCTAGCATCGCAGTCAATCGACCGGGACGGTCGCTCTTGAAAGGGGGGAATTGACGCAAGAAAGGCTGGCAACTATAGTAGCTAGCCTCTGAGGAGGACAACGAAGTAGTTCTGTGTGCGCGTGCTCTGGTGTTCGCATTTCTGGCCCTTGGGTTACGAAAGTAAACGCCCTATTTTGTACCTGGGTACCTGTGTCTTTGCGATAATATGAGCCAGGCACCAATAAATGAAGAGAAAACTACGACTGAGGTCACTTGTGTTTACAAATTACACAGCACGTGGTAATCGCTTTTTCATCAATTTCTCTCCTATCTGTGATTCAGGATCGGTGAAAGTACCCGATTTTTATGGAGCAACCATGTTGAAGAATAATTTGAGCCGACTATTTACAGGGAGTCGCTGCGGTCGCCAATAGGAGCAGACGCGTCGCACATCGGCTCCGTCTTTTTCGTTGTTCCACTGGCCACTTTCTCATGGTGCGACCATTTCCAGCACACCATCCGATTCGAGAAGTTGCCGAACATTGACTGATAAGACGTACCAGGTGGGCAACGTTTTTTTACAATATTACCGGACCTTTCCTGTTCACTTCACTACGCGCGGAGCAATTCATACCGAGGAGTAGGGCCCATTAGGCCTACGTTTCCCTCGGACATGATGGACCCCCGTTTGGATTATGAGGCTTCCGACGTATCCGAGAAGAACGAGAATGATTTTGGCTGGAAAATTGCTGCCAGCCGACGATCCTGTGCCGAGAAGAAGAGCAGCGCAGCGGCCAACGTGGTGCCATGCAACTCACAAGTGTCCAGTGGAGCCGCCGCCACCGGCAGTGGCAGGAGAGCCGCGAATGCCACCGGCGCGTTTAATAATTGTGTTGTCAAAGGCTCGAGGATGACCCAGCTGACCAAGTAGCATCACAAGATTATAATGCAACCACGAGGAGGACTGAATTTGAGCAAAGTGAGCACCACGGTGATCGGAACTGCAGTGATAGAGGCTTCCGTCCTGATGGCAGAGCAAGCAATTGAAGACGTGGTGTGCCCCAACTTCACGCAAAATATCGTCGTGGTTAGCACGCGTGAACCAGATAATGCGGCAAGGTATGTCAGAATCAACTCCTTCAATAACGTGGAAGCAGAATATGAAGCCAATGCGTACGAAACGACCCCGCACGCCTCTTGCAAAGGTGTGATTAGACGAGTCGACATCAGGGACTCCCAGTTCGCTATAACGACAAATATCGTGCATGAGCGCGATTCGCTCGCTTTGGCTGCAAAGCTATCAAGACTTCAGGCTCAGTCATCGCCCTTTTCGATGGACTGCATGTGCCAAAGTTCGTGCGTTACGGATCCACCTTGATAAGATGCTACCTTTACAGGAAACAATTTGATGTGTGTTTCACTTGTGGTAGGGTAGGACACTGCTCAAATGTGTGCGCCCAGCGCCGCACTCTGTTCAATGTCGAGGGTGTAAGGCCCTCAACCCGTCAGATAACCACATCTGCACACCCACGTTCAAGTTCTGCGGAGGAGGTCACCTTACCGGAGACAAAACGTGCATGAAGCGGTTTCAAGTACCCTATGTGGTTCGGGCCCGCCGAAGAAAGTGCGACTGGTCGCGATTGGCCACGAAGGCGCCCATGGAGACGCCAAGCCTACACAAGAGCCCTAGAAACCGCTCACGCTCTCGGAGTTCCTCGAGATCCAGACGCCGCTCGCTACCCAGGAAGAACAGCTGCTCAAAGTCGAGAGGAGGGCCGGAAAGCTGAGAATTCGGAGCGCCTGGTGCCATGCCGGCAGCTGGGACGGCAGCTGGAAGCCGATAAAGCAAAAAGTACCGTGGGAGTTGCTGGTAGCACTGCTGCGCCAGCGGTGACTGACAGCAATGATGCCAGAATATATCAATTGATTAAAGAGGTAAACTCTTTGCGGAAGGCTAACAAAGAACTGACCAAACAGGTAATCGAACTCAAAAATAAGGCGCAGCCATGCCCTGCGAGCGTAGTAACAGTTAGGCAAGTAAGTCAAATAATGAATCATACGAAGGGGACTGCTCCCTTGCTCGTAAAAAGAGAGCAGTTAGCCCCAAAAGTCGTGAAGTTTTCTCAGTCCTTACTGAACTGAAAGAGGTAATAAAAAATTCAAAGAGACAATGGAAAAGACTAACTTTAACGTGGACAATATATGGTAATGGAGGTTGATGGCGGAAAAGAGATTAAATAAACTCGAAAAGAAAAACTGTTGCCTTCAGACTCGGAAAGTCTAAATTTCCACTCTGGACCGTCAGGGAGTACTCCAAAAATAACGACGGCGGGTAACAGCAAACTAAACTCATCGAATAATTATGACTAGCACACACAGTTTTCATGTGTGGCAGTGGAATTGTCGCACATTCCTCAACAAAAAGGCATCGCTGCGCCAATAATTTAGGTCATTGGGGGACAAACCAAAAGTAGTTATGCTGCAAGAAACTTTATCGGACCAGGTCAAACTAACCGGCTACATATCGGTATGTAGAGAAAAACATTGCGGGAGAGGATTAGCAATCCTCGTTGACAGAAAGCTACTTTTTATCGAACACAATATCCCGCTCGGATTGACTAAAATCGAGTATACCCTGGTGGTAGGCAAGGGGCGCAGCATCTTCTGCCTAAACATTTACAGCAGTACCAGTGCCAAGAAGGAGAACTTCAGGACACTCTTCACCAAGGCACTCGCCATCTAAGAGTTCCCCGCTTATATTAGGAGGGGACTTTAATGCGCCCTACCAGGCGTGGTGAGGTGATACACTTGGAATACAAAGAAAATAGAAGGCCTATGAGACTTCACCACAGATCTCGGACTGATGCTGATCACTGATCCGGCTTTTCCCACCCACTGTGGTACATCTACGTGCCGAGACTCTACAGCAGACCTCACTTTTGTGAAGAACTCAAACGAAGCTAGCTGGGAAAATTCAGGTACAGATCTAGGTAGCGACCACTATATCATACACAGTGGTATAGGAATTCCGAAACAACAAACTAGAAGCTTTCGATGTGCCAACTAGGACCTTTTTAGGAAAGCTTGAGCAAAACGACTAGAGTTTGAAACAATAAAAACCGGCAGATAGTCCTTCCGAACCTGGATCAACCAGGTTGCAGAGGACCTGCAAGAGGCCACTGGAAATATTACACCGGCATAGAGACCATAGATAGTAGGCTCGCACATCTGATCGAGGCCAAGCAATCTATCCTGCAATCATCGAAAACACAAAGACTTAACTGAAAGCTCAAGAAAAAGATAGCGTTGCTGAATGCACAGATAGAGGAGCACTCACCAACCCTCACAAGACAACAGTGGCACGAAGCTTGCAACGAGGCGAACGGTAGAGTCAAACGTGGGGGCAGTTGGAATCTCCTCAAACAACTATTAAATGAGAACGAAAATAAGTCTAACAAGCGAATGGCCTTTGCGAAACTAGTACATCAGGCGAGCTAGTCCAGGACTCGAGAGGTAATCATGCGTTAGCTTGCGGAAAAATATCTCTCACTGAAACAACCAGGGAAGAGCGATGAACACATAGAGTACTCGGGATCACCGTGCGAGGAAACGGACCATGATTTCACTGAGGGTGAAGTGTGAGCTACCTTACATGATCTTTTTAGCAGATCGGCAGCCAGACTCGACGGCATTTTTAACTGTTAATAAATGTAGACGATAACTCTATCACTTTCTTGACGGATCTTTTCACCGACTTATGGAAAAAATGAGAATATTTGGAGGAATGGAAGTGAGCCAATACTATTCTCACACCCAAACCAGGTAAACCACTCAGCCTAGGTAACCTCCGTCCAATCTCACTTACGTCATGCCTAGGTAAAGCTATGGAACACGCCATTCTCAACACACTCACGCGCTAGGTCCAACAACATGACATACTTACATATAACATGATCGTTTTCCGTCCCGGGCTGTCGAAATGGTTGATTGGGCGAGTTGGTGATACATGACTAATTATGAAATGGAAGCGCACAACGTAGATGCAGACTCAGGACGCCATGCTCCTCATCAAGCACCAGTTCATACAGGTTGGCCCACAGTGCATACGAGAGCGTTCCTAGGTCTCGACGTCGAAAAAGCTTTTGTCCGCATAGAGCATAAGGCCATCCTCGAGGTCCTATCCAGCTGGGTCTTGGCAAGAGGCTTTTCCGCATAGTAAAGTCGTTTCTTATAGGTAGACAAGCAAGCCTCCCACTAGGAGAACTGAAATCTAAGTTGGAGGCACTGGGCAATAGAGGCACCCCACAAGGAGCTGTTCTCTCACCCTTGTTATATAATTTATCCATGACTAGAGTTGCGAGGGATTTAGAACGGATAGAATGTATACACTTCGGAATATATGCCGACATTATAACCATATGGAGCATATAACTAATGGAACATAGGCCAGACGGAGACTAGACTTCAGGCGAGTGTAGACATCGTGAAAAGCACTCTCTGCAAAATGGGGCTAAATTCTTCGGCGACGAAGTCAGAAATTTTGGTTATAAAAATCGAGGTAGGGGTCGAAGACCCGAGGGCCACATCTCAGGTGAAGAGCCCAAGATTATCTTGTGCTGTCAGGACGGATCCGCGATCAAGCAGATCAACAAAACTAACGTTCTAGGCTTCTACATAGAAGCGGGAGGTAGCAGCCTCACTGCCAATCAGCATATTTTCAAGAAAACTGACCAAGTACTCAGGCTTCTAAAGAGAATCACCAACCGACACAGCGGCGTTGGTGAGGACAGCGCTCTAAGGCTACTACACGCCTTCGCTCTCTGTCACTTCACCTACGTGGCAGGTCTCCTCCAATGGTCTCAGGACGGCTGAACAAGCTGAACACCATTATCAGAAAGTTAGTCAAGGCTGCCCTAGGTATACCTAACAAAGCATCGAACAAGAAACTGATGAGCTTAGGCGTTCACAATACTATGCAAGAAATGGCTGAAGCGCAAAAGACAGCACAGCAGGAAGGTCTAACGAGGACACGTATGGGTAGGCTGATACTCAGGGCAATCGGGTCAGACCCCAATAGATCGAAGAACCCGAAGGAGGTCGAGGTCTAACTGAATGCGAAGCTTAGAGACGTGATCAGAACCACTCCCCTGTCGAGAAACATGCACCCGGAACACAATGTCAGCAGGCGAAAAGTGAGAGCAAAAGATTTATTGAAAGAAATCGAACAGGTAGGACAACAGGCGGCCGTCGTGAACGCAGCCTGGGTGAAAGGCCAAGAGGCCTATATGTCTATGGTGGTCGACAGCCAGGGAAAGGTAGGGGACGCCCTGACCATGCTCAGTAAGGATTTCAAGGTTGCAAAACAATTCGCGATTGCTTTAGCTATCAGGAACAGAAAATGGTCATACGTCTATAGCGACTCCAAAGCAGCAATTGCGAGTTTCGACAAGGACTATGTCACTGGGAATGTGGTTAAACTTATGGACAAAGTGAATCCTATCGAAACTGAAATTCAATGGTTTCCTGGGCATATGGGACAACTGAACAAAGCTCGCGTAAACCTCAATGAAATGACGAATGACCTGGCACGAAGACTCGCTCGCCCTGCCGGTTAGACCTGATCCGATGCCCCCTACCATTCCGGCGGTTATAAAGACAATATAATCACTTACAACTACATCACAAAATATGATTACTTTGGGCGTAGGCAATTCCCACTGCCACACGCAGAATTGAACAGGGCTCAGGCAGTCATGCTACGTTTACTGTGAACCGGAACTTACCCCACTCCGTATTTTCTAAATAAATAAACTTCTCCCTGACAGTGGAAATAAAGACAAGTGTAATGCGTGCGATGGCATCTTCGGGATCAGACTTATGCTGGCGGGCTGTCCCGTGACTCTCGGTGACCCCGAAGAACAATGGCTTTACTGGCAGACGATGGTGCAAAGCACGTCTTATCAAGACTAACTACGAGCAGTCCAGAAGGTCCACGATGACGCTACAAGGCTCAGCGTGATGGTACCAACGTGGATGCGGTCCGCCTCGGTCTGAAAATACCGGGCTTCAGAACACAAATAAAGTTTTGTGAATTAATGAATGACTATTTACACTTTACACCCGAAATATCTCTCACAAACATCTGATCAAGTTGAATACATTGTGGGAGGGGGGTGGCAACATATATTTCTTTATTTCTGCATAATTGTTCTTGAACATTATCTAGTTGGCTTGCTGCAAGTGTATATTGTAGCGATATGCGCTTATTTCATCGTCGGCCTCTTCAAGAATGTACCCTATTTTAACACTAAGCTGACAGCGGGAGGCGTGTGAAACTATGTGCGTCGATACTTGATGCCGGCACATATTCACGCAATTTTGTGCTCTAAGCACGCCTTATAATTAACCCACCAATTAAAACAAGATTGTCACTTTGCTGGATAGACTTGATATGCGTCAGGCACCAATAAATGAAGAGAAAACTATAACTATGGTCGCCGTGTTTACAAAATACACATCACGTGGTAATCACTTTCTCATCAATTTCTGTCGTATCTGTGATTTAAGATCGGCTGAATTACCAGATTTTCATGCACCAACGATGTTGAAGAATAATTTCAGCCGACTATTTACACTGTGCACCCGAAATATATTTCACAAAAATCTGATCGAGTTGCACACATCGCGAAAGGAAGGGGGGAGGTGGCAACATATATTTGTTTATTTGCGCCTAATTGTTCTTAAACATTGTCTCATTGACCTGCTGTAAGTGTATATTGTAGCGATATGAGCTTATCTCATCATCGGCCTCTTCAAGATTGTGCTTTAATTTAACACTACGCTGACAGCGGGAGGTGTGCGAAACCACGTACCATGCGTCAATACTTGATGCCGGCAAATATTTACGCAGGTTTGTGCTTTTAGCACGCATTATAATTGACCCACCAATTAAAACAAGATAGCCACGTTGCTGGGCAGACTTGATATGCACCAGGCACCAATAATTGAAGAGAGAACTACGACTGAGGTCACCGTGTTTGCAAATTATACACCACGTGGTAATTGCTTTTTCATCAAATTCTCTCGTATCTGTGATTTAAGATCGGTAAAATTACCGGCTTTTCATGAACCGACTATGTTGAAAGTATTTTGAGCCGATGCTGTACACAAATTTTTGTAAACAGCACGTAGTAATTGGTTTTCACTAAACTCCCGTGTGGATTTTTTAGCAATGGTAGAATATTATAAGTATCTAGGGTTTTTTCGTTCGGGTATATCGTCTAGGCGAGATGGCAATAGTACTATCAATCATCGCACTCAACAGAGGTTACGTCACTTTATCATGCAATAAAACCAAAAGTTAAACCATGTTTATAAGAATAATTGAAGTTAACAAGTCTTGACTTTATATTTTGAAATAAAACTACCCCGGATGGCATCCAAAGCAGCTCCTATTACCTCTATGTGTTGGCGCGAAAATACAAGTTTTTGAGATATTTGGCTAAACGCATAAAAAACTGTTGGCAAAGCCTTGCAGTGACTTTCTGGCCTAGCATCGTCGGGCGACTATCGTCATCGAAACCAAAATTCCAGCAATCTACTTTCGTTGAGCCGTTCGGTCACTTCTGTAGTCAACGCCAGCCATAGTCAGTAGTCGTAGGTTCGCTTGAAAGTGTCTAATTGTATCATGCTCGCGTTTATTGAGTACGAGCTAGATTCAACCACGGCGGTTGTCGACCACACAGCAGTGGAAAACTTCACCCCTGAAAACTTTGCCGATTCCGATTCTATGGAATGGCGTGATGTGTGGAGGAACGCAGACTCCAACACTGCGGGCGGCTACTACAAGGCGAGAGTGCTGCACATGGCTGGTAAGTTCTACTGATTTCATCCTGCAAAATTTGTTGAAGTCATGACAAATTGTACAGGGTGGTTTTAGAACAAACAGTCTTACAACAATTTAACTTGCACATGTGTGAAGCTTGCCTCGCCTGTCGTGAAGTGTCGTAGCGAAAGGCTATCATACTGTCGTAAGTTGATTTTATCTTTTTGGCCCTGACTGCAAAGGATTGATTGATTGATTGATATGTGGGGTTTAACGTCCCAAAACCACTCTATGATTATGAGAGACGCCGTAGTGGAGGGCTCCGGAAATTTAGACCACCTGGGGTTCTTTAACGTGCACCCAAATCTGAGCACACGGGCCTACAACATTTCCGCCTCCATCGGAAATGCAGCCGCCGCAGCCAGACTGCAAAGGATTGCTTTCTGATACACATTCATCTCTGCGCCTTTATTTAAGGTCGCAGGCAGTCTAGACAGCCTCTAATCAATTTGCTCAGATCAGAAGCCTGAAAAGGTAGGCAGGTTGAGTGTGTTCGCTCACGTTTATCGTTTGTGTGGTTTTGTTGCGTACGAGAGCTAAGGAGAAGTTAAAGCACAACCGGACTTCAGGTTTAATTTGGTTTTATCACCGTCACTTGAAGGGCATTAGAACAATCTGCGCCAACATGCCCATATCACCACGTCAATTTCGTCACTGGAAGCTTCACATGCTTCCCACGTTCGCATGACAATAGCGCAGGTGATGTCATTCATGTATAATTTTAATTCTGTGATTTGTAATCTGCTTTTCACTTTCTGGCCCTGCTTTTCGTTTATCTAGACTGAATAAAATTTCAAGTTTTTTAACCTAATATACTTTCTTTGCCAAACCTGCAGGGTAGGATGCTTTAAAACACTATTTGAACTGTTTAAAGAACCAACGGGTCTTTCCCAAAATACTAGTCTGCTGCAGCGGTAGCGACGTCACATGCACTACATTTTTAGGGGTCACTTAATGGGGACATTTGCAAAGTATCGCGAAATATGCCAGACCCCTGAGATTGTCTCCTGGTGTCCGGCGGACAACTTCGGAGGCCACTGACGTCCCGTTCAGGCGTTGTTTAGACCTGAAAAAGACCCATCTGCTACCTTCATCATTGCAACACTTCTGAAACAATGCTTCTGAGAAGTGTAATTATACATGAGATTATGCCAGTAAAGTCTACTTATGCCCCGCGTATTTATCAACTACTGGGAATAGGAAGATCGGCAAGCGGGTACTTTTTCCAGGCTGTGACTGGCGAAATGGCAAAATAAAAGTATTATTACAGCAGCAAAAGCTGAAACATTGTGTTGAAGGTATGTTGTAGAAACTAACCATGAAACTTGGCTTGAACTGGGATTTGGCTGCTGCATAGATAACTTGTTTTCATGTGACAGGATTGGAGCACTTGCCCACAGCAAAAATTTAGCACACAAGCCTTGTGAACCACATCGAAATTAATGGAGTGCAGTGTCACAGCTTGGCGGCAACAAGTGTCTCGTATTACTGCTCATGTTGTGTTGTGCGACAAGGATGCTGCCAAACTGCCAATATACTAAGTGGGTCATAATACTGTAATGTTTCTCTTCTATTGTTACTGCGTTTCAACAGTCGGTTTTCTGATGCTTTGTTACGTGCCATGCAGAAAACGAATAAGACATGAATTTAGACACGTCAAAAAGACCCAAGAAGCCTGTGGTGTCCTTGGGAAAAAAGAGAAAAAAAACACAGCCTAAAGAAAAGGTATGGTAACTCCCACTTTGTTTTTATTTAAACATGACGGTGCTTGAAAATGCTCAGAACAGCGCGACAGTTGGGTTGTAATGCATGACTTTTTGAGGTTCTTTGATGCATTTCTAAGCAGATAAGTGAATTGAAAGAGTATGCTGTGATTTACCATTTAATTGTGCTTAGCATTTCACTGGCATGACTACTAAGCCAGCTTAGCAGGTTTAATTGTGTTGTGGTTACAAATCTGCATCTTGTGGCTGCACTCACAAAATTTAATTTCTCGAAGAGTTGCAAGAGCGAAATAGGTTAGAGAAGGGAGTGGGGTTGGCCTTCGACTTTGTCAAGCTTACTTCCCTTTCATTCTGTTTGTTGTCATTATTGTTGTCTAACAACGAAATGAGTCCTTAAATATAGACTTAATTTAAGATAAAGCTTTTCTTGTAGGTTATGTGCGGTATAGGTCATACAATGGCTATATTTCAATGTATTGTAACAGTGTGGAGTGCCTCATGAGACCTGTCTCGTTTCTACAGCTTACACAAACAAAGCATTGCAACATGCACATGCGCAGACAAGCACGCACGCACGCACGCACCACACACACACACACAAACAAACAAACACAAACATATAGCAAAGTCGCAAAACATGTGGAGCCACGTGCTGCTAGTACGTGCTGCTAGTGAAAAGTCCACGGGCCACATGTTTGAAACCCCTTCTTCGGAGAGAAGTTAACCAAAGTCTGAAAAACGTAAAATAAGCACCTTATAACAGTATTTGCCTAATGTGCGGAATGTCCAACAGCTTTAGTGATACTGTGCTTGATGCGAACATATACGTCACACTTGGGCATTTCGTAAATTAATTTCTTGTTTTTGGGCGATTTCATAACCACCTTAAAATGTTTAGGAAACAATATATGGGCACTTTGCACTAAGTTCAGCAAAACGTGGAACAGGGAAGCATGGGCTCATTGCTGCACATGCTCCTTCTATACGGCTATGTTGAGCTTCTAGATGCACAATTTTCTACTGAGTTCACTTCCTTCTCTTTCTTATACTCCCCTGTATTTTTTTTCACTCACATCTCGCCCCCTCATGCTCACTTCCCTTTTATGCCCCTTCACTACACTATACTATTATAGGCTATGCTGTGCTAAGAAAGCGTGCCTAAATAGCCGCAATTAGGACACTTTCTTTGGCATCAAAGTACATAGGTTTGAATCCTGCCTAATCCTGCCTAACTAATTTTTAGTAAAAAATTTTCCCGCTCTGTTTGTGTATATCTTTCTGTTATTTTTCTGTTCCATCCTTCCTTCTTTTCTGTACTTATTTTTGTGGGCTCTCTCATTCTCCCCTCTTTGCGGAAATGCATAGTGTATCCTTCACCAAGTAGCAAGTAGTGGAATTTTCTCGAATTCTGCGACACATACCCCTTACGATGACAGTTTTTGGCCATGTCCGCGCACTTTACACCGAGCTAGATCTTCTTTGAAAATTTGTACTTGGTAAGTGGCTGTTTGCCTTTTAAAACTTTTGACAGTGACTTCAAAAAGTATCTGGCCTTGAAAACGTGCATGAACTGTCGATGAGCTCTGAAAGTTCCATAATTCTGAGCATTTATCTGAGCATTTTCATTCTGAGCATCAAGTATTTATTTGTACTTACCATTCTACATGGAATAGTAACTGCTCAACAAGTAGTGTTGAGTAGCTTTATTCCATGTTCGTTTTTGTCTCCGACTACAGTAACTAAACTCAACACGCATTGTTGAAATACAATTACAATTCAAGACATTTACAAGCACTTGTTTTGTGTCAAAAAATATCATTAGGCTGTCCACTGCAGAGCCAAGGCCTTTCCTATGTTTTACTGCTACGTTATGCCGGTTAGGTTCTTAATCTCATCTGACCTTCTAATTTTCTGCCTTCCTCTTGCACGTTTGCCTTCTCTTAGAATCCAGTCAGTTACGTTTATTGACCAGCAGCTATCCTGCCTACGCACTTGATGCCTGGCCCATGTCAATTTCTTCTTAATTTCAACCATGACATCCTTAACCCCTGTTTATTCGCTGATCCACTCTGCTCTTTTGTTGTATATTAAGGTTACACCTATCACTTTTCATTCCACCCCTCACTGCAAAGTGCCCAATTTCAAGTTAAAACTGCTTTTTAAGTGTTCAGGTTATTGCTTCAGAGGTATGTACTTGCAAGATGTAGCTGTTGCAAGATTCAGCTCATGAGGAAGGTTATAGTACCTTCCTCTTGAGAATTTGTGGCAGATTACCATTCACTATGTGAGAATGCTTGCCGAATGTGATTGACGCCACAATTACTCTTCGATTTATTTCACTCTCATGGTTTCGCTTTGCGGTTGCTTCCTGCCCTGAGTAGACTTCCAGCTTCTGTCTACCTATCACAAAGCGCTGTTTTTATACAGATTGTTTCGCATAACTTTAGTTTTATGCATATCAATTTTCAGCCCTACTCTTCTGCTTTCAGTGTCCAGTTCAGTAATCATGCACTGTACTTTGTCCTCGAAGCTACTCATCAATGCCATGTCATCTGCAAATCGCAGTTGTTAAGATACTCTCACTACATACCCTCCTTGGCTTTCTTATATGCTATTTTCATTAGGTTTCCATTATGGTGCTTCTAAGACTGATTGTGTTACAACAGCAGGCACCACAAAAGCTGAAACGCATAACAATTTTTCAAAGAAAAAGAACACGAAGAACTGCTGAGCACCTTTGAAATTATTGTGCCAAGTGTAAACACCTTCACATGCTGCGCCAGTGGCTGCAATATGCCTGCTGAGCAGCGGGCGCTCAAGGAAGAGGTGTCTCAGCTCACAAAGGCGGTGGCTCAGCTGCGAACCTGGAATGCCCGCTTGAAAAAAGCTCTCACTACGAAAGTTTTTGCTAGTGGTAAGTATGGGCTCTTATTTATAAAATTAGAAGCTCTGCGTGTTGGTGTTGCTCTGATGTTGCTCTGGTGGGAGGGGGGAGTTCAATCATAGGTTAGGTAGGTTCACGCGTGCATTTGTGCGTGTGTGTGTGTGTATGTATGTATACGTATATGCAATCAAAGTTAAGAAAGCTAAAGGGGGAGGTTTGAACCCCACACCCTAGCTTGAAGAGCATTCACTTTATGATTCAAAAAGCAAATGTTATGCCAGGAGTGCTACTCCAGCTGCTCAAGCTCAAGGTGTGACTCCAGCTAGGCAGCATGTTAGTGAAGTAGCATTAATTCGGTTGAGGAAAAGTTCAGTGGGTCTGAGTCTATGTGAGTTTTGTTGAGGAAAATTCAGAAAGCTCTCTGAGCTAAATGTACCTATTCGCAGAGTTTCAGTGAGTTCCAACTGTTCTGCTGACGTATGCTAGACATGTGATAACGGGAGTATAGGGGAAAGATCACGATTTGTGTGCTTTATAAACGGTGCAGGTTTGCTGCCCCTGCTCATCGAATAACTTCTATCAGTGAATTTATTGCACAAGTTTACTGCTGCCAGCTCTACAGAAGCAACATTATATTTTTTGGGAGTAATACAGTGATCTTTAGCATGTGTTTTTATATTTCAAATAGCAGGATAATATATGCCACAACAATGGTTGTGCCTGTGACAGCAGCTCCTCCACAGGACCCACATGGCAAGTTTTGAATTTATTCTTCAGAGTTTTATATTTCTACCATTGCATATAATGGTCACTTGTAAACACTTTTCTTATGCTTACAAAGTGTTCAAGACTACATTTATTTAAAAATTTGAGCTTGTTATTTTTGTAAGTGTAAGCGATGTAATAGCTGTGTTATTTATGCTAAACTGCACCAAGAGATGAAACCTGCTGCACAATATTTTTACCCGCACCAAGCATGTGCCAAGCTGTTGTTTTTTATGTCTTTCAGAGAGAAGGAAAGCTGCGAGAGCTTGAAATTCATTAGTTACCACAGTATATTCTCGAGTGGTCATCTGAGTACGTTGGAAAGCACTTTTTAGATTAATATAATTGCTGGACGCTAGCCGTTCGAGCAGTGGCAGCTTGCCCATACTAAAATGATGCTTCAGTTCAACCTCTTTCTTCATCTTGCCATTGCAGAATTAGTCTTGGTTTGTGTGATGAAACATATAGGCATTTTATAAAAGTAAAATGCAACGTATTGAGATACCTGCATCTTTGCTGTGGGCAAAAAAAACAAGTGCATTGTTTCTGAGTTGAAGAGTAAGGCTACACACTAGTTCTGAGCATGTTTTGTAATTTTTGAAGCTGTGTGTATGTATCACCACTGCAAGTACACAAACCCCAAAGAGGTATCTCATTTTATCGGACATCTACTTTGCCCTAATAGAAACAGTGGACGTTCAAGGCACATTCCTAGTTTCTATAGAGTCTAAAAGAGGTATAAGCTATAGCTAAATAGACAGCGAAAAAGATTAGCAGAGCAGGAGTGCTCAGTTGGGTTATCAGGAATGCAGTTGGGGAGAAGTTTGGTTTAATTTTTTCAGAGATTTGTTAAGTTCATCCAAAATAAAATCTGTGACCTTTTGCATAGCAGCTCCCAAACCGTGTTGCTGCTATGCTGTACTCCTTAAAAAGTGGAGTGGAGAGAGCTCAATGAATATTCAGTACATTCACATCCATGCCATGCAAATATTTCTTCAAGCATCAATCATTGTGAAGATGTAGATTAGATGTCAAACGTAGTTAGTGAGTATAAATTTTTTCTGGGTGTCACCTACGGCAAAATGCACTATTTTAACCTGCCAGAATTGTGCATTAAGGGAACAATGCAGAAACTCAGCGCTGCATTGCAGAACGATCCCATTGGTGGAACTTTTTTGCCAACCGCACCTGCTCTCAGGGCAGGACTTGGGGGCGGGGTACACACACTGCGGTTACACTCTTTGCATACAGGGAGTATGCGGTATGTCTGTCACATTCGAGAACTTCATGAATGCAACACTACATTTCTTGTGTGGTCATGTAGAGAGCACCTTATCCACAGTGTTCCTGCAGTGTTTGTATAGCCACTTGAATAGCTTAGTGGAGAATCCACCAACAGTGTAGACTTTCAATCTTGCAACCGTGTGCTTCCAAAATAAATGCCCTTTCTTCGAGGACGATGCCACACCATACTAGCTTTGTGTGCAGCATTTTAAGTTCTTTAATGGTGTGATGGCAATTGTTTAATTTACAAGAATTGATTGAGGTACTCTGGTTGAGTGCCGTAATGATCATTTAAAAGCAAGCCTAGGTTGACATTTTCAGTGATTGATATGCAAGACGTGATTCGCAAATGGGCAGTCAAACAGGTCCAGCTGTCGGAGCCATTAGTGCAAGCTAGAATAAATGAAGCAGCTGTTCTTGAACGATAGCTTTATTCTACTGATTATCATTGTATTGCTGCACATGCATGCCTTTGAGTGGTGTACATTGCACTTTTGCTTTACCTGTCCGCATTCCGAGATGTCTTCTTACTTTTTTCGTAAACTTTTGTTCGGTCATTACTGTCAATAACATTAGTACAATTCTGTTTTGTCTCTGAAACTCGATGCTACCAGACTTTAGGCAAGCACTGAATCTTTTATGAATGTTCAGTGAAAGTGAACTGGTTGTAGTGTTGTGCTTTGAGAAGAGCAGATAGCAAGTGCCCAACTTACGTTTTTTGAATTGCCAGCGCGCCCATGCAACCGGCCCCTACCTCCAACCACAAAGGGTATTGAGACGACATTGCTGTGTCTCAGCATGGTAAAGATCGCTTTTACCCTTCAGAGCTACCTGAATATTTCAGAGAGTATTGGTAATGTCAATGGCCTTAGTATTTGCGACGAGGACTGCGAAAAAGAACACAGCATTTCTGCTTTACGTATCCGCATTCCGAGACATCTTCTAACTTTAATCGTTAACCCTTGTTCGTCTAATACTGTCAAGAACAGAAGTACATTTCTAATATTTCTCGGGAACCTGTTGCTACCAAACTTTAGGCAACCACTGAATCTTTTATGAATGTTCAACAAATGTCAACTTTGCTTGTTGTAGTGTTGTGCTTTGAGAAGAGCACATAGCAAGTGCTTCATTTTAGTCTTTTGAATCGGCAGCCCGCCAATGTAACCGGCCCCTACCTCCAACCACCATTGGCATTGAGACGGCATGTGCCATATCTCAGCATGGTAAGGATCGCTTTTTCTTTTCACAGCTACCTGAATATTTCAGAGAGTATTGGTTATGTCGGTGTCCTTAGTACTTGCGACGAGGAATGCGATATAGAACAGAGCATTTCTGCTTTACCTATTCGCATTACGAGATATTTTCTTACTGTATTCGTTAACTCTTGTTGGTCATTACCATCAATTATATTAGACCAATTCTGTCATTACTCTGAAACCCGCTGCTACTAATCTTTAGGCAAGCATTGAACTTTTTATGAATGTTTAACGAAAGTGAACTTTCCTTGTTGTAGTGTTGTGCTTTGAGAAGAGCACATAGCAAGTGCATAATTTTCGTCTTTTGAATCGGCAGCCCGCACATGCAACAGGACTCTACTTCCAACCACAAACAACATTGAGTCGACAAATGTCGTGTCTCAGAATGGTAAGGACCGATTTTTTTTTTCCAGATAACTGAATATTTCGGAGAGTATTGCTTATGGTAATGGCCTTAGTAATTGCTACGAGGAGTGGGAAAAAGAACAGAGTATTTCTGCTCTACCTATCCGCATTCAGAGATATCTTCGTACTTTTTATTAACACTTGTTCGGACATTACTGACAATAACATTAGTACAATTCTGTTATGTCTCTGGAATCCGCTGCTACCAATCTTTAGGCAAGAACTGAACCTTTTATGAATGTTCAACGAAAGTGAACTTTTTTTGTTGTAGTGTTGTGCTTTGAGAAGAGCACATAGCAAGTGCCCAATTTTCGTCTTTCGAATCGGCAGCCCGCCCATGCAACCAGCCCTCACTTCCAACCACAAACAGCATTGAGACGACAAATGTCGTCCCTCAGCATGGTAAGGATCGCTTTTTCCTTTTACAGCTAACTGAATATTTCGAAGAATATTGCTTATGTTAACGGCCTTAGTAATTGAAACGAGGAAAGTGAAGAAGAACACAGCATTTTTGCTCTACCTATCCGCATTCAGAGATATCTTTTTACTTTTTTCGTTCGCGCTTGTTCAGTCATTACTGTCAATAACATTAGTACAATTCTGTTATGTCTCTGGAACCCGCTGCTACCAATCTTTAGGCAAGCACTGAACCTTTTATGAATGTTCAACGAAAGTGAACTTTCCTTGTTGTGCTGTATTGCTTTGAGAAGAGCACATAGCAAGTGCTTAATTGTAGTCTTCTATATCTGCAGCCGGCCCATGCAACCGACCTTTACCTCCAACCACAAACGGCATTGAGATCACACGTGTCGAGTCTCAGCATTGTAAGGATCGCTGTTTCCTTTGACAGCTACCTCAAAATTCAGAGAGTCTTTGGTAATTGTGACCAGGAATGCGAAATAGAACCGAGCATTTTTGCTTTCCCAATCCATATTCCGAGGCATCTTTTTTACTTTTGTCGTTAATCCTTGTTTGCGCGTTACTGTCACTGACATTAGCACAATTCTTTTTTTTTCTCTAAAACTGCAGCCTTCCTATGCAACTGGCCCTACAGAGCACCCACAAAAGCATTGAAATGGCAAGCTCTTTGTCTGAGCATGGTAAGGATTGCTTTTTTCCTTTGGCAGCTATCTGCATATTTCGGAGATTATTGGTTATGTCAACGACCTTAGTAATTTCCACGAGGAATGCATAAATTATTGTAGCATTTCTTCTTTACCTATCTGCATTTGAGGATATCTTCTTACTTTTGTCGTAAACCCTTGTTCTGGCGGTACTGTCACTGACATTACTACAATTCTGTTTTTTCTCTGAAACAGCAGCCTTCCCATGCAACTGGCTTCACAGACCACACACGAAACACACTGACGCCACAATCTTTCTGTCTGAGCATGGTAAGTATTTCTTTTTGATTTCACAGCTAGTGGAATTCATAATTGTCATCAGGATTATAAATTTTGGCCGAGTTGGTTCCTTATCACCGCTGTTCTCAGCATAGTTTTGGCATGCTCACCAGTACAAAATAACAAAAAAGCACCTAAAGCACATGAGACGAATACTAAAAATTGCTGCACTGGTTGATTTATGAGCCAATAGCTCTTTTCAGTGAAGCCATTTGAGAATTGCTGTACTCGGCACTAATTTTTCCAGAACTATGAAAGCTACAGAACCAAAGCACACGCCTGCTACTGGGTTAAAAAGATGTACTTGTTTACTAATAACATTCTCATAGGCTTTGCTGAAACAGGTAATGCTTTATTTATTGTGTAACTGAAGTAGTTATAGTTAAAATACATATATTGTTGAGCTTGCAGAAATGCTTTCTTTTTCTTTCCATTTCTTAGTCAACACCACCTTTTTCTGCCCACTCATTTATTAAGGAAACATAGCGCCGGTGATATTGATGTGCAGCCATAAGGGTGCTTTTCAGTTCTAGCAAAATAGACTCTTACCAGGACACTGAAATGCACATTTAACGATTGAAATGTTTCTCCTGCTCATACTTAGCTCTCTATATATATTTTTCTAAATGCATTAACGATTTGAGCGAGAAAAACAAAAAAGCAACTACGAGCCCTGCTCTGTAGTCTTTGCTCTAATCTCAAACTATCATCGAGTATAGGATAAGTGATGCAGGCACCTGAAGGAAAATATCACTGTTAATGGGTTAACTTAGGCCGTCCACTTGACTGGAACTGTTATTGGCCACATTGCGAAAAAAATATGTGCCGTACTCTGCTAGTAGGCAACAGTTGACAGCAACTATGGCAGTATCTTGGAGGACATTTTTTTTGCGTGTGTGCACCACTGAGCATTGCATTAGGCAAAACTTGGGTACTGTATTTAAACTGAAGTCGCTGATGGCAGTGATGCTACATGTTTCCTGCCCATACTTCAGCACCTGTCGTCAGTTCGAGGTACTGCTAGTGCCTCATAATTATTGAAATTAATATAAATCTGATTGTCCGGTTCAGAAGCCTGTAGTGAAATATCTGCATATGCGGATACCTTTGTTTCTACTAGTATATGCTGCAACACATGGTATCCAGTGGAGGCGGAAATGCTGTTGGCTCGTGTGCTCAGATTTGGGCGCACGTTTAAGAACCCCAGGTGGTCCGAATTTCCGGAGCCCTCCACTACGGCGTCTCTCATAACCTTATGGTGATTTCGGGACGTTAACCCCACAAATCAATCAATGAACACATAAAAGCTTGCTAGCAGCGAGCAAAGTGTTATGAACTTAGCCAACAAAATAATTTTATTCTGTTCCTCGCTTTGCTAAATTTACTTTTAACTGCAGTTACTTTAGGGTACAGCAAAACTAATATTGATTTTTAATTTTTCTGTGCCTGATGATAACTGTGGTCTGACACAAGAGGCAGCCAGAAATGGACTTGGTACGACTGAGAGTTTTGTTTTATTTGTGCACGTACAGACTGGCAAGAGAAAGTTGTAGCGCTTTTCCCATTAGTTGGAGTGAAATTCTTTACTCTTTATCTTCACTGTAAGTTCTAAAAAGGGTCAGTGCAAGTGCACGCTTTGTGTGGCACCATCCTGAAGGTGATCACATCGGACGAAACATAAGTTTTTTTGTTGCTTTCTGCTTTCTTTCTTATAATGCTACCTATGAGGACTGAATAGAGGCATAGCACGAAACATTTTGAGATGTACAAGTTCTGACACTAAAAGGAAGCATGAAAATGCTGCAGTTGGCTGCATCTTAGCTTCTTTCAGGTCATTGCTTCATGATGGTGTATACCATCTTTGGAAGCAAAATGAAAAGTGGCTGCGGGGAAACTCCTGTTTTAGGTGTTTATGGATAGCAGGTTTTGGGGAATTGACGTCCTTAAATTCTATTAAATTGAAAAGTTATGCTTGAAATGTCCCATACCAAATTTTCTTACTTTGTACAAATAAACAGCTATACAGTGAAACAGCACCAGATTTCTAGAATTTTCAACATCACTATTTTAACATCTGAGTGCGGCGATGGCGTAGTGGTTAGAGCATCCGCCTCGCATGCATGAGGTCCGTGGTTCAAGTCCCAGTGCCGCGCAGTTTCCAACCGGATTTAAAAATATAATAAAAAATCCACGTGTTGATGGAACTGCATTAAGAAGGCTTGGGGTGCGGCCTCAACGGTAACACCACCGGGAATGCACTCCCTCACCAGAGAAGGATTGGCCACCCTGGTGCAGTATCTGGCCACTACCTCCCACATGCATAAGTCAAATAACTCACGGCCCTCAGTCCCCAGCAGCTGTGAAGTAACTGACCACGGCGGCAGTCAGATCTGCAACGCCGCAGAGGGTGCTAAGAATCTCTGGATCCGGTCAGGCCTCCATTGGAACCTGAACTTGGCAACGTTTTACGCTAGAACCTTATCTAGTGAGGGAAGTCTAGCTGTACTATTCGAGGAGCTAGAGGGTGTTAAATGGGATATAATAGGGCTCAGTGAGGTTAGGAGGACAGATGAGGCCTATATGGTGCGACAGAATGGGCACAACCTTTGCTATCGGGGCTTGGCCGAGAGAAGAGCACTGGGAGTGGGGTTCCTAATTCACAGAAACTTAGCTGACAACATAGAGAAATACTATAGCATTATTGAAAGGGTGGTAAGTATCGTAATTAAACTGAATAAAAGATACAAGATGAAGGTAGTACAGGCTTACGCGCCTACATCCAGCCATGATGACGCTTCAGTTGAAAGCTTCTATGAAGACGTGGCATCGGCAATGAGTAAGGTAAAAACACAGTATACTATTGTGATGGGCGACTTTAATGCAAAGGTAGGGAAGAAGCAGGCTGGAGACCAGGCAGTAGGAGATTATGACATCGGCACTAGAAACGCCAGAGGAGAGCTACTAGTAGAATTTGCAGAACGCAATGATTTACGGATTTTGAATACCTTCTACCGAAAACGAGAGAACCGCAAGTGGACATGGAGGAGCCCTAATGGCGAAAATAAGAACGAAATAAACTTTATAATGACTGGACACCCAGGAATCGTGCAGGATGTGGAAGTGGTTGGCAAGGTACGATGCAGTGACCATAGAATGGTACGGTCTCGAATTCCCCTAGACTTGAAGAAAGAACGACAGAAACTGATACGCAAGAAGAAAATCAATGAGCTAGCACTGAGAGGGAAAGTACAGGAATTCAGAGTGTCGCTGCAGAACAGGTACTCGGCTCTTAGTGAGGAAACCAACTTTAGCGTAGATACAATGAATGATAAGCTGACGCGTATCATTATGGAGTGTGCAGTGGAAATTGGAGGCAGGGTAGCTAGACAGGAAGCTGGCAAGCTTTCCCAGGAAACGAAGAACCTAATTAAGAAGAGTCAAATCATGAAAGTGTGAAGTACAACAGACAAAATAGAACTGGCAGAGCTTTCGAAGTTGATTAATAGACGTAAGGTATGCGATGTAAGAAAGTATAACATAGAGAGAATTGAACACGCTCTGAAAAACAGAGGAAGCGTCAAAGCAGTGAAGAGGAAACTTGGGATAAGCAAAAGTCGGATGTATGCACTAAGGGAAAAAGAAGGCAAAATAACTACGAATATGGATAGGATAGTTAAAATAGAGGAGGAGTTTTACAGAGATCTGTACAGTAGCCGAGACAACCACGACCTTAATACTACAAGAACTAGCAGTAACCTAGATGACACTCCACCAGTAATGATAGAAAAAGAAAAGCTTTGGAGAGCATCAAAACAGGCAAAGCTGCTGGTGAGGATGAGGTAACATCAAATTTGCTGAAAAATGGAGGACAGTTATGTTAGAAAAACTAGCCACCCTGTTTACGAGGTGTCTCCTGACGGGAAGAGTACCAGAGTCTTGGAAGAACGCTCACATCATGTTAATACATAAGGAAGGAGATGACAAGGACTTGAAGAATTACAGGCCGATCAGCTTGCTCTCTGTACTATACAAGCTATTTACAAAGGTAATTGCTAACAGAGTAAAGAAAACATTACAATTCAATCAACCAAAGGAACAAGCAGTATTTCGAACAGTCTACTCAACAACTGACCACATTCATACTATCAAAAAGGTAATAGAGAAATGCTCAGAGTATAACCAACCACTATATATAGCCTTCATAGATTACGAGAAGGCGTTTGATTCAGTAAAAATATCAGCCGTCATGCAGACACTGAGGAATCAGGGCGTAGATGAAGTATATATAAACATTCTGGAAGAAATATATAGGGGATCAACTGCTATCATAGTGCTTCATAAAGAAAGCAACAGAATACCAATCAAGAAGGGTGTAAGGCGTACAACACCGCAACGCAGTGAAACAGTGGCTACTCACCCTTCTTCCTTTTCACGGCAGTCAACTGACTCCTATGGACGTCTATGCTTTCCTCAATCTCCTGTACTCACCAGCGTAATCGAATTAGTGTTTCGTCGCTCCTCTTCTTGTTCACCACCTCTATGGCCACCTTAACAGCAAGGCGAGTAAAGAAGATCGAAGAAATCTTACGAGAAGTTTCATTGTGTAGTTCAGTTCACTTCCAGAGACGATATACTCTTATGGACCACAACGCGCGATGCTAGGGGGTGTTATAAGAATCAGTGGTGTTTTATTGGTTCTATTGCTATTGTTAAGCATATTTGTTGGTTTATTAGAAACTGCTCCCGAACCAACAGTGATCTTTAGTGCAAGATATCGACTTTTAATCACCGAAGAAATGCGCATCATTGTTTGTTTTTTGTTCACGCTAATAAACGACGAAATACTTTGTCCAGCAGTGTTAAATATTTGCCACAAGACAAATTCGTTTTGCACAATATGAACAGAAATATTCGTGCTCTTTATATTTTTAATGAAATTGTAATTTTTTTACTGCCTCTACTGAGCGACAGCACTTCAAGGCTGTAGTATCTCGAAATAAGGAACTAAATATATCTGCAATGAACGATCAAGTCACCTCCATTGTCACGCCTTCTTGCAGCCACTACCATAGCACAGAAGTGGTTCACGTTTCTCACTGAAGATATATATTGATACGATGCAGTCCACAGCATTAGCAGCCGCCAAGTTAACAGTTAGGTTAAAATAAAAAAGCACAACAGCCAAGGCATTCGTGTTTCATTTATCTATACATGCCATCACCTTGAGTGTCATCTCCACTATGAAAAATGGTCGGGTGGCTTTAGCATAAATAGGTTTTTAGTTTCTGTTATATTGTGCAAAGCCTAATTATGGCGAAGTTGGTTAATTTCTTATATTATGTCGTGGTTGAACTTCTGTGCTATAACAATATAACGCATAGGCTCGGCATCGCTCGTACTCCGCTTTGCGGATGAGTGGGTCCTGGTGCCGCATCCATTTCTAGGCACTTCTCGTGCATGGCTAGCATATTGAGGATCATCTCGTCGTCAACGCTTCTTGCACTCGAGAGATGTTTATAGACGTCAGACTCTGGATTTTCGCAGATATATAGCGCCACATGTCGATGCAGTTTTGGGTAGTGCAAAGCCCCACTCCCTTGCACAGTTTGCTGCGCAACCAGGTGCAACTAGCAAGGTCAAAGCAAAGATTGAGCTAAATAATACGCGTGTTTGCACATTGAACACTGAAAGAAAAACAAGCTACGAACTTTTCTCCGCTTGTCTGGTGCGTCGCTGGATGATCATGAAGTGCTTGCTGGTTCATTCGCCAAAAAACGGCGTAAACAAGAGCTGACAACACAGCTTCACCCTTTACAAATAAAGAACTTAAGTGGGCTCCTGTTGCATTGTTCTTCAGTTTTACCGATTCCCGTAATCGCAATGTTCATAGACGGTCGCACCAATTACCGGAATTCAGCAGCGTCCTCTGAAGCGTGATCAGTAGGTAGACGCCCCCATTGCTACCTTGTTCAGCGGTGCTAGCCGCAGTGTTAACGCGTTAGCAAGAAACGAACACGAACCTGTTTGTATGTTTCGTGTATCAATAACCATATTGTACTGCTCGTGACAGGATAAATCTAATTCGTTCTTGCGAGAAGCGAAGTTTATGTGAAAATACGTGGCAACTCGCGCTTTCGATTATAGCCCGCAGAGTACACATATCAGCTTCACGAGATTCTTTGTAGCCACTTTAGATAGTAAATGTTATCGACGGACCATTTCAGGTAAAACTCGTCTCGTTTCGCGTGCGTATAGCATTTGCCAGTGCTCTTGTAGTGCATGAATCCGATAACGTTCATTGTACGCGGAAAGTAGTGCAGGCTCGCGATTTGCGTTTCCAAACCTTGGCCTACTCTGCCCCGCTTGCTTTTTACATTCATTGATAGATGGCAGCACACTGCAACCGATTACTTTCTTGCCGGGTATCGGAGCGAAATGATCTCCGCTGTGTCCGCACCTGGCGCTGCCTTATAAACGTGATGAGTGACTCCGTGTGCGTTGTGTGCGTGGTGAATGACACATTGTTGGTGCTATGGAAGTTGTTTGGCGGAACTCCTCTGATTACTTTCGGCAGTGATCAAAGAAAACGTCTTGACGTCGAAGATTTTTCACAGGACGTATGAGGTCATTGTTACGCCTCAAAGTTAAGACCGAACGTCATTGTCTCTTCAAAGGCAATCTTTGTCAAGGCCAGCAAGCGAGCCCGCCTGACGCCATTAGCTCAACGACGTCATCAAGCGGCGGTGCCGGTCTGTCTTACGCAACGCACGGCGAGCTCCCACAGCCCACGAGCCCTACAGCAGCCCGAAGATGCAAGCGGCGCCACCAAGTCTGGCGAGTATTACGCAAGGCGTGGCAAAATCACTCGTCCTTGGGTGCAACCCAGCGCAACGGCTCCTGATTGGAGGATCATGACGCCACCCAGCGGCGGGTCACGATTTGAGATAGCTGAAGTCAAAAGCAGTGGTTCCCATTGGACGTTGGTGACGTAACTAATTACCCGGAGCCTATAAAAAGCCAGACTATGCGTTAGAGAGAAGACATTTCGGCTCTGCGAGTTCCTAAGCTTCCGACCCTTGTGCCGAATATGCAACGCCTCTATTTCTATGATGTATATAAATCTTGTCTTAACTCATCGTTGTCTTGCCCGCTCATTTACCTGCTCTGCGCAGAAGCAGTCATCAACTGTGAAACACACGCTACAAAACAGCCAGTGACCTTCGCAGTGGCGAAATTCGTAGCAGTGGCACCTTATGGACCGTGTTGGCGTCGCGCTTCGTAACAATGAATGGCAGCTGCGGGATCAGTCAGCGTCAGTGACATCGATGCTGTGAGTACCTAATGTTTTCCCCTCAGTTCGCTAGACTACTTTAGCACAAGTTATAGTAGCTTAGAAAAGGCTGTGTGAAGCCTTGGAGTGAGCTTTGATTGTTTAAAGCCAAGTCATTGTGCTTTGAAACCGACGTAATGCAGATTGTGTAAACACGGCAGCGTTAAAAATGGTTTGCGCGTTTTGCTAGTCGACTTATAGCCGGTATGGCAAGTATATTCTTAACAGTGGCCAACAGTAAGAGGCTAGTGTGAACGATGGAGAACCTTAGAGTGAAGAAACTTATCAAAACTTGTGAGAAACTTGGCCATATTTTGAGTCGTGCGAAATGAAAGCAAGCGATCGTTGAGATCATGAAGGGTGCAAATGTGACGGCTGAGGAAGTCGATGAGGCCTCCCCGGATATAAAAAAGCGCCGCGAAGAGGTTGAAAAGTGAAAAGTTCGCAAACGAGAAGCTGACAGGTAAGAACTTCGCCAACGTGAAGATCTTAGCTGTAAGACGAGAACGCCATGAGGAGGCCGAGAGAGAGGAGCGGCTTGAGTTGAAACGAATTGAATTGGCAATCCTACAGTGTTCGCAAGCGCCTAGCGTAGCTTCTGGGACGGTTCTGGTCAGCGGTCAGAGAATTCGCGACAAACTACGACCATTAGAAGTAGGCAAGAACAGTGTGAAGTATCTCATCAAGTTTGAACATGTCTGTGAGCGAAATGTCTTGGTGCGGTCTCTTTAGGCGCAGAACCTGTTACCTCTTCTTCTCGGCGAAGTGTCCGACGTGGCAACGTGCTTATCGAAGGAAGCGTTTGGAGCAATGACGAAGTTAAGGAACTGCTTTTGAGACGTTATTAGTTGTCACCCGAGGCTTTCCGGCAAAGGTTCTGGGATGCTAAAGAGGGGATAGAGCAACACGTTGACTTCGTGTTTCCTCTTAGAGCCGATTGAATTGAATGGCTCAAGGGCGAAGATTTTTAAGTCGATCTCATTAAGGTGGTAGAATGCATTGCATTAGAGCTATTCTACCGCTGCATACAGGATGACGTCAAGCTTTGGCTGAAAGATAAGCATGGTGAGGTACAGCTAAACAAGGCAGCAGAGTTAGAAGAGTATTATACTCACTGAAAATTGCATAGTAGGGGAGTGCAGGTTGAAAAGTGTGATACAAAAAGGGCTTTATAAAGAAACCTGATGATCGCAAACCCACTCCGCACCATTACTTCAGGAAGGACCCGTCTTTTACAGAGTACACTAATTGATATGTGGGGTTTAACGTCCCAAAACCACCATATGATTATCAGAGACGCCGAAGTGGAGGGCTACGGAAATTTCGACCACCTGGGGTTCTTTAACGTGCACCCAAATCTGAGTACACGGGCTTAAGAAATCAAGTGAGGCTCCTAAACAATGCACTGATACTACACGGGCATTTGAATCACAAAAGCTGCTAATCTGCTACAACTGCAAAAAGTAAGGGTACATGGCGGTAAACGGTAAGCAAAAGTTTTCTTTTGCAACAATTAGAGAGTCAGAAAATAACATGTGGGTGTTAGAACCATATCTCCAGGAAACTGTCATTGGGAAAACGTGTCGAGCACTTTGACACTCAGCGGCAACCATAGACGTTGTCTTTCTTTATTTGTGTCTCCGAACGACTTTACTTAAGAATGCTCGTGGATCAGGCAAGTCGACGAGAAGTAGAGTGCTTGCTTACCAGTCGCTACGGTTGACATTGAAGGCCCGTTCGGTAAGCTTCGCACCGAAGCGGCTATGTATGCCACGCTTTCCGAACGTTTTCCTTATTTTATTTTCTATAAGTCTGACCAGCATCTTAAAGAGAAGGGTAAATCGTTCTCCAATTTAGCTTACTTGGCCCTTATGCCATCGCAAGCGCGGTAGCTTTCACAGGAGCTTGATCTTGTTCAATGTTGTGAAACACCACCTGCAATGCAAAAGCTGCAGATCTGTGTAAACTTGGCCTCTGAACGACGACACCTCGGGCAGCAAATTCTCCGTGTAAATCACTCGAGCAGTCACTCGAGCGGTCTGTCGCCGAAGCAACTAGCGCTGTCTCTGTAGGCGGAGTAGACGACATGACGCCATTGGATAAGAGCAAGACGGTTCCACGCTCTCGCCTGTAGCGGTAAGTTGGAATGAGTTGTCGAGGTTTGATCTGAAACGCTCATTTGAAAGCAGTACGAGGTCATCTCGAATAAAGTCCTAATGGAAAATGTAAAGATGGGAACAAAGTAAAAGAATGTTTCCGGCCGAGCTTCTGTACTGGAGCTAAACAAATGTGAGAGGTCGCAAGTATGAGCAGCCCTTGGTGTCACAAAAATATCGCCGCCAACTATTGGAACTGGTGCATAAAAACCTGTGGGCTGGGCATATCGGTATAAAAGAGACAAAGGCTGGAGTTTCCCTTTAGTTTTATTGACGGAAATGCTGAAAGGATATCAAAGATTGTGTACGCTCATACGACACTTGTCAGGAAGTGGCGAAATCCACGGAATATAGGAAGGCACCCATGAAGCTTGTGCCAATTATCACAGAACCTTTTCGGTATCTAGTAATTGATATCGTCACGCCATTGCCAGAGTCAAAGCAAAGTTGTCGGTATATCCTGACGGCCCTCTGTGTAGCCACAAAATTTCCATATACAGTACCGCTTAAGAAGCTCAACTGCCCTCATGTCGAGGATGCACTGCTATCTATATTTGCACGTGTCGGATTTCCTGCTGAAACGCCATGCGACAATGGTAATGTCTTCATCAGCTGTCTTATGTCGACAGTTTTGATAAATGCGAAATAAAAGTATTGCACAGCTCGATCTATCACCCGTATTCTAATCCGGTAGAGCTTAAGCATTGTGTTCTAATACGGACACTGAGAGCTATTTGCTAGGAGCACAAATGCGACTTGGAAGCGTGTATACTATTCATTCTGTTCGCTTTCAGATCAGCTGCTCAGGAGAGCACTACTTTTAGCCCTGCAGAGCTTGTGCATTGCAGGACTTAGAGGACACCATAGAAAATGGTGTGCGAGTCCTGGGAGGAATTGAATAAGGACCCTTCTGTAGTTGCGTATGTTCTAGACCTCCTTCAGAAGCTTGGAAAAATGAAAGATCTTGTGGAAAGCCACATGAAGGCTGCACAAGTGTTGTCGAAGGAGTACTATGACAACTAGGCAAAGAAATGCACCTCTGAAGTGGGTAGTCAGGTAATTCTGCTGCGGCCATCCAAAAGGAACATGGTTGAGGTTCACTGGGAAGGGCCGGCTAAAGTTACATTGAAGCTTTTTGATATTAATTAGAAGTAAAATTGGAAATGTTGCCGAACAAAATTTACCACAGTGACTTGATGAAACCACTCGTTTAACGGCAAGCGGTCGTAAATCTGCTTTTCAATAATTCAGAAGAAAAAGGGGCTGAAGTTTTGACCACCAGTGATGTAATCGAAGCACCACTTTTGTATTTAGGTCGAAAACTGAGCCGCAGGGAAGAGGCATACTGTACCTCTGAAAAGTAATGCGCTTGCCTCGTGCGGGCCGTTCAAAAGCTAGCCTCCGGTTCAAGGTTTGTGGTCGAAACGGGCAACAATTCTCTAACATGGTTAAATAACATGTCATTTAAATGTGGCTGGTTACTGATTTGGAGCATCATACTCTAACAGCACAACTTAGACATTCGCTACAAGAAAGAAAAGCTACTTTCTAATGCAGACGCAATGAGCCATGCATTTTAATTAGTACCTTCTCCACGCTTCAGCCTTTCGCTGGCGAGTCAGGACAAAATTTTGTCCTCATCACGGCTTTAGCTGAGCGCATTTGTCGAGAGTGATCTCAAGGGGCCAACTTTGTGTTGTATTCTATTTAATTACGTTGTTGTACGAGTAAAAATTTGAGTTCTCACTTTAAGAGTCCTGTGTCCTCCGTGAGCCTCTTGACATAGAGGAAACAGAATTCTGATAGACATGTAGCTAGGTATATGTTGATGGCCGCGAGTATCAAATAGGTTTGAATCCTATGCGATACTCGCGGCCGTCAGACACATTGAACAAAATAAAATTACAGAAGGCAATAATATATACAGATTCCCTCAGCGTAGTAAAAGCTCTAAAAACTTTTAAAAAGCACAAGAACCCTGTCCATGTTTTGGTCTATTCGCTCTCATGCACAGTCTACTCATCTAAGAAGCATATTGTAGTCTGCTAGGTGCCAGGACACCGCGAAATTCAAGGGAACGTTCTGGTGAACCAGCTAGCTGGATCCGCCAACAAAACCACTTACAATACATCGATACCAGTTGCTGCACTCGACTTGAAACATTTTTTTAAAACGAAAGCTCAGAGGCTATAGGCAGATCACTTGGGACACACACACACACACAGATAATAAATTGCATATCATCAAGCCGCAACTTGGTCATTGGCCGTCAGTATCAAAGTCACGCCACACTGAAGTAATTCTTACAAGTTTAAGAACAGGGCTTACATACACTACACTTGGTGGCAGCAGGGGCAGCGCAAGAAAGCCGTGCTAAGTACGTTCTGTATTTCTGTATACCAGTTGCTGCACTCGACTTGAAACATTCTTTAAAACGAAAGCTCAGAAGCTATAGGCACATCACTTGGGACACACACACACACAGATAATAAATTGCATATCATAGAGCCGCAACTTGGTCATTGGCCGTCAGTATCAAAGTCACGCCACACTGAAGTAATTCTTACAAGTTTAAGAACAGGGCTTACATACACTACACTTGGTGGCAGCAGGGGCGGCGCAAGAAAGCCGTGCTAAGTACGTTCTGTATTTCTTCTTCTACAGACAACAGCTCACTAGCACAAATCATCGAAGAGAGACAAGGCAGCGCTTACGAAGCAGGAAGCTGACGACGACGCACCCACCAGAGGATCCGCCCAGCTACCGCTACAAAAAGGCCTGCAACGCCGGTGGAACTTCACTCGGTGGCAGCAGAGGCAGCGCAAGAAAGCCGTGTTGAGCACGTTCTGTATTTCTTCTTCTACAGGTTAGCACAGCACTTTTTTCTTCATTAGTTTCACGAACATTTTATTATTATTATTATATTGCTGCATCTACTTGCTGCCCCAAACAGTGACCGTGTGCATGAAATATTTTTTCCTTTTTTTTGTTCACATTTTGTCACTTGAAGCGAAGCCGGAAGATTTTCGAGGAAAGCTCAGGAAAGAAATGCGTAATTTCAAAACAAAGCTGGAACGCGAACTCCGGACAGATATGCGTGAATTTCGGAAAAGTTCGGAATTCATGTATGATGAACTTGAAAAGACAAAAAAAGAACAGAAAGAACTTCTCAGAGAAAATAAAGAGCTCAAAGAAACAAACGCGAAGCTAGCTGCAGATTGTAAAATTCTGAAAAAAAAACAGCTCTGAACATGAGCAGCGGCTCACTGCGTCGGAACAGTACTCACGCAACCGAAACATTGAAATTAAAGGCACACCTCAATCGAGCAATGAAAAGCTTTTCAATCGAACGATGAAAAGCTTCTCGAGACTTTCCAACGTGTTGGAGAACTTTTGAATATTTCTATAGATGAAAGTGATGTCGAAGTGTGCCACCGTGTTGTCTCAAAGAATGTAAAGAAGAATCCAAACATTGTTGCAAAATTTAAAAGCCGCTCTAAGCGGGACACATTGGTTCTTCAAAAGGCAAAGAAAATGCGCAAAACAAGTGAAGACTTTGGCCACTTGCAAGGGACGCCTGTGTTCGTAACGAGCACCTAAGCCCAGTCATGAAGCACCTGCTTGGAGTGGCAATTGCTAAAAAGATGGCTCAGAACTCGCGTTTCATGTGGACGAGCAACGGAAAGATTCTCGCCAGAAAGGAAGATGCCGCTCCGGTAGTGCGCATTCGCACTGCGAAGGATGTTCAAAAGATAGTGTGATCCACACCGCCCACTTCTATGTGTTTATCTTATTTTTAAGACGGCTCAATCACCCCATGGCGTCAATCACTAATTCAAATATCATGCAGATATCATGCTCCCATGTTTTCACTTAAACATTCGCTCGGCAAGGCATAAGAAAGACGAATTATCGGTCTTTTTAGATGCTATGGATTTTCGGTTTTAGATAATCATGTTAACCGAGACCTGGTATGACACAAACAGCAACATATACGAACGTAACAGGTATCGCAGTTTTTATTATAAATAGAGCAACACGTCAGGGTGTTGGCGTGGCTATCTTAGTAAAAAACAAACGAAAAGCTGAAATTATTGCGTAAATCTCCACCATTACGAGCGATATTGATTGTTTATGTATATTATCCCACCAACAAGTTTTCTGTGTAGCATATAGACCACCAGATGAAAAATCGGCTTGTTTCATCGGTCATTAAGATAAAATGCTAGGCGATGTAAATGACAATATATATAAATTAATACTTGGGGGTGACATCAACATAGAGCTATTGCAACCTTCCATAATCGAGCGGCCCTTCTCAGCACTGTTGAAAAAATGGCTATACGCTTTTAGGAAACACTGCAACGCACGGCACTCCCTGCACAGAACCATTGCTTGATTTGTTTATTTATTTTATTTATTTAAAAAATACTGCGATCACTGAAGACCAAGCAGGTGGGGAACATTACAATAAACAAATATGCAAACATCGAGAAAAAATTAAAGGAATAATCAAATTTGCAAGAATACAAAATGGATGATACAATGAATTTAAGAAAAAATATAACAGACCATATAAAAATAAATAATGGCAAAAATGGAGTGATGTCTTAAAGCACAAAAAAAAAGAATATACACATACGTACAGACAAATTTATACGCATGAAAACGCGACAACTATTACAAATACTGAGCACCAACAATCCGAAAAAGTGATATTGCATGAATACAGAGTATAAACATTATATTAAGCACTAGCAGTACAGAGAAGGTGCGCTTATGTCACGGTTGAGATGCTCCGAGCAACGCTTTCTCGAAGTCATCAGATGAAATGACATCAGGTGGTAAGCTATTCCACTGAATAATTGTTCGGGGAAAGAAAGAATTTTTAAAGGTGTTAGTCCGCGTGGTGTATGGGAGCAGGTTATGCATATGACGATGCCTAGATGCGCGAGGAGAGAATGGTTGTATGTATTTATGGGCAGGAATATTCAGCTTACCATTATAAATGAAATGCAAGAATTTCAGGCGTGCGATTCTGCGGCGATCATCAAGCACAGCAATATCGTTGTCTTTCATTAATTTTGTCGGAGAATCAGATGATTTAAACTTAGAAAAAATAAAACGTACAGCGCGTCTTTGAACCATTTCAAGTTTTTGAATGTCTTTTTTGTAGAAGGGGTCCCAAACCACTGATGCATATTCAAGATTAGGCAAAATATACGCTTTGTACGCGAGCATTTTTAATTTCGGAGGGGCTTTTTTCAGTTTTTGCCTCAGAAAACCAAGCTTACGAGAAGCTGATGCGGAGACATTTGTTATATGTGCGGACCAAGAAAGTGTGTTTGTAATGGTTACTCCTAGGTATTTATATTCATTTACTTCACGTACTGGTGTTCCTTGGACGTTGTAGGTAAACGTGAATGGCTGTTTTTTTCTTGTCACACGTAGGAGTACCGTTTTGTCAGAGTTTAATGTCATTGACGACCGAGTACACCACTCACTAACTTGTGTTAATGCAAGGCTTAGATCAACCTGATCTTGTTGGCATGTCACTTTTTTATATACTACGCAGTCGTCAGCGAACAATCGGATACTAGTGTTAGACTCAACCATGTCAGCTATATCATTTATGTATATAAGAAAAAGAATCGGCCCTAAAACACTTCCCTGTGGGACCCCTGATAATACCGGTAACTTGTTAGAAATATGTCCCCCCACGTCAACGTACTGAGCGCGGTTTGAAAGATAAGCCTCTATCCAACCTATGATGAAAGATGGAACATTCAGGTTTCGGAGCTTTATGAGAAGTTTGCCAAGGGGAACGCGGTCAAATGCCTGGCTAAAGTCTAAAAAAATTAAATCAACCTGGCCTGAAAAATCAAGTATTTGTGCGATATCATGAACTGTTGCAACTAGCTGCGTGCACGTTGATAATTTTTTTCCGAAAGCCATGCTGGGCTGGAGACAACAGGTTATTATTTTCAAGAAAATCGGTAATAAAGTGAGCCATAATGTGTTCAAGTACCTTGCAGCATGTAGACGTTAGGGAAATTGGGTGGTAGTTTTCCTTCAGCAGGCGATCACCTTTCTTATGCACAGCTACAACCCTGGCGAGACGCCAGTCATCTGGTAACGTTGCCGTTTTGAGTGATTCAGAGAAAACAGTGTTTAAAATATGCGATATTGGTTCAGCGTATCGACGCAAAAAAGAATTTGGTATGCCGTCAGGGCCACCAGAGGATGTTTCTTTTACGCCAAGTAACAGTGACAACACACCCTCAAAGCTGATAAAATCCGAATCAGGCAAGGGTGGAACAAGATCGAGAGTTGTAGTATCTTTTGAAGAAAACACGGAATGAAGATAATCATTCATAATGTTGGAAATTTCTGTTAAGTCAGTAACTACTAAGTCATTCTCCCTTAATTTTTCTAAAGTGGGAGCCTTATTTCCCAAGTATTGCCAAAATTTTTCCGGATTATTCTTTAAGAAACTCGGTAAGGTCGATGAAAAATATTTATCTCGGGATGCTGTTAGTGCGCAAGAAAGTTCAGCTTGAATTTGTTGAATACCATCGGGATTTTTGTTTGATTTCTTTTTGGCGCGCTTTAGTTTTCGCTTAATGTGTACAATGTCGCGGGTTACCCAGGGATTAGCCATCCTTGTTTTAATGTGGCGGTCAGGAACAAAAGATTCTAAACAGTGCAGTACAGCATGCTTAAAGGATAGCCACAAAGAAATGACATCACTGCGGGGTTCCTGGTCTACAAGCTGCCATAATACATCAAGAATAGACTGATAATCAGCCTTCGCCATATCTTTTACGGTTTTTGTAACTGTTTTGGGGTGTTGCGCACTATCAGCAAGTTTACAAGTCACCAGTACTAGCTTGTGGTCTGATATACCCTCTTCAATGGCTACGTCGTACGACGGAATATCTCTGTTAAGAAATACAAGATCTAATATCGAACCGTGATTACCAATTACGCGCGTGTTTTCAAGTACCACTTGTTGCAAGTCGCAAGAAAGCATAATGTCATACAGAGGGCTATCAATTACATTGGCAGTCAGCTTTTGCGACCACTTAATGGAGGGCAAGTTGAAATCCCCAGCCATTAAAATACGAGGACACTTTAACGACGACATGTGATCGCGTAGCAGTGATAAGAATTCGGGAGGAGAAGACGGGGGCCGATAGACAGCACATAGAACAAACACGTGGCCCCAGCAGTTTACTTTTAGAAAAAGGCTTTCGTGGTCATCTATTTGCGCAAGTGCGCTGGCGGCTAAACTGTTTTTCAATATTATCGCCACGCCTCCACCCCTACTTGTGCGATCGCGTCGAAAGATCTGATACGACGGAGGAATTACATCCACATCACTGATATCACTATGTAACCATGTTTCAGACACCATCGTTATATGCGGATCATATCTGAAAATAAGTTGTTCAAGCTGTTCAGTCTTATTCGCTAAACTTCGAGCATTGAAACTAAGCAGTCTAAGTTCCTTTGAACGAGTGTGCGTGTGAGGTCATTGATTATCGCGTGGCCTACGAGCTTCTCGGAAAAGGACACGCTGGTTTCTAGTCTCGTCCCATACGTAAAGGCTACCATCAATGCTTAGCTTCTCGTTAGCAAGGAAAACACGTTTTCCTCGAGATTTTTCATCCTGGGCGGTTTCCCAGAGAAGGCGCCTTTTACGCAGGGTGTATTGACTGTAGTCATTCTGCAAATAAATTTTAGTGTCTTTGAGCATTTTAGCTTTCCGCATGACTGCTTCTTTTTCTAGGAAGTCCTGGAAGTAAACGATTACAGGCCTTTTGCCAGATTTTTGCCCAAGACGGTGAATTCTGGCAACAGAATGGACGGTTTCCCTTAGCTTCTGTGAGAAGAGCTCGTCGACCACTTCACGTCGCAGCGATTTTTCATTTTCGCCTTCCTGTTCACTAATTCCATGAATAATGATGTTGCAACGCCGACTTCGATCCTCAAGATCCGCCAGCTTAGTGTGTTGTTGTTGAATTACTTCTTTTAAGCTTTGAACTTCAGTCTGAAGTGATTCAATTTCTGAAGTTTTTTCACGAATTTCTATTAACCGTTCATTAACTTCTACCCATTTTGCATTTAGGGATGACACGGTTTTTTTCTGTTGTTAAAAGACGTTCTCGAATGTCGGCTAGTTCAGACAAGATTGTGGCCTGGCCAGATTGGAGTGACGCGAACATTTCATCGACAGACGGACCGGGGTTAAGTTCAATGTCACCACAAACAAGCAGTTCACAGACACGAATACAGTCGTACGCTAATAACAAGCATGTCCGTGGGCACGGCAGAACTAACAAAATCAGGTCATCACTTTTAAATGATGAGTAACTAACCTGTGTTGCAAACAGGAAACGGTTCATGAGTGACATGATGCCTCCGGTCTCGCCGTGCCCACTGGTGAAGAAACGTTGGGGCAAGTCTTTTAAAGCCGGGTTGAGTGACGTCGTGCCATGCGTCTGCTCACGTGATGACACCACTTGCGCAGTGAAGCCAAGAATCGGCTGCCAGTCAGACGATGACGAAATACAGGGCCAGAGGACGGGATCAGATTTGGCATCATCCATGTAGTAGCTTCGACACTTGCTTGCCGGGCATGATCCAACGGCGGCGGCCGCAGCCAGCAACACCTGTTGTAGAAAACAGATTGAAGATGGAGCTCGGAGGCGAGGAAGAAGAGGTAGCCAGGGGCACGCTCTGCATATTTTTTTCTGTTCTGTCAACAATAAACCGAAGAGGTATCGGTCCTGCGGTCTCTCTGGTCCTTCTGAAACATGGTGCCGTGACCAGGAGTGATCTGAAGACAGACGCAGAGACTTCAACCCCATTCGCAACAACGGGTTGAAGAACGAAGCAGTGGCGTCTGGCTCAAGGACGAACCGTCGAGAGAAGGACCACGACTGACGACTGTTGGCGACGCACATAAAAAGGCAAGAGCTCTTTCAACACGATTTAGGCATGAATAAAGAGGTCCTATCGAAGAAGCGGAAGACGCTTCGAGAAAATGTGACGACGCTTACGAGCGAAATCGATAAGAAGATAGAAGAAGACGCCGATCGAGCGCAACTTATGACGCTTCTAAACCAGATGAAGAGCGTGTCACAGACGCTAAGACAAGTTAACGAACAGATAGAACCGTTCATTGAAGAAGACAGCGCGGAGGCAGAATTTGAAAGAGTTTTGCATTATGAGATGAAGATCGTCGCTGCAACGACAAAAATTGAGGAGCGATTACGCGAGTTAGAACAAGCGACGCAACTGACTACGAGAATAGTCACAGAACAGGCGAGTTCAGTGCAAGGTACTGACCAAATCTCGGAGACGCAAGAGCTTGTTAAGTTGCCACGCCTTGAAATGATCAAGTTTGATGGGAAAAAAACAGCATGGCCAAGGTTTTGGCATCAGTTCGAGACATCGGTGCATAACAGAGTGAATATGCCAAAAAATCAAAAATTTAATTACCTTCTGGCGTCTCTGAGCGGGGAGGCTGCTTCCCTCATAGAAGGCTTGCAGTTTTCTGATCAGAATTACGAGCATGCAGTCGCTCTTTTGAAAGAAACCTTTGGACGAGAAGATAATTTAAAAGAGAACTACATAAAAGAGCTTGCAAATTTGGAAGCAGTGAAGAGTCCTAAAGATGTAGATGGGTTGAAGAAACTCTTCCAAAAGTTGCAAGTGAACACACGAGCACTGCAGTCGTTAGGAGTGGAAATGGATAGTTACGCCACAGTAATAGCTCCTGTTGTAAAATCTGCGCTACCGGTGGATATGAGGATTGAGATGAAGATGAAGGAGTTAAAGAAAGGTGACAACAGACCAGCAACTACGGAATCGAACTCAGCGTCAAGAAACAGCACGAGCAGTTTGAAAGAAATTATGGAGTTTTTAAACATATATATACGCAGCAGAGAAGAAACTCGAGAGGAAAAATACGACGTGACCCAGTCACCGCACAGTATGAGGCGGACTAGAACATCTACGCTTCAAAGCATATCGATTAAGAAATGCATCTTCTGTGAGATGACTGGACACTACACGGAAGATTGCAGAAGAAGCATTACTATGCAACAGAAGAAAGAATCCTTACAACGGGAACGAAGGTGCTTCAGATGCACCAGACCTCACCACACGGCGAAGATATGCCGTGCTAACGTACGCTGCAAAACATGCAAGGGAAGGCACGCGACATCCATGTGTCGACCACGTACGCCTGCAGGAAAGTCAGCACAGCAGCAAAGCGGGGATGTTGAGCAAGTGCTTAAAAGCGCGCAACCTGACCGGTTAGACACCAGCAAGTCCTGCAACATGCACGCACAGCAGTCTGATGAACAGAAGTGCATACTACTGCAGACAGCCTTTTCGTGGACGGAGGGAGAAGGCAGCGGGTGCTACGCACGGATTCTGCTGGACAACGGGAGTCAGAGGACATTCATCCTCAAAAGATTGTCAAGAAAACTAGCGTGCAAGGTAAAAAGATCTGAAAGGATTACTGTAGGATCATTTGGAGGAGGAGAGATGGAACTAGACATGAAAGTTGTCGAGGTCAGCGTGAGGAAGGATCCCACATCAGAGCCAGTCACGATTGAGGCACTGGAGATAGAAGTTATATCCAGTGACGTGCTACCATCGCCACCATTGACAATACACGAAAGAGCAAGATCGATGGGAATTTGTTTGGCTGATGACAACCAGAAGAAGGACAAAGAAAGAAAAAAATATGGAAACTTCTATATTAATTGGAGCAGATTATTACTGGACTGTCGTCACTGGTCGCATTTGCGAGATTCATCCAAAAGTAATGGCAATAGAAACAATATTGGGATGGACGGTCCAAGGTCCTGTAGGACTTCATTGTGTGCCGCTGAAATCATCGACGGTTATGGTACTCAAGGTCAGTGCCAAGTCGGACACGACTGCGGACCAACTGCAGAGATTTTGGGACTTGGAAAACATGGGCATCAAGGAGAACCCAGCAACAAAGATGAACGATGAACATGTGCTAGACTACGTCCAACAAACAATGGAGTTCAAGGCAGGAAGATACCAAGTGCGGCTACCATGGAAGGAAAACGTGACATTGGACAACACCACCACCATTGCAGAGAAGAGGCTTTTCCAGGTGACTAAAAAATTATGCAAGGATAAAGATGAACTCCTAGCCTATGACAAACCCATTCGAGAGTACATTGAGCAAGAAATAGCAGAAAACGTCGAAGAAGATGCTGGATCCGATATACAGAACAAATTTGCATACTACATGCCGCATCAAGCAGTAATTAAGAAGGACCGAACAACGACAAAAATACGGATCGTCTTTGACGCATCGTCAAGCCAGAATCCAGGTGAATCCTTAAATGACAACTTGGAAAAGGGGCCAAACCTAAACCCCGACATCACAAGCTTGCTGACGAACTTTCGACATCACAAGATCGCTATGTCAGCCGACGTGGAAAAAGCATTCTTGCAGATCAAGATACATGAAAATGACCGAGACGCACTGCGATTCATATGGTGGGAAAGAATACCCAGCGAAGATATGCCAACCCCGAAGATAAAAACGTGGAGGATGACGAGGGTTACTTTCGGAACTACACCAAGTAGCTTCCTTCTAGCGGCCACGATTCATCGACATTTGGATAAATTCGAAGAAAAATATCCTGCAGTCGTGGCGCAACTCCGGAAAGGAATCTACGTCGATGACGTTTTACTAGGAGCCGACGAATACTCGACATCGACAAAGATATACAAAAAAGCACGAGATATTTTTCGCTATGCGGGAATGAATTTAGGAAAATGTATTTCAAATGACGCCGAGCTAAGAAAACTCTTTGATGAAGAAGGAGAGGATCTGGATCGAGGGATAAGAAAAGAGGGACAAATCAAGATTTTGGGACTGAAATGGAATTTCGTTGACGACGTGTTGAGCTTACCCGACACAACATGGCGAAATGACAAGGACATGAGACAACTCTCAAAAAGACAGGTTTTGCAGGACACGGCAAAGCTATATGACCCTTTAGGTTTTTTGACACCATTTTCAGTCAGAGCAAAAATATTGCTGCAAAAAATTTGGATGGATAAATTGAAATGGGATGACCCGTTACCAAGCCAGCATAAATCAGCTTGGAAGGACTGGTCGGAGGAGCTTCAGCACTTAGATAACTTCACCGTTAACAGATGATTTTTTTTGGCATCGACGTGCCTCAGGACTGACCTCGAATCAACGCACTTTTACTGGAACGGGGGGCAGCATAAGCACAACAAGTGAGAACAGCATTCTGTCAACGAAAAAAAAAATACAGGGAGATCTCAAAAGAAGAAGAAAAAAGCAAGAAAACCTGCTGTGGAAAGTTGTCCTGCATATTTTCGCAAATTGTTGGCTTTCGCTCAGCGGTGGTGCCTTGGAGACAGACGGTGCAAGAAGCACGGTATCTGTGTGTCTGGTTGGGCTGATGGATCTCACGTGTTTCCTACATCGTCAAACGACAGTGCGCTTCCGAGCGCCTCCGAACTTGCACGTCGCGGATATCTCGCTTCCGAGCCGAATCGCAAATATCTGCCAGTGGTAACAGAATCAATCTGGTGTCATCGTCCGTGCTTGCCTACTGGAGAAGCAATAAGCGAAATGCTTCACTCTATCATCGACACCGAGCCGCGGCCGCCAATGACCAGTGGGAGTGTGTCGTCGGGGCAGGTGAAAGAAGCATAGCATATATTTTGTGCCACAGTAGGTGATGTCTGATTGATTAATTGATATGTGGGGTTTAACGTCCCAAAACCACTATATGATTATGAGAGACGCCGTAGTGGAGGGCTCCGGAACTTTAGACCACCTGGGGTTCTTTAACGTGCACCCAAATCTGAGCACACGGGCCTACAACATTTCCGCCTCCGTCGGAAATGCAGCCGCCGCAGCCGGGATTCAAACCCGCGCCCTGCGGGTCAGCAGCGGAGTACCTTAGCCACTAGACCACCGTGGCGGGGCGAGTAGGCGATGTCTGCGTGAGTAATGTGCTGCCCGAATGGCCCACCTCATGCACCAACTGTTCTCAAACATGAAGCGCGAAGCCGATACGAGGCAGACGGAACCAGCAAGCGGCTGCCGGTGAGCACGAAGAAAACCCGGATGGTGGTCTTTCGTTGGAAGTATGCATACACCGCCCCGTCCCCGTAAGATAGCGGTCACGTGTTCATTTGTGTCTGAAATGACGACAAAATTCGCACAGGATATGTGTTCTGTGATCGCCAGCTGTGTTTCATCAGATAGCCGTGCTCCTCGAAAAGGCCTAATACGCCGTCTATAAGAAGCTTGTGTGCAGACGTGCACCGCTTCTCTGCGCCCGTTGTAATGAATACGTGCTGCTGCTGTGTTTGTGCACCGTCGCTCAATGAAAATCATTGAGCCACCATGGTTTGTGCATACTTATGTATATTTTATGGACTTGTGGATCAGCAGTGCTAACACGCGTGGGGCCATGAGCCCGGTGTGCCAAGTAATTATTGGATACTCAAAAAGGTGAGATTGGGTAGATTTATAATAAAAGGGCGGTGTGACATTTAGTTCCCTGTAGCCCACCTTAAGTTTACGCTTGCAGCTTCAACCGTTGTTGTTAATCAATGCAAAAAAAGAGCTCTCCTACCGGTCCTACAGGGCCGGTCAAAAAAGTCGTGCCTATATATACCGGGTTGTCAAAGTGTAGTTGAGCAACACGTGCAGTTTGTTCGAGTGGTGTATTATTCTGCATTTGTTGTGTGTGCGTGTTGGTCCTTATGCAAATCTATGTGTCACCAATTCTGCCGTTTAATAAATTAGTCGACTCTAGGCGAATGCATCTGTCAATTTTTATTTTTTTACCACCAGAAATAACTTCCAGAAATCACCTCAAAAACCTTGTGAAGGCAGTAAAAATTTACTCTCTCTATACTCGCTCAAAACCTAACTGGGGTAAATAATTACTACTCTCCCTATACGTTCATAAACTCAGTTAGCACGAGAGTAAATTTTTAGCCCGATAGTAGGTGGTAAAAAATACCCAGTAGAGGTAGTGCGCTAGGGGACAAATGGTTTACCCCGTTTTTGAGGTTTTTTCAGGTCATTTTTGTTTAGTGTGTAGGCCCGTGTGCTCAGATTTGGGTGCACGTTAAAGAACCCCAGGTGGTCGAAATTTCCGGAGCCCTCCACTACGGCGTCTCTCATAATTATATGGTGGTTTTGGGCCGTTAAACCCCACAAATCAATCAAATTATGATTAGGTATTTCTACCAATCGCACATACTGCTCTGGGAGGCCAAAGATACGCAAAATAGCAAAAAGATACCCATATTCGACTCTATCAAATGCTTTGGCCTGATCAAGAGAAATATATACTTCTGAGGTCTGTTTTTCTTTGGCATATGCGAAGAGGTCTCTGATGATTGTAAGAGATGGGAAGACGGAACGTCCTGGTACTGCGCATGACTGCAAAGGGGACACAATCTCTTCCAATAAAGGCCGAAAACGCTGTGATAGCAGCGTGGCTTTCCGGCGTTTGGCGCTTCTCGGACGCAATTGATACGCTGCAGTTATGTCGAGTTTCGATGCTGCCTACAATTGAAGAAAGATCACTGGACGCTTCCGTGGAACTTCCATTGGGGGGTTCATGTAGCGTCCGGGCGGGCTGTTCATCTGTAGTTGCCACGTCTGGCGTAATGGCCGGCTCGACGTGAGTAGCGTCTTCCGACTGTGCGTCTACGAAATCATCGGTCAGGCTCTCTTCATCCCAGTGGTCTGGTGTCTTGACTCGTGTCGTTTCCTTTTGAGGACGCAGTACTTCATTGGTTCTAGATTGCTTGGCCACACTTGAGGAGCTTGAAGAGGATTCTTTAATTGTTGGGAAGTCTTGAACACTCGGCGACGGCTTCTTCTTAGCTGCGTCTGCGTATGATTTGCGCTTGGAACAATCTTTGTTCGGGTGATCACCTCCACACCTGCATTCTTCAGTGCACTCTTCCACAGCGTGTCCGTACACGCTGCACCTATGAAAAAAGGTGCTGCACAGGCCACGGCCATGTGGCCTTCATTGTGGCAACGCGCACAGACGCGACGCATGCCACGGTACTCCAACATAACGCGGTGTCCATGGATTGAAATGAAGATCGGTGCGGGCTTTGCCATCTACATCTTCACAACTCGTGTACCGGTAAATGTAGACTGGCGTCGTTGCAGAGTAACATATGTTATACCACGTAATTTTCCGAAAAGCTGCGAAGCAGAGACGACCGCGTCATCGGGTACGTACGGCGGCAACCTGTACACACTCACGAACACACTTGGTGGGGCCGATGACTTCCACTTGAACCTTTTTCTTGTGAACGACAAAACCTTCATTAACCATGAGCTTGAAATGTGGCTTGTTTCACTGTCCTCGTCGCTACCAAGAACTTCAAAGCGCCGAGGTGTTGCAGGAACAACGCCCCTTCGCTACCGGTCGTCTCTTCAAGACACTCGTTGATCTCATCGACGGAGACCGTGCCTTCAGAAACGGTAAACGTGAAACAATGTTCTTTTGGCGGGACGCATACTGGCCTCGACGCCATCCTCCCAGGAGCCCCAGGAATCGGCGACTTCTCGGCCGAAGCCCCGGGGAACCTGAATGCGGATGAGACGCCGAAGCGACGCCACCAAAACACTGGACGCAAACGTCGGCGAGAGCCACTCACACAAATAAACACGAACGCTGACGGAGAAGGAGCGTTTCTCTAGCACGCCCAAAGAGTTTAATGTGGAAACTTTTTCGGGTCCTATATTGCTCAAATTGCGTATTACAGTTACTAGTTTTCCTTAGTGAGTCTCTAATATGAGGCAAAATTCAATGAAGATTCAGTCATCCATACTCGTTTCTGTGTATTATTTCGTCGGGAACAGCTATCTTTTAATATAGAACAATCGTAGCATTTACACTAGATATCAAGGCCGCTTGTTCTTTAAGTGCACACTATCAAAAAAGAGCCTGTTTCCGCCACCTTGGCAATGGCAAAAGGTGGCTTCACTTTTGCTGGCAAGACATTGCGGGAGCTTCCACTCCAGCAATAATCCTTGAATCCTCCTTGGGCTCGGCTCTAGGCATGCTCTCGTTCGCTATCCTCCATTTGTAGTGCCACCTGGCAGACCAACCGTGAAGCATGAAGCGGCGTTGCAAGATGTGTCCCTTCCAGACAAGCGGAGTCGGCGCTCCTCTCTTACCTTACTCCGTGTGTAAGTTGTAACTGTAGTTGTTTGATGTTCATATTCACATACGTTATACCGTGGTTAGCGTTGCGCTGTTGATTGCTTTCAAATGAACTCTGCACGCGGTCAATGGTTTGGCACCTGAAACAACGCTGTGCATTTTCAGCAAACTTTGTCATCGCTTTGCTGCTTTGCTGTATTTTTGTCGTTTCTTTAGGGTAGCATTCATTCGATCCGCTGAAGCGAACTCCACCTAATACACGGCTTATAATTATCGCAAGTTGTGATGCACGGTTTTCATTAACGTGCGTCTCGTGTGTACTTGTTAGTCAGTAGAGTGCTTCGAGTGTGCGTTTTCGTGTCATGTGCCTGACATCACATCGTGCCTAGAATGCGACACCTCTCACGCTCAGCTACGTTCACACTGCAGGCCCTGTGGACTTGTACAGTCGATATTTTCACAAAATGGGAGGGAGTGCCAATACGATGCGAGAATTGAAAAATTGGCAGATCCCACGTACAGTGTGATACGCGAAGCACAAATGAGAAATGTTGATATGCCACTTTAAAGTCAGCACAACGTTACGAGGTGGAGGTAAACGATGCTGTACATGACTTCCGTGTCATGATTATCATGTTTAGATACGTCGTTTACCTTCATATATTCCCGTCAAGTGATACCAAATTTATTATATGTGAAGCTAGCGAAACGGCCACGAGCACGCTATGATCGAGGTATGTTGTCACGTTCTTACATGACACACGAGTCAGGATTGTCACGTTTGCACCAGTCACACACTTTCCTCGTCCATTCGCGTTCCTTGATATCAAATTTGGCATTGGCCTCGAGGACATACAGCGGCAACATCTACGTGATGACATCAATCATAGGATGCTGGGCTGACTTTGTCTGGTAGAACACCGCATTTCCGGCGCTTATGCTGTGAGCACCGTGCGTGCTTTCCTTTGCTTCGAAGCTGGGTGCTGAAAGAAGTGGTAAGACTTAATAATACGGGCAAGAAAACTCCGAGTAGGTGCCGCCGGTGGCACTCTCGTGTGTAATTTGCTTAGTAAAGTCACGACACTCAGCCATGGCAGCCATGGGGGACGATGCAATTAGTGTTACAAAAGCAAATATTCCGTTTATCAAAACTACGCATCCTATCTGTGACGTCAAAACCATCGCTGTGCTGTCCCTTTTAGTGGAGACCCTTACGGCCAATACATGAAGCTAGCTAGCGACACGGCGGGAACGCATCCTGAAAGGCTCAATATAGTCCGATCCAATGTTGACACGCGTGCACGCTGGGCGCAGCGCCGCTACGCCAGGCTTCAGAAAGTCACAAATTTCAGTCATCGCCAATCGACCAGCTAAAGAAAGCATAGTGGCTCCGTTGAAATATGCCCTCGAGGACGCCGAGAAATTCCCTAGGGGCACTAAGGTAACCTCAAGTTTTAAAGAAAAAAAGAGACACCATTTTTGCAAAAAATTGGTCGTTTCTGTACAATTGAAAGGTAACATTCAAATTTCGCGTTGTGCAAAGTACTTCTGAGCTATATATTTGTTTAGCGATCGCAGTGCCATGCGAGTTCTACTTTGCATGCGCTGCTGCGGTTTGACGGTGGCAGCTGACGCGCATATGCGCATTAGTTTTCATCCGATGGTTGGCGTGGTCCTCGTCGTTTTGTTTTTTTTAGCGCGTTTTTATTCGCTTCTGAAAGTCAGTGCAGTTGCTCTTCTGCTGTATTGGGCCGCGGTAACTATCAAAACGGCGAAAGCGTCGATTTCTTCAAGTTCCACGGTGATGAGAGGCAGGTTATTTTTGCCATTGCGCGCATATTTATTTTGTGCCGGTGATTTCACTCTCAGATCGTGTTATCACTGTCAGCGTTGTGTATTTTTGCACAACGTTCATTTTCGCTGGTCCTGCACGCCTTGAAATGGTTGCACTTTTCTCGCTTCACCTTAATTTCATTGCGAAAAACTCAACCTCCTCGCGTCCTCAGCTTAACCGCACTGTGTCGTTATGCAATGAAAAGTATGGGTGTCAAGCCGTGCGCGGCGAAAGCAGGAGCTGTAATTCGGAGCCGTTGCTCGAACACCTCATGCTGATTTTTGCGACTGTTTTTTTTAAATGATAGTTTCTACTAACAAGACTTTGCCTCTGAAAACGAAGGCGGGTCGTTTGCGAACTGGCGATAATGCTTGTAACACGATATTTTTATTTTGCATTGATATGTGATTGCTGGTTTGCTCTCAATAAATATTTTTCCCTGTACTCACTCATAATGTTGTAGGCCCATGTGCTCAGATTTGGGTGCACATTAAAGAACCCCAGGTGGTCGAAATTTCCGGAGCCCTCCACTACGGCGTCTCTCATAATCATATGGTGGTTTTGGGACGTTAAACCCAACCCCACAAATCAATGTACTCACTCATGTATTGTTTTAGTGGTCCCGGCCCCCATTGAATGCCTTTTGGTTTTATGTAACTTTTGTACGCACAGGTACTGTGTTCCAAAGGCACTTTGGTGTGCTGTTGGACGTATCGACGCGCTCAAATCAAGCATGCGAAAGATAACGATACACCCGTAGCCCTACGTGAGACTCGGTCTCTTTCGTTAACTTCTGTTCAAAAAGGATTGCCATAGAAAAAAAAAAATCAGTCGATGCAACCGCATAGGCGCATACGCCCCTGGTACGGAATAAAAAAGCAACCAATTTTTCCTGCCTAAAAAACGAAAAAAGCAATAACTTTTGTATTCCGCTTCCGTTTATTGAGCGCTATCTCTTGGTTGCCCTCGGCAGTTCCATGTGCCACCACTGCTTATCTTGCGTACCGTTGTCAAAGCTACATTTTCCTTTGTCTAATTTGGTTCTTTATTCCATGGCTACGCATAGCAACGCCGCGCGCGTGCGAGCATATAGGAAGCCAAAGCAACGCATGGTGGCACCGCGACTCCGGACAGGCAGCGCCATCTTTGGTAGAAAAGTATAAACTTGGGATGTAGATGGCGCGTTTTCCCTTCGCTTGTACGTGGCTTTTGTACGTGGCTTTTGTACGAGGCCCTTGTACGTGGCTTTTCTAGACATCACTGGGGCATACGACAACGTTAATCAGGAAATTTTGTGGGATATATTGAAAGGAATGGGCATGGGCGACGACTGTATACAGCTTTTGAGGGAGATATACCGAGAAAATACAGTTTGCATAGAGTGGGAAGGAATGCGTAGCAAAGAGAACGTTGAGGTTAGCAAGGGTCTGAGACAGGGATGTCCTTTGTCCCCGCTGTTATTCATGCTGTACATGGTGAGTATGGAAAAAGCGCTAGAAGGTAGCAACATTGGTTTTAATCTGTCACACAAACAGGGCGGCATGATGATTGAGCAGAAGCTTCCAGGTTTATTTTATGCGGACGATATCGTCTTATTTGCGGACAGTCGAGATGATATACAGCAGCTGGCGAATATATGCGGAAGGGAAGGTGAAGCTCTTGGACTAGGATTCAGTGTAACGAAGTGTGAATTGATGGTATTCAATGATCCCGGTGATCAGACGGTGTCCATACAAGGCCAAGAAATACCGAGGGTAAGTGAATACAAGTACCTTGGAGTATGGGTAAATGAGAGTGATAGATACATGGAGGTACAGGAAAAAGCCTCGGCAGCAAAAGGAAAGAGGAATGCGGCAATAATGAAGCACAGAGCGTTGTGGGGATACAATAGGTATGAGGTGCTTCGAGGTCTGTGGAAGGGTGTAATGGTTCCAGGGCTTACTTTTGGGAACTCAGTGGTGTGCATGAAGGCAGAGGTGCAATCGGGAATGGATGTAAATCAAAGGACTGTGGGACGCCTCGCGTTGGGTGCTCACGGGAAGACGACAAACGAGGCTGTAAAGGGCGATATGGGGTGGGCAGGTTTTGAGGCGAGGGAAGCGCAGAGCAAAATAAGGTTCGAAGAAAGGCTAAGAAATATGAAGGAGAGTAGATGGGCAGAGAAGGTGTTCCGTTATTTGTATAGGAAAAGCGTGGACACACAGTGGAGAAAAAGAACTAGAAGACTCACTAGTAAATATACGGCTGGTATTGTAAGCCATATGTCAACAAAGAGCGTTAAGGGAAAAGTCAGGGAGGCGGAGAGGATTTACTGGATGGCAGCTATGGAGAAAAAACCGGCTTTGAGTAACTACCGAAAGGGCAAAAATGAAATAAGGAGGGAGGCATTTTACGATAATTCAAGGGGAAGCGCTTTACTGTTTGAAGCGAGATCGGGTTGCCTTAGAACGCGTAGTTATAAAGCAAGATTCAGTAAAGAAGAAGAACAATGCACATGCTGCGGGAAAGATAAGGAAACGGCGGAGCATGTTCTGATTGAATGTGGAGATATCCACCCAGGTGTACGTTTGGGCACGAGCCTACAGGAAGCCTTGGGTTTTAGGGACAACAATGAAAAGCTGAACACACCCGCGATTGAAATAAGTAAGAGACGGTTAGAGTATTGGTGGCAGAAAATTAGAGAGAAAGGACAAAAATAAATATTGGAAAAATAAAATATGGACAGTGTGCCGTAAATGGCAGAGAACTTAAGCTGAAAATTTACCTTTTTTTCCATTAAGATAGAATTTATCGAAGTAGAGGCATTAGGCCAACATCAAAAAAGAAAAAAGTTTTTTTATTTTTTTATTTTTTGTCGAGCCTGGTGGCATACTTGTCACCACCCCGTTATAAAGGGGACGCTCATAGCATCCATCCATCCATCCATCCATCGAATGCGCTGCCGCTCGCTTACGTGCTCGTGCAGAGAGCACCTGCTGCGTTTGAGTCACCTCACAATGTACCACCTGCAGGAGCCTTCACAAATATCTCCGAGCTGGACAAGCACTTGCGAGAAGTGAATCGAACAAATGGAGTAAAGCTCGTTAGTCAAATTTATGATGTGGAGTAGACGACAGAATATGAGGACGCCCGAGTCACTGCGAAATGGATTTCTCGGGTTCTCCGTGATAATATTTATTATATGTATTCTATTTTTCTCGCACCCACAGATCCAGTTGAAGTAGAAAGATTAATTAGAAAACTTAAAAACAATGTTGCATCAGGGATTGATGAGATAGGTTCTGTTGAGTTAAAAAATGGTGTCACCATTGATATCTAATGTTTTGGCCTATATTATCAACCTCACCCTCACTAACGGTATATTTCCAGAGCAGCTAAAAGTAGCAAAAGTCACTGCAGTACATAAAGGTGGTGATATCAATACTTTAGCGAACTATCGACCTATATCCGTGCTTCCAACAATATCGAAAATATTTGAAGGGGTTATTTATGATAGATTTGCATTCTTTTTTGATAAGCACCAAATAATAACAAAAAGTCAGTATGGTTTTCAAAAAAATAAATCAACAGAACAAGCTCTACTGTATATCAAAGATAAGATAATCGGAAATATGGAAAACAAAAAATATACTCTTGGGCTCTTCCTCGATCTTCAAAAGACATTTGACTCCATACAATTCAGATCATTGATTCATAAATTATCAAGCTATGGGGTGCGTGGAGTTGCACTACAACTGTTTAAAAGTTACCTAGAAGATCGTTATCAATATGTAAAACTCAATAACACTATTTCTGCAAAGATAAAGTTGAACCAGGAGTCCCCCAGGGGTCTATTCTGGGGCCATTATTGTTCCTTGTCTATATAAATGATATTGTCGATATACCTCATTCTCCTGAACTTATAATGTACGCTGACGACACGAATGTTTTCTTTTCATCAGACAATCTAATATCACTTGAGGTCAGTGTAAATAATTATCTAAGCAATCTTTTAAATTGGTTAAGGCAAAATGGACTGCGCTTGAATGCAAAAAAAAACAACCTATATTATATTCCGACCTATAAACAAACCTATTAGTAACATAGCTGTAAAATTCGAAGGAAATTGCATCGCACATGTTAGGGAACAAAAGTTTCTTGGTGTATGGTTTCAGGAGGAATTAAACTGGAATACACATGTAAGTCATCTAATCACCGCATTAGCGCGAATAGTTGGTTGTTTTTTTAGAACAATGCACTTAATCCCATTAAGGTTAAAAATAAGTATGTACTATGCACTCTTCCATTCTAAAGTAAGTTATGGGATGTTAGTCTGGGGAACGACATCACAAGGGAATTACCATAAGTTAATAACTATACAAAAGAAAATATTGCGCTGCTTTGAAAACTACAAGGGGAATGTACAAGACTTGCGCACTGCTCCACTATTCATTAAACATTCAATACTCAGAATTGATCAATTATATCATTTTAAATTACTTCAGTTAATACAAAAGACTAAGCTATATGAAGAAAGTTGCACCGAAAGACCACACTACAGTATGCGAGAACAAAAGAAGCGAGCCCCTAGAACAAGAACCAAGTATGGAAAACAAAGTATTGCTTACCAGGTACCTCAGGTTTTAAATACCCTTGCGGATCAGTTGAACTTCAGGGCTAGTAGTGCGACTTTCAAGAAACAAAAAAAGAACTTATTCATAACCACCGGTCTACACTATCGAAACTACGTAATGGAGTCTCATGCCTCTGCAAATGCTTAAATTGTTCATAAACTTATATGTCAATTATACGAGTGTATACCGCGGAATTCATTGTATCCGCATGCATATTATGTCTGTTTTTGAGTTGTTTCATTGATATTGTTTAATTGTGAATTATAACGAGAGTGACCTCTAATTCTTAAAATGTGTTATGTAAACATCTTATGCTATTTATGTTTGAATTTTGTGTTTACAATTTCAGGTTGCTTGAAACAAATGTATTGAATATATATATTGTTTAAGCTTTGCACTGTCACGGACTGCGGAGGGACAAGGGCCTTTGTCAGGCTGTTCGCCTTTAGCCCTTTGCCCCTGCAGTGAGCTCTGTATCTGGCTTACTGTAAATAAATATACTACTGCTACTACTAATACCGTCTATGATGTATCCCTCGGGGTAAGTCTCGTTCTGCCGACACGTAGCCACGTACTCTATCGATGTGTTGTGCTTACGTTTATGGAAACCATATATTTGTTCTTTTGATGTGCCATCTAGCAGTACCAGCCGTGTCTTGTCATGTGCAAACGTTTGCGGCGTGCTGAAAAAATAAACACTGAAGATATACGGTCAATTGATTAAAATGTTCGAGAAGATTCAGGGTCATGTCCTGCGTGCCGCGCATGACTCGCTGACGTCGCCGCGAAGCAGCAAGCAAAGTTTAACCATAGCGAGTCAAGCTGAAGCGCTCTCTCTCTTCTTTTTTTTTTTGATCTCGTCTCCTGTTTGCTCTATCTTTCGCGAATGCGGCTGTGTTCACCGGCTGTGACTAGATGGGAAACTGATACATCTTTATACGTGGAGAGCGTCACTTGATGTTTTTTTGTATTGCTGTGGCAGCCCACAACACAATATTTCGGACCTCGCCGACGCTTCCGCGGGGCCGCTTCATCCATCGCAGAAAGGCAGCTTCGCACATCGAGCATCTCATTTTAGCGCACCAAGCAGACGGCATGACACCTAAGTTCTCCGCACATGCCAGTTGACGCATTCCGCGCGTGTCACATGCACTCCCGTTTCAGCGAAGCACACTCGCTTGCCTGCGACCTCTCCCACGTCTCTCTTCAAGTGTCCCGGAGCTCTCCCCTAGGGCCAGGCGCGGCGTTGTCATCGCTTCGCAAACTTGAGCTTCGGTTCCATATGGCAGGCAGATCGGCGACTGGCGTGACGCGACGAAGCGAACGCTGGCACGCACACACGCCGGGTCACGTTGGTGTACATTGGGGCCTTTAGTGTGGCATACAGTCATGTTCTTGCATGAAACGCATTTTATGATTATCATGTTTGCATCAGCAACATATTTCGTCATTCATTGACGTCCCGTAATACCAAATCTGTTTTAAGCGAAGCTAGCGAAATGACCGCGAGCGCACTATGAGCGTGGCGTGTAGTCATGACTTTCATGACATGCATGTAATTACTTTCACGTTGGGATCTGTCACCTACGTTCGCCATAAACTCATGTCATACCACTCAAGTTTTGCAGTGTGTCATGTGGACGAAACCACCGCAAAAGGAGCAAGACCATGAAATGTGAATCATGACATTCATGACATATGTGTCATGATTTTCATGTTATGACTAGTCATTTACGCTCGCAATATGGTCATGACATAGCATATATTTTTGTATCAATATCATTATTGAAACGGCCACAAAAGGTAAAAGTCGTAGGTGGCTGTATAGAGAGAGAGAGAGAGATAGATAGATAGATAGATAGATAGACAGAAAGATAGATAGTTAGATAGATAGATAGATAGATAGATAGATAGATAGACAGATAGATAGATAGATAGAGAGATAGATAGATAGATAGATAGATGGATAGATAGATAGATAGAGAGATAGATAGATACGCTCAAAGTCGCCCACGTTCGCTAAGAAATGCTGCGCATTTAAAAAAGAAAACAAAAAAGAAACGAGACGAGCCGTTCAATTTGCTTGCAGTGCATGGTGAAGACTAAACTAGCTGCTTCGCAGCTAAGTCATCGGGTGAAGCTCCAGTGATGCGAAGATCACTCTAGCCGTATCAGGGTTTCTAGTGCTATGAAAGTTTTATCGTGTTTTTTTTTGCACACCGTGAAAGTTCGTTTACAACAGTACGAGTCTGCTACTGCCAACAAGCACATCGAAACAACAATTATATTTTTTTTTCGTAGAAGACAACGTAGAACATCGATAGCCTGCGTGGTTTCCATTCAAACTGCGTATAGAAAATTATATTTACCGTATCACAGAAGCAAACAGACCTTGACCTATTGTACACAGTAATGTGGCGAACTTTGTACATGTAAATGTGATTTCGCAATAAATTGGGCGTCGTCGCCTGCTCCACAACGCAAACCTAATTAATAAACTTTTGTGCTTCGATTACGTTTGCTTTTCGAAGTGCGTGTCCCGCTGATTTTTTCAAGCGGCGTATTGCGCGGCATACCCTTCACGTGCACGGATGTGAGTGGCAGCATGGCGTATAGAGGGAAAAATGCGCGACGTAGACCACCTGTTTCCATTTTTCTGACAGCGATGACACTGGCTGTCCAGAGTCACAGCGCCACCATACCATGCACTGCTTTGAAAGCCTGTACGCCCGATAATATCCTTGAGCCGGCGTTTTGTTTAGTTAAGCGATATCAGACACAAAACTGTAAACTCGTAGCTCTTCTTTGTATTACGTTCGATTCGTAGCTATTTCAATCACGATTTCTTTCTGGCTGAAAAATTTGATTTTTTTACTAAAAATGTATCGCCCCCATGTGTTTCAAATTCGCTACTCAGTGACGTATTTTATCCATTTTTTTATCTTGAAAGTAATACAAATAATAATATCCGGGATTTTAAGTTTCCATATCCCCACATTATTGGGAGAGAGAGAGTGTAAGCCTTCGAAAGTTTTAACCATCTGGTGTTCGCTAATGCGCACTGACATCGCACAGTAGGCGGGCGTCTACCATTTCGCCGCCATCGTAATGCGACCGCCGCTGCCAGGTCGAACACGTACCTTCGGGTCAGCAACCGAGTGCCGTGGGCGCTGCACAAGGGTGGATCATCTTAAGGGCGAGAGTTAACTGCATATCAGGGCGCGGGATCTTTCTCGGGTTAAAGAGCTGAATTATGAATAATGGTTTTCGGTATAGACTGTCATATCGGGAAGAGTGGGTGCAAACGCAAGAAATTGCTTACGCGATCTAATGCGTCCGAAGTACAACAGCCGTATCTGGTGTGTCTGTAAGTAGGCGAGAGAAGAAAATAATTACTTACGTGGTGTACTTGATGCTGATGCTGATGACCTCTGATGGATGGCGCCACAGAGGTGAATGGGCCAAGAACGGGGTAGGTTGGTTGGTTGTTCCTCAGAGTCCTGGCGCAACCCAACACAGGGGATCGGCCATGAAACAGACGGTGCCTCATTTGTGAGGTGGAGTTGTTTTAGCAGCCCGATTATTTAGATAACGATGTTTAAACAAAAAACCAAATGGTAAACGATAAATGAGAAATAAACTAGAGGTAATACAAAGAACGAACAGGCTAATATGATTTGAAATAAAGTGACTTTACGCCTCAGCTTACCACTCTAATCGTTTTGTTGCCTTTATGAAATCGCATACTGCCTCGCAAATATTCCTGTGGCTAAATCCCTTTTCAGTTGCTCCAAAGAAGAGGATCACCGGAAGGAATAATATTAGACCCAAACTACAGAGAGGTTCTTCTAACAGTCTCTTCCTTTGGTTTGTGTATAACCTGCATGTTAAGAGGAAATGGTGAAGGGATTCACTATCGTTGCAGTGGAGACATAGGGGAGACTGTGCCAGAGCAGACCTGTGCAGTTGCAAGTTAAGGGGGGGGGGGACTCGTCATCTTAGTCTCGTAATTGATATCTCTGCCGTTCTAGAGGAGCACCATCGATTTTTACAAGGGTACGTAAGATGGGAAAAATCCGATGTTGCCAAGCGAGATTTTTCAAATTGATCTGACATGACAAACTTTTCAAAATGTGCCACGGCTACAAATCCTAGCGTCGGCCATATAGAAATTATGGGATAATTATGTGAGGCCACTGCGAGTGCATCTGCATATTCTTGAGGGTTAAACCTTTATGCCCTGGTATTCACACCAAGCGAATGAGTCGTAGATGTCTTGGGGAAAGGCCATAAAATACATTTAAAGCATTGGAGATATTAGGCGCAGTTAATGAACTACACACAGACAAGATGTCTGAAAGAATAATTGCATTTGTTACTGAATGGAGTAATTTTCGTAACGCTAAAAGAATAGCAAGTAATAGCCAGTAATCAGTATAAGTCACTCCCAAGTATTTAATCGATTTCACCGGCAGAATAGTCCTGTATGTAAAGTACGAAAATCTGCACTGGAACACTCATATATAGAAAAACTACGACTGCACTTTTCCGGATGTTTAATGATAGATTATTTTCGTCTAACCTTGTGTCCAGAGCGTTCATATAAAACTGTAGCATCTGATATAATGTATGTATATCTGTAGCTGTAGCGAAAAAATGCGATGTCGTCAGCGTATACATACACCTGTACTTCATGTTGTACAGGAAATGTGCACAATAAAATAATAAATAATAATGGTGAAAGTACCGAATCTCGGGGGAGACCTCTAGTTTGTTTATAATTTGAAGATGACATGCCAGATTGAGAGCAACACAATTCTCTATCTCTCAATAAAAGTAAACCCATGCCACGAAGTAATTTGGTAGCTCGATGTGCGTTAGCGAATTTATTAGTTTATTGTGTTCCACACTGTCATAAGCTTTTGCAATATTTAAAGTGACTAAAGCGGAAACCTGTTTCTTAGAACGAGCTTGTTGTATCCTGCCTTCCAGATCAACATGGGCACACCAAATGGAGCAGCCACGCCTGAATCCAATTTGGCATAGGCTTAAAATTGCATTTTCGTCCAACCAGTTGTCTAGCCTAAAGTGTAGAAGTCTTTCAATTTGTTTTACCAGATTAAACGTGAGTGAAATAGGCCTAATGTTATCCAAAATAAACCCAGCTTCATGTTTCTTTATTAAAAGAATTATTTTCGCGATTCTCCACTGAGGCGGAATCCATGAATGCCTAATGGAGTGCAAGTAAATTGCAAGTAAATCTTGTGGTGATACTTTATCGGTTATTTTTATTACCGATGCAGTTATTCCATCGGGACCTAGAGCAGAATTGGGTAATATTTTCACTACTTGTGCTATTTTCAACGCTGTAACCTTTTCAAAGTCATCGCTGTTAACAGGGCACGGCGAGTGGTCAAAGTTAGCAGCCGTGAAGTGGCTTTTCAGCCCTTGTGCAATATTTTCCAGAAAAGTAGGCAACTCACGTGGCATTGAAACAATCGATTCGAGGTTTGTTGATGATGCGATTACTTTTTGGGCTTTAAGGAAGATGAAAAAGGATTTTCTGTGGCCAGGCTTCGAAAGGAACTCGGAGCGTTGGCTATTATAGTTATCCTTCGCAGCGGCAACTGTTCGCTTAAAAATTGCAGCCGCGTATTTGTAATTGCTCCAGTTTCTAGGGCACTGATTATGGAGCAGATTTCACCACGCTGCTTATCTTAGCCTGTAATGACGTGAACAATCAGAGTTACACCAATGATTAAAAGGTTGCCCTGCCGTGGTGGTCTAGTGGCCAAGGTACTCGGCTGCTGACCCGCAGGTCGCGGGATTGAATCCCGGCTGCGGCGGCTGCATTTCTGATGGAGGCGGAAATGTTGTAGGCCCGTGTGCTCAGATTAAGGTGCACGTTAAAGAACCCCAGGTGGTCAAAATTTCCGGAGCCCTCCACTACGGCGTTTGTCATAATCATATGGTGGTTTTGAGACGTTAAACCCCACATATCAATCAATCAATCAATCAATAATTCAAAGGGCGTTGTTTAGAGACCCGAACTGTGAATTTAGCTTTATTTAAATATTGTTTTATAACATCCTTAAAGTTGATAACATTTCGCTCTTTATTTACCTTGGTTCGTTTTGACAAAGCCACACGTAGTGTTTGTTCAAATGTATTAAAATTGATGTGAGAAGTGGGCTGCCTGATTATTGAAGTCACGGAACATACAAGCTCAAACAATATAGCAAAATGATCGCTATTTGTACCCGAGTTTAAAGTAGACCATGTAGAAATACAGAGGCTAGGACTACAGAAAGTCTGATCAATCGCAGAATGAGACGAATTACATACAAACGTGGTGGTTCACTGGTTAATGCATGTTAAATTATTTTAGCAACATTATCCCCCAAGCGCTGTCCACTCATATCTGTTCTGAATCCTCATTAAGTGTGATGAGAATTGAAGTCACCTACCATTAACATGTCTTTTCTGCGAAACGAAATAACGGTATCTAAAACACTACAATTTTGAACACCTGACAGAAAATAAGCGTTTACAAACGATAAGGGAAGGTGCCCCGGAAGAGCAATATCTAGTGTTAAAATTTCACTTCTAAATTCATTATTTGACCAGTACTTTTCACCCGATGTGCAATTTCTGAAAAATAAACACTGCTAAACCACCTCCTCGAGAAAGGCGGTCTAAGCGAAATGTTCGGTAGTTTTTACCATGAAAGTTTTTTTTACAGTTAAGTTTCATGCAACATTATAAAATCGGGGAATGCTGAATACAAAGGCAAAATAAATCAGTAGTTGCGGAAAAATTTGGCCGGCGATTCCACTGCTAGATTCTTAATCCACCTATTGTGAGGATATGTCGGCAGCATTCACTGCCTTTTGCATTAAGCTATCTTTCAAAAAATCCTCTTTTGATGCTATTTCTTTCTGATATATTTTACTTTTCTCTTTAGGTATCACTGGAGATCCATTTTTTCGTGGCGTTGCCAGCCGTTTCATTTTTTTTGTGTCAAATTCTATTTGTGAGTCCTGCGAACCTGAATCAGAGCTCCAATCAAGATGTTCGATGGGGATTATTTTACGGCCGCAATTCGATGGACCAGCTCTTGGTGAGTATAACACTTCAACAGGTGTTGTTATCGGGTGGCTGGGTTTATAAGGCCCTGTTTCAACATATCCTGCATTCACCTCTTTAGCTGAAGAAAGCATAGAGGCTGCATGCGGATGATTAACATTCATGAGGACTTGAGCGATTTGTGCATTTACTATTTGAGCAAATGACTCCATCAGCGTCACAAAAAGGTTCTCCAATAGCTTTGTCAATGTTTTCTCAACGATCGAGGCTATCACGTCTGAGAGTGACGAGTCAATGACGTGGTTGTTACGAATCGCAGCAGCTGCGTACCAACGGGAGCACTCTGCGATGGCGATTCGAGCTTCGCGTCTTGAACAACATGTTTGCTCAATTATTTTCATAATTTGAATCTCCTGAGCTCTCGCAGGGCATGTGCCTTCATCAGATGGGTGAGGGCCACAGCAGAGACAGCAAGACCTTTCCCGAGTTGTGCATTTTTTAGTCTTGTCCTGCACACATTTGACACCGCTCTACTGATCGGCAACCCTTTATGCTATGCCCAAAACGCCAGCATCTATGCACTGCAGTGGACAAGCAAATAGCACTTCCACACGATATATAAGTGGCCACGCTTTGATCTTTGTTGGTCTAGTAGTTCCAGCAAAGGTAACTATCACCGACTTGGTCGGGATCTTTTTTTTTTGTCAGCGCTACGTGAACAGCGAAAAACTGCCACCGCGCCTGCCGCAGAAAGCATCTCTAGAATTTCGGGCGGAGACAGGCTCAAGTCTACCCCACGAACCAAACCTTTCACACAGGCTAAGTGAGGAGGAACAAAAGGGCTCACCAGGAGAGAGGCGAACGATGTGCATTCGTGAAAAGTGGTGGCCTTCTCAACTTCTTCTCACTTCGAGGACATTACCCGCTATGTAAAAATGTCTCCTAAAACTGATGATGAATACCGTGGCAGGTGGTAACCTTGTTGCGTTGTGCCGTTCAGTTTAGTTTTGTTTTTGAATTTGTTTGCGAGGTGGCACCTCGCATGGCAGCGATGCATTGTTCCTAAACAATGCATCGCTGCCATGCTAAATGCTAAATCTGGAACGCCTTGCGTTCCAGATTTAGCATCAACAAATATTAAATTAACTTTTACAATTCTTAAAAACAAACACGCTTTTTTTCTCTCGAAAGTATTTATTATTTCTTATCTAAATTACAGTACAGTATTGGGTGAGAAACTATTACCGCTTCGCATTCTCTGACGCTAAGTGCGTCTGTGCCAATGATCTGCCCCCCAAATGCACCTCTGGTTTTGTTTTGAAGTCAAGTCAGTGGAGCGTTGATGGTGCATCTACTAAGCTTAGTCGTCGCTTTGCAGTCGATTTTAAACGTGTTTAGGCGAGACGTGCTTGCGAAAAACATGAACTCGAGGCAATATCCTGTACTGGCATGAGATGCTACATCTAGGCACAGCGGCGAGTAAACGACGCTTTGTTTAAACTGTCAAATACGACTCGTAAAGCTCCAACGTCACTGCAAATCAGGAGATCTAGCGGTGGTCAGCCTTTTCGAACAACAAAGGCACTGCTTCAGTCTTTTTGACAACATTCCACTACCCACGTTGCGCGAAGAACGAAACTGAAACTGTAAAAAAAGTGCAGATAGCTCGCTAGCTAACTCTATCCAATCCTAAGCTTATATTTCCCATAATTTCCATGGAGGTACCAGAGCGAGGGCGCACTCATCGAGGCAGCCTAGAGGTACTTAGTGCTTAATGAAACAAGTTTTCAAGGTAGCGACACCTTTCCCTTTCCTCCTCGCCTATGTTCCTGGAGCGAACCCTAGAAGGTTCAAAACTTTCATAGAAAAGCGAACGTATGGGTTCAGTTGCTACGGTGAATAGATGTAAATGAAACAAAACAGAACGAAATGAGTCGTAGAACAAGCGGTTACCCTTTATGAACACAAACGGTACACCTCAAGAGCAAGCGGGTTGTGCGGAACTTAACTGGCAACGTTGTGCAGTTATATATTTTACACCACTAGCCATGACGTCTGACGTCGTACATTGCAGTTCGTTCATTTATAACTGGCCCAGTTTATTTGTTTCTTTTGTGCTGTGACGCAGTAACGCACTTCTTTCTGGATCTGGTCAGTGACCAACGGGCGCCTGACGTTGTGACGAGTGATTACAGCCAGCTTGTGCACATGCAAGGAAAAACCACAGCGAGACTGGTACGAACGATAGACTACCAGCACTGCGATGACGTTTTTATTTATTTTTTAACGTGCCCTTTTGGACAATTTTGATGCCAGGAGATTTTGGTGCGGTGCGGAGAACTTCCTGAAAAGTGGGAGTCCCACTGGTGGGATGTCCCGAAGCAGCGCGTTTCGGCTCCTTTATGCCACGTACTAGTCAAGCGTAAATTATTTTTGAAAGTGCGTTAATTACACCCTCCAGCTGCACTGTCTACGTGCATACGCACAGCTATTTGTAACAACTGGCATGCACTAGACGCGCATTAGACGCGCGCATGGCGTTTCAATAAAAACCAACAAATAAACTTGCTTCGCAGATCCACGTCGACGTGTGTCGACGGAAATTCACGAATACATTCGCACGAAGTGTTTCATAGAAACACTTGACGGTGTGCTTCATCTCGAATAGTACGAGGAGAGTGAAACGAGCAAAACCATTTTCTGTTGTTTCACGGCAACCCAGCATTGTTGAAAAATGCGGATGTATTGAATGAACACCGCGAAACTATCTGGCACCCACTAAATCGTTTCTCCTCTTATGTTTATGTTCTGGCTAAGATTTCGTGTTTGGTCAAGTCGAGAGTCCGGCTGGAGTCATTGCGCATGCATACTCGTTTTGAATCTTTTGAACATTAATAGATAACACCACCAGTCATTTTCAAGATCAAGTGTAAAAAATGCACCATTTACTGACATGGATGGGAGAGAAACGAACGGGTAAGCAAGAAAGTGAGGAGGACGGCACGAGAACATTGATTGATGCTACCGCGAAAACTTGTTTCATCTAGCGGCCATAAGAGGTATACACGATAGCAGCGCCAGACTCATCTCTAGATGGAGAAAAGACTTTATTCACAGGATCCTGCGCACGGTAGGTGCTGGCCTCGCAGGGCGTGGTCTACCCTTCTAATGCTATAGTCTATACAGTCCTAGAAACACTGGGCCAAGAACTCGAGGGTTGAACATGACCCTCTCCAGGTATTTTTGTATGAAACTCGGGTCCAAGCCGTCAGCCATTTCTGTGTCGACACCGACAGACGGCGCTAGAGTGCTGTCACAGAACACCTACCACTCTGGAAAACGGAAAATGTACCTTTGGGCTGTTGTATCAAACTAACATGCAAATAGGTGGTGGCGGCGTACTGAACTGCAATACCGCGAGCGGAGACGGCGCTGGTAGTACTATCCACATCAATATCATTGTATTCATCAATTTACTTGTCCCTAATCTTTTCGCAATCTATTCAGACCTCCACTTTGCCGCTTGACTGGAAAGTGGGGAAGGTGGTCCCTCTGCAGAAGTCTGGTAACACACAGTCTCCTCTCAATTACAGACCAATTTCCCTAACCAGTGTTCCTTGTAAAATGTTAGAACGTATAATTTACTCCAACCTTGCCTCATTCCTAGAATCAAACTCTTTTTTTACTCCCTACCAGCACGGATTCCGAAAAAGTTACTCATGTGAAACCCAACTTCTTTATTTTACTAATGACATAGCATCGGCTTTAGATCGCGGCTCACTTGTGCATTGCATTTTTCTTGACTTTCAAAAAGCTTTCGATAAAGTACCTCACCAATTACTCCTCCTAAAAATTAGTGCCTTAAACATTGACCCGAACATTCTTAAATGGATTGATTGCTTTCTGACTAATCGCACTCAGTTTGTAACAACTAATGACTATAACTCACCTCTTTCTAAAGTAACATCCGGCGTACCCCAAGGTTCCGTATTAGGCCCTTTACTTTTCCTTATATATATTAATGATTGCCCCGACAGCATTAACTCGACTATAAGGCTATTTGCAGACGATTGTGTAATTTACCGCGAAATAAACAATGAATCAGATAACCAATTTCTACAGTCAGACCTTGGCACTGTCTCAACCTGGTGCAATAAATGGCTTATGACTCTCAACTCTAACACATCTAAATGCATGTCAATAACCCGGCGATCAATTTCTCCCCCCTGTACCTACAGAATTAACGCAGTTCCCCTCCAGCATGTCTCTTCATATAAGTACCTCAGCGTTTACATTACCAACAATCTATCTTGGCACACGCATGTTACCTACATCTGTAATAACGCTAACCGAACGCTAGGATACTTACGCCGCAACTTTTCTCGCGCTCCGCTGTCCTTCAAAATTCTACTATACCGATCACTAATTCGCCCAAAGCTTGAGTACGCGTCCGCTATATGGGATCCCGTGCAGCGAAATTTGATCAACGCGTTAGAATCTGTTCAGAACCGCTCAGCTCGGTTCATTTGTTATAATTATTCCCGTACTGCTAGCATATCAGAAATGAAATCTAACCTTGACCTGCCCAATTTAACTGTCCGGAGGAAACTGGTGCGACTGCATTTTTTTCATAAGATATTTTTTCACAATCCATCAATGAAGCGAGACCTCATTTCACAACCGTCATACCACTCATCGCGCATTGATCACCAGCATAAGGTTGCCATTCCGTTTTGCCGCACCAAATTCTTTTCAGCAGCCTTCTTACCGAAAACAGCCGCCGATTGGAACCACCTTCCGTCTTCCGTTGTAACAATAACAGACCCTTTGTTATTCAAGACAGCAATGTCTCAGCAATGTTTGTAACTATACGCAGTTTCCATTATCTATCTTTGTCTTGTATGTGCTTGAATTCTTACTTATACATTTTTAGTTGACTTATGTTGCCTTCGTGATTTGCGCATCTGACACTTGTTTCTTTTTTTGTCTTTTTTTTCTTGTGTGTTATAAAATGTTGTACCCACCCCCTCTGTAATGCCCTACGGGCCCTGAGGGTATTCTAATGAATAAATAAATAAATAAACAGATGCACTTTTTTTACAGTGTCCAGTATATTTCTAGACACTGTACTTTTTCACTGCAGGTATGGTGGCTAGACGCGCGCGTGGTGCGAAAAACGAACCGCTGTTTCATGACACGTAGCAGTGGCGCTGCGGCTCGCAGTGAGATTCCTGTTCGCCGCTTTCGCCGCGGCTTTTGGTCTACTGCGGACACGGCGCTAATTTATTATTGGCTGCTCGTTTTTGTAAGAGCACGTTAATACACCTAAACTTTTGAACCACGCTGTTGCGGTGCAAGTATCATATACTTATTTTTGGTGGATCTCTGTAATGTTATAACACATTATTTCACTGCCCTCCTTTTTGACTAGGCGGGATTGCTTTTTGAAACCGGTAGCCTGTCGTCCTAGTGTGCTATGTGTGATTGAAGTGCATAGCACCTGATTTCACTAAAATATAGCAGTGCTCACATGTAAAAATATACTGCCTCTGCTTCTGGTAGCACGACGACACTTTTGTTTGCTCCATGCCAACTGCAATGATAAATATTTATTTTGCCCTCAAGACAAATATACAAGAACATGCACGAAGTAAAAAAAAAGCACAAAAACGTGCTACACACACAAAAATAAAACTATACAAAGAGAGCATATTGAGATATGTCGCAAGCAGAACTTACAATAAAATTAAAATATCAGACCAGTTTTAATGCAAATCGCAGTAACTTTACCCTAAATAGGGTACTAGTGGCAGAATGGAAATGCAGATAGTTTGAAGTAGTTTGCAAAAAAAGAAAGAGCAGTTACTCATTAGATTTATTTGTACTCATTAGTCTCAAAAATCGGAGCACTGGTCAGCACTTAAGGATGTCGTATGTACATATAAGAAAGCTTTAAAGCAAGCAAAACATAAGTATATGAATGTTACATTACCTGAAATTCTTTCCGCAAACCCTAAAAAATTCTGGAGTCTGATTAAGGATACAGATGATTTGACAATTTCTCTTATTGATTTGCAGTCAAACCGAATTAGCAACGCTGATTGCGCCGCCGCTCTGAATGACACGTTTGCAAAAGCATTTTCCAGTTGTACTAACTCGTCACTCCCTGCCTGTCAGACTCGTTATGATTTCCCCATGGACCCTGTTCATTTTGATTTTGATGGCATTGCACGCACTATTGAGAGCCTAAAATTATCTTCTAGTTGTGGTCCCGATGGCATTAATACAAAAGTGCTCAAAGACACCTTGGTTTATTCTGCTATAATATTGTCCAAAATATTTAATCAGTCTCTTCAGTCAAGGGAGATTCCAGGTGACTGGAAAATAGGTAAAGTGATTCCACTCCATAAATCTGGTGACAAACATTCTGCTTCGAACTATCGCCCCATTTCGTTAACGAGTATTTCATGTAAAATATTTGAACACGTCATCGCTTCCCACTTGGCAAAATTTCTTGAATCATTCTCATTTTTTTCACCTGAGCAACATGGCTTTAGAAAATTATTTTCGTGTGAAACGCAGTTGGTAGCCTTCACAAACGACCTTCATTCTGTACTTGATAATGGTTCCGCGGCTGATTGCATATTCATAGACTTTTGTAAGGCATTCGATAAAGTTCCCCAAACCTGCTTCTTCACAAACTAAGCCAACTGAATATCGACCCTAACGTTCTTAAGTGGATTAAATGTTGTCTAACAGATCGCTCTCAATTTTTTCATGTTAATGGTGTCAACTCTTCAACTCTACCTGTCACTTCAGGCGTCCCACAAGGCTCAGTTTTAGGTCAACTGCTTTTTCTTATATATATTAATGATCTGCCTAGCAATCTGACTTCTTCTGTGAAACTTTTTGCCGATGACTGTGTTATTTACCGCGAAATAAAAAATGCTACTGACGTTTCTTTGCTTCAACAGGACCTTGACGCTCGACTTGGCATATGACACTTAATATTAATAAATGTAAAGTAATGTGGTTCTCACGCCAACGTAAATTAAACCCTTCCTCTTACAATATAAGCAGCTCCCCATTGCTGCCAGTGTCGTCCTATAAATACCTCGGGGTTATTTTAACAGCGGACCTGAGTTGGAATATGCATGTCTCCTCTGTTATCTTAAATGCTAACCGGACGCTTGGTTTTATTCGGCGACATTTTTCTCTAGCCCCCGCTTCTATTAAACTGTTATTGTACAAGTCACTTGTTCGATCTAAACTCGAATACGCGTCTTCAGTATGGGATCCATGCAATAATTCACTAATAAATGCACTTGAAGCAACCCAAAACAGAGCATCGCGTTTCATCCTTCACGATTACGGCCGTTTATCAAGCGTAACGCGAATGAAAGCAACTCTATCTCTTGAACCACTCGCACTGCGCAGAAAGATATCGCGCATGTGCCTTTTCTTTAAAATCTATAAACTGAACGCCACCCTTAAAAGTGCTCTTATCTTACCCCCTGCTCATGTTTCATTGCGCATAGATCATTCTTGCAAAGTTGGTATCCCGAAATGTCGCACTGTATCATATTCAAATTCGTTTATTCCTAAAACTACATCAGAGTGGAATCACCTGCCACCATCCCTAGTGCTTACTAACAATATTGACCAGTTTAGGAAAAAAGTGTCTGATTACTTCACTTCTGTGTAGCTTGAACTTTTTTTTCACAGTGTTTATTTACCTTATATTGTGTCATATGCATGCAGTTGTCAATGTTAGTTTTATCTTTTCATGCTAGAGGCAATACCTGTGTAGATTTGTGTAAACTTTTTGTATACTTCTACGCACCTCTGGATACTTGTTTGTTCAGTGCTTTTGTATATTTGCTCATATGTGTGCAATGTTTGTACAATTCGAACACCTTTCAACATCCTGATCCTGTACCACTCCCCTCAACAATGCCCTCTGGGCCATGAGGGTACCTGAAATAAATAAATAAATAAATAAATAAATAAATAAATAAATAAATAAATAAATTGGACGCTGGAACGATACATGTGGCGGTTGATGTCGATACCCGGACCAGCCGTTTTACAGAGTATCACTACTGTTATTTTCGTTGGCGTCTTTGAAGCACCCGAGACCTTGTAGAAAGGGAAGGATTTACATAACTCTCAAGAAAACACAAGCCACACAGGTTAAAAGCGCCACACAGGCGAAAACTGCGCGAGAGTCCCTCTGAACGTCGTCCTCTTCCTTCACTAGTTGCCTGAAGGCCACGTGCATTTCTAACATTCGGCCATCCTGTAACAATTAATGTCCTCCTTAAGTTGCTCTCTGCCAAGTTAATTAGATATTTTTGTGCATGCAATTGTTCGACCATCTTCCTTTTACTGCCTACATCATGACTCGATAGGGACAAGAGGAAAAAATACAAAAAACAATGCCCAACACTGACTACCTAAATTCACAACAGCACTAAAAAGGTGACCAGTTTGTGACATCAAACATGGAATAAAAGTCATATCTCTTGCCATCTTGACTGGCTTGACTATGCAGAAAGCCAAAAAGTAATAAAAAAATGAGAACACAAAAACTTCGGTCATCAAAAGAACTTAGCTCAGTGAAGTTCTTTAAACACGCCGGGAGGAAAAAAATTAAAAAAAATAAAACGATAGGTAGTTTTGAAGCCTGGCTGATTCTACGCGTTTGCGATGAAAATGTTGTCGCTCTAGACAATCTTGGTCTTGTTGGGATTCTTCGGATGCGTCATTGACATGATGTGATCATTAATACGAAGGACACCACTTTTTTCAGTAGTGAGGCGTTGGCAGCTCCTGAATATTGACCTTTCCGTTCAGGACGTAGCTCAGTCACGTAGTGTGTGCCCGGAGGCAAAGCATGCGTGTCTACAAGTGGTTTATCATGTTTCGACTGAGTTGTAGCATAACTGGCGTTTGCAGGTCCCTTGCTCAAAAATACCATTTCGCCCACTTCGCAAAGCTTTAAGGGTAGCGCTGGTGAATGCAGGCATCTTTTGTGTACTCTGGATTCTCTAATAAACGTTGACGTACATGTGACCTTAATTCCGGAGTTGGTTGTGAAGGGATTTCCGTATCACTATATACGCTGCTGAAGTTGTGATCCACAAATATTTGACTTGTAGCCATGAAGCCTCATGAAACCTTGCTGGTGCTCTTGCTTGGGGCGTTGTTGTTACACTCATCTGCTTTCAATTTGACATTTCGACCAAGCTGCCCAGTGTTATCAACCATCGCTGTGATTTCTAATTTTTTCTTCGGAAGCATTATACGTCCACAGTGTCGGCGAAAGTTGGTCACAGAGCAATCGCAGGGCGTACTAATGTAATTCACAGAATTCTTTTGTACCTCACGTTCTCGCGCTGCCATGTGTAGTTCAAGCTGCTGCTTCGATAACACCAAATGAAAAAACTGACAATTGTTTAGGTGGTAGAAGCGGAATGTGCTCCCACATTTGCATACGTGGCATTGGGCAGTTTGGTGAGCATTCGGCTCACCATCATGTCACTTCTTTGGGCATTGTCGGGAGCCACCGGGACATGCACGTTTTCTGCGGAAACGCCATTTATGCTCAACTTAGCCTTACTATGTCCGAGGCTTTTTGTCAGAGAAGAAGCTGGCTGCCCAAAACATATCATTCCGTTGGTTGCTGAACCATCTCGACGCCGCATCGTGCCGCCGCTGACTTACGCAATAAGCAATCGGAACTCCCTGTGTCAATGAGGCCTACTAAAGTGAAGTGTTCGTTGAACGTCACTTCGTTGTGCAACACATAACCGGCTCCGGTGCGACGAATTTTTTTCGTCAGCATTTGTATCAATATGCAGCAAAGCCTAGCAGTTGCATTGAGTGTGATCAGTTGTTTGGCAACGCTGACACTTTAACGAGCGCTTAGGCTTAGGACAATCGCGTGCGACATGGTCGTAGAAAATATGGTTATAGCATTTTCGCTCACCAAGACGGTTGACGGACGGCAATTCCAGGCATCGATCTTCTCCCTTGATTGAGTCAATGATCCCTTTGCTTGGCATTGGCTGTGTTGTGTCGGGGTTCGCTGCGGCCGCGACGCCGACGAAGAGGAGGAATGAAGGTCACAGTAGACCAACACTGCCGGCGGCAGCCAACCAAAACATCAGCGCGCCACACCAAGAAAAAAAACTTGCCCGTCTCCTACGAGGCTTCGTCACCAACTCCCCTAAGTACACATATATACATACAGTACTAACACAGCCACACGAGGTGCCACATGATATTGAAACCAAAACTAAACGAACAGCACGACAACCCTCCCTCCCCTTCGTAGAAAAAAAGACACTCGTAAGAAAATAAAATTAAAACAGTATAGACAGTACACTACAATGAGAAGGAAGTAAGAAGCAAGGAACACTGACAGATGTACACGTAGCACAATACAGAATGAAATATATTGTACAGTATGCACACCAATACGCAGAAAAGCACATTGCCAAATTCATTACACCACATCAAATCATCCCCTCCCCAGAAAGAGGTTGTCCACGCAGTCACTGGCAGGCTTTAGAGTACGGAGTCGACACCGGTACCGGTGCCATTACCATAAAAGGCGTCTCTGGTGCAGCCGCAGACAACAGTTAGGTGGAACGAGCAAATCAGCTCAAGAACGTTTGGTAAAGGGCAACTTCAGCACAGCGGAGGCTGGAACACCCATGTAGTGAGCAGGCTGTGGTGGGGGATGAATGGGCGCCAATGCAGGGATCGTGCGGGGAAAAGGAACGGACATGGTCGGCGCAACGTCGCCTGGTGGAAGCATCTTTGAAGCCCGCAGAACAGGATCGGCCACAGGAGGCTCGGCTGGCACGCTCGGCGGATGCATCTCCGGCGGGCGTAGAGCAGCAACAGTCTCCAGGAAATTATCACTTGTTGTCGGAAGCACAGCCGACACTTGTGTAGAAACAGCCAGAAGAGATTGAATCAGCTCGACTGAAGTATGGTCAGGAGCAGCAGGCACAATGGGAACATTCACTCAAGCAACAGCATTCCCAGTTGAAGACAGAGCAAGCGAATGCTCCACTGCATATAACACTGCAGGAGCAGGCACATCAGAAGCACGGGAACGTTCAGCAGAAACTTGGTCACGGAGCAAAAGAAGATGTCGAAGCTCAGAAGGAACTGGACGCACATCAATATCCTTAAATCCGAAAAAGTAATCGCACCACCAACAAACTTCGAATCGATAGTCTCAACGCAATGTGAGTTACCTACTTTTCTGGAAAATATTGCTCAAGTGCTGAAAAGCCGCTTCACAGCTGCTTGCTTTTAAGACTCCCCGTATCCTCTTAACATTGATGACTTTGAATAGATTACAGTGTGTGGAATACCACAAGTAGTCAAAATAATGCCCAATTTTGCTTCAGGTCCTGATGGAATAACTGCATCGTTAATAAACATAATCCATAAAGTATCACCTCAAGATTTACTTGCAATAATTACACTTCATTAGACATTCCTGGATTCCGCCTGAGTGGAGAATAGCGAAAATAATTCTTCTATCAAAGAAACAAGAAGCTGAGTTTACGTTGGATAACATTAGGTCTATTCACTCACATTTAATCTGGTAAAACTAATCGAAAAAAATTACACAGTAAGATAAACAACTGGTTGGACAAAAACGCAATTTGAAGCCCATGCCAACTTGTATTCAGGCGTGGCTGCCCCATTTGGTGTGCCCACGTTGATTTGGAAAGGAGGAGTCCACTAGCTCATCCTCAGAAACAGGTTTCCGCCATAGTAACTTTAGATATCGCAAAAGCTTATGACAGTGTGGAACACATTATACTAATAAATTGGCTAACGCACGTTGGTTTACCAATTGCTTTCGTGGAACGAGTTCACTCCTTTCAAAATCATAAAGAATTATATTGTTCTCACTCTGGCGTGTCATCTTCAAAGTATGAATAAACTAGAGGTCTACACCAAGGTTCGGTATACTGTCACTATTATTATTTGTCATTTTATTGTGCGTGATTCCAGTACTTCATAATGTACAGGTCTATGTATACGCTGACATCACATTTTTTGCTACAGCTACAGATATACACACACTATATCAGATGCTGCAGTTTTATATGAATGCTCTGGACATACGGTTGGATGACATTAGTCTATCATTAAACATAAGAAAAATTGCAACCGTAGTTTTCCCTATAAGTGTTCCAGTGCAGATTTCTGTACTTTACAGACAGGATTTTATCCCGCAGGTGGAATCGATTAAATGCTTAGGAGTGACATATTAAAAACCTAAATTGGAATCCGCATATAGAAAATATGGCAGCTATAGGAGCACGGGCACTTGGAATGCCTCGTAGACTCAGCAACAAACGTTCTGGGTTAAGTCGCGATGTGCTAGTTATGATATATTGTGTGTATATTCGCCCAATACTGGAGTTTCTTGTGTCTTGTTTTCTGGAGCACCCGCCTACAAAATTAGACCACTGGTACTACTAGAACGCGAAGCGTTACATATATGTTTTGGGCTCCCTAAATTTGTCGCAATTAATATTTTATATAAGGAAGCGCGCCTGCCTTTTCTTCCTGCTAGGTTTCAAATACTAGCTGTTCGTACCATCCTAAAACTACATGCATCCCCGCAGAGGAGCTTGCAATATGTTTTCATTCATGAGCTGACGACAGTGTTATAGATTTAAAGCGTCTACAAGTCATCGTCGTACAGAAGCTCTTGGAAAGATTACAAGTTAACCTTCGCGAAGTACGGGTACTAAAACACCTATTCAAACAATTAAAATTGAATTTGACAATATATTTCCTAATAATTGAAAAATGTTCCCAGTAGATACCTAAATGCCCCTTTGAAAGACCACTTTGCAAGATTAGACATAATAATTGTAATTGCATCTTTTCTTCTTCATTCAAAGGTTAATCTGCATTGCCCAAAGGCGTCATAGCATTGGGGTTACAGAAACGACATAAACAATTATTCATTCTTAGAGCACACTTGCATGGCAGACAATCCATTCCACTTTGTAACGATTCGAATAAAACTGAATTCGCGAACAGGTTCGTCCTGGTGCGTAATTCTCTTATTTTAAAACCATGGTGAGTTTTAGATGAACGGTAATGAGGTTTCTTAAAGTATTTTTCTTGATTAATTCCTGTTTTATCATTATATATTTCAAAAGAACAACTTCAGTCGCAGCTTTTGCTGACGCGAGGATAGCAGTTCCCACCCTAGCTTATTTTTCATCTGAGTGCAGCTCTCCCCTCTCTTTTACCGTCCCAAGGCGAACCTGGCCGCCCGGTTTTGAATTTTTTCAATTTTATCAATCAATGTGGCTTGCGAAGGATCCCACACGGCACAAGCGTATTCCAATATAGGTTGTATACGTGTTAAATAGGCTGTATTTTTTATTTCAGTTTCGAAGTTTTTAAATTGCGTTAGGTAAGTTTTAGCGCCTTTCCACCTTTACAAACCACATCATCTACATGCGCCTTCCACGAGCAGTTGGACGACAAGACTACCCCTAGGTATATATATCCCTAGGTATATATCCCTAGGTATATATATACCCCTAGGTATATATATTGTTACGAATAAATATAGCACCTGGTACTATATAAACTATTTAGGACGAACTTGTGCCCGTGAATTCAAAGCTAAAAATGGCCAGCCAAAAATGTCTCTTGCTCGCTGACTCCAACTTCGTCGGTCTCTTCCTCTGCCCCTCGAGTCTCGTGCCGGTCCGGTGGCGTAGCATCGTGGCGCGTGCACGACGGCGTTCCATGGTGTGGCTTTCTTGCTACTTGCTTGGCGGCCTTTATGAACGCGAATTGTGGCACGCGTCTTCTGCGATGGTCGAGCTGTGGCATTAGTCCCCCTCTTAACACGCATCGCCCCGATGCGTAGAGCCGGCTGACAGTTTCTAAACAATAGGACTTGTCCTTGTGTTAGACAACGTGAGTCAGTTCACGTGTTCAGTTCCTGTCGTAGTACGGTTTCATACGTACTTTATGTACAACTTCCGTGAGATTCCTGCGTCGTGTTGTGCATACCCTACCTTCAGGGATCACTTCGTATTTTAATGGGCCTAGCTGACGAAGAACCCTGTAAGGGCCAAAATAGCGCCGCATAAGCTTTTCTGATAGGCCACGTGCACGTACAGGCGTCCAGACCCACGCTTGGTCTCCAGGGGAGTACTGAACGTCCCTTCGTCTTAGATTGTAATGGTGCGCGTCGACGTCCTGCTGTTGAATGATGCGGTTCCGTGCTAGTTGTCGCGCCTCTTCTGCCCTTTCTACATATTCGCTTATGTCAGGGTCCTCTTCATTCGTGCTGTTGACAGGCAACATCGCGTCTAATGTCGTTATTACTGTCCGACCATAAACAAGTTGACATGGCGTGAAGTGGGTTGTTTCTTGTACTGCGGTATTGTATGCAAATGTAGCATACGGTAATATGGTGTCCCAAGTCCGATGCTCGACGTCCACATACATCGCGATCATGGCAGCCAGCGTCCTGTTCAGCCTTTCATTTAACTCGTTAGTTTGTGGATGGTATGCGGTAGTTCTGTGGTCGGTGTGCGTTAGTTTCATGACAGACTGTACTAGCTTGGCAGTGAACGCAGTTCCTCTGTCAGTTATAAGGACTTTAGGTGCGCCATGTCGCAGCACTATCTGGGTCACAAAAAACTGAGCCACTTCATTTGCCGTTCCTTTTGTGAGAGATGACGTCTCGGCATACCGGGTCATGTAATCAGTTGCTACAACTATCCAGCGCTTGCCAAACGATGACATAGGAAACCGTCCTAGCAAATTCATTCCGACCTGCTCAAACGGGACTTTCGGTGGCTTTATCGGTTTCAAAACACCTGCTGGTTTTAGGGGTGGTACTTTGCGTCTTTGGCATTCTCGACATGATCTTACGTAATGATGTACTGAATCCATCAATTTTGGCCAGTAATATCTCCGGCGGATTCTTGCCAAAGTCCTAATAATGCCCAAGTGACTTGCCGATGGGTCATCAAGACACGCTTCTAAAATTTCCGCTCGCAGTGATGATGGTATCAGCAGTAGGAACGTTTCACCGGTTTGTTGAAAGTTTCTCTTGTAGAGAACGTTGTTGCGGAAAACGTAGGAACGTAGTCCACGGACGAAAACTCGCGGTACTTCTACTTGCTGCCCCTCTAAGTATTGAATGAGCAAAAGTAATTCTGGATCCATTCGTTGATCATGAGTTGTCTCTGACACATTCACAGCTTCAAGAAATGCGGAGTCTTGTTCATGCTCAGGAGACGAGGTCTGGACTGGTGCTCGTGACAAGCAATCCTCGTCATTGTGCATGTGGCGAGACTTGTAGACTGCGGTGATGTCATATTCTTGTAGACGCAGGCTCCATCTAGCAAGCCTTCCGCAAGGATCCTTGAGGTTCGCAAGCCATTGATATATGGGGTCTAACGTCCCAAAACCACTATATGATTATGAGAGACGCCGTAGTGGAGGGCTCCGGAAATTTAGACCACCTGGGGTTCTTTAACGTGCAGAGGTTCGCAAGCCAGCACAGTGAATGATGGTCACTGATGGCTCGGAATGGTCTACCGTATAAATATAGACGGAACTTACTGATGGCCCATATAACTGCGTGACATTCCTTCTCCGTAGCTGAATAATTATACTCAGCTTTCGACAGAGTGCGGCTTGCATAAGCAATAACTTTTTCTTCCCGTTCTGCCATTGAGCAAGAATAGCACCGAGACCAACGTTACTGACGTCCGTATGAATGTCTGTTTTGGCATCTTCATGAAAATGAGCGAGTATGGGAGGTGACAGCAAACGCCGTCGTAACTCAGAGAAGGCGTCTTCTTGCTCTTGGTGCCAGATGAATGGCACACCTTCCTTCGTAAGCCGTGTCAGTGGTTTCGCAATTTTGGAGAAGTTTTCAACGAAGTGCCTATAGTAGGCGCAAAGCCTCAGGAAACGTCGCATAGCTTTCTTGTCTCTTGGCCTTGAGAAATTTTCAACCGCAGTGATCTTATTCGGATCTGGGCGGACATCGTGAGAACTGACAATGTGCCCGAGGAACCGAAGCTCCCGGAATCCAAAGTGACACTTTTCGAGTTTGATCGTAAGTGCAGCCATACGAATCGCGTCCAGTACCGTTCTAAATCTCTGTACGTGCTGCTCGAACGTAGTGAAAACAAATACTACGTCATCAAGATAGACAAGACATGACTGCCATTTGAGGCCGGAGAGCACAGTGTCCATCATCTTCTGGAAGGTAGTGGGAGCAGAACACAAAGCAAATGGGAGTAAATTAAACTCGTAGAGTCCATCGGGTGTCAAAAACGCCGTCTTTTCACGATCTCGTTCGTTGACTTCTATTTGCCAGTACCCGCTCTTTAGATCCAACAATAAAAAAAGTGAGCATTGCGCAGTTTATCCAACGTATCGTCGACTCGTGGGAGTGCGTACACGTCTCGTTTCGTGACGAGGTTGAGTTTTCTGTAATCAACACAGATCCGCATGGTGTTGTCCTTCTTCACCAGTACTACCAGCGATGCCGATGGGCTTTTGACGGGCTGTATTACATCGTCGTCGAGCATCTCCTGTACTTGCTTCTTTATCGCCTCCCTTTCTTTCGGAGCTACTCGGTATGGATGCTGACATACTGGTCTGACATGCCCTTCGGTTACAATGCGGTGCTTTGCTACAGGCGTACGTCCGACTTTCGATGAAGAGGAAAAACACTCTGCGAATTCCTTGATCAACTCCACAATCTGGTCGTTCTGCAGAGATGAAATCTCTCGGTCAATATCTATTTTCTCGAGGACACTGTCCACTGTTGAGGGCGTTGTAGGTACTTTTTCTATGGCGCAAACATCTGAGACTTGTACGTAGTCATGAAGTGATGCTATGGCTGCTCGCTTCGCCACATGCTGTACCTCGTTGGTAAAGTTAGTCAATAGCACATCAGTATATCCGTTCTGCAGGTTTACTAGACTTCTCGCCACGCGTATTCTCTTTGTAAGTAGCAGTTAGATATTTCCATCAGCTAGTCCGGCATATTCACGAAAAACGTCGCTTTTCACAGAAACTGTCACACTGCTACATGGCGGCACTGTCACACCTTCATCCACAATACGAAGACACGAAACAATTGGTTGCTCCGCATGACACATGGCAACAGCGTTTTTTATAGAGGAAGAAACTTGGGATTTCTGCGAGTAGATGATGGCACTGTTTGCTTGCAGGAAGTCCATGCCCAGAATTGCCTCACGGGAACATTCGGGGAGAACAATAAAACTGCAGACGTACACATGGCCTCTTATTCCCACTCTCGCTGTGCACAATCCTACGGGGCTGACTAAATGCCCTCCGGCGGTGCGTATCTGCGGTCCGCTCCAATGAGTGAGCACTTTCTTCAGCTTCTTTGCGGGCTTGCTACTTATTACTGAGTAGTCTGCACCTGTGTCTATTAACGCTATGGTTTCAACGTCGTCGATTCTGACTTGTAGCTCGGATGTCACGTCACCATTACTGCGCTTGTCCGTCGTTGTGTCAGTGTCGTCGTCTGATCCGGTTAGCGATGGAGGGTTTTCAGTTTTCCGAAAATCAGCGGCCCTGCCTCCACAGGGCGCTGGTTCTAGTTTCCCCGCAGCGGGATTGGTGAACGACACCTCGGGAAAGTAGATGATAGGTGTGGACTCGGCGACCTATTGCGCATTGGTGCAATCGACTGCTATTCATGACGCTGAGTGTTTGGATAGGCATAGCGCGAAGATAAATATTCTTCGATTTCGTAAGGGTGCTCACCGTTACGAGGGCAGGGTGCATTCACTGGGAAGCCAAGTAGCCCGACTCGACGGTAGAGGCACGTCCGATAAAGATTACCTGCCTCCCCACAGTGGTAGCAGAGGGGCCGCCGGTCTGCCGTGCGCCATACATCACTTTTGCGGGGTCTAGGTTCTGGCATCGGCGGTGGCGTACTGCGAGAAAAGGTCGGCGGCATAACGGGACCTTGTGCAAAGCTCGGGCGTCTCATGTCTTGCCGTTCGACTTGCGCGTACGACAGCTGTGGCTGGGGTTCCGGTTGCGTGTGGTGTGGCACCTGAGGCTGCGGTTGAATAATTGCTTGCTGCACTTCTTCACGTACAACATCCGCGATTAAGGGTATCGCTGGAGGACTTTGGGGGAGTTGCAGTTTCTGGAGCTCCTCCTTAACAATAGCCCTCACCATTTCCCGGAGGACGTCAACGTTGGTGGGGAGGGTTGTAGACTCCACCCTGACTGAAGAGACGCTGAAGTCTGAAGTCTGTTGTACAGTCGCGCACGTTATAGTAGTGTCCATTCTATGGTCGTTGCCTCGGACGGGAACTCCGCCACAGTTCGCGGTGGATTAAGCCCCAGGCCTGCAAAAATTTTTTATTTTACTCCGCGCATTAGGCGCCGCAACTTCTCTTCGGCCATTATTTGGTCGGCTCGGCGGAAGAGCCGCGACTTGTCTTCTATGTACATGGCCACGCTCTCGTTATTCCGTTGGTTCCTCGCCTGAAGAGCAGCCTCTGCCTTCTCTTTGCGGTCCGTGTTCGGATAGGTTGCGATTAGCTCTCGTCGGAAGTCGTCCCACGACAGCAAAGACGCTTCGTGGTTCTCAAACCACGTACGTGCCGAATCTTGCAGGGCGACGTAAACGTAACGAAGTTTTCGGGCTTCGTCCCAACCATTCAAACGTGCAACGCGCTCAAAGCCTTCAAGCCAGTCCTCGTTGTCTTCAAAGGTTTCCCCGTAAAAGACCTTTGGTGTACGTGGCGAATCCACAATGAGGTGAGATGGAGATGGCATCGACTGGGTGGCCATCGCAGTGACGCTCGTGCTTGAGGTCTCGACAGGTCTTGATGTGTCAATTAGGGGGCCAAACTCGGGCTGCTCACTACACAGTCGGCGACTCGTGCGTTGGTGCACAGGTGTGAATTCTTCTAGCACCAATCTTCTGGGATCTGGGCTTTTCTCCCTTGCCTGTGGTGGGCTTGGAATCATACCCAGCATGTCTACCAGATTGTTACGAATAAATATAGCACCTGGTACTATACAAACTCTTTATTTAGGGCGAGCTTGTGACCGTGAACTCAAAGATAAAATTGGTCAGCCAAAAATGTCTCTTTTTTAGACGTTCGTTGTTTAAAGTATACTCTGTTTCCATAGGTTTCCACTTCTTTGTAAAAGAGGCATGGACATATTTTTTTATTATTTAGGTTCATTTTGCACGTAGAGTACCAATCTTGAACACGTTCCGAATCAGTTAGCAGTTGGGTAAGGTCTCTGTCATTGTTTACTTGTCTATGCACAACACAATCATCTGCAAATAATCTAATATGTGATGAAATACCTGCTGAAATTTTATTTATGTAAACTAAAATTAAAAGTGGCCCTAAAACTGAATCCTGTGGAACTCCTGATGTCACATCAACATAATCAGAGCTTTTTCCGTTTAAGATGACGCATTGCCGGCGCTGGCACAAATAATTTTCAATTCAATTTAGGACAGCAGAATCTACATTTAGTAATTTAAGTTTGTTGCGAAGGAGTGAATGTGTTACCGTGTCGAATGCCTTGCGGAAATCTAAGAAGATGCAGTTAGTTTGCCCTCCTGAATCTATGGTGATAAATTTCAACTAGTTGTGTGGTGCACGACAACCCCTTTCGGAACCCATGTTGGACATTAGTTAATATATTGTTTTCAGTGAGATGTTTCAATAATGTAGAGTAGAGAATGTGTTCCATTAACTTGCACACTATTGATGTCAGAGAGATTGGTCTGTAATTCCTAGCATCCTTCTTCGATTTCCCCTTGTGGATTGAAACAACATGGGCAGTTTTCCAATCAAGTGGTAGGAGGCCTGATTTCAAAGATTGTTTATAAATTATGTGCGAGTAAAGAGAGATTGGTTCGGCGCACTTTCTCAGAATACGCGGAGAAATCGCATCTGGACCAGTTGCTTTCGTTTCGTCTGTTTGCTTTAATAGCTTTTCAATGCCACTTACCTGAACTCAATTGGGTTCATTGGAGGTATGCTACTGGCGTCGAACGAATAGGCAAAGTACTGTACTGGCAAAAAGATAAATTTAAAATAGTTTTTCAAACAATTCGCGTTCACTCCAGCATCTGTGATAGTTTTGTCATTATAAACAATTTCATTTATCCCGACACTCTCAGAACCGCAACTCCTGATATTTTGCCAGAAACGCTTAGGATTTACTCTCAGCGTGTCATTCATTTTTTTTAAAATAGACGCATCTGGAGTTTTTATACCTTTTTTCTATTCTTGCGTAATCTGAAATAACTTTTGATAGCGGCTAGTCTGTTTAGTTTGTTTGAATTTAGCGAATAACAGCTTTCTCTTATTGATTAGCCGCAACATACATGACGTCATCCATGGCTTTCGTCGTTTTTTTTTCAATTTGGAGGAATCCGCGCTTGGCACACGTGCCTCAACGAATTCAAGTAACTTATTTTTGAACAGACGCCACAATTCACGCTCATACTAACCATTCACCAGGCATTCGAATACCGGTGGATAACTATACAGTTTTTTATTTATACTAGTATAGTCGCCTCGGTCAAAGAAGAATATTCTTCTATTCCCGCTGTGCTTCACGCGATCAATTTTCGTTTTTAGAGGTGCGACTACAGCGTGGTGGTCACTTAATCCCCGAATAACAGTTGTTGAGTTTATAAGGTTTGGCGAGTTGCAAAATAGCAAGTCTAAGATACCATTTTCACGGGTTGGCTCGGTTACATATTGTAACAGACCTTGGGTATCAATAATGCTCTTTAAGTTCATGTTAACCTGACTACATGTTTAAAATACACAGGTATTATCACTCTAGTGAGGGTCTGGTAAATTAAAGTCGCCACCTACCAACACAACCTGACCTGAAACCTTAGAGATAACTTCACCGAAAGCATGTAGTGGTGCCACGTCAGAGTTCGGTGGCCGACACACCACCGGGGCAGTAAGTGAAAAATAATGAGATAAATGCACTTTACACCACACAGCTTCCACCGCATCATGGCTGATAACAAGGGCAGATGAGCGTAAATCAGATCGAACAAGCGAAAAAACGCCGCCACTATGGATCAGTCTGTCTTTTCGATAGACAATAAAGTTCTCTGGAAAAACTTCTTTGTCGCTGATTGAAGGATTTACCCAAGATTCCGTGCCGGATACTATATCCGTCTTTACAGATTCTATTAAGGCCGCAAGTTCATCGGCTTTGTTACTCACGCTACGACAATTCACAACTAGAGCAACCATATCAACATGAGGGGTTACATTAATTTGGACACTACGTCTATGTTTTGTAACAGGAGCAACTTCTTCCTTTTCTTTGTCCCACCTATAAACCCTGCCGTTTACAGTAAGCTTATCATGACTTAACTTCACTTTGTTATTTGTATCTTCCTTTTTAGCTTTCGCATATTCCCACAGGCGCTTGCGCATTCCACGTGTCTCAGGCGAATAATCCTGAGCAACGCTGAAATTGGTCCCTTTAAATCTTTTGGCATTTATAGAAGGTCTTGTTTCTCTTTGTAACAGGAGAAATTTACAATAATTGGTCGCTTAGCCTTTCCAGTGAAACGTCCAATCCAGTGCGCGCTTTGAACCGGCTTCAACTGTATTCCCAAGTTATCTTCACAAATCCTCTGGATTAATTTGTCTGACTGGTCCAAATTTTTAAACCGGTCAGTGTCGTCCACCCCGTAGAAGACTAAATTTTGTCTCCGGTTTCTGTCCTCTATTTCGACCGACTTACCCTGTAACTCATTAACTTGTTTCAGAAGCCCCTTGATTATACTGCCTGCCTCGATACCAATTCACGGACGTCCTCTACATGTTCCTGCGTGATAGCCAGGTTTTTACCTATTTCTGTTATCATTATCTCATGCTTTGCGAATCCAGTTTCAATTGCGTTTAACTTATTCATTATTGCCACCTGACCATTTTGCAGACTTATCAGGCAATCTATTTGAGCAGCATCATCATGACTTGACAAGTTTACCTGGACCATGTCATCAGGACCGGCGTTTAGTTCCACGTCTCCAGCAAGGAGCAACAGCAAGAGCAAATACAGTACACTATTAGAAAACCGGCGAAAGCGCCGTTTGAACACCTTAGCCTGGATATGTTTATTATTCACGGGAGAAGCAAACGCCATCGTGAGAGGAGCCGGTAATACTATAATGTTTGTTCGACTGTGAATGAAACAGTAGAGACTAACCTGCACAGACAAGAGCGATGTCAGCTGCATGTCGGCAAGCGTGCCGGCTCCAAATCCGACGAATGCGTAGTGCTGCTCGCTTATGTAGCCTTGTCCTTTGTCACGTGGTTCATTCCGCTCGTAGTTGGTCGGTCGCCCGTCGCTGTCATCGTCGCCATCCTCGGAAGATCTGCCGTGTGCGATCACCGGCAGTGTAAATGCACCACCGGATGCTGATGTGGCCCACGCGAACGCCGATGTGGGCGACGACACAGGCATACGCAGAAACGACGTCTCTTCGCCTACAGCACCATCCAGGATCGTTGACCAAAGGGCAGCAAAAATCTGCACAAACAAGAGCGATGTCATGTCGGTAAGCGTGTCGGCTCTAAATCCCGGAATTACTTCATCTGATGCCTCAATTCGCCAAGAGAAGACAGGGGTCGGAATCGCATCTTCAGTGTTGGACTGGTCTTTTTCAATTCGTTTACGTAATTTTACACTTACTTATCAAGCGGAATTACTTGCGATTTTCTCTACATTACAAAATTACCTCAACCAATAACAGGTGCTATTGGTCTTTCAGACTGCGTTTGTGTAGTTCATTAACTGCACCTATTATGTCCAATATTTTGAAACTATTTTACACCCTTGCCCCAAGACATTTACGACTCATTCGCTTGGTGTGGATACCAAGGCATAAAAGTTTAACCCTCAATAAATATGCAGATGCACTCGCAGCAGCCTTACATATTGATCCCATAATTTCTATATTGGCGACGCTAGAAGTTATTGCTGTGGCACGCTTTGAAAAATTTGTCATATGAGATCATTTTGAATAATCTCGCTTGGCAACATCTGATTTTTCTCATCTCAACTATCCCTGGAAAAATCGATGGTGCTGCTCTAGAATGGCGGATATATTAATTACGAGACTACAATGCCGAGTCCCCGCCTGAATTTTTATCTACACAGGTCTGGTCCGGCACAGTCTCCCCTATGCCTCCACTGCAATAAGAGTGAATCCCTTCATGATTCCTTTTCAATATGCAGGTTATATACAAATCAAAGGAAGATACTGTTAGAAGAACCTCTCCGTAGGTTCGCTCTAAATTTATCCATTCCAGTGGTCCTTTGCTTTGGAGCAACTGAAAAGGAATTGAGCCACAGGAACGTTTGCGAGGCCGTATGCGATTTTCTAAAGGCAACAAAACGAATGGAATGTTAAGCTGAGGCATAAATGCACTTTATTTCAAACCATATTAGCTTTTCGTTATTTATTTCCCCTATTTATTCTATTTCTAATCTATCATCTACCAAATAATTCTCTGTTTAAACAACCTTAACTAAATAACCCGGTTGGTTAAACAATTCCATCTCACAAATGAGACACCATTCATTTCATGTCCGATCCCCTGTGGTGGGTTGCGCCGGGACTTTGAGAAACAACCAACTAACATCAGGTGAACGCACCACTTCATGCACAATGTCACGCACACAACCCAGTTCACGGGTAAACAGTGAATAGAATTAATTGAATAATGGATCAGGAGAAGAAGGTTCAGACGTTGTGTGGCAACCAGCCACATTTAAAACGGTGACCGTGTTTGTTTGGCATGCAGTCGGCGAAGTCGGCGAAGTGATTGCATCTTGACGCGACGCCGAATCGCCGAATCGCATAGGGCTTGAAAATATCGGCGTGTACCGCACGCGAGGCAAGTTCGGTTCCGAGCCGAACACTGAGCAAAATTCGCTGAGTGCCTGACTGATCTACAGCGTAAGCAAAAGGCAGACGGTGACTGTGCAGGAGGATGTGCGAAAGAGCTAGGAGATCGCTGCTCGCCTTGAAAAGGCAAAGTCGAAGGCGCGCACGCGCCCTTGCGCAGCCTCGTCGCCCGCGCAAGGCGAAAGGGTGGTCATGCTGAGCACCGCGTTGAAGCAGGGAAGAAGGGGAGCCATCTTTGTCTTCCCGCCTAAACGAAGGAAAAGGGCAGCCACGCTGACATGACCCGGGAAACGAATGGACGCCATCAGGCCCCAGAGCAGAAAGTTGCTGCACTGAACGCGGAGCGAACTGCTCTAACTGCACGCGCTTAAGTTCACCCTCTCCCGCAATGAAGAGGGCTTCTGGAAAAATTGAAGGCATAGCTTTTTAAATGCGAAGCACTTCTTAGCGAAAAACAGCGACTTTGAGCGTATCTATCTATCTATCTATCTATCTATCTATCTATCTATCTATCTATCTATCTATCTATCTATCCGCCTACAACCTTTAGCCATCCTGGCCGTTTCGTTAATGGAATCGATACCAAACTTGAATTATTGATATGTGGGGTTTAACGTCCCGAAACCACTCTAGCGAAAGAGGAGAACAGGACGGCGGTCAATACGGTCGTGTCGTTCTCTCGCCACTTTATTATCCAAGGTGATTTGCCGAAGCGGAGCGGCAGCAGCTGCAGCGTCCTAAACGCAAGGCCAGAAGCTCGTTCTCTCTTCGCGCAGCTCGAACTATGCACGAGCTGTGCGAGAGGTGCGGCGCGGTGGCTATGACAATGGTGATGATCATGAATGTCGATGATGATGTAGCGGCGCGCTACAAAAGTATGCCACAGGTAGCCCCCGCCCCTCTTCCCCTGCAGACAAGTGGCCGTGGGCATTTGAAGAAAAAAAAAGATTAGACGGAGATTGTCAGAATGGGTGCCGGCTTGATCCTTTCACTGCTGACTGTGTCTTCATGCCCATTACGCAGGATTGTGAAATGATGTTCAGAACGCTTGATGACTGGGAAAGGGCCGTCATAGCAAGGCTGAAGAACATGGCGAGATGCATTGACACGAACAAAAACGTGTTAAGATGTCTGTACGTTTGCCGGCATAAAAATGTCGTTCTTAGTGTGAGCTGAAGTAGGTGATGGGCGCAAGTTTTGCATCAAGATCCGCAGGCGCTGGACGAAAGAAGATGGATCAGAAACTCTCTGCGTAGTAACGGGGTTGACGAGATCACCAGGCAAACGGAGTGTGCAGCCATAAACCATCTCGGCTACAGAGCAGGCAAGTTCTGGCCGAAGTGTTGAACGCAGGCCGAGAAGCACGATGGGGAGGTGTGATACCCAATCTTCGGCGTGAGGCTGCGAGGCGAGTGGTGTTTTTAGATGACGGTGGAGTCTCTCCACTAAGCCAATTGATTCTTGATGATACGCAATTGTGTGAATACGCACAGAACCCAGTAGAGATGAGAGTTGAAAAGCGCTGACTCAAACTGTCTGCCTCGATCAGTAGTCACCTTTGATGGTACACCGAAACGGCTAATCCATGTAGCAAGAAAGGTACGAGCAACTGTTTCTACCGTGATGTCAGGCATTGGAGCTGCTTCAGGCCACCTAGTGTAGCTGTCAATACACGTAAGCAAATGCGTATTTCCCCGACATGAAGGTAATGGCCCGACAATGTCAAAATAAATGGGGGCGAAACGTGCATCAGGAAGAAGGAATTTTCCCCATGTAGGCTTGGTGTGCCGTTGCACCTTGATACGCTGACATGCTCTGCAAGTGCGAACCCAGTCACGAATGTTAGCGCGTATGCGCGGCTAGACATAGCGTCCAGATGTGTCGTAGCTCTTACGCATGGATAGCAGATGCAGTGGAGGGTGTCAAAAACAGCACGAAGAAGCTGTGAAGGAACATAGATACGAGTGCAGTTGTGGGAAACAACGCACCAGAGCGTAACGTCGTCGTCGGGAAAGTTGACTTGTTCCAGTCGGAGGGAAGTAGGGGATCGTAGTCGTGCAAGCTCATCGTCTAATGCTTGTGCCTCCACGAGCGAGGACAACAAATTGTCGGTGGCGCCTATCGTGGCATTGATGCTAATACTACTGAGAGCGTCCGCTGCACTATTAAAGCTGCCTTTTACATAACGTATCTGTGGCGAATTCGGCAATGAAAGCAAGCTGTCGAAGTTCTCTAGGAGTGTGCGTGGCACGGCAGGAACGTAAAGCCAAAACAAGGGGCTCGTGGTTAAGAATGGCAAATTGTTGCCCTTCAAGGAAGTACCCGAAATGCTTCACCGCAAGGTAGGCCACGAGGAGCTCCCGTCCAAAACTACTTTATCGGCGCTCAGTGTAGCGTAACTTGCGGAAAAAGAATGAACTTGGAGCCCATGCACCATTGATCCATTGATGAAGAGCGGCTCCAACTGCTTCTGAAGAAGCGTTTACCATGAGACTAGTGGGAGCAGTTCGTGAAGGGTGGTGCACGAGGGTAGCCTGGACGAGCTCGGTCTTAACGGCGGCAAAAGCTTGATCCGCCCCCGTGTCCCAATGAAGTGCGGCTGACTCGGCTTGCGAAGTCGAGAGTAGTGCATCTAGAGGTGGCAGCAGTGTAGAGCATGTAGGGATGAAGGGGCGATAAAAATTGACGAGTCTGAGAAAACGTCGTAGACTGCGTATGGACGAGGGAGACGGGTACTCTAGGATAGCTTGAACCTTGCCAGGTAGAGGAGTGATGCCATTTTTAGTGATCTGATGTCCGAGGAATGCTATCTCCAAGACTCCAAACTGACACATTTCTACATTGATGGCAAGGTCGTAATCACACAGTCGAGTAAAAAGCTGACGTAGATGTGCCTTGTGCATTTCAGCCTCCTTGCTGGCAACGAGAAGATCGTCGATATAGGCGAAACAAAACGGCAAGTCTCTTGTAACTTCGTCTATAAAACGCTGAAATGTCTGAGCTGCGTTTCTCAAACCGAAAGGCATTCTTAAATACTCATTGAGTTCAAATGGTGTAATTATTGCAGTCATTGGACTGTCAGAAGGCTCAACGTGGATCTGGTAATAAGCTTTCACAAGATCAATCTTCGAGTATACAGTTGTGCCAGTTAAAAAGGCTCTACAGTCCTGAATATTGGGTAACGGGTATCGATCTGAAACGGTGACTGCATTGAGAGCTCGATAATCACCACGGGGCCGCCAGTATTTGTTCCTCTTGGGAACCATTTGTAGCGCCGACGACCACGAGCTTGATGACAGACCAATGATTTGCAACTGTAACATATGCTCAAACTTGTTGCGAGCAATTCGAAGTTTATCAGGGCCAAGTCGGCGAGGGCGGTAGTGAACCGGTGGGCCTGTGGTAACGATGCAGTGGGTCATAGTGTGCTTGGGGTCTTATTCATGGGAGACTGCGTTGTAATCTCCGGAAACTCGTTAAGCAGAGCTGTATATGGTGACGTGGGCGGTTTCACGAATGTGGGGTTAAGGGCCGTAGCGCGTGACAAAAATCCATTGACCGATAAGCCGGTATAGCTATCCACCAGGCGACAGCGGTTCATATCCACGAGCAGATGAAAATGCCTTAAGAAATCGGCGCCTGAGAATGCGTAGCGTACATCTGCTATCCAAAATAACAACTGCAGTTTCCTCTTAAGACCAAGGTCAAGGGTAAGAGACTTCTGTCCGTAAGTTGCGATGACCGAAGAATTGATCGCTTGTAAAGGAGTTGGCTTCTCGCGAAGACGCCGGTCAGTTTTGGATGCTGGAATTATGCTGACTTCTGCTCCAGTGTCCACCAGCAAGCGCAGACCTGTGGTTCTGTCGGTGTTGTTGAAGAGGCGGCTTGATGCTTGGCCTTGATCACCCGCCGCTGTTATTGACGATCGGCCGGAGCGTTTCCCATGCGCCATGAGCAAGATGGCACACATCTGCGAGCCGCGGCACGAAAACGCCGGTGATAATAGCATGTGTTCTGCGGTGAAAAGCAGTGCTCTAGCTGGTGGGGGGCCGTTGTGGAGCAGCCGACGTGAGAGATGGTCGATGTGAACGAGGCTGGTCATTTAAGTGTCGAATGCTAAGCGATTGCAGACGCAAGTTGGTGACTTCAGCTGTGAGATCTTTTACCGTTTCTCGAAGGGATTCTGCTTAGGAAATCGGAGAGGTGTGGCCAGCGTTTATGACTGCAGGAGCAACGTCCATCATGTCATCGGCCATTTCTGCCATCTCCGACAGCGGCTTATCCTGAGCTGGGACAAGAGCCGTTTGCATAGTAGGTGAAAGACGCTGTAGAAACAACTCACGTAGCCGTCCAACAACTCATGTTTCCGAGCCGTCCGGCTGGTCCCCAAGCAGGTGCTGCAGGCGACGTAGAAACTCTGTGGGACGGTGGTTCCCGAGCTCTTCGTTGCACAGAAGTTGATGAATGCGCCGATGCTGAGGTGGAATGAGTAGGTGAAGAAGAGCCTGTTTGACTGTCGTGTATGGAGTGTCGCCAGGTGGGCCCACGATGATGTCGCGTATATCGGCCATTGCCTGTGGCGGCTACGCTTCAACGAGGAGCTCATGCTTGCGAACTTCTGACTTGATGCGATGAATGCGAAACTTGTTCCCGACTTGAACGAACCATAACGAGGGATCGGCAAGTCACAGCTGTGGTAGCGTCATGGTAGCAGTACCTTCAACAACACCCGAAGAGGGTACATGGCCGGGTGCAGTGGCAGCTGTACCAGGGCTGAGGCTGTCGAGATGCTCATGCTGCTCCATGGAAGGACGTGTTCGTAGTCCGGGTCACCAACGTAACGAAAGAGGAGGACGGGACGGTGGCCAACGTGGTCGTGTCGTTCTCTCGCCACTTTATTATCCAAGGCGATTTGCCGAAGCGGAGCGGCAGCAGGTGCAGTGTCAAAACCGCCAGGTCAGAAGCTCGTTCTCTCCTGGTGCAGCTCAAGCTATGCATGAGCTGCGCAAGAGGCACGGCGCGGTGGCTATGACAATGGTGATGATGATGAATGTTGATGATGATGTAGCGGGGTGCTACAAAGTATGCCACACCACCATATGATTATGAAAGACGCCGTAGTGGAGGGCTCCGGAAATTTCGACCACCTGGGGTTCCTTAACGTGCGCCCAAATCTGAGCACACGGGCCTACAACAATTCCCCCTCCATCGAAAATGCAGCCGCCGCAGCTGGGATTCGAGCCCGCGACCTGCGGGTCAGCAGATAAGTACCTCAGTCCCTACACCACCGCGGCGGGGCTCGATCCCAAACTTGTAGGGCATAACGTGACTGTATGAAGAACATATATGACTAGTCATAACATCAAAATCATGACATTTATGTCATGAATGTCATGATTTAAAATTCATAGTCATGCAGCTTTTGCAGTGGTTACGTTCACATGGCATGTGCAAAGGTGGTATGGTATTACATGATTGCATGGCGAACACAAGCGACCGACCCTAATATGAACATCATGACATGCGTGTTATGTAACAACATGACTATATGCCACGCTCATGATGCGCTCGCGGCCGTTTTGCTAGCGTCAAATATACCAAACTTTGTATTACGGTACGTGAATGGATGAAGAAGATATGTGACTGGTGCGAACATTAGAATCATGAGATACGCGTCATGTAGCAACATGACTACATGCCATGCTCTTGATGCACTTACGTGCGTTTCGCTAGCTTCACCTAGACCAAATTTGGTATTACGGGACGTGAACGGATGATGGAGGTATAATAAAGGCGCAAACTTGATAGACATGAAATGTGCATCATGTAACAACATGACTACTTGCTACGATCATGATGCGCTCGTGGTCCTTTCGGTAGCGTCACATGTAGCAAACTCGGTATTACGGGACGCGAACGGACGGCATAAGTAAAAGACACATCCAAACATGATAATCACGACATGCGTGTCATGTAACAACAGGACTACATGCCACACTTATGATGGGCTTGCGGCTGTTTCTCTTGCTTCACATATGCCAAATTTGGTATTACGTTACGCCAATAGATGACGAAGGTATGTGACTGACAGACAGACAGACAGACAAAAAACTTTATTGGGTCCTGAGAAACGCTGCTCTTTTAGAGCAACGTCGCGGGCCACTCCCACGTAGGAACGGGGAAGCGTAGCCTCACCGCCGCGTCGTGGGCTCTCTGGACAGCAGATAGTTGTGGTAGAAACTCTGAACTTCGTAAGCCAGAGTCCTAATCTTCTTCTGTGAGCCGACTCGGGCCCCGTAACGAAGGGCACTGCCAGAGCATATGTGCTAAGTCAATAACCTCACCATAATCAGGACAGGTAGAGTCAAAAGCGTCTGAGGAGACTATGCGGAGGAAAAATAGGCTTGAATAGGACCTGGTCTGGAGCATTCTAAACGTGATGGCTTGAAGTCTATACAACTTGTGGTGGAGCAAATAACCGCCTACTCAAATGGTATTGTTTAGCCACTTCACTGAATATAAGTAAAGCGTCCCTGAACATCTCACTGCCAACCTGCGGACCTACGTCCTCCCGATCGCGGAGGGGGCGCGTGCCCGGGAGTGAGCAGTGTCTTTGAAGTTTACTTGAGAGTCCAGTAGGGGTTCGAGATGTGCAGGAAACCAGGTAATGGTATGTGGAGAAAGTGTGCTATTTTAAAGTAGTTTAAATACTTTAACACAGACAAAACCGGAGGCGAAAGCCTTGACCGCTGACCTTGAGTCGGTGAAGATTTGCGATCTACTGTCATCCAAAAAGGCAAGGGCTACAGCCCACTGTTCGGCTATTAAGATCGTAGAGTCCCTAACTAACGAAGCATTGATAATAGAGCCCTTATGATTGACGGAAATAACAGAAAACCTAGCTGAGCGACCGTACTGAGCAGCATCGACAAAACAAACTGAGTGACAATCGTTCCTGATGTTCTTCAGAACTGTGATGGCCCTAGCCCGGCACCTTCCTACGTTGTGCTTAGGATGGACGTTTCGCGGGAACAGAGAGACCTGGATGGCAGTACGCTGTTCATCAGGTAGTTGAAGACGGTGATCCTCTACGAGCGGCGGACTGAGGCCTAGGACGGACCGAATCTTCCTACCAGATGGCGTAGTCGAAAGGCGCATTATCTGTGCAGTCTCTTGGGCCTCAATTATCTCATATAGGGTGTTATGAACTTCTAGCTGCATAAGCCGTTCAGTGCTTGTTCGCACGGGGATGCCCAACACCCTCTTTACGCTTTTTGTGATCAGAGTTTCCAGCTTCTTTTCGAATCCATACCAAGAGTGCATGGCAGCAACGTATGTTATGTAGCTCATGAGGAATGCATTAACGAGCCTAAGTAGATTGTCTTCTCTGAGCCCCCCTTCTGTTCGAAACCCTGTTATTCAACCTGATCATGTTCTCGGTTTTGGTTGAAATCTTAGCGATTGTTTGTTTGTACCCGTGCAACTTTATAATCATGCTCAGCAATTTAATGGCCTCTACTCTCGGAATGAAGACGCCACTTCTGGTGTGAAGTACAACGTCTACCTCTGATAAAGCCTTCCAGTTTTTTGGCCTGGCTCCTTTTCTATTGGGCCTTTATAGAAGCAGCTCCAATTTAGTCGAGGAGCACCTCAGCCCTGTGCCAGCAAAGAAGAGCTCCGTCTGATCGATGGCTTCCTGGAGTGCAGTCTCGACTTTCCCTTCGCTATTTACGGGACACCAGATAGTAATATCATTAGCGTAAAGCGTATGGTTGATGCCCCTCCTGTTAGATAGCAGCGTAGACAGCTATTAAAAAGAAGCGGAGATATCACAGCTCCTTGTGGCGTGCCTTTAGGGCCCAGTGCTATGGGAGATGACTTGAGGTCTCCGATATTGAGCGTGGCCTTCCTGGATTCGAGAAAGGAGCTGTCGTATCTGTGGAAGGCTTCGCCTAGTGTAAGGTCTGAAATGGAGTTTAAGATGTGCGTGTGAGAGATTTTGTCAAACGCTTTTTCTAAGTCAAGACCCAGGATGCCTCTTACGTTCCTTGTGTTCACATCAATGATTTGATGTTTGAGCAGCTTCATTAGGTCTTGTGTGGACAAGGATGGACGAAATCCAACCATGTTGTGAGAAAAAAGATCTTTCTTCTCAATGTACTTTGAGACACGGTTGTAAATAACGTGCTCCGCCTCCTTGCCGACACCGGATGTTAGCGATATGGGCCTTAGATTGTCTAAACCTGGAGGTCGCCCCGGCTTGGGATGAAGACAAGCGATGCCATTTTCTAAGAGTCTGGGACAGAACCTTCCCTCCATATGCGATTTATCTCATCGGTAAGGAAATTGATGGATTGTTCTTCCAGGTTCCGGAGGGCCTTGTTCGCGATGCCATCCGGCCTCAGAGCCAATCGTTCATTAAGGTTCTGAAGAACTTCCCAAACGTCGCTGGTGGTAAAGGGCTCTCTGAGCCTCTGAGACGGATAGTATGAACAGCTCAAGGAGCCAATTGGTGAACATTTGTGAGCCAAACCATCCCGTATAGCGTCTTCAGAATCAGACTCTCTTGCGGCAGGTGTCAGTTTAGCAATGGCTTGCCTTTGAATACTCTTGAAATTCGACTTGTTCGAAACATGCTTTAGCTAATTCCATTTTCCTCCTATTCTCATTTGGCCATCAACAGAATTGCACACCTCATCCCACTGCTGCCTAGAGAGGGTCTGGCAGTGGTCCTCGACGGTTCGGTTAAGTTCTGCAATTTTTTTTGCGGAGCCGACGATTGAGCCTCTGCCTCTTCCACCTATTCAGTAACGGTATCTTGGCCTCTAGGAGGCGCGCAAGGCGGCAGTTCATCCCATCCGTTTCCAAATCTGTGTGTATTTTTTTTTCGCCTCACCAACTTCTCCCTTGAGCTGTTTAGCCCATTGATCTAGGCGGGGGGTCGAGGTTTCAGCTGCGCACGTTCTTTTCTAATATGCTGGAAATAATCCAAATCTGTGAAACCAATCTCTCTTACGGGTTTGCCCTTCACAATGATATGGGTAGCTAAGACATTATGGTCACTACCCAGATCCACGTGCAAGTTGTGCCAAGTAGCAGATTCAACACTTTTAACAAAGGTAAAATCCGGCGTGGTTCCCCTCGTGCAGGAGTTACCCATCCTGGTCAGAAATGCTGGGTCCGCGGCCAGGGTGAGTTTCATGTTCGCCGCTGCTTGCCACAAATACTCTCCTTAACGGGATGACCGCAGATAACCCCAACCCTGATGAGGAGCGTTGAAATCACCCGCCACCACAAGCGGCAAGATACCGGTTCCGGCGGCAGCCCTACTCAAGAGCGCTGCAAACCTTTGTTTCGAGTCATTTTAGTGAACTATAAATATGCAGGATGAAAACGCTACTCTTTAAATGATCACCCGGAATAATTTCGACCAATGAGTGTTTCACTTTACTACTGTTCATAAAAAGTTCATGCGAGATATAGGTGTATCCCTTAGATGCGAGCGTGCAAGTGCCCCTTCGTCCGTCTCCATAAAGAGCGTGAGATGTGTAACCCGGCAGAATGACAGAATCCGAAAGCGTCTCCTGAAGCAAAATAACGTGCGGCTTTTCAGAGTGAGATCGAATGAACTGCTGAAGAACTGCCTTCTTGCGGTTAAACTGCCAGCAGTTCCACTGCCACATCCTTAACTCTTTAGGCTGACGCGCCATGGTTAGAATCGAAAGATAAGTGCCTGCATTCTGACGCGTTGACTTTAGCGTTCAATGCACAGAAGTTAGCGTCCAACGTATTGACCTTGGCATCCAGTACGCTAAACTTGTCCGCCAAGGTATCGACCTTAACATGAACCATTGCGACTGTTTGGCTAAGCCACTGGAACATGTCTATGATCTCTGTTTTAAAACTATGCAGTTCCTTATCAAACGCGGCCCTCGTCAAAGCCCTCTTTTTGGCTGCACGAACAGTGCACTGCACTTTCATGGGTGTTTTGACGGGCGTCTCCGCGGGTTTTAGGGGCGAAGCTCCTTATGGCGTGGCTTGTGCGTCCCTCGTAGTACGTAATCACCAGTGGCACATACCCGAAGTAGGTATAACATTTGACCTCCAAGGTGGTGCCGGTGAGAGATTTCATCTGTGCGTTGTTTAACAATAAAAAATAGTGCTCAATGTACATGCCAATGACTGCTAATGGCGAATGAGAGACAGGAGCATTCGGCTTTTAGTCAACGCGCACTCTGCAATACCCATCATCAGCCATTGTCATGTACATTGAGCACTATCGGACAAGAAAGGGTTGCTACGTTATACTCGCTGGGTGTAACCTCCTTAGTTTTAGAAAGGTTTCAAGAGCGTTGAGCCGCAGGGCCATGAATACAATGAACTAGTATATACCATGAATGAATTCGAGGTGGTTAAAGGGGGGAAGCAGATACGAAGCGCAAGCCGTAAGAAATTAAAAGCTGAATCCTCCTGTCTCTCATTCCCCATTAGCAGCCACTGGCATGTACATTAAGCACTATCTGAGAGGAAAAGGTTGCTACGTTATACTTACTGGGCGTAACCTCCTTTGTTTTAGAAAGGTTTAGCGAGCATTGGGCCGCAGTGCCATGAATACAGTTAACTAGTATATACCATGAACTCAAGGTGGTTGAAGGTGGGAAGTAGACCCGAAGCGCAAGCCGTAAGAAAGTGTGCGTGTGCCACCTCTCGTTTAGTCCTTGGAATGTCCACTGAATGGCGGTGCTTCTATATGGGGAATATATGATAAAAAGATGCGAGGTGGTAAGACTTGGAGTGTTGAATAGATGGATGAACGGACACGCAGACAGATGCATGGATGGACGCATGAACGGACGCTGGGGCGGATGCATGAACGAACGCAGGGACAGGCGCACGAACAGACGCATGGACGGTCACACAGACGGACGCATGGACGGACGAATGCTTCGCCCCACTCTCCATCATTCAGTCCGTGGATATGCTGCCATTTTTTTTTCTACGGGGGTTTCCAAGGCCGTTTCCCTAGGTGTTTACACGGGTGTTTCCATAGGCGTTTCAACAGGCATTTCGAGTCTAGTGACCTGAGGAGGTTGTGGAGCCTCACTCTTAGCGTTATTAGCATTCTTAAGTGCAACTATCTTGACTCCAAGTTGCGCGATCGCCTCCTTTAGTGCAGCGTTCTCCCTTTCCAGCTGAATAATTCTATCGTTGTTCTGCCCTAGCAGTATGCCCCCCGTTACCTGTTTCGGGGATCATTTGACGCGGTCAGCCTTCTCGGTCGCTGTGGCAGCAGGCACCTGAATGCTGACTGCCGGGCCCCATGATCGGGAACAGCTCCGGGACTGGGAACGGCTTGTGGATCGGGGACCGCGCCGGTATTGGGAACGCCCCCTCGAGCTCCTAGACTGGGACCTGGACTTGTTGGCTGGTTCGGACAGGTGATGTATCGGTAGGAAGTCCTTGTCAAAGTCGCGTCTCTCTCGTCCGCGCTCTCTGACGATGTAAGGTATCTCGAATCTTTGTGTACAGCTTCTGTCGGCCGTTGGTTGAGGCCCTCCACTGAAGGCGCATTTCGGTGAGCAAACGTGCTGGTCGCCAGGGGAGGTCATTTCGCAACCTCGACAGATAACATTTCCTGGAGTTGGGCAAACGTCGGCTCTGTGGCCGAGTATACCACAGGTATAGCAGACATCCGTCTGCCGTCTGTGGAGGGTGCACTTGACTATTCTGGGACCACACATGACGTAATTTGGGACTCGAAGTCCTTCAAAGAGGATAATGACTGTGGTAGAGTTCTTGATTCACCGCACTTCGAGAACAGTGGGATTCCTCGGCTGAATAAGAAGTATTCTGAGTTCTTCGTCGTCAATTTCCATATCGATGTTTCTGATGATGCCCTTGCATGTGTTGTCAGGCACAGCAATGTAAGAGCTAACCTCATATCTTGCGTTATTAACGGTGATGGCCTCCAGACTTGCATATGCCTTGGCGTTGGCTTGCAATGGCGTACTAATCACAACACTGTTCTGCATAGCGTTGGGACAAATGATGTCTTCTGTAATATCCGCAGTGGAGAGACGCGCCGCTGTCGTCAGGGCTTGGGAAATCCGGACGTTACTGGTATTATTAACGTTCAGGCCTCTCCGAGGCCTAACAATGGTTCGAAAATGCTCCCTTGGTAGAAGAGGCAGCCTTGACGCGTTAGCGAGGCGTTTCTTCATGCTGTCGGAAGATTGGGTGCCAGCGTTCATGCCGTATGGTGGGCCTTAAACTTCAGCGCCCGCCACGGGTGCTTTAGTTGACTTACGCTTAGAAAGCGCCGTTGTTCAGCCAGAACAATGGAATTCTTCGGGAGAAATGTCCTCCCTTTGCACAGTGACTTGAATAGCCATCTAGATAGCTCAAACGCACTAAGAATAGCGTTAGGCTTAGCTAAGCCTGACCTTAGGCCTAGTAACCCACGGCGTGGTCGAGCGAGAAAATCCTTCAAAACTCGGTAAACGATCCAGCCACCGTGACAAAATTGTTTCCACGCAGTCCTCAAGACTTCAGGCGTCGACTGGAGCAAAACGCATCAAACTCGTAGCTAACTTTCACAGAAAAAAATGTGAACAAGCAGGAGCCGATGTTTAGATGACCGCATGAATCGGCGCCCCCTAGCGTCTCCAGGTACGTGACTGGTGCAAACGTAAAATTGCCAAGTTCACTTTCTCAAGTTTTGTTATCGCCCCATTACATTACACAATTATCAGCGCAAACCGCGCTTGCAGTATAAGAAAAGCTTCAGAAGTGTAGTAGATCATTTCAATAAGATCACGCCCACTCCACGAACTGTACAGATTATTCTAGAACCTACGTCACCGCCAGCTATAACGCTAGAACATTCGATGGCAAGAGTATAAGTGCCGACGCACTTCGCCGCTTGTCAGTAGTTTAGCGACGGCCGACGCTCCGTTCGCCGCTTACCTGGCCTGGTGCCGGGATTCCCGCGACCAGGCACGTGGCCAGTCGTGGACCCCATCTCATCGAGCATCGCGCGCACCCCTGGACATCCCCTCGGCTATGTCAAGGACTTGATCGTCACTCAACGCCCGTCCACCACAGCGCAAGCATGGGAGCCAGCGCCAGGATGAAAGTGTGATGGCTTTCGCTGCGCCACCACCGGAAGCTCATTGCTTTAACTTCAGCGCTCCAGAGTGGAGCACCGTCGACGACATCATAGATGCCCTCGAAGCAGTAGCCGGCCCAGCAGGTATCAAGTCCCTCCAGCGCATGGCAAGTGCAAAGTTCGGCACCGCAGCCACAAACGTCCATGCAGCCACCAAGCTGAAGAGCCGGGGCGCCTTTCTCTTGAACGGCGAATCAGTTCCACTAGTCAGCGTAAGTCCTGAAATAGTCCACGTCACAGTCTTCCGGGTACCACTGTGGGTAGGCGACGCGGCCCTAGCGACCACTCTCTCCGCCTACGGCAACGTGCAACATATCCACGAGCCAGTGTTCAAGGGCCGCCCAGGGGTAGGCACAGGTGTCCGTGTAGCGTGAGTGGAAATGAAAAGCCAAATACCAAACTTTCTGACAGTTCAAGGCTACAACGTCATGTGTGACTACCGGGGTGTCAAGAAAGTTTGCTCTAAATGCCAAAATGCTGGCCACATTGCCAAAGACTGTGCCACGCCCCGTTGTACGCGCTGCAACGTGTTTGGACATGCCACACAGGCATGCGCAGAACCGTGCCGCAAGTGCTCGGGCAGCCATGGAACAGCCCATTGCGTACTTGTGAAGTCCTTCGCAGTGGCTGCTGCAGCGGCGACAGAAGAACAAGCGTGTCCTGACCTCACGCCCACATTGCAAGATGATTATCCGGCGCTCGAGCCTGCGAGCGATACTGACACAAGCGACACTGACTCCCATACTAAACCACAAGATGCAGGAGACCTGCCTCCCCTGTCTGAGAAAGCCTCGTCAACCCCTCACGAGTTGTCCGAGACCAGCGACTTTTCGCCGGACGCCTATGAAGACAACAGCTCATCTAAAGTCGAGGCCAGTGTGCCCGTACTTAGCAGAGACCACGAGGGCTACAGTTCTGACATAGTTGGCGCCACCAGCAGCACCGAGGCGCCCAGAGCTTCGATAGGACGCGGCACCCGAACAACGGGACGTGCAGAAACTCCAGTCATCAGCCCCGTCAAGACCACGACGGTGATTATGCCACTGACAACGCCGAGTGCCCGCGCCGGCAAATCGTCGGCCCGGATTCGTAAACTAAGCCTGTCTAACCCCATTTACCAGATTACAGGTGCGGCTTCTGGTGCGAGTGTCAATGCCAGCGCCAAGGAAGTTGACCATCCAGCCACTAAACGTGCCCACCCACCGACCAAGGACTCTGATGGCTCTACGGACAGTAGTAAGCCCTTAAAACTTGCTAATGCTCTGACGACGTCTGAGCATTTCTCTTTTTAGTCATGTTCACTCGTTGAGCGCTCGCCCCAACTTCTGCAAGGGGTTTTGCTGATGTTTGCGCGCACACTCCCTTTTCAAAATGGCTACGGTGCATTTTCTCTCCTTAAACGTCAGGAGTTTCAGACGCCAAGATAAGCAGAGAGAAGTTATGAACTTCACAAGGTCGCGTCATGTCGATTTCCTCTTCTTACAGGAGTGTAACTTTAGAACTCTTATGATGTTCAATCCTTTTGTTCGCATTTTGGAGTCGAAGCCTTTTTTTCGCTGACCGATTCTAACAAATGCGGAGCTAGAGATGTTTTTTTGACAGCAGCGTTACGTCGAGGAGCACACTGCGTTTATGGTTTTCACGGTCACACAATAGCAGTACATTTTGACCTTCACGGCAGACGAGTAAGGGCGCTCGTAATATATGCCCCAGCTCAACGTATGGGCACGGCCAATTTTTTCAATTCACTCGAATTATTTATGTTTGATAGTCACCTCACTTTCTTAGTAGGGGATTTTAATTGCGTTGAGGACACCGACAGAGATGCTCGCGAACGCAGAAAAAGCAGACAATATAGCGCAGTTAGCGCATTGCGACAACTCATCCGCAACTTCAAGCTCAGGGATGCGTGGGTCGACACTCACGGAAATGACTTCGTTGCAACATGGTAACGTGGTTCCAATATGACCAGGCTAGATCGCTACTATTTTCCTGAAGTGCTAGCCACACATGTCCGAAGCTGCGAAGTCCTACATTTCCCACCGGACACTCCATGCATGACAGACCACTTTCCAGTGTCTGTAAGTCTTTTCTTTGAACAGTCCACTACCTTTAGAAATCATTGGAAAATGGACACCACACTCGTGCACGACCCGGAAAGCGTAGCATTACTGCACAATGCATTAGAGCAAGCGTGCGATAGGCCGCCTGAACCCCGCAGCTGGGACGCATTGAAACACAGTTGGCGCGCCGAGCTTATCAAAGCGGGGCGCGAAAGGACAGCGCGCCTGACGACAGAGATAAACGACACGCTAAGAAAAGCGCGCATTGTACGCAGAGGCAAGACGCTGACGTTTGCAGTGCACGACTATCTCGATCAGTCAAAGGCGCGGTACGAACTTTTGCTACGTCATAGTTCGCGCATGGCTGTGCAGTCTTTTATAAACGAACGACCGGTTTCAGATCCAGCGGTTCTTCGAAGTGTTCACAACGGCTCCTTGGGTGAACAAATGTATGTTCCTTTCGTTCAGTTGCCGAACGGCGAACAGTCTACACGAGCAGAAGACATAATAAGGGTCTTTGAAACACACTTTTCGAATCTTTTCAGGGCGGAGACCGCGAGCGACGTGAACTACACCGCCATAGTTAACGAGTTTTGTGCGGTAATTTCCCGCGTACCGAAGGAGCTCCGCGATGGTCGGTGCAGCCCAGTGACGCTGGATGAATTACGCTTTGTGCTTCAGCACATGAACACAACCGCTACCGCCGGCCCTGACGGGATACCTTTGAGTTTCTACAAAACCTTCCTTGAAACAATACAAGTCCACCTTGTGACAATGCTAAATGGGCTTCCTGTTGACGGAATCAGACCGAATACGTTTAGAGAGAGCAGAGTTATACTCTTACTTTTAGGTAAGAGTATAAGGGAGAGCCGTTCGATTCAAAGGCATGGAGGCTCATTTCTCTACTTAACTCGGATTATAAAATTATGACAGCCATCCTTGCAAACCGCATAACTACCATTTTACCGGAAATAGTAAGCGACATACAAACATGCTGTGTCACAGGTCGTACGATCTATTCCTCGCTTGCGCCGAATCGCGATCTTTTTACGTACGCTACAAGAACACAAATATCTGGCATTTTTGTTTCCTTGGATCAGGAAAAAGCTTTTCATCGCGTAGAATGGAACTATCTCTTCGCAGTGTTTGAGTGTTATGGCTTCCCAGCACAATTAACCGACATTCTCCGCTTACTCTACACAGACTTAGAAACGTCATTAGTAGTGAATGGCTATACATCTGAACTTATTGCAGTAAGTAGGGGCGTTCGACAAGGCTGTCCCCTCTCCACAATTCTCTTTGTAATATGCATAGATCCATAATCTAAATAAACCTAGAACTCCACTTCGATAGGCGGTTTTCCTCTCCCAGGCTTTGGCGAAGTGAAAGTAGCGGCATACGCCGATGACATCTCGCTGTTTATTCAGAACCTAGATAGCTACAGAGCCTTTCTGCGAATATTCCACGCGTATAGTTACCTGTGTGGAGCACGTCGTAATTCCGGAAAAAGCAAGGCATTGTGCTTTGGAATGCACATTGAAGAGTTCCTGATGTCGTCCAAACAGTCCAAGGCGTTGAAGTCTTAGGTGTAACTCTCTTTTCGACTGGTGAGGTAGCCCGCACCACATTGAAATAAATCCAACACAAAGTGGACAGATGCATTGAAGTCGCTAGAACGTTTCAACTACCTTTTACTGAAAGAGCTTATCTAATTAAATCCAGCTTAACAGGGCCACTGTTTTATGTAACCAGAATTGTTCGACCACCTCGTCGTGTTCTGCTGAGAGTGGCTACTGCGTGCGGCTCCCTTTTTTGAGATGGCCACGCCGAAGATGTTGCCAGAGCCTTGGTCCACCTACGAGTAAAATGGCGAGGGCTCAGTGTACCCAACCTTGATGTAATGTGCCGCTTGTTGGCTCTCAAAACACCTGGGCACTCTCAGAGAACTCATCGTATCGAGGCAGACAACTCCTAGTGTATCTGCTAGGAGTCTCTGGAAGAGTTTTTGGTATAGTAAACGACACGGGACCAGCTGCCGAACAGGCACCGATGTATTATTTATTTATTTATTTTTTCAACATACTGCAGCCCCGCAGGGCTATCGCAGGAGTAGGCAAATACATACCTAGAAGAGCATAACAAGTGCGTTCTACATCAATGCTTAGTACTATACAATAAATATTCTTCCAGTGATAAAGATAGAACGTAAGCAGGCAAAGAACTCCAGAATTCAATAGCATGAACAAAAAAACTATATATTAACGCCTTCGTACGGTGAGCGAAGGTAGATATGTTTAACTCATGGTAATTTCGGGTGGTCGTTGGTCTAGCGTGTGCTATATATTTGCTGAGTAAAGAAAACCGTGGGGAAATAGTTAAGGTATAAAGAAACTTCAAACATTCAACGTGTCGACGGGATGATAGACTGGTAAGCTGTAAGATGGAAAGATGGGAACTTGGTGAAAAATACCTCTCAAAGCGACGATAATTGAAGCGTAACGCTTTCTTCTGAACAGATTCTATTCTGTTGATGTCCGAAATTTTGTGTGGGTTTCGCACAACAGATGCATATTCCAATATTGGACGAACCAGTGTTTTTTTAAGTGAGGAGCCGTATGCTGAGAGGTGCTGAACATAAAGTGCGTTGTAGGTAGCCTAATTTTTTAAGCGCACGAATGCACATGATATCGATGTGTTGAGACCAAGATAAATCCTGAGTGAAAAGGAGACCTAGGTATTTGTATTGTGAAACGATTCTGAGAGGGCAACCATTAAGCGAATAGGTAAATGGAGAGGGGGAAGAACGCTTGATAAATGACATGGATACGGTTTTTTGGAAGTACATTTGCATTTGTCAAGTGTCACACTATGATTGAAATAAAGCAAATGAATCGTTAAGGATGATGTGATTATGAGGAGTTTTAATCATACGAAAGAAAACATAATCTTCAGCATACATGCGGATTTTAAGAGGAACATTACTTGGCAGATCGTTATTAAAAATTAGAAATACAAGAGGGCCTAATATTTAACCTTGAGGGACACCAGACGTTACAGTGGAAGTGGAGGAGTGAGAAGACTTGAATTGTACGACCTGAGACCTATTGGATAGGAAAGAAGAAATTCAGTTTACTAACGCTTCGTTTTTAAGAAAAGCAGTTAGCTTTTTTAGCAGTTTGAAATGTGAAACAGTGTCGAAAGATTTGGAAAAGTCTATGAATATTGCGTCCATTTCGTTGCAACACATGCGATACAATCTTTTCAAAAATGGCGAAATATTTTCCAGTTCAAGAACTTTTGGAAATGTCCCCCACCGACATGAGTGAATCAATAGCATTTAAAAGCCTATCTGAACAACGCCGGAAATGCCGGGCGAAAAGACGTTGGACTTTCACAAACACGTCTCTCCCCTCCGAGGTCCGTGACCTAAACTGGCTTAGGGAATGGGAGGCTTTACCAACGGCCGACCGCCTAGCGGCGTGGAGCGTGGCGCCCTCCGCCACATGCCCGCAATGCGGTCGCGTCGAAACACTGAACCATGTCTTCCATGAATGTATAGCAGCACGCTACTTTTGGAGCATGGTTACCAAAATGTTCCAAACAAGTATGCAGTGGAAGTCTAGCCACAGGGATGACTTTGTCGTACTCTTAATGGCTATCGGAGCCTTCGTCTTATGGAAACTAAGGGGACTGGCCCGTCTGAGGGGACGCCCCCAGAGAGCCATGTTTCCCCTACTACATCGGCTAAGACTCATAATGCTTATGCATCTTAACCCAGAACTAGTCATGCTGAGAGAGGAGGCTTTCCTCCGACGTTGGTCTACGTGATTTATTGTAAAAAACAACAGAGTGTCCATGCCTTTCCTCCCCTATTGAGGAAATGGGCTAGAGCTTGTACCACTGTGACATTACAGTGTGTACTTTTTTCTTCCTTAGAAACATTACCTTTTGTGCAGTATTGTTCTTGAGCACGGAATGAAATTGTCCTCATAGGTGAATGCAAAACATCACCCTTCACTGTGAATGACCTCCCCTTGTTTGTTCATATAGCCTTACTGTTTATTTAGGTTTCATCTCGATGGCAAGATTGTCCTGTTTTTGTTGAACAATTTTCGCATTGTACGTCACTGCATACACTATAAGTTCTTTCGCTTTATATAACAGCTTGCATTGTACATACGCATTGTTCACCATTATCCATTTTTATGTGTGAGCATAGGCTGTGTATGACATATCCGGAAATAAAATTCTCTTAAACCAAGACTGCTACTGTAGTCCGACTTTCCTTTTACTGGGCACAAGTTGGCCCAAATAAACAGTTTAACTTTCGTCCTACTGTCGGTTTCTTTGTCGACATCACGACCCTGTGACATCTGTTGGAGGTGCTGCTTCTTTGATATTCCGGACGCCCCCTTCAAGCCACGAGCCTAGCCCAAGCGGCAAACAAGACATGGGCGCCTACCCTGAACAGTAGAAAAGCCGCAGGCAGAGGGGACTACAACCAGGGTACAAGCCCCTTCCTGAAGCAGCCAGGCAGACCAGGATCCCAACATCAACTACAGCAACCATGACCACCCCCATGCAGCCTGCCCCAGTCATTCTCCGGCAGCCCAAGGAACCCCCCTCGTTCCATGAATCGTCAGGCGAGGACCCGGAAAGCTGGATCAAAATATACGACCGAGTCGCCGCCTTGAACAGTTGGGACCCCACATAAAAATTATGGCGCGTCTATTTATATTTAAAAGTCGCCGAGAAGACGTGGTATGAAAACCACAAGTCCACACTACGAATCTGGGAACTATATCAGACGACGTTCCTGCGCACGTTCACGAGCGCCGTCCGCAAGGAAAGGGCTGCCACATTGCTGGAGACAAGGGTGCAACTTTCTAATGAAAGTGTAACCCTCTTCGTCGAAGAGATGACCCGGCTCTTTCGACACACCGACTCCAATATGGCCGAGGAAAAGAAGCTCCGGTTCCTCTTGCGCGGAGTCAAGCAGGAGCTGTTTGTGCGGCTTGTCCGGAATCTGCCCAGGACTGTCAGCGAATTTCTTGGTGAGGCCACAACTATAGCAAAGGCACTTGAGACGCCCACAACGCAATACAACCGCCGCGCCTCAATAAACTGCGCTGATGCCTTCAGTACCGACGACCTGCGCGAGACGAGTCGGGTGATCGTACGGGAGGAGCTGCGGAATTCGTTGCCTTCAACGCAGCCTCAAGCCAATTCGATCGCTGTCATTGTCCGCGAGAAGTTCGGCAGTCACTTGGAATCGCAGAAGCACCGCAGCCTGAACCGGAAGCGATGAGCGACGCCACTGCAGTGCGCCGCAACACTCCTCCACGCCCTCGTCAAGACACAGCCCCGCTGCAGTTCTTCCGCCAGGCACCGCCGCCACCACCGCCGACGCCATACCGCCCACCGGCCAGCCAACGCTACGCTTCAAGGAAGACTGCATTCTGGCGCACCCCTGACCACCGCCCACTGTGCTACCACTGCGGCGAGGCTGGGCACACCGCCATTGCCAGTACCGACAGATGGGATTGCGCGGCTTCTCCTTCAATGGACCACGTCCGCAGCCAGGAGAATGGCCACGTGACATCATCGACTACCTGACAGGTACTCAGTGGACACCACGAAGTCCTTCCCGTTCACCGTCGCCCAGCCGCCGCCCAGCCGCTGCATGTCACCGCACCACCGGCAGTACTCTGGCCCATCGCGGGATCGGTCTCTTAGCCCGTATCCGGGAAACTAAAGGCAGCAACGGATGAAGGTGCGGTTCATGTGCGACAAACTACCGATGATCCTCCTCCGACGACGACGACGCCGCGTCGGAGCTTTCCGAGCACGACGCAAACTAGGCAAAGTCCTGACGGCGAAATCTCATTGATTGAATGTGACCTGACGACGCAACATTGAAGCAGCGGAACAAGCCGACGCAGCCGTGACCCGACGCACGCCCTAACTGTAACGCGAGACGGCGAACTAGCGACCTCGACGTTCTTATCGACGGCCAGAGTGTGACTGCTTTCGTCTACACTGGAGCCGACTATTCCGTCATCGGTGGGCCGTTCGCCGCGAACTTGAAGGAAATTAGGACAGCTTGGGAAGGCCCCGAAATCCGCACACCCGGAGGTCATCTCGTAACGCCTGCTGCAATATGCACAGCGACAGTCACCATTAATGGCCGTATTTATCCTGCAGACTTCATATTCCTGCAGCGTTGCTCGAGATATTTCATGCTTGGCATGGACTTCTCATGCCCCCATGGTGCTGTCATCAACCCGAGAACAAAGTTGATAACGTTCTCCACAGAAGAAGCACTACCGCCGCGCACGCCGTCAGGAAACCATGCCTTGAATGTGCTGGAAGAACAAGTCACCATTAAGCCTCGTTCTAGTGTGATTATTTGAGTCGGCGCTCCTAAATCACCTGACTTGGAAGGTGTCGTTTAAGGCTGTCAGCATCTGTTGGTCAGGCGAAATATTTGCGTCGCAAGAGGAATTGCAGAACTGCGGGGAGGCAAAGCAATGGTTATGATCACGAATTTCAGCAAAAAATACAAGCACGTGAACAATGGTCGCATACATCAAAGAAATCGTGGAAGCCACCAGTGCTTTCGCCCTTCCCGATTCTGCGGAACCTTTTCAGAGAAACCAAGCCCCTCCCTCAGCTTTCGACGTCTATCCCACCCTTCCGAACCATAAGCAAGAACAGCTCAAGACCCTACTCGTGCAATGTGAAGAATGCTTTTTGTCGTCGTCGAAAATCCGGCAGACGCCAATCACGAAAAATCGCATCGTAACCGAGGAAAACGCCAGACCACTCTGTCAGGGTCCGTAAAGGGTTTTGACGCGAGAACGCGAGGCCATAGAGACACAAGTTGAAGAAATGCTACGGAAAGACATCTAACAGCCGTCCAAGAGTCCATGGGCGTCTCCCGTGGTGTTAGTGAAGAAAAAAATGGAATCCTACGTTTTTGCATTGATTATCGCCGCCTGAACAAAATCACAAAAATGGACGTGTATCCTTTCCCACGAAAAGAAAATGCACTCGATCGGCTCCATAACGCCAAGTACTTTTCTTCAATGGATCTCAAGACTTGCTATTGGCAAGTCGAAGTCGACGAAAGAGATCGAGAAAAGACGGCGTTTATCACATCGGACGACCTCTTCGAGTTCAACGTGATGCCCTTCGGTCTTTGCTCAGTGAATGCAGCTTTCGAACGCGTTATGGATACAGTACTGGCAGAATTGAAGCGGCAGACTTGCTTTGTGTACTTGGACGATGCCGTCGTGTTTTCGTCGAGTTTCGATGAGCATCTTCGGTGCCTTGAAGCTGTACTTAATGCCATCAAGACGTCCGCACTCACACTCAAGCCAGAAAAGTGCAGATTTGCGTACGAGGAGCTCTTGTTTCTGGGGAACGTTATAAGCAAGTCTGGAGTTCGTCCCGATCCACGGAAAACAGCCGCCGTCGCTGACTTTCCGCCACTCACTGACAAGAAGGCAGTGCGCCAATTTCTGTGCCTGTGCGCCTATTATAGGCGGCTTGTAAAAAAATTTGCCCGCATTGCATATCTACTTACTAACCTTACCAAATCCGACGTGGAGTTCAAGGGGGAAACGCCGCAGGAACACGCTTTCCAGGAGCTTAAACATCGCCTCCAGATGCCTCCGTGACTTGCCCATTTCGACGAACTCGCCGAAACCAAAATACACACTGACGCAATCAGCGTAGGTCTCGACGCCGTTCTTGTGCAGAGGGCTGAAGGACTTGAAATAGTTATTAGTTACGCCAGCAGATCGCTATCCACAGCAGAAGCCAAATATTCCACAACCAAAAAAAATGCCTCGCCATCATCTGGGCGACGCCGAAATTTCGCCCCTACCTCTACAGCAGGCCCTTCAAAGTTGTGAGCGACCACCACGCCTTGTATTGGCTAGCCACTTTGAAGGACCCTTCAAGTCACCTCGCACGCTGGAGCCTGAGACTTCAAGAATATGACAATACCGTCGTTTACAAGCCCGGCAAGAAACACTCCGACGCCGACTGTCTCTCTCGTGCGCCTGCCGACCAACCACCGCCTGACGACCCAGATGACGGCTACTTCTCGAGAACGATAACTGCCGACGACTTCGCTGAATGACAGCGGGCCGACGCAGAACTTTGGGCCCACATAGAATACCTCGAAGGCAGGACCGCCGAAGTCCCGAAGGTATTCAAGCGCGCACTTGCATCGTTCTTCCTACAAAACGGTCCGCTTCAAAACAAAAACTTTTCACCGCTTCGAGCCAAGTACCCCCTTGTGGTGCCTTCAGCTTTGCGATCAGAACTCCTGCAGGCCTTGCACGACGATTCGACGGCAGGGCACCAAGGTGTTTTCCGCACGCTCGCCAGGATACAAGAAAGGTACTACTTACCACGTCTTACCACCGACGTTCCTCGTTATGTGAGGACATGCTGGGACTGTCAGCGACGCAAGACACCACCGACAAGGCCAGCGGGACTTCTGCAGCCAATTGAACCACCTCGCCGACCATTCCAGCAGATTGGTATGGACCTACTTGGGCCGTTCCTGACGTCGACGGCTTTCGGCAACAAGTGAATCGTGGTAGCTACCTACTACCTCACCCGCTACGCCGAAACAAAAGCCCTGCCCAACTGCAGTGCATCAGAGGTAGCTAAGTTCTTCATTGAAAGCATCGTCCTACGTCACGGCGCCCCGGAGGTCTTCCTCACCGACAGGGGAACGGCATTTACTGCTGACCTAACTCAAGCGATCTTGGCATACAGCCAGACAAACCACCACCGGACGACCGCGTACCAACCACAGACCAACGGCCTCGCCGAGCGGCTAAACAAGACGATCGATGACATGCTGGCAATGTACGTCGATGTCGAACACAAGACGTAGGACGCCATTCTTCCTTACGTGACCTTCGCATACAACACGGTGGTGCAATAGACGACGCAGACATCTCCATACAAATAGGTCTATGGAAGGAGCCCAGCAACGACGCTCGATGCCATGTTACCCAACGTCACCGACGAAGAAAACCTCGATGTGAGTGAGCATTTTCAGCGCGCCGAAGAAGCCCGACAACTGGCGCGTCTCCGTATCAAGAATCAACAGACGACCGACAGCCGCCGTTACAATCTTCGGCGACGCTTCGTAGAATACCTGCCCGGGGAAGGTGTTCATGTGTGGACACCGATACGCCAACGTGGACTCAGTGAAAAGCTTCTGTGACGGTACTTCGGACCGTACAGGGTGGTTCGACGTATCGGCGCACTTGATTGCGAGGTTGTCTCCGACGGCATCACGAACTCTCAATGACGCTGATCGCAACCTAAAGTCGTCCATGTCGCGCGCCTCAAGCCGTTTTATGCGCGTTAACAAACTGAGACAGTGTTTTTTGTATTATTGCGGTATTGTAATTTATTCATTATAGTTTCTTGCAATAATTTTGTACCTTCATCGTTTGCTAAAGCATCGGGAGGATGCATTTTACAGAAGGGGGAATGCCACGTTTCTTTCTCAAGTATTGTTATCACCCCGTTACATTACAGAATTCTCAGCGCAAACCGCACCTGCAGTTTTCGAGAAGCTTCAGGACTGTAGTAGATGATTTCGATAAGATCACGCCCACTCAGCGAACTGTACCGATTACTCTAGAACCTACGTTACCGCCAACGATAACCCTAGACATTCGATGGCAAGAGTACAAATGCCGACGCACTTCGCCGCTTGTCAGTAGTTGTTTATTTATTTATTTACTCAATTATTTACTGCACCCTCAGGGCCCGAGGGCATTACTGAGAGGAGTGGGGATATACATAACGGAAGCAATGTAAAACAGCTAGGAAAAAAACTGACAGCAGATAACAGGAATAAAGTAGGCATAAATGACAAAAATTTAATGAGGTAGAAGGTATACTAAAATAATGAGCTTACACATACACACACATATATATATACATAAAAACAAGCATATATATATATATATATATATATATATATATATATATATATATATATATATATATATATGCAGAAACATTTAGAGAAGATCAAGGTTTTACGAAACATAATATTGTCACGTGCTTGCACAAGAAAGACGATGGCAGTTGTGCATGTGCCATGAAGGACTACGAAATGGACAAAAAAGAACTCTCTTGCGCGTTCTATTAAAAGAACCTACCTGCTTCTGGTGTCTCAGTTAATGCGGGAAGACCTCTGTTTTGACGTCATGACACTGGTGGAGGTGCTGGGGCTACAACCTGATGCAGGATAGTCTTGCTCGGACCCGTTCACCTAGTCCAGAAACTCAGCCCCTCGTCACGACTCCAGTGCACCGATTCAGTCGGCGCCTACTAGGCCTAAGTCCAGAGTCCACACCTGTTCCGCCTCTTTCCAGCATGGCAGCTCCTACGACATTCACGGTTATCTCACCATCGCATACCACTCTTCCCTCACAGGTAACTCTTGAACATCCTCGCGTTCCTGAAGTTTTCCGTGGGGAAGAGTACGAGGATGTCGAGGACTGGCTCGAACAGTTCGAACGGGTCGCTGTGTCCAACCACTGGAGCGAACAGCACAAACTTGGCCGTGCAAACTTGGACGCAGAAGATAGCGCTCGCAGGTGATATGAGAACCGCGAGGCTACCTTCCAATCTTGGGAAGACTTCCGCCGAAAGCTCCTCGCTACATTTTTGAACTCGGACCGACGGGATCCCGCACAGCAAGTGATTGAGACACGCGTGCAGAAACCCTATGAAACAGCCGCCATGCACGCAGAGAGTATGATCCGTCTGTTTCGACGAGCTGACCCTGACATGCCCGAGACGAAGAAGGTGCGTCATTTAATGCAGGGTGTTAAGGAACAAGTGGTTGCGGGCCTCGTACGAAATCAACCTAAAACAGTAGATGAATTCGTAAGAGAGGCGACAGTCATCGAGCGCGCACTGCAACAACGACGCCGACGCTTTGACCGCCTGCAGAGCCACACGGCAGTAAGTGCTGCAGCTCAGAACACGGTTGTATGCGAAAGTTCCCTGCGACAAATGATTAAGGAAATACTGCGTGAGGAACTTCGGGCCTTCTGCGTTCCCCCTACCCAACCACCAGTCGCATCTGTTGCCGAAATCGTCCGCCAGGAGTTGAGGCAATCCATTACACCACCCGCGCCAAACCCTGAGCCACATCCAGCGAGCTACGCTGATGTGGTCCGTCGCCCTCCACCAACATTTGTGGCGACGCCCTTCCAGCCACGACCCATTGCCGTACCTTGGTGGCAACGGGATTCTACGAGACGACCACCAGTTTGCCGAACTGACTTGTGGCGCATGGCCGATCATCGACCTATTTGCACCGCTGCGGAAAACCCGGTAACATTGCCCGCTATTGCCGTCACGGCGATTCTGGGTTCTGGAACTTTTCTCGTCCCGTTTCTTTCCGCTCCGAAGACCGTCGTGCCCACAATGCCGATCAACTATCACCTGACCAAGCAACCCCACCGCATCGCTGGCGATCTCCATCACCTGCGCGTCACCGTGACTTCTCTCAGAGCTACGCGGACGTCACCAGAGGCCGTTAGCCTAGCCCGCGCCGAGGAAACTAACTGATGCGACCCCGGGGGGCAAGGTTGTCAATCGTCGACACACTGAAAAGTTCCCCCAATCATCGCAAGAAGGTATGGCGACAACGACGATGAATACGATGACGAATAATAATACTGATGTAGTTGTACGTGCCGATCTGAGCGTTCTCATTGACGGACGTCACGTTACAGCACTGGTCGACACTGACGCCGACTTCTCAATCATGCGACAAGAGCTCGCCGACCGCCTTAGAAAGGTCAAGACACCGTGGACAGGGCCGCACATAAGGAGTGCTGGTGGTCAGCTGATGACATCCACGGGTAAATGCACCGCTCGACTTCGCATTGGGGATTCTAGCTTCATGGCCACTTTCGTCCTGTTGGCAGTCTGCTGTAAAGAGTTAATTTTTGGCATGGATTTTCTTCAAGATCATGGTGCTGTTATCAACATGCCTCAACGTATGGTGACGTTTTGCGCACATCCTTATGCCGACAACAGCAGTGAAGAACAACATGGCCGTTTGCGAATGGCCGAAGATGTGACACTCCCACCGAGATGATGCTGCCTTGTGTCGGTGTCCAGTGGGTGTCCTTGCTATAAAGATGTGATAGCGGAGCACATAGTCACTCTTTTGTTCACGCAAGGCATTTCCATCGCGAGGGGCGTCCTGGCGCTTACTGGTGGACAGGCAGAAGTGCTCCTCACAATTTTCAGCAACGATCGCCGCCAAATCCAGAAGGGTACCGCAATTGCCTACGACGACGATGTAGACCAAGCCGGGGATTGTTTTACCTTGCAACCAGATGACGCGGCTATCCCCGCCTCGACAACTTTGTCGGTATACATCTGCTTTACGCTACCGCCTTCAGATAGGAAGCGCCTGCTTGAACTTATACACCAATTCGAAGACTGCTTTTCGCGAACGTCAAAGGTCCAGCAGACAGCATTGACCAAGCATCGCATCAATACTGAAGACCACACGCGACCGATTTGGCAAAACCCCTACCGTGTGTCTTCGAAAGAGCACAAGGAGATACAGAAGCAAGTACACAAGATGCTCGCGGATGACGTCATACAACCTTCGAAAAGTCCTTGGGCGTCCCCCTTGGTTTTCGTCAAGAAAAAAGACGGGAGCTTGCGCTTCTGTATTGATTATCGCAAGTTGAACCAAGTCACGAAGAAAGACGTCTATCCACTGCCCCGCATAGACGATTCACTCGATCGACTGCGTCATGCGCGCTATTTCTCTTCAATGGACCGCCGAAGCGGCTACTGGCAGATAGAAGTCGACGAGAGAGATCGTGAAAAAACGGCCTTCGTGACACCCGACGGCCTATACGAATTTAAGGTGGTTCCTTTTGGGTTGTGCTCGGCGCCAGCCACTTTTCAGCGCCTCATGGACACCGTACTGTCAGGTCTGAAGTGGCAAACATGCTTGGTCTATCTGGACGATGTTATTGTATTCTCAGCAACATTCGATGAACATCTCAGCCGTTTATTCACCGTCCTCCAAGTCATACGTTCGGCCGGCCTTACTTTAAAACGAGAAAAATGTCATTTTGATTTTAACGAACTCAGCTTCCTAGGCCACGTCGTCAGTCACGAGGGTGTTCGACCTGACCCGGACAAAATACACGCCGTAGCGCAATTCCCTGCACCACGCGACAAAAAGGCCGTGAGACGCTTTTTAGGGTTGTGTACCTATTACCAGCGATTTATCGAGGACTTTTCGTCTATTGCGGCGCCATTGACACGACTCACACGTGAGGACCTTCCCTTCCTTTGGGGTGAACAACAGCAAATCGCGTTCAATGAACTACGACAACGCCTGCAAACACCTCCAGTCCTCGCGCACTTCGACCAGGAAGCCCCTAGAGCACTTCACACTGACGCCAGCAATGTAGGTCTGGGTGCCGTTCTGGTGCAGTGGCAAGACGGCTGTGAAAGAGTAATGGCCTACGCCAGCGGAACTCTCTCTCGTGCGGAGGAGAACTACTCGAACACCGAGAAAGAGTGTCTCGCCGTGGTGTGGGCGGTCATCAAATTTCGCCCGTATTTGTACGGCCGCTCCTTCAAGGTTGTTAGCGACCATCACTCTTTGTGCTGGCTCACCAACCTTAAAGATCCATCTGGTCGTGTGGCACGCTGAAGCCTAAGGCTTCAAGAGTTTGACATGACCATCGTCTATAAATCTGGGAAGAGGCACACCGACGCCGACTGTCTCTCACGGTCACCAGTGAAAACTTCCGCTCCTGACAACGAAAACATCGACGCGGCATTTTTGGGAGTTGTCGACACGGCCACTATTGCACGAGAGCAGCGCCGTGACCCTGAGCTGTTACCACTCATTGAATATTTAGAAGGACGACGTGAAGACGTGCCGCAGTTATTTGCTAGAGGACTGCCATCTTTTTGCTTGCGAAACGATGTTCTCTATAAGAAAAACTTCTCACCAAACGGTAACCCGCACTTGCTCGTCGTGCTTGCCTCTCTTCGAAAAGAAATTATGAAAGCGTGCCATGATGAAGCAACGTCTGGTCATCTAGGCTACAGCCGAACATTGTGCCGACTGCGAGGCAAGTACTACTGGCCAAAGTTACCTGCTGCTGTTAACCATCACGTGCGAACTTGCACCGACTGCCAAAGACGCAAAGCACCTCCCAGTAAGCCAGCCGGTCTTTTACATCCAGTCGAAGCACCAGAAAAGCCGTTCACCCAGATTGGAATGGATTTCCTGAATCCCTTTCCAACTTACACAACAGTGAACAGATGGATTATTGTGGTCACTGATTACCTGTCCCGTTATGCGGAGACTAAAGCTATGCAGCGCGGCACAGCAGCAGAAGCCGCTCAGTTCTTCATCGAGAACATCGTCCTTCGGCATGGCGCTCCGACAGCAGTGATCACAGACAGAGGTCCTGCCTTCACCGCAGAGCTTTTGCAGTCGGTTCTCAGACTCAGCGGTACAGCTCACCGGAGAACAACTGCATACCATCCGCAGAGAAACGGACTGACGGAGCGCCTCAATAGGACTCTCACAGACATGATCAGTATGTACGTTGACACGGAACAAAAAAACTGGGATCAGATATTGCCGTACGTGACCTTTGCTTGCAACACCGCTCGACAAGAAACCACTGGAATGACACCGTTCAGTCTGATCTATGGTCGCGAAGTCACGACAACATTGGACGCCATATTGCCGCATGAGTGTGACGACATCCATGTAGACACCGAAGAATTCACTCAGCGTGGCGAGGAAGCCAGGCAGCTCGCGCGCGTGCGCATCTGCCATTAGCAGCATCAAGATGCACAACGCTACGACACCCGACACCAGTTTATTAGCTACACACCAGGTGACAAAGTGTGGGTGTGGATTCCAATACGTCGACGTGGACTGTGTGAGAAACTGCTAAGACGGTACTTTCGTCCATACAGCGTCACGCGAAGCTTGAACGACGTTAACTACGAAGTTGTTCCCGAAACTGATTGTAGTTCTAAGCGCCGAAAGCATTTGCCCGAAGTTGTGCACGTCGTGCGTATGAAACCGTATTTATCGAGTTAATTAGCTCCCAGCTGCCGTTTTCATACGACCACTTCATACGCCTTGTAGAGAACCTAAGGTGCGCATCGGGACGATGCTTCTTTCAGAGGGAGGTAAATGTCACGTGCTTGCTCAAGAAAGACGATGGAAGTTGTGCATGTGCCACGAAGGACTACGAAATGGACAAAAAAAGAACTCTCTTGCGCGTTCTATTAAAATAACCTACCTGCTTCTGGTGTCTCAGTTTATGCGGGAAGACCTCTGTTTTGACGTCGTGACAGTATTATCACTTATATAAGCGATATCATGGCGGAGATCATTCCAACTGACATAAGTTCTGGGTATGAATGAGACAAGAAAACATTTGGTGTGACATGATGGAACACCAACTTTGTTGCAGTGATCAATGCGAGCTGATATGTATGATGACCTTGTTAATAATTTCTGTTTCAGATAGCTGTTGTAATGAATTTTGTGAAAAAGACGTAATGAAGCTACACACCTGCGATGAGAAAGAGGAGGGAGAGACGAACTTAATTTCATAGCATTTACGCTGCTTGTTCGGTGATAGTTGGAGAGTATGAAACGGCAGGCACGGTTCTGCACAGCTTCCAAATCGGAAATGAGTGATTCAATGCTAGGGCTCAAGACAGATGCAGAATACTGCATGCAGCGAACCAGTGTTTTATAAAAAAATTGTTTTATTGAACTGGACGAATGAGAGAAGTTTCTGCGAATATACCCAAGCATGCGGTCGGCGTTATTTATGATATAATGAATATGAGTTTTCCAAGACAGGTTAGAAGAAATGTGAACACCTAGGTTCTTATAAGAGAGCACAGTTTCAAGAAAGACATTGTTAATGTGGTAAGTGGAAGCTGGGCTAGAATTACGAGAATTGTGCAAGTGCTTACACTCAATAATGTTTAGTTTGATGTTCCAAGTGTTGCACCAGTCCATGACCTTGTTAATGTCGGATTGAAGGCAAGAGACATCGTTATTGTCGTTATTTCGCAATAACGCAATTTTCTGCAAAAAGAATAATTGAAGATGAAATATTAGTCGGCAAGTCATTTATATAGATTAGAAACAGAAGAGGCCCGAGAACGGACCCCTGAGGTACACCAGAACGGACAGGTAAAGGATGTGAGTCAAAGTTGTTTGCTGTTATGAATTGTGAGCGGTTTGAAAGAAAACAGATCCACCATGCAAGTATATTAGGGTCAATGTTAATCGCCGGCCGACTCTCCGCTCGCCGCTATCAGTCCAAGACTGCTACTGTAGTCCGACTTTCCGTTTACCAGGCACAAGTTCGCAAAAATAAACAGTTTAACCTTCACCCTACTGTCGGTTTCTTTGTCGACGTCACCCTGTCACAGTATTCGTGAGACGCGTGTCATATGAGAACGCGACTACATGCCACAGTCAAGGCGCCAATACATTTCAACATGATGTGGTGCGCGTGCTCGCCGTCGTTCATTTCGTCGCGTCATGCCGCCGTTACCACGCCAGTGGCCGGTCCTACCACATACTGGCAGGCGCGTGCCGCGCTTGCCTCGACACGTGCGCGTATCAGCGCGTCCGGCGTCCCTCCGTCACGAAAAGAGGGAGACTCGGTGTTCTCTCGGTAACGCATCGGCGCAAAATTCAGCATATCGCATTTCGCGCCGGTTGCCGTCAGGCCGCGCTTATGGGCGCTGGTCGCGCCTGGCGTCAGACTATAGAGTGCTCGCGTTTTGCTCACGTAGCGTCGCTGTGCCCAGTGGGCGCGCACGTCGGCGCTTCATTGGAGTATACTGGGCCCTTCATGATGTGCTAGCGGCCGTTTTTCTAGCTCAACATATACCAAATTTGGTAATACGTGACATCAATGGATGACAAAATATATGACTGAAGCAAACATGCTAATCCTGACACGCGTGTCATGTAAGAACATGACAACATACCACGCTCATAGCATGCTCGCGGTTGTTTCGCTAGCTCCACATATACTTAATTTGGTATCACGCGATATGAATTGATGACGAAGGTAAATGACACATCCAACATGATAATCATGACATAGAATTTATTTCATCATCATCATAATCATCAGCCTGACTACGTCCACTGCAGGACAAAGGCCTCTCCCATGTTCCGCCAGTAATCCGGTCCTGTGCTGGCTGCTGTCAAGTTATACCCGCAAACTTCTTAATCTCATCTGCCCACCTAACCTTCTGTCTCCCCCTAACCCGCTTCGCTTCTCTGGGAATCCAGTTAGCTACCCTTAATGACCAGCGGTTATCCTGTCTACGCGCTACATGCCCGGCCCATGTCCATTTCTTCTTGATTTCAGCTATGATATCCTTAACCCCCGTTTGTCCCCTAATCCACTCTGCTCTCTTCTTGTCTCTTAGAGTTACACCTACCATTTTGCTTTCCATTGCTCGCTAAGTCGTCCTCAATCTAAGCTGAACCCTCTTTGTAAGTCTCCAGGTTTCTGCTCGGTAGCTAAGTACCGGCAAGATACAGCTGTTTTATACCTTCCTCTTGAGGGATAGTAGCAATCTACCTGTCATAATTTGAGAGTGCTTGCTGAATGTGCTCCACCCCATTCTTATTCTTCTAGTTACTTCAACTTCGTGGTTCGGCTCTGCGGTTATTACCTGCCCTAAGTAGACATAGTCTTTTACCACTTCAAGTGCAATATTACTTATCTCGAAGCGCTCCTCCTTTCCGAGGTTGTTGTACATTACTTTCGTTTTCTGCAGACTAATTTTAAGACCTACCTTTCTGCTCTCCTTGTCTAACTCCGTAATCATGAGTTGCAATTCGTCCCCTGAGTTACTCAGCATTGCAATGTCATTGGCGAAGCGCAGGTTACTAAGGTATTCTCCATTAACTCTTATCCCTAACTGTTCCCATTCTAGGCTTGTGAAAACCTCCTGTAAGCACGCGGTAAATAGCATTGGGGAAATTGTGTCCCTTTGCCTTACACCCTTCTTGATTGGTATTCTGTTGCTTTCTTTATGAAGCACTATGGGAGCAGTTGATCCCCTGTAGATTTCTTCCAGAATGTTTATATATTCTTCATCTACGCCCTGATTCCGCAGTGTCTCCATGACGGCTGATATTTCTACTGAATCAAACACCTTCTCGTAATCTATGAAGGCTATGTATAGTGGTTGGTTATACTCTGAGCATTTCTCTATTACCTAATTGATAGTATGAATGTGGTCAATTGTTGAGTAGCCTGTACGATATCCTGCTTGTTCCTTTGGTTGATTGAATTCTAATGTTTTCTTTTCTCTGTTAGCGGTTACCTTTGTGAATAGCTTGTATACTACAGATAGCAAGCTGATCGGCCTGTAATTCTTCAAGTCCTTGTCATCTTCTTTCTTATGTATTCGAATGATGTTAGCGTTCTTCCAAGACTCTGGTACTCTTCCCGTCAGGAGACACCTCGTAAACAGGGTGGCTAGTTTTTCTAACACAATCTGTCCCCCATCTTTCAGCAGATCTGATGTTACCTGATCCTCACCAGCAGCTTTGCCTCTTTGCATGCTCTCCAAAACTTTTCTGACTTCTTCTATTATTACTGGAGGGGTGTAATCTGGGTTACTGCTATTTCTTATAGTATTAAGGTCGTGGTTGTCTCGGCTACTGTACAGATCTCTGTAAAACTCCTCCGCTATATTAACTATCCTATCCATATTGGTAGTTATTTGGCCTTCTTTGTCCCTTAGTGCAAACATACGACTATTGCCTACCCCAAGTTTCCTCTTCAATGCTTTGGCACTTCCTTCGTTTTTAGAGCGTGTTCAATTCACTCCATGTTATACCTTCTTACATCGCATACGTTACGTCTATTAATCAACTTCGAAAGCTCTGCCAGTTCTATTTTGTGTGTTGTACTTGACAGTTTCATGATTTGACGCTTCATAATTAGGTTCTTAGTTTCCTGGGAAAGCTTGCCAGTGTCCTGTCTAACTAACCTGCCTCCAACTTTCACTGCACACTCCGTAATGATACTCGTCAGATTATCATTCATTGTATCTACGCTAAGGTTGGTTTCCTCACTAAGAGCCGAGTTCCTGTTCTGCAGTGACACTCTGAATTCCTGTACTTTCCCTCTCAGTGCTAGCTCATTGATTGGCTTCTTGCGTTTGAGTTTCTGTCGTTACTTCTTCAAGTCTAGGCGAATTCGAGATCGTACCATTCTGTGGTCACTGCATCGTACCTTGCCCACCACTACCACATCCTGCACGATTCCTGGGTGTGCACTCAGTATAAAGTCTATTTCATTCTTATTTTCGCTATTAGGGCTCCTCCATGTCCACTTGCAGTTTTCTCGTTTTCGGTAAAAGGTAATCAAAACCCGTAAATAATTGCGTTCTGCGAATTCTACTAGTAGCTCTCCTCTGGCGTTCCTAGTACCGATGCCATAATCTCCTACTGCCTGGTCTCCAGCCTTCTTTTTCCCTACCTTTGCATTAAAATCACCCATCACAATAGTATACTGTGTTTTTACCTTAGTCATTGCCGATTCCACGTCTTCATAGAAGCTTTCAACTGAGGCGTCATCATGGCTGGATGTAGGCGCGTAAGCCTGTACTACCTTCAACTTGTATCTTTTATTCAGTTTAATTACAATACCTACCACCCTTTCAATAATGCTATAGTATTCCTCTATGTTGCCAGCTATGTTTCTGTGAATTAGGAACCCCACTCCCAGTTCTCTTCTGTCTGCGAAGCCCCCTAGCAAAGGACGTGCCCATTCTGTAGCACCCTATAGGCCTCACCTGTCCTCCTAACCTCACTGAGCCCTATTATATCCCATTTAACACCCTTTATCTTCTCGAATAGTACAGCTAAACTTCCCTCTCTAGATAAGGCTCTAGAATTAAACGTTGCCAAGTTCAGGTTCCAATGGCGGCCTGTCCGGATCCAGAGATTCTTAGCACCCTCTGCTGCGTTGCAGATCGGACCGCCGCCGTGGTCAGTTGCTTCGCAGCTGCTGGGGACTGAGGGCCGTGAGTTATTTGACTTAAGCATGTGGAAGGAAGTGGCCAGATACTGCACCAGGGTGGCCAATCCTTCTCGGGTGAGGGAGTGCGTTCTCGGCGGTGTTTACCGGTGAGGCCGCACCCCAGGCCTTTTAACGCCGTTCCATCAACACGCGGATTTTTTTGATTTTTTTTAAATCCGGTTGGGAACTGCGTGGCACCGGGATTTGAACCACGGACCTCTTGCATGCGAGGTGGATGCTCTAACCGCTACGCCATCGCCGCACACAGAATTTACGTACGGCATCATTTACCACCACTTTCTAACGTTGTGCCAATTTTAAAGTATCATATCAACATTTCTCATTCGTACTTCGCTCACCATTGAATCCCGCTAAATGTGTGATCTGCCATTTTTTAATGAGCCGGCAACGGACATTTTGTGAAGCAATGCCACTAAAGAGTTGTTGCCTGAGAGAGAGAGAGAGAGAGAGAAACGAGAAATAAGGAAGGCAGGGAGGTTAACCAGATGCTAGTATCCAGTATGCTACCCTGCACTGGGGTTGGGGAATAGAGGGTTGAAATTATTTCAATTTCAAGCGCGCCGAACTCGCAGGACGGGGATAGCGACCGGAGACAAGCAAGGAAATTTACGACGGGCTCCCCTGGAAGCTGATGACGGTCTCAGAAGCGGAGGCGCAGGACATAATCGCAGGACGCATATTTGAAGTGGTCGTCGAACAAAGCGACTATGGCTTGGAATACGTCGGACAACGCAGGCGTCTCTGACGTAATGGCAGATCTCAACGTGTGATAAAATTTTAGGCCGGCGTGGCCCAATGCGTTAAGCAGCAGGCCCTTCCACTGCTTTGGCTTGTGGGTGTCTTTCCCGACTGCACCAACGTACGCTACAAAAATGAGCTTACAATCAGCCCAAAGGATTAGTAGATTCCAGAGCGTGGGGAGAAAAAGTGGAGGAGGTAACTGAAACGCCATCGCAACCGCAAACTACACCAACAAGAAAAGAAAACTGAACACGAAAAGCTCAAACTTGAAAAGATGAAAAGAAAAATCTGCAGAGTCAAAGGTAGGAACGAACGATGCGACGCGGGCACTCGCCAAAAAGAAGCAGACCTTCAACGTGGCGGTTGCTACGGAGAACACAGACAAAGGCTCGAGACGCCGAAGTAGTGTCGCAGCAGACGGAATTGTTGACGCTGACTGGATGAAGGAGGCTGAGAAAAAGTGGGAGTAGTTTACCTGGTCGCCATTGTTGTGTCGGGGTTGGCTGTGGCTTCGACGCTGACGAAGAAGAACGACGGCCGCAGCAGACCAACGCCGCCAGTGGCAGCCACCACAAGTTCGATGCGCAGTGCCGAAAGAAGAAACACGTACGTCCGTCTCGTACAATGCTTCGTCACATAGTTCCTTATTTACACGTATATCACGGCCGGACTGGAAAGGCACGCGAGCGTTTCGTCTTACGGCCTTCGCAGTGCGTCTGTTTCCACCTCCCACTGCAGCTCCGTGTAGTCACTGCAACCCTGCCATTGCTATCCGTTGCCTTCGTGACGGCAGGGCATGCAAAAGCAGACGCGCAACAGAGAAAAAAAACAAAGATCTTCAGACGCCAAGCAGTAGGCCAAAACGCTTTTACCTATAGCAGGGAATATATATATATATATATATATATATATATATATATATATATATATATATATATATATATATATATATAAAGGAGATTTAATAAGCATAAAGGCTGATGCTTGGAAGGCTTGGAAGGCGATGCACCAGCCGCGATTTCCGAGCTCGAGCCGCTGCTGCACGCTCGATGCTGCTGCCTCTGCGCCGGAGTACTTCCTCTTCTTTACAATGGCCCCACGGAGAAAAAAAGGAGCCATCATGGCGACTTAGTCCTGTGCAGGCGGCGTTGAACCGTGGTACTGCTTGAGCTTCTGGAGGTGTACAACCTCGCGGTTGCGACGGCGAAAGTCTGATGGTGGCGTAAGAGGCTCAATGAGGTAGTTTACTGGCGAAGTTTGTTCGAGAATATGATATGGTTCATCGTACTTTGGCAGAAGTTTGGAAGAGAGCCCAGGTGTGCGATGCGGCACTGACAGCCACACAAGAGCACCCGGAAGAAAAAAATGGCAGCTTATCCACGAAGTGAATGATGGAGAGTGGGGCGAAGCATTCGTCCGTCCATGCGTCCTTCTGGGTGACCGTCCATGCGTCTGTTCGTGCACCCGTCCCTGCGTTCGTTCATGCACCCGCCCCTGCGTCCGTTTATGCGTCCATCCATGCATCTGTATGAGTATCCGTTCGTCCATCTATTCAACACTCCAAGTCCCACCATATCGCATCTTTTTATCATATAATCCCCATATAAAAGCACCGCCATTCAGTGGACATTCCAAGGAATAAATGAGAGGTGGCACACGTACACTTTCTTACGGCTTGCGTTTCGGGTCTACTTCATACCTTCAACCACCTTGAGTTCATGGTATTCATGGCACTGCGGCCCAATGCTCACTAAACCTTTCTAAAACTAAGGAGGTTACACTCAGCGAGTATAATGTAGCAACCCTTTCTTGTCCGATAGTGCTCAATATACATGCCAATGGCTGCTAACGTGGATCGCAGCGTGCGCTTTGACTAAAAGCCGAATGCTCCTGTCTCTCATTCCCCGTTTACAGCCGTTGGCATGTACATTGAGCGTTATTTTTAATTGTCAAACAATGCAAAGAAGAAATCTCTCACCGGCACCACCTTGGAGGTGAACTGTTATACCTATTTTAGGTATGTGCCACTGGTGGTTACGTACTACGAGGGACGCACAAGCCACGCCATAAGGAGCTTCGTCCCTAAAACGGGAGCTGAGGTCTGGGCATCATGAATTGCTTTTTGCCTGTTTTGGTCATCGCAGGTAAAGCGACGAGCCAACTGGCGGCATTCTTCTGCGCTTCTGGCGGCGTGCAAGATCGGTAGGCACTCGGATGCGTCCGGTCGATAGTGCAGAATGGTGTCAATGGTGTGGGAGGGGTGACGGTCGTAGAGGAGGTAAAAAGGGGAGAAGCCTGTTGTCGCTAGCGTTGCCATGTTATAGGCGTATGTAATGAATGGGAGGACTAAGTCCCAGTTAAAGTGATCAGGCGTCACATACATAGATAGAATGTCACCGAGAGTACGATTAAAGCGCTCGGTAGCCCCATAGGTGTGAGGGTGGTTAGCAGTACATGTGCAATGTACAATAGCGCACTCAGCGAGCAATTTTTCAATGACCTCGGACAAGAAGGCGCGGCCACGGTCACTGAGGAGTTCATGAGGGCCTCCATGACGCAACACAAAATGACGCAGTAGGAAAGTGGCAACCTCCTGTGCTGTAGTCGTTTGAAGAGCAGCGGTTTCAGCATAGCGCGTTAGGTGGTCAATAGCAACTATTATCCACCTGTTGCCAGTCGGAGTCAATGGAAGTGGCCCATAAGTATCTATTCCAACCTGTTCAAAGAGTCGGGAAGGGCATGGTAAAGGCTGCAGTTCACCGCCGGAGGCGTGTGGTGGAGATTTTCGGCGCTGACATTTGGCACAAGAGCGGACGAAGTTGCGGACGAAGGTATACATACCACGCCGGTAGTAGCGATGTCGAAGCCTTTCGTAGGTCTTGAAGACTCCTGCGTGGCCACATTGTGGGTCAGCGTGGAAAGAGGAACAAATCTGCGACCTCAGGGTTCGTGGAACGACGAGCAGCCACTTGCGTCCCTTTGGTGCGTAGTTGCGTCGATAGAGAAGCGTGTCACGTATCGAGAAGTGTGGAACTTGGCGCCGGAGCATTCGCGTCTTTGGGAGTTCAGAAGTGTCGGAGAGATGATTGAGGAGAGACGCAGTCCACGGGTCATAGCGTTGTTCGATAGCAATGGTGTCAAAGTCAACCGATGACAATGTGGAATCGCAAGCGGAGTCAGCTGTGCCATTCTGGAAAAAGGGTTAACGGGAAAGGGCGTCGGCGTCATCATGCTTCTGTCCTGACCGATAAACCACGCGTATGCCGTAATCTTGAATTTTGAACGCCCAGCGAGCGAGACGGCCAGGTGGGTCTTTTAACGTCGAAAGCCAGCACAGCACGTGGTGGTCGGTCACGACGTCAAAACAACGACCATATAGATATGGGCGAAACTTTCCAAGGGCCCACACGATGGCCACGCACTCGTTTTCTGTGACGCTGTAGTTGCTCTCAGCCTTGGTAAGTGTGCGACTAGCGTATGCCACGACGCATTCCTGATGCTCCGGTTTACGCTGTGCGAGCCAGCACCCAGCCCTAACCACTGGCGTCGGTGTGGATTTCAGTTGGAGCATCAGGATTTAAATGACGTAGAATGGGTGGCGTCGTGAGAAGCCGTCGCAAGGTGGTGAAGCCTCGTCGCAGGCAGACGACCACGATAAGAGGTCTTTGCAGTTGCCGATAAGTTGCGTGAGAGGTGATATAATAGACGCGAAGTTTCGGACGAATCGCCGGAAATACGAACATAAGCCGATGAAACTTCGAAGTTCTTTGATGGTGGCAGGTTTAGAAAACGCCGTAACAGCTCGCAATTTCTCGGGATCCGGGAGGATGCCTTTCTTGGAAACAACGTGGCCCAAAATGTTCAGTCGACGCATGGCAAATCGACATTTCTTGAGGTTTAATTGCAAACCGGCGTTAGTTAAGCAAGTAAGAACGTGCTGAAGGCGACGTAAGTGTGTGTCAAAGTTAGGGGCGAAGACCACGTTATCGTCGAGGTAACACAAGCATATCTTCCATTTTAGTCCACGCAGGATGTTGTCCATCATTCGTTCAAACGTTGCAGGTGCATTGCAAAGTTCGAAGGGCATGATGGTGAATTCATATAAGCCGTCTGGCGTGACAAAAGTGGTTTTGGGGCGATCGACCTCCGCCTTAGGCACTTGCCAGTAGCCTGACCGCAAGTCTAACGAGAAAAAGAACTCGGCACCCTGTAAACTGTCCAAAGCATCCTCAATGCGCGGTAGTGGATAGACATCTTTCAGCGTGATCTTGTTCAATCGCTGGAAATCGACACAGAAACGAATAGAACCGTCTTTATTTTCGACGAGCACCATCGGAGACGCCCATGGGCTCTGTGAAGGTCGAATGACGCCTCTGCGAAGCATGTCGTCTACTTGGTCGGCAATGACGCGGCGTTCTGTAGCGGACACGCGATATGCCCTTTGTCGCAGTGGTGAGTGGGACCCAGTTTCAATGTGTTGTTCTACTGCTAAGGCACGGCCGAGAGATGTTTGTTCAACGTCGAAAGAATGGCGGTAGCTCTCAAGAATGGTGAGGAGTTGTAAACGCTGCGAAGATGTCAAATCTGCAGCGATGAATGGTTGAAAGATGTTCGCCGACGTTGAGTCATGCGCCGAGACGACAGCCAGTTCACAGACGGATGTAGAAGGCACCTCATCGGGGACGGATACAATTCTGGAAGAACTGATTGTCTCGACGTGGCCAAGGCACTCGTCACTAAGTAGGGATAAAGACGACGACTCATGATTATAAATTGGCATTGTGGTAGAGCCTTCTACAAGATCGAGAGCAGCATAAGGCAGGGGGAGGGCTCTTCGGGCGATGAATATTGGAGATGGTGTGAAAAAGACCGTGCCGTCGGATATGGTGCTGCATTAAACTGGCACGAACGCAAAAGAGCATGGAGGGATGTAGGTGTCATCACTAACGACAAGTTTAGCGGCAGACTGGGTGTCGACGGACGCTTGGTCATCCAGTGAGCAAAATTCAACCTCAGCCTTTGCACAGTCGATAACGGCGTTATGACGTGACAAAAAGTCCCATCCAAGGATGATATTATGGGAGCACGATGAAAGAACCATGAACTCTATCGTATACAGAACGTCCTGAATGGTCACGCGGGCTGTACATACTGCGGTCGGTTGAAAAGGTTGAGCACTGGCTGTGCGAAGCGATAATCCGGAGAAAGGCGTCGTAACCTTACGAATTGAGCAGCTAAATCCAGTATCTATAACAGAAACAGCTGCACTATCTACAAGAGCGACAGTTGGGATATTTTCGACGAACACATCAATAGCATTGATAGGTGACAAATGAGTACTTGGGCAAACCGAAACTTGCGCAGTTCTTGCCTTAGGAACTGCGTCGTCTAGTTTTCCTCCTCGTTAGGCGCGGGCCGCCGACGCATTGTTGAAGGCGAGCGGCGGTGTGGAGAGGGCGAGCGAAAAAGTTCTGACCGAAGGCGGTGGTCTTCCTGGTAGCGGGCTGGCATTGGAGTGAAGGAACCGTATCGTGCGTTGGAGTCAAGCGGGAAGAATAGCTCATGGCGATTTTCATTGGTGATATTCGTCCGGCGGCGACAATACCTTGCGACGGGTCTGGGGTATCGACAAGCGTAACATATCGGGCGATTGTCGAGGGTGCGCCACGGGTTGGCGGTGTTAGTGCTGATCCAGTGAACTGGAGCTGCGGGATAACTCGCGCGAGGCTGGAACGGAGGTGCAGGCGCCTTGCGAGTTGGCATGGCTGCAGCCGCGGCGTAGGTGAGAGGAGCAGCCACAAGATCAGGCTCGCGAGCAGCTGGTAAGGCCTCGGTGACCTCTCCTTGAATGACACCACGTAGAGACGATGGTAAAGTTGTGGTAGGTTCTGGAGTGAAAGGCGCCAAGGAAAGCTGTCGTGCGACTTCTTCGCGGACAAATGCTTTTATTTCGGCTATTAGCGACGCCTGGTCATGACCACTGATCACACTAGACAGCAATGCCAAATCGTGCACTGGAGGACGTCTTGTCAGAGCTCGCTGCTTCCGCAATTCATCGTAGCTTTGGCAGAGGCTAATTACGTCGTTAACAGTGGTCGGGCTTTTCGCCAAGAGCATTTGAAAATCGTCATCGTAAATCTCTTTGAGGATGTGCTTACATTTTTCAGCTTCCGTCATTGCGGCGTTCCCGCGTCTGCACAAATCTATGACGTCTTCTATGTAACTTGTGAAGCTTTCACCCGTTTCTTGTGCGCGTGTGTGTAAACGTTGCTAGGCACGAAGTTTTTGGACGGCAGGTTGATCGAAGACTGCTACAATCGACGTTTTAAAGTGCGGCCGCGTTCAGACGTCTGCCTCGTGGTTTCTAAGCCAAAGGCTGGGTACACCCGCAAGGTAGAACCACACGCGTTTCAACTTGTCCGCGTCCATCCATCTGTTTAAAGCGCTCACCCGTTCAAAAGTCAAAAGCCAATCTTCAACGTCGTTGTCATCTGTTCCTCTGAAGATTGGAGGCTCCCGCTGAGGAACACTGCCTGGACAGGTGGCTGGAAGAGATGGAAGAATCTGTTGATCGGCGTCTGGCATTGCAGAAGGTAGCCGTCGAGAACGGAGTTCCAGGATGGTAGCGGAAACGTGTAAGGAACGGTACCCAGCCCGGCTGCACCAATTATAAAGGAGATTTATTAGGTGCTGCTGCCTCTGCGCCGGATTACTTCCTCTTCTTTACAATATATATACATACACACATATATTTATATATATATATGTGTGTGTGTGTGTGTGTGTGTGTGTGTGTGCGTGTGTCTGTGTGACGCTATGATGCGGGAGACGTGGCCTGGCTCATACCTCACGTTTATTCCAAAGCACTTCTTCCTCTTCAGCTTCTACCAACCATCGCTTCATACGTCACACGATTCCCCTTCCCCCCGAAAAAAGGCATGGATTACGAAGAAGAAAAGTAAACAACGAGAGGTTAAAAAGTCACAAATGTCAAAATTCACAATTGGTTCTATGCTCCAGAAAGTTCCGTAAACTTTCAAAGACTTCAGGGGAGAGTGTAGCAGTCCGGTTAACGCAGGAGTTCTGGTGGGCGAGGCTGGTGGTTGCGTCCTGGATAACACAAAAATGCTTTGGACGTAGAGATAGGGGTAATCACAGCTGGTATTTTTGTGAAGAATGAACGAGGTTCGAACATCTTGCAGAATCGAAAATTCCGATATTGTAGGCATCGAATCCATATGGCGTCGTGGGTGATACACAGGCCGTGCAGGCAGCTTGCGTGCGCGTTGATCGAGGTTGATTGGGTGCTGCCTGCGTTCCTGCCGAGTGAAAGGGGTGCTTTTCTGGCTTTTGGGGATTTTTCTATGGCGATGTCGCAGATGTTTTGATCGAAGGCACATTTTCAATCTGTGGCGGAGAATGTATCCGCGACGATGGGCCTTTTCGCAATGTTCTTTGAGTCTTAAAACTGGTTTCGATGAAGTTTTCTTTCGTCGTTGACAATGCTGAAAAATATGTTTACGTTGTAGTTTCTTAGTTTCGTCGACTTGCTTGTGGTGTGACATTGATCGTGGTGTACCCGGATTCTTAGCAAGCCCTCTGCAGGCTTCTACAACGCCAACCAATGCAGCTGTTTCTGGCGCAAGACAATGGGGGGGGGGGGGGTTCGCGCACTTGAATCTTCTGTATTCATAAACCGCTCATTGTTTGTCTTTGCATGAAGGGTACTTGTGTCATCAGACGTCGCACGTACGGGTTTGTTTTCAGTGTTGGCAGTGAAATTGTGCACTGGATTGACGTCGCTTTGATCTTGCAATTGATGAACACTAGAAGCTTCTGCAAAAGACTTTTTTTCAAAAGATGCTGATTGTGAATGATTCTGTCTTTGTGGAACTGCTGAGCTGAATACCAAGTCGGTTCCAAAAGTAAGCATGCGGCACGAAGTATTCAATGCATCTGAGTCATCAATAGTGGTTTCAATTCTTTTATGCAGTGGAGAGTTAAGCATCGGTGATATTTGCGCGGATGAGGAACCAGGTGGGAGGTTGGGAAAACGACAGCGTGGTCTTTCCATGAGCATGTGGCTAACTTCACCTGACGGGAATTGTAAATACATGCTCTGTGCTCGAAGCGTGAAGGCTGCTTATGACTGCGATGATCTTGGTCGGAACGGGAAATGGTTACGAACTTCAGCGACTACGTCACCAGTGAGGCATTAAATTTTACCTCACCCACATATTCGACAACGATGAGTCTTGGCAAAAGATAAAACAAGAATTGATCGTTTGCTTTAAAAAATACGATGATGACTACGACGAAGACTTGCTTGTAACCCACCATCCACAGGCAACTGCACTCAGTCGTCAATTTTACAGGCAGTCTTCAGCCATTCGAACGCACAACAAGATTCGACCTCTGACAAAAGACGAAGTGGCACACGAGTTCAGTGGCAGACGACAACGCGTATTTTGGGAAAAACACAACCATCGAGCGCGCCTCGCTTCTGCACGAAAATCGGCATTTGCGAAGTCATCACTTCAGTATATGACCCCAGACGTTGCCCAACCACCAGATGCCGTTCACTCTTCGTCTGGCATACGTGGTCCACCACCTGGGTTTTCATCACGTGGTTCTTCAAGCGCTCCTAACGCTCACCACTTGCCTTGTAAGGACGCCTTGCTCATGGTAGACCAGCTGACGCATGAAGAAAATACCGAACAACGTCATGACTACTCGAAGAGTGAAAATCCTGGTTTTACATCACTTCGCTCTTTCGTCGTTCACAACGCCCACCTCGCGTCTCACACGCCCACTACGGTCGGGATAGAGCTTCGGAACTCCGAATATACTCAGCCACGTCCAGGGCTAACCGTCCACATTAATGCGTCAGAACAGCTTACCTCCAAAGTTGCGGACACAGAGAAACAGCCCCTAGTAAAATCGGACTAAACCAAGCCTCTCGCAGCGTCACCGTTGAGTTCACAGCAACCAGAGAGCCCAACCAACACAGGAGGCTCGGAAGGATCAACTCCGCAGCTCTGCCCTGTACCAGGAACGCCCATCAAGAATGGCGTTACAACAACCTCAGCAGATTTTTCTGCCAATTCTGGCGCACTATCTTCATTGCCTGACTCAAATCGCGACGCCCTAACAAGTACCAACTATTTGCTGGTCACGTCAGCCTACAAAGAAAAGCGGGCTCATGATTCCAAAGGAAGTCCACCTCGTCAGACAGTGCAACATCAGCAATGCCAACAAAAGCAACAAGAGGAACCCCAACAGCTAAAACGCCCACACCAACATCGGCAACGAACAATTAAAACTACATTGCGAGGATACTTGCGTCCTGAAGAGTGTCGTGATCAACATACACAAAAGAAAAGACTGATTCCGCATCTGAGCTATCTTCGCAGAAAGAAAAGTCAGGGAACTTTTCCGTACCAGCGTTCAAGATTGCGCCTTAAGTCTGAACATCTGCGTCATCACCATAGTAAACTCCCCAAGAGCCACAAAACAACCGCTTGTGCTCTGCAGGAACACAAGCAGCGCCTAATCTGCCACGATCAACGGGCGCGCGAATTGCATGCACGGCGTTTGTATGACATACGACAAAAATGCGACGCCAACGAAATATTCAATCCTGCAAAGCGTTCCAACCGCGTTCGTTATTCGCAAGAATACCGGCTGTATTTCCATCTGTTTCGACGTTCAAAGCATTTTTGTGTTATCCAGGACACAACCACCAGCATCGCCCACCAGAACCCCTGCGTTAACCGGACTGCTGCATTTTCCCCTGGTCTTTAAAAGTTTGCGGAACTCCCCTAGAGCATGGAACCAATTGTGAATTTTGACGTTTGTAACTTTTTAGCCTCCACTTGTTTACTTTTTCTTGTTTGTAATCCATGCCTTCTTTCGCGGGAGGGGGAATCGTGTGACGTATCAAGTGATGATTAGTAGAGGTCGAGAAAGAAGAAGTGCAGAACAGAATAAACATGGAGTATGAGCCGGGCCACGTCGCCAATTCATCATGTGACGCTATGATGAATTAGAGACGTGGCCTGGCTCATACGCCATGTTTATTCCGTTCTCTGACTTCTTCCTCCTCTGCTTCTACCAACCGTCGCTTCATAAGTCACATGATTCCCCCTCTCCCCGAAAGATGGCACCGTTTATAACCTACAAAAATTGAAAAAGCCAATAAACAGACAATGTCCAAATTCGCAGTATCACGTCCCGACGGAGTTCCACAGTCTCTTTAAATCTTCAAGCCCGAGGGAGCAGTCCTTTGAACTCTATAACAACTCTGGTGGGCGAGGCTGACTGTTGCGTTCCGAACAGAGCGGGATACACGTGAATACTGACAGTACTGTTAGAACTCTTGTTCGGGCTGACCAAGGTTGGAACGCCTTGTTGCATCGGCAGCTCGGATGTCGTCGGGGCTGTATTTTTCGCCGTGATTTGTGCAATCCTGATGCTTCTTGCTTGCGTGCTTCCCTACAGACTGTGATGGAGTGCCTGAGTGCTTGCGGTTTGCAAGCAGTGCCTCCGCGTCTTTTTCGGCGCTTTCTGTGGTGTTGCAGTCGGCGGAATAGCAGGCGCTGGGAGCGTTTCTGGCGACTTATCTTTGTCCGAAAGTGTCTGACGTCTTGTTGGTTTGGAGATGTTATTTTTCGATGTTCTTCAACTGGTGAACGCGCCTCCACTGAATTTGACGTTCGCCCATGCCCTCGTTGCAGTCTCTCTCGTTGTTTTCTGAGTTTGTAAACTTCGTTTTGCTTGCTTTGCTGGTGCTGCTCAGGAGATGGCTGTAGTGGTGCCCCTTCTGGGATCGGCATTCATTTCCTTCGAGGTTAGACGCGTCCTGTAGACTGCTGATGCATGGCGAGCTGGTGTCTTGCTTATCGGGCATAGTTGGTAATGTGTCATCATTATGCTCTTGAAAGACCGGTAAGGTGTTGCAGTATGGACGCTTCGGACAGACAGCTGCGTGCGAGGTTTGGTGTATGTGTTACTTCTGCATTTTTTCGGTTCTTGGAGCTGTAATAGCTGTATGGGGATACCACAGGTGACGTGGCATTACTAAGTTTTAACTGCAGATTTTGGCAAGTCTGTGGTGCCGCAGAAACGACACGAAGCTCTTCAGGGGCTTCTTCGCAGTTGACTGCGAGTGGTTTTTGCGCCTGGTAGCTTGCGACGTTCGATGCGTCTTAGCCTTCTGCTTCGCTTCGACTGTCCAGTGTGTGTGCACCGCACGGTCGTAAATGAACATGTCCGGAAACAGCATGGCTTGAAAGGGTATTTTCGTAAAGCATTAGGTCGTCTACCGAGGTCGCGGCGTCCTTATGAGGCGAATGGTGAGTGATAGGAGCGCTTGAAAAACCGCGTGACGAAAACCCAGGTGGTGGACCACGTATGCGAGACGAAACGTGAAGGGCATCAGGTGGTTGAGCAACGTCTCTGGTCATATGCTGAAGCGATGACTTCGGTAATGCTGACTTTCGCGCAGAAGGGAGGCGCGCTTGACGGTTAGGTTTTTCCCAATATACGCATCGCCTTCTGTAAGTAAACTTATGTGCCACTTCGTCTTGAGGCAGTTGTCGATTCGCGCTGGGCTTTCGAATGGTTGAGGACTGCTTAAGGAATTGACGATAGTGTGCGGTTGTCTCTAGATGGTTGGCATTGAGCAGGTCTTGGTCATAGTCTTTAGAACGGGTAATCACCTCCTCTTTGATTTTTCGCCATGACTCGTCGTTCTCGAATATGTGGGTGAGGTAAAGTTTGAATGCCTCACCTGAGATGTAGTCAGTGAAGTTGATGATCATCTCCCGTTCCGACCAAGATGCAGCGGCAGCGTGGAGCTCTAATAAGTTAAACCAGTCCTGTACGGGTCCATCGTCCGCTAATCCGGTGTACTTGGGGATGTCAAGGTCGTCTGATGGTGCTTTCATGATGCTGGTCTTGGTGTAGAGTTGGGATGTACTTTTGTGGTTGACGTTCGGTCACTGCGTCTTGCTGAGACGTTCGAAGATGGTGGCCGGTTGATGAAGTGGCCGCCAGGTCTTCATCCTGTCGACTCGTGTGACGCTACGATGAATGGGGGACGTGGCCTGGCTCATACCTCACGTTTATTCCAAAGCACTTCTTCCTCTTCAGCTTCTACCAACCATCGCTTCATACGTCACACACACACACACACACACACACACACACACACATATATATATATATATATATATATAATCACCTTAATCACCTGTACAATTTATATAAAACTGCCACACGAGGCGCCACGTGACATCTTAACCGAAACTGAAACTAAACTAACAAACAGTGGTCCCTCTGCTAGGCATGAGCAGGAGGAGGAGGAGAAAAACTTTATTCATCCCAAGAGGGAAAGGTGCGGTGGTGGAGAGTCAGAGAAGCCTACCCAGCGGAAGTCTTCGCTACCCCCTTGGCCCAATCCAAGATCTGGTCCTGGACCTCGGGCGCCCATAGCAGCCTCCTAGTGCTCCTTACTATTAATGTGTAGAGAATAAGGTGATGAGTTGCGAGTACACACCCACATAGTATGGTCTAGGTTAGCTCTTTCTTGATAGAAAAGGCACAAAGGGGAGGGTTATATCGCAAGGTGTATAAGAAGGCGAAAAGATGAGGGAGTTAACGTACGGGTCTGTGACTGGCGCCATAGTATTTCACGGTAGCGCGAAGCTCCATGAAGTAAGGGGGGTATATAGTGCGCTGTAGGCGGTGGTGATTTCTTATATTGTGGAAGGTCACAAGACGATCTCTCGCGCTGAAAAAGGCTGCGTAGTCTAAAGCGCCATCAGAGGCCTTTGCTATGCCGGCCATTCCTCGAGCACAGGTATGAGCCGCCTCATTGCCACTCAACCCCGCAAGCGCGGGCGTCCATATGAGAGCAACGTCTTGTGTGGGAGGACGTTGCTTAAGAATTGAAAGGGCAGTTGATGAGACGCGACCTGCAATGAAGTTGCGTATGGAAGTTTTGGAGTCACTTACAATCATAGTGATATTGGGAATGAATAGACGATGGCAGCCTCCTCTGCCTCCTCCGAAGAGTCGACAGCGATAGATGCCATTGTGAGTGCCTTACCAGTATAACCGACAGCAGAGAGGGCATAGAATGAGGAGGATGGGTATTCTGCCGCATCGACATGGAGCAAGTCAGTGGCTCCATGCAATTTTTCTGAAGAGCTTTTGCTTTTTTGATTCGACGCTTAGTGTGATATGTTGCATGCATGTTTTAGGAAGGAGTCGTATGAGTAATTGTTTGGGCATGTTTTGGGGAATGTTGTATTTAGCATTGGTGAGTGAGGTGAAGTTAATTAGGGTAGACGATAAAATGTGGCGACCTGCGCTTGTGGTCGCGAGCCTTGCGTATTGAGCTGTTAAATGGGCTTCATGGATTTCAGATAGGGTATTTATGACTCCTGTCTGGTGGAGTCGTGCGTTAGAGGTATTGATTCCAATGCCTAGCACGTATTTGTAAACTCTGCGAAGGACGGTGTTGACTGATTTCTCCACTCCTAATTTAAGGATAAGGTAAGGAGAGTATGTGATCTTACTAATCACAAAAGTTTGTACTACATGAAGTAGCTCTGACTCTCGGAGTCCTTCATTTTTCCCTGAGATTCTTCCTATTATTCTTAGTGTGTTTTCAACGGTATTGCGTAAAGCTTCAAGTATGTGCGTATGAAGTCGGTTGTTTCAGATAAATAAACCTGGAAAACGAATGCGTGATACTCTAGGAATGAGGATCCCATATATGTGAACTTCGACCATTTAAACGTATTTGTTCTGAGGATGATTTGGTAGGAGTAAGTCTGATTTACTCGCCATACAAGAGAGATTCATCTGAGATGTTAGTGCTGCTATTATATCTACAAATGATTTTAGGGTGTCTTGAATGTGTCCATCAGAGCCTCCTTTCACCCATAAGGTGATATCATCGGCAAAGATAGAAAAGTTCAAGTCAGGGATACGTTGAAGAGCGTTGGGTATAGGTAGCATAGCCAGGTTAAAGAGCATTGGAGAGAGCACTGACCCTTGAGGTGTTCCGAACCTGCCTAGTGTAAAGGGTGAGGAATGTTCTGGTGCTAATGTTATTGTAGCTGTGCGGTCCGTGAGGAAGCTTCTGATGTAAGAGTACATTTTAGCCCCACAAAAAATGCGGTTGAGGCCAGCATATATAGCTGAGTAGGCTACGTTATTGAATGCTCCATGTATGTCTATACCAAAGATTGCCTGAGTATGCTCGCTCTAGCTAGCAGTTATGATGTCGTGTTGAAGGCGAAGCATCGCGTCTTGCGCCGAAAGTGAAGCCCTAAAGCCAATAATTTCTGGAGGCAGCAGTCCATTATCCTCCCCGCATCTCTGGAGGCGTGCAAGCACAACAAGCTCCATAATCTTTCCGAGAGGTGATGTTAAGGAAATGGGCCTCAGATTTTCCACTAAGGGAGCTTCGTTCGGTTAAGGTATGAATATGACTCTGGCATGGCCAGGCTTCGCTCCGAATCCGGTGATGACGCAAGGCTTCTGTTGCGAGTTCTGAAAGTCTCCCACCGTTCACGTTCGATGCGCTCGAACTGTACGATCGTTGTAGTCATCATGTGCCCTTCCCAAATGCATGGTCTAGAGTTCGCGAGACCTCCACCTCGTGAGGACTTGTTCTCGCGTATCGGTAAAGTCGAGGTTGACTTCATGGCACAGACGCACCTTGGTATGTAAATAGGCCGTCGTTCTCCAGTTGCGGTGCTGCATACGCTCCTGCATCCTGTGCCATAATTCCGTGCTATCTTCAGCGCCGTGCCTTGTGTTCTCCGTTTGGCGCGCCCGCAGCACGATACATTTTGGCAACAAGGATCCTCAATCCACGTGCATCAGGCGTCAAGCTGGGCATCCAGTCTTCTTACTCGTGCTTTCGAATCAGCACCCGTGCAAGCTGTCTCACAGCTACTGTATTTCCTACACCTATTTCTACTTTTTTACATTTTTCATGCCAGTTCATGGTCATCGACACCATAGCTGCATTGCTTCGCGTCTATCCTGCTGAAATTTAAGCTATTCTTTATTCTACTTTATTCTGCTGTACGGCTCACGTTGAAGACGTTATATACAGATTTTCCAGCGAATTTACAAGACTGAAGAGTCAAGACACGTGTGGTGGCTCTACTTTTGGTTTTTCCTCCGCATCCGGTCTGTGTGAGCAGAAGCATGTTGCCTGCAATATCACCACCTCCGTTCCTGCAATGCTCTGGTGTGTCTCCATTTCTCTGGAAGACTTGGCGTCACGTCAAGCAAGTGTACGTCGAGGCGGCGGCCCCGGACGCTACGCCAGACACAAAGAAGGCGTTGCTGCTCAACGCGCTTGGAGTGGAGGCTTTACAAGCATACTACAAGGCTGCTTGACGACGTCCAGGCTCCAGGAGATGGTGTTACATGTGGTGCGCACCAGCAGTCCTAAGACGTTCTGAAAGCATACTTCGCGCCACCTGAACACGCTTTCTGCGTACGGGCCCGATTCTGGCAGAGAATTCAATAACCGGGCGAGACTCCCGTCGAATTCAATCTAGCTCTGCGGGGTTTGGCCAATGACTGCAATTTCGGCACCGCAGCAGAGACAATGATACAGGACCAGATTTTGGACGGCCTGCGTGACCCCAACCTGTTTAGATCAGTCGCTCAAGTGAGGAACGCTTTCACAGTCCAGGCAGCTTTGAAACATGTCAGGGAAGAGGAGCGCGTCGACCTCGCTTTGAAATAACTGGCTGCTCTACAGGTCGACTCGGTTACGCGACGCGAGCATCATCGCCACGGCGTTCATCCTCCTCAAGCCACACTGCTACAATGTTATGCTTCCAACTCTGCTGTGCCACTGTCACACCTGTCCCGTTAATTAGGGAGGCGATCGCCGGGCTAATTCCAAGAGCCGAAGTATCGGCCCCCCGAACCGCACCCCGAAAGCGTGGACAATTTAGAAGTGGTCCTTTTCGGTGCGCCAGCGGACGCCGGTCGTGGCCCAAAGAACAAGTCAGAGCCGAGAGTTGATAAACAAACAAATTATATTTTCAATAATGGCAGATCGAAAACAATACATAAGAATGCACACTCCACAATAGTTGCATACAACATGACACCAATCAAACCAATCAATCAACGTACTTCACAACACAATCAGCCACACTTAATACAACGGACCCGGACAACAATACGCACTACAATGCAGTCGCATGCATTGAACAACCAAGACACTTAAAGACTAAAGAGATAGAAAACCTATTCAGTCCAAAGTTCTTGGAACAAAAGTCTGGATGATACTCTCCCGAGAATCACTCACTCAAAGTCCAGCGTTGTTGTCGTTCCGCTGTCCCCTGAAGTTTCTCTTACAGGAAACCTCGCGTCCTCAAATGGCCACTCTCCAAGCTTCAAACTTCTTCGCCGGAAATCCGTCGGCTTCACACACGCAGCTGTTGCCCGCATCTTCGCACGATAGCGGTAAACCCACGCTCTTGCCTGTAGCTCGAGCCTTCACCCCTCAGGTGGAATTCCTCTCTATCTCCTGCTTCGTCACTACGAACGAAACCTTCGCCGACTACACGGCGGAATCCCTACGCGCTCTGGCGTCAACTTCCGTCACCTCCTGTTCTGTCACTACGGGCAGAACCTTCGCCGACTACACGGCGGAATTCCTACGCGCTCTGGCGCTAACTTCCGTCTCCTCCTGCTTTCTCGTCTCGGCTGCTCGATTAAATACCTTCCCCGCCACCTTCCAGAACGTTCTCCTCATTTCGTCGGCGCGATGCGCAGCGAAGGCTGGGGAGAGGCACGAGACGGTTCGACTGCCCTCTCCTGAGGATGATTCACTCGGTCTGACCCCGCCTCCTTCGTTCTAGAAGAATCGCGGCCTTGCTGGGCCGCCGATGTGGGGTGAGGAGGTTAGTCTGCGAAGCCGTGCTTCTGCGGGGAGAGCGCGCGCCTGGGAGCCTTGGATGTTTGCTTTCTTTTTTTTTTCTTTTTACCTCGCGGCGTTTCTCTCGCCCGTTGTCGCAAGGATTTTGCGGCGCGCTCTTTTTTAGCGCTCGTTCTGTGACACTGCCCCCCACTTTAAGAATATTATCTCATAATATTCAAAACCTCACAAACGAGCGCGAACAGTCTCCACACATTCTCACAGAGTGTAACACAATCCGTCGCTCGTGACACGTCACATTCACAATATATCACTCAATACGATTGGACATTGTAATTCAATTACACAACACGGGAAAACACAACCACAAGCACATGAGTACAACACTCCACCACACATTCCCAACGATACAAATGTACAAAGTTCTCTCTATACAACAATTATACAACACTATACATCACATCATCGCACAGAACACTTTGACTCGCTCGACATACACTTGAGACACAGGATAACAAGAACATTAACACAACATATGGCACTCAGCACTGCCCAACAAATTCTGATTCGACTTCAGCACTTATCCTGTGTACCTTGCGCGGCGCTTGCGCCCTTTCTTGCGGTGCTCGCTCGATCTCTTCGTGTGTTTTCTTGTTCCTTTTCGGCGAGCCCTTTCCAACGACGATATCTGAGGCGTCGTCTCAGCCATCGTTGTCTCTTCCGACACCGTTAATGCGTCATTACATTCGACGGGTCCTGTCTGTTTATTTACCCGCTTGATCCTGCCTCTACATTTTTCCCGGCTGGCCAACTCCGTCTCCTTTACACTGTCGGTCGGTTGAGGTCGTGCCGACGTAAGTCCGGTTGCTCGGCCCGTGAACTTATTCGACACGATCGCCTTTTCATTCGCTGTCTCTTGCGCCGCGGCTTCACCTTGGGCTCTAGTGAGATCCGTCACGGGATGCTCCTCCCTTGTATCTCGCGGTCGCTGGGTTGGCGAGGGCTCTATCTTCGGGTCTTCTCCCAAACATTCCGGATCATTCGGTCCTCGCGCCCCGTCGATGTTTCCGATGACAAGGTCATACAGGGGGGTCGTCATACATAAAGCAGTAACCTTCCCGCTGAAGTACGGGGTTTCAACTTCAATTTCTGCTTCGGGAAGCATCCGGACTGTACGGTCAATTAAGCAAACCGGTTTCGTTTTGCCTGTTAACTCACTTTCCCGTACCAAATCTCTCCGCACGATAACAGTGGAGCTACCGGTATCTCTTAACACCGTAATCTTTTTGTCCGCAACTTTTCCAGGCAGCGCTGGCATTCCTTTCGTAACACCGGTTGGCTGTTTTGACATTACAGCACCCACAATAGGAATTTTCTCCCCATTCTTCAACTCTACGAATCCATCAGAGACGGCATTATTATCAGATCTCGGTGCCGCTTGAACACAGGATACCTGGTGAGTTTGACTCACTCCGTTCCGACAAGCATCTGCTTTGTGCCCGGTCTGACCACACTTAAAACATTTTACTGTCGTAGGGCTCGTGAAGATCGTTCGACAGTTTTTTGCGCGATGACCCACTCGGTTGCACAGAAAACATCGCGGAATGCTCTCTGGTGCACGCTTCTTTTCTTCGGGAGCCAATTTCTTCGAATCATCGGGACACTCCTTCTTTACCTTGCCCAAATTAGTGCCACCTTGCGCTTCCAAGAATTAATCAGCCAATTCAAGCATGTCTTCAAGTGAGTCAGCCTTCCTCTCTTTTAAGTACAGTGACAGGCTTGGGTGGCAACTAGTAAGAAATTGCTCTCTAATTGGGAGCTCTCTAAGCTCATCGTACTCCTGTGCTGTCCCTGAAAGTTCAATCCATCTGTCGAAATAATGGCAAAGTCGGGCGGCATACTGCGTAGCCGTCTCCCCATCAGCTGGCTTTCCTGTCCTAAATCTGTCCCGGAAACCTTCCACGGTAAATCTAAATCGCTTCAGCAACGCAGCTTTCACCTTCGCATAGTTGGCTGCATCGGTCGGCGTCAGCCTACCGTACACACTGAGCGCTTCACCACTCAAGCAAGTACTCAAAGCAGTTGCCCATTGCTGTTCCGGCCAATTCTGGCTCCTCGCAATCGTCTCAAATCTGTGAAGGTACGCGTCAAGGTCGTCCTTCCTTTCATCAAATGCTACGAGCAACTTGCTTGGGTTCAAGCGGAAGCCATGATCCTCTCGTTCGCTGCTTTCAACTCTAGCTTGGACGGGAGTTTCACTTCGCTGTTGCAAACGGAGCCGCTCGAGTTCCATCTCATGCTGCCGCTGCCGTTCCCTTTCCTCTCTTTCTTCTTTCGCCCTCTCAGCTGCCAGTCTTTCTTTCTCCAGCTCCAACTTCAATTGCAGCTCTCTTTCTTCCTTCGCTCTCTCAGCTGTCAACCTCTCTCTCTCCAGCTCCAACTTCAATTGCTGCTCTCTTTCTTCCTTGGCCCTCTCTGCTGCCAACCTTTCTCTTTCCAACTCAGCTTCTTTTTCCGCTTTGGTTCTTTCGACCGCCAACCTCTCTTTTTCCAGCTCGGCTGCTTTTTCTTCTTTGGCTCTCTCTTTTTCTTCTTTTTCCTTCTGGGTGACCCACTTCAGTAGTTCGGCGCCAGAAAGACCCATCTTTTCACCAAGAGCAACTAACTTTTCGAGATCCATGGTGTCTCGTAACTCGCAAATAAAACCTTGCCGCGTGCAAAAAGTATCTGCCTAAATAATTCTATCGGAACACTCCCCTGCACTCGTTAACGAGAACACAGAGCAACACACAAAATCGTTCCGATAGCAGTATCACCAACTCGAGGCTCTTTCTTACTACTTTGGACACACTGTGCACCAAAAGGTCCTGTATCGCGGACGCCAGATTAATTGTCGCACCTGTCCCGTTAATTAGGAAGGCGATCGCCGGGCTAATTCCAAGAGCCGAAGTATCGGCCCCCCGAACCGCACCCCGAAAGCGTGGACAATTTAGAAGTGGTCCTTTTTGGTGCGCCAGCGGACGCCGGTCGTGGCCCAAAGAACAAGTCAGAGCCGAGAGTTGATAAACAAACAAATTATATTTTCAATAATGGCAGATCGAAAACAATACATAAGAATGCACACTCCACAATAGTTGCATACAACATGACACCAATCAAACCAATCAATCAACGTACTTCACAAAACAATCAGCCACACTTAATACAACGGACCCGGACAACAATACGCACTACAATGCAGTCGCAAGCATTGAACAACCAAGACACTTAACGACTAAAGAGATAGAAAACCTATTCAGTCCAAAGTTCTTGGAACAAAAGTCTGGATGATACTCTCCCGAGAATCACTCACTCAAAGTCCAGCGTTGTTGTCGTTCCGCTGTCCCCTGAAGTTTCTCTTACAGGAAACCTCGCGTCCTCAAATGGCCACTCTCCAAGCTTCAAACTTCTTCGCCGGAAATCCGTCGGCTTCACACACGCAGCTGTTGCCCGCATCTTCGCTCGATAGCGGTAAACCCACGCTCTTGCCTGTAGCTCGAGCCTTCACCCCTCAGGTGGAATTCCTCTCTATCTCCTGCTTCGTCACTACGAACGAAACCTTCGCCGACTACACGGCGGAATCCCTACGCGCTCTGGCGTTAACTTCCGTCACCTCCTGTTCTGTCACTACGGGCAGAACCTTCGCCGACTACACGGCGGAATTCCTACGCGCTCTGGCGCTAACTTCCGTCTCCTCCTGCTTTCTCGTCTCGGCTGCTCGATTAAATACCTTCCCCGCCACCTTCCAGAACGTTCTCCTCATTTCGTCGGCGCGATGCGCAGCGAAGGCTGGGGAGAGGCACGAGACGGTTCGACTGCCCTCTCCTGAGGATGATTCACTCGGTCTGACCCCGCCTCCTTCGTTCTAGAAGAATCGCGGCCTTGCTGGGCCGCCGATGTGGGGTTAGGAGGTTAGTCTGCGAAGCCGTGCTTCTGCGGGGAGAGCGCGCGCCCGGGAGCCTTGGATGTTTGCTTTCTTTTTTTTTCTTTTTACCTCGCGGCGTTTTTCTCGCCCGTTGTCGCAAGGACTTGGCGGCGCGCTCTTTTTTTAGCGCTCGTTCTGTGACAGCCACCGGCCCCTCTGAGTTCTCCACAAGTCTTGAAAATGCTACCAGGCTATATTTCGACTTCACAAACTACGATGATTCTGGCTCAGACTGAGAGCGTGTTCACTTGTGCTGCACTTGTCGGCGTCTCCGCTGGCCGTGCTTCTATGCTGCAGTTATGTAACAAATGACAAATCCGGACGGAGACGATCTGTTCCATTAAGTCGCACTCGATTGGCCCATTCGATCCGGACGAATGCTGTGACGTTCTATGTGACGAGGGCCGAGGTGTCATGGGACAGTCTTTCTCCGGTTTTCGGACGATGACGAAGGAAGTGTCGGAAAGACCGTCCGAAAGGAACCGCATGCATTGAAATGGCTGCAAGGTAGCATGAATTGAAATGTAAGGAATTCACGACTTTCCAGCATCCGAGCACTCAGACAACATGGCGTTTCCCACTGCCACGGTTTTTCGTCTCGCTTGTGCGGCAGCTGTAGCCGAGCAGAAACGAGTAAGTGAGGTTAAGTATGCATCTGAAAAGTTGACTGAAGAAGAGTTCCGGCAACGTTCTCGCCTGTCCGAACGAACAGTGCGTAGCTGGTGCGATGAACTTGTCCCTATCATCGGATGCCAGCGAGCCAGTGGGCTTTCCAGAGAGATGAAAGTGTTGTGTGCGCGGCGATTTTCCACTAGCGGTTGCTTCTGGAGAAGCGTTGGTCGCGAAGAGCACATCGGAAAGTCCTAGCCGTCCATGAGCAACACTATCCACGAGGTGGCACCGGCCATCATCACCGTGGCTGCTAAAAAAATGCTGGCAGGTTTTCCCACTGACAACAGCTGCTGAGGATGAGGCAAAGCCGGAGTTCGTGCTACGCAGTGGCATCCCGGACGTGCTGGTTTGTGTCGATGGCGCGTTGGTCACCGTTTGCAAGCCAGAGGGATTCAGACTGGCGAACACGGTGAGCTTCATGTCAAGAAAGGGCTATTATGCCCTGAACGTCATGATTGTAAGTATTGTTTGGATCCTTTCTTACTCGCTCATCGGAGCAATTGTTCAGTTGTGACGCTCATGATGGAAAAGGTAATAATGCAACGAATAAAAGAGAGCCTGCGAAGAACTGGGTGCGAGCTAATTGGTGGCTCGCAAGACCTCGGTAATCATAAGTGGCTAGTGTTTTGTGCGGGAACCAGTTGCCGTATTTGTACTGGCATTAATGTGCGATTGAGCTGTGCATTTTTGAGGTAATCAGGAATAAGGGTCGCAGACGTAGCATGAATATACACACGACAGGGAAGTATTTCAAGCACAAAAGTGCTTACAATCACAATTGCATGAGCTGGCTCTGGCATTTGCGAGAGTTCTTGCCCAAGAGCAATGCGTAGGTTTTCACTTATCGATCATTCAGGGGATGTCGTAGCCATGGGTTAGCAGAGGAGGGGTCAATGCTCGCCCTCTCTCTTCCTCACTTGCTACACCCGGTGTTTCCTTTGAAGTGAAGCATCTTGTACCAATGACTGTACCACTACGCATTGTTTCCTGCATATGCGTGAAAAAAGGGATTTTTTGGAGCATAAATGCAGTTACATTTTATATCACTCTTCATTGCAGGTTCGCAAAGCGTGGTTGCGCATCCTTGTCAAGGACTCATGATTCTCATGTTCGTGCCACGACTCCTGAGTTTGGGAACACAACCCACTGCGTGCACGCCTAGCTGCACATCTGCAGCCTGGCGAATATCTGCTTGGTAACTAATAAAGTGTACCAACTGGGGCAGAGCACTCAGCTTTTATATTTCCATTGCAGGAGACGCAGCGTATTCCCCTGAGCCATGGCTCCTGATTCCAGTTCCTGGTAGTCAACCGCGCAACACCTCCGAAGGCCAACACATTAAGGAGCACGCAGTCATGCGCAGTGTTTTTGAAAGATGTATTGGAGTGCTGAAGAGCAAGTTTCGGTGCTTCAACACTTGCGAACGATGCTCTACAACCCCGATCGGACAGCGCAGATCATCTATGCTTGAGTTGCTCTCCACAACATCGCATTGCATGCGGACGATCGTCCTTGGACGAGTATGTTGTGGACTTGTCGCCAGCTGAGGATGAGGAGCCAGAGAAGAACCGTATGCTCATGCCGTGCAATGTGCTGCTCAGAGGACAGCAGCAGTGCAGGACTGTCCTGGGCTTTTTTGAAGTACGCAGAAATGGTGAGTTTTAATGTTTTCATATGACACACATAATTTATTTACACTGATTCTTGTGCATCTTGGGATGGCAGGGCTGCGTTCGCCACACGGGGGGCCTGCGGCCTTGTCAAGCTGGCATCACGCCAGCTTTTTCTGCAGGTCTCCTGCATCATGTATCCTTGATGCGAAATAAATAAATAAAGTCATTATTACATTTGAATACACAAAGTACTTACTTTTGCTTCAATATAAAGCAAGATGACAATGTGGAAATGCTCCATTTTCTTTATATGCTACATGAAAGGCAAAATAAACACAGTTTTCTATATCAAGGATCACAGTCGCAACAGACCTGATTAGAGCAAGCATATATGAGAGGCACTCTGCTGATTGTTGTCATCAAAAAATTGTGCGAACAATACAGCAACGTCACACAAGTTTTTTCACCAGAACGCATAAAACTTCCAATTCCATTAGTAACATGTTGCATGAACACAAGACATATTGGTCCGTCTCTTCTCATAGTCACTGACTACAAGCATTCAATTGTGCACACCAGGCTTGACGAGCAATTGTGCTCGTCAAGTAGTGCTAGTTTTTGTTCATTGCACTAAACATTGTATAAATGTTAAAATACCATTCGATTTGAATTTAGAATGCAGTCATGCTGTGATGCTAAAAATATGTAAATCAAGACAGAACACAGCAGGTGATTTCTTTTGATAACATACAGCATGAATAATTGAATCAGCAATCTCGCGGCTCCCAAACCATACCACGTTCAAAATTTATTCCCACAACGAGTGGTTCACATTGAAAACTAGATGAAATCAATCGCTGCCATGTTGCTGTGATAATGACCATTTTCATTTGTGAAACTGTGCGACATGAACACTCACTAGCATAGTGCTTAAAAAGACTCATAATGTAGTTGTTCTACCTTAGCCTCATTGTGCTGAAATGAAAATATCACTGTGAGCTGCTGAACAGTGTAAGGCAAAAAGATATCACATTCCTACACTAGGCGGCAATGCTGCATAAAAAGCGCAGTGGCTAGAAAACATAGTGGGTCAATGCAAACATCAAAGTGCCAGAAAAATTTACATAAAATGTCAACTATATGCTCGTGGTGTCCACGTTAATGACTAGACACCTTTGAAAAGTGGGGAAAAACACTGCCACTGGAGCAGCTCGAACAAAAATTGCGAAATGCGTATAGCAAATGTAAAAATTGCTGTACGCCTTGTACAAAGTAAATGCTAACCTCAATCTAGTAATATGTATTGAATGCAAACAAAGAACGTATAAAATAGAACATGAACAGCAACACATAAACATATCAAAACCACTAAATCAATAATGAAGGATGAGAAGTTGAAACATTGAAACATGGTGAAAAACAAACCAAACTATGTGTATGTCTCCCGAAGCGTATGAAATTGAACATGAACAACAACATCTAAACATATTGAAACCGAGAAATCCTTAATTAATGATGACATGTAAGCACATTGAACACATGACGAAAAATTAAACAAACTACGTATCCCTTTGTCGCAGAAAGCCCTCAGCCATGGCTCGTGCTAAAGACTGGACCGCCTGCAGGACGCCCTCCTGCGCCGCGGCCACTTTCTCCTGTGCTGCTGCCATACGCCATGCTGCAGAAGTGATGTGGGTGGTTGATGTTTCATCCGCCGCAGCCCCTGTGATGACTCATCGTGGTGGAAGTGTTTAGGTGAGCTGCCGGTAAACCCTCAATATTCTCGTGTCTGAAAGCTGCTGCTTCGAAGAATTGCAACGGGTAAAACAATTTCCTCTCAGTTGAAGATCCACTGGACTGATGGCATCCTTTGAAAGTGTGAAGCTTCGTGTACAAGCTATGCCCTCTTCGTGTGGACTAACAAACATTTGCTAGAATTACTCTTCATGCATCTCTTCAAATGCATCTCTCTATTAACAATAAACAGCCCTTTTTAGGATTAACTAACCTTTTGCCCGGCAGTTTATTATTGCAAATATCTGATACCGTGCCCTCAACAAAATGCATGGGTATCATTTACAGCCCAAGTTGGTTTCAGTCATCATAATAGAGCATGGCGAATGTTTACGCGCTTTATGTAAAATGTCAACAAAGGGTCTACTCACATCGAGCACCTTGTCGGCTTGCTAAGGCTCTGGTCCTGCGCTCAATAAAGCACAAAGTTCTCATATGGTTGCGTGTTACTGTGCCACTGCCATCTGCAGCCACTTCAGTGGCCTCCACCTCCATTTCAACCGCAGCAGTAGGAACATCCGCCTGCTTAAAAGTGTCGTAAGCATGATTTTTTAGAAAGTGGGTATTTGTTACTCTGGCTGTTTTATAACCTTACGTACAAAACATCTGCGGAAATGTTGTGCAGCTATTCAGTGGTCAATGGTACCATATATTACCATTTTAGTGCATGCACTGCCCGCAGACATTGCATATCTGTTATAGCTAATGAATACCCCTTGTACTGCAAGCGCTGCAAACTGAGATTTTAGTTGATAAATCTGCCTGCTTTTGAATTCTTTCTCCTCCGCTATCTTCCCGTTTAACAAGGTTCCGCTAAAGGCACCCCTTAAGATATCAAACTCTGTCATGGCACCGCTCAGGAACTCGTGATACTGCGGCGGCAGAGCGCTTACCTGTGGATAGGTGAGGCCAGAGGCGCCACTGAAGCGTGTCATCTCAGTCAACTGTAGAACCCGGCCGCGGAAGCCAGGCAGCCGACCCCCTCCAGTGCCACTGAAAATATACAGCAATGTCAAATAACAAATCAACCGTACCATTTGACGGCCACTCACCTTTGAGCTTTTCTGATGGCGGCGGCTTCATGACGGGCTTCGTGCACCTACCTGCGCCATCAGGCCTGCCCTTCCTGCGCAGGCCATTCATGGTTCAGTGTGTCGCTGAGCTCTTGCCACAGCCGCCGCCGGTCGGCGACGGTGACGCTGTGCTGCAGCTCGATGGCTTACGCCGCGAGCTGGAGATGTTCGTCCATAAAGGCGAGCACCGGCACGCGCTGAGCCCCGGAAACACGGATGAGCCGCTGCTGCTGTTGACTACTGGTGCCATCACCCTCCACCATGATTGCACTCGACTAAGCCAACGGCTTCGAAAGTTGCGCCGTTTAGGTTTGAATAGTGGTGGGGATACGAGAACCGTAACTGCCTGAAAGGGTGTTGTACCTAGCTGTTGGGTCGGTGGGCGGCGTCCAAACGAGGGCGAGGGGACCGACGACTGGACGCGGAACTCGGCGCGTGCCGGCAATCGACCCACCAACACGAGTGATTCAAACGTACTCCACGGAAGCCCAACAACGACTCGGCTGACCTGCAGCCGTTTATTAAAAGCACGCCACGAAGCGACGCGTGCATACGTTGTAATTTGCTATTGACAATCACGTGTGGCGGTCTGCAATGACATCTATATATAAAGCACACAACAAGACGACAAATAGTGCGCATTTTTCTCAAGGATGGCGCCACAACACCACATAATCCCCCCATTGATGAAAACAGTCATCACAGTCCCTTAGTGTCCACACATTCAACTAAATTCACACCAACGGCAAGCCACTTACGGATGTGTCGGCACATCCGTGAGTGGCACCACAACACACAAGATCATTCCCCGATTATGCAAGACAACACAGACTACAATGCCAAATTCAACCTCCATGATGTCCGCACTTAAATCACAAATTCTTTAAAGCACTCTGAACGCTTTTTCTCACGGCGCGGACGCGAAGAGGCCGCAGAAGGTCTTAGTGGATTGCGACCATTTTTGGTCGACTTCAAAAACCCCGTCGACCCTTCATTTTCCCCCTCCCCGGGATCGATATTGCCACGTTCCATTTCTCAAGTTTTGTTATCGCCCCAAAACACTACACAATTCTCAGCACAAAACGCGCGGGCAGTTTTCGAGAAGCTTCCGGACTTTAGTAGACCATTTCGATAAGATCACGCCCACTCTGCAAACTGTACAGATTATTCTGGAACCTATGCCACCGCTAGCGATAACGCTAGAACATTTGATGGCAAGAGTATAAATGCTGATGCACTTCGCCGCTTGTGTAGTAGTTGATCGACGGGCAACGATCCGTTCGCCGCTATCAGTCCAAGACTGCTACTGTAATCGGACTTTCCGTTTACCGGGCACAGGTTCGCCGAAATAAACAGTTAAATTCCAACGCAAAGTCTTCTGTCTTCGGCCACGTCACGACCCCGTGACATCTGGTGGAGGTGCTGCTTCGTTCATGTACCGGACGGCCCCGTCAAGCCGTGAACCCAGCCCACGTCGCGGAAAAGACACCGACGCCAACCAAGCGCAGCGAACAAGCTGCCGAAAGCAAGGTCTCCCGCCGTAGTACGGACTTCTACAAGACAAGGCACGGAAGACCAAGGCCACGACCTCGACTGCAGTAACAATAACAACCGGAGCGTCCCAGCCCGCGATCATCATTCATCAACTCAGGGAACCACCAATGTTCCATGGGTCATCGTTTGAAGGCCCGGAAACCTTGCTAGAAACATACGACCGTGTGGCCGCCCTCAACCACTGGGACAACGAAGAAAAGCTTCATCGTGTGTACTTCTACCTGGAAGACACCGCAAGGACCTGGCTAGGAAATCGGGAGTCCACGCTCCGAACGCGGGATGTCTTCTGCGGCATATTTCTGCAAACGTTCGCGAGCGTTGCTAGCAAAGAGAGGGCGCAGAACACGTACCAGTTTATAGAACGGAAACTGTACCTTTGGGCTGTTGTATCAAAATAACATGCAAATGCGCAGTGGTCGCGTACTAAACTGCAATACCGCGAGGCGAGATGGCGCTAGTAGTACTATCATCATCAATAAACAGACGCATTTTTTTGTTGCAGGTGGTGGGGGCCTGCGGCTGGTTCGCGCTGCTCGCTTCCTCTGGCTTTTTTTCTCGTAGCCCAATCGGGTTTCACGTCTGTAATTATCGCCAGGAGACCTAGCTGGCCTCGACTGTCAAAAACAACGTCAATCATGTAAGGTTCGCATCGCTTATTGCGAGTGTCCAAGCCGGTACAATCAATGTATGCGGTCGGGTCCGAACAAAACAAGTCACTCATACATATCGAAAGCTTTCAACCCATGTGTAAAGACTCTTGAAAGCTAACAAGCATATGCATATAACTGAACATCGAAATCGCTGAATGAACGTCGCTCTCATGGTGTTGTGGCGCTCGAGTTTAATAGCGTGGCTTCAGGACAAGGGTCCAATTCTGCAGTCAGATGCGGCGCTTGCCCCGTAGTGTTGACGTTGAAGCGAATGCATGATGTGGAATCGGGAAGGAAACTTGCACATTGCCGATAGATAGCTCGCGCAGTTAGAGCAATGTAGTTTTGCTAAACTTGTTAAATAAGCAATTGTGGATGCGTGCATTTCTGAATCATTTTCGCTCTGCAATGCTACATTGAGTACTTCACAATTCTGCAATGTCATGTAATGTCGAGAAGGTAGGCACTAGTTTTATTAATCAGCCGTGAGTCCATATTATAGGTATCACGTATTTAGGGGATGAGCCGAAAAATATTTCAGGCTTGCTACATTTATTGTTAGAGTTAAGTTACACAGTTACCACAGCTAGAATTTCTCGTCCCAGGTAATGACCAGTCTGCTGAGTATGCAGCGAACATGTATGCTAAAGGCACACTTATGAGGTGTGTGCTTACAAATCGAAAAGGCCCAATTTTAAGAAAATAAGCTTCAGGTATGCATTGTACAATTTTGTTGTCTGTACATCTTTGTTGGTACTCTTACATCACACTATCTGCTCAGCCCTGAGCACAATCTTTTTTTTGCAGAGACATATCCATAGAACTTGAGTACACCCTTGCAAGCAAGCACTCCTGAAATCAATTGGTGGTACATGATGTGAATCTGTCCGAATACTGGATCAATAAAGGTAACATTTATTACACACTTGTTATTATGTTTACTTTTTCAGTATACTTGTGCTTGAAAATGAAGTTCTTTTCTCCCCGCAACTATTAGAGGTTAGGACTTGAAATACGTGCTATATATCTTTCAGTGTGGCTGTAGAGAAGTGAAGATCATGTATGTTTCAACTACCTGTGCGATATACTAGATTTTTTTCATGACCGTAGTGCACAGAATTTCACTTCGTAGTGGTAGACACTATATTTATGACAACTTAATTTAAACAGAAGAAGATGTGTGCAAAGAAATGTAGAACGTTTTTCTGCCAAAAAAAACGGTACCACATGCAATGAACACAATCTTGCTCTTCGTGACAGCATTCACGTCTTTCAGGAAGCTGTGCAGCAACTGCTCATCACCTTTATGATTTATTATTTTAGGAGCCCATTGAACATATGTGCAAAGCTAAAGCAATTGAGCGCAGTCTTATGAGCTTTGGTGCATCTTTTTGTAAACTTGTGTGAGCTGAACACAGTTAATTAAGACAAAACAGTTCTGGGTGTTGTTGGTAAACTGTCACAAAGCACAACTAAATGTCGGAAAGCCTCGAAATGTCCATCACTGTGGGTGTGTTCATTATGTAATACAAATAATTTCTGGCGATTCACATGCTAACTATGAAGTAATCGTGAGTCGTACAGTAGTAAGCAAATTTAGATGGATTCTGGCTTCCGGGGGTTCAAACAAGTGACAGTGGCCTCACAGAGGACAAGACTGCTTGTCAAAACATTTGCTTTGACCCCTTATGTTAACATATTCTTCATATTTACAAGCTTCCATCTTTTAAGGGTCAGTTTAGTTCACCTGCACCAATCTGAACTGGTTCACAACGGTGCACGAGAAGTTCAGAACTTGTGTGGCAGGAGTTCAGCGGTGCGGCATCACAAGTGAATGATAAGGTGTCGACAAGGTGGAATCCTCATTTTTGTTCGCTTAATTTAATGAGGTGCAAACATCTTGGCAAAACACGCCGCGTTTATAGGGGTGGGTACAGCAACTTCGTCTAATGCTATGTTGTTTGTTAAGTTGTGCGAGCGGCTGCACTAAACCAGCGCCGTCAGAGCAGAAGGTACAGGAAAGTCATGAAATAGTTTTGGTGCTTAGTCGAGAGTTCGACGGAATGCCGTCTGGTCAGGTAAAGGCATTGTTGAAAAACAGGTCACTGACCAATGTCAAATAAAAACAAAGACGTTTCGGGATCCGTACGGATCCCTTGTTCACAATGGGATGACGGCTGAGCAACAGGTTCTTATGTAACGTTGAGCGCATGACGCAAAGTCCGGGAGTACACGTGGTTTAGTGTGCCAGATGATCTATTGATTGTGTTACTTGTCGTCTGAATGATTAGTGATTCGAGGTTCAGTCTGGTTGTAAAATTCTTCTCCGTGGCCATGATGCGTGCGTTCGACGTATGAGTCGACGTATGAGTCGAAGATGACGGAGATAGTGGGAGACTGTACAACGTACGCCAAGATTAACAAGGATCCTACCTCGAAAGTCCAAACTGGCCTGCAAAAGACGCTCTCTAGTATTTTTCAGACGCTTCCTGCATCAGCAAAAAGGTTATACTTCCAGCTGCTGTGCACCAATGGTTCTGCTCCAGCGATATACGGTTTACCGAAGATTCACAAAAGCGGAACGCCTCTAAGACCCATAGTAGATTTCACTAGGTCACCCCTGTACAGCCTCTCAAAGTATCTTCACGGCATCCTGGCTCCCCTTGCAGGCAAGACTGAAACTAACCTCCGGAACACCAATGACTTCATAAGCAAAATGAAGAGTATCACTGTGGATGTCGACGAAGTACTGGTTTCATTTGATGTCTGCTCCCTCTTCACAAGTGTTCCCGTCGACCTTGCTGTAGACACTTCCAGACAATTGCTTCACAAGGACACGACATTGGCCGATCGCACACCGTTCGACGTCACCGAGCTGTGCACCTTGTTACGGTTTTGCCTATCCAACACTTACTTCTCGTACAAGGGTGAATTCTACAGGCAAGTTTTCGGTACCGCAATGGGAGCGTCGATTTCGGTCACAACTGCGAATATCACAATGGAAGCAATTGAGCAGAAAGCATTGCGAACATTTCAGCCGAGACCCAAGGTTTTTCTGAGATACGTCGACGACTGCTTCTGCGTGATAAAGAAGAAAGACGTCCAAGCTTTCCTTGACTGCCTAAATGGCATCGAGACGTCCATCAAGTTTACTGTGGAAGAAGAAAAAGACGGTTGCCTCCCTTTCTTGGATGCAGTTGTAAAACGTACTCCCACAGGCCTTGCCTTCGCTGTGTACCGAAAGCCAACGCACTCCGGTAGATACCTTGACTATGAGTCAGTCCACCCGGTAGCCCACAAACGCTCAGTGATTCGGTCTTTAGTTCAACGAGCGGTTCACACTTGTTCCGATGAAGGAAGCCTGCAGGAGGAGCTCCGGACCATTGAAGATGACCTGATCAGGAATGGATACCCCAAGATTTTTATTAGAAAAACAACTAAATCCGTCATGCATAAACTGCAGTCAACTAGTCAAGCCATGCATAACACATCGTCTACGAAAAAGCGTGCATCGATTCCTTATATTCGAAATATAAGCGAAGCCTTAGCCCGTCTATTCAGAAAACGCGGTGTACAGATCGCGCATGTTCCAGCAAGCAAGCTTAAGGCTGAGTTGCTAAATGTGAAGGATCCTCTCCCTCGGCAACACTTTCCTGGCGTAGTCTACAAGATACCATGCGCCGATTGTGAATCGGTGTACATTGGCACGAGTGGAAATTACTGCAGACGTCTGATGCAACACAAGAATGACGTCGCCAAGGGCCACACAGTGACAAATGCACTCGCAGAGCATGCCGAGAAGACGGGCCACGAGATAAGCTGGGACAACGCACGCATCATGGCCACGGAGAAGAATTTTACAACCAGACTGAACCTCGAATCACTAATCATTCAGACGACAAGTAACACAATCAATAGATCATCTGGCACACTAAACCACGTGTACTCCCGGACTTTGCGTCATGCGCTCAACGTTACATAAGAACCTGTTGCTCAGCCGTCATCCCATTGTGAACAAGGGATCCGTACGGATCCCGAAACGTCTTTGTTTTTATTTGACATTGGTCAGTGACCTGTTTTTCAACAGTTTTGGTGCTGTACCTCTCTTGCGCTTTTTGAAATGAATGGCGAGATTTAGAAGATGCCATTGCTGCGCCACTGAAACGAATGGCGAGGTGCAGCACTTTGTAAAATGGATCATGTGATGCAGGTGAATCGAACAAACCCTTAAGCACATAAGAGTCTTTGCATTTCACCCCCATCGAATTATGACTACAGTGGCTGGGATCAAACAGTGTGTTGTTGAGCTCAGCAGCATCACACAATCTAACTAATAGTGTTACAGTTTCAACATTATTGAAGTGTGGATTCCATGCCACGGTAGGCAGGATATGCTTGTAGCCAATATAAAGCACCTCTGCACGATATGCGCGGTAAAACATTCACAAATACAGCATTACATGTGTGAGGTTAGAGTAGACCTGTTGTAGTGGACATTCAGATGTTTCAACGTGCTTTCAGAGAGAACATTCGGGAGTAGTCATCCTGTCATTGCATGACAGTCTGGTAAAAACAAGTAACATCACCAGTTATCAATGCATGAAATCAATGCATAATCAATGCATGAAATTTTTCAAAGGAAACAAAGAAACTGAGTTAATTAGTAAACAGCAGTTTTTTATACATATATTTAGTGGTACCTCATAACACGTATATCACTCAGGGCTGCTTCTTCACAAGGCATGTCATGTAACAGGTTCCTTGCCCATTGTACACATTTGATTCCGTGTCAGGTGGGCCAGAAGGCTGTGCCAGAAAAAGAACTATTTCTCATTTATGTGACGCTTCCTTTGTCACACTATAGCAAAACCAGACCCATAATTATGTGATGTTTCTCAAACGCGAGTGCAGTAAACTATTAACTAGTAGGTATTTGCACTAATATATGGTCTAGCTAAGAAGACACATGCGAGGCGACAGTGATTTATTTGCCTTCTTTTATCGCAACGGCCTGGTTGGTGTTACCTGGTGATAGAATTTCAGAATTAACTATTGAGTCAGCCACTCGTTTCCATGCACGCCGCAAGTAACGCACGTTTTTCCGGTTACAGATTGAGACGTTCAACAATTTTAATATTTCATACTGCAATGCGCTGCCACCGTGTGACGCCTACGCAGTCATTGGAAAAAAAAATACATATGTTGAAATGAACCAGCTAGACCCGCAAGCAACCATCCTTAAAAAACTGAATCGGTTTCTACTCACCAGCCCGGGCTTGCAACGGCTGTTCATCCGATGAAAGCTTCAATGGTCGCTTCGTTCCCCAAAAGTCACTCGAATTCCCTTCGCGAAAGCATTTGAACGAGTCAAAATAAACAGAATGAGAAAGAATGTGTCGGTCGACACAGGCTCGAAATATTTACAGTGAAACGAAACAGTCCGAGACACCTCCGAACGTACCACGAGCCGTTACCTGCCGTCGCAACCGTTGGCTGCCGCAAACTTTGAAATGAGGATAATGATGTCGATAGGCTGCTACTGACATCGAGTCAGCTGAAGAAAAAACTATTACAAAAAGTTGATGACGCAGCACATGTTTAAGAAAAACTACTTGTTAGAAGAACAAATTGTTTTTATGTGTAGCGGTACGATAACATGTAGTATTTGCTCAATTTAAAATAAAACTTGGCCCCGACGAAGGCGCTTCTACAAGAAAGTGCAATAGCGCGAGTGGCGAGAGAGGTTAGTAGATTCACTCTGGGTGTCTGAAGCAGAAACGCGCCGCGGATGATTTTTTCGCCCCCTACAGATGAGCACTTGAACTTGAGAGTTTCCGGGGCCTGGAGAGGGCCGCTGCTCTACTAGAGACCCGGGTTCAGCTACCAAATGAAAAGGTTGGAATTTTCACAGAGGATATGACCCGCCTATTCCGTCACGCTGAACCAGACATGCCTGAGGAGAAGAAAGTTCGTTTCCTCATGCGAGGGGTCAAACAGGAGCTCTTCGCGGGACTAATGAGGAATCCACCGAACACTGTCGAAGAATTTGTATCCGAGGCGACCACCATCCAAAAAACCCTGCACATGCGCACCAGACAGTATAATCGTCGCCTGACTCCAGAATGAGCTGCTGCTCAAGCCAGTGACTCCGAAGACCTGCGTGAAATGATCCTAGCGATCGTGCGGGAAGAGCTGCGCAAACTGTTGCCTTCGGCGGAGCCTCAAGTGGATTCGACCACCGACATTGTGCGAGAAGAAGTTCGGCAATCACTTAGAATTCCCCAAACACCGCTACCCGAGCCAGAAACTATGAGCTACGTCGCTGCAGTGCGCCAGAACGCTCCTCCCCGTCCACGCCAAAACGCCACCCCGTCGCACTTCCGTCGCCAGACGCCACCGCCGCCACCACCCCCACCGACGTCCTACCGTTCCCCAGCGGGACAGCGCAGTGCGCTGAGAGAAACGGACGTTTGGCGTGCACCTGACAACCACCCGCTCTGCTACCACTGTGGCGAGGCCGGGCAAACATACCGCCGTTGCCAATACTGACAGATACGACTGCGTGGCTTCGCCGTCAATGCACCGCGTCCGCAGCCAGGAGATCAGCGACGTGACATCGCCGACTACCTTCGGACACCACGAAGTCGTTCCCGTTCGCCGTCACCCAGCCGCCGCATCTCACCGCACCCCCGGCAGTACTCTGGCCCAATGCAAGACTGGTCTCCTAGCCCGTATTCGGGAAACTAAGGGCAGCAGCCGATGGAGGTCCGGTTGCTGTGCGACGAACTACCGGAAATCCTCCGACGACGACGCCGCCGCAACGGAGCTTTCCCAACACAACGCCAACCAGGCAAAGCCCTGATGGCAAAAGCTCACTAACCGAAGGTGGCCGGACGACGCAACATGGAAGCAGCGGAACAAGCCGACGCAGCCGTGACCCGACGCCACGCCCTAACTGTATGCAAGATGGCGAACTAGCGACCTCGACGTTCTTATCGACGGCCACAGTGTCACCGCTCTCGTCGATACTGGAGCCGACTATTCCGTCATCAGTGGGTCATTCACAGCGAAGTTAAAGAAAGTTAGGACAGCTTGGGAATGTTCTGAAATCCGCACAACCGGAGGTCATCTCGCAACGCCAGCAGGAATCTGCACAGCGAGAGTCACCATTAACGGCCGTATTTATCCTACAGACACCGTAGTTCTGCAGCGTTGCTCGAGAGATGCCATTCTTTGTATAAAATTCTTATGCCTCCATGTTGCTGTTTTCAACCCGAGAACAAAGTCCATAACGTTATTCACTGAAGAAGCACTACCGCCGCACACGCCATCAGGAAACCATGCCTTGAATGTGCTGGAAGAACAAGTCACCATTCCGCCTCGCTCCAGCGTCATTATTTCAGTCGGCGCTCCTAAATCACCTGACCTGGAAGGCGTCGTTGAAGGCAGTCAGCATCTGTTGGTCACCCGAAATATTTGCGTCGCAAGAGGAATCGCAGAGCTGCGGGGAGGCAAAGCAACGGTTATGTTCACGAATTTCAGCAATGAGTACAAACTTGTGAACAAAGGATCAACGGTCGCATACATCGAAGAAATTGTGGACGCCACCAGTGCTTTCGCCCTCACCGATTCTGCGGAACCTGCTCAGAGGAACCAAGCCCCTCCCACAGCTTTCGACGTCAATCCCAGACTTCCGAACTACAAGCAAGAACAGCTCAAGGCCCTGCTCCAGCAATACGAAGACTGCTTTTCATCGTCATCGAAAATTCGGCAGACCCCAATCACGACACATCGCATCATAACCGAAGAAAATGCCAGACCATTGCGTCAGAGGCCGTACAGTTTCGACGCGAGAACGTCAGGCCATGAAGCGACAAGTTGATGGAATGCTGCGGGATGACATCATGCAGCTGTCCATGAGTCCATGGGTGTCCCCTGTGATGTTAGTGAAGAAAAGGGATGGGACCCTACGTTTTTGCGTCGATTATCGCCACCTGAACAAAATCACAAGAAAGGACGTGTATCCTCTCCCACGAATAGACGACGCACTTGATCGGCTCCATAACGCCAAGTACTTTTCGTCAATGGACCTCAAAACTGGCTATTGGCAAACTGAAGTCGACGAAACAGACCGAGAGAACATGGCGTTTACAACACCGGACGGTCTCTTCGAGTTTAAGGTGATGCCCTTTGGCCTTTGCTCAGCGCCTGCAACTTTTCAACGCGTTATGGATGTAGTACTGGCAGGATTGAAGTGGCAGACTTGCCTTGTGTACTTGGATGACGTCGTCGTGTTTTCCTCGAGTTTCGACGAGCATCTTCGGCGCCTTGAAGCTGTACTTCGAGCCATCAAGATGTCCGGACTCACACTGAAGCCAGAAAAGTGCAGATTTGCGTACGAAGAGCTTTTGTTTCTGGGGCACGTGATTACCAATTCTGGAGTCCGTCCCGATCCACGGAAAACAGCCGCCATCGCCGACTTCCCGCCGCCCACTGACAAGAAGGCGGTGCGCCGATTTCTGAGCCTGTGCGCCTATTATAGGTGGTTCGTGAAAAACTTCGCCCGCATCGCCGATCCACTCACTAACCTTACCAAGGCCGACGTGGAGTGCAAGTGGGAAACGCCGCAGGAACACGCTTTCCAGGAGCTTAAACATCGCCTCCAGACGCCTCCGTTACTTGCTCATTTCGACAAATTCGGTGAGACAGAAATACACACTGACGCAAGCAGCGTAGGTCTTGGCGCCGTTCTTGTGCAGAGTGCTGACGGACTTGAAAGGGTTATTAGTTACGGCAGCAGATCGCTATCGGAAGCAGAAGCCAATTATTCCACAACCGAAAAGGAGTGCCTCGCCATAATCTGGGCTACGTCGAAATTTTGCCCCTACCTCTACGGCAGGCCCTTCTAGGTTGTGAGCGACCACCACGCCTTGTGTTGGCTAGCCACCTTGAAGAAACCTTCAGGTCGCCTCGCACGATGGAGCCTGAGACTTCAAGAATATGACATTACCGTCGTTTACAAGTCCGGCAAGAAATACTCCGAAGCCGACTGTCTCTTTCATGCGCCTGTCGACCAACCACCACCCGACGACCCGGATGACGACTACTTCTTGGGAACGATAACTACCAACGACTTCGCTGAACGACAGCGGGCCGACTCGGAACTTAAGGCCCTAATAGAATACCTCGAAGGCAGGACCGCCGAAGTCCCGAAGGCATTTGAGCGCGCACTTGCGGCGTTCTTCCTGCGAAACGGTCTTCTCCAAAAGAAAGACTTTTCACCGTTTCGAGCCAAGCACCTCCTTGTGGTGCCTTCAGCTCTGCGACCAGAACTCCTGCAGGCCCTGCACGACGATCCAACAGCAGGGCACCTCGGTGTTTCTCGCACGCTCGTTAGGATACAAGAAAGGTACTATTGACCACGTCTTACCACCGACGTCACTCGCTATGTGTGGACATGCCGGGACTGTCAACGACGCAAGACACCACCGACTAGGCCGGCGGGACTTCTGTAACCAATTGAACCACCTCACCGACCTTTCCAGCAGATTGGTATGAACCTACTGGGGCCGTTCCCGACGTCGGCTTTCGGAAACAAATGGATCGTGGTAGCTACCGCCTACCTCACCCGCTACGCCGAGACAAAAGCCCTGTCAAAAGGCAGTGCATCCAATTTAGCTAAGTTCTGCGTCGAAAATATCGTCTTACGTCACGGTGCCCGGGAGGTCATTATCACCGACAGAGGAACGGCATTTACTGCTGACCTAACTCAAGCGATCTTGGCATACAGCCAGACAAAGCACCGCCGGACGACAGCGTACCAGCCTCAGACCAACGGCCTCACCGAGCGGCTAAACAAGACGATCGCCGACATGCTGGCAATGTATTTCGATGTCGAGCACAAGACGTGGGACGCCATTCTTCCGTACGTGACCTTTGCATACAACACGGCGGTGCAGGAGACGACGCAGATATGTCCATACAAATTGGTCTACGGAAGGAGCCCGGCAACGACGCTCGATGCCATATTACCCAAACGTCACCGACGAAGAAAACCTCAATGTGAGTGAGTACCTTCAACGCGCGGAAGAAGCCCGACAACTCGCGCGTCTCCGCATCAAGAACCAACAGACGAACGACAGCCGCCGTTACAATCTTCGACGACGCTTCGTGGAATACCAGCCAGGTGAACGTGTTTGGGTGTGGACGCCGATACGCCGACGTGGACTAAGTGAAAAGCTTGTGCGACGGTACTTCGGACCGTACAGGGGGTCTCGGCCCACTTGATTACGAGGTTGTCCCCGACGGCATAACGAACTGTCAACGACGCCGATCGCGACCTGAAGTCGTCCATGTCGCGCGCCTCAAGCCGTTTCGTGCGCGTTAAGAAAGTGAAACAGAGTTTTTTGTATTGTTATTGTATCGTAATTTATTCATTGTATATTCTTGCATTATTGTCGTACTTTCATTTTTAGTTAAAGCATCGGGATGATGCCTTTTTTCAGAGGGGGGATTGCCACGTTCCATTTCTCTAGTTTTGTTATCACCCCAAAACACTACACAATTCTCAGCACAAAACTCGCGTGCAGTTTTCGAGAAGCTTCCGGACTTTAGTAGATCATTTTGATAAGATCACGCCCACTCTGCGAACTCTACAGATTATTCTGGAACCTATGCGACCGCCAGCGATAACGCTAGAACATTCGATGGCAAGAGTATAAATGCCGACGCACTTCGCCACTTTTATCGACGGCCGACGCTTCGTTCGCCGCTATGAGTCCAAGACTGCTAGTGTAATCGGACTTTCTGTTTACCGGGCATAGGTTCGCCCAAATAAACAGGTAAATTCTAACGCAAAGTCTCCTGTCTTCGGCCACGTCACGACCCCGTGACAATATAATTTTGAATAGTTATAGAGGGTTACCCAACAGGGTCGTCTTGACATCGCAACGTTCCTTAAGGAACCACTGATTCAGAGCTTTAAATAAGCGAGAGCTCCGACACTTGAGAGTCTGTCTGAAGATTTGGGGGGGGGGGGGGGAGCCAACTAGTGCAGGTGAACAAGGGGGCTGACTATCACAACCGTCTATGTTAGAATAGGAGTAAATTAATTGTTCAGGCGGTGTAGGACGAGCTGCCCTCTCAAAGAAACCCTCAGGAATTACTGTCAGTTTGGAAGCGTTCCAATTCTTGCCTTCACTTCGCAGAAAAGTGAAAGGCGCAACCTGAGCCTACACCCTATGAGGCTTGCTATACGTATAATTTCCTTTCCAACGGGACCCTATTTTAACTAAGTCTTCCACCTTTACGCGGTGTTTCTGCACACATTTTCTTTTATCAAAGTATTCTTTACTCTTTGCTGTTCTGCAGAGACTCTATTACGGACCTGATGCAAATCAGCTTGCGACCTTAATACCTGAGGACAGATGCTAAAGTTGCTAATGTCTATTTTGGAAAGAGGTTGACGGCCATGCAGCAAAAAAGCTGGTGAAGGACCGGTCACTGCATGTGGAGTGTTTCTGTATGAACTCATGAATTCTGTGATGCTTTTTTCTTGATCTTCCCTTTCCAGTCTAGCTGGAAAGGAAAGATTAAGAAGGATAAATTTTCCTTCAGAACTCTATTCAGGCGCTATATGGAACTGTTGAACTGGGGATAATAATTTGACGAGAACTCGTGACGAATGCATTTTTCCTTAAGATAGTTCTCAAACTGCTGTGGCACAAACTGTGGACCATTGTCGGTAACAAATACCTCTGGTAGCCCTTCGCGGGTAAATGACCAATCCAACTGCTTAATAACCTCGGGCCACTTAGAATAGTAATCCACCAGCGTCTCTCATAATCATATGGTGGTTTTGGGACGTTAAATCCCACAAATCAATCAATCAGTAGTAATCCACCAATGTTACGAGATATCTTGGAAAACACGCATCTAATGGGCCGACAATATCCATATCCATTTTTTTTCGTGGCCCATATAGCCATTCGACTGGCTGCAATGACACCACACACGGCTTTGCAGACTTATCTGCCAGCTGACAGACATGACAATGCTTTACATATTCCTCTACAGAACTACCTATTTGCGGCCACGAATATCTCTCACGGAGGACTTGTTTAGTGCATACTATTCTTAGACGATTTTCATGTGCTAACTGCATGAAAGTAGGTATAAAGACATTCGGAATGACTAAACGGTCACCACGCATAAGTTACCCGCATACAAAGGAGAGATAATTTTTCACATGAAAATATGCTATTGAGTATATTTGGTTTCTTTAATGGCCAACCCTTGGATACATGCTCACACTTGTCTGTAATGTCTCATCCGTACTCGTTGCAAGCTGCACAGTTTATTTATTGACTACTGATGTCACTACTAATACTATTTCTTCCTCCTGACTAAGTTCTGGACATTTCTGTAATGGCAGTCTAGACAAGGCATCGGCCACCACATTTACCGAGCCCTTATATTACTCTACATCAAAATTGTAGTATAACAGTCTAGCTGACCACCTTGAAATTCTTAACGGCTGACGACCGGCACCTCCTGCTGCTAACAAAGCAACTACAGCTTGATGGTCAGTTCTAAGAAAAAAAACGCCTACCCCACAGGTAACTGTGCCACTTTTCGCATGCGAACAGGCACGCAAGTGCTTCGCGTTCGCCCACAGAATATTTAATTTCAGTTTCTGACAAGGTTATCGACGCGAATGCTGCAGTTTTAGGCTTAGGACCATACCGCTGCTGTAACAGTGCTCCAATACCAACGTCAGATGTATCGGTTGTAACTACCGCAGGTAGATCCGGAATAAACACCTTAATCACAGGTGAGCAAGTGAGACGCGCTTTTAACTGCATAAAACTGCGTTGAACACTCTCCGACCAACGAAATTTTGGGCCCCGTCTGAGCATGAGACGAAGTGGTTTGCCTAGATCTGCATAGTGATCGATGAACTTGGCATAATAGCCTGTCAGCCCCAAAAATGAGCGCAATGACTCAATGTCTGTAGGCGTTTGAGCATTTACGATAGCATTCGCATTACTGTCTGAAGGTGAAAGGTCCTCGGCTGAAATCTTGTGTCCCAAGACACTGAGCTCCTTGACAGAAAAAAAACATTCATCATTTAACTTCGCGCCACTGTTTGCTATGCACATCAAAACTGAGATGAGGCTCGCGTCATGCTCAGACTGAGTCTTCCCCCACACAAGAATATCATCAAGGTAGCAAACTAAATTTTTGCAATTTTTTAAGACCTGTGACATCATTTTAATTTTGAAAACCTGCGGGCGCGTACGCCAGAACAAAGCACACACTCTTAATTCTGATCAAATCATCATGTGTTATGAACGTCGTTAAATCTCTACTGCCGTCTTCCAACAACAACTGATGATATACAGACGCTAAATCTAACTTTGAAAAGGAAGTAGGTCCAGGAAACACTTGTAATAACTCTTAAACCTGCGGTAAAGAATACGCATCGTTTAAACTTGCCTTATTGGGTTCTCGGAGATCCACACACAGCCGGATGCTCCCATTTTTTTTTCGCGGACGACGACGAGCGGTGACACCCACTCCGACGAGTCAACACGTTCCATGACATCACAGTCCTCAAGTCATCGTAACTCGGTAGACACCTGGTCCCGAAGAGTTAGAAACAACGGTCGCAACTTCGGTGCAACCGGAGTCACATCTGGCCACCGTTAAATTCGATGAATGAAGCTTTGAGCGAGACCCAACTCGTTGCTAAAGAGATGCTCGAAGCCGGAAGGCACGTTGGGGGAAAACTGCACTGCACATGATGCTAGACGACACGTTAAGGTCGCGCCGTCGATCTGGATGCCCAGTCGCTGGGTGGCATCAAGCCCCAAGAGCGTTGTGTTTTTGTCCTTGACGTAGAAAACAATGATGCAGGACCGCTGTAACACCGTCGCTTTAACTTGATAAGAGGCGATGACACTGATGCTCTGTTTTGAGAAATTCAGCAGGTGTACGACAGCCTTGGACAAGACACGTTGTTTGCTGAAGTGACGCTGGAAGTCTTAGACATTGCCACACGTGGGCCGCCATCACCGCCAATAGCCTCGAAACCAGCGCTTGCGGGCCAAATGCGGGCTGCTATTACCGCACGCAATTTCGCAATTTTTGCGTGCGGTCCACGAACGCGAACGCCGACTCGCGTTACGAAGCATGCGCAGTGGCAGTGACCGCACCGCAAGGGCTCACGGTGCGTTATTCTAAAACTCCCTAGTGTCTCGTGCTAGTTTCTTTTGTAGCTTCACCTACGAAGAAGGGAGAGTGGAGAAAGGGGGTGGAAATGGCTGTCGCTTCAGCCATCGACAGAAACACGAAGGGGAGAAAGGGGGACGTAGAAGTGATAGAGTTCAGTTCGCAACACTTCTCTCTTCTTAAAAATGGGACCATTGTACTGGCTCGCGTTTGGTAGAACGCCGAAGCACTGGTTCCGCGTTTGGGGTCGCCGCTTGTGTAGAACCGGCCTCTGGCATGGTTGTCACCGGATGGTCATGGGGGCTTGCGGTAGTGAGCGCTTCTGGAGGCAGCACGGTGGAGCTTGTAGTTGAGGGTCCCGGCGATCGTTTTGAGAACATGGGCATAATATACTCTAGGGTGCACGTTAAAGAACCCCAGGTGGTCAAAATTTCCGGAGCCCTCCACTATGGCGTCTCTCATAATTATATGGTGGTTTTGGGATGTTAAACCCCAAAAATCAATCAATCATAATAGACTGTAATAAGGATGCAGAGCCTGGCGATATTGGGGACTGCGATGCTTGTCGAGGGCGCATTTGATCAACGTGGCGTCTGACTACAAAATGAGAAGTTTTGACGGTCACCATTCAGGATCTTGAAGTGGGCTGCACACGCTCTGGTGTCCACTTTTCTGTGACACCGTAGTTTCCGCACGTACACGCTGCTTTCCATGGGGACCACCCAGTCATTTGATGCCGGCGGCGAACCTGAAACAGTTGAGGGAAAACACGAATCCAGTCATGAACGTAACTGGAACCCTAGCAGCAATTCTCGTCTTCCGTGGTGTCTTCCGTGATTTTCCCGTTTGCTGTGGTGTTCTTCTGTAGTTGAACAGAAGCCGCACAAGGTTGTCCTCCAAGTTACCCTCCCTCATCTTGCGAAGTCCATCTTTTATTGTAAGTACTGCTCGTTCTGCCGCTACATTAGACTGTGGATGAAAGGGAGCTGTATTCAGATGTATTATGTTGTTCTTTGCCACAAACGTAGCGAAATTCTGGCTATAAAACTACGTCCCATTATTCGAAACAATGGTTCGCGGGACGCCGAATTGACTGTACATGGCTCACAGACAGGTGATTGTGCTTGTTGTTGTGGCATGCTTTACTGGCATGGCTTCCATCCACTTGGTATGGGCATCTGATGCAACTAGAATCATCTTGCTTGCTATGGGTCCGGCAAAATCGACATGCAGCCGCAACCATTTTTCATTCGTTTTCGGCCAGTTTACTGGTGGTGCCACTGCCGGCATCGGCATGTTTTGGGCATAGTTTGTGCAGCCGGCTGAAAGCGCTTTTGTATCGTGGTCTAGTCGTAGCCACCAAAATTTTGACTGCTTTAATTCCTGACGAGCCTTGGTGGGTCTCGTCCAACAGTTTCAAAAGTCGGTCCCACGCCTTTTCCGGTATCACTACGCGATGCCCCCAATACACTAGATCATGGACTACGGGCAGTTCTAATTTACAGTCGAAAAACGGCCGCGTCGTTTCCTCCAGCTGTTTTGCACTTTTGAGCCAGCTATGTAATATACAACTCTTTACCGCCGTTACTGTGGGGCGGCCGATAGCTGCTGCAGCTCCCGTGTTGTGATAATACCATCGTCGAAATTATCCGGGGCGAAGATATATTCGGGTGCCTCACCCACATCATCAGCCTTCTCAGACAACCTTGGAAGCCTGCTCAAGGCGTCCGCGTTGAGCAACTGTTTTCCCGGCGTGTATTGCGGCTCTTAGCGGTAGCCACCTAAGTACAGTGCCCAGCGCTGGATACGTGCTGCAGCCAGGGGTGGCATTGGGCGGTCGGATTGCAACAAGCTCAAGAGAGGCTGGTGGTCCGGCACAAGAGTGAATTGGCGACCTAGAAGGTAATCACGAAACTTAGTGACGCCAAACACTAAAGCCAGGGCATCTCTTTCCAGCTGAGAGTTTTCTCGGCGGCCGTCAGTCTACAGGACCGGAACCCATTGGATTTCGGCATGCCGTTACTTGTGTGAAAAAGCGCCCCGCCCACACCACAAAGAGAAACATCACATTCGAGCTTCAATTCTTTCATCGGGTCAAAATGAGCAAGAACCTGAGCTTGCATTAGGCTGTCTTTTGCTTTCTCAAAAGAAGCTTCTTGTTGCCGCTCCCACTGCCATACTGTGCCCTTCTCAAAATGTTTGTTGAGCGGAGAAAGTAGAGCGGACATATTCGGAAGAAATTTGGCCATAAACGTCAGCATTCCTAAAAAGGAACGCAGCTCCGCCACGGTCTGTGGGCGAGGTGCCTGAGCGATTGCTTCAAAATATTTCTCTGTGAAATGAAGACCCTCTCTGTCTATCCGATGACCGAGATATATGACATAAGGCTGTCTAAAGCTGCACTTATCAGACCTTAGCTTAACTCCGTGTTCAAGAAACCGTTGAAACACACCCTTCAGGCGTTCACTCTCATCGCCACGAGCCTCCGGACCCAGTACATCATCAAGGTAAGTCTGAACCTCTGGCAACCCTGACAGTACTGCATCCATTTTTCTTTGATAATAGCCGTAGCAGAGAATATTCCGAAGGGAAGCCTATTATACAAAAACAAGCCTCTGTGCTTGTTAATAACGCAGAGCTTCCTTGCGGCTTTATCCGAAGGAACTTGATTATAGGCATCTCGCAAATCAAGAATGCTAAAATACTCTCCGCCATTTAGAGATGCAAACTTGTCTTCAATTTATTTATTTTATTTATTTTTTATTTATTAATACTGTAACCCTCACTTGAGCTTCATTACAGGGAGGAATATAAACACAAAACAAAAACAATATACAATGACAAAACAGACTTTACGTTTCATGTTGCCGGTAGTACAATTCTAGCGAACACTCAAACACTTTGACATTTGCGCTAGTAACAGCGTACTCTGGAAGTCTATTCCACACTTCTATACTATACGGAAAAAAAGAATCTTTAAAGCCATCCAGACGCTCCCAAAAGGCCTTATTGGGTGACTATGGTTCAACCGAGCTCCTCGTTTGGGCGCAGATTGTATGTATTTGTCTTTATTTATTTTTATTTCGCCTGTTATAATTTGAAACAGGAGTTTTAACCTTTGCTTTTCGCATTGCACTTGCAGTGGTTCTAGCGCACATAATTTTAACAAATTTGTGACGGATTCTGTCCTCCGGTACCGCGAACAAATGAAGCGCACTGCTAGCCTTTGAATTTTTTCTATTTTATCTCTCAGTGACTGCTGATGAGGACTCCATACAGAAGACGCATACTCCAAAATAGGGTGAACAAATGTCTTATATGAAAGTAATTTGACATCTCTAGGGGCATGTTCGAGTTTTTTCCTCAAGTAAAACAACTTCCTGTAGGCCTTTGAACACACCTCCCCAACATGAGTGTGCCACAACAAATCGCTGGTAATAACCACCCCCAGGTATTTAAAGCGGTGTGTTCTGGTCAGAAGGCTATTTCCGATTTTATATTCTAATGCGAGTACGGATTTTTTCTTGGTTATATGGGTGTACGTAGTCTTTGAAAAGTTAATTTCCATCCCCCACTGGGCGCACCAATTATGCAAGGCTTGCAGACAGCGATTAATTTTGATTTGGTCGTTTGCGTTAGGTACAGGAGCTTAAATTAAACAATCGACTGCAAAAGGTTTCATTTTAACCAGGCTTTGGACAACTGCGGAAATATCATTTATAAAAATTAAAAACAACAAAGGACCCAGCACTGACCCCTGTGGCACACCAGACAGTACTTTCAATAAACTAGATGTGCAATCATCTACACGTACTTTTTGTTGACGGTTCTCCAAATACACGGCTATCCAATTTAGTATATCTAAGCTAAGTCCTAGTTGCTGAAGCTTAAAAATTAATTTGCTATGAGGAACTTTAATAAATGCTTTGACGAAATCTACACAAATGACGTCTATTTATTGTTGACCTTGGAGAGATAAATAAAAATCATGAACTGTTTCTACCAGTTGAGTAACAGTTGACAAGGCCTTCCTGAATCCGTGTTGATAGATTTAAAAAAACTCTTTTGACTCAAGAAAAATAATAATGTGCCTTGCTATGAAATGTTCTATAATGTTGCAACACACAGAGGTCAGTGAAACGGGGCGATAATTGTTCACAAGAAGCCGATTGCCAGCTTTGTATATAGGCTTTACAATTGCAGTGCGCCAGTCTTGCGGTAATGAGGACGTTTCAAGAGGTTTTCTGAAATTGATTGCTAAATAAAAGGACGACCATTCGGCATACCGTCGTAAGAATTTACTGGGAATTTCGTCTGGTCCGGTTGCCTTTTTAGTGTCAAGCCCTAGCAAGTGACTGAACACCCCTTCCTGCATGATAGCAAAGGGCTCCATCACTGGGAGAGGGTACTGCTCAATTGTGCAGGCTAGACTTAGGGTGGCTGCCACCACTAATTCTAACAGTTCCGTCTTTCTTAAGTACTGACACAATGGGAGTTGCCCAATCGGGATTTTGGACTGGTGAAAATACACCGATGGCTACCAGCCTGTCCAGCGCTTGCGGCACCCTGTCCCTTAGAGCGCCAGGTATGGATCTTGCCTTACAGAATTTCGGCACCGCTCCCTCTTTCAGTTGCAATGTGGCTGGCGGCCCCTTGATCAGGCCATGATCCTCGGAGAAGACGTCGTGGTAGTCGGAGACAATATTGTGAACGGCCCTAGCAGGTTCTGGCTTTGAATGTAGCAGGTGTTGTGTCGACGGCTGCAAAACTGAAACCCCCGCTTTGTGGAGCAAGGAAATTAGATCCCGGCCACACAGGTTAGGTCCCAAGCAGTTCAGTACAATAAGACGGTAGTAAACTGAGACGGCCCTGTATTGCACACAAAGTTGCAATTCCCCCACCACTGGTAGTGGTCCAACGTAGCATGACAGCTTCACCTGAGATGGTTTAAGTGCTGGCCACTGTTCGCAATGCTTGTCAAACAAGTTTTTTGGATATTACGCAGACAGGCAAGCCAGTATCTACTTCTATTGTAGGTTGAACGCCATTCCTTGAGTGAGTGAAACAACTTTATTGACGATCCGGCATAAAGGGGGAAGGAGTAGGGGGATTAAAGCGAGACACTAGCGAACTCGGACGTCCCGGAGCAGCAACCTACTCGCGTCAAACCCGTGGGGGCGCCGCCAACGCCATTCCTTGAAAAACTGCGCCTTGTAGGTGGCTCAAGGCGGCTTTTTCGAGCAGAAAGTTGGTTGGTTGGTTGGTTCCTCAACACCTTGGTGCAACCCACCTAGGGTGCAGAAAGTAAGGTCCATATATGTGTCTTGTCCTTATCGTCGTCTTCAGTTTCGGCTTCTTCGAGAGTCAAAGCTCTTCCCTCCACCGCATGCGTTGTGACGTGGCTCTTACTGGCGGTGGTGCAGCACATCTTTGCGAGATGCCCATGACGACCGCAGCGATAACACCTTGCTCTAATCCAACGACAGCTGTTGCCGTCGTGTTTGCCGCTTCCGCATTTATCACAATGCTGTGCAGCGCGTCGAGTCGGAGATGTTTCAACGGTGTTGGCCTCGGACGCGCATAGCTTAAGCAAGGGCGCAGCTTCTGAGGTCAAGCTTTCGGCACCGTTTTCTGCTGCTTCGACAGACACTGCCAGTGCTTCGGCCTCTTCCAGCTATAAATCCTTTTTTGCCAACATGTGTTTCCTCAGTGCCACGGAGCGTACGCCACAGACAATGTGATCCCACAGCATGTGGTCGAAAGACATGCCGAAATTGCAGTTGTCTGCCATTCGGTGAATGGCAACGAGAAACTCGCACACTTTCGCCTGGAAGTTGTGAGCGATTGAACAACTTGTAGCTTTTCATTTTCTCGTGCTTCTTAGGGTTATAATATTCATTCAAGCTCTGAAAGACTTCCTTGTATGTCAGTTCATTTGGTGCACGCGGGGCTACCCTGCCGGCTAGCGCCTCGACCGTCTTGCTAGACAACGCCGAAACTAGAAGTGCTCTCTTCTTAGCCGTGTCTGTTACACTGTTCACCTCGAAATACGCTTCTACTCTGACGAGGTAAGGCTTCAATTTATCTTTCGTTCCGTCGTAATCCGGCAACTGCAGGGAGGCCATCGTGGTCGTTCCTCGTCCGTCTGACGCCAGGACTCGTAGTCCGTCAGGTACCGTGGGTAGCGAAAACTGACTTCATCGCCACTGTCACATAGTTAGCCGCTCAGTCACGGCAAGCATATGCAGGCTAGGGCAACGAGATGAAGGCTTGTTGTCTCGTGCTAGCTTCTTTTGTAGCTTCACCTACGTACCATGGAGAGGAGGAAAAGAGGGGCGAGAACGGCTATCGCTTCTGCCATCGACAGAAACACGAAGGGGAAAAATGGCGGACGTAGAAGTGGGAAAGTTTGGTTCGCAACACGGACGCTCCAGTATTGACTAACAGTTGCAGATTGACACCAACGACCACCGCGTGGACGACTAAGTCTCTTCTAGATGCAACGCTAACTGCAAGCACGTCCGTCGCAGGATGATACGAAGATACCAGTGCCGAACTTGACGCTTGCTTATGAGCCTGGCGTTCCGGTACGACGCTGATGACTTCCCCGGCAGATACGTTCTGGACCTAGTCCTTCATGGGACATATCTTTTTGAAACGTCCCAGACTGTTACAATTGCGACAACGCCGATTCTTTGCTGGACAATTTCGAAAAAACGAACGATATCTGCTTCCGCAGTGGCCACACGCTTGATGCGGTAAGTCACCTCGAGGCTTTTCATTCTGAACTGCAGTCCGAGACTCCGACGATGACTGTGGTAGAAAGTAATCATTTGTTCTTTCCGGAACTTCTGTGACGTCACGTCCTTCCGGATACGTTTCGGTAACGTCGCGCATTCCCCAGTTGCTTCGGCCATTATTGCCATTTATATTTTTCACACTGATATCTTGCGCACCATGTCCGATCACTTGAAGACTTTCCGGTTGACCTGAAACAAACGCTCGATTAGCCACGGACAACGCTTCTAAGGTCCGCCCGACTTCTTCGTCCTTCTCTAATGACAACTCTTCCCAATGCGCTAGCCATTTCTCTCCATCCCGCGAGTGGGAGGTACCGTGAATGATTTGGTCGTGGACGTGTTCTACGTACGTTACGCCAAATATACATCTCACGGCCCTTTCTTTTAGAACCGTCACATATTCCAAGAAATTTTCCCCGGGCAGTTGCCGTCCACTTGTGAATACATGATGCTCTACCAATGGGTTGAGAGACGCGGCAAAAAGCCGATAGAGTTGTTACACGAGCGTTTTCAATTCTAATCCAGCCGTAAACGATGAATCGCTTTCAGACGCCGCCGCGGGCGCCTCATCACTTGGCGTAATCGACGCCGCATTTCCCTGAGTGGTTTGGGCTTCCTCTTTTGCCGCTGCCACAAAATATCTTCTCTGTCCCTCCTTTCCTAGTAGGCTAACCAGTGCCGACGCGCGTCACGCCAGCCGCTGCCGCCGGCCGCTTCGAGATCGAACTGAAATATTTTTTTTCAATTAGGCCATGGAATCGAAGGTGGCCACAGCAGTTTAAAGAATGCAGGAAGGCGTTCAAAAAGAGCCATGCTGATAGGAGAGGCAAGAGAGTCTCAGAATGGAACGAGGGCAAAGGCCTAAATTGAAAGTTCTGCACGCAAAAAAGAGCACTCCTCGCGGACGCTAGAGGCGTCATTCCAAGCAGAACTCAAAACGGGCAGTAGGAATACTCACTCACGGTTCTTGATGATTGCGGAGAATGAATCCCGCCCTCGTCGTCATGTTGTTGTGTCGGTGGGCGGCGTCCGAACGACGGCGAGTGGACCGACGACTGGACGCGGAAACTCGGCGCGCGCCGGCAATCGGCCCACCGACACGAGTGAGTAAGACGAACCCCACGTAAGCCCAACAACGACTCGGCTGACCAGCAGCCGTTTGTTATACCCACACCATAGAGAAATATACTATATAAAGAGTGTCCACTGGGGCGTTTTTGTGGCCCAGCAGGAAAGGGTCTGACCAAGCGCTAGATGGCGTGCCCATGCTCGCTTTTGCTCCTTTGTTAAGGCATGTATTAGCCTCCTCAAGAGGACAATGAATACCAAAGTTTGACGTGAATTTTTCGCAAAGAAGAAATTTTGTTAACTTGTGCAATTTTTCATATCTGCTCAACATCATGTTCCGCTTAGGACAATTAAGACCTTACAACAGAAAACAGCAAGAGCAACGTATGACTAAAAAGTGTTGTCCTGCATTTGTTTTGCACAAAGAGGCACAATCATGTAGTTTAGATGTACTTCATGTGTATTCCCTTTGTGGATGCATGAGCGTGCAGCCTAGTGGTAAATACACTCGCCTGCGATACATGAGGGTACGGGTTGAAATCCCAGCGCCATAAAGAAAAAAAAACTGTTATTTTATTATTGCTGAAAGCATTATCAGGTCTGAGCAACCACTCGTGGCACTGAAAGCAGCACATTAGCCGGGCCGCAGGGCCCTACGGGAGTGTCCGCTCCTTATCTAAGTAAGTTTCACTATGACCATACCACGAAGCGACGCGTACACACGCAATTGGCTGCTGACAATCACGTGTGCCGGTCTGCAATGACATCTATATATAAAGCACACAACACCATGACAAACAGTGCGCATCCTTCTCAAGAATAGTGCCACAACACCACACTAGCGCCGCTACGTGCCGTCCCGCTAAATGTAGCGTAATTTCAAAACACAACAGAAAATATACGTTTGGATTGTGCCGTATTCCTTAAAATGTTTGAAAACTAGGGCCAACACGTTGTAATGTTGAGCAATAATACTTACATTTTTCAACATGTTACAAACACTTTTCAATTTGCTATACAGTTCCCAAGCCGACGTCGAAATGAAGACGCAGTTTTTAATTTCCCTCATTGGCTGTTCGCTTCCCCTTGTCCTCGCAACCGCTGCGAACCGCCCACTTTTTGACGTCACCGACGGAATGCCTCCGTCCGGATTTTGAATTTGTACATAGTTGCACCACTGATGTGCCTGCTCCTGCCGCATTTACACGGGTTGTACATACCCAGACTCTACCTGCTTGCGTCCCAGTTCACCAGACGTCGGTTGTGCCTGCTGCTTCCATCTTGACTGCTACTGCGTGCAACCCGGCTGTGCTGCTTCCGACTGGAGATGATCTCCGGCATACTGTTTCTGTTTGCCATCGACCGGAGGTGCATCCACCAAGCGGCACAGCCCGGATTGCAGAGTCAGTGCCCGTTCTGCGCGTGGTGGAGGTGCTTTCGGCCAGTCGCGTCTGCGTCAGCCGTGCGAGTTGCTGTTGTGTGCATGAGCCTGCATTGGTGGCGCCGAGCCGTGTCCCGTCTAAGCTTCAGCGCGTGCTTGTTCTGGCCCCTATTGTGCATGCAGTGCACTGGAAAAAGAACACATGGGCTGGTTCTTTCGCACTACTGGACTGTTGTGGGCGGTGACAATGCCTGTCGTGGAAATGGCATGACTACAGGCGTCAACGCCGTATACTTAAGTGAGACATTGACTATGCAGACATCCTCTCTCAAGGGAGAGGATAACAAGGTGGTGTGCGGCGTGTGCCTTGCCTTTCTGTGTGCTGTACATTTCTTTTCGCTGGTGTGCTGTACAGCGTGTGCGTTGGCTTTCTGCGTTGGCTGTGCAATTCCTTACGTGTTACATTGTGCATTTCCTTACTTGTCTGTGTATACTGTACATTTTTATTTCATTGTGCGTTTCTCTTTGCTCTATATACTGTTGTATTTTTTGGTATGCATGCTGTATAAATTTTTATTTTTATTAGGCAGTGTGTTAGGAGGTAGGGCTCCAAGTGTTCTTTTTTTGAAGGGAAGGGATGGTGTGGTATCGGGGTTTTGTTTCCGGTCTCGGAACCGGTTCTCTGCCCCCCCCCCCCAGGGGCATTGTACATATGTATTTAAAAGCACGCTTGTGTACATAAAGCAGTTCTTGCTTGGCTACCGGCTGCTGCGTACCTCCCGTCGGCCGGCGCTTCAGCGCTGTGCGCTGTGTTGTCCGTAACCGTGCGGCGCGCCCGCCGCACGATACTCCATTAAGGATACCAGTTCCGTGCACTGAATAAACTCACGTTTACTCTTCTTTCGGTGACTAGATGGGCATTCCCACTCAAAAATGTGATCTTCGTTGACGTCTTTGGAGAACCCGGAACGCCTTAGAAAGTGAACAATTTACTTAACTATGAAGAAAACACAAGACACACATCCTACAAAAGGCGCTGATGCTGATGCTGATGACCTCTGATGGATGGCGCTTACCCACAAAGGGAGATGGGCCAAGAAGCGGGCGGCAGGATACTTAAATGAAACTAAAATGAAAACGAAGCCAATCTGAAAAAGTAGCTTAAAATATTACTGCAAAAAAAATGTTTGTTGAGCAAGCGGTCAAACCATCTTTTGTTTTTGAAAGACATAACTACGAACTATAAACTAAAGATCTGAAAAGGTAGAGGTTCAATAGCACGGTAATCTTTTAGTTGTGTTGATATAATCAAACACAGCGGAACGGACATCCCTGTGGCAGTAACCAAACGAGGTTCCGCCAAGTGATAAAATTATTGGTAGATATACTTGTATTCCTAGCTTTTGTAATGGGGCTACTAAAAATCTTTTTCTCTGATAAGAACGACGATGACAGAATAAAAAAAAAATGTTCAATTGTTTCAATTTCGTGTCACCAAATGCATAGCGCTGACGCCTTGAGCCGAGCTTTGTTAAGGTAATAATTTAGTTGTGGAACTGCACAGCGCAATCTGGTATAAGTGACCTCTAACTGGCGAGATGAACACCACTGTTTATTCCAGCAATAGCTCAAATGCTCGAAATCTTTGAATTTATCCAAATTTCTTTTTCCCCATTGCAGGTAAGCATTTCGGAACCTTAGCGCTGTTACGTAAGCCGTATCTGGCAAAACTGGGATGGTGGGCCCACTCAGGGATACTGGTGCTAAAGAGTCCGCCATTTCGTTCAAATATAATCCGCGGTGGCCTGGTACCCATAGCAAATGCAGTTTTTTTTTGCGTTTTTCGGTACTAAATGCCGAAACGTATTCATCAGCTCTGAATTTACTGCCGCAGAAAGTGCATTACAAACTGATAACGAATCTGTAATGATAACTGCCAATGATTCGCTTGAGGGCAATTTGCGTAGGGCAAGAACAATGACCAATAATTCTGCAATGAATACCGGGGTATAATCTGGGAGTCGAATCGAAAAAAACCAGTCCGAAAAAGGAGAGAAGATGCCAACCCCAGCCTTTTCTTTTGACACAGATGCATCAGTCGCTATGACATTGCTTATCTCTAGGTGAGCTAGATAATCTGCTAACTGGTCATTTAAATACCTATATGCCAATTGTTTCGCGTTATGAGGAAATATATCATCGAATTCTATGCTAAGCATTGACTTTAAGTTGTGTATTGGACGAAAAGGCGCAGTGGCGAAAACTGCACGAGAGTCTCTCTTAACGTCGTCCTCTTCCTTCACTAGTGGCCTCAGGCCACGTACGTTTCTAACACTAGAATCTACACACACAAACAAGATGCTGCGGAACTGATGCAAAACTTTTGTGCTGAAAACAATCCAGAATGAATACGCTACACTCGATTACAATACACGTCTCAATTTCAACAATTTCATTCTCTTCTGCCTTTCACTTCGCGAAGAGTGCTGACTCTTCATTAGGTTGATTGATTGATATGCGGGGTTTAACGTCCCAAAACCACCATATGATTATGGGAGACGCCGTAGTGGAGGGCTCCGGAAATTTCGGCCACCTGGGGTTCTTTAACGTGCACCCAAATCTGAGCACATCGGCCTACAACATTTCCGCCTCCATCGTAAATGCAGCCGCCGCAGCCGCGATTCGAACCCGCGACCTGCGGGTCAGCAGCCGAGTACCTTAACCACTAGACCACCACGGCGGGGCACTCTTCATTAGGTAATGAAGCCTATATATTATCTTGTTGGGGAGAATTGTGTAGCGCTAGGTATACACGCAACAAGCGTCAGCTTTGCGAGCTATCACACGTAACAACTTAAATGCACTTTGAGGGAGTGTACACACGCTCACAAAGTGTCATTTTGGTAGTTCGCTGCTACACGATAAAGCGAAGTGTACTTTGGAAGTGATGACAGTGGTGATTGTTGGGTTTGTAAATCAATATACATATATATTTGTTACTTTTGCGCCCGTGTCTCATCGTCGGCTCACGTTGTTTTCGTGGAAGTAGCACCAGTGGCACACGCCATCGTAAACGACTAGAGACCGACTCGCCTACACAAGTGCTAGTGTGGCTGGAAGTAAACAATGCGATGGACGCAGCCATTGCACAGCATGTGCTGCAAAATCCCCGTAGCGAACTGCTTGAGAGAGAGAGTAGCGATAATTTTTTGATTAATGGCATGTTTTATTATATAGCACCTTATCACAAAAACAATAGTTTCACAAAAATAAGGTGCTATTATATAGCACCTTATCACAAAAAAAATAGTATGAACGCCGCTTTAGGTAACGTCGTATTTCTTTGCAAGCCACTGGTACCGATGGTCGCAGCGAAGTGAGGGAGGGAAACGCACTTGCCGGTAAGTGGACTGAGCAGCGAGTGACACTAAACTTGCTCGTGTGACAGTGCTGAACTAACACTGGCGGCTAAGTGTACTCGCTCGAAGTGCACTTAAGTTGCCACTTGTGACAGAGGTATATCTCAATAAGGCTATCACTGTTCACCGGCTTTACACTACAACAGCGTGTGAATGTGTTATCACCTGTTGCCACGAGTGCATTCAGTTTCTGTGATGGGTATAGAAGGCACTGTCTGTTGATTGCTTGAGTAAGGACCCAACCTTTTCTTGAAGCAGTTTTCCTCGCATCGCTGGTCAGCACAGGTTATTCGGCAGGAAGCGTCACTGTCTGGGCCTTGACTGCAGTGAGCGTTAACGATCGCACTAAGTACTGCTTATCAATATACAGCTCGCGAATTCATGAATTTGAGTTCAGAACTTCATCTGAACGTGTTACTGCACACTGCCGTGTTTCGGCACGAAAAAGGACACGAGCTTGCCAGATTTCGACAATACCTACCCGGATAAACAGCCGGGTGTGAAACAGTGTGCCTGCGTCGTTTTCTTCTTCTTTATGCCCGAGTTGAGGCTGCTTGCAAGAAATTACAAAAACTTGCACGGACAAACAGAGCAATCCTAGAAAACGGCGTGGAGAACGCGCAAAGGACACACGACGACGTGCGGCACAACACAAAAGTAAGCAAGTGAGCGAGCTCAGGGAGCATCGAACTGCCTGCATCAGCGCTGCCATGTGTTCACGGCTGTTTCATGTAGCAAGAGAGCGATTTCTCTCTGCCACCACCTAAGGTCACTAGACGAAAAAAAAATTGGGCCCGTATCTGCATGTAATCTGCAAATGTCATCGAAAGACGATAGTTTTGCGTGTGGAGAGAGTGAACGAAACATTTATTTTATGTTTTGTGCGAGAAACTGGGTGAATGGTATTCCGGAGGCGCTGCGTTAAAGTGCCTCGAGCGTGCAGCGGAGGCGAACGAGCGCATCAAGTCACGTCACACGTGAGACATGAGCGTCATCTGGCAGTTTTTTTTGAAAACAAAGCGCGTGGTCTTGCGCACCCGTCTCTGAGGTGATAAGGTGTAGAACGCTAAGCGACATGTGGGTGCCACCACCATCTCGTCGTAGCAAAGCGTTGAAAACACTCCCGGTTCCGTGCAAGCGTTGCGTTGTAAGCGCAGCGGGATAAGCGCTACGGCCCTTAAAATTACTTATGTATTCGTTTTCTAGTAAGAAATGCATATTCAGAATATATGCGTGTTGTTATGGTGTCCCAGAAATGCCCTATAATTGCTTTTTATTTGACAATTGCACAAGCGTGAACGCTCAACCTTGAGCAACATTGGTGGTTGCTGCTGATGGGATCGGCCGTTTCAAGTACCCGATGCCGGTAAGAGTGGAAAAACAGACAAATGTACAGACGGACAAACAAACAGACAGACAGACCAAAGTTTTTGCGTCGAAGGTCCCCAAAAAAGACTGTCGTCTTTAAAATGTACCGTACCACCGAAGTGCTGCTTGCGCCACCTCACCCCTCTAGCCACCATATTATAGAGTAAATTATGACCATACTGCAGGCTGCAGCTATACAAGGCTAGAAAGGCTTTCCTAGTGTTGTGAACGGACGCCTTCCCAAGCGGCGGCAGAAAAACCGGATTTTATGCACCGCAACGCGGCGCAGTGGTTTGCTGGCGCGCTGGCGAGTGACAGGGGAGGTTGACAACGGGATGCCACTGGCGGCAGTCAAACTGCGTCCCTACCACAAAACTGCTTCCCGAAACACTTATTTTAAGCGTACATATTATTGCTAATTATCTTCGTGTCACGAATAGAAGGAAAGAAATATAATTTTTACATTTGATGTAGCCTTCTACAGATGCACAAATTAGGAGTTCGACGTATTTTTGCCCCGCGCACACAATTTTTGTTGTGTTAGGATGACATCTGTCTCACAATGCAGTTTTACCAGTGCTCCCCCCCCCCCTCCATCAAGGTGGTGTTTCAGCTGACAAAAGCTGGAATGGTCAACAGGTAACTGCCATACCATTAAAGCACCAACAAAAAAGTGTGCAGCAGACTGCGCACTTTTTTAAAGCTGTCTGTGCCAATTACTGTTAATTTGGTAAACATACCCACTTTAATGTGCAGTCTTATTCCCCCAAACGAAGTAGGAAAGAGACACCCATGGCTTTAGGGGCTTCGTTCCTAATATACCTGATTAGCCGGCCGCAGGTGCTCGGGGGCTATCTGTCAGTGACAACAAAGACGACGCGCACCACCTGAGCAGCACGCTAGAATGTAAAGGCTGACCAAGATTATTAACACGTGGTCTCGGGTTTAGCGGCGGCTGCTATGTTTTAAAATGCTCAGCTTGTGCTGATTTCAGAGGCCACCATGCTGAATATACTCAAACAGACATAGTACACGCATTAAAAGCTTCAAAATTAATTTAAATACACCATGCCTCTAAAAAATACCATCACAAAATACTTCTAACGTTTTTATTTCATGGGTGCACTTTTGCACTTAGTGGAACGACAAACAAATGAAAGAAGATGCAGCTGGTTCGAAAACACCACCGAAATTTATGGACCGTCCTTGACACGATTGCTGGTTTCATCGTAACTAAAGAAATGCAGCGCGCTGAGGGGTGAATTTAATTTTTTCGTACTGTTGGCTCGTCGCAAGAGGGTGTCACCAGAGCTCGGGAAGATTCCCAGTTTCGCGAAAGTCGGCTGATCCTGCTTAGCGCCCAAGATCAGTTTTTTCCTTCACTCCCAATTCATCGGTGGCTTGTGTGACGAGCAGAGCGACATTGTACCGTAACGGCAAAGCTTGTTTTGAACGAGGAATGCATGAAAAGGTGGACTCAGACACGTAAACGCCGCGCGCCAGCTAGCGGTCGCACCCTTTGGAGACAGTATCGCACACTCTTTCAGCTTTGCCGCCTTATTCACGACACTAGGAAAACTCTTTTAGCCACTATACTGCAGATGGGGGGCACGCTGCTGGTTCACGCTGCTCGCTTGCTCTGATATTTTCTTTTCTTGTCGTTGTTAAATCCAGGTTCGCACGTGTAATTATCGCCAGATGACCTAACTGACCTCGACCTGCAAAAACAACGTCAACCAAGTAAGGTTTGCATCGTTTATTACGAGTGTACAAACCGGTACAACCAATGTATGCGGCAGGGTCTCACCAAAACAAGGCACTCAGACATATCAAAAGCTTTCAACCCATGTGTAGAGACTCTTGAAAGCTAACAAGCATAAGCATACAACTGAACATCGACATCGCTGAATGAGACTCACTCTCATTGTGTTGCGGCGTTCGAGTTTAATAGCGTGGCTTCCGGACAAGGGGCCGATTCTGCCGTCAGATGCATCGCTTGCCAAGTAGTGTGTATCTTTAAGTGATGTAAATGCATGATGTGGTATAGGGAAGGACACTTGCGGGCTGCGCTAGCTGCGAGAGCCACCGTCTCCTCAACAAACAACATCAATTTCCCCTTCAGAAGAAAACTCAGACGCAGCAACTTCTACACTAGCACTGCTTCACTGACCACTGCCACGACAACTGCGGCTTCAACATGGCCTGCATTCGGCCCAATGCGCCGCCCTCCTCGTTCCCTCCTCTGTAGTCGTACTAGTATTATGTAGCCACTTTATGAGTTGCACAATAGATAGCGTCAGTGGTTTTCACAGCATATACAAGGAGAAATTGATGATTCGTGGGGCGAAGAGTTCGTCCGTACATTTGTGTTTTCGTCCGTTCGTCTGTGCATCCATCCGTCCGGGCTTCCGTGTGTCGGTCTGTCCGTTAGTTCATCTGTCTTTCTGTCCGTCCATACTGGCATCAGAATGTCTGTCTGTGTGTTTGTGCTTCCGGACGGACGAATTCTATGCCCAACTCATCATCATTCACTCCGTGGATATGCTGTGATCTTTTTCTCAAAACATAAATTGCTATGACAAAATTTGGCACATGATAAGACCTGTTTACTTGATTTTGACTTAGGTACAAAGTCTACATTATTTCAACCACCACATGGTGCAAGTTGCGTCTCATTATAGACAAAACAAGTATTTTGTGAAATTACCGATTTTTTTCTCGTAAAAATTGACAGTTTTGGAGGTCTAACATATTTTTTCATCCAAATATACCTTATGTGGACTAAGTATTCACTCCTAAGATATTCATTCAAAGTGCAGTAATGATATAGAAAAATGCAGATATAACTAAATCCGGCTAAATTATTTGAGGCGTATGTGGTCAAAAAATGGTAATATATTACGGAGCTTAAAACACTTTACGCAAGCCCTTCACTTGACTAGTAGACCAAATTTGGCACGGAAGAAGAGGTACTTATAAAATGATTTTTTCACAAACATTCAGACGAGATTCCGGGAAGTTCAGGAGGCAGCCACGTGACCGAAAAATTATTTGTCTGCGAAATATAGCAGTTACCTTTTTTATGCAGTAAAATCAGCGCGATTTTTTTCGAATACAATTGAGATGGTCGCCAAAATGGCTGGGACGTCTGATGTGGAATGACTTAATAGCATTTTCTTCCATTATATAATCGTGTCAATGTGAGCCAGTTCAAGAACACATAAATCATTCGCACTTTAATAGGTAACCGTACAGTACCTAATTTTACAAGTTACCTGCACTGAATACCTTCTCAATGCGCATACCATCATGTATGCTCAGTGGCATTGTGCTTTTGTGCAATACAGAAAAATATATACATGTTGTTGCGCGTCGTACTGTATTCTTTTTAATAAACTAATCGAATGAGTACCATGCTAGATCTGCAGGAATACACATGCAGCTGTGTTGATGCAAATTTAAGCATGGAACTTGACGTTCACTTAGATTTATTGATGCATGCAGCTAATGAAACATTATCATCTTGGAGCAGCACCTTTTTATTTGCCTGCGCGGGCAAGCTGAAAGGGTAAAGTAAGGTTCATATATACGGCACGACAGGTATAATGATTCGGCCACAGCGCGCTTTTTATGGCGTTTATTGCTCAGCATACCTTTTCTAGCATTTCTCACGGCAGTGGAGCCCGTTGCCACTTAGTATGCTTGCCACGCACTCAATTTACACTTACACATAAGAAAGCAGTTAGTTATGCAGAGTGCATACTGTATGTTGCACTGTTTGTGCAATTTCAGTCATTGTTTCTTGTGTACTTATTTTAGGTTTCCGGGATTGAATTTCCTGTACAGAAAGAAACGCTTCGCTCCACTTCTCTCGAAGACACCAGTCATCTCAGCAGCTGAAGACGATTGTGCAAGCAGCAGTGACGAGTGGCTTTGCAGTTAGAAGTATACCAACACTGACATTACACTAGTACAACCCCAATTACACCACTTTGTCGAATGTTCTCGTTTTTGAATGTAGAAATTTATACTGCGAGATATATTAGGTTTTAAATAAGACTGCCGAAACTCGCTTACTCTTTCTACGTGTTTTTTTATTGTATAGGTGTCCATCAACACCATACCTTTCAGTCGTTTGCCCGACTAGCGCAAATGTTTTTGAAAGTTGTGAGGATTTATTGAATTGAAAACAATAAATTTCAAGTGTAGAGACATAAAAAACTTGGTCCCGTGAGATATTTCAAAATTTTGCAGAATGCCATCAGAGTCCTGTTTGTCAGACTTGCAGTTTTTCTATAATAAAGGCAGATGTTAACATATGGGCTTAATTGTTTTTTGCTTTGGCGTTACGTTTGGTTGAACCTTACACTACAGGTTACTGCTTGCACTACTGTGATGTGATGCGTGCGCGCGCGAGTGTGTGTGTGTAAGCGCCTTCCACGTCCTACTTTGTCGTTTTCGACCCAGTCTACCTACACATATATACACCGGTCTTATGCAGCTCATTCAAGAACACTACACCTCATTTTATCAGCAGCATGCATGCAGGTATAAGTGCAGTGGGTGACACCAGTATCTTCTTTCTTCCCTGTCAGCTGCAGTAAAGGCTCATATATGCTTTTCCCTGAGAACAATTGAGAATTGGGCCAGTTGGTGATGCATATTTGATGGAATGAAGTGCTATGAATGGCTCTCCTCAACACACAAGACTAAGCGTCACCTCCTGTGTCTCTGCCTTTGTTATCCCATTAATCGCGCTTAATTCGATCAAGTGTGCTCATCCATGAAACTGCCATCGTTTCAAGGGGGTTTTAGTGTTACACACCACTCGCATGGGTGTAGCTTCATCTAACTCCCATAGCTTAGGGGTGTTCACAAACACCTACTAAAGTAGGATGTAATGTTTCTTAACACCCTACGGTTTCAGGGTGTTTCTAAACACCCTATTGTTTAGGGTCTTTCCTGACACCCTAAAAGGGTGTTCCCATGAGAAAAAACAAATACACCCTTAAGGGTGTAAATTTTTTTAAAGTGTACAGGCCGAGCGTGCGACAACATCGCGACCATTGCTAAATCCGAGGCCAGGTGTCGGTCTATACATTCAAGCGAGCCCACGTGGCAACCTGTGCACTGTCGTTCTTTATGAAAAGGAACATGCGAACGCGCGGCCTGTGCTTAGCGGCCGCTGCCTACAGCATCATCAACCGACAAAAGAAGAAAGCACGTTCGATTTTGGCGTCGTCTTTGGCCAAGCAAGATAACGATGGTTGGTTGGTTGAAATGTGGGGTTTAACGTCCCAGAACCAACATATGATTATGAGGGACGTTGTAGTTGAGGGCTCCAGAAATTTCGACCACCTGGGGTTTTTTAACGTGCACCCAAATCTGAGCACACGGGCCTACAACATTTCCGCCTCCAACAGAATTGTAGCCGCCACAGCCGAGATTCCAACCAGCGACCTGTGGGTCAGCAGCCGAGTACCTTGACCACTAGACCACCACGGTGGGGCAAGCAAGATAATTGCATTTCCTCACTACTCGTGCGGCGAGCGATATCGGTTGATTAATGCAGCTTGCTAAGTGGTCGCGCACAACGTTTTATATGTAGGCAATGGAATACGCACTGCAGGTGTGAGTAGAGTTGGAGTGCAATCTAGCAGCACTTATTCAACGGCCATAACATGTTATTTATTTTTTTGGCAAGAGGTGACGCTGAAAGCGCACGTGTTTTCATTTGCTGTCGGTTGATGGTGCATTAGGCAGCCGCCGCAGAGCGCAGGCCACTCATTCGCGTGTTTTCTTTCATAAAAGGCGACAATGTACATTCAAGCGCGCTGCTCGGCTGGTGTGTGTCGTCTTTTTTGTGATCACCTGCTAGCACCCGAGCACGTGCCGCTGGCTAATTAGCTATTTGGATGGACGGTATACTTCACCAGTTAGGCCAGCACATGTTACGACCAAGCTAATTACGCCAAGTCAAATACACTCTAAGGCAAAATTACCCGAAGAAGGAGTAACGGAGCCCAATAGGCGCGCGCGATGAATGGATAGGCCGTTGAGGAGCAACCACAGAGGCAAGCGCGCCGCGTGCAAACCACTTAGTCTCCAAACAAACTTCAAAGGGATGGACCGTCCGGGGATTGCAGGCAGTGCGAAAAGCATTGCCATGGTGACAAGCCTTCCTCCTCCTCCCCTAACTCAGTCTTTCTCAGTATTTTGCTGGTGATGGTTCGCGTTGCGCCGCGCTCGAAGTGCTCGACCACGGCCGCCTAGATTTGATTTAGGAATTACGACGTGGTGCTTGTGTGTACGCTTGGATAAACGTGGGCTGCTGCTTTTGCGTTTCGCTGCACCCAAGAAGTCTAGAGCAAGCCTCGACACGTCACCACGCCACGCTGTATATCTCTGGCTTCAAGATAGTCACGACCAACACACGACAGCAACAGTTGGGAAGGCCAATATGGCGGCTGAGAAGTCAACAGGCCCATCGAATATATACTTCATACCGACTCAAGGCAGAAAACAGCGCTGGATTCTAAGGCAAGTAGGTTATCATTCTTTATTGTACTCTACTTGTCGCGTGTGCGATACGGATCGTGCTTGCCGGCAACGGGCTCGGTCGTGTTGTATATCACACGCACGAAATGCATCGTGAAGGTCAGCGTCGGCGTCTGCATTTCGCATGTGTTTTGCGACCACCTCGAACTTGGCCGCCATTGCCATCGGCCTCCCGTACGCTCCACATCGAGTGCTCGCCTGTCTTCGCCGCCGCGATGAGCTCCGGGCTGACGATATTGGGCTGAGACCTCGTCGCTGTGTTGGCAGTCGTCGAAATCACGTTGCGGGTTCTCGTAAAGAGCTTTGTTGTAGTATGTCGCGCGCTGTAAGTGCACCAGCACGGGCTGGCGGGGCTTTCGCTAGCGTCGGAATTCAATAAAAATCGGTCGCCATTACAGTCGGTCGCAAGCAGCTCGGCGCCGTCCGCTGGCCACAGTGGCGGACTCGCTCGAGTTTGTGAAAAAGGGCCACATTACCGTCGATTTCTTCGGCGCTACCTCCAAACCAGCTCGGCGCTGTTCGTGGCGGCGGCGAAGCGTACGCTCGCTTTCCTGTTCGAAGTTCGCTGGCGGCAGACACTCCGCGTGCAACGCCGTGTTTGCTCTCGCGTTCGCTTGCTCGAGCAGAACGACGTCGCTCGCTTAGGACTCGCTGACTTGTTAGCGCACGGAGGTTCGCGGAGTTGTGGCTGCAGCCGCCGCTTCTACGCTGTTGCGCTGCAGGGGTCGAAATGAGTCTTTGACTATGTGTGATGCTGTGTTGGGGCTGGCTGGTCCCGACGAAGCAGAAAAAGAAGAAGACGGCCGATGGAGACGTACGCGGCCGGCGGGGACACCGACCAGCCCGAACAACGGGTTGGCGCAAAGCGCCGAAAGATAGCACAACAACCGCACTCCACGGTTACCTAACAAACACTGTCTTTATTTTACAGTCGCCTTGAAATCCTAGATGCCAGAGCGGCGCCCCCTGGCATCCTCACATGTCAATCCGAAACCGAAACCCAGAACACAACAACCATCCCCTCCTCGAAAAAAGTTCACCTATACACTGTTTATATTTATACATGATTGATACAAAAGAATATACAAGGTATGTACGTTAGAACACATGAAAATTCGGAGCACGGCACACCGAGCTCACACACTACGAGTCCTGAAAATGCACTGACAAACAAAAAATGTACACAACTGTTCGGAACAAGAGTTCTACATCACATAGTCTTCCAACGAACGGGGCTTCTGCCGTTTCCGCTTAGGGTGGGCCCTTTTGGATGTAGAATCAGGTGTCTCTGCACCTTGGTCACTTCTGCCCTTATGTGACACATCAAGATCAGTGGAAAAATTGTGAAGGCTCTGAACGAGCGTTAAAATTTGCGGTCACATCAGAGCTCGCAGCATGAGCTTCGGAAGAATTTTGCGGACCGAAGTCCGCCCTATCGGAAAAATTGCCATGGTGGATACTGGAAAACATGGTGGGCGTAGTGGAAATAATAGTGGGCATGGTGGAAATAATAGTGGGCATGGTGGAAATTATGATGGCTATGGTGGGACGTAGTGGAAAATATGGTGGTTATGCCGGGACATACTGGGTGGTATGGTGTACAGATGATGGGTAAAGTGGAAATGATGGTGGAAAGCAGAGGCTAGATTGTGGACAATAATGGGACACTCTGCCCACCATTGCGATAATGCTGGGTAGCCCTAAGCATATGGTGGGTGGTGCTTATTATGGTGGGCCACATGGTGTACCAAGCTGAGAAGCTCTGCCCACCATCGCGATAATGCTGGGAAGCAGTAAGCAGATGATGGGTGGGCTTATAATGGCGGGCAATTTATATAGTGTACCAAGCTGGGATCTGTACACTACATGTTCTAACACCATGATTTCCATCAAAGTTAGGCCTACCGACCGAGCCCGTACAATTGTGTTATCCGTGCTTCCGGGTTTCAGAATACACGATTTCGACGATTAAGTATGACAATACAGCGCAGCCATGGCATCAATTAACCTAAATGAAGCATGTTTCATTGTGTATGGTGTCCGCTCAAGAAGCTTTTAACGTCGATGCGACGCAATTAAAGCGCTCCCAGAAAACGTAATTAAGTGTCTTCTCACCGACAGCCGCCAATCGCACTCGCCGGCACTTCTCTAGCTTTTGTACGAGAACTCACACGTGGCAATTCGTATGCTTGGTGAACCAATATGATAGCGTAATGTTTCCGGCACACTGCATTCGTTTTGGCCAAGCCGTTATGAAGTTGCTTTAGCGAAAAAGCTACAGCATTGCGCTGGCGCGACCACCCTCTACATTGCGCGAAAAGCATCCCAATACTCAATCAAATAAATTAGGCGGGCGTATCTATGGAATGAGCCTAGAGGCGTCATAAAGCGTGAGCAGATGTCGCCCTTTAGAACGAGCGCGAAACAGATATTAAACTTGGCAGACCCCGCCGGTAAACTGTTGCTGCTCCCCAGTCCACTTGGTTTTTTTCTTGAAGTTGTGAATTATAAAAAAATAGCACTAGTGCCGTTAACATAGTGGCAATCGTTACAGGCCGCAATTGCTTGTGTTTAATAAATGTGCAATTTTTAGTAGCAGGTGTAGATCTTGTCTATGTTGTGTACACGACAAACATAACTTAAGTTGAACCGTAAGTTTGTATGCGAACTAAGTGTTTAACGCCCAATCAACGTCATGTTGGTGTGGCGCATCTCAGGCGAATTTTACAAAGCTTTCAAGAAAACGCTTGCTCCTATATTGCTGAATATTTTCAGATGAGTTACGACATGGATACACTCCCTCAGTCTTTTTGCAAAAGTCACACTGTGTTAATACCGAAAACAACTTACAAGGAAAAACTTCGCTTCGTTGAGGGCTACAGACCAATATCGCTGTCGAATGTGGACTACAAAATTTTCGCAAAAGTATTAGCAAATAGGTTGCAATTTGCTATGTCGATCCTCATTGGGTCTCATCAGACATGTGGGATCAGAGGTCGATCCATACAAACCAATATACATGTCGCTCGAACAATGCTTCAATACTGTCATGGTTCTCAAGAACATCTTGCAATGCTACAGGTAGACCTTGCAAAAGCTTTTGATCGTGTTCTTCATTCCTTCCTTTTTTCTCTTCTCGAACAAGCTAATGTTGGCAAAGTTGTTCTTAAAGGCATTAAATTATGCTATAATGAATGCTCAACTCGTCTGATAGTTAATGGTCAACTCTCCAAGCCAGTTTCTATTCGCTCTTCACTAAAACAGGGATGCCCGATGTCACCTCTTTTATTTGCACTTTATCTAGAACCACTGTGCTTAAGCATAATACAGTCGAGTTGCATTCATGGCTTTAGAATATTAGGCAGTGAGGTTAAAGTATTGGCTTATGCAGATGATGTCGCATTCTTTTGCACAGATAAACCAAGTGTCGAAAATGTGGTATATACTATTGAAAAGTTTGGCGTAGTATCAGGAGCTCGTTTAAATGCCTCTAAAAGTTTAGGACTGTGGTTTGGCTTGTGGGGTAGCACACAGAACCACTTTGCAGGGATTAATTGGACAAGAACTCCTCCAACATACCTCGGTGTACCATTGCATGCATATAGATTCAGTGCGCATTACTGGAAGGAACGTGTCCCTAAGCTTGAACGACAGGCCCAGACATTTGTGCCCTATCGACTTTCGATATTTGGGAGAGCTGAAGCCTGTAATACTTTCTTAGCGACAAAACTTTACTATGTATTGCAACTTATTCATTGCGCAAGATTCTATATACAACGCTTTCATCGAATTTTCGCTACTTTCATATGGTCTTCGACTTTTGAGCCCATGCGTCGTGATAATATATTCAAGCCAGTTAGTGAGGGCGGGTTAGGACTAAAACACCTTTATCTATGGCAAATAGTGTCCCGATTCTTCTTTTTTCGAGACAATTCCCATCCTGTAATCCGTTCCTTCTTGCAGGTTACACTTGTTGATTGCTTACCAGATTTAATTGTTTCATCCAACTTCTCCGAACGCCCATGCTTGTGGGGATTCATGCAGGAAGTTTACCTCGCAGTTCAGTTCCTTAAAGCTCGCTTCTCTGTAGAATACCTGTACTCAGTAACGCGCAAGGTGCTTTATAAGGACCTACTGAGTACACTCTTCCCATCTCCATTGTACCGTTCACTGTACGCCAATCTTCCTGGTCACGATGTGTTGAAGCGAGTGCGCAAAATGTACATTCCACCGAATTCAAAAACATTCTTCTACAAACTCCACTCTGAAACATTGGCGGTAAACACATGGTTAGAAAGAAAAGGTGTTTTCATTTCGTCTGTTAACTGCCGTCTATGTGATGTGCCGGAAACGATTGAACATTGCTTTGTTAGCTGCAAAGATGCCATACTATTTTGGGATGTCCTTCAGCGAGCACTGAAAAAACGTTTCGTCATTAATTCTCACACAATACGTTATCTTCTGCCAGCAACACTTGATGAAGTACCATATGATATGTTTTTCCTCATGGGTTTGCACAGCTTGTGGAAGACACGAATGCAAGACCGCAATGCAGAGCCCACCACCTCTTAAAGCAAATGGCTATCCACCTAAAAAACATCTACGACGAGCTAGACTTTAGACCGGACTGGTACTCCGTCTTAGAGAACTGTTTGACCTCACACCTTTTTTGTTTGTATAACACGATGTGGAGAACTCTTCATGTGAGGAACTCACGCTGTGTTAGCCATTTAGTTTTTTGAGTAACGCTTGAGCGCTTACTTTGGCGATTTGATTGTACTTTTGTTCGCTTGATATTGTCTTTATTGCCCAAGTACTTTATTAAATACCATGAAAAAAAAAGTTGGTGTGGCGCAGTGGTTAGCGTCTTCGAATGGGAATATGCAGGTTGCACGTTCGATCCTCCGTGGTGCCTTGTTTTTTTTCTTACGGGACGGTTGTTTTTTATACTGTTTTTATAGAATTCTTTTTTTATTTTTGTGGCAGCTCGTCACGGTGATTATGACGTCATTTCGCGCTCAAGTGTTGCCGGCACTGCGGCACCCACCATACCCACCATGCGCCATGGTGGGCGTTTCCCACCATTCACCCACTACACTAATCCACTATAATGGTGGGTGGTGGTTTACACCATGCCCACCATTCGTTTTTTTCCGATAGGGCGGTCCAACGGTCTCAGCTGTATTTGAAGGTTCGAAGTGTACCGTATGACTTGGTGTACTTGAACCAGCGACACCGCCTGGTAACTCCTCCCCCCTTGAAGAAGAAATGCCTGTACATGGAGACCACATGTAACAGCCTGATGCGTAGTTGAAAGGCGTGGACGGAACGTGATGAGGAAGACTTTTAGGTGTTGAAGGCGAATCCGTATGAAAAATAACAAGGCGCGAAGCATTCTAGATGTTACCATCACTTAAGCGAAAAGAAGTGGGGCTAACCTGGCTCAAGACTTTGTAAGGACCCTCATACTTGGGGCGCTTGCCTGGCACACGAACCTTCACTAGATCGCCAGTGCGAACTTTGGACTGCTTTGCACCTCGACGGGTGTCGACATACTTTTTCTTTGCTTGTTGACGAGAAAAAAACCCTGGTACGAATTTGATCAGGAGAAGACACTGCTATGTTACGAGGCAAAGAGACTATGTCGAGAGCAACTCGCGGTTGCCTACCGTTGAGAAGTTGAGCAGGAGACACTCCAGTGGTGCCTTGTTGTGTGAACCTGTACGAAGCTAAACATTAGTCAAGACTTGCTTGAGGGGACGGTGCTCTAACTGGGCGATCTGGATATGTTCCTTCAGAACGCGAATAAAGCGCTGGATTTGGCCATTTGATTAGGGATAGAAAACTGATGAGCTCAAGTGCTGAATTCCTCGTTGTGAAAGAAAAGCCTCGAAATGTTGGGACTGAAACTGTGGACCATTGTCCGTAACTATGGAATCAGGAAACCCTTCCCGGCTGAAGATTGAAGACAGAAATTGAATGATGACCTCAGAAGTAACCGTATGTGTGAAACCAATTTCTGGCCATTTGGAATGGTAACCGATGAGAGAAACAATGAACCGGGCATTTTGCGGAACATTATGCAAAGGGCCGATGATGTCCATGCCGAGTTTCTGCCAAGGCCGATCAAGCCACTGGACTGGGTGCAACGGAGAAAATGCAGGTTTTGCAGACTTGTCAGCTGCCTGACATATATGGCAGTTGTAAACTGCATGCTCGACCTGCTTGTCTAAGGCTGGCCACCAGTACCTGTCTGGGAGATTCTGTTTGGTGCGGACAATGCCTGGATGGGTCTCATGGGCAAGCTGTATTAGCTTGTTACGGAAAGAAGCAGGGGGAATCACGCGTTCATCGCGGAAAAGCAAGTCCTCGACACAAGACAGTTCCTGCCGGACTGCGAAGTAAGGCAAGAATTCAGAAGCAAGAGATCCTTTGGAAGGCCATCCTTCACGTAAATATTTGAGAACTTGAGACAAAGTGGAATCTGCAGCTGTAGCTGCCTGAAGCTCAGCTTTAGTAATGCAGGAAGTAACTAATGAAACAACTTCCTCATCCCGCTCTTCAGTAACCGGTATCTGAAGAGGAAGGCGCGATAGTGCATCAGCAACCACGTTATTAGAACCCTTACAATATTGAACACTGAAATTGTAATACATGAGTTTGGCACACCAACGGGAAATGCGAATGGGGCGGCTGCCTTCGGATCCTGCAAAAAGAAGAGCAACTAGTGCTTGGTGATCTGTACGTAATGTGAAGTGCCAGCCCCACAAGTAAACATGCCATTTCTCACAGGCAAAAAGACAAGCGAGAGCTTCACGCTCTCCTACTGAATATCTGCGTTCAACAGGGGTCAATGTACGAGATGCAAAAGCAATAGTGATCAGCTGATCATCTCTGAGTTGTTGAAACACTGCTCCCAGTCCAACATCGGACGCATCCGTCGTGATGACGATGGGAAGCTTCTCATTAAAAATACTAACTGCTGGCTTTGAGGCCAGTATTGACTTAACTTGAATGAAGCTCTGCTCAGCTTCAACTGACCAGTTAAAAGGCTGTGCTTGACGAAGTAGAGTACGCAGTGGTCCAACAACATCAGCATAGTGAAGAACAAACTTGGCATAATAACCAACAAGACCTAAAAAGATTGCAAGGTTGTAACATCAGTAGGCCGCGGGGCATTGACAATGGCCTGAACTTTAGATTCAACAGGTGTCAAGCCACGGGAACTGACATTATGTCCTAGAAACTGTAACTCATTCACAGAAACAGTGCACTTGTTAATAAACTTCATACCACATTTACTGATGCGGTTGAGAACAGTATGCAAGTTAGCATCGTGCTCTTCGCGAGTACGTCCCCACAGCAAAATATCATCCAAGTAACAAAGGGCGCCATTACAACCCTTAAGAATAATTGACATGATTTTCTGAAACACTGCAGGGGCAGATGCATGCCTGAAACACACGCGGCGAAACCGAAACAAGCCTTCGTGTGATACAAATGTGGTCAAGTTTCTACTGCACTCAGAAAGTTCAACTTGGTGATAAGCGGACGCGAGGTCCAGCTTGGAGAAACATACCGCTCCGGAGAGCTGATGAAGCAGTTCTTCAATGTGATTAACTTGAAACCCGTCTACGACGATCGCCTTGTTCGGTTCTCATAATTCGACGCATGGTCGAAAGGATCCATCTTTTTTCTTGATGACGATCAGTGGAGAAACCCAGTCGGAAGCAGAGACAGGCTCGATGATTCCGCTGGCTTGAAGGCGAGACAGTTCTGCAGAGACTTGCTCACGGAGAAGAAGAGGAATGCGGCGCAGCTTGGCACGCACAGGGCACACACCTGGTCGACGCATCACTTTATGCACAAAACCACGCACACAACCCAGTTCACGGGTGAACAGCTGGTGGAATTCAGAAGGCACGTTGGCCGGAAGATCATCTTGGACGTCGACTTGAGCACACGTCATAGACGCACCGACGATGTTGATGGACAAAGCCCTGATGGCATCACGTCCCAAAAAAGAGCTGCCATTGGCTGTTACATAAAAAGTAAGGGAATCGGAGACCTGAGCTGCAATAGGAGACCTGCAATAAGAGCTGCAATACCGACTGCAATAGGAGACCTGAGCTGTAAATTGACCTAAATTATCAATCGTTCCCTTGGAATATGTTTGTATAACGACGTGTAAAGGCAAAAGCGGAATGTTCGAAAAATGACTGTGAAAGTCAGCGGCACTGATTAAAGAGACTCAGGCACCAGTGTCCACGAGAAATGACAAGGTCCGTTAAAGAACCCCAAGTGGTCGAAATTTCCGGAGCCCTCCACTACGGCGTCTCTCATAATCACATAGTGGTTTTGGGACGTTAAACCCCACATATCAATCAATCAAATGACAAGGTCACATGGCCCACTGAAACTACGATGCTGGGCTCGGACGTAGTGTGGAGGCCATCCACATTTAAAACAGTGACCGTATTGGTTTGTGCAGTGCTCGAAGGAGCGGACGAAGAAACTGGTTCCGGAAGATTTGCTGGACAGGAATTGCATACGGACTGAAAATGTCCGATTTTTCCGCACGCAAGGCAAGTGCGGTTTCTCGTGGGACACTGCGCAAAATTGGCTAAATGCTGAGCCTATCCACAACGAAAGCAATGTGCGGTTGCGCTTGGAGAAGAAAATTGCGAACGCAGCTCGGTGCTGTTCCTGAAAACCAGAATTTGGCGGAATGGGGTCGCCATATTGGCCGCCGCGCCGAGACGAAGATGAAGGGCCGCCATGTTGACGCGTCCCGTGAAACGAAGAGCCACCGCCTTGCCCCCCCGCAGCAGAAAGTTGCTGCACTGACTGCGGAGCAAATCGCTCCAACTGGGAGCGAATAAGCTCGTCCTCTCGCACAATCGAGAGGGCTTCGGATAATGAAATCGAGGAGCCCTTTTGAAGCATGCGGCAGCGGACGTTTTGCGAGATTACCCCGGTGAAAAGCTGATGGCGGATCATATCGTCCTCGAGCGCGCCGAAGCCGCACGACGCGGCGAGCGTTCGAAGAGAAGTAATGAACTCGGCAACTGGCTCATTAGGCAATTGTCGCCTTTCTTGGAATTTCACGCGTGCGAGATAATCGCACGAAACATCTTTAAAATGTTCATCGAAAAGAGCAACAGCATTCTTGAAGGCATCGCCCGACGCTGGCGTCGGTGACGCGTTGGTGGCTTCCAAAGTATAGAAGAGCTTTAACCCGGCAGGGCCCAACGCGTTGAGCAGCAGGGCTTTGCGACGCTCGGGCTTGCTGGCGTCCTCTCCGACCGCGTCTGCGTAGGCCTGAAACACCAATTTCCAGTCCGCCCATGGAAGTGGCGGGTCTCCTTGCGATTGAAAAAATAGGGGAGGTGGAATAGGAGACGCCATTTCAAACAAGAAGAATGGAGAGGTGCAGACGAGACGAAATTGACGCCAGTACACTGTTTGAAGAAGACGACAGAGGCGGCGTGCCTGAATGAAGAAGAAATGAAGCGACGCAGCACGCAGTAGCAACCTTGCTGGGCACAAAGAGCGTGAAGGGTTAGCAGGGTAGGTACGTTAGAACGACGAAGCAGACGAACACGGAAAACGAAATGGGTTCTTACAGGTCCTCGTCGCCATTGCTGTGTTAGGGCTGGCTGGTCCCGACGAAGCAGAAGAAGAAGAAGACGGCCGACGGAGACGTACGCGGCCGGCGGGGACACCGACCAGCCCGAACACCGGGTTGGCGCAAAGCGCCGAAAGAAAGCACAACAACCGCACTTCACGGTTACCTAACGCACGCTCTCTTTATTTTACAGTCGCCTTGAAATCCTAGATGCCAGAGCAGCGCCCCCTGGCATCTTCACATGTCAATCCGAAACCGAAACCCAGAACACAACAAGTGACATCACGGTGAAATTAATAGCATGTCATATCTCACGTATGTTTTCATTTCACCTTGCACGTATTTCTCATATGCATTTGTATTCATCCTCTGTCACGTGTGACTCACTATTTTACATACTTATTCTGCAGCCGTAAGCACACACCATGCTGAATACTGTGTTCACTGGCTTCTGTGATGCCTGTCATCCATCTCTTACGTCAGAGCAGCTTCAGAAGGACTGTTGAGATGTAAAGGTAAAGTCATTTGTGTTTCATATTTTACACGCACGTTTTTATAATAACGTGCACGTACTTGTCATATGCGTGCGCCTTTATCTTTTGTCACGTGTGTCTAACTACATTTACTATATTACTGTACGTGCAGCCATGGGAACACAACAGGCGGAAGGCTGCGTGCGCTGGCGTCTACCATGCCTGTCATTTATCGCTTTCGTCGGAACAGCTTCACAAGGAGTGAACAAGATGTGACAACGAAACTGGACTTGTGCACTTCACCATGAATACGCCCAAAAGAATGGTGAAACTTCATTTGTATGTAGAAAAATAAAAGATTTCGATGTCACACTTTTGTCTTTCGTTGTTGCCGTGACTGCGAAAGCATTAAACATAGGTGGCTAACTACTTTTTTGTGTGTTTTTTAAGCGCTATTTGTTGCTCACTGCACAGAAAACAAGCCAAAAAGTATTAGAACTGGCGGGAAATGAACAAGAACAGTGTTTGTACTACGAATAAAAACTTCATCTGATTGGAGTATTTCAGTGAAGTAACCATTCGTCCGGCAAGGTGCAACTGTGAAGACTAATGGTTACTCGGTAAGGTGTAAATATGGGGACTAACAGTTGCCCTATAAAGTGCAAAAGTGAGAGCTAAATGTTAGTCTTTTCAGGTGAATCGTTTGACTAACGGTTACTCACTAAGATTAATATGTGAGGACTAAATGTTAGTCCCTTGAATTTGTCTGTGGAGACTATCTGTTAGACTGGTGCCGTTAGTCCTTAAATGAAATAATGGTTCTGGCATCCCCATTAGTCCCCAAAAAGTTGAACCACATACCGTTTTAACACCCTTTTTTCTTTGAGTGCATGACCGAGGTAATTTGCGTTATCACAACAACACCGGGCTGATGAAGCCTTGTAAATCTAGAACTGCGGCACCTAAAAGATGCTTGTTGATCAGCTAACTTAACTCTATTAATAAATGTGACATTCAATATAAGCACGCTAGGTAAATTATTCTAATTAGCCCTTATCAATATTATGACAATAAGTATCCTGCTAATCAGGATTACGTAATTAGCTGCTTATTGATAGCGGCCTTGCTAATTGCGCCTGAGATAATTTTCTTTTAATTGAAGCCTTAGAAATGACGACAAGAGAGTTCAGTGTAAGCGTCATTAAGCCTCTATCGTTTAGTTTAATAAAACTTAAGACAGAGCTGATGTGTTCTTCACTTCGAAGCCCATCACGCATAAGAGTGGACGACCAACTTTAAAAGCTGCAAGAAGCTAAGTTATCACATGATTCTAGCCTAGCACAAGTAGTGTAAGCTAACCAAATTATTTTATGTGAAAAGAAGCTGCCGCTTCGAGTTGACCGCATCAAACGCTTGACAGTTTGACAATTAAACTCAGGCATTCTCAGAATCAACAAGTTTGTAACCGAGTTCACGCGTCAATCGGGGTGATTGACAGACGTCCGTGGCGAAGATCCGGTACGCCCACCGCGTTTGCTCCTTCCTAAAAGCAGTACTCACGTCGAGGGGCAGGATTTATCTATCAGCTTTATCGTGCAGACTATGCACACACGCTTGCTGAAGTGAAAGTGGTATTACTATGTGGTTACAATGTCTCTAATTCACTTTCACTGCCCTCACGACGTATCCAATCGGAGCTGCATCGCCACCATGATGCAAGCTCCCCTGGTGACCGCCCCACCACGGTAGTCTAGTGGCTAAATTACTCGGCTGCTGACCCGCAAGTCGTGGGATCGAATCCCGGCTGCGGCGGCTGCTTTTCTGATGGAGGCGGAAATGTTGTAGGCCCGTGTGCTCAGACTACGACGTCTCTCATAATCATATGGTGGCTTTGGGACGTCAAACGCCACATATCATTCAATCAAATCAATACCCTGGTGACCACCTGTGCTTATGTTTATCGGCAATTTTTCATAGAAGCGAAACGAGCAGCACAAGAGGGCTGCGTGTGCATTCCTGCTGCCTTAGAGAGTGGAAATTTGATTCTGCGGTGCAATTATGTACAAATTCAAATCCGGACGGGGGCGGTCTGTTACATTGTGTCACACGCGATTGTCTCATTCGAGAAGTGACGAATGCTGTGACGTTCTTTGTGACGTGGGCTGAGGTGTCACGTGACTGTTTTTCTCCGGTTTTCGGACGAAGGCGAAGGAACGGTCAGAGAGAGCGTCCGAAAAGAACCGGATGAATTGAAATGGCTTCAAGGTGGCATGGATTGGATTGAAATGTAAGGGCTTCGCGACTTTTCAGCATCCGGGCACTTAGACAACATGGCGTTTTCCACCGCCACGGTTTGTCGTCTCGCCTGTGTGGTAGCTGCAGCCGAGAAGAGACGACGAAGTGAGGTTAAAGATGCATTTGTAAAGTTCACACAAAAAGAGTCCGGGCAATCGTCTCGTTTGTCTGAACGAGCAGTGCGTAGCTTGTGCAACGAACTTTTCCCTGTCATCGGATGCTATCGATTGATTGATATGTTGGGTTTAACGTCCCAAAACCACCATATGATTATGAGAGTTGTCGTAGTGGAGGGCGCCGGAAATTTTGACCACCTGGGGTTCACTAACATGCACTGAAATCTGTGCACACGTGCCTACAACATTTCCGCCTCCATCGAAAATGCAGCCGCCGCAGCCGGGATTCGATCCCGCAACCTGCCATTGAGCCAGTGGCCTTTCCTTAGAGAGAAAAGTGTTGTGTGCGCTGCGTTTTTTCGCCACTGGTTGCTTCTAGAGGAGCGTTGGTCGCGAGCAGCACATCGGCAAGTCTCAGCCGGCTGTGAACAACACTATCAACGACGTGACGCAGGCCGTCATCACCGTGGCTGCTAGGAAAAAGCTGGCGGAGGAGGAGGAGGAGGAATAAATGAGGAAGGACAGGGAGGTTAGAAAAAGCTGGCGGAGTTTGTGCTTCGCTGTTGCATCGCAGGCGTGCTGGCGTGTGTAGATGGCGCGTTGGTCACCATTCGCAAGCCAGAGGGATTCAGACTGGCCGACACGGCGAGCTTCATGTCCAGAAAGGGCTATTAAGACCTGAACGTCGTAATCGTGAGTACCATTAGAATCCTTTCTTACTCGCCCGTCGGAGCGATTGTTCAGTTGTGACGCCCAAGGTGGAAAAGGTAATAATGCAACGAATAAAAGAGAGCCTGCGAGGAACTGGGTGCGATCTAGTTGGTGGCTCGAAAGGCCTCGGTACTCATAAGTGGCAAGTGTTTTGTGAGTGAGCCAGTTTCCGTTTTTTACTAGCGTGCATGCGGAATAAAGTTGTGCATTTTAGAGGTAACCAGTAATATGAGCCGCAGACGTAGCAGAAATATATACACGACAAAGAAGTATTTCAACCACGAAAGTACTTACAATCACAATTGCATGAGCTGGCTTCGGTAGTTACGAGTGTTCTTTCCCAAGAGGAATGAGTAGGTTTTCATTTATCGATCATGCAGCGGGAGTCGTAGCCATGTGTATAGCAGAGGTGGGGGTGATTGCCCCCCTCCCCCTTCCTCAGTTGCTACACCCTGTGTTTCTTTCTAAGTGAAGCTTCTTGTACTAATGACTGTACTAGTACGCATTATTTTCTGCATATGCGTAGAAATAAACGGGTTTATTAAGAGCATAAATACAGTAATATTTTATATTGGTTTTCATCGCAGGTGTGCAACGCTAGGCTGCGCAACCTTGTCATGGACCTATGATTTCCAGGTTCGTGCCATGACTCCTGGGTGTGGGAACACAACCCCTTGCATCCACGCCTAGCTGCACATCTGCAGCCTAGCTGCACATCTGCAGTTTAGCGAATATCTGCTTGGTGAGTATTAATGCGTACTAACTGGGGCAGAGCACTCAGCTTTTATATTTATATTGCAGGAGACGCAGGTTATCCCCTCGAGCATGGCTCTTAATTCCATTCCTTGGCAGTCACCCGCGCAACGCCTCTGAAGGCCTATACAACAAGGAGCACGAATCCATGCGTATTGTTGCGGAAAGATGTATCGGATTGTTGAAGAGCAAGTTCCGCTGCTTGCGGCACTTTCGAAAGATGCTCTACAACCCCTATCGGGCAGCGCAAATCATCCATGCTTGCGTTGCTCTCCACAACAATGCGTTGCATGCGGATGTCGGGACCTTGGACTAGTATGTTGTGGACATGTCGCCAGCTGAGGATGAGGAGCCAGAGGAGAACCATATGCTCACACCGTGCAACGTGGTGCTCAGAGAACAGCAGCAGCACAGGGCTGTCATGGGCATTTTTTGAAGTACATAGGAATTGTGAGTTTTCATGTTTTAATATCACACACTTTTTATTTATACTAATTCTAATGCATCTTCACGTGACAGGGCTGTGTTTGCCGCATTTGAATACACGGAGTACTTACTCGTGCTTCAATAAAAGCAAGGTGGCAATGTGAAAGTGCTGCATTGCTTTCAAATGTCACGTGAAATGCAACAGAAACACCCTTTCCCATATCAGTGATCACAGTCACAACAGACTAGATTGGAGCAAGCATATATGAGCGGCACTCTCCTGAATGTTGGCAACAGAATTTGTGCGAACGATGCAGCAACGTCACACCATCTATTTCACCAGAACGCATAAAACTTTCAATTCCATTAGTAACATGTTGCATGATCACATGATACATAGGTCTGTCTCTTCTCATAGTCACTGACTGCAAGCATTCAATTGTGCACGCCAGGCTTGACGAGCCCCCTGCCCCGGTGGTCTAGTGGCTAAGGTACTGAGCTGCTGACCCACAGTTCGCGGGTTTGAATCCCGGCTGCATTTCCGATGGAGGCGGAAATGTTGTAGGCCCATGTGCTCAGACTTGGGTGCACGTTAAAGAACCCCAGGTGGTCGAAATTTCCGGAGCCCTCCAACACAGCGTCTCTAATAATCATATGGTGGTTTTGGGACGTTAAACCCGACATATCGATCAATCAGGCTTGACGAGCAATTATGCTCGTCAAGTTGTGGTGGTTTTTCGTTCATTGTACTAAACATTGTATAAATATTGAAATAATATTTGATTTGAATTTCGACTGCGATCATGTTGTGATGCTAAAAAACGTAAAGCAAATTAAAAGAAAAGCGGCGCACAAAAAGACGGAGACAAAGAAAAGAACCACACACAGTGTGTGTGGTTCTCTTCTTTGTCTCCGTCTTTTTGTGCGCCGCTTTTCTTTTTATATGAACATACACCAACTCGCCCAACTTTCTATTCTGTTAAAACGTAAATCAAGACAGAAAACAACAGGTGAGGTGTTTTGATAACATACAGCATGAATATTAGCCCCAGCAATCTCGCGGGTCCGAAACCATACCATGTTCAAAATTTATTCCCGCAACGAGTCGTTTACAATGAAAACTACTTGAAATCAATCACTCACAAGTTGCTGTGATTATGACCATTTATTTGGGAACCTGCGCAACATGACCACTTACTAGCTTAGTGCTCTAAAAAGACTCAGAATGTAGTTGTATCTTAGTCTTATTGTGTTGAAATGAAAATATAACACTGAGCTGCAAAACAGTTTGAGGCAAAAAGATCACATTACTATTTGGAATGCTTCATAAAAAGCGCAGAGAGCTAGAAAACATACTGGGGCATTAAAATATAGTGCCAGAAATATTTACAGAAATAATCAACTATACGCTCGTGGCCTCTGTGTGAATGACTAGACACTATTGAAATGTGTGGGAAAAAACACTGCCACTGGAGCATCTCGAACATAAATTGAGTAAAGCATATATCGAACATCAAAAATGCTGTACTCATTGTACAAACTAAATGCTAACCTAAGTCTAGTATTATGTACTAAATACTAACAAAGGACATATAAAAGAGAACATGAACAGCAACACGTAAACACATAAAAACCACTAAACCAATAATGAATGATAAAAAGGTAAAACATTGAAAACATGGCGAAAAACAAACTAAATTATGCATATGTCTCCCGAAGCATAATAAATTGAACGCAAACAGCAACAACTAAACATATTAAAACCGACAAATCAATAATGAATGATTACAAGTCAAAACATTGAACACATGACAAAAAATTAAACTAAACTACGTATTATTTCACACAAAAGGCCCTCAGTCATGGCCCGTGCCAAAAAATGGACCACCTGCAGGACGCCCTTCTGCGCCGCTGCCGCCTCCTGTGCTGCTGCCATATTCCGTGCTGCAGAAGTAATGCGGGTGGTTGGTGTTTTCGTTCTCCGCAGCACCTATGATGAATCATCGTGGTGGAAATGTTTAAGTGAGCTGCCGGTAAACCCCTAAAGGAGCCCTGGCATCAAATTTTAAGATCGAGATGAGCCCATCATTCGATCGCTCGGTATGCATAGGTGTTCTTGCCCAAATTTGAACGGCATACGTCGCGTGGAAGTTATTCCATTTCGATGTCAAACAGCGCAGAAAAGCTAAGGAGAAAAAACAAAAAAACAGGCTGCCCTGCGACATCAAAGTAGTGCTATGTGTTCGGCGTGAAACATTCCACAAATACTATCCTGAGTGACGATGGCCTAGTAGCGATGACGTGACGGTCCGAGTGTTCTCGTCGTAGTGCCGATTGGCACCGTAGTGCAGAAACGCTCTCGCTATTCCACGGCAGGGCTAGCGCGCGCAGGTGCAGTCTATCCCGGCCATGACTCGTCGCGTCTGATCTTCATTGCACTGGTTTTAATGATTTCGTGAAATTATCGAGATAAAAACTACCTTTCGAAAAAATGGTGAAAGAACGCATGATCAAACGTGCAATTGTCAGTCGGCATATCGGGGAATCGTTGTCAGTAGCAGGTGAGTGGCAGTCGTCTAGTTCGAAGCACGAAAAAAGCGCAATGAGGGTGTCTTTTCATATCAAGCATGTGTTACACATCAACACGACCACAAGCTATCAAAATTGGAAGAGCGTGTAGTCAGATATCTTCGGTAACAATTAACACGCAGGTATCGTTGAATTTTAGTTCATCTATAGACTTTGCGTACGCGTAAAAGTGGTAATACCGTGTCAAGCACGAGTTGCTGGTTAGGTGGGGCCATCTGGAAATGCAAAAAAGGACCTTAAAAGCAGGAAACTTATTTTATTTCTCCGCTGATGCTCATTCGCAATAACTATACTGCATTGACCTCTCTGCGTATACCTGAATGCTTTGCACGCCAAAACACACCAAAATAGCTAAGTGAGACACACGAGTGAACATGGCTGAAGCGTGCATTCGCGGGCTCCTCTGCAGTGCTTCTCGGAACGGCGTCCACTTCGAAATCACTGTTCCACGAAAGGTCAATTGAAGCAAAAATAAATTGCGACGTCATGAATCGCGGGTATTGCAAGCTCCAGACTATTTTATTGAACCAGACTCGGCATTTTGTGCGGCGACGCCAGCAACGCAGGTGACAAGGCATGACTGAATGTGTCCGCCTAGCAGACGAAATGTTTGTGGAGCAGCTGAGCCTGACGTCATTCTCTTCTGTGGAAAAGTGGTCAGCTGTGGAGTGATCTGGAGGTGACCACGAGGTAGCATCACTGCTGGTGCTCCCAGCGCTAAGAAATGGTTAGATTGCTGGCCGTTTTTAATAGCGCTAGATCTCAGTAATATAAATCAATAAAAGAGATACTTATTCATCCCTCAGTTGCGTTTTAGGTCGCGAGTTGAGCTGATGCGAAAAAATTTGCATGAGTAAATTTAATGTCAGTGCTCCTTTAACCATCTCGTAGCTGGAAGCTGCTGCTGCCCAGAATTGCAAATGGCACTACAATTTCCCTTCAGTTGAAGATTCACTGGCCAGATGGCATCTTTTGAACGTGTAAAGCTTCGTGTACAGGTTATGCCTTTTGCATGCGGACCAACAAATATTTACTGGAACTACTCTTCATACATCTTCTCAAATGCATCTCTCACCATCAAACATCCCATTTCAGGGCTAACTAGCCTTTTGCCCGGCTGTTAATAACTGCAGGTATCTGATACCGTGCCCTCAATACAATGCATGCTTCTTATTTACAGCGCAAGTAGGTTTCAGTCATCATAATAGAGCATGGAGAATGTTTACTTCCCTTATGTAAAATGTACACAAAAGGCCCCACCGCGGTGGTCTAGTGGCTAAGGTACTCGGCTGCTGACCCGCAGGGCGCGGGTTTGAATCCCGGCTGCGGCGGCTGCATTTCCGATGGAGGCGGAATTGTTGTAGGCTCGTGTGCTAAGAGTTGGGTGCACGTTGAAGAACCCCAGGTGGTCTAAATTTCCGGAGCCCTCCACTACGGCGTCTCTCATATACATATAGTGTTTTTGGGACGTTAAACCCCACATATCAATCAAAATGTACACAAAAGGTCTTCTCACCTTGAGCACCTTGTCGCCATGCTGAAGGCTCTGGTCCTGCGCACAAAAAAGCAGTAAGTTCACAAATGCTTGCGTGTTACTGTGTCACTGCCATCTGCACCTGCTTCAGTGGGCTCCACCTCGATTTCCACTGCAGCAGTGGGAACATCCCCCTGTAGGAAAGTGTCGTAAGCATGATCCTTCAGAGAGTGAAGGATCATGCTTCATTCGTTACACTGGAAATGTTGTAACCTTACATACTAAACTTCTGTGCAAATGTTCTGCAGCTATTCAATGGTCTATGATACCATGTATTACCCTTTTTGTGCATGCACTTGCCCACTGTTGTGATAAATAAATACCCCTTGTATTGCAAGGGCTGCAAACTGAGATTTATTTGATAAACATACCTGCTTTTGAATTCTTTCTCCTGCGCTATCTTCCCGTTGAACAAGGTTCCGATATGGGCACCCGTTAAATATCAAACTCTGTCATGGCAACGCTCAGGAAACCGTTATACTGCGGCGGCAGAGTGCTAAGCCGTTGATAGGTGAGGCCAGAGACGCCACTTAAGTGTGTCATCTCAGTCAACTGCAGCACCCGGCCGCGGAAGCCACGCCCCCTCCAGTGCCCCTGAAAATAAGCACCAATGACAATGAACAAATCGCCCGCGCCATTGAACGGTCATTAACGTTTGTGCCTCTCTGATGACGGCGGCATCACGGCAGGCCTCATGCACCTGCCTTCATGGTTCAGCGCGTCGCTGAGTTCTTGCCACAGTCGCCGCTGGTTGGCGAAGGTGACGCCGTGCCGAAGCTCGATGGTTTTCATCGCGAGCTGGCGATGTTCGTCCATAAAGGCGAGCACCAGCGCACGCTGAGCCTCGGAAACGCGGATGAGCCACTGCTGCTGTTGGCTACTGGTGCCGTTGTCCTCCGCCATGATTGCGCTCTACTGAGCCAACGGCTTCGAAAGTTGCACCGTTTAGGTTTGAATAGTGGTTAATATATGTAAACAGTAATTGGTTGAAACAGGTTTGTACCTACCGCCACTAACTACCGTCCTGCTAAATTTAGCGTCATTTCAAAATGACGCTAAATGACCCTGGACGACCCCGGACGACCGGCGCGTGCATGGCGGATTTTCGCGGCGGTCCTTTGCATGTCGGAAGCGCGATTTCCTTTCCTGGCCATCGTCATGGCTCAGAGGCTCACCAACAAACAACTCTACGAACTCCTGGCGTACACCCTGTGTCACGGCGTTCCACTGGCTGTGGCGGGAATGCCTGCTCTCCCTCAACATCATCGGTGGGAGTTTTACGCGCCGCGATGCTTTCTTCTCAGTTCAACAGTCCGCCGCCGTGTCAGCACGCTGTGTAATGAGGCATCTACACTTGGTGAGCTTCAACACGTGTTGGCATCGCGTAAGCGTCGATCGGCGCCCAACGGGGATGGAGTGACGTACCGAATCATCTGCAACCTCGATGACTCGCAGCTCACAGTGATTTCGGCCGCCTACAACGATGTTTGGCGCACGGGAATTATGCCGCAAGAGTGGCGCGAAGCCATCATCACTCCCGTGCTCAAACAGGGCAAATCCACAGCGGACCCGGCTATATAACGGGCGGTTTCGCTCCTATCAACGGCGGGAAAGCTCTTCGAGGCCATGGCACTGAGGAGACTAAAGTGGATTACCAAGGCACTAGACGCCTTTTATCCCTCACTGTGTGGTTCACGTGGAACCCGAGCCACTGCCGACACCCTCTCTGACGCCATCTCGATGCTGGAAGAGGCGCGTTACAGCGGAGAAGTGGGCTACCCCGTCCTAATGGACATCAACTCGGTTTTCAACTCGCTGCCACACCCTAGCATCTTGGACGTGGTGCGCTAAATAAGAGTGAGTGGACTTCTCCTCGCTTACGTCGCTGCTTTTCTCGGTGGCAGGACCATGCGTATGCGCGTTGGGGGAGCCTTCAGTGAACCGCTTCCTGCGTGCGTTGGTGTCTCGCAGTGCAGTGTGCTGAGTCCCTTCCTGTTCAATGTCGGCTTGGCTGACATTCAATACTACAATCGCCAATTTTTGTCGCCGGATGTGCGCGTCATCATCTACGCGGACGACATAGCAGTGTTCGGAGCGCGCCGCTCTGAAACCGAGCAGTGCGCCAGCACTGCAGTGTTCAGAGTGTGCTCGGCGCCATTGACGCGTACATCGGCGGAAAGGAAATGTGCCTCTATCCGGCCAAGACGGAGGTTAAGATTGTGCACTGCAGATCCGTTGCACGGCACTACACGCCGCAATTCGCACTCTGGGGTGTTTCGATTCCTTGGTCGAGACGAGGGAACTACCTCGGATTGTTGCTCGACCAAAGACTGAGGTCGCAACCTGTGGTGTCAGCCCAGTGCAGGAACGCGAGAAGAGTGGCCTCTGCCTCACGGTGCTTCTTGCGCGTGGCAACGACTGCTCGCTGACACTCACCCTGACCCTTTTCAACGGCATGGTTTCGGCGCGCATCCTCTACGGCCTCCCGCTCCCTTCTTTCAAGCCCGTCAACTGGGCGCAACTGGATAGGGTGCACCGAACTGCCATCTGGCAGTACTTCAGTGAGCCCCACTTCTCGTGCATCTGCCCCACCCTCGATGAGGCGGGCGACATGCCGCTGTCGCTGCGCACTGACAAGCTTGCTCTAAATCACATCGAGCGCCTGCATTGCTCGCGCCCCGCATGGCAGCTCGTCTTCCGCCTCCACGATGATGATGATGATATATGTTGCTTTTTGGCGCAAGGGCCATTTGATGGCCTCCACGATCTACAGCACTCAAAAATGGACCGGTGTTCCGCAAAGTTGAGTGTCCTGGTCCCAGATATCCCGAATATGCGCGACTTCGGGGCCCCGCCCCGCCGGCGTTGCCCATTGACGATCCACGCGCATATTCCGGGCATGGGGAGCAAGCGCATGACTCCTGTGTGCGCGCTTCGTCATTTCAAAACAATAACAAAAAACACGTTTGGGTTGTGCCGTATTCCTTATTAAACGTTCGAAAACTAGTACCGACACATTGTTAGAGTAAGCAATAATAGTTAAACAATTTTCAATGCGTTACAAACACTTTTAACTTTGCTATCCGGTCCCCTAGTCTACTTCAAAATGATGACGCAGGCTTTCTTTTCCCTCATTGGCTGTTCGCTTCCCCTTGTCCTCGAGACCATTGCGGACCGCCCACTTTTTTACGTCACCGACGGAACGCCTTTGTACGCATTTGGAATTTGTACATAAGTGCACCATTGCAAGTGATATGAAAGAACCTGTTCGAAAGACGACAAACACCCGTAAATTCGCCCGCGGGAGGCGCATGTTGAGTTGGCAAAAAGATAGCGCGGTAATCACCATGACATTGCTGCACTGTTAAAATGTTGACTGAGTGGCAACGCTACCGTGTTCGCAGGTGGTGTTTCTTTGATAACCACCGCAAATGTCCCACATGCGTTTTAACGCCACACAGGTTTGTGTAGCCATTTCTATCCATGCTGCTAACAGGGGCTCCACACTGTCTTCATGCCACGGCCGCCGCCGAGCAAACTTGGAGCAAACCCGCCATTCCGGCATTGCTCATTGACGATCCACGCGCATATTCCGGGCGTGAGGAGCAAGCGCGCGATTCCTGTGTGTGCGCTTCGTCAGAAACCAGAGTGTATCTGCCTTGAAGGACGAAATTAATCTCCCCCCTCTCACCCAACGCAGGCAGTTGTCAAGATTAACTTTTTTTTACACCCTGTACCATCATCCAACACCATTCGCTCACAAATTTATACTCCCGGCACCCTATACATCCGCACGCGCAGACCACGCTCACAACGTTGGCCCAATTTTTGCCCGAAAAAACAAATATCGGAACTCACCCCTTGTTCTGGCAATCAATGAATGGAATTCTTTACCTAGTAGCCTAGTGGACCAAACAGACACCTCTTCTTTTCAAACCGCACTCCTCGCTTTTCTAGCTATTCAAAATACACTGTAACTTGTCTTCATCATGCTCATCTTTTTAGGCTGTAAATTTGTGTTCCTGCCTTCCAAATACCATATTTTTTGTCACTTTTACATTTTTTTATATGTTTCACGCTGTACTTTGCAATTGTGTACTTTTGCTGCCTTTATGATATTGTAATGTCACTTTTGTTGTGTTGATTCTTTCTTTTTACAATATTGTACGTTGTGTCGGCTTTCAACCCATTCCCCCCCTATGTAATGCCCATTTGGGCTCTTAGGGTACCTAAATAAGTAAATAAATAAATAAATAAAATAAAATAAAACTGCCATCCTGGAGGACCAAAAAAGAGAGGTGCCTCCTAGTGTTGATTCACGGGTTGCTGTGGAAAGCCAGTTCGGCTGCTGCTTCTTACGAGGTGCCCTCCTTGAAAGTGCACATCCAGTGTCGCCTTATGTGCGAGGCATATTTGGCGGTCGCGGAGCTCACTCCACTCTACATTGCCGCGGACGTGCTCCTGCAGCTGCAGGTTCCTTCGGCCGCGGTGCTCTCGGATTGGTGGGCCGCACTCCGGCTGCTTGCAAGCCGTTGAATCAACCGAAGAGAGTTCAGTGGAATTCAGTGTTATTGAGGAAGAAAAAAGAAATATAAAGGGGGGAGAGAAAAGAAAAAAAAAGAAAAAGTTAACACGTCCACGAATTCAGAGGCACTCAAGGAGCACCGTGTCCTCGAAAACGTGATCAGCGCTTCAAGCACATGCTTCATCACACTCACATGCGTCCTTGGAAACAAGAGTTCCACCAAGGTGGTAGTGGCGAGTCCTTGTTGGTGGTAGGTGGTATCGCTACGCTCGTTGACATCGCTACGCTCATCAGTGTAGGCATCGCACCGCAGCAGAATGTGCTCCATTGTCTCTAACTTTGGGCAAAAGTGGTGGTGGTGGTAGTGGTTAAGGGAAGATGGAAAAAAGACGCTTATTTCTGCAACCCTCAAGCGTGCCCTGCCGCGGTAGCCTAGTGGCTAAGTTATTCGGCTGCTGGCCTGCAGGTCGCAGGATCGAATCGCGGCTGCGGTGGCAGAATTTCCGATGGAGGCGGCATTGTTGTAGGCCCGTGTGCTCAGATTTGGTTGCACGTTAAAGAACCCCAGGTGGTCAAAATTTCCGGAGCTCTCAACTATGGTCTCTCATAATCATGTGGTGGTTTTGTGACGTTGAACTCTACATATTAATCAATCATATCAATCAAGCGTCTTAAACGTACAGTTCAATCACGCCTTCCAGCAACAGTATTTATCACTGTGGGCTGATATATGCGCCGATAGAAAACGTAGTTATCAGAGAATAACTGAATTCATGAAGAATTGTTGTCAGGGATGTCATTCGAAAAGATCAGTAACCGGAGAATTCCAAGAAATAGTTGAGCAACTCGTATACGCTTTTGGCACGCTTAAAAAGCGAGAACTACTTGGCGGCGAAATGTAATCGATGAGAGTGCACTGTGAACGGTTTTTGAGAAAGCATTCTATCCAGGACAATGTATGAACATCAAAAACTAAGGCAACATGCTTTCATAATTAAACGACAAATAGCTACACAATCGAACGCTCTGGAAGAGTCAACTTATATAGTAGGGGATTGGAAACGGGACCAAATATGAAGATGAATGTCTGTGGTGAAGACTAACTGTTGTGTTTCACACGATTTGTCTAAATTTACGCTTATTGGGAAAGAAACTAAGTGCGAGATACACGAAATGCGATGTTAGAACACAAAACATTCTTGGGAAATCTGGAAGGTTTGCAGGTTAAAGGAATAAGCTGGTGTGTACATTAAATGCCACTGAAAGATTTGTGTGTAGGCACGACAGCACTAATTTTCTACTCATTCAGAATGAAAGACCAGGGAATGGAGTGACTGAAAGCATATTGTAAGAAGCGGCAAGGTTGCGACTTGGCGCACTTTTAGTCTGCGGTTTTTATGCCAACAGGGCATGAAAAACTTTAGGCCTATCGATTTTGCTTCTGATTCGTCTAGTTTTAATAACCACTAACAATTCGGAATGATTTAGCGATGTGAAAATGCGATTGTTAGTAGAAAGTTCATTCGTGACAGGCAAGGAAAATTAGGAGTTATTAAATTATGACGCATCTCCTTCATAGCCCATCAAAGTTGATCAGTGCTACGCTATACGCTGCTCAGCTGCGACGTCGTGAACAGCACTTGCGTGACCACAAGTTAACAGTGGTGGCGGGCCACTCTTCCATTGCACGCATGTTTGTAAAGCTAGATTTGAAGCGCGAATTCTCCAGCTGGGTGATCCAGCTGCAAGACTACACCTACGACGTCAATCAACGAGCAGAGGCGCTGAACCAGCTTGCCGATGCACTGTCACCGGAGCAATGCGAGCAAAGCGAACCCCTAGCCAAAGAAGTCTCAATGTCTTTCTCAGAGCGTGACGTCTCAAACTCCCAGCGGTACGATTCAGACTTGGCCGCAATAATAACGTCCCTAGACGATACGTAGAGTACACAGTAAAAAGTTTTACACCCAAAAGGATGTAAAAAGAGTGCTTTTACGAGAAAGCACCCTTTGCAACACCCCTTAACACTCATAAATGGTTGATTGAAAAAAAAGCACCCATTTGTTTGGGTGCTTGCCTTGATAGCACCCTAAAATAAGCTCTAAGGGTGCTTTTGTGACTGAGAAGGGTGTAGGTGACGATTCATCGGATGAACTATGCAGCATAAAATGAACACCTAATTATAATATTTGGGATTTTACGTCTCAAAAACCTCGATATTATTATGAGGGTCGTCTTAGTGGAAAGCTCTAGAGATTTTGACTATTTGGTGTTCTTTTATGGGCGCAGATATCTGTCACAAAACGAGCGCTAAAAAAGAGCGCGCCGCCAAATCCTTGCGACAACGGGCGGTGGAAACGCCGCGAGGTAAAAAGAAAAAAAAAAGAAAGCAAACATCCAAGACTCCCGGGCGCGCGCTCTCCCCGCAGAAGCACGGCTTCGCAGACGAACCTCCTCACCCCACAGCGGCGGCCGGGCAAACGCTCGACCTTTCTAGAACAAAGGAGGCGTGGTCATACCGAGTTGACTCACCCGCCGGAGAGGGCATTCCAACCGTCTCGCCCTCTTCCCAGCCTTCGCTGCGTATCGCGCCGACGAAAGGACGAGAAAATTCTGGAAGGCGGCGCGGAACGTATTTAATCGAGCAGCCGAGACGAGAAAGCAGGAGGTGACGGAAGTTAACGCCGGAGCGCGTAGGAATTCCGCCGTGGAGTCGGCGAAGTTTTGGTCCGTAGGGACGGCTCGAGCTACAGGCAAGAGCGTGGGTTTACCGCTATCGAGCGAAGACGCGGGCAACAGCTGCGTGTGTGAAGCCGACGGATTTCCGGCGAAGGAGTTTGAAGCTTGGAGAGTGGCCTATTGAAGACGGGAGTTTTCCTGGAAGAGAAACTCCGGCGAGGTTTCCTGGAAGAGAAACTTCGAGAGCTGCGGAACGACAACAACGCTGGACTTTGAGTGAGTGATTCTCGGAAGAGTATCATTCGGACTTTTGTTCCAAGGACTTTGGACTGGAATAGGTTTTCTATCTCTTTAGTCCTTAAGTGTCTTGGTTGTTCAATGCATGCGACTGCATTATAGTGCGTATCGTTGTCTGTGTCCGTTGTTTTGAGTGTGGCCGATTGTGTTGTGTAGTACGTTGATTGATTGGTTTGATTGGTGACATATTGTATGCAACTATTGTGGAGTGTGCATTTCTGTGTTTTGTTTTCGATCTGCCATTATTGAGAATATAATTTGTTTGTTTATCAACTCTCGGCTCTGACTTGTTCTTTGGGCCACAGCCGGCGTCCGCTGGCGCGTCAAAAAGGACCACTTCAAAATTGTCCACGCTTTCGTGGTGCGGTTCGGGGGGCCGATACTTCGGCTCTTGGAATTAGCCCGGCGATTGCCTCCCTAATAACGGGACAGGTGTGACAATTAATCTGGCGTCCGCGAGACAGGACCTTTTGGTGCACAGTGTGTCCAAAGTAGTGAGAAAGAGCCTCGAGTTGTTGATAGTGCTATCGGAAGGATTTTGTGTGTTGTTCAGTGTTCTCGTTAACGAGTGCAGGGGAGTGCTCCGATAGACTGATCTAGGCAGATACTTTTTGCACGCGGCAAGGTTTTATTTGCGAGACACAATGGATCTCGAAAAGTTAGTTGCTCTTGGTGAAAAGATGGGTCTTTCTGGCGCCGAACTACGGAAGTGGGTCACCCAGAAGGAAAAAGAAGAAAAAGAGAGAGCCAAAGAAGAAAAAGCAGCCGAGCTGGAAAAAGAGAGGTTGGCGGTCGAAAGAGCCAAAGCGGAAAAAGAAGCTGAGGTGGAGAGAGAGAGGTTGGCGGCAGAGAGGGCGAAGGAAGAAAGAGAGCAACAGTTGGAGTTGGAGAGAGAAAAGCTTGCAGCTGAAAGGGCGAAGGAAGAAAGAGAGCAGCAGTTGAAGTTGGAGAGAGAAAAGCTTGCAGCTGAAAGGGCGAAAGAAGAAAGAGAGCAGCAATTGAAGTTGGAGCTGGAGAGAGAAAAGCTGGCGGCTGAGAGGGCGAGAGAAGAAAGAGAAGCAGAGATGGCTGAAAGGGAGCGGCAGCGGCAGCACGAGATGGAACTCGAGCGGCTCCGTTTGCAACAGCGAAGTGAAACTCCCGTCCAAGCTAGAGTTGAAAGCAGCGAACGAGAGGATCATGGCTTCCGCTTGAACCCAAGCAAGTTGCTCGTAGCATTTGATGAAAGGAAGGACGACCTAGACGCGTACCTCCACAGATTTGAGACGATTGCGAAGAGCCAGAATTGGCCGGAACAGCAATGGGCAACTGCTTTGAGTACTTGCTTGAGTGGCGAAGCGCTCAGTGTGTACGGCAGGCTAACGCCGACCGATGCAGCCAACTACGCAAAGGTGAAAGCGGCTCTGTTGAAGCGATTTAGATTTACCGTGGAAGGTTTCCGGGACAGATTTCGGACAGGAAAGCCAGCTGATGGTGAGACGGCTACGCAGTATGCCGCCCGACTTTGCCATTATTTCGACAGATGGATTGAACTTTCAGGGACAGCACAGGAGTACGATGAGCTTAGAGAGCTCCTAATTAGAGAACAATTTCTAACTAGTTGCCACCCAGGCCTGTCGCTGTATTTGAAAGAGAGGAGAGCTAACTCACTTGAAGACATGCTTGAATTGGCTGATCAATTCTTGGAGGCGCAAGGTGGCACTAATTTGGCCAAGGTAAAGAAGGAGTGTCCCGACGATTCGAAGAAATTGGCTCCCGAAGAAAAGAAGCGTGCACCAGAGAGCATTCCGCGATGTTTTCTATGCAACCGAGTGGGTCATCGCGCGAAAAACTGTCGAACAATCTTTACGAGCCCTACGGCAGTAAAATGTTTCAAATGTGGTCAGACTGGGCACAAAGCAGATGCGTGTCGGAACGGAGTGAGTCAAACTCACCAGGTATCCTGTGTGCAAGCGGCACCGAAATCTGATAATAATGCCGTTACCGATGGATTCGTAGAATTGAAAAATGGGGAGAAAATTCCTATTGTGGGTGCTGTAATGTCAAAACAGCCAACCGGTGTCACGAACGGAATGCCAGCGCTGCCTGGAAAAGTTGCGGGCAAAAAGGTTACGGTGTTAAGAGATACCGGCAGTTCCACCGTTATCGTGCGGAGAGATTTGGTACGGGAAAAGGAGTTAACAGGCAAAACGAAACCGGTTTGCTTAATTGACCGTACAGTTCGGATGCTTCCCGAAGCAGAAATTGAGGTTGAAACCCCGTACTTCAGCGGGAAGGTTACTGCTTTATGTATGACGACCCCCCTGTATGACCTTGTCATCGGAAACATCGACGGGGCGCGAGGGCCAAGTGATCCAGAATGTTTGGGAGAAGACCCGAAGATGGAGTGCTCGCCAACACAGCGGCCGCGAGATACAGGGGAGGAGCATCCCGTAACGGATCTCACTAGAGCCCAAGGTGAAGCTGCGGCGCAAGAGACAGCGAAGGAGAAGACGATCGGGTCGAATAAGTTCACGGGCCGAGCAACTGGACGTACGTCGGCACGACCTCAACCGACTGACAGTGTAAAGGAGACGGAGTTGGCCAGCCGGGCAAAATGTAGAGGCATTAAACAGACAGGACCCGTCGAATGTAATGAAGCATTAACGGTGTCGGAAGAGACAACGATGGCTGAGACGACGCCTCAGATATCGTCGTTGGAAAGGGCTCGCCGAAAAAGAACGTGGAAGCACAAGAAGAGATCGAGCGAGCACCGCAAAAAGGGGCGCAAGCGCTGTTCGAAGTATTCAGGATAAGTGCTGAGGTCGAATCAGAATGTGTTTGGCAGTGTTGAGTGCCATATGTTGTGTTAATGTTCTTGTTATCCTGTGTCTCAAGTGGATGTCGAGCGAGTCAGTGTTCTGTGCGATGATGTGATGTAAAGTGTTGTATAATTGTTGTATAGACAGAACTTTGTACGTTTGTATTGTTTGGAATGTGTGATGAAGTGTTGTAGGCATGTACCTGTGGCTATATTTCATGCGTTGTGGAATTGAACTACCATGTAAGATTGTATTGCGTGATCTATTGTGAATGTGAAGTGTTATGAGCGACTGATGGTGTTACAGCCTGTGAGAGTGTGTGGTGACTGTTCGCGCTCGTTTGTGTGGTTTGAATATTATGAGATAATATTCTTAAAGTGGGGGGCAGTGTCACAAAACGAGCGCTAAAAAAGAGCGCGCCGCCAAATCCTTGCGACAACGGGCGGTGGAAACGCCGCGAGGTAAAAAGAAAAAAAAAAAGAAAGCAAACATCCAAGACTCCCGGGCGCGCGCTCTCCCCGCAGAAGCACGGCTTCGCAGACGAACCTCCTCACCCCACAGCGGCGGCCGGGCAAACGCTCGACCTTTCTAGAACAAAGGAGGCGTGGTCATACCGAGTTGACTCACCCGCCGGAGAGGGCATTCCAACCGTCTCGCCCTCTTCCCAGCCTTCGCTGCGTATCGCGCCGACGAAAGGACGAGAAAATTCTGGAAGGCGGCGCGGAACGTATTTAATCGAGCAGCCGAGACGAGAAAGCAGGAGGTGACGGAAGTTAACGCCGGAGCGCGTAGGAATTCCGCCGTGGAGTCGGCGAAGTTTTGGTCCGTAGGGACGGCTCGAGCTACAGGCAAGAGCGTGGGTTTACCGCTATCGAGCGAAGACGCGGGCAACAGCTGCGTGTGTGAAGCCGACGGATTTCCGGCGAAGGAGTTTGAAGCTTGGAGAGTGGCCTATTGAAGACGGGAGTTTTCCTGGAAGAGAAACTCCGGCGAGGTTTCCTGGAAGAGAAACTTCGAGAGCTGCGGAACGACAACAACGCTGGACTTTGAGTGAGTGATTCTCGGAAGAGTATCATTCGGACTTTTGTTCCAAGGACTTTGGACTGGAATAGGTTTTCTATCTCTTAGTCCTTAAGTGTCTTGGTTGTTCAATGCATGCGACTGCATTATAGTGCGTATCGTTGTCTGTGTCCGTTGTTTTGAGTGTGGCCGATTGTGTTGTGTAGTACGTTGATTGATTGGTTTGATTGGTGACATATTGTATGCAACTATTGTGGAGTGTGCATTTCTGTGTTTTGTTTTCGATCTGCCATTATTGAGAATATAATTTGTTTGTTTATCAACTCTCGGCTCTGACTTGTTCTTTGGGCCACAGCCGGCGTCCGCTGGCGCGTCAAAAAGGACCACTTCAAAATTGTCCACGCTTTCGTGGTGCGGTTCGGGGGGCCGATACTTCGGCTCTTGGAATTAGCCCGGCGATTGCCTCCCTAATAACGCGACAGGTGTGACAATATCACACAGTACACAGGCTTCTACCTTTTCGCCTCCATCTGAATTCGACTGCCACGGCCGGCATCAAACCCGTGCCCTTCGGATTGGCGGCCGAGCAGTGTAGCTACTGCACGAATATGTGGATCTTGCGTTAAATGACGGCCTAGACTTAGAATGTGTGAAGGTGCTCTCCGAATACAGCAGAATGCCAGCAGAAGCAAATCGCGTTTCATCTATAATGGCAATTAACTGCAACCCACGTTACGAAAGCTCACCTTAGCGTTGGTTATAAGCTACAGGTTTGCTGTGGATTATATACAGGAACATAATGTTCGCCCGAGTATGGGTGTGTGTGCGTGAGCCTGCGCATGTGTTCGCGTGTAAGCGCGATTGTGTGTACACCCGTGCATGTGTGCGTGCGCGTGTATGTGCGAGCCCGTGCTTGTGTTAAGCGTGCCTGTGCACATGTGTACGCCCATGCATGCGTGCGTTTACGGTCGCGTGTGTGTGTTGCCGTATGTGTGTATACGTGTATGTGTGTGTGCCTGTGAATAAGTATGCGTGTGTATCAGCCCGTGCGTTCTCAAATCGTGTGTGTGTGTGTGCGGGGGGCCACTGCTTCTTAGTGTTTAAGGTCCCACACCTATTTAGACTGGGAGTCTATATGGGAGGTGGCTTAAGAAATGACGGTGGTCAACGCACTGTACACGGACTATTCAGTACATGGAAAACAGCTGCACATTTTCGTACCTCATCAATGCTTACGAACTTGCTGTGGTAGCTGATTAGGTCCGCTGAGGCGCTTCTACGCTCGAAAACGTGGGTTATGACCAATTCACACGAAAAGCTCTCACTGCACTTATGCACAACAATAGTTTATATTAACAACGTTTAACAAGAACGTGCCCTGCCTTTGCTACAGGTGCTTAGCTAGCTCATTGGGCAACCATATGGAATTATGTGCTGATGATGTGGTGAGCAAAAAGTTTGTTATAACAACCTCGGCACTTTTCGTGGTGCATGACAAGCCTTCTAAACATCCGCGACTGTGGATTAATTTGTTCCAGCTTCGACTACGCATTCAGTGTTTGCGGCACCATACGCGAAATTTCCAGACACAGACAATGCGAAAAGAAATTCCTCTGGAAAAAGGTGTAGCGATGCTCTCCCGCTAATGCCACCGAGGACGAAATAATTATTGTTTCTGGACATTCCATGGTGCACTTTGTTTTCCGCAAGTTTTGCTTCTCCATGTTTCGCCCACTGCAATCGCATTCCGTCAAAATACTCAAAGAACCTGAGGCTGGTAAATAACCTGCGTCGCTGTGCGACTGGCTGGAAGGAGAGTTGCCAATTACAAGGAGTCATTCCGCGTCGAACGGCCGTCCGCCGTATGCGCCATAGCGTTTGCCTTTCGGCGCCGTCTTGGCAGGTTTCCCGCTCCTCCCCCCCCCCGCTCACCCCGGCCAGCGTTGCTCCCACAACGGCGGCGCAGATAAGCGAATAGTTGCGTCACCGAACACCTGCGTCGACAGCTGCGGCGCCGCCGCCAGTGCCTCCTCCTCCTCTCTCTCAACGTTGCTCTCTCTGTCTCATCGTCTTTCAAATGCGTTGCGTTGGTCTGGGGTCTTGATCGCTGTGTGCGTCTTAGCGAACAGACGCATATGAATTGGTGGTCACGCATGACACCGTGTTCGAAGTGACGCTCGGATTAAGGAATATTCATGGAGTGGCGGACACGGACAACGTGGGCCTGTTAACTGTGAGTGTACTGTTTTCGTACGTAGTAATCATACAGCGCTAGCTGGGCGTCTGCAGCAGATCTGCCGAAGTAGGCTGCCAGCCATTTACAACAGCATGCGTTCGCGGGCCTGTTGCAGATGCCCGATTAAACGTGTGACTTAACAAGTTCACACTACTATGCGCGATGTTGTGTAAGTGCCTGCATCACTCATAGAGTGAGTGATGTGATCACTTAACAAGGGCGGGATTAGTTGCTGATTGCACATTGTCTCTACACTGCACAATGTGATTGATATTGTTTTAAGATGTGCTTTGGGCTACATCATAATAACATTTCTATTATTTCTCAAATGTTCAAATGTACAACGTGGTTTTGTAGGTGTAAGCGTAAAAAAAGAAAGAAAAAGAAAGAAATATGTACAGAGGCGCACTGTACGAAATGGCTTTTTTTTTGCTTAAAAATGGTATAGTTCGAGGTGCTGATATGCCGCGATGCTCCCAGCGCGTGCGCCTCGGTCTTTTAAGCTAATTAGGACAAGTGTCACCAGCAACTGGGAAAGATCTAGCAGACTTCCAAAGGCGCGTTGTTGTGGCCATCGCCGTGCGTTGTTTTTCTTCGTTTCTGTTTGCTGTTTTCGTGATTTGCCTTCATCTGCGATAACGCTCGGCGTTATAACAGAATCGAGAGAGTATACGTGACTGTGGGAGCTATGTGCGGTAGCTCTAGCATAAGCCATGGCTGCTGCAACGTAGACGGCGTCCGCGCGGGTTGGTGTCGTTCGAGCGCTCCTACTTGCTTGATTGTGTTTAACTGAGTATTTAGGCATGGGTTACGTTTGTAAATCCCGTGGTAAATGATCACTAATAGCGTGCCCCTGATTGCCATCAGAGGATGGGCTTGGTTGTCGAAATATGCCAGACGCTTTTTCTGGAAACAAACTTTGAAAAAAATTTTTTAAAGAAATGCTTTCATACGTGCTAGGCAGTGCCTATTGCAGGCCCGCAACTCTTTGAAAACTGGACGAGCTATCACATCTTTTATCAAATTACAATAAATTAAGACGATGGAATTATCGATAACGATTTTCTGTGCTAGATCACGTGCACAAAACACATGTTTGCAGCCCTACGTCTAGAAAGCTTTGATTGATTGATATGTGTGGTTTAACGTCCCAAAACCACTCTATGATTATGAGAGACGCCGTAGTGGAGGATTCCGGAAATTTAGACCACCTGGGGTTCTTTAACGTGCACCCAAATCTGAGCACACGGGCCTACAACATTTCCGCCTCCATCGGAAATGCAGCCGCCGCAGCCGGGATTTGAACCCGCGCCCTGCGGGTCAGCAGCCGAGTGCCTTAGCCACTAGACCACCGCGGCGGGGCTACGTCTAGAAAACAGGCAAATAGGAAGCACAGCGTCAAATTTGGATTAGATTCCATTGACGGAGCGTCTTGTGAGGGTAGAAAGAACGAGAAAATTGTTCATTTTTGATGCCCTTATAGAGTCAGTCAAAATTGCACTGATTGGTGACTTGTAACAATTCCTCAGATTGTTAGAGGCGTGATTAAAGTCAGTAAATCTTTTACTTTTTTTTGCAGACCTCTTCGCTAATGCCACGCCCAAGGTCATTTGTTCTCATGTAAAAGAGAAAGCAGAGACGTCTTCACTGTTTGTACATGAAGAGGTAAGTTTCTTGTGCGTTTTGATTAATGCTACATGTTCTGAACGTTGTACTTTAAGAATTGTTTTTCACACTGGCTCACTACCCTAGAAGGAATTTGATTCTTAGGTGAGTTCAGGTTTTCGTAAGTACCATTTTTGAGCTGTAGTCTTACACTTCACCTCATTTCAGGAATTTGCTGTATGCTGGAAAACTCTTATCTTTATCATACGAAATTATTGGAATGTATGGGTTGTATGCTTCGAGTTCAGTGTAATGTCAATTACACGCCATTTCGAAGGATACACACTACACGTTCTTTATATATGGTGCTGCCAGAACAGCACGAACATCCTTTTATGAGAAGTCATATTTGCTCTTATTACAGGATGAGAGGGTGCCGCTGACGTCCTGCGTAGTCTACTCCGGCCCCAGCCTAGAGCAAGCCTACTTCCTGAACCTCCACATGGATAACCGAAAAATCTTCCGTGTCAGTAACGACGAAGAAGGAGTGACAGCACTGATGAGTTGATTTTTTTATTTTCAACATTGTCTACGGCCGCAAGGCCTTTAACAACCACCATGATTGAGCGGCTTTTTCTCGGCGTGAGTTTGGAGTTTATCAAAGAAGTTGTTCAGGCAGTACGACGCTGAAAATTTTAGTGTCACAATGCCTGAACAACTTTTTCTAGTGTGGTCATGGTAGATGAACAAATATTGTTTTTTGTGTAAGTTATTTACTTAAATATAGCTGGACCATTCCATGCCAAACGTCCCAGCAACTTTGGCGACCATCTGAATTGTATTTGAAAAAAAATGTGCTCACTTACTGCGTTGAAAACAGTGAACTGCTATAATATTTCAGCGAGAAAAAAAGTTTTGTTCATGTGGCTGGCTTAGAACTTCCTGGCATAATGCCGTCTGTGTGCTGTTTGTGGAAAATTTGTTTTAAAACTACCGCCTATTTTTTCTATAGCGAATTCGGTCTACCTGTTAAGTAAATGTGCTCCTGTAAGGTATTTGAAGCTCAATAATAATAGTGCAATTTTTTGCCACATTCGCTTCCAAGAACAAAGCCAAAATGTGTTATGTTTGCATTTGTATTGCAATATTGCACTTTGTATGAATATCTGAGCAGTGAATACTTACTCCACAGAAGGTATATTTTGAGGAAAAAATATCTTTAGACCTCTCAAGCTGCTGAAATATACGAGAAAATATCACGAATTTCACAAAATCGTGATTTTTGTCCGTATAGAGATGCAATTTGCTTCATGTTGTGATACAATGAAAACTCATCATTATACCTGAATTGTAAGAAAACGAAATTCTTTCTGTAATAAAAATCTTATCGCAAAAAGGACAGGAAAGAGCGCTGTCAACTGAATTTTATCGAAGGTGCTACGAGCGTTTTTATACTGAGCACAAGACCAGGGCTCATCTCCAACAACACATGTGTGACAATGACAAAATAATTTTAACCAAGAAAAGATTACTCTTTTTCGGAAAAGATAAGTGAAGGTGTACTGACGCATTGATCCTTTGCCTTCCTGATAAAGAGTTCTAAAATCTCTCATTTTTCTGCTTGCTTTTTTTTTCAAAAACCGTATTTTATGAAACCGAGGACTGCACTTACATTTTTTACGGGGTCCGGCCATGAGACTACTATAGTCCTTCTTAACATTTAAAGCATGCTGTCGTGCTTGATCATTGAAGCATTGCTCAGTTTGTCCTATATTTACTTTTCCACGTGTTAGCGGTATCTCATACACATTAGATTGGCATTGAGTAAACCTATTCTAGTGACGAATGGTGCAAGATTAACTATTCCTGTTGCTGTAAGTACATGCACTTTTGAAAGCTTGCAAGGGGTGGAAAACATCAATGTCATATCTGCTGGCTCTTTTCCTAAAATTGTAAGACACCTTATGTACGTAGTACCGTGCGACATGCAAAGGTGATTGGTCATTCTCTTTTTCTTTTGGTCCTGTTTCCTTTAACCTCACTTTCTGCAGGAGGGTTTCGCAAACAAGTGTGGTGATGCTGTTGGGGTATAGGCTGGTGCTATCAGCCCAGGAGTGCTAAGAATGTTCTGCTATTTGATAGTGGGCATTCAAAATTAGTAGAAAGAGGAATTGTTACCACATGTATTCAGGGCACCCTTCAGAAGTCATGTTAGCACAAGGGTGAGGTCAGGCTTAAAAACCAGAATAAAAGACTAAAAGATGCTGGGTAACCCAACAGAATCACCACACCCGTTTGCGAAACCCCCCTGCAGAAAGTAAAGTTAAAGAAGACAAGACCAACAAAAAACAATGACCAAAACCTTTGCATGTTATACCACATCACGTGTCTCACAATTAAAACAATAGCCAGCAGACATAATATTAGCGTGTTGTTTTCCACCCCTTGCAAGCTTTCAAAAGTGTGTGTACTAAACAGCAACAGGAATAGCCAATAATGCCCCATTCGTCGCGAGAATAGGTTTACTTACTGCCAATTTAACGTTTGTAAAACTATTTTTTATCAGGTAAACCAATGATCAGTGCATCACTACACGTTCACTTATCCTTTCCGAGAGGGAGTATTCTTTTCACAGTTAGGATTATTTTGTAGTGCTCACACGTGTCGTCGCGCATGAACACGGTTCTTGTACTTCGTATAAAAGCGCTCGTAGCACATTCATTAAATTCAGTTGACAGTCGGTGCTCTTTCCTGTCCTTTCTGTCCCTTCCTAAAGTTGTCGCGCTGTGACTAGCACACAACCACGATGAACCAACTCTCCCAAATTGAGCTCTTGTTACGTAACACGTAGACCGAGTTTCGTATGGAAAGAAGGAGCGGTGCTTTTAAAATAAAATTTTTCACATACAACACCTAGACGGCATTCCAGGAAGTTCAGAAGGCAGCCACGTGACCAAATATTTTTCTTCTCCTAAATATTCCAGAAGTTCACTATTTTCAATGCAGCACGATTTTTTCGAATACATTTGAGATTGTTGCCAAAATGGGTGGGGCATTTGGCATAATGTGACCCAGCTGTGTCATTAGCCATAATTGTGCATTACCTTCTTTGTTTTTTGTGTGTCCTGACTCAGTTTTGTGTTCGTTTTTAGCTTATTGTGTTTCTGATCATTGTATTGGTTTCTTAAGTATTCGCTAAAGTTATATGTGTGAAAACCCGTATATGTTTGCATGTACATCATTTCTCATAACCAATTGTTATACATCCAGGAATACAAAGCTTAAACCATTGTGATTGTATACATTTGAAAACACTATCCATATATATTTTTGTGTGCATCACTTCTTGAGAACAATTGTGTACATGAAGGCGTATATAGTGAAATCATGGTGATTGTATATATTTGAAAGAATCACAAGTATATATTTGCCTGTATTTCATTCCTACTAACCTACTGTGTACATGAAGGAGTATTAAACTGGAAACCACTGGATTGTAGATACTTGAAAGAATTATAGGGATGTATTAGCATGTATTTCATTTGTAGTCTCTATGTACTTGAAGCAGTATACTAAACTGAAACCAGTGTAATTGTATGTTGCAAAGAATTGTCAATAAAGTGAAACAGAAAAAGTATAATAAACATTTGAGGTGTTCCATGTGTAGTGTACGTATACGTGAACGTATATCTGGTGAAAAAGTTGTGTGGCAGAAGAAAAGGTTATGTTTTATTTGCCTATTGAATAAACGCAATATGCAAGGGCAGCAAGGCTTCATTTTCTGTAACGCGCATTATGCATATACTGTGAAGTATATATAGATCCAGCACTAGTTCATATACACGATTGTACGCGTTTATATTTTTGCCCACACGCAATGAATGGAGCTCGACAGGTGGCGCACCATTGATAATCAGGACCACTTTCTTCAAGAAGTGTGTAATCAGTGCATGCTGATATCTATTAGTGCAGTCTAAAAGAATACTGCCACCCCTGCCATGGGCACTCAACACCCTTGTGCACCCTTCTCGCACCCTCCTCAGAGGGTGCTAAAAAAGTGAAGGACATTGAAGGTACCCTTCCTTAAGGGTGTTTTTGTAACACCCCACAGTTTTTTACATGTACACCCTATTCTAAGGGTGAATGGTACAGCACCCTTTTTGGAAGGTGCTGAATTATCACCCTTAGGGTGTCGTCCACGGGACAAGCTCATTTACACCCTTCTAGGTGTAAAAATTTTTACTGTGTAACTCAAAGTTTATTCTCTGCGGGAAAACGTTGTACTGACATCACTGGAATAGCAACCAAAAAAAAACGCCTGCTTTTAGTGATTCCAGTAACCAAGCGATATGAAGTCCTGCATGTCATCCATGGGACTCTATAGCTGGCAGACAGGTAGGCCAGCACGCTTACTCTGCGGAAGATTCAAGAACGCTTGTGTTGGCTGAAAATGAAGAATAGCGTTTATTCATAAGCCGCAAGCTGCGAAGTCTGTCAGAAGCAAAGAGTCGCTTGGAAGGCCAACCTGAACTATTTTAATACTTTTTTCAAATTCTGAAATTATTTTCAACACCATCGGGGTTGATCACCTTTGTCTATTACCACCTACAGCCGCAGGGAACTGCTACATCATGATAGCAGTCAACCACTTGTCGAAGTTTGCGGAAGTTGCTGCAGTGCCCAAATCTCACAGTCGGCTTTGTAATAAAAATTGTACAGGACCATTCTGAATGAACACACAGCTAAGCTGAACAATTATTTCCGACAGTGCAACAACCTACCACAGTCGTGAACTCCAACCGTATCTTTGAAATGCTACGATTGAGCATCATTTGAAATTTACTTGCGATATTCTCAAGCGTAGAACTTAAGGAAAGGTACAACTGGACCCTAGTGGCTCGACTTGCTCCTTACTGCCAAAACGAGATACCAAATGAAGCAGATTCGATCGTACAATCACCTGCACACATCTGCCTAGGCGATTAACGTGGCTTTTCAGGTTTATATATTGCAACTTCCCCTTATGAAGTAGCCTGTGGCCAGATTCAAAAGCCAACTGCCATCCAGGATTTTAGCACCCCCTGAAATGTAAGACGCATGCCTTCAATACAGACCACTTGCTGCGTTATACGTGCTAAAGGCACCTAGGAACGTGCAAGAGGCCCCAAAACGGCACTAAGAACACTGCTGCTACAGACCAGCGCGACAGCTTGGACACGACATGTGAGTTCCGCGATGCACACCATCTCCCACGTAGTGGGCTCTTCGCTCATTTGTGAAAGAAATTGGGGCGTGGGGGGCGCCCAACGGTGCTTTCAGAAGGCATTCGATGATACTTTGAAGTGGGCAGTGTTACGAGCACAGTCATTTGTTTCTACACGGCACCGTTAAGGCATGCACCGAGGAGCGAAGCCGGTTCAGAAAGCAATGCGCAGCAGGCTCATGAGTTATCGAAATTTACTCCTGAAGGAAAACATCGGGCGTCCTACATTTTGTTAGTGCTCAAGCTTATTGAGAATTTTTTTCGAAAATCAACTTCACTTCATTCCAGCTTCATCCACTCGTTTCTTCCACATTTCGCACATTTCTTCCACATTCGCACATTTCTTACTGTATTACTTCATGGGGCAACACATACACCACTCATCTTACCTCAGTTCAGACAATTCAAAACCAAGCGATAAGAATTCTCACATCAAGCCCTTATCTCTCTAACGCTAAGTCACTACTTCACGAAAACAATATATTAACTGTATCTGAGCTAGTTAAATATAACCTTGGTATTTACATGTATAGAACTATAAATAACCAACTTCCACATTTCACTACCATTCTCTCAAATAACAATGTCACAAGGTTTGCCTTTAACAATAACTTTCTACTGCCAAAAGTTCGCACCAATTATGGCAAACAAACCATTCATTTTTCTGGAATTTCTTTTTAAAATAGTTTGCCTTCCGACAATAAAGTATGCCGTTCCCTGAAGGTAATTAAATCGATGTTAAAAAATCATATCATGTCAACTAACTAGCCTGTTTTGCTGTTTCTTAATTGATTCCTGTTCATTATGAGTTGCGTTCTGTAATCTTTTGTCATTGAAGTTAGCACGTTATTCTTACTTTTAAATTGTTTCTGTGAGATTACAAGGGTATATTCTTACTTTATTTGTTTCAATTGCATTTTACTGTTGCTCTGTCTCCCTGCTATGTACATCACAATCATTCTCAATTCTACATTGTACAAGAGGTTCCCCTTCAGTCTCTGACTATGGGACCTCTTTCTGTATATCATGCACATGTATTCTTCTTCATTTAGCACAATAAAACCTTCTGTTCTGTTCTGTTCTGTTTCACTGCCATCCTAATGGGATTCAAATGTAGTCACGCGTCAGCATGTTCACAAATAATAGATATGAGCAATAAAGGGTCCCTGAAATGGTTTCCTCACATTCCGTTTTTGATTAGACCAATACTGTAGCACATCATTGGCACCAGAGTTCAATCGAAACGCCCATTAACGAAGCTACGAGTACTAAAAAAGTACCCTCCGCCTTTACTCCGTCTTTCCGCTTCAACTTCGCAAACTCTTCCTTCGAACACTCGGTGCTAAGCTGCGGCTTTACAGTGCCTGCGTCACGATGTGGCATGAGACTGCTTACGCGTAAATCCCGCGACGATTCGATAGCGGTAGTCTGTACAGCGCGTTCCACAGCCAATCAGCTGGAAACGATGACGTCAGTTGGGCAGAGTGTGTCGCTTGGTTTATGGGCGTTTGAAAACGCGTTTGGCCGAGCCGCAGTGATCTGGAGAGATTCGCAGCTTTGAAGTGTTGTAATAAAAATTACGCAATTTATGCAGGGAGCTCAAATTGGTCTCTAGATTACCCTCGGGACTCAGTGTACTGGCCCAACGTGTTTTAAAACATTGTCAAAACCATTTTAGGGCCCGTTTAAAGTTCACTGCTGGTATGCCAAAAGCAACGAGGCGAAGCAAAGCAATGGTAATATTTATTAACTAATGGGGACGTCATATAATATATTCCCATTGATATATGTTGGATTGTTCTTGTATCGCATCACTTCCTCATACAAAAAAATCCACAAGAATTGTAGGTGGCAATTCACTGTCAAGCTGGCGCCGCCTTTCACATCAGTGCCGCGGGTGTAGAAGTGGTTTACGTAGCTTCCATGACGGCGGCACCTTTATTCGCATTCACGATCTGCCTCTGTATCCAGTTGATGTAGAAAGACACATCCGTGTAATATGAGAACTTGTTCTTCCCGCAGGTCCCTTGACCCCAGCTGACTATGCCCACCTGCAAAAGGCACAATAAAAAGGCGAAAATTATGTTATGTGACGCAGCTGATACTGCGGCACTCTCCCACAAGAAAGAGCACGCAATGTGTCAGTACATACGCTAATTAAACATGCTTCCTGCCACCCACAGCGACTGCTCACCGTGTGATGTGTCGCATCGCAAAGTTGGAAGCACGGGTTTTATTCCCGGCTGGCTACCGCTTTTAAATGAGGTGGAAATGTAGCGAAGAGCCGTAAGCTGTCGTTTAGCATTATTGTTGATCAAGCCATCTACCAAAGAGGTCACCATCGTCAGCCAATACTTTACACTAATATTATCATCGTCTATTATAAACACCAACAACAGTTCACTATCACTCTGTTCTAGCTCTTACAATAGTCAGCCATTCTGACCACCACTTTCAAGCTTTTCTTTGATTGTACGAAACACGCTATCTTCATAGCTTTTGCTTAAAATGATTGAATATCCGACTGTGAGTGCATAATCTATACATTGTTGCCAAGGGGGGGCACACCTTGACGGACCAGACTGTAGATGGTGATAGTGTTTTTACTGGCTTCGGTGAGGGGCACTGATGTGGAGCCACAAAGTGCTCCCGCAGCTTTCTGTAGGTCAAGAAACTTAACTTTATTTAGAGTAAAATGAGCGCGTAGTCTTGTAAAGCACTTGATTTGCATACACATGTTGGCTTTATTGTGCAAAACATTTTTTCAAGAGTCATACTGACACCAGGATCCCGGAGAACCTAATCATCTCTGCTTATCATACTTGGTGACAATGGCCGGTGTTATGACTATCAACGAATCTAGCACTTAGCAATTGTTGGGCTTTTACGGACAAAACTACGGCATGACCAACTGAGTGGCGATAGTGCAAGGCTCCGCGAAGTTTGACCACTTGAGCCTGTTTTTATGAGCACATAAACCTGAGTGCACGATCTTAGCATATCACCTTCATAGAAACGCGGCTACGGCAGTTGAGATTTCAACATGTGCAAATCTTATCCCACAGAATTCATACTGGCAATTTAGGACCTAAAGACTTTAAAAGAACCGACAACTGGGCAAATTGGTAGGAAATGATATTACTGAAATGGCGCCACAGCCCTATCGGAAAAACTACCATGGTGGATACTGGAGACCACGGTGGGCGTAGTTGAAGTAATAGTGGGTGGATATGGTTGATATGGCGGGACGTAATTATGGTTGATATGGCGGGAAGTAAAGCAGATCATGATGAATATGCCGGGATATACTGGGTGGCATGGTGTACAAAAGATGGGCAAAGTGGAACTGATGGTGAGAAGTAGAAGCTAGATAGTAAGCAATCATAGGGAGGCTTCGCCTACAGTCGTGATAATGCTGGGTAGCACTAAGCAGTCAGTGGGTTGTGCTTATTATGGTGGGCCACTTTAATGTATGCGGATGATGTAATATTGATATGGCAACATATGCTCAGCCTGAGCATATGTCGCCCCTTGAAATGAGCGAGAAACGGACATTAAACCTGGCCGACCCCACCGGTAGTAAACTGTACCTGCCCCCCAGTCAACTTGTTTTTTTTCTTGCGGTTTTGCATTGTAACAAAAGCTTAGCGCCGGTGCCATTATCACTGTAAAAACGGTTACAGGCTGAAATCGCTCTAGTTTAAGAAATGAGCAAATTTTAGTTGCAGGTGCAGATGTCGCCTACGTCGAGTACGTGGCGAATAAAACTTAAGTTGAGCCTTCAGTTCGTATGTAAACTAGCTATTTGACTCGCAAGTTTCGCCGTGTTGTTATGGCGAGACACTCTGTTTCTGGGCACGGATGCTTCAGACGCAGCATGTCATGCTCAGTCGGAGCAGTTGAAACGGTCGAGTCGGGCCGTGGTAACAGGAATGCTGCAATGAGAAATGACGAGTACCATTTGATGCTGCCCAATATGCACAGTGAACGTTCTGTTTTAAACACGGTTTTCGTGCATGGTGATGTACGAGGGAGGCCTTTTCGAGTGGAAGACTTCAGAGACACGTTAGACCACCTGCATGTGCTCCCTGAAGTGGTCGCCTTGGGTGCCTACCAGATGAACCACGTTTGGGCAGTAAACTTCAGAAGGTGACGAAGGAACCAAAAGACTTCTTGCAAGCAGTGTCGTAAAAGTGAAAGGTCGACGTTGTGCCGTAAATGATCCGGCGGGTAAGGATCTCTGCATCAAAGTCCACTGGCTTTTGTGCAACACAGCCGACAAAGACGTGAGGCTGGCGTTTATTCCCTACGGCCGTGTCACAGACATCACTCGTGAGCGAAGGCGTGTGAATGGCGTCACGGATAAGGGGTCACCGACGAGAACTGTTACTCTGAAGCTTGAAAGTGGCATCACCATTGAGGATGTTGCCCATCACTGGCGAGTTGCTGGTGAACAAGCCCTCGTGGTCGTCCCGGGTAGGGCTCCACTGTGCCTGTGATGTGGTAATACTGGCCATATTCGCGAGAATGTCGCGTACTGTGGTTCGGACAGTGGCGACGCTACGGTCACGAGGACGCAGTCTGCGCTCGAGCGAACGCAAGTGTTACCGCACCTGCTGGGATAACCGCGAGTGAAGACACCGCGGAGCTCATGATGGACGAGGCCGATGCCTAGGGCGTCACTGGCAGCACGCCGAGGCCTGCAAGTACAGAAGACACGGAGGAACGCGCGGCTAGCGTCTCCCTTACTTCCGAAGCAGAAAGACAACGTATGGTAATGGACATTGCGGAAACCTCAGCGCCAGTGACAGTGACGCCGACATCAGAATCAAGTAAGGTAATGGAGGACGTGACCGGAGAGAATTTGCAAGTGGATGAATTGTTGATGGAAGCTTCTAGCTGCACAACAAGCAAATGAGCACGGAGGACGTCGTAGAGATCGGCGTTGCAGGAGACGCTGGTGACGAAGAGCCATCATCTAAAGCATTACCACCGCGTCGATCGGCGTTGCGCCCACGGCCTACTATACAGCCGAATAGGCGTCAAGCAGCGTCGTTGCCTTCGTCGCATCGAGAGCGCGTCTAAGGACGGGGAACGAGACGTGTGGCTGGCAGGCTCAGTGGCACTGGCCGGTGAAGGTGAGCATCATGCTCCCATTCTTAGTCGACCGCATACCATGGGTATGAAAAACTTTTTAGGGGCGAAGCTCCTTATAGCGGCACCCGTTCGTCCCGCGTAGTATGTAACCAGTATCAAGCTTTGATCTGCAAACATTTTGACCCCCAAGGTGGTGCCGGTGAGAGATTCCTTCTGTGCGTTGTTGAACAACAAAAAATAGTGCTCAATGTGCATGCGAATAGCTGATAATGGGGTATGAGAGACAGAAGCATTCGGCTTTTAGTTAACGTGCACGCTGCAATCCCCACTAGCAGCCATTGCATGTACATTGAGCACTATCTGAAGGGAAAGGGTTGCTCCGTTAAACCCGCTGGGTGTAACCACCTTAGTTTTAGAAAGGTTTAGCGAGCCTTGAGCCGCAGCGCCATGAATACAATGAACTAGTATATACCATGAATGAACTCGAGGTAGTTAAAGGTGGGAAGTAGTACGAAGTGCAAGCCGTAAGAAAGTAAAAGCCGAATTCTCCTGTCTCTCATTTCCCATGCAGCCATTGGCATGTACATTGAGCTCTATCTGCCAGGAAAAGGTTGCTACGTTATACTCGCTTGGCGTAACCTCCTTGGTTTTAGAAAGGTTTAGCGACTGTTGGGCCGCAGTGCCATGAATACAGTGAACTAGTATATACCATGAACTCGAGGTGGTTAAAGGTGGGAAGTAGACCCGAAGCGCAAGCTGTTAGAAAGTGTGCGTGCACCACCTCTCGTTTAGTCCTTGGAATGTCCGCTGGATGGCGTGTTCCTATATGGGGAATATTTGATGAAAAGATGCGAGATGGTGGTACTTGGAGTGTTGATTAGGTGGACGAACGGACACACAGACAGATGCATGAATGGACGCATGAATGGACGCAGGGGAGGATGCATGGACGAACGCAGGAACGGATGCACGCACGGACGGGCGGATAGACGCATCGACGGCCGCACAGACGCAAGGAAGCAAGAACGAATGGACGGACGAATGCTTCGCCCCACTCTCCATCATTCACTCCGTGGATATGCTGCCAATTTTTCTTTTCTTTTGCTTCACAACGGGCGGGGTCTCGCTGGCAGAGAGAATTATAATGAACCTTATTGACTACAGGTTTTTCCGCTCAATTTAACCCAAGCACAAGCCAAATTAATCTAGGCGCCAGTCAATTTATTCCAGCCACAACTCAAATTAATTCAGGTGCCATTCATTTTAATCCAATGCCACTGAAATTAATCCAACCGCCAGCTGATTGAATCAAGACGCCACCGAATTTAACCCAGATGACATCGTGACTTCAAAACGACCCAGAGTTTTTGGGAGTGCGTGGAGTGAATAGCTTTATGGTGAACTTAAGAGGGAAAAACCATAAATTAGTCACTAGTGACACAATGTGACGCGTGAATTCTTCACGCCTATCACCCGCGTAAGCACTATTCGCACCTTCGACATGCATATCAAAGGAAACGCTGTCCACACAGTAATAACTTGATACCTACTAACCAGGCCAATGATCTCATCATGAGTGACTCGGTGACGCTCTCACGCATACCACCCACGCACGCACTGTCTTAACCTTCCGTCATGCATATCAAATGAAACGTCTTTGAAAGGGCAAGAGCTTGATACCTAAAACTCGCCCAAGCCACAGGATCACCAGTGACTCAGGGTACGTCGTCACCCATATCACCCGCGCACGTAATTTACTAGCCTGCCGATATGCATACCAAACGAAACGTCTTTGAGAGAGCAATAACGTGTTACTTATGACACCGCCAACTGACTTGATCACTAGTCACTTAGGTGACGTCATCACGCCTATCACCCACGCACGCAATGTCTAACCTGTCATCATGTATACCAAACGAAACGTCTTTGAGGGAGTAATAACTTGAACGCTGTCAATCGGCCTAGTGACGTGATCACTAGTGACTCGTGTGACGTCATCGTGCCTGACACCCACGCACGCACTGTCTAAACTGACTTAATATATATATCAAACAAAACGTCTTTGAGAGAGTTATAACTTGAACGCTGTCACTAGGCCTAGTGACGTCATCACTAGTGACTCGCGTGACGTGATCTCGCCTAAGACTCACGCAAGCACTCTCTAATGTGCCTTCATGCATAACAAACAAAACGCCTTTGAGAGGGTAATAACTTGAATGCTGTCACTGAGCCTAATGGCGTCATCACTATTGATTCACGTGACGTCATCACGCCTATCACACACGCACGCGGTGTCCAAACCTGTCTTCATCTATATGAAGCAAAACGTCTTTGAGAGAGTAATTTATTTATTTTATTTATTTATTCACAATACTGCAAGTCCTGTCGGGCTGTTACAGAGTGGGAACTACATCATACAATGACAATTCTAATTTACCAACAAAAGATTCAACTGTGTCTACATTCTCAAAGAAATTGGCGGCAAGACAGTTCCAGTCGACAATCGTTCTGACAAGAAAAGTGTTTTTAAATGTGTCAATTCTCGGTGTGTAGGGCATAATTACGTGTGGGTGATTGGTTCTTGATGAGACTGTTCCTGGGGGACGCAAATAGAGAGAAGGGTTTAAATTGAGCTTATTGTTGTAAAGCTGATATAAAAACTTTAGTCGAGTGATTTTTCGGCGAATGGCAAGTTGAGGAAGTTTAACCTCAGTGAGCAGGGTTGTTATTGACTGCCTCCTCTCATAAACGGAAAAAATAAATCGCGCTGCTAGTGACAGCAGTCGAGTGATTATGTCACTAGGCCCGGTGACGTCATCACTAGTGACTAGCGTGACGTCATCTCGCCTAAGACTCACGCAAGCACTCTATAATATGCCTTCATGCATATCAAACAAAACGTCTTTGAGAGGGTAATAACTTGAACGCTGTCACCACGCCTAGTGCCGTCATCACTAGTGAATCAAGTGACGTCAATACGCCTATCTCACACGCACACGGTGTCTTAAACTGTTTTCATGCAAATGAAACAAAACGTCTTTAAGAGAGTAATAATTCGAACGCTATCACTAGGCTTAGCGACGTCATCACTAGTGACTAGCGTGACGTCATCTCACCTAAGACTCACGCAAGCACTCTCTAATGTGCCTTCATGCCTATCAAACAAAACGTCTTTGAGAGGGTAATAACTTGAAAGCTGTCACTCGGCCTAGTGACGTGATCAATAGTGAGTCGCGCGACGTCATCACGCCTGACACCCACGCAAGCACTCTGTAGCCTGCCTTCATGCGTATGAAAAGAAACGCCTTTGAGAGAGTATTGACTCGAATTTTCTCACTAGGCCTGGCTACGTTATTACTAGTGACTCATGTGACGTCATCATGCCTATCACACACGCAGCCGCTGTCCTAACCTGTCTTCATGCATATTAAACGAAAAGTCGGTGAGAGAGCAATAGTGCCATACTCATGACTCGGCCAACTGACTGGATCACTAGTGACTTACGTGACTTCATCACGACTAACACTCACGCAAGCACTCTCTAACGTGTCTTCGGGAATATAAACGAAACGTCATTGAGAGAACATTAACTTGAAGGCCGTTGCAGGCAGCGTCTACTAGTAAAAAACTGACTGCTCGCGCTGCACAGCCATTCTCCGACTAACCGGTATATGTAGGCACCAGATCCCGCGTTTCAAATTCAGTCAACGGCGTCTTTACATGGCTTTCGTTTGACTTTACGCTTTTCTTGACTCGAGTCGATGCTATGGAAGCAACAGTACCTTCCTGCAGCAGTGGGGCACAACCCAACATCAGCGTCCCACCACTCGTTGAGGGCAACGCTTCTCCTTCATTCAATAATTAGGAATAATAAGGGCGATATGCCAATTAAGCAATTTTCAAAGCATACTCAATTACGCAACATCCAACCGATACCCTGAACACTCTGCGACGCATTTACTCCAGCTCGTCGTGTGAGAAGATGCAGGAGGCTTTTTTTGTTGCTTCTCGTGTTTCGATGTATGCCTTGAAAGCGGGCAAACGCCTGTCCACACTACTGTGAACGGACAGGCGTTCTACACCAAACAGGCACGCTTATTCCAAGCACACTAACCTATAAGAAACGGCGTGGCGTAGAATGAAGAAAGAAAAGCACGAGTCAGGCACAGCTTTGAATGGCGCATCAGCAAATGGTCACTTGCAAATAGCAATAGTATGTTTCTCAAGTATGGGGACTGCCCTCTAATTTAACGGATTTGTTTCACAGGATAACCAGATGAAATGTTAGTTGAGCCGAAGGAGTGGTAGACAAATCTTTTTGTAGCAAGTTTTGGAATAGGCAGACCGTGCGTCTTATGCGTGATTACGGATATGCACTGTTATGACTAGAGGCCGGATTATATGCAAATGCCTGTTTCGTTTCTTGCGTTCCTGTTGTGTCATTTTGACACATGAGCACAAGTTAGAGGGCTAGGAGAGCTTTTATAGTGTTTTTAGAGTGCCTATATATGCCTATTTTGGGCGTTGCTGCCTCAATTTGTATAAGAGCCTGTAAATGCCTGTTTTCAAAATCGATGCCTATATAAACGCAATTTAACCCGAAATTTTGCTTTCGAGTACCGCTGAAGCCCAGTATTCGTGTTACCCGGCAAAGCTAGATTTTGGGACACTGTGGAGTGCAAACTACAGTTTCTTTCATAAGTTAAATTTAGAACTGTCAAGCCTAGAAGACAATTTAGCCAAAAGGAAGGTCAATTAGCCTCTACAAATGTATACCATTTATATCGCGTCATATGCTCAGCCTCTATCCAACGTCCGCTCGGATGCGTAGGGAGCAGGAGGTGCTTCTGTGCAGCGGCAGGAAGATGACGAGTGATTGCGAAACTGTAGAGAGTCATCAGGAGAAGTAGAGTGCAAATAAAAATACGAATATTTATGTAGTTTTAATTTCATTTGTTCAAGTTCAAGTTCAAGTTCAAGTTCAAGTTTATTCATTGCTGAGTACATGAGTACAAAAAAATGAGCTCACATAATATATACACCGTCAGGAGGTCCCAAAGTAAGAAACTGTCAGGGGGACCTCCTATCGTTAATGGGGTACATAAAAGGTAAGTAACAGCAGCAAAAGCTACAAGTGCGAACAAAAATAAAAAATGCATTCAACACAGAATAATAAATAGTCCAATCGAAAAAGTTAATTTACCAGAACAACATTATACAAAACTACAAGAATACGTAAAAGCAGGAATTGAAAACGTAGAGGTAATAATGAAAATGTTTTCTTACAAATGAACAAGGGGCTCAATTAACAGTATGCTTTTCATGTTATGTTTAAAAGACTGCAATGAATGAGACGACTTAACATGAAGAGGGATAGTATTCCAAAGATGAACACAAAAGAAGCGTGCTGTGTATCTGCCATAGTTTGATCTGATTTTCGGTAAAAGGAAGTTATTACGCTCTGAAAAGCTGGTATTATTGTTGTTGACGAAGATATGGAAAGGAATATTATCAAGTGATATTTCGCGATGAATGAGACGGTATGTGATGAGCGACAATCTATGATAAAACAATTGTTGAATGGGTAGGATTCGAAGATGTTGATAGATAGGTAGAGAATGGCAACGGAATGGGCTAAAAGTCATTAACTTGATCGCCTGGTTTTGAAGACGTTGAAGCGGTTTGAGATGAATGGCGTATGTGTTACCCTATGATGATAAGCAGTATGATAATTGGCTATTAATATAAGCAAGATAAAGTGAGATGAGAACATGAGGTTGAAAAAATGCACGTGTTGTAATGATAATGCGGATACCAAATGAAACCCTTGAAGTGAAGCACCACATTTACATGTGGTGCTTCACTAGGTCACCTGAGATTTTTACTTAGTGGAAAATGTTGCCTGCCCAATAAAAAGCTTTGTATGACTAGAATTTTTAATTTTATCTTTAGAAGCTGCGAAAGCATGGTCTGAGGATGTGAGCTCGAAACCTTCATCACTCACTCTATGTAGACTTTGCAAGTCCCATTCCTTTCCCGCTGCGAAAGTTATTTGATATTCATGAACGCAGGAAGTGAAGAATCAATGGGCGTGAGTTTACTAGCACTGCTGTTTTTTCGCCAATTTTGTAAGTTTTCTTACTCATCTTCTGCATCTTACTGCCAAGATTCGGCCACCACCTTCGCGGTGCACCAGACGCCACGTCTCCAAGGCGCCGAAGCCTCATGTTAGGCTGCCACGACGTCCGAAAGCTTCGGCTACTGGTAGCGACCATTCGTCTCGGCGCCCATCAGATGACGACAAAGTGATAAATGCGTTCGTACAGCAAGATAATCCCGTGTTTCGCGGACCCGACGACACCTAACGACACCTTGACGACACCTAACAGCGGGGCAAGTGCTCGACCACGGCCGCCTGGATTCGGCGATCTAGGAATTACGACGTGGTGCTTTTGTGTACGCTAGGATGAGCGTAGGCTGCTGCTTTTGCGTTTTGCTGCACCCATGAAGTCGGGAGCAAGTCTCGACACGTCACCATGCCACGCTGTATATCTCTTGCTTCAAGATAGTCACGACCAACACACGACAGCAACAGTTGGGAAGGCCAATATGGTGGCCAAAAAGACAGCAGGCTTATCGGATATATACTTCAGTTCAACTCAGGCCACAAATCAGCGCTTGATTCTTAAGCGTGTAGGTTATCATTCTTTATTCTACTCTACTTGTCACGTGTGCGATACGGATCACGCTTGCCGGATCACGGGCTCGGTCGTGTTGTATATCGCACGCACGAAATGCATCGCGAAGGCAAGCTTCAGCGTTTGCAGTTCGCCTGTGCTTTGCGACTGCCTGGAAATCGGCCGCCATTGCCGTCGGCCTCCCGTACGCTCGCTCATCGAGTGCTCGCTTGTCTTCGCCGCCGCGATGAGTTCCTGGCTGACGATAATGGGGTGAGACCTCGTCGCTGTGTTGGCAGTCGTCGAAAACACGTTGCGGGTTCTCGTAAACAGCTTGGTTGTAGTATGTCGCACACTGTAGGCGCACCAGCACTGGCTGGCGGGGCTTTTGCTAGCGTCTGAACTCACTGAAAATTGGTCGCCTTTACGGTTTGCTTTCCTGTTGGTCGGTCGCAAGCAGCTCGGCGCCGTCCGTTGGCCACGGTGGCGGACGCCCGTTTGCGTGCTGCACTCGGGTTTGTGGAAAAGGGCCGCATTACCGTCGATTTCTTCGGCGCTAGCTCCAAACCAGCTCGGCGCTGTACGTGGCGGCGGCCAAGCGTACGCTCGCTCTCCTGTTCGAAGTTCGCTGGCGGCAGACGCTCCGCGTGCAGCGCCATGTTTGGTCTCGCGTTCCCTTGCTGAAGCTGAACGACGTCGCTCGCTCAGGACTCGCCGACTTGTTAGCTGCACGGTGGTTCGCGTAGTTGTGGTAGCGGCCGGCGCTCTAAGCTGTTGCGCTTTGGGGATTGAAAGGAGTCTTACGATGTGTGACATCAAGTTGAAATAATTAGCATGTCATATCTCACATATGCTATCATTTCACCTTGCACGTATTTTTCATATGCATTTGTACTCATTCTCTTCACGCGTGACAATTTTACATACTTATTGTGCTGCTGTGGGCACACACCGTGCTGAAAACTGTGTGCGCTGGCGTCTGCGATGCCTGTCATCCATCTCTTTCGTCAGAGCAGTTTCAGAAGGACTATGCGAGATGTGAAGGTAAAGTTATTTGTGTGTCATATGTTAACGCTTGTTTTTATATTAACGTGCGCGTACTTGTCATATGCGTGCACCTTCATCTTTGTCACCGGTATCTAACTATTTTTGCTATATTATTGTACGCGCAGCCATGGAAACACAATAGGCAGAATGCTGCGTGCTCCTGGGATCTGCAATGTCAGTCATCTATCGCTGCCGTCAGAGGAGCCCCACAAAGAGTGGCCAAGAATTGACAACGAGACTGGACTTGTACACTTCACCATGAATTCACTTAAGAGAGTGGAGAAACTTCATGTGTAGGTAGAAAAATAAAAGATTTCGATGTCTCACTTTTGTCTTTCGTTGTTGCCGTGACTGCGAAAGCAGTTACACATAGGTCACTAACTACTTTTTGAGTGTTCTTTTCTGCACAATTTTCTGCTCACTGCGCAGGAAAACAGGCGAAAAAAGTATTAGGCCTGGCGGAAAATAAACAAAAAACAATGTGTGCATTCGGGACTAAAAGTTCATCTGATTGGAATATTTGAGTGGATCAACCGTTCGTCCGGCTAGGTGCAATTGTGTGGGCTAACAGTGTCTCGGTAAGATGTAAAGGTGGGGATTAACAGTTGTCTATAAGGTGCAAATGTGAGGACTAAATGTTAGTCTTTTGAGGTGAATTGTGGAACTAACGGTTACTCACTAAGGTGTGAATGTGAGGACTAAATGTTAGTTCCTTGAGCTCGTCCGTGCAAACTAACTGTTAGACCTTGTGCCATTCGTCCTTAAAGGTATTATTGGCTGTGGCAGCCCCATTAGTCTCCGAAAAGATGAACCACACACCCTTTCAACAACCTTTTGCAGTGTATTGGAGGAGGACATTTTTAGAAGTTACTAGAATATGCCAACAAAATAACAAAAGCACGGAAATATTGATTGAGGCTCAGTGGGAATATTTTGAAAGGGATATTAAGGCGATGGCAATGAAAAAACCGTGCACAATTAATCGAGAGTAAAGAAGGAGAAAGAATTGCTAAAGCATTATTTTGCTGCATCGAAGAAGCAAAATCACCAAGAACATTCACGGGAGATATTCGCAAGGCTATGCATAAGTTGGAAGTTTTTACATTGAGCGCTATAGGGGGGCTATAATTTCAGCTCGTAGTGAAAAGTTGTTGGTTGATGAAGCAACAACAAAATGGTCACTAGATGAAGAGAATAGCTATGGTCATAAACGTACCATAGCGGAAATACATCACAGTGATGTCGTTCACACAGATAATGAGGGAATAGGAAACGTTTTTTCTAACTACTATTGAGATCTGTTTAAGCGATCGGAGGTTGTCATAGGAATGTTTAGGAATTCTTACCCTTTATCTCAAAAGTACCCAAAAGTCTTGTTGTAGGGTTGGAACTGCCTATTTAAAATTTTGAAGTTGAAAGACCTATTGAATGACTAAACCCTTGGAGATCACCTGCACCAGGTGGGTTGACCGTAGTCTTTTACAAAACGTTTAGGTCCGAATTTTCCCAAATTTTGACTAGTCTTTTCAGTGAACCTTACAAGCATAAGATGTCACCTCCGAGCTTTCTGACTGCACACACTATACTAATCCTCAAAACTGAGAATAAAACTAAACTCCACCTGATAAAATCGTATCACCCCATTAGCTTAACAATTGTAGATTAAAATATCTTCATGAAAATGTTTGTTAAGTGATTACAGGGTGTCTTAAAGGAAATAGTAAGTCCCCACCAGACGTGTGGAATCAAAGGACGCACAATTGTAATGGGTATACATAAGGCCGGAGCTGTTCTGGAATGCTGCGATGTGGCTGAGAATATGTGTGGCAATACTTCTGTTGCATTTAAAGAAAGCTTTTGATCTTGTGTCACATGATGTTCTGATGAGTGTCTTGAATTTCGTAAACGTGAGCTATTTCATTAAAGAGGGAATGGCTATGGCATATAAGGACTGTACAATACAACTAATTGTTATTAAGTTGGTGAGGACGCACATCAAATTGCAACGCTCCGTGCGTCAGGACTGCCTTTTCACCTAAGTTGTTCAGTTTGTTTTTAGAGCTTCTCTGCGTGAGTGTGATGAACAGCACTGACATTCGTGGATTCAAACTGCATTGAAATGAAGTGCGATTACTTGCATGTGCTGACAATGTGGCAATTTTTTGTTCAGATTGCGACAGTGTTAAAGAAGTAGCTCATATTGCGAAAAAGTTTTGTACGGCCAGTAGAAATTCGGTAAACTGGGAAAAGTGCTTGAAATATTAGCATGGGGATAGCCTTTCCACACCAGACGTTTTTGCCAACACCCTATAGGTGAATCAGCCTGCAAATAATTTGGGTTTACCACTAGAATTTCATCATGACAGTAAGCCGTACTGGCGGCGGCCAGCCGCCGAAATGTGTAAAAATGTGGATGATATTAGATGATAGGACTTTTCGATTTTCACGCGGGCCACCATATGTAATTTTTTCTTACTCTCGAAACCTTGGTAGACATTACAGGTTTTACATTGTTCGCGTATAAACGTGCAGAAGCTGCACCGTGTGTTTACAGTATTTATATAGGGGTCAGTGTGGGAACGTTCTAGTCGCACTAATCTTTTTCGGCTTATTCGGTTCCGTGGTCTGTCTGCCACATTTGTTTTTAAGATAGGCCATTAGTCGTTTTATGTTACTGCGAGACACAAGAGACCCATTTTTACGTCCAGTTATACAGCTGAGGCTTAGAAGAGTTATAGGCCACCTACATATCCGCCCCATGCACGGACTATGTGCATGTGGCGCTTAATGGTTATCTAAAAGTAGTGCTTGGTGCATGCAATTTTTATTTACACGGTTCTCCAAAGAATATCTAGCGGGAGTAAAACGAAAAACGTTGTATAGAGACTTTCCCGACATTGTTTTACCTGTGCCACTTTACAGGAGTTTTTATCCTGCTGAACGTGGCCAACATGTACTGGCCCGAGTAAAAAATGGCTGCCCCATCTTGTTCAAAATCATTTTTTAAGCTTCGTACAGGGACTCTAGAATTTAAAACGTGGATGCAAGAAAGGGGAGTGTTTGTGCCAAGGAACACACACTGCTTTCTCAGTCGTCAACCTGAAACCATCGAACATGTCTTTCTGGATTGTCGGGAAGGGCTGTTCTTCTGGGACATTCTGCAAAAAACTACCAAAAATATTTACCGATATACCTACTGTATCAAGTTTTTACCGGTAAATAAAGAAGACGAAGGAGCCCCTTATGATACTGTTATGTTGGTCGACCTTCACAGTATTTAGAAAAAGGACATGACAGTCTACCATGCCGACATCAATACACTGCCCATTCATGTATGTTTCCGCCAAAAGATCACGAAGTTTATTGAAGAGTGTAATACTAAAGACCCAATTCCAGGGTGGCTTGAACATCTTGAGCCACTTATTCGTATAAAGAAATTCTAGTCACCATTTAATTATTCCGTTTGTTACGTCTGTATGTACTGTTTATGCACTGTATTAATATTGTCCGATGTTCAAAAGTAATAAAGAACAAATTTGGTAAGGCACAGTGGTTAGTGTCTTGAATGAGAATCCACAGGTTGCACGTTCGCATCTCCATGGTGGAGGAGAAGGAAAGAAGTTTATTCAGAGTCCGGCGAGTAGATGAGGTGGGCGATTGGCCCCGCCTAGGTTACGGCCAGGAGTCCTTGAATCCTGGCGGCTTCCTCGGCCCGCTGGACGGCCCACATTTGGTCTTCGAGGACAGAGCTAAGCATTGCGACTTCCCAGAGCGCGCGAAGGCTGTCAGCAGAGGCCGAATACTTGTTATGTGTACTAATCCCTCTACATTCTCATAACATATGCTCCAGAGTGGCTCTGGAGTCGCAACGCTTGCACCTGTCCATTTTGTATATATCAGGATATATAATGTGCGATAGTGCAGGATTCAGATATGTTCTAGTTTGTAACTGCCGCCATTCGACAGACTGTCTTTTTGTTAACTTTGGGTGAGGGGGCGGGCATATGCCTTTTGCAACCTATAATGTTTTGAAATTCAATTGTATTTGGTCATTCTGTCTTCCCACTCCCACTCGTCCGCCTTGCCGTAATCACCGGAGGAGGCTGCGGCGGCACTTGAGAGGGCAGCTTGGTCGCTGAGCCTCGAGCTGCGTCATGTACAGCCCCGTTGTTGCTGTCCCCCGCGATGGCATGAGCAGGTGTCCATATATTATATGTATTTCTGGGCCTTGTTCGACACCCTCCTTTGAGAATACGTAGTGCCTCCGGGGCGATGCGGCCGTTGGCAAAGTTTCCCACTGCCGTTTGAGAATCACCGACTATCACGGTTGCGTTTGTCTGAGCTGCAGCGAGCGCTATGGCTACCTCTTCCGCTGTCTCGGTACTTGTGATGCGTATCATTGCGCATGTTGTACAGCGTTTGTTGCTATCGATTACGGCTGCGGTAGACCCCCGTTTGCGCTTGTATCGAGCAGCGTCTATGAAAACTGCGTCCTTGTCATTACCGAACTTTTTTGTATTTGTTTTGCTCTTGTCTCTCGTCTGGCCTTAATGTGTTCGGGGTGCATGTTTTTTGGCAAGAGTGATATCATTATTTTTTCCCTGGTCTCTTTTGGGATGTCCACCTTAACGCCTGTTGCGTGTGATACGTTATGCCTAGTCGCTCTAGAATATGTCTTCCTGCTCGTGTCTTAGAGAGACGTTCGTATTGCGCCGTACGCTGCGCCTCAATAAGCTCATCTATTGTATTGTGCAGGCCTAGCTGTAACAGTTTGTCGATGCTTGTGCTAATTGGTAGCCCTATAGCTAGTTTGAATATTTTTTGAATGAGACAGACTAGCTTGATCTTTTCCGCAATTTGCCATTTTAAGTACGGCGCTACGTATACTATTCTGCTTATCACGAATGCCTGTATCAACCTTATCGTGTTTTCCTCCATCATGCCACTTTGCTTAGTTGCTATCCTTTTTATGAGTCTCATTATTTGGGCTACAGTTGCATCCAGTCGCATGATGATTTCTTCATTGTTGCCCTTGGCTTCGATGAGCAGACCCAGTACCCTGATCCTGTCGACTATGAGTATGGTTTCCCTCGGCTGTTCTTAACTGTATTTCTTCTCTATGAGCGAGATCTTTCAGGCAGTTGCCTGGTTTGCGACCTCTACGAGTAGGTGTGTACAGCAACAGCTCCGATTTTTCCGCAGGGCAGGCTAGCCCAGTACGTTCCAGATACCGCTTGACCGTTTCGACTGCTTTTTGAAGCGTTTCCTCTATTTCATCATCACCACCACTTCTCACCCATAGGGTGATGTCGTCTGCATATCCAGTCCTTCGATTGCTTGGAGTTTGGTTGGCAGTCCAATTAGAGCCAGATTGAATAACATAGGTGATAATAACGAGCCTTGTGCCGTATCTGCACTGCCCATATCAATTTCCTCCGAAACTAGGTCCCCTATCATGATCTTTGCCTTCCTTCCCTCAGAAAATTGTGCCCATAATTGTACGTCCGTAGTCCCAGATCTGGATCGTTTACCCTTCTTAGCACCGTTGCATGGGTTACATTATCAAAGGCCTTCTTGAGGTCTAACCCTAGAATGAGCTTTGTCGCTGTTCCCGGATTATCTAGAATCTGATGTTTTAACCGTAGCATTGCGTCTTGCGTTGAGAGGTTCCTCTTGAACCCTATCACTGTGGGTGGAAGCGCATCCCGGTCCTCGAGATAGGTAGTTATCCTCTCCAGAATCACGTGCTCTATGAGTTTCCCCACGCAAATTGTGAAAGATATGGGTCTAAAGTCCACAACCTGCAGTCGCTTGCCTGGATTGGGTTTTAACACAATTTTTGTTGCGAAACACGATCCATTGTTGCGGATTCTGTCCTGCCTTCCATGATTCTTTATTCTTTTTCTTTATTCATCAGATACCCCGCAGCACCCGAAGGCGTTATAGCAGGGGGGTTACATCAATAAATGACGTACATCTCCGTTCACCGACATAATACAACTTTGTTCACACATAAATAACTGAAATACATTTTCGTTCACACACATAGTAGAATTTTGTTCACACATAATATATCTTAGTTCAAGTTACAACACGGGTTTACAGCAGTGAATAAAATATATCTTCGTTCCCACTATGTACATGCATTTCAGTTAGCCTGTTCTACTGTTTAATTGTTCTAGGAAAAAATGAATTGGCATACATGTTCGTTTTAGCTGGGTATTCCCGAATTTCGCAACTATGATCAAAACGTTTTGAAGTGTAATGAGAGTTGTGTAGGTATGTTTCTCTATTAATTCCGGTTTTATTGTAGTAAATGCAGTAAAAAATTTTATTCTCTGCTTCTGGCGGCGGTCAGAAAGACACTCCCATCCTAGCTCAGCCTTCATTGCAGTGCAGCTCTCCCCCCTTCCGTACCGTCCCAAGACGAACCTGGCAGCACGATTTTGTAATTGTTCCAGAGCAGCAATAAAGGTTGCCTCGGCGGGGTCCCACACGACACAACCGTATTCCAAGATAGGCCTGATACAAGTAGTGTATGCCATACGTTTTAAATTCACATGCGAACATCGCAGGTTTCTTTGAATGAAATTTAAAGCCTTACCAGCTTTGGCTATGAGAGTGTCAACCTGAGGCCTCCATGAACATTCAGATGATAGTATTATACCTAGGTACTTATATGTACTCTCTTGTTTCAACTGTACATTGTTCAGATGGTACTGTGACTGAAATGGTTTCATCTTTTTGGTAAATGAAATATGTACACACTTTGTTATATTCAAATTCATTTTCCGTTTGGTACACCAGCTATAAATGAGCGATAAGTCTTTCTGAAGTTCTAATACATCATTGTGATCAAAAATATTTCTGTACACAACACAGTCATCCGCAAACAACCGTATAGAAGATGAAATTCCTGCAGAGATATCATTAACATAAATTAAAAACAATAGCGGACCCAGGACGGAGCCTTGTGGGACCCCTGAGGTAACATCGGTGTATTCGGAGCATTTTCCATTCAGTACTACGGTTTGTGTTCTTTGGGAAAGGTAACATTCGATCCATTTAAAAACAGTCTTATCAATGTTCAGGGTGGTAAGCTTAAACAGTAAGAGTGAATGTGACACCGTGTCAAACGCTTTCCGAAAATCCAAGAACACACCGTCTACCTGTCCTACAGTATCTACGCCCGATATTACGTCATGATAAAATTTGACTAATTGTGTTGTGCAAGACAGCCCTCTGCGAAATCCATGCTGCTCGTTGATTAGTACCTTATGCTTGTGCAAATGAGTTATTATTTCTTTGTATAAAATATGTTCGAGGATTTTACACGGGATAGACGTAAGCGATATTGGTCTATAATTACCAACGTCTTTTTTGGACCCACCTTTATGTATCGGTACCACGTGCGCAATTTTCCAGTCATGTGGAAAGGTACCTGTCGCTAAAGATCTTTCAAAAATTGCATAAAGATACATAGAAATTGGCCCCGCACAATGCTTGAGTACACGCGGAGAAATTCCATCTGGACCACTAGATTTACTCTCATCAACGTCCTTCAATAGTTTTTCAATTCCATTAACACTAAGCTCGACAGGAAGCATAGGCGAAATGCTCATAATAGTTTGATGATAATTATAGCTGTGTTTAGGTAAGAATACCGAGTGGAAAAAGTTGTTTAGGCATGCAGCCTTATCCTCGTCATTCGTAATTACCATGCCGTTATAATTTAACTCCTGTATTCCAAAGGAATCTGAGCCACACTGTTTTAGGTACTTCCAAAACATTTTAGGATTTGATTTCATTTTGTTGCTCAGCTCAGTGAAGTAATCATCTTTAGCTTTTTTTATCTTTAGCTTATATTCGTGGGTAATCGACTTCAGTTTTTCAAAGTGAGCAACTGATTTGCTTTTTTTGAATGCGCCTAATGCCCTCTTCCTTTTGTTGATAAGTTTTATTATATGTGCTGTTACCCATGGTTGTTTGTGCTTTTTTAGCCGTGATGAATGAACACTGGGGATATGTCTATTTGTTAACTCGGAAAGTATATTCTTAAATTTGTCCCACATATCATGCACATTGCCCTCCTCAAAAAGACATTCGAAAACAGGGAACGAATTACGAAGTTTTTTTAGAAATTGCATCGTAGTCACCCTTGTCATAAAAGTAGATCCTTCTACTCGTAGGTAACTTCGCACACACTTTTTTTGGATACAAGCAACAACAGCAAGATGATCACTAATTCCTGGAATCACAGTCACGTCATTTACGAAATTTGGCGAGTTACAAAACAACAAGTCTAACACAGCGTCATTACGAGTTAATGAATTCGGTTAACTTGGTTATGGACTCGTCATTCAAATTGCGTAGCGTTTTGTTAGTCATGCCATCTGGTCCAGGTGCTGATGTAGTATTGAGTTTTTGCAAGACGGCCCTCACTTCAGCCTCCCCGATCTCGTTGTCTAAATCATCATTTGCCAGCCCTGTGTTTTCAGGGTCTGTAACGGGAACCGCTTGAGAGATGTATGTTTTCTTGATTTCATTCAGGAAATCTTGCTCTGTACCTTGACATCTTTGCATTAACCGAATAATATTGTGCCTTTCTGCCAACTCGTTTCCGTCCAGGTTTAACAAATGTCTAAGGATGGTCTACGTTTTCGCCATTCCTATTTGGTTGTCCATGTCATTGCACTTTTCCTCCCACTGTTGTCTGCACAGCTTCTGGGCGTATTGGTCTATATCCCTGTTCAGTATAGCTATCCTTCTACGAAGTGTCCGGTTGTGCCTTTGGTTGTTACACCTCCGTTGTAAACCTTCCTTAGCTTCCCACATGTGGAAAAGCTTATTGTTAACATACTCTAGCTGCGCCCCCGGTGGCGCCATTTGAGTAGCGGCCTCCACGTCTCGTTTTAACTTTTCTGTCCATTCCTCAATACTCTGTATGATTTCGTCAGGCTCCTCTCTGATGTGCCGTTACTTGTCCCAATCGACAAGTTTAAGTTGTCTGCTTTTTGCCTTCCGCGGCCCTGCCATCACCGTTATTTCAAGTATAAAATGATCGCTTCCCAAGTCATGTTGCGTATTGGTCCATTGCGTGTCCAGTATGTTTTTGGTGAAAGTCAAATCTTGCGTGGTATCCTCGCCAATGCTAGTACCTGCTGTTGTAGGAATGAATGGATCGATCACGAGCGTCAGGCCCTCTTACCGTGCGTCCAACCACAAGTTCCAGCCTTTCTGGGTTTCGGTCCTGTATCCCCGTGCACCGTGTGGGGCGTTGAAATCTCCTCCAATCACTAGCGCCCGGTTGCCCGTTATAGCGAGGGTTTTCGAAATAGCGTGCGGAATTTGTGCTATCTGCATTTAGGACTACTGTAAATATTCAATACAAAAACACTGTCCTCTGTTTTCAGAGTGGGTATGAGTTCGAGGAGAATGTTATTTATTGCCTTGATTGCCGTGTCATGTTGCACCACTGCGTGATTTTGCCTAACCAACGTTGATATTACCTTTGTCCCCCCATCCGCTCGGCAGAATGGCTTATATCCCGACAATTTGGCCACCCCGTGCGTTTCTTGCACCATTATAACATCCGGGGTGCTGGTGTCTTTAAGATGTTGTTGGAAAATGTATCGTTTTTGATTATATCCTCGACAATTCCATTGCAAAATTGTGTAGCTATTTTGTCTGTCCATGGCGGCGTTACAGGCTCTCTGATCCCTCGGTGGGCACCTAGGTCCTAGCGTACGGTTTGAAAGACGTCTTAACTGGGCCCCCACCACTTGACTGCGATTCCCATATTGCTAGCTTGGCGCCGAAATCAGCCACCAATTGCTGCACTTTTTGCCTAGCATCGTCCTGCCTAGCTCCTCGATTTTGGCCTCTATGTTTGCCTCAAATCTAACTTCTTCTTGTTCGAGCTCAGTTTGCAATTTTCTTTCAATTTGTTCTATTTTGGCTTCCATGGTGTTTGCGAATTCCTCCTGTCTGTCTTGGGGCGTCGCCACTGCTTTTGGTTTCTTCACCACGCTTTTAATCGGAGCGTTCTCTAGTTTACGTTTAACAGGGGTGAGGGCTGCTACCTCTTCCTCCTTTGCTGCGCCTTTTTCCTCCACTGAAACTTGTGAGGTTTCCTCGCTGCGTGTAACCCCTCCGTTTTCCGGAAAATCATTTTGTTTCCTTAGTTTTCTAATCTCATTCATAAATGCAACATTGTTCTGCCTGATATGTGCCAATTCATTCTCTAGCACCTTGATTCTACATTGCAGAGCAGCCTCTGCCTCCGCGCGCGCCCCGGAAGCTACATCAGCCCAGCTCACCTGCAAGGGTCCCGCGGTGCCACGGACGCCACTCGGTCCCTTTGAGCTTTGGGATCCTCCTCTCTCCTGTGATCGGGGAGACCCGGTATTGCCGGTCTTGGGTCTAGACCTCGATCTGGACTTCGATCTGGACCTCGATCTGGATCTCGACATAGATGTGGTGGTTGTAAACGTAGAACGGTTTTTGTTTTGTGCTTGAAGCTTGGTGAAGGCTTCTGGTCCGGATGCGTCCCACGTCCGATGTTCCGATCGTTGACCTGAGTCGCCTCGTCTTTGCCTGTGAAGTGCTTTTGCTTTTGTCTCGTAGTAAAGTGCTTCTTCTTCCTCCCGTCGGGCTCGTTCCCAGCGGCGTCGTTTCACCAGGTACGGTACTTTGAATCTGGCCTTGCAATGGTGATCTGCCGTCGGGTGGTCTTCGCCACACCCTCTGCATATTCTGCTATTTGGGCTCGGGCAGACGTGAGCTCTGTGACCAAGGCGTCCACACTGCTAGCACACGTCTATTTTCTTGCAGTATAGTGAGCACTTGACCAGTGCTCTTCCGTAGCTCACATAACTTGGAACGCGATGCCCATCGAAGAGGACGATGACGTTCGTGGTGTTTCCCATCCTCTTGGCCATGAGGACTGTCGGATTTCTCAGGGTTACCAGCATTTCCACGATCTCTCTTGGAGACACGTCCTGCGTTACTCCTCGGATCACCCCTTTAGATGTATCTTACGGAGCTGACTCGTACGCATTGCCTTCGAATTCCTTGTCCCCAATCTTCAGTTGAGCGATGGTTCTGTATTTTTTGGTGCGCTCCTCAGATGGTGTGCTGACCACTAGAATGTTCTGTTTATAGTTGGCACATACCGTGTCTTCTTCCAATTCATTCCTGGGTATTTTAGCGGCGTTGGTGACGCAGCATTCTAGACGATTGATCCCGTAGTCAGTGACATTGAAGCCATCACGTGGGCGCACAATTATCTTGTAATTTTCCTTTGGCAGACGGGGCATCCTGTTCGCAACCACAATTTGTTTTGCTCTCTGTCCCTTTCTCCACCTATTACTGACCGCGTTCTCGCTTGAGAAGTGCGTTTCTTGGACCTTGGCTTCATGCGTTGTGGTTTCTTTGTTGGCCCGTCCTCTTCTGTTCACAAGGCGCCAACCTGCTTCGTTCTCATACTCTTGTTGCGTGATGTCTTCGCCATCCACGCTCATCGCAGCCATCCTGTGGCACTAACCCGAAAATACGCCGTATTGAGGGGGCTCAAGACGCTAGCGTCCGTGGGCTAGGCCAAGCGCATCACGCACAGCAGCAGGAGGCAACGGCGTCGTGCGTTCGTCGGCGTTACAGAAATGTGGTTGATGTGCCGAAAGTTAACCGTCCACCTACTTGAAAGCGGTATCACGAGGTTCCGTGGAACTTCCACTTTCTTCACTGTAAGAATGCGTCCGTCAATTTTTCGATTTCACGCTGAGAATCACTGAAAATCTGCGGAGATGATGCCACATGCGTGACTGCACTCCGTGGCCCCCTGGCAGTCCCAATCTCCATGGTAGCCTGTTTTTTTACAATTGTTTTTGTACGGTTCTTTTATTTTTCGTGGCAAATCGTCACGATGATTCTGACGCTATTTCGCACTCAAGTGTTGCCGGCACTGCAGCATCCACCATATCTCATCATACAGCATGGTGGACGTTTTCCAGCATTCAACCACTACATTATTCCACTATAATGGTGGGTGGTGGTTTACACCATGCCCACCATTCTTTTTATTTTCCAATAGCGAAGGTAATACGAACGCACAACAAAAAAGGTACACAAAACCCAAGCAATGACTCTCAGTTGAAATTTTCATCGATTGATTCATTGATATGTGTTGTTTAACGTCCCAAAACCACAATATGATTATGAGATGCCGTAGTGGGGGCTCCAAAACTTTCCACTACCGGGTGTTCGTTAACGTGCACCGAAATCTGAGCACAAGGGCCTACAGCATTTTCGCCTTCATCAAAAATGCAGCCGCCGCAGTCGGTATTTGATCAGCTGCCGAGTATCTTAACCACTAGACCACAACGGCGGGGCTCAATTGAACCTTTACTCACATGTGTACATTGATGTTCTGCGCATGTGAATAAAAGTTCAGAGTCGGCTCTTGTGTTTCCTGTTTTCTGTGTTTCTTGTGGATTCGTCTAACCGTGTGGTGCCGTTACAGTAGTATGGGCTGTTTTTGGACACGCTTGATCCCTGAAGATATTTTTTTTATCTTGGTGCTACATAGAAACACATGCTGTGCAGGCTGTTTTGTGTTTATCTCAAGGCAAGGCAGCTTTTCCGTGTAGTAGTACTAGGGGCGTGTGCGTTGTCCGCGTACTTTGCACATGCTTACGCGCCTGATGTGAGTATGACTTCGTGTACTTCTGTCACGCCGTTGCTTTCCATCCGTTACAGTTTTTACGCTTATCAAACGCTTCGAGAATGCCCATCACTTTGTTGCTTTATTTAAAGGGCCTCGCAATTTAAAAAGGCTGATCGCATATACAACGAACCTATAGATGTGAAGCTGCTTGTGGCTGAGTACAATCCGGTGGTGTGCGGCGTGGCCACCTTTACTGAGCATGCGCAAAAGCTGGCTCAAGCACTTCAAGAACGCGCTCACGCGCTAGAACATTAGGGGTCCCGTAAGAGATTATATAAAGGGCTGGGACCTCTCCTTTTTACACTGCCAGACGGTGTCGAGGAACGAGATTCTGCGGATGCACGAATAAAGTTCAGTAAATTCATACTATGTGCCAGTTGGGAGGGCACGTTCAACAGGTTAACATCTGGCGAGGCGCCAACGATGAACGGATATTCAAGTCGACCCATGCGCTTGGTCGCGTGCCACTGATACACTTTGGTGAGAGACAATGTAATATTTCCGAATTTGGATATTCATTTGCTTTTTTTACTTCTTTTGCTTCGCAAGGCTGGTTTTTATAACAGCACTTGTAAGTAGAAATAAGAGACACGAAAAGATTCATACATTTGAAGTTTTGCAGGCGAAAGAGGTGATGCGCAAGTGCTAACATGTGCACCACTCCACTAGCGGAAAACATAATTTGACCTTTGGCGTTGCGGGTAATGAGGAAATGTCAATCAATTGATCAAATCTTTATTTCAGTTTGTAGAAACCAAGTGAGAATGAATGAAGAGACGCGATGGATTATACGCCGCTTGCGGGCTCAGGGCTGGTGCAGTGTAATCATCTCCTGAGGCGGTTTCTAACTTCACGCATTCTGCTTAAAAGTTTGCATTACGGCATGGACTACATGAGCTACTAGTGCATGAGACAAGACTACGAGCTCGCACTTGAGAACGGGAGAACGGACATGATAAACATTTCAGCGGCTTCCCAGCCGTTGCAGAATCGCCGGCAAGGACCACGCCAACGAAGCTCATGTAAAAGACTTGTGGATGCCCATAACGCTCTCTAGAACGGACGTGGCGTGACAACAACAATTGTTTGCTCGTTGCGTCGCCTTTCTACAATAGAATACGCAGGGTAGATAAGCGCGATAGCCCCAAATAGCTCATGTCGCAGAAAACCCGCCGCCGGTATCAGCCCCGTTGATTGTGAGCGAAAAATTGTCCTTGCGTCTGTGACCGAAAAATCAAGTTACTGAGATAGCCGCGGGATACCGCTACTTGTCCACGCGTGTGCATGATGGCACTGAGGAAGCCGCACATTCGAAGAAAAAATGTGCTCAAGGTCACGAGGCGCAGTAGTTTTCTTGCCCTGCCCCCCCTACCTGCTTAGCTTTCAGCGCTTTCGTCGAGATCAGAGAAGAGATAATGCAATTGCAATATGCGACAAATCTTTGAAACTCCACTCGCACTTTACTGATTCTTAAACCTTTGGCGGCGTTGAATTCGTGAGACAATAAGCTCTTCTAATGAATTTATTTCATATTTACTTAAATAAGTGTTTCAGGGCCTCTTTAACGCATTTTTTTCGACAGGTTTCACGACGAAAACGAGACCATTCGGCGATAATAGCGTGCGCTGGTCCAATCTACTGTGTGCGTGTTTTTGTGCGTGCGTGTGTATGTAAGAAAACATGAAAAAGTATGCAAGGCGCACTAGGGGCCGGATTTCGCTATCACGTTCAACTCTTAAAGGCGATGTTTAAGGGTCCCTCAATTTTTGGGTTGACCCTAACTTACGACGTTGTTTGCCATCCGGACTTTTTCATCGAGTTGTAACATTGTTGTGTTGCATGTTGCTTGGAGTGGCCTTTACGAATAATACTCTCATATCCTACGAATGACTAACAGTGCGACATCGAACTCGTATATAGCTGTGCGGAGAGCAACGAACATATTTTTTCCACTGCTCAACTGTCTCTGTGAATGACGTGTTCTCGGAGCAAATCTAACTCATTTTGATGCAAGAACACTGTCCGAAGAGAAGGTACTGGGACCTTGAACCATGGTTTTGGGCATGCACAAGGCCACAAAAGCCCTACTAAGCTACCTGAAGACGGCCGGTACATGAATTACCAGCGTGAATGGTGTTGTGTGTACGTTCTGGCGTCGTTTTCTTTTGCTGTTTTTATTCGCTGTCTTATTTCTTATTTTCTCTACGCGTAGGTCAGCCAAGCGAGACTAGCCTGGTTAGCTAGACTAGCCTGACACTCTACCTGCCTTGCTCCTTCGCTTATCTCTCTCATCCAAAAAGCCAGTTCTTTCAAATTTCAAGACGTCTCATGGCTGAAGGAAAGCTTCTCTTTAAAGGTGCACCCACAACGAACTGTTGAAAATCATTAGTGCATTCACAACACTAGTAAAGCACACTCGCCTCGTCTAAAAAAATTTCGCTTCTCTTTGTCTCTTACCACGCAGACATAATGTTAATGTGTGTCCACACATTGAATGCTAGCAATGTGTTGTAACCAGCTATTGAATTTATTTCAAATTTGCAGCTGGTGTCAAATTAGCAGGCTTGAGTTTTTATGGAAGCATCGTCACATGCAATACTTTGACTTATACAGGTCTTTAGCTAAGGTGACATGTCCTAGATTTGTTGCGTGAGCAATTTTAAAACTTGATCGCTAGCACGAACACAATAGTTGTTGCAAGTAATAGCTAATATAGAACCCGTAAATAATAATTTGAGTACGGGTACTCACGTCATGCATGACACGTAGTTTGACAAGGTGCCTATTTCGGAGAACATGAGTATATACGATGCACGCGACGGTATTGTGACATTTTTTAAGTATTGACCAGCGCGCCAATATATCAGTCAAATGATGTTAACCTATGACACTAGTTTTGGTTCAGGGCCAAATAGGGAGGTGATCAAGATGGCAGATAGATAGGTAGATAGACAGATATCTATCTATCTACCTATCTACCTATCTTTCAAGATAGATAGATAGATAGATAGATAGATAGATAGATAGATAGATAGATAGATAGATAGATAGATAAATAGATACACAGATAGATAGATAGATAAATAAATAGATAGATAGATAGATAGATAGATAGATAGATAGATAGATAGATAGATAGATAGATAGATAGATAGATAGATAGATAGATACGTTCACAGTGGCTACATTTCGCTACGAAATGCTTCTGCAGATTTTGAAGGTTCGTAACAAGAAAAACAATGCGTCCGTTTTCTTCGTGCTCTTTCGCAGGGTGCAGTGTTCGTGTGCCGGTGATCGCAGACGTTGTTTCACTTTGCTGTCTCGGTGACATCACATATGTGTTCCATGTATACCGATGACAAAGTCAGCGGTGGTTCAGCGCTGTGGGTGTGCGCTTGTTTTCGCACACCCGTTTAGGAGCAATGTTTTATTCTGACAGTGTATCCTGGCCAGTGAGACTCACCTGTGTCCATGTTTTCTCATCTTTGTGAACACCCTGCATAAGTGGGCCTCCGCTATCCCCTTCACACGTGTCACCTGCAAAAAGAAATGACATTTCATTCCATGATATTCCTGTGCACTCATGCACGCCTATGCTTATGCAGCTGAAATAAAAGGAAATTACTCTGGAGCTCAGTGTATTAGTGGCCTCTTGAATTGTAGCTGGCACCTGCCCATATAGTGAAAATGCGTGCCACAAAAATGTATTCACGAAATGAATGCACATTTACGTAGCTAAATTTGCGCACAGGAGGCCTCAATATATTGAACTAAAATCTAGCTGAACTACGAGGCAGCATTGTTTGTTAGACTTGTGTGATCATTTCTGTTCGTTTAGATAGAATTAATGCAGTCACATTTATCTTGGTTGTTTAGGTGACGAATTCGCTAGTCATCTACACATGTCACCTAAGTAAACTGATGACAACAGCGGTAATAGTGACTCACCATCATCAATAGAGGCATTATTTATAACGAACAAGTGCATGCTTGAAAAAAAATGTCACGCCACCAATTTGCTTTTTAGAACACCATGCAAAGCTCCAACAAGAATATATTAGATGACTACGCCTTTATTGTTACACAAAAGAACTGAACTGTAGAGTACATCATCGATTTGAAGTACGAAGGCATTGTTTACGCTATCATGTGAGCTGGTCCTTGGTCCCCGCCATGGTACAACCGCGGCTATGGTGCCCGGCTGGTAAATGATTAAATGGCTATATTATATATATATGTAACGTAAGAAGGTAGTGATGGTTAGGAGTTGGTAGAGGTAGATGAGGAAGAAGTGAGAATAAAATGAACATGGCATATGAGCCAGGCCACGTCTCCCATTCATAATAGCATCACACGAGTCGACAGGATGAAGACCTGGCCACCGCTCATCAACCTGACATCATTCAAGAAGCCACCGGCAGTACGCCTGAACTGAATATCGACCACAGAAGAGGTGATCTCAGGCGCAATCAGTTACCGGCATCATGACAGAACCATCGACAGACCTTCCCATTCCCAAGTACACCGGAGCAGTGGACGATGGACCTGTACAGGACTGGTTCGACTTGTTCGAGCTCCACGCTACCGCTGCATCATGGTCGGAACGGGAGATGGTCGCCAACTTTACCAACTACGTCTCCAGTGAGGCCTTTAAATTCTACCTCACCAACATGTTTCAAAACGACGAGTCGTGTGAAAAGATCAAACAAGAAATGATCGTTTGGTTCAAATACAATGAAGATCTGCCCATACCTCATCAGCGAAGGCCCTTCAACTCACCCATCACAGTTACGCGAAGTCTTCCCGCAGTAATCCTCTTTTTCAAACGAGACCTCAGAGAAAATATACCACCATTTCACCATCATATGACTCTTCCGAAAAAATGTCACGCATTCGGACACGGAGTGGTAACTTGCACGTCGCAACAGACAAGGTTAATACCTCCGTATACCGAAAGGAATCTAGACCATATCGCCAAAAGACTAAACCTAAAGCCGGCTTTCCCAAGAGAAATGAAATCGGAATTCTCAACGTGTTCACTGCACCACAAGACTTCACATTTTACTAAACCACCCAAATCCCTTGATGCTTCGTGTCACACACAAGGTCTAGGTGGTTTCAAACGTGCGACGGAATGTACGCGTGACGAGCTGGTGAATCCTCACAATACCAACTCATACCCTGACGTTCCAGACCAGGGTCATTCGACAGACATTCTCAGCCTAATCACGCTGCAAATATAAAAACATATGCCATCAGAACCATCCGAAGCCATGTCTGTTGTGCTCTCATCGTCAAGTGATAACACACATGTGAGTCAAAGCACTGCAAGAATTTCGAATCCACCAACGCTGGCGCATTGTCAACTGAAAGAATCATTTTATTTTGTTTATTTATTTTTATTTATAAATACTGCAATCCCTGATAGGAATTTTGGCAGGTGGGTTACAGTGCATAAAAAGGATACATGGTTTACAACAACTGTACAATTCAACACAGATGAATTGGCTCTTCTTCTCGGGTACAAAAAGTTGTTACAAATATTACAACAACAGAGGATTGGTATACAATGCTAATTAAGGTGGGACTCAAACAAACTTAGAGAACGCTGTAGAACTTGCGAAGTCTGAAGTTTATTCCAATCGGAAATAGTTCTGGGAAACAAGGAATACTTATAACAGTTAGTACGTGTGCGATGGGGGGTGACTGTTAGTTGGTGTCTTTGTCTGGTCGCGTACCCAGCTGAAAATGAAATCACATCTGAAAAATCTATTTTATAATGACCTTTGATTATTTGATAGAAGCACTTCAGTCGCGTTAAAAGGTTCCTGTGTGCTAACGACGGTAAGTCGGCTCGTCGTAGAAGTTCGGTAACTGAAGTGCGCCCAAATTTGTTAAATATGTAGCGCGCAGCCTTCTTTTGTACGTGTTCCAGCCTGCTGATGTTTGTCTTTGTGTATGGATCCCAGATAACGACGCAATATTCTAATGCTGGTCGAACTACTGATTTGTACGCAAGTAAACGAACTTCAGGAGTGGAAGTTTCAGCGCTCGTCTAAGAAAGAAAAGCTTTCTATTCGCGGCAGCAATCACAAAATCAATGTGCTTATTCCAATTAAGATTATTAGTTATCCATAAACCGAGGTATTTATATTGAGTTACTTCACTCAGAGTGATTGCGTTCACAGAGTAGTTAAAGACAAAATGATTCTTTTTCTGGGTAATTCTCATGACTACAGTTTTATCGAAGTTTACAGCCATCTGCCATTGGTCACACCACGTGATAACTTTTTGAAGGGCTTCGTTTCGAAGAAATTGATCTGACATGCTGCTTATTTCAGAGTAAATTACGCAATCATCTGCAAAAAGCTTTATTTTCACAGGAATATTGTCAACTATATCATTAATATATACCAGAAAGAGGATAGAACCAAGCACTTATAATCAATGATGACTCACAACCATCTTGGGAGATTTCTCATCAGTCTGTCACGATGCTTTCATCGCAAGACAAGTCCAGCAGTACAGTATCGACTACCAGCTATCTACTGAGCACATCACCATGCACAGAAAAGCAGACAAATGTTCCTGAAAGGTGCCCATCTGACCAACTTTCGCAACAAGACGAGCAATTTCAACAAAGGCAACTCCACAAACTCCAGGAACTACAACGAACGCACCAACAAGGACGACGACGCAAAGCAAGCCTCTTAAAACAAATTCAAGAAGCGAGGCATCTTCGCATAAGGGATCGGCGCCAGAAACGAATTGGGCACAAAAGATCAAGACTTCGCCTAAGATTACAGCTCCGAAACCTCAGGAAACACCGAACAAGACAAGAAGTCACCAGTTCCACCACGCAAGGATTCAGACACCATCCCATTAGTTTACGACAACGAGCACGCACGCAGCAAGGACAACGACGCCGAAGACCGATTTACTGCAACGCTTTCAAACAGCGTCCACTCCTCACAATAATGGCAGCTATTTCATCAGTTTCTACGCCCAATGTGTATTTGTGTTTTTCAGAACGCAACAGTCAGCCTCGCCCACCAGAGCTGTACTAACCCCGGATTGCTGCCCTTTCCTGTGAAAACTTTGTGCGACTTTACGGAACTTCTATCTGACGTGAAACTACAGCCCATTTGAACATTTTTTGTGTGTGTTCTAAGACTTCTTGTTCATCATGCATTGTAATATGCAACGCGCGCATTCTTTCGGGGGGAGAAACCGAACAGCAAACTCTTTTGCAGTCTGGTGTCTCAAACAGACGCGAGCGCGAACAGCGTGAGGCATATTTTATTTTCAAACTTCGAACATTAGTAGCCGGCATCAACGAGGACCGCGGTAGACTCTCCTGCCTCCTAAAAGTAAGCCAGGAGGAAATTGGTGACAAAGATTGATAGCTAGAGACCATGCTTGTTTTTTCTGACTGACTCGTACGTGTACACTATCCTTTCTTGTTTTTTCTCTTCTTTTTTTTCCTTTTTTTTCTTTTTTTCACATGCACATACAAAGTGGTTCTGTTTGCCTACCACTTGATGACCATAGAAGGGAAATGGACGAAGATGAAAGAGAGCGGACCGACCCATTAAGGGGAAACTTACCTTACGCACGCCGTCACGGACCCCTCCCGCCACCGCGGCGACAATCTTGGTTGGCCCGACACACGTCGAGAACTGACCAGCACTGGATAAGAACCGGATGTGAACGTACACGGACATTTGGTTTTGTTCTCAGTGTTGACCGTGGTTCTTCCTCTTTTTTACTTTGTTTTTTTTTCTTTTTTCCTTTTATTCTTTTCTTCTTTTTTCGTCTCTTTTCTTCGTGTTTCTTTCTTTGTTTCTTTTTTTAGTTCTCTCTCACTCTCGCAAACATCTTCCAAGGTGAGAGGGACGCGGCAGCAACAAAGTTTGGAAGCTCATGTTAGTATAACTCATCCCCTGATGAAGAGAGGACCCCTCCCGAAACTGTTGGGAAATGAATATATTTATCCTTGTTGACAACGCTCCCGTTGTGCCACATCCCATATATATATATATATATATATATATATATATATATATATATATATATATATATATATATATATATATATATATATATATATATATATATTATAATGTAAATGCAAGGTAAACAGCGGTAGCGGCGTCGGTACCGAAGCAGCAAGAGCAGGCCGAGTATACGGGCAGCGTCGCAGCAGCAACCAGGCAGGTCCTAGCTCGTGCCTCGCGCCCACGTGTCGATGTCGCTGCAGTAGTGGGCATTCCTCTTCACTACACTTCGTCCCCCGTCGGAAAAGGAGCCATCCTGGCGACTCACGGTGAACAGAGTACGAGCGGGTCGTAATAAGGTTTCAGCCGCTGTACGTGAACAATTTCACGTCCCCGAAAGCGCTGGTCTGAGGATGGCGTAACGGGTTCGACGATGTAGTTAACTGGTGAAGTCTGCGAGACAATGCGGTAGGGTCCCTGGTATTTTGAAAAAAAACTTCCAGGAAAGCCCTGTAGGCACAGCGGGAACCCAAAGCCACACAATAGTGTCCGGAACAAAGTTAGGGTACGGGTGGTGATCGTCACGCCGAGATTTTTGTCTCCATTGGTCGATGGTTGTGAACGACTGGGCGAGCTTACGGCATTCCTCGGCGCGGCGGGCAGCTTCAGAGATGGGCGTAGACTCGGAGGAATCGGGGTGGTAGGGCAGAATGGTATCTAGCGTGGTGGAAGGGTCTCGGCCATATAACAGGAAAAATGGTGAAAAGCCCGTAGGCGCCTGTGGAGCAGTATTGTAGGCGTATGTCACAAAAGGCAGAATGAGGTCCCAGTCGGAGTGGTCTGAGGCAACATACTTTGATATCATATCCCCTAGGGTACGGTTGAACCTTTCCGTCAATCCATTCGTCTGCGGATGGTAGGCGGTGGTAGTCCGGTGAATAATGCGGCATTCGGCAAGGAGTGCGTTGACGACTTCAGAGAGGAACACACGTCCTCTGTCGCTGAGGAGTTCACGCGGTGCGCCGTGACGGAGAATGAAGTGCCGCAAGAGAAAAAACAAGATACGTCGCGTGCTGTGGCAGCAGGCAAAGCGGCTGTTTCTGCGTATCGCGTCAGATAGTCGACAGCGACAACAATCCAACGGTTTCCGGAAGCCGTGAATGGAAGAGGCCCGTACAGATCGATCCCAATGCGGTCAAAAGGCCTGGCTGGGCAAGGAATTGGCTGGATCGGACTAGAGGTATGATGAGGCAGAGCTTTCCGTCGTTGGCACTGCGGGCATGACTGAATGTACTTGCGCAAAAAGGTGTACATGCCTCGCCAATAAAACCGAGAGGAAATCCGAGCGTATGTTTTGAAGATGCCCGCATGTGCGCACTGAGGGTCAGCGTGGAAAGCTGAACATATTGCAGCACGAAGATGGCGAGGGATGACAAGTAGCCACTTTCGGCCCTCAGACTTGTAACTCCTGCGATAAAGGAGGCCATCGCGGACCTCAAAGTGAGCCGCTTGACGGCGCAATGTTCGAGAAGATGGAGTAGTCGACGGATCTGAAAGGAATCGCAGAATAGAGCTGATCCAGTCATCCTTGCGTTGCTCAGACGCCATGTCACAGTTATCTGGGAACGCAACCATTTCGTCCATGGCAGATAAACATGCAGAGCTTTCAGCGGACATAGGTGCGCGTGATAAAGCGTCGGCATCACTGTGACGTCGGCCAGACCTGTAGACAACACGCATGTCGAACTCTTGCAACCGCAAAGCCCAGCGAGCTAAACGGCCAGAAGGGTCCTTCAACGTAGATAACCAACAAAGCGCATGGTGATCGGTGACTACGTCGAAAGGGCGATCATATAGGTACGGTCTAAATTTACCTAGAGCCCATATAATTGCCAGACACTCCTTCTCTGTCACAGAATAGTTCTTCTCCGCTTTGGTGAGGGTACGGCTTGCGTATGCGACTACGTACTCCTGGAATCCTGATTTACGCTGCGCGAGCACGGCGCCGAGTCCAACACCGCTGGCATCGGTGTGTACCTCCGTCGGAGCAGTCGGGTCGAAATGGCGCAAGATTGGTGGTGAGGTTAACAGACGGCGCAACTTTTCGAAAGCAACGTCACAGGTGGGTGACCAAGCGTAACGTTTCGAGTCACTGCGTAGAAGTTCAGTCAAGGGGGCGGTGATCATAGCAAAATTCCGAATGAAGCGGCGAAAATACGAGCAGAGGCCAAGAAAGCTGCGCAGATCCTTCAGAGACGCAGGTTTAGGGAACTCTTCAACTGCCCGAAGCTTGGCTTTGTCAGGAAGAATACCCTCTTTAGATACAACATGACCGAGGATGGTGAGCTGACTTGTGCCGAAGCGGCATTTCTTAAGGTTGAGCTGAAGGCCGGCGTCAGTTAGGCACTGCAGCACTTCATCTAGCCTGCGGAGATGCGTTGGAAAATCCGGGGAAAATATAATCACGTCATCCAAGTAGCACAGGCATGTTTTCCACTTCAGGCCACGCAAAAGATTGTCCATCATCCGCTCGAATGTTGCGGGTGCGTTGCAAAGACCAAAAGGCATGACACAGAATTCGTAAAGGCCATCAGGTGTGACAAAGGCCGTCTTAGGCTGATCTTCAGGTGCCAGAGGGACTTGCCAGTAGCCACTCCGTAGGTCAATAGAAGAGAAGAACTCCGCACCTTGGAGGCAGTCAAGGGCATCGTCAATTCTCGGTAACGGGTAAACGTCCTTTTGAGTTATTTTGTTGAGACGACGGTAGTCAACACAGAAGCGAATTGACCCGTCCTTCTTCTTAACGAGAACGACTGGAGATGCCCAGGGGCTGTTCGAAGGCTGGATGACGCCACGCTTGAGCATGTCAGCTACTTGGTCATCGATAACCTGGCGCTCGGCTGCGGACACGCGATAGGGTCTTTGACGCAATGGCGCATTGGTACCCGTGTTGATGCGGTGACACACGGCTGACGTGCGGCCGAGGGGAGTATGCTGGCAGTCGAAGGAATAACGGTACTTGTTCAGTAGTCGTAAAAGCTGAGCACGTTGCGAAACGGTTAACGTGTCGGCGATGGAGCTGCTCAGTACGTCCGGCCTAGTAGTCTGCGGCAAAGAGGCACAGGTCACTCCGCTGACTTCGTGTTCGGCGGAAGGACCAGCCGGCATGTCGATAATTGCAGAAGGGTCGAGACTGTAAACACGCCCGACGCACTCACCCCGAAGTAGTGTTACAGGACATGACAACAGGTTCGAGATGAGTAGTCTGCTGACGCCGTCATGAAGTTCTAGAAGGGCATAAGGTAGCGGCGAACACTTGCGACGAACGAAAAGAGCAGATGGCGTGAAAAGGGCACTAGACTCGGCGAGAGAGTTGCAAGACACCATGGTAGGGGCAAAAGAGTGCGGCGGTATGATGACGTCTTCAGCAACAAATAGTTTGTCCCCGGTTTCATGAGCATCATATAATGGAGCGTCGTCAAACACTTCAAATGCCACCTCAGCGCGCGAGCAATCGATGACGGCCTTATTAGCGGAGAGAAAATCCCAGCCCAAAATGAGGTCATGGGAGCAGGAATCCAACACTACCAATTCAACGACATAAATGAGGCCATCAATCGCGATGCGAGCAGTACAAGCAGCGGCCGGTGTGACGTGATCTGCGCTGGCTGTACGAAGTGATATACTAGCTAGTGGCGTCATAACTTTTTTCAGTGAGCGGCAGAGTCTAGCACTTATCACTGAAACTGCGGCACCAGTGTCGACAAGAGCGAGTGCAGTGACGCCGTCCACATGTACGTCCAGAACATTCGTTGGTGAAGTGAGAGGCCTTGGTCTTTTCGCTGGCGACGCAGTTCCTGCCTCCGGAACTGCGGCAATTAGTTTTCCCGCTCCGGCGATGAAGGACGACGACGCATCGGCGATGGCGAGCGTCGTCGAGGTGATGGCGAGCGGCGGTTAACAGGAGGGCGGTGGTCGGCGTACGATGACATCTGGTCGGGTGGCTGAGAGCCTGTGAACGAACGGCGCGGTGGCACATAGAGGGCAGGTTCGAAGGTCTGGTCGTAGCTCTGTCGGTAGACAGGAACGCGCCGACGGCAGTATCGCGCTATGTGGCCAGGTAGCCCACAGGCAAAGCATATTGGGCGATTGTCGAGTGTACGCCATTGTCCACTACTCTGGACGGACCTTGGCTGAGCGAACCGAGGAGTGGGTCGGAGCGGCACGGCTGAGGGAAGTGACGTAAAAGTCTGAAGAGGTGGTCGAGCCGCTACTTCAGCATAGCTTAGAGGTGCATTTACCTCGGCACAGGCAACAGGGCTCGGCAAGGGTGAAGTGTCACGGGCAGATGGCAGAGCCGCGCAAACTTGCTCCTGGATGACCTGGCGAATGTTTGCTGGCAGAGGTGACGCTGGTTGGCCGGCTGTTGATAGCAGCGATAGCTGACGAGCGACCTTAGCACGAACAAACTCCTTAATCTGCGATAGCAGCGACTGAAGGTCAGATGTGGTGGTCAGGCTGGAGAGGGTGTCATCCGGGACGTCAGGGCGTCGAGTGAGAAGACGCTGTCGTCGCAGCTCGTCGAAAGTCTGACACAACTCAATGACCTCAGAGACAGTGACAGGGTTCTTGGAGAGCAGCATTTGAAAGGCGTCGTCGGAAATGCCTTTCAGGATATGTCGCACCTTGTCAGTTTCTGCCATCGACCGGTCGACACGCCGGCAGAGGTCAAGGATGTCCTCTATGTAGCTGGTGAATGTCTCACCAGTTTGTTGTGACCGGCCTCGTAGGCGTTGTTCTGCGCGAAGTTTGCGCACACCAGGGCGTCCAAAAACATCTGCGATGCAGGTTTTGAAGGTAGTCCAGGTGGGGATATCCGCCTCATGATTTCTGTACCACAGCTTGGCAACATCCGTTAAATAAAACATCACGGTGCCAAGCTTTGTGGGATCGTCCCATTTGTTAGTAGCGCTGGCTCGTTCATACGATTCCAGCCAATCCTCAACGTCTTTCTCGTCGGTGCCGCTGAAGATGTCGGGTTCTCGCAAGAGCTGTGCACCGGGACAGCTCCTGCGTGGCGAAGCCGGTGGGGGTGTGAAGACAGCGTCGTCAGGCATGACGGACGGCAGCTTTCGGCTACGCAGTTCCAGGACTGGGGAAGACCGCAGCACTCTCCACCAAAATATAATGTAAATGCAAGGTAAACAGCGGTAGCGGCGTCGGTACCGAAGCAGCAAGAGCAGGCCGAGTATACGGGCAGCGTCGCAGCAGCAACCAGGCAGGTCCTAGCTCGTGCCTCGCGCCCACGTGTCGATGTCGCTGCAGTAGTGGGCATTCCTCTTCACTACAATATAAATATATGAATATATATATATATATATATATATATATATATATATATATATATATATATATATATATATATATATATATATATATATATATCTTGTGAGGAAGAGCTTTACTCGAGGCGAGCTCAAGCCGGCACACACGGATGACGATACCTACAGATGAGAAAATCATGCAAATGGTGATAATATTAATGGCAATAATACCTTTTATTTCTTCAAATAAAACAGTACATGTGACTAGGCCTGTCATAGCCAATGGGCGGCTTGAGTGGCAGAGCCTGGCAGACAGCAAAACAGACCGAACGCGTTACAATATTGTATATCATGGCCTAAGAGGGATGATAGGACAAAAAAAAACGTGCACATAAGATTAGAAACAACAGGGCATACAAGCAATAGTTACAAGCAATATACAATAGTTACAGCAATCGAAAGTGAAAAGGTGTAAAAGAAAAAAGAAAGAATTAGAGCAAATGCTTCTTAAGCAAAGTAACACACTAGATAATTGTGCAGCGTCATGCTTGCGAATGAGTGTATATGAAATAATACACGACATGCATTACAATTGTAGACAGATACGCCGTAGCAGTTTCTTTAATTTGTATTTTGTTTTTGTGCGAAAAATGCTGGGGGAAATGATTGATATGTGGGGTTTAACGTCCCAAAACCACTATATGATTATGAGAGACGCCGTAGTGGAGGGCTCCGGAAATTTAGACCACCTGGGGTTCTTTAACGTGCAAATGCTGGGGGAAAGTACATTGAAATAGGTTGGTATATAATGGGCTCGTATTCTAGTTCCATACTTTGTTGAACACCGCGGCCTCCAGTAACGTACTTTGGGCCTTAAAGAACGAGAAGTAATAAACGGAACCAGGAATTCTTCGGACCAGAACTGTTTTAAAACAACCGTTTGAATTAACAGATCATTGAAGTTTGGCATAACAGAGTTTTGAAAATGTCTTTCTCAGAATTAATGTTCAGGTTGTAAGATATAGTTTTTAAAATCGAACGCAATATTCTGTTTATTCTATTGTGCCAACGGACAGCACAGTGTCCGTAAATTGTTATTCCGTAACGCAGTATTCTGTAACCTGAAGCGTGTGCTATCATGTTACGTACTGAAAACGGCATGTTGCATCTTATGTTATATAATAGACATGACACAGCGCGAAGTCTTTTGCAAACATAGGCGAGATGACTATTCCAGGAAAGGTCGCTGTCAATGTATAAGCAAAGGTATTTCACAACAGATGAATACTGTAATGGACAACAAGAGCAGGATGAACAGTCAGAACAATGCAAAATCAAAGGGTTACATTCTTCAATAGATTGTGAAGGCAGATTAGAATAGCTTTAGACATATTTAAATAAAAAAGGTTATCTCGAAACCAATCCATAGCTTTAGTGGCAGCTGACTAAAGAAGAGTAATCGCCTCATAAAAGTTGTTTGCCATCGTCACGATCACAGTGTCGTCGGCGCATATATATAGAGAAACCGGTATCGCGCTGTGAAGGTCATTTACAAAAATAGTGAATAGCAGCGGACTAAGAATTGGTCCCTGTGGAACGCCGGTTTTGATGATTTGGAACGCGCTGCGAGATTGTTCAACGGATACATGTTGACGCCTGCCTTGGAGGAAATTTGCCAACAAAGACCAGAAAGCACCCCTAAACCCTAACTGGAAAAGTTTATCCAATAACAAGGTATGATGGACACTATCAAAAGCCTTGCTGCAGTCAAGAAAGAGCGCACAGGCAACTTTGTTGTTATCGAACGCCTCATTCAACTGATCTGAAAAGTCTTCCAATAGCGTCTGAGTGCTTTTCGCCTGTCGAAAACCATACTGGTGAGGCGATAAGATGTTGTGGCTATCGAGAAAGCTTGTCATCGTTAACAACAAATGTTTTTCTAGTATTTGTGCTATAGAAGGCAGAATTCATGTCGGACGATAATTTTCAAGTTTTTCACGCGCACCGCATTTGTGCAGAGATATAACTATTGATGTTTTCAAGTTTATGGGACTTTCTTCACTAGAAATAATGCGATTTGTTAGTGCTAGCAGAACTTCATGGGTGTATTCAAATGCACGGTGCAAGTCAGTTATAGAAACACCATCAATACCAGCAGATTTTTTACACTTCAAACTGAAAATGATTGATCGCCAGTCCTCATGTGATATTGAAGGTATATAAGCCGATTCGATAACACTGTCACGTAACGTGCACGGGCCTACCCGGGAATTTGTGTTTTTAATTGTTCGAGAGAAAAACTTGTTAAATTCATCAGCAATCTCCTGTGCGTTATTGGCTTGACTAAAAAAAAGTTATTCAAAATATTGACGCGAGTGTTTGCGCCTATAAAGGTGTTAATTAACGCCCAGGTTTTTTTTCTGCTGTTACTGGCATCCTTAAATTTGGCTCGGAAATGAGTTCGTTTAGCCGAGCGAATCATTGCATTAACCTTGTTTCTGCTTTGCTTAAATTTGGCTCGCAAGTCTGAACAGTTAGGATAACGCTTACCTTGTGTCCAAAGCAAGTCCTTTTCTTTTAGTGCAGCGAGTAAATGTGTTGACATCCATTTATTATCCAATTTACGTTGTTTATTGTGTATCGTTTGCGTCACACTTTCTTTTAAGCTTATGAACGCTTCTACAAATTTATCGTAGAGATCACTAGGAGACGTTATTGACAAAAAAAAAAACTCCAGTCATAATGAGCTACCAGATTATCAATTTTTTAAATCTAGCACCGAAATTAGTTTTTTGTATTGGTTGGTATCGTCGTCATATGTGGACAGCGGATTGAGCCGCTAAGTAATGGTCAGCTATCTTCGTCTGTACTATTGCGGTTTTTGTGAGCAGGTTCTGCTAACGCACGAAAACGTGTTCAATGCACGACACGACGTGCTTGCCAGCCAAAAATTTCTCTCGAGTTGCTTGATTTATTCGGCACTCTAAGCCCTATTTAGAAAGACTGTCTAGATAATCAACAACGAGGCCTACAGTGGGACGCAAAAGGTCAATGTTGACGTCTCCTATGATGCACACATGCTCTTCTATCGATAAGGATGATAGTGTGGACTCAAGTTCAGATAAGAAAAGGCGCGTATTGAAACTGGGAGGCCGGTACACCGATGAGAGAGTCAGCGAAAAAGCGGGCGTGTTCAAGCGCAGTGCTAACACTTCGGCTTGTGAAAAAAAAAGGATAGCTGCGAAACTACCCATCTTTTACTTATAAAAACGGCAATGCCTTCTCCTTTTCTTCTTGGGTGTGTGTATGAAAAGGCTTGGTAACCCGGCAGAACAAACTGTGAGAATTGTTTGGATGAAAAGTTGATTTCAGTAAGGACGAAAGCATCGAAAGTTAGGCGAGATGAGAAGTGATGGCACAGAACTGATTGCAATGTTTCCGAATTCTACAAATAATGACATTTGCTACTTTGAAGCTGTCAGATGAGGCACCAGAAAAGGCTTTAGCTGCATTTGTGAAGTCGGTGCAGGTGATAATTTGCATATCCGCCATGTTTAGGCCACCTTATCCAAACCCGCAGTTTTTCATTGCGAATGGTAGTTGCTCCTTCCGCTTTTCTTGCTAGCACCTTTCCGTCCCTCGTCCACACGAAGTTATAACCTTTTTCTTTTCCTTTCGATTGGGTCAATCGAAAGAGTTCTCGGATCATTCTTGTGAAGTTTTCATTAATGTACAAGCGAGAAAAGTTATCGGACTGGGCAAGATCACGAAGGTCATTTCGAGCTCGAAGCCATTTTTTTTATTTAAGTGTTCGGTACTTGCACAAGAATGGGTGGGCTGCGTGTAGATTTATCGTGGGTTGGCAAACGATGTACCTTGCATATTTCATCTTCTTGAAAGTTTACTAGGTTCAAACGTCCAGCTAAGTCACTAACGAAGGACTTCAGGTTTTCACCTGGTTTAGAAGGGAGACCATTGATTTCAAAGTTACAACGTCTACCATATTGCTCTAGTTCATTTATTTGCACTGTCGTTCTGTCAAGAACTTCAGCTTGATGGGCAACTGTAACGAAAACAGATTCCACCTGAAATCTTAGACGAGAGATTTCGGGGGATGATGACACGTACAATAGATAAGAAGAGTCGGTCACTGCGCTCACACTAATTTCCCGTCACGCTGGAAGCGCCTCCTGGCTGTGCGAGAGACAATATTAGGAATTGCGTCGGGTGTACAGTTTCTGCCGAGAAACGTGCACAATTTCTGTCCCACGGCAACGGTGGTCGGAAGGAGCATTAAGTGGTGAGATACGGTAATTAACGGGGCACGTTTATTCAATCACCGTATAAGGCCCTATAAAACGACTGAGGGATTTTTTTACATAAGCCGAGCACACCCACGGGAGTCTACAAAAGAACTTCGTCTCCTGGGAAAAGGTGACAGCACGGTAAGTTGAGTCGTAGCGATACTTGCGTGCTTCCTGAGAGATGCCGGTGTTGATTCGGGTCAGATGACGGCAGTGCTCGAGGCGAGACAAAAAATTGTGCAGATAAAGGGCCTGCTGAAGTAGCAGGAGCCGAAAGAAAGGAAACGTCACAAGTTACACTTGGAGAGCGGCCATGGACCAAAAAAATAGGGAAAAAATCCGGTGGTGCGTGGCGTAGCTGTATTGTAGGCGAACGTTACGAATGGCGAAATTGCGTCCCAGTTTGTGCGGTCAGGGTTAACGTACATGGCAATCATGTCCTAGAGGGTACGATGAAAGCGTTCCGTCAAGCCAATTGTATGAGGATGATAAGTAGAAGCTGTTTTGCGGATGGTGTTGGCGGCGCGTAGAACCTCAGCAAGAATAGAGGAAAGAAAGACCTTGCCGTGCTCGCTGAGCAAAACACGTGGAGCTCCATGGCGTAAAAATATGCTACGCAGAAAAAAATCAGCTACTTCAGTGGCTGTACCAGCGTGCAGTGAGGCGGTTTCCGCGTAACGGGAGCAAAGGTCAGAGCGAATATTGGAAATAGCAGTTCCAGTATCCACCAGAACTTCGACGCGTATACCTTCGACTAACACTGTTAACAAGTTCGATGGTCTGTCTGGAGAAATTGCTGGCTGTCCAGTGGATGCAGTTTCCCCTCCTAAAACTGCATTGGGGAGTTTTCCGAGTGGGCATTCCGAGCATTGGAGGCGGGTCGCAGAGGCGACACGGAAAGACGATTGGGAGATTGTGAGCGGCGGCGAGACTCACGAGATTTCACAGACAGACCACTACTGTAAGGTGGAGAAGGCGAACGCTGAAAAGAAGACCGGTAAGGCGTGCGCTGGTAGTTCGTGAGTGGACTGAAGCGTCCGCGTTCCTCTTCAGCGTAGCCACGTTGCTCGTCCTGTTGACGCCTTCGGTAAAAGCAAGGTATATGACCCCTATAGCCGCAATAATAACAGACTGGGCGTTGAGGACGTGGCATGGCGTAATACGGCTGTGGACGCATCGGTGGTGGCACTGACGCCACATGTACATGACCACCTAGTGTAGCCGCTGGGATAGTGGTGGGTGCTGAAAGCGCAACGACTTCTGCGTACGTTGGTACCTGACGAGGTCTGGATTCGGCGGAACAAGGTGAATGTGACGCAGATGCAATCTCTTGCCTAATAATGTCCAGCAAGTTGGTTGGAGCTGAGGCTAAAGTAGACGGTGGGGCGCAAGAAGAGCAGTGCCCATGAAGCTCCTCACGAACGATGTCGTGGACCAGGGCACGGATGTCGAAGGCCGCAGGAAGACGAATGTCCGAGGCATCATGGCAAAGACAAAGAGACTGAAGTTCTAGTCTCTGGCAAATGGTGATGACATCGTTAGTCATGGTAGGGTTTTGCGACGCAAGGGCGTTGAATGTGATGGTGTTAATGCCTTTGATAATATGACGTATTTGTTCGCTTTTGAAGCATAGCTAAATTGACAGGCTTGCACAAGACAAGAACATCCTCAATGTACAAGGTGTATGATTCATCCGCCAGCTGAATGCGGTCAGCAAGATTCTTTGTTGCTGCTTCAGCGCGAACACTGGGGGAACCGAAAATCTGACGGAGCTGCCGTGCGAACGTGTGCCAGTCGGGAAGATCTTGGAGGTGGCTCCAAAACCAGGTTTTGGCAACATCAGTTAAGTAGAAAGAGACCGTACGCAACTTGTGTAGAGTATCCCACCTGTTCAACTCGCTGACGAGGTCGTAGGTGTGTAGCCATTCTTCAACGTCATCTTCTTTGATACCCGAGAATACTGGCGGATCACGCCGGTGGCTGTGGATGGCCAGGGTCGACGGCGGAGGCTGCACTGAGCTGGTGGTGTTGGATGGACCAGGATTGTCTTGCACTGCCATGGCAGGTGGTAGTAGACGACGACCCGAGCGGAGCTCCAGGGGTAACGTGCGAGAGGACTTGGGGATCTAGAAGCACCTTCCACCACTTATATGGAAGAGCTTTATTCGAGGCGAGCTCGAGCAGGCACACACTGATGATGATATCTACAGATGAGGAAATTATAAAAATGATGATGACACGTCCAATTGATAAAGAAGAGTCTGTGACTGCGCTCACAATATATATATATATATATATATATATATATATATATATATATATATATATATATATATATATATATATATATATATATTCATTTATTTATTTATTTAACGCATACAGGTTGATTTATAGGGCCAGAAAACATGCAAACTAAACACTATACAGCTGCTAAATAGATTAGAGTGAATTTAAGGTCAATATTCTTACCACATAATCTTAAATAATCAGAATAAATATTATGAGTCAAAAAATAGTGAAACTATAAAAATATTTTTAAATTGATCTAAACAAGGAAGGAAAGAGAGTCGCACGAGTACAATAAAAACGCAATCTAGCTTACTACAAGCATTAGTGTCATTAAAGCATAAAGGAAGGACAACATTATCGATAGCACGTGTGAAATATTTAATTAAGCAAACGCAAGAAAAAATAACACGAACCATGAACATACGCAGTTTATACAGAAAACACGGTATGCCGAAGAAAGAGAGGGTGGGGGGAATACCTCAAAAGGCTCACACGTTTGCACTCATGTTTAGTAGGCTCTTAAATACAGTGATATCGGTGACGGTTGCAATGTTTGATGGTAAGACGTTACACTCGATTATTGCGCGCGATATGAAGGATCTTGCATACTGAAGTGTGCGACAAGAGAAGCGTTCGATTTTAGAGGGATGATCGCGGCGTGGAAAGAAAGCAGGGGGCGGAATAAAGAAGCCCTTGTGAAGTGATGTGTGATGGTAGAGTTTATGAACTAGTGATAAGCGAGCAATATTACGGCGACGGGATAAGAGTTCCAGTTCGGCACGTGAATATATATATATATATATATATATATATATATATATATATGGGAAAGAAGTGTATACCTAAGGGCTCGTTTTTCCGTGTATTAACACAATATTAATGAGATATAACAGACAGTAATGCCAAGGAATGTACAGGGGAAGTTATTAAAACCAATGGAATGTAAATAAGAAGAAAGAAAAGTGGATGAAAAAATTACCAACTGTGAGCAGGAGTCGAACCTACGACCTTCGAATTACGCGTTCGATGCACAGTTTCGGGAGGGGACCTCCCTTCATCAGGGGATGAGTTATACTGACATGAGCTTCCAAACTTCCTTGCTGCCGCGTCCCTCTCGCCTTGAAACACGTTTGCGAGAGTGAGAGGGAACTGGAAGAAGAAAAAAAAGGGGGGGGGGAGAAAAAAGACGACAAAAGAAAGAAAAGAAAGAAAGTAAAAAAGAGGAAGAACCACTGGCAGCACTGAGAACGAAGCCAACTGTCCGTCTACATCCACCTACGGTTCATATCACGTGCTGTTCAGTTCTTGGCGTGTGTTGGGCCACCCAAGATTGTCGCCGCGGTGCCGGGAGGGTCCGGGACGGCGTGCCTAAAGAAAGGGGTTTCCCCGTAATTGGTCGTTCGGCGGGCGGTGTGTGTAAAGCAAAGGTTTCTCGTTAATGGGTCGGTCGGCTATTTACCTTTAATCTTCGTCCGTTTCCCTTCAACGGTCATGAAGTGGTAGGCGAACGTAAACACTTTGTATGTGCATGTGAAAAAAAAGGAAAGGACAGTGTACACGTACGAGTCAGTCCGAAAAAAGCATGGTCTCCAGCTATCAATCTTTGTCACCAATTTTCTCCTGGCTTACTTCTCGGAGGCAGTTGAGTTTTCCGGGGTCCTCGTTGATACCGGCTGCTAATGTACGAAATTTGAAAATAAAATATGCCTCACGCTGTTCGCGCTCGCGTCTGTTTGAAAAACCGGACTGCAAAAGAGTTACGCTAATATTTTCAAAACTGTGGTTTGGCAGGCGCAGATGTCTAGATAAAGGTAGCTTCGGCAGTGAAGTGGCGTGGTACCGGTGATTATTGAACCGCAGCCGAAATGGCGTGTCTGTTTGGCCGATATATTCTTGTCCGCAGATGTTGCAATGTAGCATGTATATTACGTTACTGGAGTCACAATTAAGGCTTTCAGTTATGCAGAATTTGAAATCCGAAAAGTTCGCTTTGGATTCACGTGTTGTGAGCATCTGTGGGCATACCTTGCATCGAGATTTTCCGCAGGGATGGCACGCTGATTGAATTTTGGGGGTGTTTGTTTTTGCTCTGACAAGAATGTCCTTCAGATTTTTATCCCGGCGGTACACCACGTGAGGTGGCTTCGCGAAAATAGAAGTTAGTCGTTTGCTTTGCCTGATTATGTTGAAATGGCGGGAAAGTATGTTGTTGATTCGTGGCGCTGATGAGGAGTAAGTTAGTACAAGGTTCGTTTGGGAAGTCGTTTTAGGTACTCTGTTTGGTCCCTTAATTATATTGCCACCTCTTTCTAGTAGTGGGTCGTATGCCAAGGTGAAGGCCCACACCACAAAAAAGAAAGAAGTGCACGTGGGCCCTCGCTCTGGAAAACAAGCCCAACCGACGCGCTTGGTTAGAGCCCTGTTGCTCAGACGTCAGTAAATCTTGTCGACACCCCCTGGAGTGACGTGACAACTGGTGGAGGTGCGGGGTAGCCCCTCACGGATGTTGCAGACCCCTCCTGGAAGCGGCACCACAAGCCCAGTTCGAGTCAACACTCCCGTTCATCGGACAAGCCGCAGGATCAGGGGATTGCCTCCCGAAGCTGACCCTATAGTTCACACCAGTATGATGAGCACGTCCGTTCAAACCACTCTAACAGGTACGGAAAACCCCCCGGTGACTCGGTACACCCTCGAAAGTCCGCAGGTTCCGACACCGTTTCATGGCACCGAGCTCGAAGACGTCGAGGACTGGTTGGTCGACTTCGAGCGCGTGGCTGCTTTGAACGACTGGAACGACGCGGCCAAACTACGACGTGTGTACTTCTATTTAGAGGATGGAGCACGTACCTGGTACATGAATCACGAAGAACAGATGACATCGTGGCCCGAATTCCGCCGCCGGCTGTTGGATACTTACAGAAGTGCTGATCGCCATGAACGAGCGGAACGAGCGATCCAGGCCCGCATCCAGATGCCCAATGAAACCGTCATGACCTATGTGGAAGATATGACGCGCCTGTTCCGACGAGCCGATCAGAGTATGACAGAAGAAAAGAAGGTGCGTCACCTGATGCGGGGAGTTAAAGAGCAGCTTTTCGCTGGTCTTGTACGGAGCCCTCCGAACACGGTCGCCGAGTTTTTGTCTGAAGCTGTCACGATGGAAAAGATGCTTCAGCATCGATCCACCCTGTATGAGCGGCAAGTGAACACGTCCACTGCTCAAGTTCTAACGAATATTGGGAGCAACACCGAGTGTCTGCGCGACCTTATCCGCTCCATAGTACGCGAGGAGCTGCAAAAGGCTGCCACACCACCACTACCTACGGTGAGTTCCATTGCAAGCATCGTCAAGGACGAGCTGCATCATGCCCTTTGTGACCCTGTGAGTCTGAATAACGCCACACCCGCCCCGGCTGACTACCACCGTCCGACCTATGCAGAAGCCTTGAAACGCCCAGCTTACTCTTCCCCGCTGTTTGTCCAGGCGCCTCCTACGGTTTCACTTCAGCCGGCGCAGCCTCTACGGTACTACGAGAACACACGCACACCGCCACCCCTCGTTTACGCCAGCCCTGTGCATCTTGCGGAACAACCAGCACACTACCTTGACGACAGACGTGCTTCGCCTCGGAAATCTGATGTTTGGCGCACTCCTGATCGCCGACCTTTGTGCTTCCACTGCGGGGAAGCGGACCATTTGTACCGCCAGTGTCCATACCGGCGCCTCTGGCTGCGTGGATTTTCAGTATATTCAGCGCCTCCTCGGTATGGCCAGCGACCCCGGGACATTGAGGACTACCTGGCTCAACAGCGCATGCCACCGCCTTCTGGACGGCAGTCGCGCTCACCGTCGCCGAGGCGCTTTTCATCTTCGCCACAGCGCCATGCTGGCGCACGGTTCTCCAGTCCCCGCCGGGAAAACTAACGCAAGCGACCCTTGGAGGCGAGGTCGCTGGCAGTCGACGTGCTGAAGACCTCCGATCGACGCTAACAGTAAAGGGTGTAGATTCGACTGAGCGATATGTGCGGCTTTCTCTGGATATACCGGTGCTGATAGACGGCTATGCAGTTGGTGCTTTAGTTGATACCGGGGCTGACTATTCGATACTAAGCGGGAAAATGACCAGACAACTAAAGAAGGTAATCACGCCCTGGCATGGCTCCGTGATTCGAATGGCTGGTGGCCACACCGTCTCTCCGCTTGGAACCTGCACGAATATGGAGCTGTCATTGATCTTCAAGAGAATCGCATCACCTTCTCAGCCGACCGAGCAATCGACAAGCAGGACGACCAACAACGTACCGACGTTCTTCGTGTTTCTGCTGAAAGTATAACGCTTCCTCCAAGAGCCAGTGTTATTGTCGACGTCACATGCTGTGGATTGCGAAATGGTGAAGCGATTGCAGAAAGTAATTTTGAACACCTGCTGACTCAAGGTGTTTGTGTGGCTAGGAGTATCATACAGCTACGTGATGGCCGATCTCAACTGCTCGTTACAAATTTCAGCAACGAACACCGACACCTTTTCCGTGGCACTTCGTTAGCGTTTGCAGATGAATTAGGAACCATTCCCATCTGCTTCTCGTCGGAAGCAGTGGAGGCCGCCGATACGTCTCTAAACAATATCGATATTAATTCTAACCTCACACCAGAAAACCAGACAGCACTGCGGAAACTCTTGCTTGAATTCAAGTCATGCTTCGCTGCTTCCTCTAAGGTGCGTCAGACTTCGATCACTAGGCACAGAATCATCACTTACGACGACGCCCGCCCAGTACACCAACAGCCTTACCGTGTGTCAGCGAAGGAACGAGAAGCCATTCGTACGCAAGTTCGAGAAATGCTTGACGACGGCATCATTGAGCCTTCCAACAGTGCGTGGTCCTCTCCGGTCGTCCTAGTGAAGAAGAAAGACGGAACGCTACGTTTTTGCGTCGATTACCGGAAGCTGAACAGCGTGACTAAAAAGGACGTGTACCCGCTGCCACGCATCGACGACTCGTTAGACAGATTACGCCACGCCCACTATTTTTCCTCTTTGGATATGAAAAGCGGGTACTGGCAGATTGAAGTTGACGAGCGAGACCGCGAGAAAACGGCATTTGTGACCCCTGATGGCCTTTATCAATTTCGAGTCCTTCCTTTTGGTTTGTGCTCAGCGCCCGCAACCTTCCAGCGAATGATGGACACTGTGCTTACTGGTCTGAAGTGGCAAACTTGTCTCGTATACCTTGATGATGTTGTCGTTTTTTCTGAAACCTTCCAGCAACACCTTCACCGCCTCAGGAGTGTGCTACAGGCTATTCAATCAGCAGATCTTACACTCAAGCCGCAGAAGTGTCACTTTGGTTATGAAGAGCTCAAATTCCTTGGCCATGTAGTCAATGCGAATGGAGTACGACCCGACCCCGACAAACTTGCCGCTGTAGCCGCGTTTCCGCATCCTACAGACAAAAAGACTGTTCGGCGCTTTCTGGGTTTGTGCGCCTACTATCGACGATTTATTAGAGGGTTTTTGAAGATAGCGGAACCCTTGACTCGCCTTACACGCGACGACACACCGTTTGTATGGGCTACCGAACAACACGCTGCTTTTGCCGAGCTACGACAGCGGATGCAATCAGCCCCTGTTCTTGCGCATTTTGATGAAGATGCTGACACAGAGGTGCACACTGACGCCAGTAACATCGGCCTCGGCGCAGTGCTCGTCCAGCATCAACACGGCAAAGAACGAGTCATGGCCTATGCCAGCCGCTCACTGTCCCGTACCGAGGTGAATTACACGACCACAGAGAAAGAGTGTCTCGCAGTAGTGTGGGCGATCACCAAGTTTCGCCCGTACCTCTATGGTCGTCCATTTAAAGTGGTGACGGACCACCACGCCCTCTGCTGGTTGGTAAACATTCGTGATCCCTCTGGACGACTGGCCCGATGGAGCTTGCGTCTACAGGAATTTGATGTTACCATCGTATATAAGTCTGGACGGAAGCATGAAGACGCTGATACGCTGTCACGTGCACCCATACCTTTAGTTAATCCAGAAGAAGAGGACGATGACGGTTTCCTGGGCGCCCTTAGCTCATCTGACTTGAGCAGACGCCAGCGAGAGGATGAAGAGATTCGACCGCTCATCGACTATCTGGAGGGTCATAGCGCCGTTATACCTCGCCATCTATCTCGCGTCGTGACATCTTTCTGCCTCCGAGATAATGTCCTGTACAAAAACAACGCCCGTCCTACGAGCCGCGCTTACCTCCTCGTCGTTCCGAAGGACATGCGGGATGAAGTCCTCTCTGCGTGTCATGACGAGCCCACATCTGGTCATCTAGGTTACTCGCGAACGCTCGCCAGAGTAAGTGAGGCGTACTACTGGCCCGGACTTTCTGCAAGCGTGAAGCAGTACGTTAAAAGCTGTCGTGAATGCCAGCGTCGAAAGTCGCCACCAAGCAAGCCGGCTGGATTACTTCAGCCAATTGATCCACCCCACAAGCCATTTGACCAAGTTGGCATGGACATTATCGGCCCATTTCCTTTATCGTCTGACGGCAACAAATGGGTCATTGTTGCAACTGACTATTTGACCCGCTATGCTGAGACACAGGCGATACCACGAGCCACAGCTTCTGAGGTTGCACAGTTCTTCATGTGCCACATTGTTCTGCGCCACGGTGCTCCATCTACAGTGATAACCGACAGAGGAACAGCGTTCACTGCACAACTTATTGATGAAGTTTTTCGACTAAGTAACACTAGGCATCGAACGACGACTGCTTACCATCCGCAGAGCAATGGCTTAACCGAGCGACTAAATAAGACAGTCACAAACATGATCTCCATGTACGTCGACGTCCAACACAAAACATGGGATCGCATTTTGCCTTATGTGACGTTCGCTTATAACACCGCCGTTCAAGAAACAACCCGATTTACACCGTTTCGCCTTCTCTACGGCCGCGAAGTTCAGACGATGCTGGATGCGATGCTTTTTTGTGAAGGCGCCGATCAATTAACAACTGACGCAGAAGAATTTGCAGAGCGTGCCGAAGAAACTCGCCAGCTCGCCCGGCTACACATTGGTCAGCAGCAACAGGTTGATGCACGACGTTACAATATGCGTCACAATGACGTATCTTACAGACCGGGAGACCAAGTTTGGATTTGGACCCCTGTTCGACGCCGTGGCCTCTCCGAAAAGTTGCTCAGCAGATACTTCGGTCCGTATAAAGTATTACGCCGCGTGAGCGACGTAAACTACGAAGTGGTTCCGGACGCTACGTCGTCACGATGGGTACAACGAAAACAACCGACCTCTGACATAGTTCACGTGGTGCGCATGAAGCCCTATTTTGCGCGTTCCTAAAAGACCACTTTTCCTGTGTTTTTTTTATTTGTGCTCCGACAATTGCCTCATCATTGGTGAACTTATCGCGTCTAACATTTCATTATTGGTGCCCTTTTTCATTGTTTAAACTACTTAGTTTTGGTTTTTTTTCAATAACTTTGCAGCATCGGGACGATGCTCTTTTTTTTTGTTGTTGAGGGGGAATATTGCCACCTCTTTCTAGTAGTGGGTCGTATGCCAAGGTGAAGGCCCACACCACAAAAAAGAAAGAAGTGCACGTGGGCCCTCGCTCTGGAAAACAAGCCCAACCGACGCGCTTGGTTAGAGCCCTGTTGCTCAGACGTCAGTAAATCTTGTCGACACCCCCTGGAGTGACGTGACAATATCATTCCTGTTCACGTTGCGAGCACGTAGTATGGCATCGTCAATAATGTCTTCCGGATAATTTTGTTTCAATAAGGAATGCTTTAGGTGTTCCGCGTGTCTGTCAAATTCCCGCATATCGGTGCATATTCTTCGGTACCGGTAGGCCTGAGAATATGGAATACCCGTTTTGCAATGCTTTGGGTGGCTGCTGTTGAAATGTAGGTACATTTGACGGTCTGTAGGCTTTTTGTAAAGGTTTGTTGACAAGCGGTCATTTTCGACCGTGACAGTAACGTCCAAAAAGTTAATACTAGTTTTGGAAATTTTGTGCGTGAATTTTATTGACGGGTGGCATTTGTTAAAATCCTCTATGAAGCGGAAAAGACTTCCCTCATCATGGTTCCATATCATAAAAATATCGTCTAAGTATCTTCTGTAGTAGAAAGGTTTCAAGGTGCGTCCCTCAATGAATGGGATTTCAAGTGAAGCCATAAAGGTGCTCGCGAAGTTTGGGGCCATTTTCGTGCCCATTGCAGTGCCACTGACCTGAAGGAAATGCTTGCCATTGAACTCAAAATGGTTATAATTTAGTACAAGTTCAAGAAGTGTTAACAGTACCTCGCCACTTACACTAGTTGATGAGTCAGATCTTACATATTCAGAAACCATAGCCGCTATTCCGTCATGGTGGGGTATGTTGGTGTACAGTGAGCAGACGTCCATGGTCACCAGAAAACTGCCGCCTGGGATGTCGAGACTTGAAGTTTCGCAGATGAAGTGGTTTGTGTCCTTTAGGTAATAGGGAAAATTTGGGGGGATGTTTTTTATTAAGGAATTGATGAATTCTGATATATTTTCTGTTGATGTGCTGTTACTGGATACTATCGGACGTCCCGGATTACCTGCCTTGTGTATTTTGGGGAGCAAAATTTGGGGAGCAAATTTTGGGGAGCGGCTTCCAAATGACACGGGGAAACAAAAGGTACGGGCAGTCTTAAACACGCATGGTCCCACTCATTTCTATCGATTAGGAAAATCATTGAAAAGCGAGTGCAATACGAAAAACATGCAGAACAACTAAACAAATATCTATCTCACGAAATTGCACCTAAGGGTCTCCGCCTAGCCTGCAACCCCTCAATGTCTACACTAAGTGAAGCAGAAAGGGGGAAGTGGGAAAAAATATTACTAGAAGCGTCCTTGCAATTGACTCGGGTCATTGCGGACCATTGTGAGCGTAAGGCCGCCGAACACAGTGTCACGGAGGCCACGCAGAAATCGGTATCTAATCTCGGAGAGCATGAGGCAAGAGAACTGGAAAGATATGAACTAAAGAAAAGAGGCGAAATTTCAGTAGTAAAAGATAAAAAATTCAAGCGGGACTGCAGTAGCTCCACTGCTCTGCAACAGGAAAATAGGAATGAGGCCGTACAAGAACACCAGGGACCACCCGTACCACAACCTAACTTTGAGGATAAAAATGGGAACTCAGAACCACAGTGCAATCCTAATCAAAACATCCTTACTCTCGAATATAACGCTGACACTCCCGTGCCACGTGATAGCCAAGAACAGCCGAAAACTTATGAGGAAAATGTCCTCAATCTGTCAAACACAACACTCACACCCGCTCAGCTTCAAATTTTGTCGAGAGGCTTGACCTTTTGTCCATCATCCGGTAGATTTAATGAATTTGAACTGTACCAAGACCTCGATAACTTTGCGCGTAACCTCCGCCTCCGTGAATACTTTCATGATCGCAAGGACTGTACAAACGAGAATAGAGTGATTGGTGGTGACAGATCATGGTGTCCGGGTGAGCAGAGGGACAAACACCTCGATATGTATATATCAGCAGTTCAAAAAGATATCATCAGAGCGTATGGAAAAAATCGGCCATTTCGAAACAACATATCAAAGTCAGAACGAAGGGCACTCGATGAACTACGAAAAAACACTGGAATTACTATCAAACCGGCTGATAAAGGAGGCTGCATAGTAATTCTAAATACGTCGGACTACTTAAAGGAAGGGGAACGACAGCTATCAGACACAAAATTCTACAAAGAACTTCCAACGGACCCAACTCCCGAATTTGAAAGGGAGATAAAAGTAACCCTAAACAATCTCCGCCGGGACGAGAAAATTACCGGCAAAACGTTAAAAGCAATGTTACCGGCCCACTCTGTTCCCGGTCGATTCTATTTGCTCCCCAAAATACACAAGGCAGGTAATCCGGGACGTCCGATAGTATCCAGTAACAGCACATCAACAGAAAATATATCAGAATTCATCAATTCCTTAAAAAAAACATCCCCCCAAATTTTCCCTATTACCTAAAGGACACAAACCACTTCATCTGCGAAACTTCAAGTCTCGACATCCCAGGCGGCAGTTTTCTGGTGACCATGGACGTCTGCTCACTGTACACCAACATACCCCACCATGACGGAATAGCGGCTATGGTTTCTGAATATGTAAAATCTGACTCATCAACTAGTGTAAGTGGCGAGGTACTGTTAACACTTCTTGAACTTGTACTAAATTATAACCATTTTGAGTTCAATGGCAAGCATTTCCTTCAGGTCAGTGGCACTGCAATGGGCACGAAAATGGCCCCAAACTTCGCGAGCACCTTTATGGCTTCACTTGAAATCCCATTCATTGAGGGACGCACCTTGAAACCTTTCTACTACAGAAGATACTTAGACGATATTTTTATGATATGGAACCATGATGAGGGAAGTCTTTTCCGCTTCATAGAGGATTTTAACAAATGCCACCCGTCAATAAAATTCACGCACAAAATTTCCAAAACTAGCATTAACTTTTTGGACGTTACTGTCACGGTCGAAAATGACCGCTTGTCAACAAACCTTTACAAAAAGCCTACAGACCGTCAAATGTACCTACATTTCAACAGCAGCCACCCAAAGCATTGCAAAACGGGTATTCCATATTCTCAGACCTACCTGTACCGAAGAATATGCACCGATATGCGGGATTTTGACAGACACGCGGAACACCTAAAACATTCCTTATTGAAACAAAATTATCCGGAAGACATTATTGACGATGCCATACTACGTGCTCGCAACGTGAACAGGAATGATATAATTAAGGGACCAAACAGAGTACCTAAAACGACTTCCCAAACGAAACTTGTACTAACTTACTCCTCATCAGCGCCACGAATCAACAACATACTTTCCCGCCATTTCAACATAATCAGGCAAAGCAAACGACTAACTTCTATTTTCGCGAAGCCACCTCACGTGGTGTACCGCCGGGATAAAAATCTGAAGGACATTCTTGTCAGAGCAAAAACAAACACCCCCAAAATTCAATCAGGGTGCCATCCCTGCGGAAAATCTCGATGCAAGGTATGACCACAGATGCTCACAACACGTGAATCCAAAGCGAACTTTTCGGATTTCAAATTCTGCATAACTGAAAGCCTTAATTGTGACTCCAGTAACGTAATATACATGCTACATTGCAACATCTGCGGACAAGAATATATCGGCCAAACAGACACGCCATTTCGGCTGCGGTTCAATAATCACCGGTACCACGCCACTTCACTGCCGAAGCTACCTTTATCTAGACATCTGCGCCTGCCAAACCACAGTTTTGAAAATATTAGCGTAACTCTTTTGCAGTCCGGTTTTTCAAACAGACGCGAGCGCGAACAGCGTGAGGCATATTTTATTTTCAAATTTCGTACATTAGCAGCCGGTATCAACGAGGACCCCGGAAAACTCAACTGCCTCCGAGAAGTAAGCCAGGAGAAAATTGGTGACAAAGATTGATAGCTGGAGACCATGCTTTTTTCTGACTGACTCGTACGTGTACACTGTCCTTTCCTTTTTTTTTCACATGCACATACAAAGTGTTTACGTTCGCCTACCACTTCATGACCGTTGAAGGGAAACGGACGAAGATTAAAGGTAAATAGCCGACCGACCCATTAACGAGAAACCTTTGCTTTACACACACCGCCCGCCGAACGACCAATTACGGGGAAACCCCTTTCTTTAGGCACGCCGTCCCGGACCCTCCCGGCACCGCGGCGACAATCTTGGGTGGCCCGACACACGCCAAGAACTGAACAGCACGTGATATGAACCGTAGGTGGATGTAGACGGACAGTTGGCTTCGTTCTCAGTGCTGCTTCTTTTGTCCTCTTTTTTCTCCCCCCCCCTTTTTTTTCTTCTTCCAGTTCCCTCTCACTCTCGCAAACGTGTTTCAAGGCGAGAGAGACGCGGCAGCAAGGAAGTTTGGAAGCTCATGTCAGTATAACTCATCCCCTGATGAAGGGAGGTCCCCTCCCGAAACTATTGGGAAATAAATATATTTATCCTTGTTGACAACGCTCCCGTTGTGCCATATCCCATACCTTCACGAAGACTAACTGGCCCATTGAATTATTACTCCCACTATATATTTATATATATATAATGGCCATAGCGTTGCAAGTAGTCAAGTAGGTCCTCCGTGAGCAGTCACAACGTGGTTTATTTCAACGTTTCAGCCAGAGTCTGGCCTTCATCAGGATTGAGGGTGCAGTTTCTTGATGCCAAGCTATATAAAGTCTTGAATCAGAGGGGAAAAAGAGAAAGAGAAAAAAAGAGAAACGAAAAAAAAACCAAAGAGAATATAAGGTGCAGTCCCCTGGGCGCCCCTTTCACTCTTACTTCCCCTTCTCCATCCCTTTCTACCCCTTTTCTCCTTTTCACCATTAGGATGTCTGCGGTCTGTGTATCCTTTCTTTCACTAACGCATTGTTGCCGACCAGACGGCACCGCATGGCTCTGTTGGTTTAGTGTGGGGAAAAAGCTTTTTTTGAGAAGTTTAAGCCCTAAACTTCTCAGCGCCTCGTCGATATCTCGTCGTTGAAAGAGGGGTGCCGCGTATTGCCGCAGAGGCTGGCAAGCGTGTGCAAGGCTAATTCTTGCCCGCTTCTGGATTACGCATGCCGTAGAGGCCTCCCGATTGTGCACAGGGTTGCTGTTCGGCGTGTCATGCTTGGCACAATCGATTGGATAGTAAGGTAAAAAGAGTGTTAACGTGTTTATTAGCCGCCAACCAGCCAGAACATACAATGGCGACAGTCACGGCCAAGCACGAGCTCTCAGCGCGAGTGGCGTCCTTGTTGGGTAGCCCCACTAGGAGGTACTTAAGAGTCCGACCCATTTCAGAGTTCGGAGGCTTCGCTACAATTACCCTGGTGTCGAAGAGGGAGCCGTCTGGTGACCCAACAGCTTGTTACTATGAGTGGGTCATAGAAAACCTTCAGGCGCTCCACGTTGACGATGTCGCGCCCTCGGCGGCGCATGTCCGAAGATTGTTCAACGGGTTCGATCTGATAGTTGACGGGTCAGGTGCGATCGATGACACGGTAGGGACCTTCATAGTTGGGAAATAGTTTGGAAAAGAGGCCAGGTACAGAGGTCGGGATCGAGAGCCATACAAGCGCACCAGGAAGGAACGTGAGCTCAGAAGTGGTAGAGCCATCACGAATACTCCTCTGCCGCTCTTGTTCTTGCGTCGTAAAAGTCTTGGCAAGCTTGCGACACTCTTCAGCAAGCCTGGCTGTCTCAGAAATAGGTGTACACTCACATGGATCCGGCGTGTACGGGAGTATCATGTCCATGGTGTGCGACGGGTGCCTTCCATTCAGCAAGTAGAAAGGTGAAAAACCGGTCGTGCTCTGAGGGGTGGTGTTGTAGGCGTAGGTGACGAAGGGCAGTATATTATCACAATTGATGTGGTTGGCAGCGACGTACATAGAAAGCATGTCGCCGAGGGTGCGGTAAAGCGTTCGGTGAGGCCATTCGTCTGTGGGTGGTAAGCAGTAGTTTTGCGGTGAACAGAATGGCACTACGTCAAAATGGCTTCGACGACTTCCGACAAGAAGACATGGCCTCAATCGCTGAGAAGCTCTTGGGGTTGTCCGTGGCGCAGTATGAATCGATGCAGCAGAAAGGACGCAACATCGCGCGCAGTAGCCGCAGGGAGAGCGGCGGTTTCGGCATATCACGTTAAATGGTCAACGGCAACGATGGCCCAGCGGTTACCAGCCGACGTCAGAGGAAGTGGTCCATACAAATCGATACCTACGCGCCGAAAGGGATGGTCAGGGCAAGGTAATGGTTGCAGGCCGGCGTGCGACATGTGTGCTGACGGTTTACGGCGTTGGCAAGTGAGGCAAGAGCGAACGAACTGCTGCACGTAGCGGTATATGCCACGCCAGAAGTAGCGTTGTTGAATGCGGTGGTACGTTTTGGATACCCCAGAGTGCACACATTGCGGCTAATAATGGAAAGATTCACATATCTCCAACCGCAGACTGCGGGGTATGACGAGTAACCACTGCCGGCCATCGGAGTCGTAATTGCGTCGGTGTAGGAGGCCCTCAAAGGTGGCGAAATGGTGAGCTCGACCACGCAAGGCACGCGTGGATGGTGTTGCGGACGGATAAGGAAGAGAGTCGATCAGTGGGGCGATCCAATTATCCTTTCGCTGTTCGGTAGCGAGGATGTCAACATCGATGGCAGATACAGCAACTGAGGTTACTGAGCAGGGCAAGCCGCCTTGAGGTAGAGGGGAGCGTGAGAGAGCATCAGCGTCAGCATGCTGGCGTCCGATGCGGTACAGCACATGAATGTCGTAGTCTTGTAAGCGAAGAGCCCAACGGGCGAAACGGCCTGAGAGATCCTACATTGATGAAAGCCTGCATAGTGCATGATGGTCGGTTACGATATCGAATGGGCGACCATACAAATAAGGTCGAAACTTTGTAAGGGCCCAGACGATCGCTAGGCACTGTTTCTCCGTGTCGGTGTAGTTTGTCTAGGCTCTCGTGAGCGTACAGCTTGCATATGCTACGACATATTCAGGGAATCCGGGTTTTCGCTGCGCCAGGACAGCGCCGAGGCCTACACCGCTGGCGTCCATGTGCCCCTCCATTGGGGCTGTAGGGTCATAGTGGCGTAGAATGGGAGGCGACGTCAACAAATGGCGGAGCTTCACGAACGCGTCGTCGCGCTCGGATGACCGTGAATTGAGGGCCCCGTTACTTTCAAGGTGCTTCGTCAGCGGTGATATGATCATGGCAAAGTTTCGTATGAAGCGTCGGAAGTATGAGCACAGGCCCACGAAACTACGCATTTCTTTCACAGATGCAGGTTTGGGGAATTCGGCCACGGCCTAAAGCTTGGCAGGATCAGGAAGAATACCGTCTTTGGACACGACGTACCCCGGTATGGTGAGTTGCCGTGCTGCAAAGCGGCACTTTTTCAGATTCAGTTGCAAGCCGGCATTGCTCACACGTGCGAAATCTTCTTTCAGACGATGGAGATGCGTGGAGAAATCCGGACCAAAGACAATGACATCGTCGAGGTAACACAAGCACGTGTACCATTTCAAGTTGCGCAGAACGGTGTCCATCATGCGCTCAAAGGTCACAGGTGCATTACATAGACCAAACGGCATGACGTTGAACTCGTAAAAGCCATCTGGCGTGACGAAGGTGGTCCTTGGTCGAGAGTCATCAGCCATGGGTACTTGCCATTGCCCCGAGCGCAGATCGAGAGAAGAACAAAAATCGGCTCCATGGAGGCTGTCAATCGCGTCATCGATGCGTGCCAGTGGATAAACATCCTTGCGACTGATCTTATTGAGCCGTCTGTAGTCCACACAGAACCGCACAGAACCGTCTTTCTTCGCAACAAGAAGAACAGGAGACGCCCATGGACGGTCCGAGGCCGAATAACATCGCGTTGGAGCATATCGTCAACCTGATCATTAATTACTCGACGTTCAGCAGGCGACACGCGATATGGACGTTGCCGTAAAGGTGGATGGGTACCAGTGTGGACGCGATGCGAAGCAGTGGACGTGCGACCGAGAGGACTTCGCCCGACATCGAGAGAAGAACGATATTCTTGCAACAGATCCAGGAGTTGGGAACGCTGTACGGCCGTAAGGTTGTCAGCGATGGAGGGGCCAAATACATCAGCAGATGATGAATCAGAAGTGGAAGCAGCATTGATGGTACGCGACCTGGGACATCGCATGTCATCGGGTACGTCCAGGACTTGTGCGTCGTAGACTGGTTCCACTCTGCCGAGACACTCCTCTCGACGCAAGGTAACAGTGTACGGGGACGGGTTGGTTACAAAAATAGCAGCGTTGCCCTGGTTGACCTGCACGGTCGCGAAAGGTACTAGCAACCCTTTCCTGTTGGAAGCGCGGTCAGATGGCGAAACGAGTGCAATGGTGTCGGAGAGACCGGCGCAGTAGACAGACACAGCTGTCGTCGAGTTTGGAGGCACTGTTATATAGTCTTTCGTTAAAATCTTGATCAGTGTCGAGGGACTGTCTTCTGGCGTCAAATGCGAGAAAGGTGAGAGCTCAATTTCAGCGGCGGCACAATGGATGATGGCGTCATGGCGGGAGAGAAAGTCCCTTCCCAGGATGACGTCATGAGAGCATGCCGGAATGATGATGAACTGGGCGAACTACAGAACGTCCTGAATGACAACGCGAGCTGTGCACCCGGCTGTAGGATGACTACGATGCAAACTTGCAGTACGAAGGGACAACCCAGCATGTGGCGTCATCACTTTTCGAAGTAAGTGGCAGAGTTTTTCGTCCATAACTGATACAGCCGGTGTCCATAACAGCCGATGCACAAACACCGTCCACAAGCACGTCAATGACATTCGAGGGGCTGCTTTGAGGGCTTTCGAATTGCGATAGCGTTGCAGTCCTTGCCTCGGGGACTGCGACGACTAGTTTTCCCGCCCATGAGCAGCCGAACTCTGCCGCATGAGGGACAGGGAACGACGTCGTGGAGACGGCGATCTTCGAGATGAACCTGGGCGAGACCGAGGTGGCATAAACGGCGGTTCTTCGCGATAAGGACCGCTAAGTTGGCCAGCAACAGGTGAAGAAATTGGAGCCGGCTGTACGCGATGGCAATAACGGGCCACGTGACCGGCGTAACCGCAGACAAAGCAGATGGGCCGGTTGTCGGGTGTGCGCCATCTGTTCACCGGGGTTGGTCTCACCCATGTCGCAAAGGCAGATAGACGGAACGGTGGCTGCATGGTGGACTGAAGCTGAGGCTGAGGGGTTACGTCAACATACGTAGCGGGCATAGCCGCTGCAAAGGACGAAGTTCGAGCAGCAGCTTTGGCGTAGGTCAAAGGGGCGGGTGCTGGAACGACTTGGGGCAGCCTGGCAACCACTTGCGCGTAACTCAGGGGCGCAGGAGCCGGGGGCTGTGGGGGGTGGTACGCACGCATTACCTCCGCTATTTCCTGTTCAATCGCTCGACGGATGGGAGGAAGAAGGGTAGTTGCCGATTCTTGAACAGCCGGTTGGTGGGCAAAGGGCAGGAGCGAGAACTGACGCGCGAATTCCTCACGGATGAAGGACTTTAGGTCTGCCATCAACGCCACTTGGTCACAACTGGCCTCCAAGCCAGCAAGTGTTCCAGCTCATGGTGGGGAGCGTCGGGTCATCGAACGCTGCCGGCGGAGATCTTCGTAGCTCTGGCACAGTGTGATGACCTCAGTCACTGTGCCGGGGCTTTTGGCGAGCGGGATTGTGAAGGCATCATCGTCAATGCTTTTCATGATGTTTCGGATCTTGTCGGACTCGGACATGATGTGATTAGATTTGTTGCATAGGTCCAGGACGTGTTCAATATAGCTGGTGAATTACTCACCAGCCTCCTGAGCACGTTCACGTAAGCACTACTCGGCTTGCTGCTTGCGAACAGCAGGGCGGCCGAAGACGTTTATGATTGCGGTCTTAAAATCGGACCAGGTGGCAAAATCGGACGCGTGGTTGTTGTACCACAGACTGGCAACACCCGTAAGATAGAATACCAAGTTCGTCAGCTGGCCGTCCTCGTACCAATTGTTAGGGACATTCACGCGCTTGTAAATGGCGAGCCAGTCCTCCTCGTCAATGCCATCAGCGCCAGTGAAGATGGGTGGATCGCGGATTCTGGGGACACCGGAACAAGGGGGTTGCATTGGAGGAGGCGTCTGCTCAGAAGCGTCGTGGGACATGGTAGATGGCAGGGTACGTGATCGTAGCTCCAAAGGCATAGACGGCGACCGCAGCACTCTCTACCAATTTGTTAAGGCGTTTATTAGCCGGCAACCCGCGAGAACATACAATGGCGACAGTCACGGCCAAGCACGGGCTCTCAGCGCGAGTGGCGTCCTTGTTGGGTAGCCCCACTAGGAGGTACTCAAGAGTTCGACCATTTCAGAGTTCGGAGGCTTCGCTACTACAAAAACAAACGACAGCTGTACTTAGGAAGAGGGGTTACACATAGAAATATTTTGAGTTGTCCATTGTCCTACGCAGCAGCAGTGCCGTGAACACAGTTATTGTTTTTATTATTGGTGTTATTGTTTTCTAATGCTTTATTTGCTGCAAGTGTACCCCAGATTTTTACACGTGCCCATGAGCACACACACACACACACACACACACACACATATATATATATATATATATATATATATATATATATATATATATATATATATATATATATATATATATATATATATATATATATATATATATATATGAATAAAAAGAAGACACACGTCGAAAAACGAAAGGTTTCTTTACGTTTCGGCCGTGGGACCGGCCTTCGTCAGAATAACCATATATATATATATATATATATATATATATATATATATATATATAATATAGACACAACGGAGCTGTTTCAATGGTTTTAACCAGTGGACCTGTCTTTGTCAAGGTTCATGAACAAGTGCGACGCTATGCAAACCTCCCGCATAGGCATGGCGAAGAAACTAGAGGATGCTAAAAATAAGTGAAATTTTACAGTACTGACATATACTGTCTAAATAGTTCTTCTTGTCTCATTCGCTGGAGCAAGCAAGAAAGAGAAGGGTGAGGTAGGCGCCGTTTAGAGAGGGGCACGCAGCGTGTGTTCGGGCGAAACGCAAATGAGACAACAGAATGCATATGAATTCTGAATACTCAGAATTCAGAATTTTCAGAATTCTGAATACTCAGAATTCAGAAAAGTAATACATTTTGAAAAAGTGGTAAAGGAGGAGTGAGAGAGAAAGAAGAGGGGTCTAGGGTGGTTACCGCGATGTGCCCTCGAAGGACGCGGAGGGGCAGTGTTGGTGAGCTTGGGTGGCAGGCAACTACTTGTAGGAAAAGAGATCCGGAGGACCAGAATTGGACGAGTTGGTGCACTTTCATCTTAAACGAATATTAGCGCGACAAAAGCAGGGACGGGAAAGAATCAACAAACTACAGTTTCGCTTTTTTTTTTCCCGATCCTGTTTTGTCGCGCTAATACTCGTTTAAGATGGACTCCGGAGGAGACAGCTGTGATACGGCCCTTTCTGGGATCACTTGAAAGAGAAAAAGGATCTTTGCTGTCAGTGAAACTACACTGAAGTCTAAACGTTAGGCTGGAAGATGTCTATTTGAAGGCGCGCTTGTATTTCGTCCTTTTGTACCACTCCCCGAAGCACCTGTGATTGAAACCGGCTGGCGCTGGTTAGGCTCACCCATTCACAAATAACAAGGCAAAACTAAGTTAGACAGCAAGGCAAAAACTATAAAAAAGGTGAAAAGCGAAAATGGTAGAAATAATTAAGAGATATAAGAGAATAGGTCCAGTAGTGCGACAGGTATGTGCACAATAATAGAAGTTCAGGCAACGGCAAACAAAAAACAATGCAAAACTTTAAAAAATAAAATGATAAACAAAGAGATAGACATCCGAGCAGAACACAAAAAGATGTTTGGTTATTCCATTCTCCCAGATAACTATTGGGCGTATTGAGAAATAAATAAAAATAATTATGCCAGGCTACAATCATGTCCCGCCTAGCTTTTGCAAGCCCTAAGGAATGATAGGTTACCGATGCTTTCGTCGATACCGTGTGTTGGTGTCTGATATTTCTGGATGAGGTGTGACTTCCTTTGTTCCCGCTCACGAGTCCCGTGGAAGCCCGACTAGAGGAGGTTGACTCGTATTTTATCAAAAAGGTGCTCCTGAAAATTCAGATGCTTGGAAAAATTGAGGGACCCTTAGGCTTCGGCTTTAAGAGTTGAACGTGATAGCGAAATGCTGCCCCTAGTGCATTCTTCAACCGCTAAGTGCATACTTATTCATATGTTTCGTTACATACATGCGCACGCACACAAATACGAACACAGTAGATTGCACCAGCACGCGCTATTATCACCGAATGGGCTCGTTTTCATCGTGACATCTGTCGAACAAGATGCATCAAAATGGCCCTGAAACACTTTACCAAATAACCATGGAATGAATTCACTACAAGAGCTTATTGCTGCACGAATTGAACGCCGCAAAAATTTTAGAAATCCGTCCACTGCGTGTTGACAGCGTGTAACAAAGATTTGTCACATGCTGCCCTTGCATTAACTCTTCTCTCGTCCCGACGAAACCGCTGGAAGCTAAGCTAGAGGGGTAGCAGGGCAAAGAAACTACCGCGCCTCATGACCTTAAGCCCTTTTTTTCGAATGCGCGGCTTTTTTATTGTGATCGTGCGCGGACGCGTGGACAAGTAGCGGCCTTCCACGGTGATCTCGGTAGCTTGATGTTTTGGTCAAAGACGCACAGACGATATTTCACTCACAACCAACAGGGCCGACGCCGGTGGTTGCTTTTCTGCACGGAGGTAGGAAAGGTAGGAGAGGCCCTGACGTCACTTGTTGTGAAGCCGTGATGAAGCCACAAGTCGGTCATATTGAATGGGCGGATTCTTCTCTCCTGTTTACATCCGCATGTAAAGCAGAAGGCGCGACTGTCTCTCCGGCTCCAAAAGCACGTGGGCTGCGCAGCGCGTGTATCGTGACGATCCGAAACTAATGGATCGGGGCTCATCACTCTGAGCCAGCGGGACACCTTCGGCGAAATCATTTCGTCCGAGTAATAACAGGGAGTAACGGCTCACCGACAACGAAGCAACTACAAGAGAACGCGCGCTAGATGCATTGACAATGGCGAGTGCTTTCACGTCATTATTTAAGAACTGTACATAAAACACGATTAGTCGTGCGCATTCTACGGTTGCATTCCGCCACGCGGCCGACGCAGTGTCCGCCCACTGTGTCCGTGTTCCACGTGAAAATCACCGGCATCAGCATTATGCGACCGTGGTAACTTTGAGCACGGTGCAAGTGACACTTTAACGCAGTTGCTGCTATGTTGAGATTACATGCAATGCTGGTGGAGAGTGTACAAAGCGGAACAGAAAAGGTGTTTTAATACGCACATGCAAGTTGTTACTGTACACACAAAACACGAAACTACGTATGTGCACATGGTACTCATGGCGTCTTGCTGAGATCAACAGCGTCGGCCGTCGTCACAAGCAGGAGCACTGCTCAACCATCACTGACCTGCAAGGCGTTCGTTGTCGTTCAGCTTCGTCATGGTACCCAACGCAATTTCGCTGAACACTAACTGCTTTAACCGCGTCATCAGCCGCACGACACATGGATATGCACTCGTTCTACGCACTGTTGAAACCCCGTGATCGACTTGTAAACGTTACTAAGAGTACAGTAAATGCCAGGAGAACACTGCGTAACCACTAACGTGGCTCAGAGCACGGATATTGTCCGCCACTGCTCAGCACGAGACATGGGAAGGCACACATGCCACCGCCAGCCACGGCCACTCACTGCTAGACCAGCCCCACTGCGCAACACGTAACCATAGCAACTCCGCCATTGTGCCCAGTGAATATGACCGCCATGACGTCATTTTGGCCACACTTTTTACGCCACGCACCGGCTGGGCATGCCCTCTCCTGCCTTTTTTTCCTCCGTGGTTCTCTGCAACACGAACTCTTTAACGCTGTCACGTTAAAAAAGTGAGAATGGGCAGAGTTCGTGCGTGGAATCTGGGGTTATTGAAACGTACTATGAATGCCGTACCGGTCAGGCCGATATACTTCTGGACACAGCCATTGCATTTCAGCCTATATATACCATGCTCTGGCTGCCACAATTCAGCGAGTGTTTGATATTGAATGTGAAGTCTGAGGAGGAGGCCTTGGCAACACAGGTTGCGGTCATGTGTTTGCAGACTTGGAAGCGGCTTACAACCCGATTCACTCAGTCGTTTTGGCTCCGACTAGAATGCCTTTACTGTTCTTTCCGCGGTGGTAGACCACTGGCAGTGGCTCCGTAAAAATTGGGGGTAGACACGCACTATGCAGAATAATGTTGAAATGTTTTGAAAGGATATGAGTTGAGGTAAGGTAGTGTGCCAATATTCTTTGAGTTGGGCAAGTAGGCAAATACTTGGAAGGATTTTAGCGGGGATTCGACGAAGACAAAGAAAACACACAGACCGCCGACGAGCGCCGACTTACAGCTGAGTTTATTTCGACACTAACATTTCTTATCACCAGGACAAGTTAAAAATTTCACGCCTTGCGTTTGTTAGGCTTGTATTCTGTAGGTGCCGTTTTTAGATTATGAATCATCGCACCGTCTTTGTCTCAAAGATCAATTTACCATGTATGATATTGTAGTGCATGATCACCATCATCATTTCTTGATCACCGCGCCGCGCCTCTCGCGCAGCTGACGCTAGCTCGAGCTTCGCGAGGATTAGAACGAGCTGACACGCCTGGCGTGGCGGACGCTGGTAGCCGACGTGGCTCCGCTTCAGGCCTGGAATAAAGTGGCGAGATCGGCACGGCCCCATCGGCCGCCTTCGACGTCATCTCACGCGTCTCTTCTCTCGTCGCTACAATATCAGTCTGCATTATCATTGATATTTCGTCTCAGTGCAATTTGTATTTTCTTTATTTGATTTATAGATCTTGGGTTCGAATTTTGTGGTATGTTATCTTGCTCTAGCATGTATTGGCTAACACAGGCAGGTTTCGGGGCATATAAAGGCTTGTAGGTGTGCAAATATACTCTGTTTTTGTTTTGTTTTGTTTCCCTGGGAGGCTGGCTCATACCCACTCAGGAGGATTGGCCAAGAAAGCGTAGTGCAGTTTTTCTGTAATCATTCTAACAATGTTTAATGAATTGGTATTATAATGAGAAAAATGTAAAAAATAAAAACAACATAAAAAGAGCAAACGAAAAGAAAAAAATCAAGTTGAGCAATTTTGAGATTTGAGGTGTTATGATTAGCACTCAGCTGCGTTTACTTCACTCTGCCCTGGGGAGTAATAAATAATTTTTTTTTGATTGAAGATCACAATGGTATACGCTTGGTTGCCTGAATATAATTGCAAACGGCATTGAAAGCATCCCTGTGGCAATGTCCCAAAGCTGAGGCGCCAAAGCTTAGCGCCGTTTTCGCCGTTAATCTAAGGCCTATTTTCCGAAATGGCATAACTAGTAACCTTTTTCTAAGTATCTCGTAGCGGCGACAATACAAAAAATAATGATCTAGTGATTCCATTTCTCCGCAGAATGCGCAGAGGGGTGATGTTGTCTGACCAGCTCTGTGTAGATACAGGTTTAGAGGGGGGACACGACATCGAAATTTAGTAATTAAGACTTCGAGCTTTCTGGACTGACTCCAGTGGTGTTGCCATGGAAACATGAGGTGGTTATAGTCTGTCCGTGTAATTACTTTTTCTATCGTATCAGTGGAGATTGCTGATTTTCGATATCTTATTGCCGTGATATATTCAACATCTGGCAGTATGGACAAAATTGGCCCATCAAGTGCGGCTCGTGCTAAGGAATCGGCCAATTCATTTAATCTTAATCCACAGTGTCCCGGAACCCATAGTAATCTCAGGAGTCTCAACTGCGGGGGTACTAATGTTTTGAATGTGCTTAGGATTCGAGAGTTCTCTGAAGCCGTCAGAGCTGCACAAACTGAGTTGTAAGCGCTGGTCTGTGCGTCTTCTTTGTCTTCGTCGACTTCGCGCTGAAGGTTATCCAAGTGGTAGTCTGGACGAATATGGAACGAGAACACCAGTTTGGTTTTATTCAATCCCGTGGTCTCGAACCTGACGAAATTTCGTACCTACCTAAACTGCGCAATCGGTTTATAGCTTCATCAATAATTCTCTCTGGATACTTCTTTGCCACAAAGGTCGTTTTAGGTTCTTTGACATGGCCTTTGAAATATAACACGTCCGAACGAATTCGGCGGTATCGGTGGGATTGCGTGTATATGAAGACTGTCTTGCAGTGAAGTGGATGGCTGCTCTTCAAGTGAAGATTTTCATGGCGGTGCGTTGGATTTTTATATAGGTTTGAGCAAATGCGTTTCGCAATATTTAGAACAGTAGCGTCAAAGAAGTTTATAGTTGACATGGAGTAGGTGTGTGTAAACGAGATTGACGATTGAGTTGAATTGAAATCAACTACCAACGACAGCAAACTTTTCTCTCCGTGGTGCCAAATAATGAATATTCAAGGAATCCTTTTTAAACGAGAGGCTTAAATGTTCTGGTTGCAAGATAAGGTTCTTCATTGGATGCAGATAATATAATAACGTAATTAAGAGCCGTACTCGTACCATTAGTGTGTTGTTTGTCTGGATAAAGTGCCTATTCTGAAACTCAAAATTATTGTAGCTGAGTACCATCTGCAGTAAAGTCGACAGCGTGTCCTCATTTAGGTATACCCACGAACTCGCCTTAAAAGCAGCGACCGTTGCGTCAATGTCATCTATGTGATGTTTGTGAAAGATGACACTACATTCACTGTCACAAGAGTGGTATCGTTAGGAACCTCAAGTCCAGCGATTTGGCGGAGAAAGTGGTTAAGGTTTTTAGTGTATGATTGGATAGTAGAAAGAATATCCTCAATGATGAAGTCCAGCGCACTTAACATTCTTTCTGTTACTCTGTTATTGCTTGAGACATTAGGACCACCGAGGTGGTTGGCTCTGAGCATATTAGGGAGCAAGTAAAATCGGCCTGGAGCAGGCTGAATCGGTCGCATTACTTTGAGCACATCGGCCGTGACTTTTCTGTTATTATGCATCAAATTTATTTCATTGATTATTTCTGATTGGAATAATTTTGTGGGTCTTCTTCGAGTTCTACATAGAAGTTCCTATCCTTCAATTTTCGATAACCTTCCCTCAGGTACTCAGTATTATCTGATATTACTAGCACGCCACGCTCATCTGCAGGCTTGATTACCAAATCTGCGCGACAGCTTAGGAACTCGAGTGACAAGCACTTTCCGAGGAGCGGTTGTTTTTATAGCACCTTGTTTTTGAACAAGCCGATATGATGTCTTTTCCTACGCCCAAGGTAGACATGTCTACATGTCTGATCCGCTGCTCAGGTGGTGACTAATTTTTTGGGTCGAAGCTTCTGAAGGTGTGGGTCTATCCTTTGTATGTATGTACGTGACCACCTATGGTTCCACTTTTGCCAACTTCCCACTACCTCTTCCTTGAATACTTGCCACTACGCTCCATCACCGATTCACCACTTCATTGACCATAAAGCAAATACTGTCGATAGGTAGTCAATATAATATACAAGATGGTCATGTACTTCTACCCAGGCGCGCGTTAAAGAACCATAGATTGTCTCACTGTGTCTATATGTCGCTTTTACGTGCCCGCCTATAGTTCCACCTTTGCAAACTGCCCCCTACATGGCCTTTGCAAAGATCCCACTACGTTCTTCACCTATTCACGAATTCACCGACCATAATGCCGTTATAACGAAGAGGGAGCGGAAGCGACATAATGGTACCACTTACGAATAATAAAACTTCCTGTAAAAATATATACAGTGTTTGTCTCGTCTTTGATGGTGTAGTGAACGATGTTCACGGATTGTCCATGGTTTAGGAATGAAACCTTCCAGCGCTTCGCTCTATTCATCATCATTCACTTCGTGAATATGCTGGGATTTTTTTTTGGATGAACGAAGGAATGTTGTTGGCCCCAGTTCGGGGTCATGGAAGAACTACCATAGGCGCTTTTTTCTGGCAAAGTTATCGAATTGCTGGTACAACTGAACTTCAATAAATTTTCCACTAGCCAGACACAATGTGAGGCCTTTTTAAAACAGTTAAGATTTCGGCCACAGATAGCTGTGCTGAAGAAAAAAATAATTAAACTCGGAGAAGAGTTTCCACGTCACAGTTGATATCGATAGGTGTCGCGGATATATATGCATGTGTAGTAATTGTCTCAGCTCAGTTACCTCATCCCACTCTAGTTTACGATGTTTGCGCTTTTTTGTCACTGCTGTTTTCTGATTTTCATGCTTCTCAAGATTCTTAATACCCTCCTGGATGAGATCAGACTGACGTCAAAGGGACAGTTCTTTTTCGTTAAGCTCACAAGATTTTTGTCAACTCTCCTAATTATTAATATGCATGAAATGTAGTGATGAGTCGTGAAGTGTTTCCTCCCACTTTGCTTGTTCCTCTGGATTTATTGTTGTCATTGCAGGATTAAATTTCACAGACAAGCCAACGGTTAGAGAATCACAAGTGGAGTATGGCGTGAAAGTTGAGTAGTAGAGATTGTTTTATTACACGTTTCTCAACTACCTTCCCAGTCTGTTGAATTGAGCTTGATCGCGGTTTGGGGCAATGAACCATACTTCACTACTTTGGCAGTCAGGTAGTGTTCGACCATGCAGGTCCTCGAGGGGCTTCGCCATATTTGGGGAGGTTGTAGACCATGGTTGGTAAAGTTGGGCCAGTGACTGCCATCGGAGACGGTGGCGAAGGAGATTGCGGTGAGGAAGAGCTCTAGCATATTGTGTTTCCAGCATGCGCTGGAGAGCCGGCACCTACAAAGGCAGCGTTTCTGGCCGGATGAAAGTTCTGTGGGTGGCAGCGGCTTGTCTTGATGGTGAATAAATCTCTGAAATGAAGGGCAATAGTATCGCTACGCCCTCAAATCGTGGGTGAAAACAGTCGGCGCCGAGGACCGGGCCCTCTAAAGCGGCGTCTCATGGAAGGCATGGTCGAGATTGAAAACACCACGGCCCAATTGTTTGCGTAACAAAAGCGGCGCACTTGGCTTACCAAGCGGCACGCTTCTCTGTTGAACCAGGTTGTGAACTTTTTATTCGCGCCTCGGTGTCGGTGGTTTGGTGCTTTCGAGAGAGGCAGGCTGAGGCAGAGTTCAAGGTTTGGTCACACCTGGTGAATCAGCTGAACGAGTTGTTTTAAGTACGTCACAGCCTGGGCACACCCATTGTCTGCTATGCCCTCAGTGCCCACATCAATGACCAGCCTCAGCAGTGCTGGTAGCGAACGGTGAAGTAGGCCAAAGACGTTGTTGAAGCATGCTCCACGGCTCGAGAAAAATGCGGGGGTTCCGGGATCCATGGGGTGTGCATACTTGATCGACGAATCTCCGATGACCATACAATTTACTGGAAGGCACCAACAGCGCAACCATTCAAAAATGGGATGGGTGGCAGCCATGGCTGTACAACCGAAGAAGTTTTTACAATGGACCAAGCGTCCTTGGGAAGAGAAAACACATAACTTAGTGGTTGTCTTAACTACATTTCCAACAATTTTGACCGGTGGACAGGTCTTTGTCGAGGTTCGCGAACAAGTGTGACGCTATGCGAACATCCCGCATCGGCATGGTGGTTTAAAGAAAGAAACGGATTCATTGAAGCAAGGAAACCAGATAAGGTGCATAACAACAAAAACGCCGACCAAGGTGACCTTGGTCGGCGTTTTTGTTATTTTGCACTATGTTTGTCCCCGACCAGACGGGATTCCGTCAGACTCTTGACTATACAAACCAGATAACGGTTAGAGGCGCCCGTTTAGAAAGAGGCATGCATCGTATATTTGGGCGGAACACTAATGAGACAGCAGAATGCAAATAAACCTACTAAAAATCCAGAAAAATGAAAACACTTTGAAAAAGCAACAAAAAAGGAGGGGAGTGAGAGAAAGTAGAGGGGGATAGGGTGGTTACCACGGCGAGCCCTCCAAGGACGCGGAGGGACACTGTTGGTGAGCCTGGGTGGTGGGCAATCACTTGTATGGAAAGAAAGGACTCCCGAGGAGACAGCTCTGATAAGGCCCCTTCTCTGATTCCTTGAAACAGATAAAGGTGCTTTGCTGTCATTAAAACTACACGGAAGTATAAACCTTGGGCCGAAAGACTCGTGTTGTCAATTTCAAGGAGCGCTTGTATCCTGTCCTTTTTTACCACTCACTGAAGCACCTGTGATTGAAACCAGCTCGCGCTGGTTAGGCCCGCCCATTTACAAATAACAAGGCAAGAACAAGCTAGACAGCAAGGCAAAAACAATAAAGAAAGGTGAAACGCGAAAATAGAATAAGTAAAAAATATGAAGGAAGAAGGTGATGTAGTTCGACAGGTATCTGCACAATATGAGAATCCAGGCAAGTGCAAGCAAAAAGAATGAAAAACTTACAAAATAAAAATATAAAGAAAGAGATTGACATCCGAGCAGAACATAAAGAGATGTTTTGTTGGTTGATTCCCCTATATAACTATTGGGTACTTTTGTGAGCGTATTGAGGAATAAACAAAAACGATTATGACAGGCTCAAATCATGTCCCACCTAAATTTTGCACGCCCCAAGGAACGATAGGGTGCTGGTGCTTTCATCAATGCCGTGTGTTAGTGTTTCTAAAATCTAGATGGGAGCCGACAGATGGAAACAACGTAGTGGATAATCAGGGTTAATAAGGGAAGTCCCTTACACAGGTAGGCCGACGTTTCCATAGGAGGACTTATCTTTTTCAAAGCTGCCGCGTCATCCTCGCTTGGCATAATTGAATTAAAGGGGTTAGTAATGACGTCATCCCCTGATGGTGGAGCGTGACGTTAGTAATGACGTCATCCCCTGATGGTGGAGCGTGACACGCTCCACCATCAGAGGATGACGTCATTACTAACCCCTTTAATTCAATTATGCCAAGCGAGGTTGACGCGGCAGCTTTGAAAAAGATAAGTCCTCCTATGGAAACGCCGGCCTACCTGACCACCAGGAGATGATGTGACTACTTAACCCTTTAAAACTAACATGCCAAGAATGACATGGTGCCTTAGGAAAAGATAGGTCTTCCTATCGAAACGTCGGCCAGCTAGTGTGTTAGTATTTAAAATTTGTTGAAGAAGTGTTACTTCCTTTGTTCCCGCTCACGAGTCCCGCGGAAACCTGACTGGAGGAGGGTGATTGGTAGTTTATCTAATGAGGGCTCTGGTGAATTCAGATGCTTGGAAAAAGAGAGAATGAACAGGGTGCGTGCGTGGGCTCTGTGGTTATAGAAACCTAGTCTGAATGTCGTACCAGTCTGGCCGATATACTTCTGGCGACAACCATCGCAATGCAGCATGTACATCACGTTCTGTCTGTCACAATTAGGCGAGTTCTATTTTTGAAATGTGACATCTCAGGACGAGGCTCTAGTAACACAGGTTCTGGTCATGCGTTTGCAGACTTGCAAGCGTTGTTTTTCACATGGCTTGCCGCCCGGTTCAATACTTTCAGACTTGGTCTTCTCAGCTTCAAGTAGAATATCCTTTATGTTCCTTCCACGGTGGTAGACCACTCACGGCAGCTCGGTGAAAATTGAGGGACTTTGTGGGCGGCAGCGGTAGCAGTGACACGGATCAACACATCGTGGACTAAGCGCATCCTGTATTGATTGCAGAATCCAGCAGTGAAGGAACAACCAAGATATCTTTTAGATGCGGAAGCATCTTATACTCGCGCCTTGTAGTGCGCCGTCCGCACCGCTTCTCGAACATTCGACAGCTGACGCGCGCGCATGCGCCGTCGCGCCGTCGCCCACCATCTGTGCCGCGCGCGCTTCTCCTTCGAGAACATTCGACAGCTGACAGCGCATGTGCCGTCGCGCCGTCGCCATCTGTGCCGCGCGCGCGCTTCTCCTTCGAGAACATTCAACAGCTGACAGTGCATGCGCCGTCGCGCTGTATATATACTCAAGGTCGGCGCTCGCTCGCTCAGTTGCCGCTCGTCGGTTGGTTTGTACGGCGCGTCGACGTCCAAGGTCGCGGTGAAATGAATTCCAACGAATCCACAAACACAATGATCGACGTCCCTTCGACCAGCGCCGTCCTTTCGCATACGTGTGTACATGTTCACTCATTTAACACCCCCTCCTACAACCACGTTAACCAATTTAGCCATCGACCCAAGTAAGTCGCAATTTAACACCCCATTTCACAACCACGTTAACCAATTTAGCCATCGACCCAAGTAAGTCGCACTTTAACACCCCGTTAACCAATTATATGCTCCGCATCCTTCTCAGTGTTCCCCCGAGGGAAGCTGCGGGCAATTTTTTTATCGAGCGCCAACAGCTGTCACCGCGTCTAGCCTGGAAGTACAGACACGTGTACAGATTTGCGTCGTGGCCAGCCCTCAAAAGCGTCAACCAGAGGCCAGCTACCGTCACTTTCTGGGCGGCAGCAGTAGCAGTGACACGGATCAACACATCATGGACTAAGCGCATCCTGTATTCATTGCAGAATCCAGCAGTGAAGGAACAACCAAGATATCTTTTTATCGAGCGCCGACAGCTGTCACCGCGGTCAAGCCTGGAAGTACCGACACGTGTACAGATTGGCGTCGTGGCGAGCCCTTAAAAGCGTCAACCAGAGGCCATCTACCGTCACTTTGTGGGCGGCAGCGGTAGCAGTGACACGGATCAACACATCGTGGAGTAAGCGCATCCTGTATTCATTGCAGGTTTGTGATACAATTTTATTTCTCGATACCATAGCATTAATTCCGTTGTCTCGCTGCTGCTGCTGCCCCTCAAGCTATTGTACTTGTATGGGTTTCGCCTTCTGGAAGCTTCGTTGCTATGTCTGCTGTCGCTAGATGCTCATCTTGCGAGGTACAGCTTGAAGAAAAAGATCTAGTTGTGACATGTGCTGAATGTAGCATGGTTTTTCATGTTGGAAAGTGCAGTGGAATCAGTGACCGATCTTTTCGGTCAATGAAAGACTCAACTAGAAAAACCCAAAAATGCGGTGGCTGCCGGGGTGAGACACTAACTGCGTCTGGCTCATTGCAGGCACAGCTGGCAGAAATCAGCAAGAAGCTGTCGCATATCTCTGTGCTAGAGACAAAATTAGACAGACTATTGGGCTTGCAGGATACAGTGCGGCACATCGAAACATCTGTTCAGCACTTGTCTGATACCTATGATGAACTAAAAGATACTCTCATTCGGCAAGACAAGGACATTTCTGATTTGCGTCGCCGAGTCGAAACTGTAGAGAAGTCGCCGGAAGTTACGCAAATTACGGTGTTGAAACGACAAGTGAGCGAATTGGAGCAGTACAGTAGAAGACAGAATATCGAAATTCACGGCATTACTCCTCGCGAGAATGAAAGCCTCTTTGAAGAAGTTAATATAATAGCGCGCTGTCTTGTGATCCCTGAACTATCTGAGAATGACATTGACGGGCTGCACCGCCTCCCGACCAAAGAAGGCAAGCCTCCAGTCGCTATCCCCCGATTTGCATCGAGAGCAGTAAGGGCAAAATGGTTCGCGAAACAAAAGCAACTAATGAACAGGCTTCCGGGAGTGAAATTCTTTGACAACTTGACTGCAGCCAACAAACAACTGCTCTGGATGGTGAAGCAAAAAGCAAGAGAAAAGATTATCAGTTCGTCTGGACTTCAGAGGGCAGAATCTTTGTGCGCAAGCAGCCTGACATGCGCGCAATCAAAATCTCAATCGAGGATGATCTGGCCAAAATTACGTAACACCCCCTGATAAGAAATTCCCTTAATTCTAGTAAACAACGGCTACTCATTTAACTTCTGAGCATTTCAATAGCTTAGTACAAGTTGGGGATTGCTTCCGTAAGAAACACGCTTCACTTTTTCACATGAACGCAAGAAGCCTCAGAAATAAACATGTAGAAACCGAGGCATATTTATCTCAGTTAGATTGTTGTTTTGATTTTTAGCTTTCTCTGAAACTTGGTACTCAGATGACGCAGAAGTGCCCAATTTTGTCGATTATAAGCATGTTTCTGTTTACCGTTCCGGGAGGCGTGGTGGGAGGTGTCCCTTTATGTTCACCAACGTAATCACTTCTACACTCTGAGGGAGTTTACTTGCATGTGCGATGATTTCGAAACGGTTGCTATTGTGTGCTGCAACTTTCTTATAGCTGTTGTTTACCGCCCGCCTCAGGCGGCACTCTCAAACTTTCTTGACTATGTCGAGACGCTACTACATTATGCCAATGCTAATAAATGGAACGTCATTATGGTCGGTGATTTTAATGTAAATAAGTTTACCGATAATCAAGCAAAATTTCAGTTACTTGAAGTTATGCTTGCGAATAACTGCGATAACCTAATTCACCAGGCCACCAGGGTTACTTCACAGTGTGATACGCTCATTAACTTATGCTTTACAAGTGTACCAAAGGCTGAAACTTGCTCTGGTGTCCTGGGTTCAGATATCAGTGACCATTTATCCATATTTGCAATTTTTCCAACGCATAATTATTCCAGTGCAGAAACGTTCACTACGAGACGCATAAATCAGCGCAGCATCACTTTATTTCAGTCTCTAGTCGTCAGCACAAACTGGGAAGACGTGTACTTCGAGGAAAATCCATCTAGATCATATGAAAAATTTGTGTCAAAATTACAGCGCAGTTATAATACTGCTTTTTTTTAACAAGAATAGTGAAGCACAGAAAGGCCCGGAAGGCATGAATCACGAGCGACCTTTATTATTGTATTAAACAAAAAGAAAAATTATTTGCTAATTTTCTAAAAACACGCGATCTTCAAATATTACAGGAATTTAAGAAGTTTAGAAATAGGTTAAATGTCGACCTAAGGAAGGCCAAACTTGCCTTTTTTGAACGCAAGTTTTAAAGCGTCGCCCAAAACAGTCGTAAGACATGGAAGGTCTTTCGTGAATTGACAAGTACCCCTTCATCAGGAGTACCAGCGGAATTAGAAGTCGATGGCGTGAGGTATTCTGAGGATTCTTAGCAAACTTGTTAAACAATTATTTTATCAATATTGGTGCTGCTGAACCCCTCCATACTGTGCACCCAGAACGAAGTTATATTACGTACGTGCATTGTGCTGTGAAAGACACTTCATTTATTTGTCCTACTTCAGAAGATGAAATCATGTCTATTCTAGGTTCTCTTGATAACAAATCAGCTGCCGGAAAAGACGGCATAAAAGCTTCACCAGTTAAGGCCGTGGCACATGACATTTGAAAGCCATTAATGCACATCTTTAATGAAATGATATCATCTGGTATCTATCCTGATAGGCTAAAAATTGCTCGCGTGACTTTACTTCATAAAGGCGGCAAGTGTAATGATTTGGGTAATTATAGACCAACATCTGTACTATCAATATTTGCTAAAGTTGCAGAGAAAGTCTTATGCACGCGATTTAATAAATTTTTGTAGAGCAACAGTTCGGATTTCAAAAGGGAAAGTCTACAGAAAAGGCACTTGTACGAATAAAAGATAAAATCATCCAAAATATTGAAAACAGGTTATTTACAGTCGCTATATATCTATATTTCCAAAAAGCATTCGACTCCATCAAACACGAACTTTTATTCCGTAAACTTGAAGCATACGGCCTTAGAGGTAAAGCACAAAATCTTATCCGTTGTTATTTGCACAATCGACTAAAGTACATTTGTCTCCAGGATGCTCAATCTGAAGAAACTGTAATCAAATATGGTGTGCCCCAAGGCTCTGTACTGGGCCCTCTACTATTTATAACATATGTGAATGATATTGTTAATATCCCTTTTACTGGGGAGGTATTAATGTATGTTGACGATACGAGTGTTTTCTTTTCTGGGAATGATTTGAAGGAGCTAGAGGCGATGTCAAACAACTGGTTGAAAGAGCTTAATCTCTGGGTACCTTCTAATAAACTAAAAATAAATGTTAAAAAGACAAAGTTCATGCTTTTCTATCCTAAAAATAAAGAAGTAAATTACATTATGAAACTATACTACGGTGAATCGCAACTAGATCTAGTACACAATCATTCGTTTCTAGGCGTTTCTTTTCAATCAAATTTAAGTTGGTCAATACACGTGAACAATGTAAGGATGAAGGTAGTGAAGTATATAGGCATGTTGAACCGTTTACGTAACTTTTTAACAACTAACTTAAAGAAGGAATTGTATTTTTCCATAGTACATTCTCATTTTAGTTACTGCTCGTTAGTGTGGGGAACAGGAATTAAGACTGATAATGAAAAGCTTTCTTCTCTACAGAGGAAAGCAGTTAGACTACTTAATTCGGGGTATAATGTAGATGCGTCAGCTCTCATGTTAAAGTACAGAATTCCACAATACTGCCTTGTTTACAAAATAAAATTGTCGATATACATATATTGCGAAGTATCGGGAGACTGGGGTTCATTTAGCCATCGCTATTTAAGCAGGAAAACCGGCCACGACCTTCGTAAAACACACATAGTTGTGCAAAGAACACGCACAAACTATGGAATGCAAACAATAGACTTCCAAATTATGAAGTTATGTAATGATCATCCTGCAATAATTGAACTAGCACGATCGTGCAAAACTCAAAAAAATTCAAAATGAAAATTTGGTCCCTCTTTAACACTTAGGATAAATGCACTCTCAGCATGGTAGGGTGAGCTACAGTCTCTCATACTATTTTTATGTATATATTTTTGTATATATATATATATATATATGTGTGTGTGTGTGTGTTTATGTGTGCTCAGCAATGAATACTATGCCCCGCCGCGGTGGTCTAGTGGCTAAGGTACTCGGCTACTGACCCGCAGGTCGCGGGTTCGAATCCCGGCAGCGCCGGCTGCATTTCCGATGGAGGCGGAAATGTTGTAGGCCCGTGTGCTCAGATTTGGGCGCACGTTAAAGAACCCCAGGTGGTCGAAATTTCCGGAGCCCTCCACTACAGCGTCTCTCATAACCATATGGCGGTTTTGGGACGTTAAACCCCACATATCAAGCAAAACAATGAATACTGTTGTTATAATGGTTATTTGTATTGCTCTTTTTATTTGTACGTATATATTTTTGTGTGTGTCTAAATATTATGTGTGCTCAACAATAATCTCTATTGTCACAATAGTGATTTCTTTTGTTCCTTTTTTATTTGTATGTATATATTTTATGTATGTATATATGTTTATGTGTGCGCTTTGCAATAATTTATATTGTATCTATTGCTACTGTTACGCCCAGCGCTAGCAGAACCATGTCAGGGGGCTAACCACCTCCTTTTGTCCTGACCGCGGGCAATGCTTTTTGCACTGTCCGAAAAATGAATAAAATGAATATATACATGGAAGACGCGTACTACGCAGTATATTGTTAAAATGTTTCAAAACGACATTTTAGAGGTGCGGACGTGTCGATGAGTATGTGACTACAAGGTTAGTTTCACTTTTTGCAATCCGTGGTCTCAAGCCCGAATTCGGTGGCTATGAGAGGAATGGGGTAACTGAGATAAATACCACACATGCACCAATACCGGTGACAAAAATCGATATCAACTGCGACGTATAAACGGCGCCTCCGAGTTTAAATATTCTTTCTTCAGACAACTATCTGCGGCCGAAATCAGACAGCTTTCAAAGGGCTTCACATTCGATGAGGTCAGTGGAAATATTATTGAGTTCCAGCTGCATCAGGAGTTAGATAAACTTCGTACATGAAGAAACAGTTAATATACATCTGTAATAAACTGAACTTCTTTGCAGGGAACACTTGGGGAATGTTTCCCAGTGCAATGCTACAGCTGTTCAGGGTACTTTTTCTCGGTTTCCTGCGGTACAGCTTACCGGCATTGAGCAATGCAAGCAAAACAAGCCTTTGAACGCTACAGAGTGTTCAGTCTCAGAAATTTCGGATTTGCCTCGGCTTGCCTCGTGGTGCGCCGACAATGGCTACTATAGCAGTCACTGGCGACTACCTCATTACGACAAATATCAACGTTGAGGCATTCAGGACACATATAAGGCATATTGCTTGGACACCCTGCCACCACCTAGCCTCTTTACCAGAAGACAGACCATGTTCGTCATTTTGCCAAACGGTAACCACATATCGCGATTCTTTGCCAACATGCTTCATACCACCGCCAGGCCTTCGATTCCTCCTTGGCGCCTGACTCTGGCTAACATCAGGCTAACTATACCTGGCATCCAGAAAATAAAGATATGTCGACACCTGCTCTTAGACAGCTTGCTCTTCTCTTGTTATACGAGACGTATCAAGGCTGTATACACGTATACACCCACGGCTCTGTTTTACAGAAAAGTTCAACGGCATCATTTGTTACAACAATGAAAGGCACGACCAGAAAATTCAAGACCTCCCACCTTACGACATCAACGGGAGCAGAGTTCACAGCTCTTCGTGCCGCATTGCAATTCATTTGTGATCTACAACCACAAAAATGGGCAATTTTCAGTGACTCAAAGGTGGCACTGCAATCCATTCAATCACCACGCCATGACCCGTACGAACGGCTGGTATTCAATATTTCATTTTATTTTCATTTATTAAAGCCTTAAGGGCCCAGAGGCATCACATAAGGCAGGGGCAAACAATATATGAGGGACTCTTAAACACACAAAACGCTGAAGAAGGTCGAAAGACGAAGAAAGGGAGGAAAATTATCTTTAAGAAAAGAAACAAGCAAGCACGGGAAAAAACAAACAACCGCAGGCTGAAAATAAAACAGCAATATACACAAGTAATCAGCATCATAATGCATGGCTCACTAAAAGTTAGTTACTAACATGATTAAACTAGAAATTCATTTCAACGAAAAAAAACATTTAAGTCAGATGGATTGTCATTTTTTCGCGAAAAGTCATGCGGTTGGTGGACGAAACAATACTGTCAGGGAGGGTATTCCGCAGTGCTATTGCATGAAAGAAAAAAGAATCTTTTATCGGTGATGTACTGCACTGACTGTGTACGATTCGTTTGCTGTGGTTGAAGCGCGGCGAGATTCGGGGTGGGGGTTTAAGTCGAGGGTGCCTGGTAAATGGGTGATAATAGAAAGAGTGAAACAAGCATAGACGCGAGATGATTCGACGTGAACGGAGACATGGAAGCTAAAGTGTGCGTTTGAGTTTAGGGATGCTAGATTTATGCGAGTATTTTGACGTTATGAGGCGAGCAGCGCGATTATGGGTGGATTCTAATTTGTAGGCGGGATATGCTTGTGAGGGGTGCCAAATAGGTGAAGCGTATTCCAATTTAGGCCGAACGCATGTCTGATATGCAAGTTTTTTAATAGTGGGCGATGCAGATCTGAAATTGTGGCACAAAAATCCAAGTGTGCGTGAAGCATGTGTGCATATTGTTTCAATATGAGTGACCCATGATAATGACGATGTCAACTAAACGCCTAGATACTAATAGCAGCCTGTTCTAGTTATTTAATTCGAATTGATATGGTATGCATGATTTGCGATGCTGCGTTTACGAAAAAAAGACATGGATTGGCACTTAAGGTGAAGAGGCATGAGCCATTTTCCACACCATGCAGCGATAGTGTTATTGTCTTTCTGAAATAAGTGGAATCACTAGGCTTGTGTCACGCGTATATGCTGAGGCCTGGTTCACTCGTCGGGCGTTGCGAAATGAACCATAGACGCTGATGGTACCAAACGAAAACTCCCACTTCTTTACCATAAAAATTACAAAACTAAACAACGACAAAACACGCACACGTTGAAAAACAAAGAAAAGGAGATGTCTTAATGACGCACGTTTCAAAGTCCGATTCCGCTTGCGTTTTCTAGTTGTTGCGCTTACAATTGTGGCGTGGCTTCCGGTCCACTGAGAGTCCCTTTCAGCCGTGAGACAAGCCATATCGATGTTCAACGGTGGCGACGATGTTGAAGAGCCGCTACAGTGGTAGCTCCAGTGGTTTCTCGCCGAGACAGATGCTCGGGCGGGATACACTGCAGACCAGGGTCGGTGGTGGTTCCGGGGCTGCTCGCTGAGGTCGGTACTCGGGCGGGAAACTGCAGCCTAGGAACAGCGGTTGCTGTGTGCGCTGCTCACCGAGTCAGGTGCTCAGGCGGGAGCCTCGGGCGAGACCTAGTCTGAACTTCCGCAGCTCTTGACCCCTCGAAAGCCACGTCCCGGCTCTCACGTTCCTCACTCGCCCCGCGCCCTCTCCTTTTTTCACTTTTTCTCCCTCATTCCAACATTTTAAATTACCTATTCAAAACAACTTCTTTCTTTTTTTTTCTTCATCTTGTCATTCTTGACAATGGCCCCAAATTTTTTTGAGTTTTCGCTCCACGAAAACTGTCGTCTCCACTCGCACCATACACTTCACTGTACCACACAACACTTTCCTGCATGACCCAGCACTTCACTTCACGGCACATCACGTCACTGCACGGCATACTTAAATCCACAGTGGCACCACTAGACTTGCCTACACTAACCCGCACATCCATCAGCAACTGAACCGGCTTTTCTGTACCCGTGATATCCGTTTCTGGCACCATGGATTCTCTTACAAGTACAATGTTGGAGCCCTTGTCTCGAAGTACCGACACTTAACGTCCGTGCAACATCCCCACGACCACTGGCATAGCATCTTCGGCTTCTCCCGCCTTGACAGAAGACGTAACAGCACTTTTCTTATCCTTTTCCTCCTAGTCTCGTTGCTTTTCCCTGTCAGCATCGGCAGAGCTTTCATCTGCAACCATGCAAGCCGTTTTATTTCCTGACCGATCACGATAGGTTTCTGTTGTGTGCCCACGCTTTCCGGACCGATCGCATTTCGACGATGAACTGTGAGTGCGACCCGCGGCACAATTTGCTGCTCTATGCCATCTTGTCACAGAGGTAGCATTTGATTGCACTCCGCGTTTGCTATTTCTTCTCCAAACCTTTCTCATCTTGGGCTTTCCCTAAATTCCTTTGACCTTGAGCTTCCTAGTGATGGTCGGCGTGTTCGAACAGCTCAGCCACCGTCTTCAAGTTCCGCTCCTTCAGGACTATTGCCACTCTCTTGTGACACGATGCCAGGAATTGTTCCGCAATCATGCTATCTCTTAGATTCTCGAATGATCTCTCTATGTTAGCCATCTCCAACCACCGGTCGAAGTAATTGGAGATTCGAGCAGCGAACTCCTGGCCTGTCTCATTTTCCTGTGGTTTCGAGCTCCGGAATTTCTCTCGGAAACCCTCGGCAGTTAATCTGAAGCGTTGGAGCAGAGCCCTTTTGACCTTGTCGTAATAGAGCGCATCCGCTGCTGGCATCTGGCTAAAAACAGCCAATGCCTCTCTCGCAAGGCACATGCTCAATCTAGTCGCCCAATCACTCCTCTGCCAGCCTTGTCCTATCGCTATTCTCTCGAACCGCTGTATATAAGCGTCGAGGTCATCTCGCCTTTCGTCAAAAGGTGTGATTACCTTACGCGGACTCACCTTTGGTGGCTGGGGTACCATCCCTGACCTATCTGGTACTTCCACACTAGTGCTTGCGCGCAACTGCAATTTTTTTTTCAGTGAGCTCCTTTTCCAGCATTAGGTTTTTATAAGTTCGCTCGCTTGCAGTATTCGCTCTCTCTTCAGCAGCTTTCGCTCGCTCTTCAGTGGCTTTCGCTCGCTCTTCATCTTGTTTCGCAGCCTCTCGTGCCTCTGCACGCTCTTCACGTAATCTTTTCTGTTCTTCATGATATAGCGTCATTATAGCCTCAGCCGATAATCCCGCAGCACTATCGGCTGCCATCAAGCGTTCCAGATCAATTTCACGGCTACCGACAGACCTAGGCGTGTGACAAAGTTACATGGATCCTTGCAGGCTCACCATTGTCAAGCGTATATGCTGAGGCCTGGTTCGCTCGTCAGGCGTTGCGAAATGAACCATAGAGGCTGATGGTACCAAACGGAAACTCCCACTTCTTTGCCATAAAAATCACTAAACGAAACAACAACAAAAACACGCACACGTTGAAAAACAAAGAAAAGGAGATGTCTTAATGACGCGTGTTACAACGTCCGATTCCGTTTGCGTTCTCTAGTTCTCGCGCTTATAGTTGTGGCGTGGCCTCCGGCCCGCTGGGAGTCCCTCTCAGGCGTGATGACACGCCAAATCGATGTTCTACGGTGGCGACGATGTTGAAGAACCGCTACAGCGGGAGCTCCAGTGGTTTCTCGCCGAGGCAGGTGCTCGGGCGGGATACACTGCAGACCGGGGTCGGTGGTGGTTCCGGGGCTGCTCGCCGAGGTCGGTACTCGGGCGGGAAACAGCAGCCCAGGATCAGTGGTTGCTCTGTTAGCTGCTCGCCGAGTCAGGTGCTCGGGTGGGAGCCTGGGGCGAAAACCAGTCGGAACTTTCACAGATTTTTGCCCCTCGACGCCACGTCGCAGCTCTCACGTTCCTCACTCGCCCCGCGCCCTCTTCTTTTTTCTCTTCTTCTACCTCATTCCAGCATTTTAATTACCTATTCAAGACAACTTCTTTCTCTTCTTTTTTTCTTCATCTTGTCATTCTTGACAGCTTTTGAATGGCATTGTAGGTGACGCAGCCATCTACGAACAGTCGAAGTCTAGATTTTGTGTTAGATGGTAGGTCATCGACGTAGATTGAAAAACAATAGGGGGGATAAACCTGATCCCTGGGGGACACAGGATGTAACACAAGAATTTTGTGAGTCATGAGAGTTGGCAGCTGTGTATTGTAGGCGTCCTTTTAAGAAATGTTCTGTCTAAGTAATCAGTTTTGGGGCGATCCCAAGAGTAGAATATTTTGCAATCAGGTGATTGTGTGCGACATGGTCGAAGGCCTTCGAGAGGTCGAGGGTGATGGCGTCAATTTGTAGATAATCGTCCATAGGTTGCTAGATATTATCGGTGAATCCTGAGAGCTGAGTGTCGCACGACAATAGTTTTCTGAAACCATGCTGGTGCGCATAAAAGAAGTTAATTGATTCAAGTTAGTTCATTAATTTGGTTGCTATAGTTTGTTCTAGCCGTTTGGATGGTATGCTAGTTAGCGAAATTGGGCGGTAATTAGGTGCTTTTGATCAGTCTCCAGGCTTATGAATGGGAATGATTTGCGTCTTCTTTCAATCGTGGGGAATTTCACCAGTGCTTAGTGATTGTTGGAACAATAAGTTTAGTATTGCGCTTGACAGGTAAACTGTGTTTTTAAGTAGTTTGCTGCCGATTTGATTGCAACTGGCCGAGGAGGATAATTTGAGAAAGTTTATAAACTTAGATATTCCATCAACGTTAAACTGGATATCAGGCATTCTGGTCGGCGAGTGGAGTGGTAACTGGGTAGAAATAAAGCTTTGAGTCGGTGAAAATAGTGACGTAAAAAGGCCGTTAGAAATGTAGAACATTTTCCGTTTCAGTTATTTCGTTGTATAGATTTGACAGCTGGAGTTACGTTTCACGATTTTGTGGGGAGATAATTTGAAAGAATTACGAGGGTTAGACTGTGGGATTGATAAGAGGTCAGTTGAGAACACTTTGTCTTTGGAGGCTTTCAGTTCCGTAATGTAATAATTAGCAGCCAATTTGTACTGATCCCAAACTGGTTTTATTAAGAAGTTTTGCTTTCCGGTAATGGCCTTTTTTCTTGTTAGATAGGTGTTTGAGGCGTTGCGTAAAGCAATGGGTATTTGTGTCTGTATATACAAAGATAGTGGAAATATGTCTGTTTTTTAAGTTTAGCATCGTGTTTTTATATTATTCCCGATTGGTGTTAACCGAGCGGGCAGTGTATGACCGTCGAAAGTCGTCGTAGAAGAGTGCAAGTTCGCGGTTAAATGCGTCAAAGTTAGCTTTCTTGTAATCAGTGATTATTTTTTGCGTTGGGGCGTTCTTTTTTATAGGCAGAGAAATGCTGTTATGAAGGAGGCTAAGGTCGCTGAGGGCAGGGAGCAAAGTTACAATTTTTAATGTTTTCAGGGCTAGACGTTAATAAGAGATTTAGAGTGTTGTCGACCCTTGTAGGACATGTACCTGCTGGGTGCAGAATAAAGTCCAGACTAAATTCAAGAAAGTGCTTCGGTTCGCAAGATGGTGATTCTTTGGCTACTGAATGTAACGACCAATTCATGCTGAAATGATTAAAGTCTCCGAAAAGAACGATTGCTGCCTAGGGTATAACATTTTTCATTTGTTCTAGAGAAGAACGTTACTGCTCGCAAAAGGAGGGGCTGCTCTGGTGGACGGTAACATATTCCAAACACTATTTTGCTAATTGTACAGGGCACGTATACCCATGTTAGTTTACTGTCGTCGTGAGTGATTAGTGAGCTGTCCCTAACGGCCATCAGTACTTCTTCACCACACCTCTCATGTCGGTCACGTCGATATACTATTAAATTCGGGTTGGATAGAAAAATTTCGCAGTCACTGATGTCCTTGTTTCACCACGTTTCGGTTAACGAGACGATATCGGCTGCGGTACCGTCTATGAAGCTTTCAAGTTCGTCCCGTTTCGGTATTATGCTGCGGATGTTGGTGAAAAGCGCGCTATTGTTATGGAATGAATCAGGTCGGATTTTGAAAGAACAGAGCACAGCATTTTTTTTTATCACTGGGGTAGTACAGATAGGGTATCTTCAGGGGCTGCTTGTGTAGTTCTGTTTGGTGCTGAGGGGGGTTTGATAACGCTATCGGATGCAGCGTCGTAAGAGTAACATATGCTACCTATGCGCAGTTTGTCACGGCTGAGCTTAAATGTGCATATTTATGGCTTGACTAATTTTAACAATTTAGAGCGTGCAAGGCACGTACTTGGGGCAAAATCTTCTCTTACTGCGCAACATGTATCTTTCAGCTTCCGCCCGCATGCCAATATGTTTTCTTTTGTCTTCAAGCAAGCCAGTTTTACTATTATAGGACGTTTTTCGTTGCAGAAAATTTTCCAACGTAGTGTGCACGCTCTATATCGCTGAAGGTTAGGGTTAGGTCGAGAGTATTTTTGCACAGGTCTATAACTTTGTTCTCTGAAACGCTCCAAGGTTTTTTTATCGCAATCATCAATGCCAAAAAAAAGAAAATTGTCTCGGCGCATTCGGTTGATAGTGTAAATGTTCGCGGCTTTTAGGGTAGTGATGGCATGCTCTAATCGGTGAAAAACGGTCGTGGTACTTTGGCTTAGTTGGCATGAATCTAATGCGTTGTAGCAGCTCAGAATCCCAGCTATAAGTTTTCTTGGGCAGTCTGTGTTGATTTTATTTGTTCAAGATTTACGCGAATTGTGGCTTGAACACTTCTTATTCATTTGATAGCGTCGAGGACAGGTGAAAGTTCAGCACTAGGGGAGGGTCCGGGGTAAATCTCAACATCACCGGATGGCAATAACGAATTTCACATAGCAAATGGAGGACAAACGCATTGTTAAACAACGGCACCACTCCGCGACATTTCAAGTTGTAGGGAAAGGACAACGCCAGTATACATATGTCATCACTTCTGATTTTTTTTTGAGCAGGTGAGATAACAACCTGGAATTGTAGAAGCGCTGTGAGCATCGTAGGTTTAGTGGTGTTGTGTCCCGAGTAGTCGGCGATTCCTTGCTGCTTATGGAGCACTCAATCCGGTCCCGTGGTTGCTGACGTCAGAGAGGGCCAAGGTTGCCAGGTGGTGCGCTAGGCTCGGGCTAAAAGTGGGTGGCTGGTGACAAAACATTACTTAAAGGGGGGATGTCCGGCGGGCGGAGAACTTTCTCTGTGCAGATAGGTGGTTCCGGAGGGAATTTCGACGGTGAAGTAAGGGCAAACGGCTCCGTACAGGTACGTCAGCACCTGGAATTGTAGAAGCGCTGTAAGCATCGTAGTTTAGCGGTGTTGTGCCCCGAGCAGTCCATGATTCCTTGCTGCTTATGTTGCGCTCGATCCGGTCCCGTGATTGCTGACGTCAGAGAGGGCTAAGGTTGCCAGGCGGTGCACCAGGCTCGGGCTAAAAACGGGTGGCTGGTGACATTTAACTTGGTGGGGGGATATCCGGCATTCGGAGAACTTTCTTCGCGCAGGTAGGTGGTTAAGAAGGGAAATTGGGCGGTGAAGTAAAGGTAAACGTCTGCAGGCACCAGGTACGTCCGCAGCTGGAATTCTAGGAGCGCTGTGAGCATCGTAGGTTTGGTGGTGTTGTGCCCCGAGCAGTCGGCGATTCCTCGCTGCTTATGTAGCGCTCGATCCGTTCCCATGGTTGCTGAAAAGTGCAGAAAAGAATGCAGAAAAGATTGCAGAAAAGACTCGTCAATTCAATGAGAAAGGATATGAAAAAGCCTTTTAGTGGCTTCCACGTCATTGTGGAACAATTGGCAATGAACGGGCTCAACGAGTTGCCCGTTCTGCCTATACCGAAAGCACATCATGTCACTGTGGAACGAGTCACAGTTCATTGCATGGTTATGTACCTTACACCCAACTCTCAGTCTTGAAATTCCTCCGGAATCACGCCGACGAGACGCTACTATGCTGTGCAGATTATGATTGGGCGTCACATTTACCAATGCGTACGCATTCCACATAGGAATAGCTGACACTGCTGCATGAGACCATTGTGGCAGCGACGAAGCAAGTAGGCACATTCTGTGTGAATTCCCACAAGACTGCTCGCAGAGACAGTCACTCTGCAATGTACTAGATGAACTGTACAACCAGACTCTTTCGGAAGAAAGAATCCTGCGCTACCGACAGCACTTTATGTAGAACAAAAAGGCTGTGATGGCGCTCCTCCGCTTCTTGCGTTCACCCAGCCTGTTCAAACGACTGTGATTAGAACTCCCTGAATGTGTGCGCATGTGATTTTTTAAATGCGACGCATTTATTAGCAAACTTCGGCGACTTTGAGCGTATCTATTTATATATCTAACTATCCGCCTACGACTTTTAGCTCTCTTGGCCGTTTTTATAAAGCTATCAACACCAAACCTGGCGTGGCACAACATGACTATATGATGAACATATCTGACTAGTCATGCCATGAAAATCATATGTATTTTATGAATGTCTTTATTTATATTTCATGGTCATACAGCTCTTGCAGTGGTTTTGTTCTCGTGGCATGGTGCAAAACTGGTATGGTATGACATGATTGCATGGCGAACACAAGCGACAGACCCTAACATAAGATTCATGACATGCATGTCATGTAACAACATGACTATATACCACGCTCATGATGCGCACGCGGCTGTTTTGCTCGCGTCACATATACCAAATTTGGTATAATGGTACTTGACTGAATGACAAAAGTATGCGGCTAATGAAAACATGATAATCATTAGATACGTGTCATTTAGCAACATGACCACATACCACAATCATGATGCGCTGGCGGCCGTGTCGCTAGCTTCACTTATATCAAATTTGGTATTACGGGACGTGAATGGATGACGAAGGTATGGTTTTGGTGCAAACACAAACACGAGATGCGTGTCATGTAACAACATGACCACATAATAAGGTCATGATGCGCTCCCCGTCGTTTCACTAGCTTCACATGTATAAACTCGGTATTACGTGACGCGAATGAATGACATAGATAAATGACACATCTAATTGTGATAATCATGTGCATGTCATGTAACAACATGACTGCATGCCACACTCATGATGCGCTCCCCGCCGTTTTACTAGCTTCACATATGCCGAATTCGGCATTACGTGACGTCCATGGATGACGAAAGTAAGTGACTGGTGCAAACAAAATAATAAGATGTGGGTCATGTGAGAATATGACTGTATGCCGCAGTCAAGGCGCCAATACATTTTAATGTGAGGCGGTGCGCGTGCTCGCCGGCGTTCACTTCGTCACGTCACGCCGGCGTTGCGACGCCAGACGCCGGTTTTGCCATATACTCGCATGCATGTGCGGCTTTGCTTTTCTTTGACGCATGCGCGTTTTAGCATGTCCAGTGTCCCTCCGTCCCGAAAAGAGGGAGACGCAGTGTTGTCTGGATAACGCTTTGGTGCAAATATCATGCCGGTGGCCGTCGGGCTGCACCGACAGACGCTGGTCGCACCGGTCGCCTGGCATCCGACTATAGAGTGCTCACGTTTTGCTAACGTAGCGTCGCTGTGCCCAGCATGCGTGCGCGTCAACGCTACATTGGAGTATATTGGGCCCTTCATGATGCGCTCGCGGCTATTTGGCTAGCTACACATATACCAATTTTGGTGTTACGTGGCGTCCATGGATGACAAAATATATAACTCGAGCAAACATGATAATCCTGACACGCATCTCATGTAAGAACATTACAACATACCACGCTAATGAGGTGGTCACGGCCGTTTCGCTAGTTCCACATATACTAACGTGACGTGAATAGATGACGAAGGTAAACGACACATCCAAACATGATAATAATTACACGGAAGTCATGTATGGCATCATTTACCTCCACCTCGTAGCGTTGTGCTGATTTTAAAGTGACATATGAACCTTATTTATTCGTGCTTTGCATATGATTGATTCCCCCAATACGTGGGATCTGCCAAATATTTTTCTCATTTATTTCATATCTCTTTTTCTCTATCCTCTTTCCGGCCTTTTTTTCACCCTCGTACGGGGTGGCGAAACAGTTCGTCTAGGTTAACCTCCCTGTATCTTCCTATTATTTATTTCTCTTTCTATCTTGCTGGGATTATGCGCCTGCAGGAGTTCTACCATGAATACGAAACGAGCTGAACAACATTTGCTGGCTCGTCAGAAAGAACCTGACCACCACCTTATCTAGACATGTATATTTCGGCCGCGCAAAAAGACATCATATCGGCTTGTTCAAAAACAAGGCGCTATAAAAGCAACCTCTCCTCGCAAAAGTGCTAGTCACTGGAGTTCCGAAGCTGTCCTGCAGATTTGGTAATCAAGCCTGCAGATAAGCGTGGCGTGATAGTAATATTGGATAGTACTGCGTACCTGAGGAAAGGCTACCGGAAATCGAAGGATAGGAACTTCTATGTGGAAGTCGAAGAGGACCACAATAAATTATTCCAATCACACATAATCAATGAAATAAATTTGATGAATAACAACAGAAAAGTCACGGCTGATGTGCTCAAAGCAATGTGACCGATTCAGCCTGCTCCAGGCCGGTTTTACTTGCTTCCCAAAACACACAAAGCCAGCCAACTCTGTGTTCCTAATGTCTCAAGCAATGTAACAATAACAGAAAGAATGTCAAGTGCGCTAGACGTCTTCATTCGGGATATTGTTCCAACTATCCAACCATGCATTAAGGATCAATACTAACCACTTTCTCCATAAGATCACCGGACTCGAGGTTCCTAACGAAAGCATTCTTGTGACAATGATTGTACTGTCACTTTTCACAAACATCGCACAGTGAGATGGCATTGACGCAACAGTCACTGCTTTTAAGAAGGCGAGTGCACCGGTATACTTAAATAAGGACACGCTGTCGACATTACGGCGGTTGGTACGCAGCTAAAATAATTTTGAATTTCAGATAAAGTACTTTCTTCAGACAAACAACACGACTAAAGGTACGAGGATGGCTCCTAATTACGCTAATATTTTATCTGCATCCATCGAAGAACTTTTTCTTGCAACCTGAAAATTGAAGCCTCTCGTTTATAAAAGATTCCTTGAATATTCATTAATTCGCACCACGGAGAGAAAAGTTTGCTGTCATTGGTAGATGGTTTCGATTCAACTTCATCGTCAGTCTCGTTTCCACACGCCTACTCCAAATCATCTATGAACGTTTTTGACGATAGTGTTCAAAATGTTGCGAGAGCAATTCACACAAACCAATATAAAAAACCCAATGGACCATCATCAGTACGTTCACTTGACGAGCAGCCATCTGCATCACTGCAAGACAGCCACCCCATAATCGCAAGCCAGTCGATACCGCCGAATATTTTCGGACGTGTCAGATTTCGAAGGCCCTGCAAAAGAACTTGAGACGACCCTTGTGGAAAAGGAGTATCAAGAGAATATTACCGCTGATGCTATAAGCCGCGTGCGTAGGATCAAAATTTTCTTGGGATTGACACCACGGAAATAATGAAACAAACAAACCAGCCTTGTGGTCCCATACTCACTCCACACTACCGCTTGAATAGGCTACCTCTTAGATAGGCGTGAATTTGACAAAGAAGACACACAGAACACAGACCAGCGCCGACTTACAACCGAGTTTACTTGCACATTTTCAAGCCTTTTTATGCGCCGAAACCCGCCTGTATTACGCAATACACGGAAGAGTGAGATAAAAGACGACAAAAATAGAACCCAAGATCTGTAATTTAATAAGTACAAATATTTCTGTGCGAAAAAATATAAAAAATAATGCACACCTATATCACACAAGGTAAACTGATCTTTGAAACCAAGATGACCTGATGATTTATATTGTCAAAATGGCACCTTCAAATTACAAATCCGAAGAAACACAGGGTGTATATGGTTTAACTTGTCCTGGTGATAAGTAAAGTCGGTGTCTAAATAAACTCAGTTGTAAGTCGACGCTTGTCTGTGTTCTGTGCGTCTTCTTTGTCTTCATGAAATTCGCACTGAAGCCCTATTCAACTCTGTACCAACTCAGCCAAATCAAAGTGTTTTGAGACCACTACCACACCTCAACAATATCGTTTCAAAACATTTCAACACTATAGAGCATAGTGCACTTCTACCCTCAGTTTTGACGAAGCCTCCGTGAGCACTTCGTAGCAGCCGTTACGTCGCTACAAGGTGAACACCTCATTTCTCTAACACTCCCCAACAGGGATGCATATCACCTGGAACAGGCAGCTATAGCATTATCTTTGGCGACCACGGATGGCACAATCGTCTACACAGACTCCAAAGCCACAGCTAGGGCCTTTCGCGCCGGCTCGATTTGTAAAGAGGAAGCCCGTGTGCTGTCGCGTGCGACGTGGGCCGATACTAAGCACTTGATCTGGTTCCCCGGCTACGTGGGCCAAGATGCTCACCCTCTCATCCCTAACGCCAACGAGGTAGCTCACTCTCAGGCGTGAGACCTTACTCGCCGCGCTAGGAGGGAGGGCGGCCCAAGGCCCAAGGGCAAGCCATGGCAGCGGGACCCGCTTCTAACGTACAACGAAATGAGTCAGCACTACCGCCTTGAGCGCAGGAAGTTACCTCTACCTCATCCTCATCTAACCCGACCGCGAGCTATCACTTTACGTCTGTTACAAACAGGTGCTTACCCTTCACCTATCTCTTATTCACGTTTTATTAGTGAAATAAAGCCGGGATGCATTCGATGTGGGCTCCCGAGATGCCATTTGCAACATATGCTGTGGCAACGCCCCATACTGCGCGCGTCTGCAGGGTCTCCATCCACGGAGCAACAGTGGACCACTCTCCTCACTAGTCCGAAAGAGGAAGATCACCTTCGGGCTGTCCAGAGAGCCCACGACCTGGCCATCGAATTCCACCTCCCGGTTCCGTCACAGATGCGGCCCGCGGACGAGCTACCTTAGGAGGACTTGTCTTCACTGGACAAAATGAAGTTCACTTCAGTCAGTCAGACAGCCTCCACGAGTGGTCAACCACCACGGAAACCACTTTAAGGACATTCTAGTTAGAGGGAAACCGACCAAGTCTGATAGCAATGAATCAGTTTGTAAGCCATGTGGGAAACAACGCTGCCCAGTGTGCAAACACAGAAACACAACCTGTGTTTCAATGACGTCGTCATCAGACTTCACATTCAATGTAAGCACTCGTTGAATTGTAACAACCCAATGATGGTATATAGGCTACATTGCAATGTCTCTGACAAGCAGTATATTGGCCAGACTGGTAAGGCATTCATACTGCGTTTCAATAACCACAGAGCCCACACACGCACTCTGCCCATTCTCCCTTTTAGGGGCGAAGCTCGTTAAAGCGGCACCAGTTCGTCCCTCGTAGTAGTGCGTAACATGTCTTACGCTTGGACCTGTAAGGTGGTGCCGGTGGGAGATTTCTCCTGTGTGCTGTTGAACAATGAAAATTCGCAGCGTGCGCGTTACTAAAAGCTGAATTCTCCTATCTCTCATTCTCCATTACCAGCCATTAGCATGTACATTGAGCACTATCCGACAAGAAAGGGTTGCTACGTTATACTCGCTGGGCATAACCTCCTCCATATTAGAAAGGTTTAGCGAGCGTTAGGCTGCAGTGCCATGAATACAGTGAACTAGTTTATACCATGAACTCGAGGAGGGTAAAGGTGGGAAGTAGACACGAAACGCAAGCCGTAAGAAAGTGTGCGTGTGCCACGTCTCGTTTAGTCCTCAGAATGTCCGCTGGATGGTGCTGCTCCTATATGCAGAATGTATGATGGAAAGATGCGAGGTTGCGGTACTTGGAGTGCCGACTAGATGGACGAAGGGGCACACAGATAGGTGCATGGATGGACGCATTGGATGGCTGCACGGACGAATAGATGCACGGATGGACGCAAGCCCCTGCGTCCGTCATTGTACGACGAGGTCGAACGCAGGTTGTGCCCATGGAAGATTTCTTCTGTGCGTTGTTGAACAAGAAAAAATTCGCAGCGTGCGTGTTAACTAAAAGCCGGATTCTCCTGTCTCTCATTCCCCATTAGCCGCAATTGGCACGTAAATTGAGCACAATCTGACAAGGAAGGGTTGCTATGTTACACTCGCTGGGCGTAACCTCCTTGGTTTTAGAAAGGTTTAGCGAGCGTTAGGCCACAGTGACATGAATACAGCGAACTAGTATATACTATGAACTCAAGGTGGTTAAAGGTGGGAAGTAGACACGAAGCGCAAGCCGTAAAAAGTGTGTGTGCCACCTCTGGTTTAGTCCTTGGAATGTCCGCTGGATCGCGGTGCTCCTATATGCGGGATATATGATGAAAAGGTGCGAGATGGTGGTACCTGGAGTGTTGACTAGAACGAACGTACACACAGACAGCTGCATGGACGGATGCACGGATGGCTTCACAGACGGTTGGACGCATGAACGGTCGCAGGGGCGGATGCATGGACGAACGCAGGAATGGATGCTCTGATGGACGTGCGGGCACACGAACAGACGCACGCACACACGGGCGTATGGACCTATGGATGGTCACACAGACGAACGCATGGATGGGCGGAAGCAAGAGCGAATGAATGGATGGATGTTTCGCTCCACTCTTCATCATTCCCCCCGTGGATATGTTGCCAATTTTTCCAAGCATCTGAATTTGCCAGAGCACTCATTCGATAAAATACGAGTCACCATTCTCCACTCAGGCTTCCGCGGGACTCGTGAGAGGGAACAAAGGGAGTCCCACTTCATCCACAAATTTCAAACATTACTACACTGGCTGGCTGACGTTTCGACAGAAGGACCTATCTTTTTCAAAGGCGCCGTGTCTTCTTTGGCGTGTTAGTTTTAAAGTGGTTAGTCGTGACGTCATCTACTGGTGGTGGCGCGTGTCCCAGACAGGAGGACCTATCTTTTTTCAAAGGGGCTGCCCCATTGCAAAAGCCAGCGTCACTGGATACCAGCGTTCATTGTCATGCCTGATTAAGGGCCCAGTATGGCCCTGGTACCAGTGCCTCCCAGCGCCGGTACTGGGACGTTGGAGCGCTCCCAGTACTCTGCGCAAAATGTCTAAACAGGGTTAAATCAGGGGTGCCCACTCGCCATTAGTAAATAAATATGTATGTAAAATAGCTCGAATTCACTATAAAAATTTTAAAAAATTCAAAACAATAAAACGCTGCCTGACGGAATTCGAACTCAACACTTTCTAATTTTGAATGGAGTATACTCCCCACTACGCCACGCCAGAGTATGTATGTGGGTGTTGTAAAATGACTATAAATATGCAGAATGCGCTGTTTAACTTTGTGTTTCCAAGTCTCAGTCAAGACTGACACAATATTCCTTTCCAAATAACAATTGCGTCTTGATTCGACAGTGACGAATGATTTCCGGGTACCGAATGACGTGCGGATAGTAGAAAGAGCGCAAAGTTTTTTGAAGCATCCACATTTTAACTCTGAAAATCTCAAATTGACTGACGGAACAGCCACAGATTGTCAGTCGTTGCTGCCGATATAGCTTTTGCCTTTGATAGTCGGTTCTCGCACTTCTTACTGGTCAACATGTACAGATGATTTAAATGCCTTGTTCAGTATATAGATATCCGCGCACACGAGTGAATATTGAGTATTTTTTTTCGCGCATGTGACGATGTTGCAGAACACAACGAACGTTCCAGATTACGATACCTGCAACTAAGAAACCGCCGAATAAATAAGTAATGCAATCGGCTGAAAAAAGTATGCCAGTGGGTTAGTTCACTAACACGTACCAAATTACCAACTCAAAATTGCGTGTTCTTACATACGAGTCAGAGAAGTACCGGCTCCTGCGCTCAGAAGGAAGCTTTCGGTGACAGCATACGTTGCTGAAAGCACGACACATCGATCGTCGCCGCTCTTTGTGCGGGCACCGCACATGCGGATAAATAGTCGAGTTAGGCTCAGAGATGTCTAAACTTTACTTAACATTCTTACATTCTGTAAGAATGTAAGAATGTAAACTGTACTTAACATTCTTACATTCTTACGCTTTGGAATTGTGCCTACTCAAAGTAAAAAGCGCCGGCAGCATGTACACCGATGCGGCCAGCACGATAGGCCTCGCTAGAACGGGGCACTGGGTGAGGCTGCTCTCGAAGCAGCTGAGTTGCGATGCTTGAAGTTTCTGCATTGAGCTTTGAAACATTTCTAACTGTTACCTAAATTGTACCTGAAGTAAGCGGACGCTCAATCAATGCCACAAATGCATTGACGGAGTGGCGATGCCGAACGACAGCTGTTTTTCTAGCCTCCACTGGCAGTACACAGTGGGCGTGCCTGTGTACAGATATATGCACTTATATCAATACCAACAATTAAAAGAGAACACCCATAGATATACCAATGCGATCCGCTGTAAACGTATGCCAGGGAGTCAGTTCATGAAGGCGTACCAAAATACCAACTGAAAATTGCGTGTTGTTACATATATGTCCGAGAAGTACTGCAGCTAAGTGCGGCCGGCAGCTTTCGGTGACAGCCTGCATAGGTGAAAGCGTGACATTCGATCGTCAGCGCTCCTTGTGCGAACATCGATACGAGACAAAATAGCTGATTTTGTTTCATGCATTTCTAAACTGCACTTTACAGTTATTCTCACCCTTTAAAGTTGTGTATACACGAAACAAGAAGTGCCGGTGACATATATACCAACGCAGCCGGCGCGACTGGTTTAATGCTTGCTGGGCCGGGCAATGGGTAAGACCACTCTCGACACGGTGAGTTGGGAGGGTTGAAGATTCTGCATTGGAGTTTCGGAACATTTCTAACTCTTACCTGAAGTAAGTAGAAGGATAAGCATGACCAGACATACATTTATGCTGTGTGGCGGAATCGAACGACAGCTTTCTTCTCGCCTCCGCTTGGAACCCTCGCGAAGCGATCGAGGGGGCTCACTTACGTTTTGTCAACTTTGCGGAAAAAACAATTTCCTGTTTCTGTTAGGAGTGGCGTGCAGCTCCAGGCTTACAAACACTGCAACTTGGAATCGTTACACCAATACATGGATGATGCGAATATCGCTGGTTTACGCAGGGCATATGCGAAAAAAGTACATTATAATTGCTGCGATACCTACGTGCACCGCAAAAATTACGTATGTTCGGCACCTGTTAGGACGCATCTCTCCGTTCCGTTGAATCAAACATTTTATATTCAACAACACCGAAACATACCATGTTACACGCTACAATAACGTGCACGCTGCGCTGGTAGAAACAGTGCATGCTCCAGTATTCACCAGCGCTTGCCAATGAAAATTCCAGCGCTTTCAGCCCTTCGCAGTGCGCACCAGCATCACAGCGGTTGAGCCAGTGCCCCTACCAGTGTGACACAGCTTTTTTTTAGTGTGCCCAGTGAAGTGCCACTGCTTGCAAGCGTGTACCAGTGCCAAAAAACGTACTGCCATGACACTGTTCTTGCAATAGGGCGTGTCATCCTTGGCTTGTTAGTTTGAAAGGGGTTAGTGGCCACGTCATGTCTTGGTGGTGGCGCGTGTCTCAGAAAGGAGGAACTATCTTTTTAAAGGCGCCGTGTCATCTTTGGCACGATAGTTTTGAAGAGATTAGTGATGACGTAATCTCCTTCTAGTGGCGCGTGTCGCAGACAGGAGCTCTCTTTTTCAAAAGCGCCGTGTCATCCTTCCCGTCACGCGCCACGGAAAAACGAATACACTTCTTTCATATATATATATATATATATATATATATATATATATATATATATATATATATATATATATATATATATATATAAGGGAAAGAAGTGTATACCTAAGGGCTCGTTTTTCCGTGTTTTAACACAGTATTAATGAGATATAACAGACAGCAATGCCAAGGAATGTACAGGGGAAGTTATTAAAACCAATGGAATGTGAATAAGAAGAAAGAAAAGTGGATGAAAAAATTACCAACTGTGAGCAGGTCGTAGGTTCGATTCCTGCTCACAGTTGGTAATTTTTTCATCCACTTTTCTTTCTTCTTATTCACATTCCATTGGTTTTAATAACTTCCCCTGTACATTCCTTGGCATTGCTGTCTGTTATACCTCATTATATATATATATATATATATATATATATATATATATATATATATATATATTATTTATAGAAAGAGACAAAGGAACACTGCCCGGCCTAAGACAAACAATGGACACCGCTTCTCGCGTGAGTGGTTCCAGTGTAAGTTCTGCGTCATCCTGTCTTCCCTTGGCCGTTCTTTGCGAAGAAGTTACTTTGCGGAATTTCAACGACTACTTTGCAATTATGCTTAGTACTCTGGAGGTTAATTCACTCTGCACACTCGAGGGTAACAGAAACGCAATAAAATATGTGCTGTAAGTTTACTCAGAGATGGCGTGTTGTCTCATTGCACACCCGCGCAACTCCTTAAAAATTTAAGTACGGCGCCGTGCGGTTCCGAAAATAAACTTGGTTCAAACGAAGTGTCAAACGTTGTCAACATATCAAACTGTAGTCTGTCTAAAAATTAAAAGTCTGTATTATCGCGTGGTTTGATATTTCGCTCGCAATGGGCCATTTCGATGAATTTCAGCTATATACTCAGTGACTTGGAAAATTTCGCGCGCATTCTGAGGTTTAGGGAGTTCTTTTAAGACAAAAATATTAGTAATCATTATTCCTTAGTGCTGCTTTCATTTAAACGTTTAAAACGACCATAAAAACGCGACAAGTACCCTGATTTTATTTTAGATCTGTTCAGCGTGATTTCATTCAAGCATACAGGGAGAAAACTTCGTTCCTTCGAAATCTTCTCGACGAACAACTGAGGGCTGTCGAAATATTAACGAAGCACGACGACATCAGCCAGCTGATAAGGGTGGTGCCATCATAGTTATGAACACAGCAGACTATATTAAGGAGGCTCTTCGGCAGCTGAATGACCACACGTTTTACGAACGACTTGATGAAGACTCCACAATAGACTTCAGAGGAATTCTAAAACAAACAATATATATGCACTCTGGCGAGATAAAAATATGTGATAGGGCAGCCACAATACTAATGCTCCTAAGTCCATCTGCTGGCTGATTTTGCATGCCGCCAAAAATTCATAAGCCGAACAACCCCGGCCACCCCATGGACTCTGGAAACGAAACGGTGACAGAACACTTGTCTAGTAATGTTGACTTGTTGATTTGTCACCTTCCCGCCAAGTATCAGTCTTTGTTAAAGGGGTACTGACACAAAATTTCGGGGCCGAGATAGCCTGCGGGCCTACTTCTTGTGAACGTTGTTATATCCTCTCAATATATCAACAGGGAATATAGCTTGGACGGTATTTAAAATTCATTTTGAAGTTGCGTGAGCGACCGACTCTATACCGCTATAGACACCATCGGTGGTGACCCCAGGTGACCCCCTACTTCCTTCACGGGAACACGCTATGGTAAACAAAACACTGATGACGTCATCACCGCCATTTTTTCCGCGTTAGTTCCCGCACTCCTATATGTCTCTGTGGCTGGTTGCGAGTGCGTGGCCATGGCGCACGCTTAGAAAGTTTCATGTTTGGCGACATTCCAGTCCCGTTTCTTATTTTTTTTATTTACAGCATACTGCGGTCTTGAAAAAGACCAAGCAGGAGAGGCACAAAAATTAAGTGGAAAACACACGTAAGCGAGATAGATGAATGATGTGCACAAAATACAGAAGATAAGTACATTATACAGAGATATATAGGTGAGCTTAAACACAGGTTAAAACGACCTTCAGAACAACGGTGATGGGTCTATCTTCCTATCATACATTCACATTTGCGATAAACAGTAAAGCAAGTGGAGTACAGACTACAGCACAGACTATGTGGCACGCTCAAAATGGCAAATAGACTGAGATGTGAAAACCACTTCAGGCAGTGAATTCCATCTCGATACTGTACGTGGGAAAAACGAATTCTTGAACATGTTTGTGTGGGCTCCATACGGAAGCAAATTGTGCGTGTGCCGATGTCTCGTGGGGCGCGATTGAAATGATTGAATGTATACCGATGCATTTACCTTTGTGGAACCAGTATAAAGAGCAAACAGCAGTTTCAGCCTATCGATTTTTCGTCTATCTTCCAGGGTTGAAATGCTATTCGCCAGCATTAAAGAAGTTGGCGAGTCGGTGGTTCTATATTTGTTGAAAATGAAGCGTATAGCGCGTCTTTGCACCATTTAAAGCCGATTCTTATCTTTTTTAAGGAAGGGGTCCCATACGACCGAAGCGTATTGCAGTTTAGGAAGTATTATCATTTTGAAGGCCACTAATTTGACATGAGTTGGTGACGCTTTGAGTTTATGCCGTTAAAGGCCTAACATGCGCGTGGCAGATGCACAGATGTTTTCTATGTGCTTTGACCACGACAGAGTATTGGTGAACGTTATCCCGAGGTATTTGTACTGGCTTTTTAGATGCGGAAGCATCTTATACTCGCGCCTTGTAGTGCGCCGTCCGCGCCCTCCGCACCGCTTCTCGAACATTCGACAGCTGACGCGCGCGCATGCGCCGTCGCGCCGTCGCCCACCATCTGTGCCGCGCGCGCTTCTCCTTCGAGAACATTCTACAATTCTCCTGATTCTCCAGTGGACGCGCATGCGCCGTCGCGCTTCGAGAACATTCAACAGCTGACAGTGCATGCGCCATCGCGCTGTATATATACTCAAGGTCGGCGCTCGCTCGCTCAGTTGCCGCTCGTCGGTTGGTTTGTACGGCGCGTCGACGTCCAAGGTCGCGGTGAAATGAATTCCAACGAATCCACAAACACAATGATCGACGTCCCTTCGACCAGCGCCGCCCTTTCGCATACGTGTGTACGTGTTCACTCATTTAACACCCCCTCCTACAACCACGTTAACCAATTTAGCCATCGACCCAAGTAAGTCGCAATTTAACACCCCATTTCACAACCACGTTAACCAATTTAGCCATCGACCCAAGTAAGTCGCACTTTAACACCCCGTTAACCAATTATATGCTCCGCATCCTCCTCAGTGTTCCCCCGAGGGAAGCTGCGGGCAATTTTTTTATACCACTGGTGCACCATTTAATGACTAGGAAAACTGAAAGGGTTGTTTTTTCTTCGTTACACGAAGTATAACTGTTTTGTCAGCGTTCAAGCTCTTGCCCCAGGTAGTGCACCACTGACCAATTCCCGCCAAACTGCTGTTTAACAAGACTTGGTCATCGGTGCCCGTGATTTCCTTGAAAATAAGACAGTTGTCTGCAAACAATTTTATGGAAACTCTCGTGTGAATAGCAGATGTTATGCCATATATGTAAATTAAAAAAAAGAACCGGTCCCAAAACACTGCCCTGTGGAACGTCAGATGTTACACCAAGTCTTTCAGATGTACACCCGTCGACTTCCACATACTGTGTTCTGTTTGTTAAATATGATTTGATCCAGTTCTTTATAAACGCAGGAAGGCCCAGAGAAGAAAGCTTAGTGAGTAGTTTATCATGGGGTACGCGATCAAAGGCTTTGTTGAAGTCAAGAAAGACTAAATCTATTTGGCTAGATGAATCTAAAGCTTGTGCGATTTCATGAGTGGTTCTAACAAGTTGAGTAGTGGTTGAAAGGCCTTTGCGGAACCCATGTTGGAACTCGGAAAGAACGCTGTTTGTTTCTAAAAATTTGTTCTAAGGTAATTCTTTTTGCGTACTGTGTGGAAGTGCGTTACTGTTTTGTGTGCTGACGTGGACAAGAACTACACACGCTAGGTGGCGACAGTTGCACCCAGTTGCACCCACGTTTTGGAGCTCTCTCAAACTGAAACTGATTGATAATGAGAGCCCTGTCATTATTTATCTGTCGTGTGCTGCAGTAAACATTGTGCTGTGTAATGAATAACAGGCCCCCAGCAACGCATTGCATTACAGCAGAAAAATGCGATTGATTGATTGATATGTGGGGTTTAACGTCCCAAAACCTCTATATGATTATGAGAGACGCCGTAGTGGAGGGCTCCGGAAATTTAGACCACCTGGGGTTCTTTAACGTGCACCCAAATCTGAACACACGGGCCTACAACATTTCCGCCTCCATCGGAAATGCAGCCGCCGCAGCCGGAATTCGAACCCGCGCCCTAAGGGCCAGCAGCCGAGTACCTTAGCCACTAGACCACCGCGGCGGGGCTAGAAAAATGCGAGGCCAAGGTTTTTGTGTCAGTACCCCTTTAAGGGACACGAATCTCTTTTTGTCGGCAGTTAGCAATATTACCGTGCTTAATGGTTCCTTTCTTGTACCGCTGGACATATTGTCCCTCTACACAAACATTCCTCACTCGGATGCCATCTTGGCGGTTGTAGAAGCGTAAGACAAGATTTCCGATGATAAGCTAATAAACAGAACTACCATTTCAGCACTACTTGAAAATAATCTCCAGATGAAATGTTTTGTATTCAATGAAGCGCACTATACAGTGCATGCTCAGCTTCGTGCGGCGACAGATTTATCTCTTTTTTGTGTGTGTGTGAGTGGATGTGTATTTCTTCATAAAAGTGTTTTTTACTGTTAATATTACTTTTCCTATTTTTTGTAGAGTGAAGTATTGTGCTATGCACGCTTGGCGCAGTGCCAATATTTCTGGTATGTGCTGTGTCTCGTGGCATCGCACTGGCCAGTGACGCGGTTTCTTCCTTTACACGATGTCTTTGTTTTCATCATTGTGTGTCAAAAGGCGGTGATATGTCCACCGTACGCATACACCTTGTTCTCGTTGCGCATAGCATCAGACAGTGGTGCGCTGCGCCGTGTATACATCAGCCTACCTTTATAACATGTGCTTGTAACTTATATATAATGCATTCATTCTGACGGAGGCTCGTCCACCCGCCGAAACGTAAATAAATCCACATTTCGTACGTGCGTCCTTTTCTTCAATCACTCATTGAACCGGACCAATGAATCTTCGTTCCCAAGGCATACTTACACACACACACACACACACACACACATATATATATATATATGTATATATATATATATATATATATATATATATATATATATATATATATAGCGTCATGACCAAAAAAGACACTAGGGCTCCGGCGCACGGATAGCTAGAGCAAGGAAGAGAAGAACGAAGTCAGAATAAGAACAGCTGGTCCAGGATCGGGTGTTGTCTCTTGTTCTCTGTCTAGTACATCACAATGGCGCAGTCGAAGAAGAAGAAGTCTTACGTCCCGGCTTCGTCATCCAGGACAGCCGCGATAAGCGCCGCTTGAGGACGGCGTCAAGGCCTCCTCGGCAGCTGTTCACCTGCCGCCACTGCCACCCCCGTTCGGGGACGGAGTCAAGGCCTCCTCGGCGGCTGCAGTACACGTTACCGGTACCATTTCACAAGGGACGCCGTCCATGCGTCTTTGGCTATGTATTCTCCGTCAGCGCAAGCCGACAAGTGAACCCTGTGCGGGAAGTCACCGGTGCGTGACTTCGTGGTTCGTCGGCAGTGCGGGCTTCTCCATCCGGGAACGCCGTTCACGCTTCTTTGGCGATGGAGTCAAGAACCCGGCCGCCGCTTCAGCTTCCCATCGAACCACCAGTGGACGGTGTCCATGCCTCCTCTGTGGTACCTGGGCATCACCCAATGGACACTATGCTACCATTTCGCGGCCGTAATACGCACGAGCTCCTGTCCTTTGGGAATTCTGTTCAAGCTTCCAACGGCCTGCATTCCCTCTCCGGTACTTTTCCAACATACGAGCCGCCAAGAAACGCTGTTCATACTTCCTTGTACGTGCGTTTCACCGCCGTGAGTACTACTAGATCCACGTACTTCACGGACGCGAACCAAAGCGGTTCAGAAGCCTCGTGTGACAGTGCCGTGAAACTGCGGCGTACCATCGCGCTACTGCGCGCCGAGACTAACGAACTGACAGCGTTGATCACCGAGCGAGCTCCTACAATGTTGCCAGCATTGTGTGAAATTGACGCAGTGTTTGATGTAGCTGCATCATACGACCTTGAGGCAAGCACACTGGAGCAACGCAGGGAGCTTCGGTCTTCGCTCATCGAGCTCTCACACCAGGTCGACTGTTCCGCGTCGGTGATTCCTGCGTTGCCACCTGCCACCACACAATCACCAGCCGTCTGTGAACTACCGGAATTCCACGGGGTCCGGAAAGACGCCGACAGCTGGGTTGCAACCGTCAACGCGATAGCAATGCGCGAGGCCTGCACGGAATCTCAGAAATGGACCGTGGCTGTAGACCGTCTACGGTAAGGCGCAGCGGCGTGGCACCGGTATGAAGGCTGGAAGCAGCAGTCATGGGCGGAGTGTAGCTGCAAGCTCATAGCTGCTTTTGGTCCTAACCCTTACCACCTCTCCACCACCACCCCGTCCAACCTGACCGGTACCGAGGATGGAGTTCAAGAAGGGTTCCACCTCGAGGCTCCAGCTGAGCACTCCAGTTCTCCACATGAGCTTCCAGACTCGTCGGTGGCACTGGACCCATATTTGTGTCAGCCATCGGCCACCCCATCCTCTTTCGTGGGGGGAGATACAGAGGGGCACAGGGTAGCTGCACCCTTCGTCAACGCGCCCACTACGATATATCGAGCTCAAGTGGGGCGGTAGCTCGATGTCTCATCGCAGCCTGTCCAGAACGCCGACGGCAATGAAGACCAGTGCCCCAAACTGTACCAACGTAATTGCCTGCTAAGCTTGCTGCGACCGCTGCGAGATAGCATTGGTCACCGACCAGAGTGTTCGACAGCCCCGCAAGGCGAGTCATCGCGTCCACGAGAGGGACCCCACAGACGCAGCCAAGACGATGACAGCTTCACAGAATGTCCTACCACAGATGCCAAGACCGGACATGAATTATGTTTTCTGCCAGACATCACAGAAGTTGCGTACCCACTCTCGACACCTGCCAAGGCACCTAGCACTTCTTTTGAGACACGCTTTTGGCAACCGGCGTTTTACGTCAGCCGCTGATTTTGCGGCCCGTCCGAAGCGCGCTGGCAGGTGCATGTTTAGCTGCTTTCCACAGAGTCTCTCTGCATAGCTGAGACCAACCACAACGATGCAGCCAGTCATGACCTCCCGATAGACTTGTGCCAGATTCCGGCACCCAGTCCCAGCGTGGTCGAGACCGACCTCCGAGATGCAGCCAATATCGACCACCAGATCTACTTCTGGCAGATACCCGGACCAAATCGCAGCATGGCCGAGAGCGTCGGCCGCAACAGGGCAGCCAGTGCCGGCCGCCTGAGTCCACAGCACTTTTTCAAGAGACATCGTGGCGTGCGAAAGAGCGACCAGGTCGAGGCAGCCAGTGCCGTCCACCAGAAATGCTTTTCCCAGACCGTCGCTCCATGTCGCATTGTGGTCAGGGCTGACCACCACGATGCAGCCAAGCCTGCCCACGAGAAATTTTGCCGCCAGCTCCGCGCGCGCGCAGTCATGGCCGAGCGTCATGACCAAGAAAGACACTGGGGCTCCGGCGCACTGATAGCTAGAGCAAGGAAGAGAAGAACGAAGTCGGAATAAGAACAGCTGGCCCAGGATGGGGTGTTGTCTCTTGTTCTCTGTCTAGTACAACACGATATGTATATATATATATATATATATATATATATATTGTCGTGGTACAACGCGTACGTCTTCAGACAGCGAAAGCAGCGTGTTCTGAAGAGCTGGGCCGCAAGATTCTCCTCTTCGTTTTCGAATCAAGCCAGAGGCCCACTACCTTGTGTCCGCCATATCCCCCCATCTTCGTTTTCGTTTACGTGTAGACACGGGTCATTTGTCTCTCTCTTAAAGAGCATCAACCCGATGCAAAGTCAATAATGCAGTTTTTTTAAAGAAAAGTCTCACGCAATCACTCGCTGACGTAAGGCTTCATGCGCACTACGTGAATGAGTTCAGGATGTTGCTGGCGATGCTTCGTACTACATGAACTGTCGGGAACAACTTCGTAACTGACGTCACTCAGTTGTTGCAGCGCTCGGTATGGCCCAAACTATCTTCTTAAGAGCTTTTCGGAAAGTCCTCGTTTCCGTACGGGTGTCCAAACCCAGACTTTGTCGCCAGTTTGATAGACGACTGTTTTGCGGTGAGCATTCTAGTGGTCTGCATCGTACTCTTGCTGCTGGCGGATCCGTAAATGTGCAAGTTGCCTAGCTTCTTCCGCGCGTTCTGTAAACGTGTCGGTGTCTGGGTTAATGTCGTCCCCTTCGTGCGGTAGCATCGCATCGAACATAGTTCGTACTTCTGGCTAATGAACAAGGCTGAATCAGGTCAAGCGTGTGGTTTCTTGTTTGGCCGTGTTGAACGCAAACGTTATGTATGGAAAGACTGCATCCCAATTTTTGTGCTCAACGTCTACGTACATCGAAAGCAAGTCTTCAATGGTTTTGTTTAGACGCTCTGTCAGCCCGTTCGTTTGTGGGTGGTAGGCGGTGGTCTTACGATGCGTTGTTCCACTCAGCATCAGGACGTGATCCAAAAGAGCTGCCGTAAATTTAGTTCATCTGTCTGCGATCACGACGGTTGGTGCACCATGCCTCAGTACAATATTCTCGATGAAAAAGCTTGCCACCTCCACTGCTCTACTTCTCTGGATAGCCCTTGTCTCGGCATAACGGGTCAGATAATCTGTCGTGACGATAACCCAGCGCTTCCCTGCAGTAGAAGTAGGTAGTGGGCCCAAAATGTCCATGCCGATCTGCTATAATGGAGCTGTTAGAACCTGCGCGGGTTGGAGGAGGCCAGCTGGTTTATTCGGTGGTGACTTGTGGTGCTGGCAGTAGAGACAGGTATGAACATGGTGCTTCACGGCTGTGGTTAGTCTTGGCCAGTAATACATTTTGCTGTACTCTGGCCAACGTCCTCGTGTAACCCAAATGGCCAGAGGTCACCTCGTTGTGGCATGCTTTGAGTACTTCGGTGCGAAGGGCTGCTGGGATGATGAGCAGATAGGCGGATCCCGTCGACGAAAAGTTTCTTTTGTAGAGTACTCCGTCCCGTAAACAAAACGATGGCAGCACTCTTGCGAAAACTCTCGGAGCCTTCTGAGATCTGCCATCCAAGTAGTTAATTAAGCCAAACAATTCAGCGTCGTCCCGTTGTTGCTGTGTAATTGTGGTGGTGTCGAGGACACCGAGAAATGCCGTTTCCTCATTCTTGGGTAGGGTTGCCGACTCAATGGGTGAACGGGACAGGCAGTCAGGATCCGTATGTCGCTTGCCTGAATTATGTATGACTACCATACCGAACTCTTGCAGCCTGAGACTCCAACGCGCTAATCGCTCTTAGGGTCTTTAGGGCTTGTTAACCAACACAATGAGTGGTGGTGGCTAATTACTTTAAAGGGGCGGTCATATAAATACGGGCGAAATTTTGTAACCGCCCACACCACGGCGACACATTCCTTCTCGGTCGTGAAGTAATTAGCCTCAGCACGTGTTAACGTTCTGCTTGCGTAAGCGAATACCTTTTCTGCATCTTCTTGCTGCTGCACAAGCACATCTCCCAGACCGACATTGCTAGCATCGGTATAGAGCATGGTAAGGGCTCTCTTGTCAAAGTGGTCAAGGACTGGAGGTGTTTGTAGTCGCTGACAAAGATCATTAAAAGCTACTTTCTGTTCTTCCACTCAAAAGTGACGTCCTCTCGTGAGGCGAGTTAATGGTGATGCTGTGCGTGCGAAGTCCGTGATAAATTGTCGATAATATGCACAGAGGCCAAGAAAGTCTCTGACAGCCTTTTTATCAGTTGGCACAGGGAACTGTGCAACAGCTGCAATTTTCTCAGTATCGGGACAACACCTGCATGACTGACGACGTGACCAAGAAATTGCAGCTCTTCATGGCAAAAGTGGCACTTCTCAGGCATCAACGTCAAGCCCGTGGACCGTATGGATCGTAAGACCACTTCAAGCCTTTCAAGGTGCTCGTCAAACAATTCGGAGAACACTATGACATCGTCCAGATATACTAAGCAGGTTTTCCACTTCAACCCGGAAAGCACGGTATTCATGAGTCTTTGAAAGTTAGCAGGCCCTCAACACAAACCGAATGGCAAGAACTTAAATTTGTCGGAGCTAACACGGGAAAGATCCAGCCCTGACAGCATTCAGTTTTCGAAGTGATTTTTTTTATTCTCGCGCTGCACCCGCCGCGCGGCCCAAATGCCAAATTATTCTTCCTTGACGAGAGGCGCATTGAGGCGCTACAGGGCTCCCCCCCCCCGTAGAGCGAGAGCCGTAGGAATCACCAGAGGAGTCGCCCAGTGGACATGCTTGAATGTTATCATCCAGACATTAGATTGAATACCCGCGGCCGCGAGAGTGGCGATATACGCAGGTTTCAGTCGATCAGCAGCCACGACGTCTTCATGGCCATTGATGTCCAGCGTGAACGTCTTAGGTGTACGATGGAGTACGCGGAATGGGCCATCATAGGCTGGTGTTAGTGGTGGCCGTATTTGGTCACACCGAACGAAGACGTCACTGCAGTCATGCAGATCCTGACTGACAAAGACAGACTGGGGGTGTCAGTCGGCAGGAATCACAGGAGCAAGGTCCCGAAACGTGGTGCGCAGCTCTCGAATGTACGTGGAGGCATCGTGAGTGGAAGGTGGCGATGATGGCTCGAAGAATTCTCCTAGAAGACGCAGGGAAACGCCTTAGACTAGTTCAGCTGATGAGCAGCCGAGATCCACTTTCAATGCTGATCGGATGCCCAGAAGTACGAAGGGGAAGTGGTCGAGCCAACGTTCCCTTGGCTGGGGAGCAGTGAGGGCAGCTTTCAGTTGTCGATGAAGCCGTTCAACCATGCCGTTAGCGGAAGGATGGTAGGCAGTTGTGTGGATGTGTCGAATGCCCATGATATTGGCAAGTGTGATGAAAAGGGCCGATTGATACTGACGACCACGATCAGTGGTGACGACAGAAGGGCATCCAAAGCGCGACACCCAGCCGTTTGTGAAAGCCTTGGCAAATGTTGGTGCTGTAATGTCGGAAATGGGAAATGCTTCTGGCCATCTGGTGAAGCGATCCACACATGTCAGCAGGTAACAGGCTCTTTGCGATGACGGAAGAGGACCGAGGATGTCGAGATGGACGTGAGAAAACCTTGCGTCTGGAGGCCGAAACGAGGATGTTGCCGTGACAGTGTGACGAGGAACTTTAACGCGCTGGCACTTAAGGCAGCTTCGCGCCCAGCGTCGGACATCAGCATTGATGCTTGGCCAAAGGAAACGAGATGTGACTAGCTTCTGGGTCGCACGAATACCAGGATGGCTCATGTTGTGCAATTGATTAAAAATTGCACGTCGAAAAGCTGAAGGCACGAAGGGCCGAGGGACACCAGTAGACGTTTCGCATGTTATAATGAGGTAGAAAATGGAAGTGGGCACTCCGTGAACAATAGAGACGTGTATGAAGAGTGAAGACGATGCAGCTCAGGATCATTGCTTTGGGCAGCTGCTAGCTCTTCCATGTCTAGTGGTGGCTGGGTCGACAAGGCATCGATGCGGAATAGTGCATCAGCAGCAGCATTTTCCGGCCCATGTACGTGTCTGAGATCCACAGTGAACTCGGAAATAAAGCATAGCTGATGGATCTCCCGCGCAGTATAATTGCTTTGATTGCGATGGAAGCAAACGTCAGGGGCTTGTGGTCTGTAACGACGTAAAAGTCCCGGCCCTCCAATAAATGACGAAAATGTTTGATGGCGAGGTATACCGCGAGGCATTCTCGGGCAAATGTACTGTATTTTGTCTCTGGTGGCTTCAGTTTTTGCGAGAAAAACCCAAGGGGCTGCCAACTGGATACGTGCTGCTCGAGAACAGCGCCAACTTCCACGCTTGATGCTTCGGTGATGAGACGAATTGGGGCATCAGGGACGGGATGTATGAGCATGGTAGTGTCTGCCAGAGCCTTCTTGGCAGTGTCGAATGCAGATGCAGCGTCCTCGGGCCACTCCAGTGGCGCAGCCGGGTCTTTCTTTTTAGCCAATAGGTCGGTCAAGGGCTTTAAGAATGTGGCGCACTTTGGAAGAAAGCGGCGATGGAAGTTAAGTAGGCCCAGAAATTCTCGGAGTCTCTTCAGTGAAGTCGGGGGTGGAAAGTCTTGAATAGCCTTCACTTTGCTGGCGAGTGATTATATACCCTTTGGAGTGACAAGGTGGCCTAAGAACTCTATTGTAGCGACGCCGAAGAGGCACTTATTGGGATTAATTACGAAGCCGTAATCATCCAGGCGGTGGAACAGGGTGCGCAGGTGGGCTTCATGCTCAGGGCCGGATGAGCTTGCTACAAGGAGGTCATCAAGGTAGGCAAATACGAAATTGAGACATCGCGTGACCTCGTTGATAGTGCGCTGAAAGGTCTGTGCAGAGTTGCGCAATCCAAAAGGCATCCTCACATATTCAAACAGACCGAATGGTGTGGTGACGGCCGTCTTCGGAATGTCGGCGGGTTCTACAGGAATCTGATGGTAAGCCTTCATTAAGTCAATCTTAGAGAAGATTGTGCACCCAGCAAAATTTGATGTGAAATCCTGTATGTGAGGAAGTGGATAGCGGTCTGGTAAGGTGTGGGCATTAAGAGCGCGGTAATCCCCACATGGTCTCCAGTCGCCAGGATATTTCTTCGGCACCATGTGGAGTGGCGACGCCCAGTTGCTTGAGTAAGGCCGCACAATGCCGAGTTCAAGCATGTGCTCAAACTCACGGCGGGCGATGGCAAGGCGTTCTCCAGATAGTCGATGGGGTCGTGTAAAAACGGGAGGTCCAGTGGTCACAATGTGGTGAGTGATGGAATGCTTCACCGGTGACTCTCTGGTGTGCGGCTTCGTGATGCTGGGAAAGTCGTCGAGTATTTTTGCATACGGCGAAGCAGGTGTGAGAGCTCGCAGTCCCGTTGGTGAGGAACTACAGAGTACACCGTTGATGGAGAGGCGGTGTTGAGATCAATGAAGCAGTGAACCTGCATGTCCACAGCAAGGTTGAAAAAACTGAGGAAGTCAGCTCCAAGAACAGCTTGCGAGACGTCAGCGAGGATGAAAATCCCGCGCAACGTACGGCGTAGTCCAAGGTCAAGTGCAAGAGAGCGTTGGCTGTATGTGCGAATGGCGGAATTGTTGATCGCTTGGAGTGGGCAGGTCTCTTCGTTGCGACGGCGATCTGCACACGAGGCCGGAATGACGCTAACCTGGGCTCCTGTGTCGACTAGGAAGCAAGCACCAGTTATCTTATCAGAAACATAGAAAAGGCGGCATGACGTTCGACCAGTACCACTTGCCGCCGTCAGTGGCCGGTCGTCGCATTTCCCGACCAGGAGCACGGGCGAGTGCACTTGCAAGCAGAGGCCCGAATCGGCGGTGGTACCAGCACACGGTTGAGAATGAAACGTCCTGCGGCGCGTCGGGTGGCCGAAGTTCCGGAGAATGTGGGGGCGTCGAGGAGCGACTGTATATCTGGAACCTGGATGACGGTCGACAATGCGCAGGTGCAAAGTCATCGAGGCGCCTGACAAGGGCGTCCAAACGGTTCTCGATGCTAGCGAGCGCCGGGTCTGCAGCGGTGGCCGGTGGCGGTGTGGTAACGGCGTTGAGGATATGTGCCCGCGAGCAGTCCGCCACTCTGTCAGCCATTTCAGCGAGTGTGTCTAGTGGGACATCTCCTGCAGCTACGAGGACCGGGACCATGCTCTGCGGTAAGCGCTGGAGGAACAACTCACGTAACAGCTTCTCCTCTTGAGGGTCGGAGGGGCCACCAAGGAGCTAGCGCATGCGTCGCAGGAGCAGTGATGGGCGACAATCACCGAGCTCTGTAGCCGTGATGAGCTGTTGGAGTCTGCTGTGTTCGGACTCAGACTTGCGGGAAATGATAGCTGCCTTCAACGTGTCGTAGGGATGGCTCGGGTGCGGCGACGCTAAAATATCAGCTAAGTCGTCGGCTACGTCCGGAAGTAAGCAGGACACCAGATTCCAGTACCTGGTCTGTCGGCTGGTGATTAGCCGTAGACGGGAGTGCGCCTCGACCTACAGAAACCATGTGCTGGGGCTGTTGGGCCAAAATGGTGGCAGGTTGACATGTTCAATCGCAGCGACTGCAGCACCGCTAGGTCTGGCGTCTTTTTGGGCGTCAGGACCGGTAGGATTGGTGGCAGAGTCGGCGGGATCCATGCGGGATGATTGGGGATGTGTGTTCTTTATCGGGTCACCATTAACTCTCGGAGCTAACACGGGAAAGATCAAGCCCTGACAGCGTTCAGTTTTTGAGCTGATTTTTTTTATTCTCGCGCTTTACCTGCCGCGCGGCCCAAATGCACACTTCTTCTTCCTTGACGAGCGGCGCATTGAGGCGCTACAAATTCATATAACCCATCTGGTGTCACAAAAGTGGTCTTCTCGCGGTCTCTAGGGTCCACCTCGATTTGCCAATATCCACTGCGCAAGTCCATTGAAGAGAAGTATCGAGCAAGTCGAAGTCTGTCGAGAGAGTCATCTATACGGGGTATTGGATATACGTCTTTCTTGGTCACCTGCTTTAGCTTCCGGTAATCCACACAGTAGCGCAGGCTTCCGTCCTTTTTCTTAACGAGGACCACAGGTGACGCCCAGGGGCTCTGTGAAGGCTGAATGACGTCATCTTGAAGGATTCTGTCTACCTGCTGTTGTATCGCTTCGTGTTCTTTTGGAGCCACGCGATAAGGGTTCTGATGAATAGGTCTCACCATTTCCTCGGTAATTATGCGATGCTTGGTTAGAGGCGTGCGGCGAACTCTTGATGTTGTCGAAAAGCAATCTTGGTACTCGGTTAATAGCTCAAGGAGTCTGCGTCGCTCGTCTTCCGGCAAAGAAATGCTAAGGTCTAAAACAGGCGCTCAATCGAGTTTTAGCGGCTCGTCGACTACCGCCAAGCAGCCTTCGGCATCTATGACATCGCTGAAGTAAGCGACAGCCGTGCCTTTTGAAAGGTGCCGGCGCTCAGCGCTCAAAGTGGTCAGCAGTAGGTTCGTGCGACCAGCAGCAATTCTTACGATACCTCGTGCGACAGAGATACCGTGGGTGAAGAGAAGCGAGCTTATTTGGTCTGCGACTCCTTCGGCGTCAAACAGGACAGTGGTGGCCACAGAAACAAGCGTGCATAACCTAGGACGGAGGACCACGTCGTCATCAGTAAGACGCAGTTGGTTTGCTCGCGCCTCTGGAAAATCGGGTAAGCCCGTACTGATGCAGAAAATAATCAAACTGTTTGGGATGTCAATGACGGCGCCATATTCTCGTAAAAAATCTATGCAAAGGATTACAATTCTGCAGCATGCGGCGATAACTACGAATGACGCAGTGAAAGGAGAACCTCTGATGTCAATTCTTGCTGCACATCTTCCAGAGGGCATCAATAACTGGTCCCCTGCCGTTCTTATATGAGGGCCCATCTACGGCATCTTCACTTTTCTGGGGCTGTCAGCGAGGTCCTGACTGATAATAGAGAAGTCGGCACCGGTGTCGACAAAAGCTGGCACTTGCTGGCCGTTAAGAGGAAGTTTGAGGTCGGCAGTCACAATTTCATCGCTTTCGCGGCTTATCCGCTGTACGACGTCATGCAGTGGGCGCTTTTTTTCGTCATCCTCATGACCTGCAACCTTGCCCACGGAGGTCGCCACCCTCAGTTTCCCCGGCTCGGGCTAGGTGGCCTTCTTTTATTATGGTCCCATAGGTGCGGCGGTGCGACAAAGGAGAACGCGCGGGAGATGGAGAGCGGGATCGGCGTCCCAGACCAGGCGAGTTAGTAGGCATTGCTTCCTTTGCAGAGGTACGGCCGTCCTCAAAGTAAGAACGGGCTCCGTAGAAGGAGGAGTTGTCTCGGCGTGGAGTGTATTCGTCGGCACGTCGAGCGTGAAACCAAGGTTCAACAGGACGGAATGAATCGCCTCGATGCCAGCAATGACGGGAAATATGGCCTGCACCTCCGCAGTGAAAGCAAAGTGGACGCCTGTCGACTGTGCGCCATGCATCTCATCTGTTCTTGGTGTCGGTGGACGTCTGAGCGTCTCCCCTGGCGTCGATGCCCAGGGGGGCGTGGTTGTGAATGGCTGGTTGTATGGCTGTGGCATTGGTGGTTGCTGTAGTGTCTGCTCTTGCGGCGGTGACCAAAGGGCCATTGGTGTCTGGTGGTACGGCGTCGGCGTAGCGGGTGGTGGACGTCGGAGAGCAGCAGCGTAGCTCATGGGACGCTTCTCAGCATCAAGACCAGCCGTTGACAACGCTTGGCGGATTTCGTCGCGCACGACTTCAACGACCGAAGCAATGGGCCTTTTAGCAAGCGGAGTCCGGAACTTCTGCAGTTCTTCGCGAACTATCTCCCTGATCAAGTCTCTCAAAGAGCTCCGACTCTCAGACGTCATAGCAATAGTATTACTTAGGACATTGCTCGGCATGTGGTCATATTGCCTGCAGCGTTGATGAAGGGCCCGCTCGATAGCCGTAGCTTCCTAAATAAAGTCGACCACGGTACTTGGAGGGTTGCGAAGTAGGCCGGCGAAAAGCTGTTTTTTGACACCGCGCATGAGGTAACTCAACTTAGTATCTTCCGTCATGTGCGGGTTAGCTCGCAGAAAGAGACAAGTCATGTCTTCGGCCAGCATTGCAACGGTTTCATTCGGTTTTTGAAGCCGTAGCTCCAATAACTGCTGTGCAGGGTCGCGTCGATCGACATTGGCGAAGGTATCGACGAAGTGCTGTCGAAAGTCGGGCCAAGTTGATAGATTGGCCTCTCTATTCTCATACCAAGTATGAGCACCATCGTCAAGGTAGAAATAGGCTTGAGAAAGCTTTTCCTGTTCCGGCCACTGATTTATCTTGGCGACACTCTCGTAGTGGTCAAGCCAGTCGTCAGCGTCTTTATGGGCGGTGCCTATAGCGATCAGGAACGAGTGGTTGATAAATGGTCGCCTGAGATGGGTGTATCGGAAAGCTGCCTTGGGGCACATGTTGGGGGCTTGCGTTTGCCATTGGTCGAGGTTAGCGGGGCCTGGGAAGTTCCGGCGAAAGAGTCAGCTCTCGTGCGAGGCCTCGCAACTGTCGACTGAAACGATGCACAGGAGTTGCGATTGGTGACAATGCGTTTGAACTGGATGAACGGCTCCCAGCGGGAGTCTGGAGCATCAGGCAGGGTCGCGATCCAGCACCTCCACCAGTGTCGCACTACAACGCGAACAAAGCACAGGTACGCCTTGAGACAGCGAAATCAGCAAACAGCGAACAGCTGAGCTGCAAGATTGTCTTCTTCGTTTTCGAATCAAGCCAGACGCCCACTACCTAGCGCCCGCCAAATCCCACCATCGTCGTTTTCATTTACGTGTAGACACGGGTCAATATATATAATGAAGTAAATCTTGCGCGAGCGGTCACAACGTAATTTATTTCGACGTTTCGTCCTAGAGTCTCGCCTTCAAACTCTACCTTCAAATCCTGATGAAGGCCAGACTCTGGGTCGAAACGTAGAAATAAACCACGTTGTGAGTGCTCACGGAAGATCTACTTGACTATATGCAACGCTACGGCCACTCAACCACATGCCTGCCTATATATATATATATATATATATATATATATATATATATATATATATATATATATATATATATATATATATGTGAGATCTAACGTACATAAATTCCAAGGAATGTACAGGGGAGGTTATTAGAACTAATGGAATATAAATAAGAAAGGTGGGTGAAGAAATAACCAGCCGTGAGCAGGAAATGAACCTACGACCTTAGAATAACGCGTTCGATGCTACTCGAAGGTCGTAGGTTCGATTCCTGCTCACGGCTGGTTATTTCTTCACCCACCTTTCTTTCTTATTTACATTCCTTTGGTTCTAATAACCTCCCCTGGACATTCCTTGGCATTACTGTCTGTTACATCTCATTCTTATTGTGTCAAAACACGAAAAAACGAGCCCTTAGGTATACACTTCTTTCCCTTATATATATATATATATATATATATATATATATATATATATATATATATATTGTTAAGGCGTTTATTAGCCGGCAACGAGCGAGAATATACATAGGCGACAGTCACAGCCAAGCACGGGCTCTCAGCGCGAGCGGCGTCCTTGTTGGGTAGCCCCACTAGAAGGTACTCAAGAATTCGACCCATTTCATAGTTCGGAGGCTTCGCTACAATTACCCCGGGGTCGAAGAGGGAGCCGCCTGGCGACCTAACAGCTTGTTATTATGAGCGGATCATAATAAGCCTTCAGGCGCTCCACGTTGACGATGTCTCGCCCACGGCGGCGCATGTCCGAAGATTGTTCAACGGGTTCGATGAGATAGTTGACGGGTGAGGTGCGCTCGATGACACGGTAGGGGCCTTCGTATTTGGGACGTAGTATCGTGTCCATGGTGTGCGACGGGTGCCTTCCGTACAGCAAGTAGAAAGGTGAAAAACCAGTCGTGCTCTGAGGGGCTGTGTTGTAGGCGTAGGTGACGAAGGGCAGTATATTATCCCAATTAGTGTGGTTGGCAGCGACGTACATAGAAAGCATGTCGCCGAGGGTGCGGTTAAAGCGTTCGGTGAGGCCATTCGTCTGTGGGTGGTAAGCAGTAGTTTTGCGGTGGACAGAATGGCACTCCGTCAGAATGGCTTCGACGACTTCCGACAAGAAGACACGGCCTCGATCGCTGAGAAGCTCTTGGGGTGGTCCGTGGCGCAGTATAAATCGATGAAGCAGGAAGGACGCAACATCGCGCGTAGCAGCCGCAGGGAGAGCGGCGGTTTCGGCGTATCGCGTTAAATGGTCAACGGCAACGATGGCCCAGCGGCTACCAGCTGACGTCAGAGGAAGTGGTCCATACAAATCGATACCTACGCGCCCAAAGGGACGGTCAGGGCAAGGTGACGGTTGTAGACTGGCGTGCGACATGTGGGCTGACGGTTTACGGCGTTGGCAAGTGAGGCAAGAGCGAACGAACTGCTGCACATAGTGGTACATCCCGTGCCAGAAGTAGCGTTGTCGAATGCGATGGTAGGTTTTGAATACCCCAGAGTGCGCGCATTGCGGATCAGAATGGAAGGATTCACATATCTCTGACCGCAGACTGCGGGGTATCACGAGTAACCACTGCCGGCCGTCGGCGTCGTAATTGCGTCGGTGTAGGAGGCCGTCACGAATGGCGAAATGGCGAGCTTGACGACGCAATGCACGCGTGGATGGCGTTGCGGATGGATTAGAGAGCATGTCGATGAGCGGGCCAATCCAATTATCCTTTCGCTGTTCGGTAGCGATGATGTCAACATCAATGGCAGAAACAGCAGCCGAGGATACTGAGCAGAGCACATTACCTTCAGGCAGAGGGGAGCGCGAGAGGGCGTCGGCGTCAGCATGCTGGCGTCCGTTGCGGTACAGCACGCGGATATCGTAGTCTTGTAAGCGAAGAGTCCAACGGGCGAGACGGCCTGAGGGATCCTTCAATGATGAAAGCCAGCATAGTGCATGATGGTCGGTGACGACATCGAATGGGCGACCATACAAATAAGGTCGAAACTTTGTAAGAGCCCATACGATCGCCAGGCACTCTTTCTCCGTGACGGTGTAGTTTTTCTTGGCTCTCGTGAGCGTACGGCTTGCATAGGCTACGACATATTCAGGGAATCCGGGTTTTCGCTGCGCCAGGACAGCGCCGAGGCCTACTCCGCTGGCGTCCGTGTGCACCTCCGTTGGGGCTGTAGGGTCGTAGTGGCGTAGAATGGGAGGCGACGTCAACAAATGGCGGAGCTTCGCGAACGCGTCGTCGCACTCGGATGACCACGCATTGAAGGGCCCGTTGCTTCCAAGGAGCTTCGTCAGCGGTGATATGATCGTGGCGAAATTTCGTATGAAGCGTCGGAAGTATGAGCACAGGCCTGAAGCTTGGCAGGATCAGGAAGAATGCCGTCTTTGGACACGACGTACCCCAGTATGGTGAGTTGCCATGCTGCAAAGCGGCACTTTTTCAGATTTAGTTGTAAGCCGGCATGGCTCACACGTGCGAAAACTTCTTTCAGACGTTGGAGATGCGTGGAGAAATCCAGACCAAAGACAATGACATCGTCGAGGTAACACAAGCACGTGTACCATTTCAAGTTGCGCAGAACGGTGTCCATCATGCGCTCAAAGGTCGCAGGTGCATTACATAGACCAAACGGCATGACGTTAAACTCGTACAAGCCATCTGGCGTGACGAAGGCGGTCTTTGGTCGAGCATTGTCAGCGATGGGTACTTGCCAGCACCCCGAGCGCAGATCGAGAGATGAAAAAAAATCGGCTCCATGAAGGCTGTCAATCGCGTCATTGATGCGTGGCAGTGGATAAACATCCTTGCGAGTGATCTTATTCAGCCCTCTGTAGTCCACACAGAACCGCACAGAACCGTCTTTCTTCGCAACAAGATCAACAGGAGACGCCCATGGACTGTCGGAGGGCTTAATAACGTCGCGTCGGAGCATATCGTCAACCTGATCATTAATTACTCGACGTTCAGCAGGCGACAGCGATATGGACGTTGCCGTAAAGGTGTATGGGCACCAGTGTCGATGCGATGCGTAACAACGGACGTGCGATCGAGAGAACTTCGCCCGACATCGAAAGACGAACGATATTCTTGTAACAGGTCCAGAAGTTCGGAACGCCGTACGGCCGTAAGGTTGTCAGCGATGGAGGGGCCAAATACATCAGCAGACGACGAATCAGAAGTGGAAACAGCATTGATGGTACACGACCTGGGAGCGCGCGTGTCATCGGGTACGTCCAGGACTTTTGCGTCGTCGACTGGTTCCACTCTGCCGAAACATTCCCCTCAAAGCAAGGTAACACCGTACGGGAACGGGTTGGTTACAAAAATAGCAGTGTTGCCCTGGTTGACCTGCACGGTCGCGAAAGGTACTAGCAACCCTTTCCTGCTGCAAGCGTGGTCAGATGGCGAAACAAGTCCAATGGTGTCGGAGAGACCAGCGCAGTAGACAGACACAGCCGTCGTCGAGCTTGGAGGCACTGTTGTATCGTCTTTCGTTAGAATCTTGCTCAGTGTCGGGGGACTGTCTTCTGGCGTCAAATGCGAGAAGGGTGAGAGCTCAATTTCGGCGGCGGCACAATGGATGACGGCGTCATGGCGGGAGAGAAAGTCCCATCCCAGGATGACGTCATGAGAGCATGCCTGAATGACGATGAACTGGGCGACATACAGAACGTCCTAGATGACAACGCGAGCTGTGCACCCTGCTGTAGGATGAATCCGGTGCAAACTTGCAGTACGGAGGGATAACCCAGAAAGTGGCGTCGTCACTTTTCGAAGTAAGCGGCAGAGTTTTTCGTTCATAACTGATACGGCAGCTCCAGTGTCAATAAAGAGCCGATGCACAAACACCGTCCACAAGCACGTCAATGACATTCGAGGGGCTGCTCTGAAGGCTTTCACATTGCGATAGCGTCGCAGTTCTTGCCTCAGGGACTGCGACGACTAGTTTTCCCGCTCATGAGCTGCCGCACTTGGCCGCATGGGAGACAGGGAACGGCGTCGTGGAGACGGTGATCTTCGAGATGGACCTGGGCGAGATCGAGGTGGCATAGACGGCGGTTCTTCGCGATAAGGACGGTTGAGTTGGCCAGCAACAGGTGAAGAAATTGGAGCCGGCTGTACGCGATGGCAATAACGGGCCACGTGACCGGCGTAACCGCAGGCAAAGCAGGTGGGCCGGTTGTCGGGTGTGCGCCATCTGTTCACCGGGGTAGGTCTCACCCATGTCGCAAGGGCTGATGGACGGAACGGTGGCTGCAAGGTGGACTGAAGCTGAGGCTGAGGGGTTACGTCAACATACGTAGCGGGCATACCCGCTGCAACGGACGGAGGTCGTGCAGCTGCTTCAGCGTAGGTCAGAGGGGCGGGTGCTTGAACGACTTGGGGTGGCCTGTCGACCACTTGGGCGTAACTCAGGGACGCAGGAGCCGGAGGCTGTTGGGGGTGGTAAGCAGGCATTACCTCCTCTATTTCCTGTTCAATCGCTCGGCGGATGGGAGGGAGAAGGGTAGTAGCCGATTGTTGAACAGCAGGTTGGTGGGAAAAGGGCAGGAGGGAGAACTGACGCGCGATTTCCTCACGGATAAAGGACTTCAGTTCTGCCATTAACGCCACTTGGTCACAACTGGCCTCCAAGCCAGCAAGCGTTGCAGCTCGTGGTGGGGAGCGTCGGGTCATCGAATGCTGCCGGCGGAGCTCCTCGTAGCTCTGGCACAGTGTGATGACCTCAGCCACCGTGCCGGGGTTTTTGGCGAGCAGCATCGTGAAGGCATCATCGTCGATGCCTTTCATGATGTTTCGGATCTTGTCAGACTCGGACATGGTGTGATTGGATTTGTTACATAGGTCCAGGACATCTTCAATATAGCTGGTGAATGACTCACCAGCCTCCTGAGCACGTTCACGCAAGCGCTGCTCGGCTTGCAGCTTGCGAACAGCAGGGCGGCCGAAGACGTTGACGATTGCGGTCTTGAAATCGGACCAGGTGGCAAAATCGGACGCGTGGTTGTTGTACCACAAACTGGCGACACCGGCAAGGTAAAACACCAAGTTGGTCAGCTTGCCGTCCTCGTGCCATTTGTTGGGGATGCTCACGCGGCCGTAAATGGCGAGCCAGTCCTCCACGTCAGTGCCATCAGCGCCAGTGAAGATGGGTGGATCGCGGATTTTGGGGACACCGGGACAAGGGGGTGGCATTGGAGGAGGCGTTTGCTGAGAAGCGTCTTGGTACATAGTAGATGGCAGGGTACGTGATCGTAGCTCCAAAGGCATAGACAGGGATCGCAGCACTCTCCACCAAATTGTTAAGGCGTTTATTAGCCGGCAACAAGCGAGAATATACAATGGCGACAGTCACAGCCAAGCACGGGCTCTCAGCGCGAGCGGCGTCCTTGTTGGGTAGCCCCACTAGAAGGTACTCAATAGTTCGACCCATTTCATAGTTCGGAGGCTTCGCTACAATATATATATATATATATATATATATATATACAGTGTTACGGCTGAATAAAAGATGGGTGGATTAATTTATAAATTGAGGAGGGGATTCGGCAGTCGCAGTAGAGACGGAGTGCTGAGGCCACACCAGACAACCTCCCCTTCATCTTCCCCATCCCCGGCACATACTGCAGCCCAGCTCATACCGTAGCAATCCCCGGTTCACAGACGAAGCTCGCCGGGTGAGTTTAGGTCACTAGAGGGGTGAAACTTCTTAAGGCGAGCCACGTGAACCAACTGCGTTCTATTCGACCAACAACAAGGTGTCGTAGAGCGTGCCACGACGTATTTCAAGTCACTGAAGCGATCTACAATGACGAAGGGGCTTGTATTCTGCGGTAAAAACTTCTGGCATACACCAGGTTACCGTTGGGGGGATGGGCACAATTACACGAATTCACCTTTGCTGAATGAAATGACATCATGGCGTTGGTCATACAGCTGCTTTGAGCGATCTTGTGATGCCAGTGTAAGCTGGCGAGCAATTTGGCGGGCTTCCTCAGCCCCGCACAATGTTTCGACCAGAGACTCATCGGTGTGGAGCCTAAAAGGGTAGAAAGGCGTGAAGTTCGTGGTCTCGTATGTCGCTATATTGTATGCGTGATAAATCGTAAGATGTCACCCCAGTTCTTTTGATAAGTTGAGACGTGAATAGTGAGAATGTTAGTGAGAGCTCAATTTGTACGTTGTAGAAGACAATTCGTCTGGGGAAAGTATGGTGTCGAATGTCTCAACAGCGAAGTGCAGAGGCGAGGCAACTTGCGACAGCGTGCACGATGAATTGGCCACCACAGTCACTGACGATTACTTGAGGTGGACTATGGCGAAGAACAGCAGAACGTAACAAAAAGGCAGTGGTGCCCTCATCTGTGGAAGATGGTATCGCAGTGGTTTCGGCGTGTCTGGTAAGGTGATCGACAAACTCTAACAACCAGCGGTTTTTCGAAGATCGTGGAAACAGGCCCAATGGGTCATTTCCCACTTGCTCAAAATTCTTAGTAGTTGGTTTTAAGGATTGAAGAATACCGCGTGGAGCACTGGTCGGTCGTTCGTGACGCTATCATTCCTCGCAGCTCAAAACGTATTGCTTCGTAGAATTTCGCATTCGAGGCCTGTAAAAACGTTGCTCTACTAAAGGTGCAAATGAACTCAAGGTGTCCTGACGTTGGATCGTTGTGCATAGTACGGAAAACGTCGCATCGAAGAATTTCAAATGCAACCAGTAAATAACGTGTGCCGGTTGCTGTGTCATTAGTCTTCTACAACACTCGATCATGAAGTCGAATGCGACCACTGCCTTTGAGACTGCGGACGTCAGCGAACAAAGGGTCTACCGATAACTCATTGAGTTGTTCCCGGTTGAAGCTCTTGGCGTCAGGAAACGTGGGAGAGACCACAGCAAAACAAATGTCGAGGGTATCTGCACTGTCTTCCGTCGTGGTCATAGGTAGGCGAGAAAGGCAATCAACGTCCCAATGACGTTGTGCACTTGTGTACGAAATGCTGAAGTCAAATTCTTGGAGGCGTAAACCCCATCTTGCAAGGCGGCCAGAAGGGTCTCGGAGGGTAAAAAGCCAACATAATGACTGATGGTCTGTCACAATCGTGAACGGGCAGCCGTAGAGGTAACAACAAAACTTTTGAGTGGCAAATACAGCCGCTAAACATTCTCGTTCTATCACCGTATAATTAATTTTAGCCTTGCTTAGATATTGAGTTCTATAAGCAACGACATGCTCTGCTTAATTATGGCGATGAACAAGCATATTTCTGATGCCAATTCCACTTGCGTCACTGTGCACTTCAGTTGGAACAGATAGATTGAAATGACGAAGAGTAGGCTCAGATGACAGTAGAAGCTTCAGTTCAGAAAATGTGGCATCACAATCAGGTGTCCATTCAAATGAACTGTATTTTCGCAACAAACTCGTCAATGGGTGTACTACGTCAGCGAATCGAGGCACAAAGTTACGAAAGTAGAAACATAGCCCCCCACCCTAAAAAAAAATCGGCAGATCCCACGTACAGTGGGAATCGATGACATGCGAAACACTAACGAGAAAGATTGATATGTAACTTTATAATCGGCACAACGTTATGAGGTGGAGGTAAATGATGTCGTACATGTTTTCCGTGTCATCACAATCATGTTTGGATGTGTTGTTTACCTTTGTCATCTATTCACGTTAAAAGATAAGCAAAACTTAATATTTGTGGAGCTAGCGAACCGCCCGCGAGCACGCGATGGGCGTGGTATGTTGTCACGTTATTACATGGCACGCATGTTAGTATTAATATGTTTGCATCAGTCATATATTTCGTCATTCATTGACGTCACGCAACACAAAATCTGGTGGTATACGTGGAGTTAGAAGAGTGGCTGAGAGCGCATCATGAAGGGCTGAATATACTCCACTGTAGCATTGACGCACGCGCACGCTGGGCACAGTGACGCTACGGTAGCAAAACGCGAGCACTCTATAGTCTTACACCAGGCGCGACCGGCGTAACCAGCGTCTGTCGGCACGGCCCAACGGCAACCATCGCGAAATGTGACATGCTGCATTTTGTGCCGATGCATTACCCAGAAAACACTGCGTCTCTCTCTTTTCGGGATGGAGAGATGCCTGACACGCTGTAACGTGCACGCATCAAAGCAACGCAGTGCGGCGCGCGCCTGCGAGTATATGGCTGGACCAGCACCTGGCGTGGCAATGGCGGCGTAACCCTACGAAATTAACGCCGGTGAGCAAGTGCACCACGTCACGTCGACATGTATTGGCGCCTTGACTGTGGTATATAGTCATGTTCTTACATGGCATGCATCTCATGATTATCATCTTTGCACCAGTTACATGCCTTCGTCATTCATTGACATCACGGAATACAGAATTTGTCACACATGAAGCATTGATGATTGATTGATATGTTGGGTTTAACGTTCCAAAACCACCATTTGATTATGAGAGACGCCGCAGTGGAGGGCTCCGGAAATTTTACCACGTGGGGTTCTTTACCGTGCACCCAAATCTGAGTACACGGGTCTACAACATTTCCGCCTCCATCGGAAATACAGTGGCCGCAGCCGGGATTCGAACCCGCGACCTCCGGGTCAGCAGCCGAGTATCTTAGCCAGTAGACCACCGCGGCGGGGCGCATACATGAAGCAAGCGAAAAGGCCGCGAGTACATCATGACGGTGGCATGTAGTCATGCTGTTACATGACATGCATGTCGCGATTATCAAGTTTGAATCTGTCATTTACCTATGTCGTCCGTTCGCATCGCGTAATACCAAGTTTGATACATGTGAAACTAGCGAAATGGCTACGAGCACATCATGAGCATAGCATGTACTTAGGTTGTTACATGACACGCATCTAGTTTTTATCATGTTTGTACCAGTATCATACCTTCGTCATCCATGCACGTCCCGTAATACCAAATTTAGTATAGGTGAAGCTAGCGAAACAGCCACTAGTGCATCATGAGCACGGCATGTATTCATGTTCGCACATGACACGCATCTCATGACTATCATGTTTGCACCAGTTACATACCTTTGCCATCCATTCACGTACCATAATAACGAATTTAGTATATGTGACGCTACCGAAACGGCCGCGAGCGCATCATGACCGTGGCATGTAGTCATGTTGTTACATGACACGCATGTCATGATATTATTGTTAGGGTCAGTCACTTTCGTTCGCCATGCATTCATGTCATGGCATACCAGTTATGTAACATGTCATTTGAACGAAACAACCACAAGAGCTGCAGGACCATGAATTGTAATTCATGACATTCATGGCATACATGTCATGATTTTCACGTTAGAACTAGTCAAATATGTTCGTCATACAGTCATGTTATGCCACACCATTTCGTATCGATAACATAATCGAAACGGCCAGGAGAGCTAAATGTCAGAGGCGGACAGATAGATAGATAGATAGATAGATAACTTATAGATAGATAAACGGATAGATAGATAGATAGAAAGATAGATAGATGGATAGATAGATAGATAGATAGATAGATAGATAGATAGATAGATAGATAGATAGATAGATAGATACGCTCAAAGTCGCCGAAGCTCGCTAAGAAATGCTCCGCGTTTAAAAGCTGCGAAGTTCCTGCAGCGTCTGGGGTGGTTTGAATGCACTGACTGCTTCGATTTTGTGGGACTGTGGCCTGACACCCTCTTAGTCGACTATTTCATCAAGGTGCAAGGATTGTCGCTCGCCATACCGGTACTTCTTAAAGTTCAGAATCAAGCCAGTCTTTCCGAGGCAGTCTGAAACAAGGCCTAAACAGACGTCATACTCTTCGAAGATATGCCCAAAAATGACAACACCATGCAGGTGGCAAAAACACGTATCCCATTTGAGACCACCAACGACAAAGTCCATAAATCTTTCAAAGCTGGCAGAGCCGTTCAGAGCCCAAACGGCATCACATTGATTTGGTACAGTGAATCAAGCGTGATGAACGCGGTATTCTCCCTGTCTGAAGGGTGCATAGGTATCTGCCAATATCCTGATTGTAGGTTTATTGAGGAGAAGTACGAAGCTGAGTGTACGAAGCCGAGAATTCCATAACATCGTCAATCCTAGGCACTGTATATACATGTTTTTTTTTGTAAGGGCGTTGAGTCTTCTGTAATCCACGCAAAATTGCCAGGCACCATCTTTCTTCTTAAACAAGATGACTTGTGGTGCCCACGAGCTACAATACTCTTCATTGACACCATTCTTCAGCATATACTGAACCTGGTCGGCAATACCTTTTCGTTCTCATAACGACACTCAGTAAGGTTTTCGTCGGATCAGATGAGCAGTGCTGGTGTAAATTCTATGCTGAGCGCGAGAACATGATAAAGAGAGTTGCTTCTCTTATAGGCAAAAGTTAAAGGCAGTAGCATGTCGTCTCAACAGATGGCGTAACGTTTGCTGCTCGTGTGACCGCAAAGTGGCGCTAATCATGCGTAAGATCTACGACTCGTAAGAGCAACTGCGCTTGCCGGAGACTGCATTTTTTTCGCTTTCATCGTTGGTAATGACCACAATAGAATCTTCAGTGGAATAAACGAAGACGCTGAGCTTCATTCTTCGGGGAGCACAACTGGCAACGGTGACCAGTTCAGTGCCCACATAAAGGTTCCTTCTACAACAACAGATACCAAAAAACGAGAGACGAGTGTGCATTTCTTAGCACATTGAACGATGGAAGGTTCAACAAAGGCATCAAAATATGTGGTAGATACTGGGGCAAATACCGAAACTGACCTCAATATCAATGGTGGCACTGTCAGTTCATTGGAAATAATCAGAGCACCCTTCGTGGGATGCGGTGCCCCATCGACGAGGGCAGGAACAATGTCACCGCTGACGGAAAGCTCACTGGTTCCACAGTTGATGAAAGTGTCACATTAGTGGAGAAAGTCAAGACCGAGAAACAAGTCGTGGGTACAACGTTGCAGCAGTAGAAACTCTGTTGGGAACACCTTTTCTGCCAATAAGACATTGACAGCACAAACTCCGAAAGGATGAGGTGAAGCTCTTTGCAGATCATTATCAAGTGTTTGGAAGTTTTCTCCTCTTCTCCTTACGCACTGCATACCATGTCTGCCGCTTCGTAATTAGGCAGATATGTCTTGGTTCGCAATACTCCCGTCCTGGCCTCAAACAGTAGAGAACTACTCCGAGAATTATCTTAGATCCTTTCCTTGGCGATTTCCTGCTTAAAGGTTCAATAGATCTCTAGTGCGGACTTCTTAATCTTGCGAATTTTCTTACATATTGGCCTCTGTTTCCTCCACTTTCTTCCTAACCGACAGTTCTTTTTGGTTTGATCCCTTGCTCTATTCTAAGTATTTACCCGTCAATTTTCTAGTTCGCTTCCTCCATTTGGTATCCACATTCCTCATGTACAAATAGCTGAAAACCTTCCTAGCCCACCGCTCCTCCCTCCTTTCTCTGAATCGTTTCTCAAATTTTATCTTGCTGCTAGCTTCCCAGCCCTCGAATGATGTCCATTCCATGTCACCTTTTACTCCTCGATTTTGTGTATTCCTGTGACCTCCTAAACCAAGCCTATGTATTTCTGGTTGCTTAATTTCCAATGTTGCTTGAACTTCTGATTTCATGCACAAGACCGCATCGCCGAACATCAAAACCGGGACCATGACGCCTTTCCAAATCCCTATCACAACGTCATACCTTTTGTAGTTCCACTGTTTCATACTTTTCATTTCAGCTCCATTCCTGGTTCCCTTAGTCATTACGTATGTTTCGTGCTCCCTTAGATACTCAGCTACGTGATTTATTCATACGCCAAATATTTGTATTTATTCACTATTTCTAGCTTGACTTCCTGTATTTTATGCTCCCTGTCATTAAAAATTATGATTATCAATTTTTCCCTGCTGAACTTCAAATTTAACTTACCACCCTTAATACCACAAATGTATATCAATCCCTGCAGATCTTCCCTGTCATCGGCTATTATAACTGTATCATCTGCATACAACAATGCTGGTAATGACTGTTTAACGTGTTTTCCTTGCTTGGCAAAAGAGAGGCTGAAGCCGAGTCGACTCCTTTATAATTTGGCTTCCAGTCCCTGTAGAACCAGCATAAATAACAAAGGTGACAAATCAGACCACTCTTCAAGCCCGCATTGTATTTCTATAGGTTCAGATACCTGTTCTTCCCATTTGATAACCACATTTATACTTTTATTGATATCCTTTAGTAGAATAATTATTCCATCTTCCGCGTCTAGTGAACCCAGTGTTCCCCAAAAGTCTTTTCGAATCCCACTATCGTTACCTCTTGATATCTAGAAATGCGAGCCACGGGAGCCTGTGTTCTTTTTCCGCTTGTTCAATGCACTGCATCAATGAAAACAGATTTTCCTCCAACCTCCTTCTTTACAGAACCCATATTGTAGTTCTCCCAGCACCCTTTCACTCTCCACCCATGTCTGTATTCTTTTCTTTAATATGCGCATCATCAGCTTGTAATATATTGATGTCAGTGTTATAGGACGGTAGTCGTTTATATCGGCTTTGTCCCACTTTCCTTTATATAACCTGCTCATCCTGCTTGGTTTCCACCTATTGGGATCTTCACCATCCACTATTGCTTTGCTCGCTGCCTCTCTTATTGTTTGCTTAGTTTGGTTCTAGCTTCTTTATTAGCACGATTCGGATGCCGTAAGGAACTGTTGATGAGTTCTCTGCCATTTTTCGCCCTCGTTGTCCCAGTGGAGTCACTGAGCCAGTTGGTCTGTCATCATCTGGTACGGTGCATGTATTGCTTTCTTGGTGCTTAATTTTTTTGTCATCATTGTTTTTATATCTGCCATGGCCTAATCCCCTTCTAGTCTGACACCTTGAACTGTAGCTATAAACATCTGTTTCAAGCATACCGTATTACTCAGAGAATACAGATGGTTTCAAAACTTAGCAGCTGCGTTTCTATCCCTTTTGTTTACTTCCGCCATCCATTGGGCCCCCTTTCTTGTAATCTTTTCACCGAGAAAATTGGACGCTTTTTTTCTGCAGCTCAAAAAGTTATCTCATTTTCTTGTGACATCATCTTCTAGTTCACTCCTCTATTTAGCATACCTGTGTTCCGTAGAGGCTTTCTGACGTTTTACTGTAGCTCTCTTATATTCCTCATCTCACCACCTCTTGGGTTTGTGTCTGCTTTTCCCGGTTTATTTGACTCGTGCTTTAGCAAGCTCTAACTCAATTAATCAAGTTAGATTTGTGTACGCCCACTCTGTTCTAGTATCATCGTAGATTAGTTTCTCGATTTCTTTAGTTGCTATTTCTATTTGTCTTTTTTTATCACATACTGCGGACCAAGTATGGTCCATGCAGGAGAGGGCAATACAGTTCAAAATTCTTCAACATACATACACTTCCGCTGCAGTATACATTCACTGCAGAACAAAATTCATGTACATTAAAAATAAATATTTTTCTGAATAAATATTACCGTCTGGTGGCTCGATATCCTGCCTTTCCAGCTTCGTTTATTTTTCAAAACTAAACTTGATACGTCTGTGATCAGTACCTAAGCTTTTGGACCCATATTCAACTATGTTCATCGCCCTTAGTCGATCATACATCTTATATGACATTAAAGCATAATCTATCGTCGACTGCAGCCTTCCCACCTCCTATGTTATCTGCCCTTTGCAATTCTCGGTGCTGTTGCAAATAATAAATCGTGCCTTTCACACATATCCATGATAACTTCGCCTGTTGGGTCCGTATACACATCTTTATCTTCTATGTGCGCATTCATATCTCCTAGTATACTTATCTCGCACTCTCCTTCTAATTCCTCAATGTCCTTTGATATACGCTCTACAATTGCCTGGTTTTCCTTTCTGGCCTTTGCTCTAGTCCACAGGTACACCAAACTAAGGAGTGTCATTTGCCCTTGCACTTTCCCTTTTAGCCATAAATGTTTCTTGCACTCCGGCTTGACCCTTTGTCAGTCTGTATTTTTATGATTGATTGCCGCAATACCACCCCCTTTCTGCTGCCTTCTGTTCTATTACAATATTCCCATGCGTAGTCCGGATTGTTAGGTGGTTTTTCCAAGTCCCTAACATGTGTTTCTACAAACCCATACATCATTAGCTTCTGCTCCCTTAGCTGTTCTTTTATCTCTTCCCAATTGAACCTGTCCCTGCCACCCTGCATGGTAATATACCCTGCGTCTGAATTTACTCGATCCTCGTGCCTAAGTCGATTTCTCCTCCAAACCCTACGTGTCTTTGGAGCCACTTTGGAATCGTATCTGTCTGTACCACCTGTCAAAAAGAACGCCTAGTTGTTTTCCTTGTTACCAGCTACCATGAACCCGGGCCCAAAAGGCCCGCGTGCCTCCCAAAAAGCTACTGCGAGTCCTGCAAGTTGTCAACTCACCGGTTTGAACCCACAAAAGTGAATTCTGTCAAGTTGAAAACCGCCCTACCTATGCATTTCTCTGTATATTTCCACCACCTCAAAGCCTTTCTCTCGACTTATCTGCCGTGTTTCTTGGTTCGCGTTGACCGTTGCGTTTTGCAGGTTATCGTCCCACACCAGTACCTCCGGTATCGTCATATCGTTACCTGTACCTGTAGGGAAATGGCCCGCATGTCATCGACCCCTTTCGCGAATGTAGTCGCTAGTCCTGCCATATGTTTATTAAAAACTACGTTTAAACAGCCTGCAATTATCAAGCGGTCTCGTTAATCAGCTGTGGTTTCGTGTTTTGCGCTGGCTTGCCTCATGATGGCTTCAAGCTTGCGTCCTCTGATCGTCCCTACTGATACTCTCTTGTCACCTCTTACCCTCTCTTTGATTGCTTCTGCGCATCGATTTACATTCGAATCCCCGGCGATTATCACGTGCAGTGACTTTTCAGCTGAAGCGTCCTGCCCCTAGAGGTTTCTTGCACCTGTGACGCCGGCTGCTTTGTCCACTCCCAACCCCACCACTACATCTCTGAAGCTGGGTCTTGCGACCATTGAACCGGCTGGACCTGTTTTTTCCGAACTTGCTTGCTCTTTCTTCTCCGCCGTTCTGCTTGCTAGTGCCCTACATCGTCGACCACTCCTTTGTTAGGCTTCGCTAGCGCCTTTCCGGCAGACCTGAGGCCTTTTCCACTAGCCCTAATTTTTCTTGCCCTGTCGCCAACGCAGTCTCCAGCTCGGTGATTCTCATCAGCAGTTCACTATGGGTAACCATAATTTTTCCCATATTTTTCCTCGACCTCGCATTGCCTTCACTTGGCGTCAGCCTTCTTTTTATTCACTCCTACACTTGCGTCCAATTTCAAACTCCCCTGAGCATTTTCAGAGCAAATTCTGAGCATTTTTACAGCCTTTTTAACCATGTCTTTCTGACATCAAACGTTTTTATAGATCGTTTCGCTCAATAATTACGAAAGACCGCGTGCGGCAAACCCAGCCCTCAGAAAAAAATGTCTAAGCTCCACTACAAAAGATAGCGTCTTCGGTGTACGTGCACCTCTCCACCAGGTGGAAAAAGAAAAAACACAAAAGAACATACGCACACTCACCCAAACAAATAAATACCTGGTGACTAACCCCCAAAAAAGACAAACAATGTAATAAGTGCTGTAAAGGCTTAAACTGCTGCCTCAATAATTATAAAAGCAATCGAAACACGCAAAAACACTTTACTGAGCAGTCAATCAGGAGCACCTAAAAACATGTCCATACACCGTGCCAGTCCGAACTGAACTGGGTTGGATGGATGGATTGATATGGCTGTACCATTTAGATCAGGCGGTGGCTAACGCCACCAAGCAGTAATACTTAGTGATCAAAAAACTAGATTTATTTGTTTTCTTTAAATAGTGAAGCTGAGGACTCGTACTTTGCAGTGAAGGGTTTATTTTCACTCGTGCCTTGGCTTTAGCCACCAATCAGATAACCTCCTTCTTGTTAACTCTACCCGCTTGAAGTCTATTTTGTCCTCCCTGTCCCTAAACCCCAGTGCTTTGAAAAAAACTGCGCCATCATCCTGAACCTGCGCCATCATCCTATAGGGTGAAGCCCTTTACAGAGCCTTATGAAGTGTTCGGCAGTTTCCTCTCCCTCTCCACATGCACTGCATACTGTGTCTCCCCCTTCGTATTTGGCCCGATATGTCTTGGTTCGCAATACTCCCGTCCTGGCCTCAAACAGTAGAGAACTACCCCGAGTATAATCACCAATCCTTTCCTTGCCAATTTTCTGCTTAGAAGTTTGATAGATCTCTAGTGCGGACTTCCCAATAATGTCAATACTCCACATATTGGTCTCAGCTTCATTCACCTTCTTCTTACTTGATAATTCTTTTTGGTTTGGCCCCTGCTGGTTTTAAGTATTTACCAGTCAATTTTCTCGTTGGCTTCCTCCATTTTGTATCGAAATTCTTCATGTACAAGTAGCTGAGTACCTTCCTAGCCCAACGCGCCTCCCCCATTTCTCTCGATCGCTTCTCAAATTTCATCTTGCTGCTAGCTTCCCTGCCATCAAATGATGTTCATCCCATTGCACCTTGTACTCCCTGATTTGGTGTATTCACATGAGCTCCTAAGGCAAGCCTACCTACTGCAAATTCCTTAGTTTCTAATCTTGCTTGAACTTCTGATCTCATGCACAGGACCGGATTGCCGAACGTCAGACCAGGAACCGTGAACCCTTTTCATATTTCTCTCACAACATCATACCTATTGTAGTTCCACAGTGCCCTGTTTTTCATTACGCTGCATTCCTGTTACCTTTAGTCATCACGTATATTTCGTGTTCGCTTAGGTACTCAACACCATTGATTATCCATACGCCCAGATATTTGTATTTATCTGTTATCTCTAGCGTGGCCTCCTATATTCTAAGCTCACTACCTTCATTATCATTGAAAATAATGACTGCTGATTTTTCTTTACTGAATCTGAAATCTAACCTATCTCCCTCATTACCGCAGATGTCCATCAATCCCTGCAAATGTTCTTTGTTGTCGGCCATTGGCCCTATACAATCTGCGTACATCAATGCCGGTAGTGCCTGTTCAACGAGAGTTTCTTGTTTCTTGAAACAGAGGTTGAAGCCCAGTCCACTTTTCTCTAATTTGGCATTTAATCATTGTAGGTACATCATGAATAATAAGGGTGACCGAGGACACCCCTGCCTAAGCCCCCGTTTTACTGCTGCAGGTTTGGATATCTGTTTTTCTTACTTTATAACTACCTTGTTACCTTTATAGATATCCTTTAAAAGATTAGTGACTACATGTTCGACGCCTAGCGTGTCCAGTATTCCCCACAATTCCTCTTGAACCACGCTATCGTACGCTCCCTTGATATCTAAATATGCTAGTCACAGGGGCCTGTGTTCCTTTTCTGCTATTTCGATGCACTGCGTCAGTAAGAACAGATTGTCTTCCAACCTCCTGTGTTTTCGAAAGCCATTCTGCAGTTCCCCTAGCACCCCTCATCCTCCATCCATGCCCGTAGTCTTTCCTTTATAATCTGCATCGTCAACCTGTAGACCACTGATGTCACTGTTATAGAACGGTAGTTGCTTATGTAAGCTTTGTCCCCCTTTCCTTTATAGATCGTGCTCGTGCTGCTAAGTTTCCATCCATCGGAGACTTCACCATCGGTTATTATTTTGCTCACTGCCTCTCTCAAAGTCTCTTTAGACTTCGGACCCAATGTCTTTATCAGCATAATTGGAATGCCACCTGGGCCTGTTGTTGTACTACTAGGAACCCTCTTCACAGCCCTTTTCCACTCTCTTCGTAAAAATGGAGCCATCGCGTCTCTTCATTCATCCTTGTCTATTATGGTGCATAAAGCACTTTGTTAAAATTTTTCTGTCACCCTTGTTCTTATATATTCACTAGCTTCGTCCCCTACTAGACTAGCACCTTGAGCTGTAGTTATAAACCTCTGCTCTGCGCTCGTCTCATTTCTTACGGAGTTCAGATAGTTCTAAAATTTCGCAGCTGCCTTTTTATTTTTTTATGTACTGCCAGCCACTGAGCTCCCTTTTTTATAATCTTTTCATTGATCAGAAGGGATGCATTCCTTCTACAGCTTAGAAAGTTTTTCCATTTTCTTTCAACATTATCGGTCGGTTCAACCCGCTGCTCAGCATGTCTGTGTTCCCTAGAGGCCTCCTGTCGGTTTGCTTTGGCTCTCTTAACTTCCTCATCCCACCAACTCTTGGGTTTGTGTCTTCTATTCCGGGGTGACTTGGCACGTGCCATAGCAAGCTCTAGCTCATACAGTCTAATTAGATTCGTGTATGTCCACACTGTTTTATTATCATCAGTGATTACTTTCTCAATTTGTTTAATAGCTATTTTTATTTCCTTTCTGAATAAAAATTTTCTTGTAGTTGCTCATGCTGTCTCCTTCCCACATTCCTTGCTCTTCCAAAACTTAGCCTTAATGTTTGTGATTACTACCCAGACTTCTGGAGCCACCTTCATCTATGTGCATTTCCCTGGGGTTATCATACATCCTATTTGACATCTCTGCGTAATCTATCGTCGACTGCAGCCTTCCTACCTCTCATGTTATTTGCCCTTCACGCTTATCGATACTGTTGCAAATAATCAAATACTTCCTTTCACACATATCCATGACCATTTTGCCTGTTGGGTCGGTATAGCCATCTATATCTTCCATGTGCGCACTCATATCTCCTAGTATAATTATCTCATACTCTACTCTTAACTCCTCAATGTCCTTTGATCTACACTCTACCAATGCCTGGTTTTCCTCTCTGGCCTTTGCTCCCGTCCACAAGTACACCAAACCAAGGAGTTTCATTTGCCCTTGCACTTTCCCTTTTAGCCATAAATGTTCCTTGCACTCCGGGTTGACCCTTTGTCAGTCTGTACTTTTATGAATGATTGCCGCAATATCACTCTTCTTTCTGCTGCCTTCTGTTCTATTACAATATTGCCACGCATAGTCCGAATTGTTAGAAGGTTGTTCCATGTCCCTAAGATGTGTTTTTACAAAACCGTATGCCACCGGGCTCTCCTCCCTTAGCTTTTCTTCTATCTCTCCTCACTTGAGTCTGTTCGTGCCACCCTGTATGTTAATATACCCTATGTATGAATTGGCTCGGTGCTCGTGGCTACGTCTATTTCTGCCCCGGGCTCTACCTATCTTAGATACTGGTGCCACTTTTGAATCGTATTCGTCCATACCACCTGTCAAAGTGTCTCCCTGGTTGTTTTCCTCTTTACTAGCTATCCTGCACCCGAAGGGCCCGCATGCCCTCCAAAAAAGCTACTGCACGTGCTGCAAGTTGCCAACCCACCTCATGACCTAGCCGCCCATCAAAGTGAATTATGTCTCGTTGAAAACTACCCCACCTATGCACCTCTCTGCCTATTTACACCACTTCAAAGCCTTTCTCTCGACTCATCCGCCATATCTCTCGATTTGTGTTGACAACCGCTTTTTGTAAGTTGCGACACACATCGGTACCTCTGGTATTGTCATATCACTACCTGTACCTGAGGAGACCTGGCGCGTTTGTCATCAACCCTTTTCGCCAGTGTGGTTGCTAGTCCTTTCATGTTTTCATATAAAACAACGTTTAAACCGCCTGAAATTATCACGCGGTTTCGTCTATCAGCTGTAGTTTTGAGTTTTGCGCTCGCTTGCCTCATAGGTGCTTCCAGCTTGCGTCCTGAGAACGTCCCTACTGCAACCTTCTTGTCACCTCTTACCCACTCTTTGATTGCTTCTGCGCATCGATTTAAATTCGAGTCACCAGCGATTATCACATGCTGCGACTTTTCAGCTGGAGCGTCCTGCACCTAGGGGTTACTTGCACCTGTGACACTGGCTGCTTTGTCCCCTCTCAGCTCCAACAATACTTTTCTGAAGCTGGGCCTTGCGACAATTGAACTGGATGAACCTGTTTTTTCTAAACTTGCTTCTTTTTCTTCTCCGCGGTTCTGGTTGCCGGTGCCCTACTGTTCTCTCCATCGGCTGCTCCTTTGTTCACTTTGGCTAGTGCCTTCTCGGCGGACTTCAGCCCTTCTCCCATTGTCCTCGTTTTTTCTTGCTCTGCCGCCAACGCAGTCTCCAGCTCGGTGATTCTCAACAGCAGTTCACTTTGGGCAGCCATCGTTTTCTCCATTTTAGATGCGGAAGCATCTTATACTCGCGCCTTGTAGTGCGTCGTCCGCGCCGTCCGCACCGCTTTTCGAACATTCGACAGCTGACGCGCGCGCATGCGCCGTCGCCCACCATCTGTGCCGCGCGCGCTTCTCCGTCGAGAACATTCGACAGCTGACAGCGCATGCGCCGTCGCGCCGTCGCCATCTATGCCGCGCGCGCGCTTCTCCTTCGAGAACATTCGACAGCTGACAGTGCATGCGCCATCGCGCTGTATATATACTCAAGGTCGGCGCTTGCTCGCTCAGTTGCCGCTCGTCGGTTGGTTTGTACGGCGCGTCGACGTCCAAGGTCGTGGTGAAATGAATTCCAACGAATCCACAAACACAACGATCGACGTCCCTTCGACCAGCGCCGCCCTTTCGCATACGTGTGCACGTGTTTACTCATTTAACACCCCCTCCTACAACCACGTTAACCAATTTAGCCATCGACCCAAGTAAGTCGCAATTTAACACCCCATTTAACAACCACGTTAACCAATTTAGCCATCGACCCAAGTAAGTCGCACTTTAACACCCCGTTAACCAATTATATGCTCCGCATCCTCCTCAGTGTTCCCCCGAGGGAAGCTGCGGGCAATCTTTTTTCCTCGACCTCACATTGCCTACACTTTTTGTCGGCCTCCTCTCCATTTGCTTCTGCACATGGGTTTATTTTCAAACTCACCCCACATCCTGAACACTTTACAGACTTTTAACCATGTCTTTATGACACCGATCGTCCTTAAGACTTGTCTAACTCAATAATTGCAAAACACGATCCCTGTTCTACGAAAAAAGGAAGTCTAAGCTCTACTACAAATATTTTCGTGTTCAATGTACGTGCACCTTCCCCACGGTGTGGCAAAAGAAAAAACAACACGCACACGCACCAACTATAAATAGCTGGTGACCGACCCCCGGAAAAGCCGTACATTGTAATAAGTGCTACAAAGATTTTAACTGCTGCCTTAATAATTATAAAGACATGCTCAAAACATGTAAAACCACTTATCTGCGCAGTTGATCAGGAGCACTCAAAAAACACGTTTATCCACCGTATCAGTCGGAACAGAACTGGATGGAAGGATGGATGCTATGAGCGTCCCCTTTATAACGGGGTGGTGACAAGTATGCCACCAGGCTCGACAAAAACAAAAAAAAAACTTTTTTCCCTTTTTTTTATGTTGGCCTAATGCCTCTACTTCGATAAATTCTATCTTAATGGAAAAAAGGTAAATTTTCAGCTTAAGTTCTCTGCCATTTACGGCACACTGTCCATATTTTATTTTTCCAATATTTATTTTTGTCCTTTCTCTCTAATTTTCTGCCACCAATACTCTAACCGTCTCTTACTTATTTCAATCGCGGGTGTGTTCAGCTTTCCATTGTTGTCCCTAAAACCCAAGGCTTCCTGTAGGTTCGTGCCCAAACGTACACCTGGGTGGATATCTCCACATTCAATCAGAACATGTTCCGCCGTTTCCTTATCTTTCCCGCAGCATGTGCATTGTTCTTCTTCTTTACTGAATCTTGCTTTATAACTACGCGTTCTAAGGCAACCCGATCTCGCTTCAAACAGTAAAGCGCTTCCCCTTGAATTATCGTAAAATGCCTCCCTCCTTATTTCATTTTTGCCCTTTCGGTAGTTACTCAAAGCCGGTTTTTTCTCCATAGCTGCCATCCAGTAAATCCTCTCCGCCTCCCTGACTTTTCCCTTAACGCTCTTTGTTGACATATGGCTTACAGTACCAGCCGTATATTTACTAGTGAGTCTTCTAGTTCTTTTTCTCCACTGTGTGTCCACGCTCTTCCTATACAAATAACGGAACACCTTCTCTGCCCATCTACTCTCCTTCATATTTCTTAGCCTTTCTTCGAACCTTATTTTGCTCTGCGCTTCCCTCGCCTCAAAACCTGCCCACCCCATATCGCCCTTTACAGCCTCGTTTGTCGTCTTCCCGTGAGCACCCAACGCGAGGCGTCCCACAGTCCTTTGATTTACATCCATTCCCGATTGCACCTCTGCCCTCATGCACACCACTGAGTTCCCAAAAGTAAGCCCTGGAACCATTACACCCTTCCACAGCCCTCGAAGCACCTCATACCTATTGTATCCCCACAACGCTCTGTGCTTCATTATTGCCGCATTCCTCTTTCCTTTTGCTGCCGAGGCTTTTTCCTGTACCTCCATGTATCTATCACTCTCATTTACCCATACTCCAAGGTACTTGTATTCACTTACCCTCGGTATTTCTTGGCCTTGTATGGACACCGTCTGATCACAGGGATCATTGAATACCATCAAACCACACTTCGTTACACTGAATCCTAGTCCAAGAGCTTCACCTTCCCTTCCGCATATATTCGCCAGCTGCTGTATATCATCTCGACTGTCCGCAAATAAGACGATATCGTCCGCATAAAATAAACCTGGAAGCTTCTGCTCAATCATCATGCCGCCCTGTTTGTGTGACAGATTAAAACCAATGTTGCTACCTTCTAGCGCTTTTTCCATACTCACCATGTACAGCATGAATAACAGTGGGGACAAAGGACATCCCTGTCTCAGACCCCTGCTAACCTCAACGTTCTCTTTGCTACGCATTCCTTCCCACTCTATGCAAACTGTATTTTCTCGGTATATCTCCCTCAAAAGCTGTATACAGTCGTCGCCCATGCCCATTCCTTTCAATATATCCCACAAAATTTCCTGATTAACGTTGTCGTATGCCCCAGTGATGTCTAGAAAAGCCACGTACAAGGGCCTATTCTCTATTTTAGATATTTCTATACACTGAGTGAGAACAAACAGGTTATCGTCTAACCGCCTGTCGACTCGAAATCCGTTCTGAAGTTCTCCCAAAATATCGTTATGTTCGGCCCATGTTTCTATTTTCATTTTTACTGCTTGCATCGCCAACCTGTATAGTACCGATGTAATGGTTAGTGGTCTATACGAGCGAATCTTGTCCTTTTCTCCCTTGCCTTTATAGATTAAGTTCATTCTACTTTGTCGCCAACTGTCCGGTATTTGTCCGTCCTTTAAGCTTTTTTCTACTGCTTTTAACAATGCTTCTTTAGTGTTATGTCCTAGTTCGTTAATGAGGCTAACGGGAATCCCATCTAAACCCGCGGCCGTGCGCTTTGGAATTTTTCCTTCGGCCTTTTTCCAGTTGAAATTATCTAGTACTAGCTCTTCCTCTGTTGCTTTCTCCGCCACACTTTTACTCACTGGGGAGATCCCCTGGACGCTCTTTTGAAACGAATCGGCTGTTACCTTTTGGATGTAACCTAGCGCTTCGTACCCTTCCAATTGATTTCCTCCTTCATCTAGAATATGTTGTTGCGTTGTGACAGACTTCCTACCTAGCGCCTTTATGTGGCTCCAAAAAATCCTAGGCGCGGCCTCCTTTTTTTCGTGTATCTCTGTCATCCAGCGTTCACTTTCACCTTTAATTTTTGCCTCTACCAATTTCTGTACAAGGGATTTTTTCTCCAAATATATTTCCCATATTTTTTTGACTTCGTCCTGCGGCCGCTTCTCCTTTTTTGCCTTTCTATGCTCCCGTGATGCTTCGCGTCGCTTCTCGATCGCCTCCCGGATTTCCTTGTTCCACCAACTTTTTGGCTTCCTTTTTCCTTTCCAGCAAACGGTTTTCTTCTCTTTCCCTATCTCCTTCGTCATTAGATGTAACAGCTCCCTATACTCCCAGTCCTTGCCTGGTATTTCGCCTACTTCTTTCTCGACTCTTGCGGCTATATTTATTATTTGTTTGTCATTTAAATACGAGCTGCCAGACTTTGATTCCATGCTCGTATTTTTAGTTTCGTATCCCATTTGTAATGTTATTCGTTTATGATCACTACCCAAGCTGTTAATGCCTTCCTCGTCTATCCTCATTTCTGTCAGTTTGTGGTAAATTCCTTCAGTCATGAGACAATAATCAATGCTTGATTGCTTGTTTCCGACTTCCCATGTGATCTGGCCGTCACATTTAGGCCCTGTGTTAACTATCTCCAGACTATGTTGCTCGCAAAGATCTAGTAATAACTTCCCATTGGTGTCTGAATATCCGTCAAGGTCATGTATGTGGGCATTCATGTCCCCTAGAAGGATGATTTCGGCCCCATTACCAAATTCCTTAATATCCGCACTCATGCAATCCACTATCTCCTGATTCTTTTCTCTGCAGTTATTCCCCGTCCACAAGTAGGCTACCCCTAGCCACGTTTCCTTTCCACCTACTGTGCCCAGAACCCAGAGGTGCTCTGAACACGTCTGTTTCACTCTAACCCATTTGGCTCCGCGGTGAATTATCATTCCTACACCCCCACCTTTCCTTTCCGATATGGTCCTGTTACACCCTTCCCAAACATAATTTTTAATATGTGGTGGCTCTTCCAAGTCTCTAAGGTGTGTTTCTGTAACCGCATACACGCCTATCTGTTCTTTGTTTAACTGCTCCTCAATCTCTAACCATTTTGCCTTCTTTCTGCCACCCTGCATGTTTATGTAACTAATTGCGACACGCGCCTTTTTCCTTTTTCTTTTACCTTTTTTCTGGTTTTTCTGGTTTTTCTGGTTTTTTCTGGTTTTTTCTGGTTTTGAAACTGAAAAGTAGCAGCGGTGCCACCTGGTGGAATCCGCGTGATCGTTGTTGTGACCAGTGCCCTCTGGCGAAAACGCTGATGGCGGATCATATCGGAATTTCGGCTCTCTCTATAGACGACAGAACCGACCTATATGCCCGGCGATACTGCAACAGTAGCACACAGGAGCTTGGCGGTGTGCATTGTACTCCTGAAAGGCATTGCGCTGACGTTACGGTTGTACAAGTATAGCTTCGTTCGGGTAGTAATAGGTGTTGGCCGGCTGGCGGGTGTAACTGAAATGGTCTTCGTACCTCAGCAGCGGGTAGTTACTACGCTGTGACCTCGTTGGGGAGGGTGGCCTGCACTTCTTTTCATCGACGCCAGCTGCGGAAATTGACACGGGTTGGCGAGAGGGAGGTATCGCGGCTGTAGCTTCGTACGACGTCGGGCAAGCGTGTCGAGTAAGCTCTTCTCGAACGATCTCGCGTATTGTCGACGCGAGCTCCAGCGGCATGTATTCGTCAAAACTCGCCATGGTGGTTACATTCGGCAGGCGACCGAACTTGGAAGTGATACGTCGAATCTTCCGAATGTGCGGCAGTGGCTTTAAGACGGCGGTTACCATGCCAAGGCTCTCTTTGCTGATGAGGAACTGATACATGCCCACGGCAACGCCCTTCAACAGGTGGCCAAATCTGTGCTGCTCTGACGCAGAAGGGTTGAAAATCTTGCCAAGCTTCAAGATTGCCTCGACATAGGTAGTGGACGTCTCTCCTGGGATCTGAGCTCCTTGTGTAACGTTTCTTCCACTCGCTTTCTCTTAGCTACAGAGTCTCCGAAGCACGCTTTTATTTTGGAAACGAAGTGATCCCATGGCAGGAGGGCATCTTCATGGTTTCCGTGCTACACGAGCACTGTGTCTGTTACAAAAAATACTGCATTGGGCAGCTAGGTCGCCACGTCCCACTGGTAGTATTTGATCACCCGTTTGTAGTGTGTGAGCCAGGCGCCACATCCTCGCCAAATTTTCCACTAAATGTGCGGGGCACTATCAGATCTTGACGCAACCAGGGACCAGGCGTGCGCGAACTTGGCACTAGCGATCTTGCTGGGAGTGGTGGAAGTTCTGCAGCTGCGGAGATCCAGCTTCTTTCTTCGCCGTGTGACATCTCAGCTGCCAGTGGTAATGGGGCCAGTCTAGCAATGCGGCGGCTTTGCCGTAAATCAGGCGCTTGAAGCGTCGTGTTGTTTTGTTTGCTACCCCGCATCTTAACAAGAAAACTGTTACGGTGGAATAAAAGATGGGTTTATTTATTTACAGGTTGAGGATGAGATTCGGCAGTTGCAGTAAAGATGGAGTCCTCAGACTGCACCAGACAACCTCGTCTTCCTTTTCCACATCCCCGGCACATACTACAGCCCGGCTCATACCGTTGAAATATATATATATATATATATATATATATATATATATATATATATATATATATATATATATATATATGTATGTATTTGTGTGTGTGTGTGTGTGTGTAGTCACGACATGAAGACAGAGGTCGTATTTGAAGACGCCGAGAAAACAGCAGCGGATCGGACTTTTTTTATTAGCTGCGCGCACCAGAGAGTTTCTCGTCTTTCTCGATGTTGCGTTCTGCATAAAAGCGTGCAGATGCGCGTATGCGCTGTCGCATTCGTCTTTTTCGCCGTACGCACGTGACATTTGCCTCCCTCCAAAAATAGCATCGTCCCAATGCGCAGCCACGGCGCTCTACTTATAAAACGCACATATGCACCAGCACCCACAGGACAAACCAGAGTTTGCTGGACAACTAGAGTTTCATCCGGATAACATGCACGGTCTCGGGCGATTGGTTTCGGCGACTGGAACTCCAATCGCCGTCGGGAATACACACATATTGGGCAATGCAGCGAAGTTTCTGCAACAAAGGAGGCGACGCTCGCAGAAAGCAAGAGGCGACGTAATCTTCGGGCTGATAATAATTTTTTAGCTTTGTTCCAGTTCACAAGTAGCTGATATGTTGTAGTAGCCAACAGAGCTTCGTGCGACAAATTTATTCAGGGTGACAGAGTGCGAAAACCTGTGAAAAGCCTTCCTGAGTCTCCCCTTTCGGAATATAAAGGTGAGAAAATGATGCCTAAATGAACTGATATTTTATAGACGCACTAAACTTCAGCAATATTGCTTTTATGAATTCTAGTTCGCTGCTTTTTAGGCTTATATCATCCTGAAAAATGCATCCCACATTTAGAGTATGCAGAATTTCCGAAATTCACAATGTTTGCTGAGATATTTTTTTTAGAAAACGGTATCTGACTCAAAAGAAGTGAAATAATTTATTCGGAGGCTTAAAGACGCAAATTGAGACACACCTTTGGAACTATTTTTCAGGAAACGAACTTTAACGATATACTTTCGGGCCAAGGTACTGCCATAAGACTAACTAATGCAGTGTCGGCTGCAACTAACTGCTCTTTGTAGTTTGAGTGACACACATCAGCGCCTTTTCCTGCAATGCTTAAAGCTTAGTCAGCATAGGGGGTGCGATGATTGCAAGCACCAAAAGTAACCTAATGTCACCGGTACACTTCTAAAATTGCTTGAAAGCTGCGTTCGGAGCCATTTTGTGACTTAAAAATTACTGTCGCGGGTCGACAGTTATCACAATGGCCCTTGCCGATGCCCATCCTTCTCTTGACCTCGTTCCATGAAGTCGAATCTTGGAAGCATTCAGGCGCATGCTGTATACTGCTTACAGGAATGTCCACACTGAAAAAATCCCACTTCACCGTCCACTTTAGGTAATTGCACAGCTCTAGGGCCAGCTGATAAAACAGATAAAAAGATTGCCCACAGCTTCCCTCGGGGGAACACTGAGGAGGATGCGGAGCATATAATTGGTTAACGGGGTGTTAAAGTGCGACTTACTTGGGTCGATGGCTAAATTGGTTAACGTGGTTGTGAAATGGGGTGTTAAATTGCGACTTACTTTGGTCGATGGCTAAATTGGTTAACGTGGTTGTAGGAGGGGGTGTTAAATGAGTGAACACGTACACACGTATGCGAAAGGGCGGCGCTGGTCGAAGGGACGTCGATCATTGTGTTTGTGGATTCGTTGGAATTCATTTCACCGCGACCTTGGACGTCGACGCGCCGTACAAACCAACCGACGAGCGGCAACTGAGCGAGCGAGCGCCGACCTTGAGTATATATACAGCGCGACGGCGCATGCACTGTCAGCTGTTAAATGTTCTCGAAGCGCGACGGCGCATGCGCGTCCACTGGAGAATCAGGAGAATTGTAGAATGTTCTCGAAGGGGAGAAGCGCGCGCGGCACAGATGGTGGGTGACGGTGCATGCGCGCGTCAGCTGTCGAATGTTCGAGAAGGGGGAGAAGCGCAACGGCGCATGCGCGCGCGTCAGCTGCCGATGTTCTCGAAGCGCGACGGCGCATGCGCGCGCGTCAGCTGCCGATGTTCTCGAAGCGTGACGGCGCATGCGCGCTACATTATACAGCTAGCGAATGTTCGTGAAGAGGAGAAGCGCACGCGGTGTGTAGAGGAGGAAGGGTGCACAGATGGTGAATGAGTGAAGCGCGCGTGGTGTGTAGAGGAAGAAGGGATGCACAGATGATGGAAGAAGGAGGAGGAAGCTTGCGGACGGCGCCGCACTACAAGCCTCGAGTATTAGATGCTCCGCATCTAAAAGTTTTTGGACGTAGATACTGGTAGCGAACAGAAACTGGTGCAGTGTGGGCGAAAGAAGCGTGGAAAAACAAACTGGATCAGAGAAAGCGCCTACATTGCGAAAAATTGGTCACCTGTGACAGGTATGAGGACTTAGGCCTTGTTTTCAGTGATTACGTGACCTTGATGCAAGACTTCAAAAAAAGTTTTTGCAAGACGAAAGTGGACAAAAAACCTTCAGTACCTTACTATGCCCCACAGTCTTGGTCTCACGAAAAAAAAACATGCAGTTCTTTGGTGCATGGAAAATACAAGTTCATGAAGACCTTAGTATTAAGGCTTGCGGTGGGATTCCGGGCACACGAGATAAAAAAAAACATGGCAGGCTTCATCAGCGAAGACGTCACGTACTTCTATGTGGTGATTGGGTGACATAATCCTTACCAGAAGAAAAGGACACATTGCAAGGCAAACAAAACGAATAATTTTGATGAATCTCACAAAGACGCATTAGCAGTCAAAAAAGAAACTTAAAATTAAAGAGCGGGTTCCTCACAATCGGCTCACGGCGTCTGCGCCATTGTGTCCTGGTTGTTGGAAGGGGCACGCACACATTGTACGTGTGCATGCGGCAGCAAAACCTAACGCTTAACCAAGTTATTGTTTTATGCTAGTGGCCTGAAAGAAACAACTGAAGATCTCTTGGCTACATTGGTAAGCGGGCTAAATAATAAGGAGTGCATGTTTAGCAAATGCGCAGCAGAGACTGCCTGTATGTCCGGCAGTGGATAAGCGGAGTTCGCTTCTCAATCGAAATCATTGCTCCCACACAAGAATTATTTCTGAAAGGTTTGCAGAGATGCTGAATGAGTTGAAAACACATAATTTCATTAGAAAACAGCAGTTCAGGTACTTCCAAGAAATTAGGTTACGTTTAAGTCCTGAATGGGCTGTTCTGAGAATGAATTTCACCGAAAATTACACTTCAATTTTTAGCGACGCAACTTAGTTGTTTCGCTGGTTGAATGCACATGCCATAGTGCACGCCATAGTCACTTTACAGACCAGCAAAGCAACCATGAAGGTGTTTATGGGTGACGTTTTGCCGTTATTTCATATTGTGTTCGACACAGTCACAGTGCACATATTTCAGTGCGAAGTACCTGAGGTAGCGAAACAGGATCGGCAATAGGTAAAAAATACCCAATGTATTTAAGATGGAGCTTCCTCTCAATAATCAAAAATACCGTTTTGAACATTTACTACCTCGAGCAGGACCACAAATTGTGAGCAGAGTGCAACTTTTTTGGCACTTAACATGACGAACGTGCATACGATTGTGTTGGAGGCACAATAAAACATCTGGCAGCCAAAGCAAGCCCACAGAGGCTATGAGGTGGTTAGATTCAGACACGACCGTAATTTTTTTCTGTGGGCATAAAGCAACGTAAAGAATATTACAATGATTTGGGTACCTCATTTAACAATTCAAGAAAAAATAATCAAGCTCACTTCGAGATTTGCCGTGGTGCAAACTAAAAAAAAAAACCGACTGTGGCACAATTTCAGACCGTCTAGTTTTTGTGCTCTTCATGTTAGCCCTCTTTAGTTCACCAAAACTTGCGAAATTCAACTGAAAAAGCCGCTATGATTGGCAGTGTGGCGTATTTTTAATTAAAGCTCGTAGTGTCGACAGAAGACCACACAAAAATGTGAACGAAAAAAATATTTCCGTTATGGTCACCCCAATTTTCTTTTTTAGATGTTATTTATTTCAACTATTTATTTATTTATTTTATTTATTTAATTCAATACCCTCAGGGCCCGAGGGCATTACAGAGAGTAGTTGGTTACATTTTTAACACATCATAATGAAAAAGCGGAAAATTGGTGGTTACATGCATCACTCAATGAAACTAACAAGAGATAGTGCACACTATAAGAACAAAAACAGGTATTAAAGAACTACAAAGCTTAACAGATCTAGTACTAAAAAAGATCAACCAAACGATATAACAGTCAACCACAAGCACGCGCCTATAAACAAAAAATGCATCGTTTCAACAACAATGCATTTTCTTTTTTTGGTCAAGATACCGAAAAAATGAAGAACGAAGTGGTACTAAAAAATGAAAATACTATATTCCTAAAAATTATGACGACAGGTTAGTTATAGCAGCCTTAAACATAGAGTTATTAGTAATCTCGACTACAGATCGGGGAAGGTGATTCCAACTTGCTGACGTACGGGGGATGAATGAATTGTAAAAATGGTTGGTGTGGCATGTGAGAATGCCAACCTTATGACGATGGTTGATGCGAGCAGATACATAAGAAGTGGTTATCACTTTATTCTTAAGGACCGAATTGCCATAATATATCTTGTGAAACAGGCAGTGGTGAGATATTTCCCTACGTTGTGAGAGCAGAGGTATTGATAAAGTTGTTTTCATGGTAGTGACGCTGGAGGTGCCATGATAGGTAAAAAGAATGAAATGAGCAGCCCGACTCTGGATGGGTTCAAGCCGATGAATGAGTGTTTTTTGGCTGGGGTCCCACACAGATGCAGCATATTTCATTTTTAAACAGAATAATGATTTATACAGAAGTTATTTTACTGGAAAGAAAGAAAGATGAAAATTACGGCGTATAAAGCCCACCGTGCGATTAGCGTTATTGGTTACATGTGTTTCATGCATCTTCCGGGAAAGATCAGAAGTGATGTGTACGCCTATATATTTGTAACATGACACAGGTTGTACGTTAGTATTATTGAGATGATAAGAGGGCGATGTTGTATCGCGACGTGAAACGCGCATGTGCTTGCATTTGTTAGTGTTTAACTCCATGTTCCATGTGTTAGTCCAGTCACGAACACGGTTTATATCCGATTGAAGAAGATCAACGTCAGAGTCACTGTTAATAACACGGTATATAACACAGTCATCAGGGAACAGGTTTATTGAGGAAGATAGATTACCAGGGAAGTCGTTTATGTAGATAAGGAAAAGCAAAGGTCCCAGCACAGAGCCTTGAGGCACGCCCGATTTAATTGCAGAAGTGATGGATGAGGTGTTATTCACAGTGACAAATCGGGAACGATCAGTGAGAGAGGACTGAAGCCATTGAAGAACGTTTGGATAAATGTTAAGTTTGCCGAGTTTTAAAAGAAGCAGTCGATGAGAAACTTTGTCGAACGGTTTTGAGAATTCTAGGAATATGCAGTCGACAATGGAACCCCTGTCAAGAATGGAATTTAGGTCATGTGTGAATGTCAAAAGTTGTGTTTCACATGAAAACAACTTGCGAAATCCATGCTGGTGATCTGTAAAAAAGAAGTTTGACTGTAGAAAAAATGCTAAATGAGAGCTATTAACATGTTTCATAATTTTACATGACATGCATGTGAGTGAGATTGGTCGATAATTATATGAAGAATGCCTATCCCCAAGACCTGTGCAAGAGAATCACCTTCCCTACATTCCAGTCTTCGTGAATGCAACCGCTATGAAGCGATTGCTGAAATATATTAGTGAGAATTATGGCACTGTACACTTTAGTACTAATGAAAAACTTTGAATTGATGCCATCTACACCACATGATGATGAAACGTTTAGATTTTTCATGATTTTTTCTATTCCGGCAGCATCAAAGACAATAAGGTCCATTGTTAAGAAATCCGAACTAGCATATGTGGGAGTTACGGAACACACATTTTGTGAATAAGCAGAAACAAATACAGAGTTTAGAACATTTGCGGATTCATCAAGTTATATTATGCAATTGTTTGCATTTTGAAGGGTGGTTGAGAAATTGTCTCTTTTGTTCACTATATTCCGAAATTGCTTAGGGTTGGTAATTAAAAAAGATGGTAAAGTAGTATAGAAAAATGAATCCTTGGCATTATTTAGGACTTGTTTGTACTCCGTAGCTACGGCCTGATAATCACTCCAACGTTGTTGAGTGCCAGTTACCTTTGCAGAGCTGAAAATCCGTTTTTTTTTCTTATTGCGTAGTCGTTTAAGCGATTAACTGAACCATGGTGATTGCAGGTTAGATGTGATGACTATGCTGGCACATATTTTTTTTATAAGTGATAGACACTTTTCTTTGAATTAAGTCCACTTAGTATTAACAGAGCGATCATAAGAGTTGTGCATGTAATCACTTAAAAAAGCTGAAAGATCATGATTAATAGCATCATAATCTGCACGCTTATAGTCTTGGATATACTTTTTGTGGTTCCTACTGGGAGGTACTGTGCAGGTGAAATAAAAATTAAGCAGCAAGTGGTCACTTAGCCCCTGTAAGTAGGATATGGAATGGAAAAGATCAGACGCAGTGGTGAGCTGTAAATCTAAGATGTTAGATGTGGTGACGTAATTCTTCTTACCTGTGTCATTAGCTGGGACAAGTTAAAATTGTTGCACAAATTCAAAAACGCGTCTCCTGTACCGGAGAAAGGATGACAAGTAGATTGCACGTTTGACCAAACTATATTCGGGATATTGAAGTCGCCTAGTAAAAGGAGCGTAATTTCGGATACCGTACTGTTAGCATGGAAATGACATCATGAAGCTCGTCAACAAAAGTGGATGAACAAGATGGTGGTCGATAACAAGTGCTCAATATCAACTTCTCTTAACACGTTTGTATTTCAACCAAAACACGTTTCAAAGCACTACTAAAATGAATTGGAAAAGACGAAATCGTGTCTGAAACAACGATAAACACACCGCGGCTACGCTGAACATTTATGTCACAACGGTAAATGTTGTAGTGTTTTTTGCAATTAAATAATTCACTGTTATCAACCTGTGCAGATAACCAGGTTTCAGTAAAGCGGAATATGTCGGCGTTAGAACCATCGATAACAGAGCAGAGAATGTCAAGTTTTGGAATTAGGCTTCGAATATTTGTGAAAAGAAACGAAAGTTGGTTTGTGAATGGTATCTTTGATCCACTTCCCCTCGCGTAGCGCTATTCCGAGTTGTGCGACGCAAATGCAAGCGGTGACTCATGCGATAGATGTGAAGTTTTGACTGATGACATAAAGGATTCGGAGATTTCACGCACGCGATCATCAGAAGAGTTGTAGATGTAGCACTTTCTATTTACGTACAGTTTGTTAAAGCGAAGCTTCAATCTTGAGGATTGGGTCTTGCTAAGTTCAGTCAGTGTCTTTCTGGCAAGGTGAGTAGTTGGCGAATAGTCTTCACTAACGGCAACATTTACTTCTTTTAGCTGCGAACTACTCAGAAGTATTTGCTGCTTGAGCTCGAAGGAAGCATGAAGGCAATGATTGGCCGGCACTTATTGGAAAAACGCTGTGTCTCTTCCTGGAATTTCTGATTCGCGACCATTTTGCGCTCTACTTCAGTTAATCGTTTGTCTAAAACAGTACGTTTTTTTTGAAAACTCGCTTGTGTTTCTTTAAGCTCATCAACAGATTTGATTAGATCTGTCTGGGCCCTCTGCGTCTTTTCGGTACGCGTGTTTACAGCTTGTAACATCTCGAACATATCATTAAACTTCTTAGTCTGTGAATCAGTAAGAGGGCTTTGTACTTGCACTCTAGTGTTAGGTCCAGGATTGAGCTCAACATCACTGGACAACGTAAATAATTGAGTTACAACGTCAAAGCATTCATGAAAAACAGAAAACAACACTCCCGGGCTTGGGAACAGCAACAAACAAACGTTATTCGACTTTTTAGCATACAGAGATGTAGCCGAACTAACCTGAACGACAAAGCAGAATGGATTATTGAACTGCATCGTAGTGCTGTTGACACGTCCACTGAAGGCACCAAAATTCCTCCAGCTCTTCATATATGCTACCGTCGATGACGTTGTCTTCGATCCGATTCCTTCGTTTGGTAGAGGGATGACCGTAAACACGTCACTGTCGCACGGGCAGGCTGATGCTTTCATATCGTTGAGATGGTAGGACAGCCTGCTGGTGTTGCTTATCGCTCAAGACATCGGTACGGCGGAAAAGTGAATCCATGCCGTAACTTGAACGACAAAGCAGAATAGATTAGTGAACTGCATCGTAGTGCTGTTCACACGTCTACTTATCGTATTCGACTGAACGTGGCATACATGAACAGTAACGTGTACAAAATAAGGCATACCACAAGTCTATGTTATGCTAACAATGGCATCACAGAAACAGTGCAGCACACTACTAGAATGCCCCGGGTATCACGATGAGAGGCAGCTGTTCAAAGAAAAAATGGACATGATCTGCCATGAACAATTAACCTTTCACAAGAAATTAGGCCCTGTGCGTGGACTTTCTAAACAACGTCGAGTCATAATGTCATTGATACGTTTCCTATCCGATATAGGCCTTGCTGTAAAGCTTTTATTATGATATATCTCACACAGTGAAGCCTTGATTCACCTGATACCGTAATGTAAATAGTTTTATCACGATCACAAGACCTCAGCCTTTATTTTCATGTCTTTCTTCTCTCTCAGTTGAAATATTGCTGTCCCCTTCCAACACCCCATATAGAGTAGCATGCCAGCGATATATAGATGCCAGAAAAATGTCTGTTTTTCCTAATAAAGAGTTTCTCTCTCTCTAGTATCAGTATAACATGAAGCACTGTTGTCCTGAAAATACCAAGTACCTGAGAAACAATTTGATTTGACCAACAAACAATTCGACCATGTGATTCACGCATCAGTGGGAGATAAAATAAAATAGAGTCGGTGAGTGGATACTGTTGTCCATGTTTTGTTCATCAGCAGCACTTTCCCTAGGGCTGAGAAAGCCAGTTATGGGAAAAACAAACAAGTTTGTTCTAATAGATATACACTGATTGTAAGGGACCCCTCACGTTGGTAGTGTACATCAAAAATCAATTTTTTGTTGTGAAGAAAATTTACAGGCAAAGAATTTCCACATAAAACGGAAAGGCATTGCATAGCACAATGAAATATATTACGCATATTTAGCACGACGGCTTTGGTGCTTGATTTATGACTGAGTCTCCGCAAAATGTCTCTTTTTGCCAATTTGCAAAAATATTTCTCAATAAATGCTTGTTTCTAGATGTTTAAGCTATCTTCAGCAGACAGCACGTGAGCAGGTAAAAAATTAAAAGAAGTTTTGCGGCTAAAAGGTTGGCACAGTTTTTACATAAATAATTGCCCTTACCCACGTGTTTTCTCACCTCTTTGCTAAGTCTGTGTAGCCTTTGAAGTAATATAAGGTTTTAGTTGTAACGTCTCGTGAAAGTAGTATAACAACATAATGCTTTAAAACAAACTGCATCACCTTACCCAGATTAAAGGTTGCGTACGCATAATGTAATCCTGCCTAATGTTTCTTTTTCGCCGGCATATTTTAATGGCAGTCACGTGACCACATAACTCTTTGAAAGAAGATACTTTACTAAGGTCACTCTCACATAGTTCGCTTTCACCTCAATATTTTCTAGAAGAATCACTTGTGGTCGGGTTTCGGGCTGAGGCGTTTCCCTTGAAATGACCAATATATATATATATATATATATATATATATATATATATATATATATTTGAAGACGTACGAAAAGATAATAAATAAAACCCTCTGCACGTACATGAAGGAAAAAAAGTAGATTTCACGGCCCATTCTCTTTGGTATGCTATATATGCCAACGAAAGTACAGGGGATGTTTTGAGAAGTATTCCTAATATAATTATGAAGAAGGAAAAGTGGATGAAAAGATAACTTGCACTGGGCAGTGACCGAGCCTGTGGCCTTGGAATAACGCGTCCGATGCTTTGCCAACTGATCTACAGTGGTGGCTGACCCACTGTGCACATTGTGAGGTATGCATGTTCATCGGCCAACTTGTAATAACATCAAGTGCTACTTGACGCCTACAGGCAAATAATGGCTGTTCCACTCGCCATAATGCATGCTACTGGTGGCGCGGACCCACGATTCTACACCCCACGTTTATTGCACATATATACAACAATAAGTGGACAGCCACCATGGCATGATAGCTCAGTCGGTAGAGTGTCTTATTCAAAGGTCGAAGGTTCAGTCCATGCCGACGGCAAGTTCTCTTTTCTTTCTTCGCAATTATACAATGAACACCTCAAAATATCCCCAACAATTTCCTTTGCATGATTGTCTGTGAGTTGTCTGCATATACATGACATTCATATCAATAACAATGTAAGCTGCGTTCATTATAGGAAGGCTTTGACAACTTGAGCTGCATAATGTGTTTTCGGAGCTCGCACTCGCATGTTGCCGTTTTCGCGAAAGATGCTGCATAATATTTTTAATACCCGACAGAAGGCGTCACATGGCCAGGCAGCCACCTAAACCTGCCTGCGTTTTCGTTTGCCTTTTTTGCTACATCTCCTAGACACATCAGTACCTAAAAGAAACTTGTGACTCAGAAATGAACACGTTAAGGTTAAACCGCATTACAGCCCACAGTACTAGGCGGGGCATTGAAATGCTCTTACCTTTGTTAGAAATGCTGCACATCATCCCCTCGCGGAAGTTTGTTGCGTTCCTTGAACAATTCTCGCGAGAAGAAATGATTGTTGCCAACTGCTTCAAAGAGCTTCTGGGATTTTCTTGACCATTTTTACCCCAACCAATGACAAAGGCAGTCTCTCCTTCCTTGTAAAACAGCTCCCCTCGCATTTGATCTGAAATTATAACACACGTTTCATTTAGACTTGAGAACCATTTGGGCCATCGAACGTGTTTATAATTTTTGGTACAGAAGGTTATGAAAAAAGTCGATTTTTGCAGTCTGAAACGTACGCATATTGTGCACCAGAATTTCTTGAACAAACGGGTTACATATTAGAGAAATGTTGTGTTGCGTGCATTTCCGTGATAAAAGTTACTAAATGCCATACTCGTAACTCGAACGAAAAAGAACGCATCATTTTCTTAACTTACATAAAAAAACGTAACGAGTTGCTAATACTGTTACCCCACAATCGAAAATTTCAGTTGATGTGTGTTCGTTGAAGAGAACCACATTATGAAATTTTAACTTGCACATTTATGATTGACATAAAATAAAAAAATGGCAGATCCCATGTACTGTGAGAACCGATGATATGGGAAGCACAAATGAGAAAGGTTGATATGCCACTCAAAAATGAGCACAACTTTACGAGATGGACGTAAATTATGCCGTACACGAGTTACATGCCATAATTATCATGTTTGGACGTGTCATTTACTTTCATCATCTATTAACGTCACGTGATAGCAAATTTAGTATGCCGTGACATGATATGTGGAAATATTTGCACAAACGTACAGGACATTAGCCTTGTTATAGTGACTTGAAGTTGCCTGTAGAATTACATGTGATGATTTCCGACTTTTTGACACATGTTGAAGTCATCTCTATTAAACTGACACTATAGGAAATACGAGATTCAATCATACAGGCTACACGTTAAGAAAACATCACCAAACTTACTTAGGCGAGTTGGTGTACAAAATTGAATAGGCATTATTCAGACAACATTAGGAAGGTATCGATTAGGTTAGGTAATTTGGTTTTTATGGCGCAAAAGCAGCTAAGGCTATGCTGCGCCAGACACAAGACTTTCAGGAATAGACACTAAAAAGATGAGATTTTAAAGCTTATTTAACATGTTACATTCTTTCAGAAAGTTTAGCAAGTCAGGCAGAGGTACTAGAGGGTCATCACCTAGGAACAAAGCAGGGTGTAAAGGTACGTGTTGTTTGTATAGCTTGCTGAAATGTTTTGTCTCTGTGTTTCAATGGTAGGACATGTGATTAGGATGTGCATAAGTGTTAACGCTTCTTGTCATTTTTCTCACGTTGGTTGTTCTTCCTTTGCGAGTAAGAAGTTGTGTGTCAAGTGTGTGTGTCCAATGCGAAGTCGGCATAATACAACTTCAATAAACCGTTGCTGGTGACGGCAGGTCTTCTATTCCCCGAGTGTGGGTTTCACCAGGTGGAGCTTATTGTTCGTGCAGCTGTCCCATTGCTTTTACCATTTTGCTAGTAGGGCCAGGCGAATCGTTCTCTGGATATCTTTAAGGGGAATTTTTACTTTTGTTACTGTTTTATGGGCTGCCTGGGAAGCATACTTATCTGCTTTTTCGTTTCCGGGTATCCCAACATGACTTGGGACCCAGCAGAAACGGATGCACGTTGCCTGGCTGTTTAAGTTTACCATGTTTAAAATGTCACCCACTATAGGCTCACATTCTGATTTTATATGTAGTGCTTTTAGTGTGCTTAGTGAGTCGGTGTATATGATTGCTTTCTTGTATTTTTCAGCGATGATTTTCCGAACTGCTTCACTCAAGGCATAAGCTTCAGCTGAAAAAATGGAAAAATACGAGGTACTTTCACAGAAATTGCGCTTTTTGTCGTCACAATCCCAATACCCACGTGGTCCTCCTTTTTGAGCCATCTGTGTAAAATTCTTCGTAATCCCTATATTCATGCTGAAGTATATAAAATCCTTGGATTATGTGTTCTGGTGGGGTTCTTTTTTTGTTGAAACGGCTTAGTGAAAATTCGCATAGCTGTGACAGGTCGAACCATGGCGGCAGTCTTGGTGGTTCAATAGCGACATCTAGTGATCCATCAGGGATGGTATAAAAGCGGCAGTATTCCTCGAAACGTAGGACAAGTGGTTTGATTAGATTCGGTTCGTTGAGGTAGTGTGAGCGCGAGTCACATTTTGCGGCAATTTCGTAGCAGATGTGTTCAGGTGACGACCTTATTCTTAAAACATATGACAAGGTTAGTAATGCTCTTCGGTCACATAGAGGGGGCTCATTGCATTCTACGTATAGATTTTGTACAGGTGATGTTCTGTAAGCACCACTTGACAGACGGAGACCGAGGTTGTGTATAGGGTCAAGACGGCGGATGTATGAGTTTCGCGCCGAGTCGTACACTACGCATCCGTAGTCTAAAATGCTGCGTACAAGAGATCGGTAAATACGTATAAGGCAGAGTCGATCGGAACCCCAATGTTTATGGGAGAGTACTTTGAGCACGTTGAGTGCTCTGTTTGCCTTAGTTTTCAGTGCATTTATGTGTGGCAGAAAGTTTAGTTTTCGGTCGAATGTGATTCCTAGAAATTTGTATTCTTGTTTTACCGGCATGTTGATGTATAGTTTGAGCGCGGGTTCAGGGAACAATCCTCTTTTTTTTGCGTAAAGAGAACAGCTGTGGTTTTTTGGGCTGAATAGCGGGAAGCATTTTGGTCGGCCCATTTCATAAGCCGATTTATTGTATTTTGGAGTTGCCTTTCGCAGGATGATAGGCTGGAGGCTCGGCATGCAATTTGGAGATCATCAACATAGATGGAGTGCATGACTGTACGGGGCATAGCCCTGTTGATGGAGTTCATTTTCACTATAAACAGGGTGGTGCTCAAAACGCAGCCCTGTGGTACATCATTTTCTTGGACAAATATTCGTGATACTGCCGTACCCAAACGTACTTGAAAAGTTCTATTCGATGAAAAATCGTGTAAGCAGTTCAGAATTCTTCCGCGAATCCCTAAGTTAGCAAGATCTCTGAGAATTCCGTATCTCCAAGTTGTGTCATATGCTTTCTCTTAGTCAAAGAAGACCGAGAGACAGAACTGTTGGTGTAGAAATGCTTGTCGTATTTCTTGTTCCAGCCTAACAATGTGATCAATGGTGGAACAGCCCTTTTTGTATCCACACTGGTGTGCGTCTATTAGGTGCTCCGATTCCAGAGTGAAGGTAAGTCTAATATTTATGATGCTTTCGTAAGTTTTTGCAAGACAACTTGGTAACGCAATGGGTCTATAGCTACTTGGGGTTGTTGGGGGTTTACCAGGTTTTAGGAATGGTATGACTATGGCTTTTTCCCAATATTCGGGCATTATGCCAGAGTACCATATTTTGTTGAAGAATTGGAGAAGTGCCTTCGCGGATGCTTGGGATAGGTGTGCCAACATTGCGTAGTGTATCTGGTTAGACCCTGTTGCCGTTTTTTTACCGGCAGAAAGTACCCTGTTTAACTCGTGCAGCGTAAGCGGAAGGTTATAACTTTCATTTCAGGTACTGCCAGTAGGCAATATTTGTCTTTCTGAATTTTCTTTATATTTCAGGAATGTATTGGTGTAATCTGCTGAGCATGATACCTTATAAAAGTGTTCTCCTAATAGGTTGGCCTGGTCTTCTAGTGTTGATTGTGTGTCTGGACTTGTAAGCAGTGGTATTGTATAGGAGGAGTGCTCTCCTTTGAACTTCCTCACCTGGTCCCAGATGTGTTTAGATGTGACTGAACTGTTAATTGATGATATATATTTTTGCCATGAATCCTTTTCAGCCTGTCTTCGAATAAATCGGGCTCTGGATTTTGCCTGTTTGAAGTTGATGAGGTTGGTGTAGGTGGGGTATCTTCGTAGAATTCCCCAGGCCTTTTTTTTGTTTTTTGGCATCAGTACACTTCTTTGTCCACCAAGGGTTGAATTTCTTGCGTATGATGCCGGATGATTGCGGTATTGCTTTTTCTGCTGCTAAGATTAAAGCTCTGACGAACTCTTCGTTTAGTTCTTTAACAGAAAGCTTCGATGAGAAAACTTCATCGAGCTTAGCGTTTTCTGTGAAAACTGGCCAGTTCGCAGCGTGGCCTGCTTGTTAAAGTTGGGTAAGATGGTATGAGTTTTATGATGCCGGGTTGATGATCACTACCATAAGACGTGTTGACGACGTGCCATTTAAAATCATTAAATATACACGATGAACGCATGGCGAGATCTAAGCAACTAAAAAAGCACGAGGTTGGTGAAAAGTGGGTAAAAGCCCCGGAATTAAGAAGGCAGATGTCATTTGATAAAATGAAATCTTCCACGGCTTGCCCTCTTGCGTCAGTTTTATCACTACCCCAAAGGGTTGAATGAGCATTGAAATCGCCTACTAAGATAAATGGTTTTGGCAATTGTTCCACTAGATATTCTAGATTTTTGGTGGCGAAAAGGGTGTGAGGTGGGATATATAGTGAGCAGATGGTGATGGTTTTGTATGATAGTATGGTGACGGCTACGGCCTCGAAAGATGTGTTTATTTGGACATCTCGCGTAGGAGTGCTGCCCTGCACCACTATGGCTACTCCTCCTGAAAGACGGTTGCAATGTTCGCGGTCCTTTCGGGCAACTTTGAAGCCTTTTAGGAAATGTCTGTGTTTTGCACCAAGATTTGTCTCTTGGAGGCAAAAGGCTACTGGTGAGAATTTGTTAATTATATCCTTTATGTCACTTAAGTTATGAATTGAGCCTCTACAGTTCCAATGTACGATAAAAGCCATGGCGGAATAAAGTTAAGTGAATATACTGCTGGGGATTGATTGGTATAAAAGATGATAGGTGACAATATTAAGAAATAGAAATAGAGAGAAATACGATAACCATTACGGTTATCGCTTACTTATTGTGGTTACTGGGACTTTGTCCTTGTCCTGTTTGGTACGCTCGAGAGAGCGCTTGTCCTTCGGTGTCGATGACACCGGAGTTTTGTGGTCGATCTCCATTGCCTTGTGTGAGGCACTGGAAGATCGAGAGTGAGGTGCTGAGAAACGGATCTCAGGCCTTGGCACTCTATTGAGTTTAGGGCCCAGGGAGACCGGAGTCTGCGGGTCCTTTGATGTGCATGGACCAGCTGGCGCTGCTTCTTTTACGGGGGCGGTTTGAGTCACCGCAGGACCACTAGGTGTGGTAGCGGTCGACTACTGAGGCCTTTGTGACGCTGCCCCCGACTGCGTCGCATCGGCGTAACTTCTGTGGAAAAGGTATGATAGCCGTGTTCGCGCTTCTCTTAATGTTATTTTTTCTTTGACAGTCAGAGCGATCACTTCTTTTTCTTTTTTCCAACATGGGCATGACCGGGAATACGCTGGGTGTTCCCCGTCACAGTTAACACAGTGTGGTGAGGATGAGCAGTTTTCTGATTTGTGGTCGTTTGCGCTGCATTTTGCGCATGTTTCTTTGCCTCTGCAAGAGTGCGAGGCGTGTCCGAATCTTTGACATTTGAAACAGCGTCTGGGGTTGGGAATGTAGGGTCTGACGTTTATTTTTAAGTACCCAGCCTTAAGAGAGGTGGGCATTTCACATGTTCCAAAGGTTAGTATTACGTGTTTGGTGGGCACTTTCTGATTATTGCGACGGATTACAATTCTTTGGACTTTGATGACGTTTTGGTCTTGGAAACCTTCGAGGAGGTCTTCGTCACTAAGGCCTAAGAAGTCTTCTTCAGAGATTACTCCCCTGCTGGTGTTTAGAGAGCGATGGACCGAAACGGCGACAGCTGTTTCTCCAATGCTGGTTAGTTGGGATAGCTCAGGCACTTGGTCTTTTTCGGTTAGCTCCAAAGGAGGTCACCGCTTGACATTTTGAACGCTTTGTATGTGGGTCCTATTTTTTTCTTTTAGGCACTCGGCCACCAAAAATGGGGATAATTTTCTTAGAGGTGTGCTGTCACTGTGGATAATGTGGTACTTCGCGGAAGTAACTTTAGTTTCTGTCGAGACGTGATAACTTGCTTCGGTGCGGCCTCTCTTACGAGACCGATCAAGGTCGGCGGATGCTTGTAAAGCCATACAAGTATGATGTGTTCGGTAACAGCGGCCACCACCCACCACAGAGCCCAACAAGGGGCGCGGTTGGACTTGTTGAAACAAGCCCTCTCGACGCCAGCCGTACGCTGTCACTATAACCCAATGTAATTATCCAAGGTGGGATACCTACACAAGGTTAACCCTTGCCGCCATGAATATCGAAAGTCAACAGAAGTGAGAAGAGGACAGGAAAGATAAAGGTGTGAGAAAAAGACGAAGATGTGGGGGGAGAGAGACAGGAAAAGGCGACTGCCAATTTCCCCTGGGTGGGTCAGCCCAGGGGTGCCGTCTACGTGAAGCCAGGGCCAAAGGGGTGTGTTGCCTCTGCCGGGGGGCTTTAAAGGTTCAATCACCTAGCGTCGGCTCAACCCCCAGGATCCCCTTTTTCCCGGACACGGCAAAGCCACGCACGGCTAGGCGTGGGAGGGAGTAGAAACTCTCCCGTTAGCTCGGGTCCATGGTGTCGCTACACACCGAACGCCTACTGGCGCAGGCGCCCCTGCGGGGATTAGGAAGGTATTGTCGAAGCAAGATGTTCAGGTTATCTTTTCAGTCACGTGTAAACTGTCGAGATTGTGCAGTATGACTAGTCGGGAAGCCTTACCGCAATGCTCGACTCGGCACAAAAACAGGTTCACAGAGTGTGTGTCGAATGTGGTTTATGATATTTCCCTAAGTGGTGGCCGTTGCTGCATTGGGCAGACAGGCAGACGTTTTAATGAAGGCGCAAAAGAGCACGACTTGAATGTACAAAATAAAGGAGGTAGCCACCTAGCCGAGCACAATAAGCGTTGTGGCTGCACACCAAATTTGAACGGCACAGAATTATTAAAAAGAGCCAAAGATAGGACTGAACGCGAAAGCGTTGAGGGGTTTTTTTAAAGCTCGTAATCAATGTGTAAACATGCCTTCTGTCACTCCAACGGACGCTGAGGTTGATTCTTTGATAGTTTTTTTTCGACGTGTTATCTCGCTCTTGCAGAGTTCCCCGTGTTTTGGTCTTTTATCCTGTATACGTGACGCTTGTTTTCTTTGACACAAATTAGTTTGTATTCACAGAGCGCGTCTTCACTCCCCGGCAACGGGATGTTTTTATTCGCTTTAGTCCGCTCCTGTGCGTGTTTTTATTGCTTCTGCATGTCTTTGCTAAGCGCAGGTCTGCCGGAAGCGCAAAATAAATGTGGGTTTATTGGGTGACGCCGACATTTGTTCTCTAGGTTTCATCCCCACGTGCTTTGCGTGCTTTTATCGCTTCTTTCTTAAGTCACTCACTTTAATTATAACCTGGACCAGTCAAACACTTCGCGCCCTGCTCTTCGGCAGCTTTTATTTTTAAGGTACCGTTTTTATAGTATAAAACATGTGCTGTCTAAGTTTCGAAGTTCAGTTTGCATTGTATGATAGGCGTGCATTCTCTTTCATATTTGGTCCTACTGTAAGCATTTGCATTTTTCTTTTGTTTTTGCTTATAAATCTTGGGGTTCCGTTTTATCGTATTTTTCTTGCTCTTCCATGAAGAGGTAATGCAGGAAGGTTTCGGCGCATAGAAAGGTTTGTTCAAGTGCAAACAAACTAAGGTGCAGACGTTAAACCCCTAATATCAGTCAAACTCAGTTGCAAGTCAGCGCTGGTCTGTGTTTTTTCTCTATTTGGTATGATCTTCGTGTGATTCGCGCTGAAGTCTATCCAATCTAACAGTAATGGGTCTATTCCGGGTCCTACAGCGACAGAGTGGCCGTTGGTTAGACTTGAAAAGTAGTCAAATTTAAAGATAAGTGTAGCCATACTAGCAGTGCGATTTAACAATATCGCCAAAATTGTACCCTAAGAGAAAAAAATGGCATTAAGATCAATATGCAAAATGTGATACTGAACATACGAAAAAAAAGCAATGAAATCAAAATGTTTCCTACTTTCTTGGTCTGCGATCCACAGGATCTTGCATAAGTGATGAATTTATTAATTGTGGTGCTGTTAGGCTTAAAATAATACAGAGTGAAATAAAATAAAGAAACAGTATACTGCGAATAGAAAAAAGGATATTCTCTCTAACAGACTAGTGCACTGTAGATTGGTGGTTATAGACTGCTTCTTTAAAATGATGACTGCCGCCACTTGATTGCTGAGTAACGACATTTCACTTCTTTGTTGCGCGCGGTAGACAACCTTGATAATTTATCAATTGAATGCCTACCCGATAGTAAAGCGGTGAGATGTGTGGAATAGTGATAAAATAAATTCGGCGCAAAGGACTCGGCAGCGTTACAATCTGTGAATTATGTCAACACTTATTTGTGCTGTAAAAGACTAAAGGGAAAGGCTGGCTATAGTGACTGTTAGGCTAGCGGTGCACGTGATTGTAAATATAGTTAAAGTATTACTCTTTCTGTGTATATTACGGTATATATAAAACTATATAAACATTTGTGACAAGTGACATGTTAAAATCAAGCGCTGTTTTCTCGCTGAACAGGCAGACTGTTACTGTTTTCGTCGACAAAAATAACCTTGCATTTTTTGACATTAAGTTCCACAAACCATATTTTGCACAAGCTGGAGGCAGAGCAAAAACTTAGGATTTTAAGCGCTATGTTTTGTGAGCCTGTATATAGTGATGCACAATAGAGTTCTTGCCAAAGACAGTAACTTTCAAACATTCCTGCCAAGATGCCAGAAGAAACATTATGTGTTGAAGCAGTTTTTCCTTGGCAATAATAAACTGGCCTCTTTCTGTATCCCTTCAAGATGTAGAATGAAATAATTCTGCGTGATTCGTTGCAAATGGCACCGAAAAACGGTATGCCTCTGCCGGCCATACAACACGAGGCTCATCCACGATCGTTTATGTTTTGTGCTGCCTCAGACAACGCCTTCCTGTGTTGAATCGGCTGCAGCTGATTCGTATTCATAAGCTAGAGGAGGCATTGCGTGACAAGTGGATGGCAGCATTGTCGGGAAACATGAGCTCGTGTAGAACCCAAACCAATGTAAGATGTCAGCACCATACCAATAGCAGAGGGCTTCTTTTTTTTATTATTCATAGCCTAGCATTTTCAGTGCATTGTTAGAAACACTGTTTTTTTTTAGAATTACGCATATATGTGCTTTCCAATGAAGGAACATACTATCTAAATGTTACGTAATGGTCTCGTGCCTAAGATATGCGTAAAATTTGCTTTTCAGCGACAATCTTAACAAGTATGAAAGCAGCCACCAGTTTAAGATGGCTGGGAGCTGAGCTAGTGGTCAAGAGAGAGCACTGTTCAGCGAATCAGTGCTTTGACAGAGAAACCGCCATGAGAGCACAACACAACACAAACGAAGAAACAGACGAGGTCTGGTGCTAACTGCGAACAGGCTTTATTGCAGGAAGATCCGCACCTTTATACAGCAATACCCTTGCAGGAGCACCGTCACAACAACCAACAAACTTCAAAACAGGCAAAAAAGAAAAAAAAAGGTAGCATATCCACTGGGTGAATGATGGAGAGTTGGGTGAAGCATCCGTCCGTTCATTCGTTCTGGCTTCTGTCTGTCAATGCGTCGGTCTGTGTGACCATCCACGCGTCCATCCATCCGTCCATGCGTGCGTCGGTTTGTGCGTCCACGCGTCCATCTATGCGTCCATCCCAGCATTCGTCGATGCATCCGCCCCTGCGTCCATCCTTGCGTCCATGCGTCCGTGCAGCCATCCGTGCTTTCGTCTATGCATCTGTCTGTGTGTCCGTCCGTCCATGTAGTAAACACTCCAAGTACCACCATCTCAAATCTTTTCATCATATATTCCGCGTATAGAAACAGCGCCATCCAGCGGACAATCAAAAGGCTAACGAGAGGTGGCACACGCACACTTTCTCACAGCTTGCGCTTCTTGTCTACTTCCCACCTTTAACCATATATATATATATATATATATGTGTGTGTGTGTGTGTGTGTGTGTGTGTGTGTGTGTGTGTGTGTGTGTGTGTGTTTGTGTGTGTGTGTGTGGTTATAACAGAAGAGAAGAAAAGAAAGTGCCGACTCGTAACTGTCTCTCCTTACAACGACACCTCGACAGGTCAGCACAGGAATGGGGTATGGGGAATAAAAGACATAGGGAGAGAAAGATTGGAAAAGAGAAAAAAAAGAGATATGAGGGTCATTCGATCTGCTTCCCGCAACGGACACACAAGCCCCCACGCGCCATGCACAGCTGAATAGGAAAGCTCCTAAGGGCCGGAGAGGTATCGTCATCGAGAGGACAACGGGTTTGATTGGCGCGTCGTAGAAAGCGCGTGAAGCATTCGCCGAAGCGCGTGATCTCAGTACGGAAAAAAATGTGGTCCGTAGCACTCACTAATATGAGTCCAGTGGACCTCGATGGGGAGGCTATAATGTTCCTTCAGGTCACAAACGCTCAAATAGCGCCGAATTCTTGAGGAAGGTGATGAGGACAGCTTGCGCGCGCTGCACCAGGCATGCGTGCGCACAGGGAAATACAATCACAATAACAGTGCTGCTGGAGAGTTCCAGTTTGCTGTAAGCATCGAAGAGTGATCTGCGCGCGTCCGAATACTCCTTACACTTGAAGATAATGTGATGGAGTGTTTCGGGCTGCGGGCAATGACGGCAGTTTGGATCTCCCCGTCCCAACTGTCTGTGAACCCGTTCCACCGTGCAGTAGCAGCCGATGTGCAGGCAGAAAAGGAGGGCACGCTCATCTGTCAAAAATGCAGTTTTCGGGAGTGTGCGTGGTGGCTGCCCTGCCGCTACTCGTGGGTCTGGGTGGCGAGTGGTGACGAAGCACTGCGTGCATAGCCGCGCTATGTCGAATGTGCTCACCGTTGCAGTCACAGAGTTTCCCGGCAGAGTTGCCATATGTGGCTACTTTACGCCAAACTGGCTACTTTTAGCAGGCCGCAGCGACAAATCAAAATGCGCTGGATACTTGGCTAGTTTTTGGCTATTGTTCTGGCGCTAGTGTAAACAGCGACCGTATGCGCTAAAATACGTGAAAACATTTACAAAACAAGTGGCGTCTATTTAGTAAGCAAGCAACGGCTTCATCGGAGTGCTGATGACTGCGCTCTTTTTATTCCTAAAGCGTTTGGCGGCATGACAGCAAGGTTCAGCAACATTGTAACACAGTTTGTGCAGTTTCTTTGTGTTTCTTTCTGGCCTCGTTTTGTTTTGCCAGAATAATGCCGGTTGAGGCGTGCACGTGCAGCTTGAACTTATAGACGGGCATACAACATATACTGGTGACGGCTTCTCCATGGGCAAGAATGCCCCTGTGCAGAGGATGTTTCGGCAGCAGTGGCTGCTGGACCCCAACCTAAATGTTAAGAATGTTTTGGAAATGTTAATGTCGCTCTTTAGTTGTGCAACAGGTTGGTATTTTATCAAGAAGTGTTTTCTCCTGCTCCTTATGCTGTTCCTGTCTGCCGTTGTTATCGGGCGTCTCTCTGAGGAGGCTCAGTGGAAATTTCCGTACGTCAACACACGAAAATCAGTTGGGTGTCAATGTTTAAAACAATTTATTGTGCACAGAAAGGCTGGTGGCAGGAACTTTGTGGAGAGCTGGTGGTTAGTTGGAGGTGGGTGATTGAAAATTAACGAGAACTTTACGTCGTGATGGCTTCTGTGGTTCCGAATATATATTGCGATAGCAACGAGCATTACAATGTTTGGCACTTTGTTTTATGAGCTGCTTGGGAACACCAAGTTTATTTACCTGTAAATTCAGGCATACAAGAGAGACCAGACACAAGTAAACATAATCATAACGCTTATATTTATTCAAACATAGCTTGAATTGAAGTGACTTTCCAGCAAGGTTCTTGTATAGAACAGGAAAATAAACTGATTGAGTGATTTACTGAAACGCTAGCATTGTGCTGAAAGTGCGTACTTTACCTTTTGTGCAGACTGGGTTGCCCCTTCAAAAAAGAGTGAAGCATTCGTGCGGTGCAAGATTTGTTCCTGCGACATCGTAGGACGGCACACTACGCCGACCTGACTAAGCATGCTGAAACAAGGAAGCACCGCACTAGAGTTGCACCTAAGGACCAGCACCAGTCGCGAGATGTCGTCGAGCCTGTTCTCGCGGTTGAAGAAAAGAAAAAAAAGATGAGCTCTGAAAATTGCCATTTTCAACGCTGGCAGTATGTCAAAAAGATGTGTGGATGGGATTTCAGATTTACTGAAAGGAGAGCTCAAGTACAACCTCTTGATGCAACGAAGCAAGTGTACAGCACTTAATACAGGAGTCCTAGGACCATGTTTTGCCGAATATTTGCGCAAAGACAATTCAACGAAGTCGCTACTGGTCGATGAGTCGACAGATAGTTCAGTCAGAAAGCTTGTGTTTGTGTCACTACGCTACTACAGCCCAACTGCAAAGAAAATAACCACTACTTTTCTGCACTTGGTGGAGACGCAAGATGAAAAATTTGATACTATTTACAATGCTGTGCATCTGGCACTGCGGTATGGCGGGCTAAGCCCCAAAGATGGTGTTGGACTTGCAACGGATGGCGCGAACGCCATGTGTGGCCGCAATAATTCTCTTTTGAAGAAAATGAAGGATGAGAATCCTTCGATAACGTTTGTGAAGTGTGCATGCCATTTATTGGACCTTGTTGCTTCAAAAGCAATGGAAGCAATGCCAGGGAGCATGCAGTTTATAGTGTAAGAAACGCATAATTACTTTTCCCACAGCAGCTTTCCCACGTGGTGCTTTCAGTCACAGCGTCTTCTCCTGTTGCGGCTGCAAAATATGGAGCGAAATCTTAGGCGTGTGCTCGCTGGTCGTGCCGCTGCAGTCAAATGATGGTTCACACCCCTCGTAGAAAATTCGTTGGCCGTGTCTGCGTAGCGTCGCTGTGGTAGCCGGTGACGTCAACAACGACGCCAGGTGCTAATCCAATGAAAGACATTGCAGACAGCGACAGCGCAATGAAGCTCCTTGTTCTATCTACATTGAACGCCGAAGCAGAAAGGGTGTTTTCAGTCGTCGCTCTCACAAAAGTGACTTGCGGAATAGAATGTCCCACGATCCTCGCGATCCTCAGAATTAAGTTTAGACTGCAGCTGAAAGGAGTCGCAAGCTCCACATTTTCTGTGCCGTGGGAAATTCTGGAGAAAGTCAACTGGAGTATGTACACTTGATTATTCTGGTCTAGTGAACTCTCTAGTCGGCCGTCGCTCTCACTAAAAGTGACTTGCGGAATAGAATGTCCCACGGCCTACTCCTTGCGATCCTCAGAAACAAGTTTGGACTGTGGCTAAAAAAAGTCACAAGCTCCACATTTTCGGTGCCGTGGGAAATGCTGGAGAATGTTAATTCGAGTATGTACACCTGAGTATTCTGGTCTAGTCGACTCTCTAGTCTGATGTGATGTGAGAAAAGTGGAGATCATGTTTTTTATGGTTGTTTGTGTGACAGAGGTCAAGCTGATGTGTTTGATTGTTTTTTATAGCGATGCGCAAACAAGCCTAAATACACTTGGCTACTTTTCTGGCTAAAAAATAAATCGACCTCGGCCAGTTGGCTCCTTACCTGGCTACTTTGGTCAATTTTCTGGCTCCTTTTTTCTTCGAGGATCTGGCAACCCTAGTTCCCGGAAAGTGCGCATCCTTGGCGAGTTCGTCAGCCGCTTCGTTGCCGGATATTCCAACGTGCGCCGGTATTCATTGCAGCACAAGATCACACCCAAGGTCCTGCACTGCTTCGAGCTTTCGCGCGATGCGCGTGGCAACCCGAGGTCTGCGGGAGTCCTGCGCGAGTAGTTGGAGAGCAGCACGTGAGTCCGAAAGAACGGCAGCCAGCGGAACTCTCAGTTGAAGGAGGGCGTCGGCGGTGAGGTCAAGCGCGGTGGGTTCGGCTATTGTCGACGACGCCTCGCAGGCGAGGTGGCACCGATTGTGAAGCTCCAGCGAAGGCACCACATACGCAGCCGCGGCACAACCGTCGTTCAACACTGAACCACGGTAAAGACGAGGAGTCGCCCCCCGAGAAGTTCGTCGAAAGTGGTGGCAGTTTGGGGCCGAAGCGCACACTCTGGCGTCGTCCGCTTGCTTGTCACTCCCGGTAACCGTGTCCGAATCTTCAGAGGGTGATGGTGGCAGGGCGGGTACTAGAGTCATTAACATCCGGACGGCATTAAGCATGCCATCTACGCCGACGACATCACAATCTGGTGCGTTAGCGGCAGTGAAGGCCGGGTGCAAGATTCCCTTCAAGAAGCAGTCACCGAGGTGGAATCGTACTTGCGCCAAACGGGACTCAGATGCTCACCCGCCAAGTAAGAGCTCCTGCTCTATAAAAAAGAACGAGGTGGCCGATCTAAGGGATGGAAACCCGTCGAGGAAAGCGATATACACATTTACACGAGTGATGGCGAGGAAATCCCGAAGGTAGACACCATCCGGATCCTCCGCATGTTTATTAAAGCGAAGGGTGGCAACGGCACTGCTCTGCGGAAGATTGTCGCCAACACTGCCAACGCTTTTCGACTCGTCAAAAGAGTCTCCGGGAGACTGTGATGTGTGGTGCGCGTTTAAAGTGCGCGCCTTCGAAAAGTGCGCGTCACGGAAAAAAAAGAAAAAAAAAAAGGAGAAATACCAGAGTGCACGTGCGGTGCTGCTTAAACAAGAATGACGACGTTAAAGAGCGTCAAGCACGAGGATGCGTGGCAGGACGTGAAGTAAACAAAAAGGTAAAACATCCAATGGGCAGCGAACACGGAGATTTCAAGGCCCAATGACTTGACACCACGAAACAGCAGTATCTCCAATGAGAACGAGACAAGTGGGCCAGAGCTGAAGCAGGAGCCTGAGCAGACCAGAGCAAGGGGAGTTCGAGGCAGGCAGTGCAAGCGGAAGGTCGTCACCGGACCGGGCGCTGAAGATGAGCCGTTGGGTTCCGGACCCGAGCCTACAGGACTTCAACCGGCCGGGGCCTCCTGCTGTCGGGATCCCGTTCCAAAGGACCGTGGCCATCCGGTCCTGAACTCCTTTCCAGGGCCTGCGGACTTTGGTTCCGGCAGGCGAGCTACAGCCGTCGGGCTCCGGGCCCGAGCTGTGCGCCCAGCTGCTTGACTAGGTCGACCCTAGTTCCCTGACGCGTCGCCACCAGCCTGCGTTCTCCCGTCTCCGACGTGTACACGCTCCTCAAGCCGAAACCATCACGATTTGGTAGGGCTTTCCGACGTGTCGCCAGCAGCCAGCGTTCCCTCGTCCTCGTCCAGCCCACGCACTGACGCCGGAGTCACGGCGTTCCGGTTTCTCATCACCGCCGAAAACCAACTTGTGGGTGAGACTGCACCGATACTCGTGCGCTACTCTCATCACTCAGCCCCTTTCGAGCGTTAGGTTTAGTTACTGACTTTGAACGTTCTTGTTGGGTGTTTACAGATGTGTTTCGTCATGTCCAGTCAACTGTTTATTAAGTGTTTTGTTTTGTGAGGAATTTTCGCCTTTTTTTTCTTTTCAATTAAACTTTTTGTGTGTTTCTTGGAAACCGAACGGCTTTGTCCTTATTAACAAAACTCTCTGAGGCTCAGCCCAGGAGGAAAACAAATCAGCAACAAGAACCTTGCATCACAAACTGGCGTCCGCGACAGGACAAAGTCGTTTGTTTTTCCAGTAGATTTTTTTTTTGACGCGGTTAACACGATGACGAACACGTGGGAGTTAATTGAGTTGGCGGATAAAATGGGACTGACGGGAGCGGAGTTTAGAGTATGGTACGAGGAGCGGATGGAGAGGGAGCGTGAGCAACGGGGTGCAGAACGAAAGGCGGCGAAGGAAAAGCTTGAATTGGTGCTTAGAGCTAAGAAGGAGGAGCTAGAGCGCGTAACGCGTGAAAATAAAGTGTTGCTAGAGCGTCAGACACGCATACTGAAGCAGCAGCTCCAATTAGAGAGGGTGGATTTCGAGCGGCGACTCGAGCTTGCGATGGCGAAAAGGGGGCAGCTGGCGATGCCGAAGGTCGAGCAAGCGGTGAATGTTTGCTCCGATAGCAGCGGTTGCTGGAGGGAAGTCGATTCCTGCAAGGTTGGCCTCGAGCCTCGCGACAGCCTTACTTCGGAGCGAGAAGCTCAGATAGAGGAAGGCAGAGAGGTGGACAGCCAAGAAGGCAGGAGTCATGAGGAGCTTGTTGAAGCGACGGAAAGCTTCTCTGGCTGGGAACATATTACTTCCGTTAGCTGCTTGGGGACCTCTGAGAGGCCAAGCACCTATGAAGAAGAGCGCCTGGATATGGGCGACCTAGAAGCTGTGAAAAATGTTGTGGAGCAAAGCTTCGATAGCAGGGAACAAAGAAGTTCCATTCAGAATGAGGTGTGTATCAGAACGTCTCAAAGGCCGAGCACATTTCAGGAAGAGGTAGGGCTACCTCTCAATAGCTCCATGGAAGGAGCGCTAGAACGTCATTGGGATGATGGCAGCGAATGCCATGAAGGCTCTGATATAGTGGCCACTGATTGTTTTGTACCGACAGAGGTAGCAGCAGGCACCATGTCGATGGTCCTAGACCATACGTATATCTCGCTCAGAGAGAGAGGGGATTCTAGTTCACAGGATAGCGTAACTGCTATTTGTCCGAGAAAACACGATGGGAGTGCTGAAGCACTCTTCAAAATAAACAGTATCGAATCGGAGGTGGGCTCGATAGTAGGTATGGAGAATGCCAGACAGGGTCTTGAACCTGAGAACGTGATTGGTTTTGAACCTATAATTAAGTCCACTCAAGATGAGCTGTATAATGACCGAGCACAAGGGCATTCCTTCTCAAGAATCCAGGAACCTCACACGCTTGTCGGAGCGTTTGGGCTTGCTGAGGGCACACCGAGCTTGTGTTCATTAGATGGTGAACTAAAAGAAAGCATTTGTGTGAGAGATTGTGGCATTTGGACATTCGTGTCTCAGTGCGTTTCGTGTCGACGCCGACGGCTCGAGACCGCGCCCTGTTCCTCTGTGACCGGTAAGCGTTCATGTGGCCGGCGGGGGCGCAGACACGCGTTTCAGCGAACGTGCATAAAAGCATGTTTGCCACAGTTACTTTCGAAACGTGCGAGAAGGGCAGTGCGTCTGGTTTGGGACGCAATAACCTGAGTGTAGAGTTAGAAAACCGGTAGCTCTTTCTGGACTTCGACTTTTAGATGCGGACACAAGTAGCTTTGTCCATAGTCGATTTTGTAGTAAAAAGGTTTATTCTGTGTTTCAGAACTTTTAAATGCAATTGGGTGAATCTAAAGTTTACGTGTGGACATTTGGACGATGTAGCGAACTGTAGCCCGGTGATGTGTTGAACTGCGTGGTGCAAATATGTGGTCTAATTGTGACGTAGTGCAGAACGCGCACTCATCGGCAGTTTTTTTTTTTCGAAAAAAAAAAAAAACTTGAATAAAAGGGGGGCGTATGTGATGTGTGGTGCGCGTTTAAAGTGCGCGCCTTCGAAAAGTGCGCGTCACGGAAAAAAAAGAAAAAAAAAAAAAGGAGAAATACCAGAGTGCACGTGCGGTGCTGCTTAAACAAGAATGACGACGTTAAAGAGCGTCAAGCACGAGGATGCGTGGCAGGACGTGAAGTAAACAAAAAGGTAAAACATCCAATGGGCAGCGAACACGGAGATTTCAAGGCCCAATGACTTGACACCACGAAACAGCAGTATCTCCAATGAGAACGAGACAAGTGGGCCAGAGCTGAAGCAGGAGCCTGAGCAGACCAGAGCAAGGGGAGTTCGAGGCAGGCAGTGCAAGCGGAAGGTCGTCACCGGACCGGGCGCTGAAGATGAGCCGTTGGGTTCCGGACCCGAGCCTACAGGACTTCAACCGGCCGGGGCCTCCTGCTGTCGGGTTCCCGTTCCAAAGGACCGTGGCCATCCGGTCCTGAACTCCTTTCCAGGGCCTGCGGACTTTGGTTCCGGCAGGCGAGCTACAGCCGTCGGGCTCCGGGCCCGAGCTGTGCGCCCAGCTGCTTGACTAGGTCGACCCTAGTTCCCTGACGCGTCGCCACCAGCCTGCGTTCTCCCGTCTCCGACGTGTACACGCTCCTCAAGCCGAAACCATCACGATTTGGTAGGGCTTTCCGACGTGTCGCCAGCAGCCAGCGTTCCCTCGTCCTCGTCCAGCCCACGCACTGACGCCGGAGTCACGGCGTTCCGGTTTCTCATCACCGCCGAAAACCAACTTGTGGGTGAGACTGCACCGATACTCGTGCGCTACTCTCATCACTCAGCCCCTTTCGAGCGTTAGGTTTAGTTACTGACTTTGAACGTTCTTGTTGGGTGTTTACAGATGTGTTTCGTCATGTCCAGTCAACTGTTTATTAAGTGTTTTGTTTTGTGAGGAATTTTCGCCTTTTTTTTCTTTTCAATTAAACTTTTTGTGTGTTTCTTGGAAACCGAACGGCTTTGTCCTTATTAACAAAACTCTCTGAGGCTCAGCCCAGGAGGAAAACAAATCAGCAACAAGAACCTTGCATCACAGAGACATAGAGGCCTTAAGGAAGGCAATTTGTTAAGGCTCCTCAATGCGTTTGTGCTCTGCCACTTTACCTACACCGTTGCCATGCACAACTGGCTTCGGTCGGTATGGGACAAGCTCGACGTGATTATCAGAAAGACCGTCAAGAAAGCACTGGGGCTTCCCGTACGCGCACACACCGTGAACTTGCTCGCGCTCGGTGTGCACAACTCTGCTGCCGAGATAGCGGAAGCGCAGCACCGCTCGCATCTGGCTCGCTTGTCCACTACGACAGCTGGTCGGCGCATACTTGGCAAGATAGGTTTTAACCCAATGAGCTGGAAACAAATAACATGCGCATATCGAAACATATACAGGAAAACGCCATTGTTGCCTCAATACTCCCCAACACTCACCCTGTACATAATGAGGGACTTCGTCGGGCAAGGGCGACGGCTCTACTGAAGCAACTGGGAAAAGGTGGCGTAAATGAAAGTTTCATTGACGCTGCAGCATATTGAGACAGCAAAAAGTTCGCAGCAGTGGTCGTGGACCAGACGGGCTCGACTACGAACTGTGCCACGGTATGCACAACGAATCCCCAGGTGGCTGAACAAGTGGCCATCGCACTCCCTCTGCTAAATGATCGGTGTGAAGAGATGTACAGCGACTCCTAAGCCACAGTCAGAGCCTTTCAAAAGGGCCGCATATCAACACTGGCAGCCAGGATCTTGAACAGCTCCACCAGCGATACGATTGTCCCTCACACCATACATTGGTTCCCCACGCATGTTGGCTCCGTAAACGGCGTTGCACTGAACCCGAACGAATCGGCCCACGCAGCAGCGCGCGCACTCACTGACTGCGCTGCTCTCGACCTGGGCGACGGCTTCAGTGCCGACGACGTGGGACACAAAGACACACCCACTACACACAACGAGATTACGAAGTATTACTACATGGCGAGGCGGGCATTCCCAATGCCACATTCAAAACCCAATAGAGCACAGGCCGTCTCGTTGCGCTTACTTCAAACCCATTTGTACCCGTCGTTAGCATCATCATCATCATCATCATCAGCCTGTCCACGTCCACTGCAGGACAAAGGCCTCTCCCATGTTCCGCCAGTTAACCCGGTCCTGTGCTTGCTGTTGCCAATTTATACCCGCAAACTTCTTAATCTCATCTGCCCACCTAACCTTCTGTCTCCCCCTACTCCGCTTCCCTTCTCTGGGAATCTAATTGGTGACCCTTAATGACCAGCGGTTATCCTGTCTACGTGCTACATGCCCGGCCCATGTCCATTTCCTCTTCTTTATTGCAGGTATGATATCCTTAACTCCCGTTTGTCCCCTAATCCACTCTGCTCTCTTCTTGTCTCTTAAGGTTACACCTACCATTTTTCTTTCCATTGCTCGCTGCGTCGTCCTCAATTTAAGTTGAACCCTCTTTGTGAGTCTCCAGGTTTCTGCTCCGTAGCTAAGTACCGGCAAGATACAGCTGTTATATACCTTCCTCTTGAGGGACAGTGGCAATCTACTTGTCATAATTTGAGAGTGCCTGCCGAATGTGCTCCACCCCATTCTTATTCTTCTAGTTACTTCAATCTCGTGGTTAGGCTCTGCGGTTATTACCTGCCCTAAGTAGACATAGTCTTTTACAACTTCAAGTGCACTATTACCTATCGCAAAGCGCTGCTCCTTTCCGAGGTTGTTGTACATTACTTTCGTTTTCTGCAGATTAATTTTAAGACCAACCTTTCTGCTCTCCTTGTCTAACTCCGTAATCATGAGTTGCAATTCGTTCCCTGAGTTACTCAGCAATGCAATGTCATCGGCGAAGCGCAAGTTACTGAGGTACTCTCCATTAACTCTTATCCCTAACTGTTCCCATTCTAAGCTTCTGAAAACGTCCTGTAAGCACGCAGTGAATAGCATTGGGGAGATTGTGTCCCCCTGCCTTACACCCTTCTTTATTGGTATTCTGTTGCTTTTTTTATGAAGCAGTATGGTAGCAGTTGATCCCCTGTAGATTTCTTCCAGAATGTTTATATATATTTCATCTACGCCCTGATTCCGCAGTGTCTGCATGACGGCTGATATTTCTACTGAATCAAACGCCTTCTCGTAATCTATGAAGGCTATGTAAAGTGGTTGGTTATACTCTGAGCATTTCTCTATTACTTGATTGATAGTATGAATGTGGTCAATTGTTGAGTAGCCTGTTCTAAATCCTGCTTGTTCCTTTGGTTGATTGAATTCTAATGTTTTCTTTACTCTGCTAGCAATTACCTTTGTAAATAGCTTGTATACTACAGAGAGCAAGCTGATCGGCCTGTAATTCTTCAAGTCCTTGTCATCTCCTTTCTTATGTATTAAGATGATGTTAGCGTTCTTCCAAGACTCTGGTACTTTTCTCGTCAGGAGACACCTCGTAAATAGAGTGGCTAGTTTTTCTAACACAATCTGTCCTCCATCTTTCAGCAGATCTGATGTTACTTGATCCTCACCAGCAGCTTTGCCTCTGTGCATGCTCTCCAAAGCTTTTCTGACTTCTTCTATCATTACCGGTGGGGTGTCGTCTGGGTTACTGCTAGTTCTTATAGTATTAAGGTCGTGGTTGTCTCGGCTACTGTACAGATCTCTGTAAAACTCCTCCGCTACTTTAACTGTCCTATCCATATTGGTAGTTAATTTGCCTTCTTTGTCCCTTAGTGCATACATCCGCCTTTTGCCTATCCCAAGTTTCCTCTTCACTGCTTTGACGCTTCCTCCGTTTTTCAGAGCGTGCTCAATTCTCTCCATGTTATACCTTCTTACATCGCATACTTTACGTCTATTAATCAGCTTCGAAAGCTCTGCCAGTTCTATTTTGTCTGTTGTACTTGACACTTTCATGATTTGACGCTTCTTAATTAGGTTCTTCGTTTCCTGGGAAAGCTTGCCGGTGTCCTGTCTAGCTACCCTGCCTCCAACTTCCACTGCACACTCCGTGATGATACTCGTCAGATTATCATTCATTGTATCTACGCTAAGGTTGGTTTCCTCGCTAAGAGCAGAGTACCTGTTCTGCAGTGACACTCTGAATTCCTGTACTTTCCCTCTCAGTGCTAGCTCATTGATTTGCTTCTTGCGTATCAGTTTCTGTCGTTCCTTCTTCAAGTCTAGGCGGATTCGAGCCCGTAGAATTCTATGGTCACTGCATCTTACCTTGCCAACCACTTCCACATCCTGCACGACTCCTGGGTGTGCAGTCATTATAAAGTCTATTTCGTTCTTATTTACGCCATTAGGGGTCCTTCATGTCCACTTGCGGTTTTCTTGTTTTCGGTAGAAGGTATTCAAAATACGCAGATTATTGCGTTCTGCGAATTCTACTAGTAGCTCTCCTCTGGCGTTTCTAGTGCCGATGCCATAATCTCCTACTGCCTGGTCTCCAGCCTGCTTCTTCCCTACCGTTGCATTAAAGTCGCCCATTACTATAGTATACTGTGTTTTCACCTTACTCATTGCCGATTCCACGTCTTCATAGAAGCTTTCAACTGAAGCGTCATCATGGCTGGATGTAGGCGCGTAAGCCTGTACTACCTTCATTTTGTATCTTTTATTCAGTTTAATTACAATGCCTACCACCCTTTCATTAATGCTATAGTAATCCTCTATGTTGCCAGCTATGTTTCTGTGAATTAGGAACCCTCTATGTTGCCAGCTATGTTTCTGTGAATTAGGAATCAAGCGAACAAAGGACTATAGGATTAGGTGGAATGACATAATCGCCGTCAGTCACAGGTGGATCAGAAGAGACTTCGATATACGTCACAGCTCAACAAGATAGACGAACAAAGTCGGCGGAGCATAGCTTTGGCGGCGCAGGATCTGGAGGGTCAACGGGGTGTGGTAGGACGAGCTGGACAACACAAGCAGAACAGTCAATTAGGGCGCAATGCTCTGACAGAAAATCGAGTCCCAAATTGATGTCATGTGGGCAGTGGTCCAGTACGTAAAACAGAACAGTGGTATGACGTCGAGCAACAGTGACACGGGCGGCACACATCCCAGTGATCGCTGGTGTTGCACCATTGGCTACTCGGATAACAGTGATCGGAGCAGGAGTGAGCACTTTCTTGAGTTGAGAACAAACACTAGAGTGTATGACTGACGTGTGAGCGCCGGTGTCAATGAGTGCTGCCACAGAAGTACCGTCAACATTTACTTTAATCAAGTTGTGTCCGGGTATCGTGTGTAGAGGAATTTCGGGTCAGTTCGTCGAAGCAGGCTCACCTCTAGGAGCTGCGTCCGTCAGTTTTCCTAGGACTGGCGAGAGGAGGGTTAGGGGGAGCGACGTCGGTTACTTGAGCGGGACATGCGTCCAGAGGGCGACGGGGAGTGGTTCGGTTGGGTGGTCCTGAATCAGGTCGATTAACGGGGCATAGCATCTGAAGTTCGGCGTTGGCCAGTTCCTGACGCACGACACTCCTGATCAAAGAAATCGTGGCGTGAGAGTCGTGGGGGCCCGAAATTGGTCAGACACGGGAGATGCTTCCTCAATTTCGATGTGCACAATATTGTCGGAAGCAGCAGGGGCTGGTGGCAAACGGGCGTCTTCGCAGGTAGATGTTGCAGCCGTGTTGGGAAGATGCAAAAAGTGTTGAATGATACGGCGACTTTTCGCGTCTTTGAAGCATCAGCATTCATTAATAACGTCATCTACAGTCGCTGAGTTTCTAAACACGAGGAGATTGAAAGCGTCATCGGCGATTCCTCTGAGGATGTGTGCGACCTTTTCAGATTCCGGCATCTTGTCAACCTTCCAGCAGAGGGCGAGCACATGTTGTATGTATGAAACGTACGACTCGGTGCAGGACTGGAGTGCACGCTAGTTCTTTCTGCGCAGCACGACAATGCCCGATAAGCCTGCCGAAGGGATAGATGAGTTTCTGTTTACTGATGTCTCAACTCATGATACCTTTCCCATAGTTGGAAAACCAAACTTTAGCTGTGCAATCAAGGTAGAAAATAATGCTGGTCAACATGAGCGTCAGATCTCAGTTGTACAGAGCACTCACCCGTTCCTACTGCTAAAGCCATTCCTCTACGTCAGTACTGTCACTGCCCGAAAAGGTGCCTGGGTCACGTGGTTGGGTCTGGACGATGGTGCAGTTAGTAGCGGCTGGATGCGGTGCTGTTGCTTGCTGCGTAGTTGGACCAAGCACGGTTGGGGTAGTCTCAGAAGAATCCTCGTTCTTGTCTTGATCAGGCATCGCACAGGCAGCCAAGAAACGTCTGCTGCGTAGAACCGTCGTGGTTATTGACTGAGGGAAGATCCGCACTCTCCACCCATATGTTACGGGGAGAAGGCGTCTGAAAAACATCTTTACTTTAGGTAAATAGGCAGGCATACAATATAGAGCCCAGTCTGAACAAGCTCGCCCTAAACATCGTCCTCTTTCCTATAAAATTCATATATATATATATATATATATATATATATATATATATATATATATATATATATATATATATATGACCACAGGGGCGCCTGCGCAAGTAGGCGTTTGGTGTGTAGCGACACTACGAACCCGAGCTAACGGGGGAGTTTCGACTCCCTCCCACGCCTAGCCGTGCGTGGCTTTGCCGTGTCCGAGGAAAAGGGGATCCTGGGGGTTGAGCCGACGCTGGGTGATTGGACCGTTAAGGCCCCCCGGCAGAGGCAACACACCCCTTTGGCCCCGGCTTCACGTAGACGGCACCCCTGAGCTGACCCACCCAGGGGAATCGGCAGTCGCCTTTTCCTATCTCTCTCTCCCTACATCTTCGTCTTTATCTCTGACTATTTATCTGTCCTGTCTTCTACTCTCTTCCGTTTACTTCCAAACTTCCTGGCGGCTAGGGTTAACCCTGTGCAAATAGCCTACCTTGGTCTAATGATTGATTTGATTGATTTGTGGGGTTTAACGTCCCAAAACCACCATAAGATTATGAGAGACGCCGTAGTGGAGGGCTCCGGAAATTTTGACCACCTGGGGTTCTTTAACGTGCACCCATATCTGAGTACACGGGCCTACAACATTTCCGCCTCCACCGGAAATGCAGCCGCCACAGCCGGGATTCGAACCCGCGATCTGCGGGTCAGCAGCCGAGTACCTTAGCCACTAGACCACCGTGGCGGGGCCCTACCTTGGTCTAGGCGCATTGGGTTATAGTGGCGTTGTACGGCTGGCGTCTGCAGGTTTCAGCATTTGTAACCTTGTAGCGTCCCCTCGTTGGGCTCAGTGGTGGGTGGCCGCCAACGCTGCTGAACAACAATAAGGAAGACATGCATGGAGCATTCCCACTACTGTCTGATCGTACCGGCTTAAAGCCGGTACGCACCGATGATCTCACCAGAGAAGGATTGGCCACCCTGGTGCAGTACCTGGCCACCCCCTCCCGTAGGCATTCGTCAATTAACTCACGGCCCTCAGTCCCCACCAGCTGCGGAGCAACTGACCACGGCGGCGGTCAGATCTGCAAAGCAGCAGAGGGTGCTAGGAATCTCTGGATACGGACAGGCCACCATTGGAACTTGAACTTAGCAACGTTTAACGTTAGAACGTTATCTAGTGAGGGAAGTCTAGCTGTATTATTCGAGGAGCTAGAAGGCATTAAATGGGATATAATAGGGCTGAGTGAGGTTAGGAGGACAGATGAGGCCTATACTGTGTTACAGAATGGGCACGTCATTTGCTATCGGGGCTTGGCAGACAGAAGAGAACTGGGAGTCGTTAGCATACCTAAATGCAATTTATCCTCACAAATACCCCGATGCCACCTGCGCCGCTTGCGGACAGACCGCTACGTTAGCACACATGCTCGGGGAGTGAGGGTCGCTTGGACCGACTTATGGCAAACCAGAGTGGGATGCGCTTCTGCACAGCCCAGAACTTCAGGACCAAATTCTGGCCTTCCAGTGTGCCCGCGACAAGGCCATCAGGCTAGACATGCCGGTTCTCACGTGGGAGTAGCCGGTAGACGCGTGGCAACCTCGGCGTCTGCACTAAACTATAATGAAGTTGTTCTTACTCACTCATAGTCATTCCCATCCGGTGAGCTCGGGACGAGGGCTTAGAATGCCGCAGCGCATTGCTCCATCCGTGAGTGCGTAAGTGAGGAGAGCAAGAATACCAGCTGCTGCTCGTGGCGCGAGCGTTTTATACGCTCTATATAATTTAGAGCTCGACGATCGGCCCGGAGTGACAGCGGCATGTCTCCCGCCTCAGCGAGTATTGGGCCGATTTGAGATTATCTGGGCAAGCTGAAAAACTGGCGAATCGCAATACGATGTGCTGCGTCCAGTGTCTTCCGGTTGGAACGCGTAAGCGCCGTGAGAGGAACGCCGTACAAAATGCGCGCTGCAGCCATTCCGTTGGAGATGTGGAGAGCTAGGGACGGTGTGCATTCATTGCCGCGAGAAAGGAGCGCTCGAGTGGCGGAGGCGACCCTTCGCGCGTTTCGAAGCTGGTCACTGACCGCTGATGACCAGTTGAGGCGTTGGTCCAGCTGCACTCCGAGTTAGGTCACTCGCCTCTTCCAAGGGATGGGGATTGTTCGGAGAGTGAACTTCGGTGTGTAGCGCTGGGCGCCATAACTGTGGTGCAGCAGTATCGCTTCCGTATTCGCTGGTGAAAGCCTCATCCCCTTGCCCATAATGAACGTGTAAATAGAATCCAGTGCGGTTTGGACACTGGTGCGAATACAGCAGCCACTGGGCACAGGTCCCGTCGTGAACACTGCAATGTCGTCCACGTAGACCGCTACACGCACATCACAGGGAAGAGCGCGGGGAACGTATTCGTCGATGTCAGCAAGGGCGACATTGAACAAGAAGGGGCTGAGTACACTGCCCTGGAGAACACCAACACTCAACGGACTCGGTTCACTAAGGACTCCACCGACGCGCACACGCATGGTTCAGCCGCCGAAGAAGGCAGCGATGTACGTGAAGAGGAGACCACTCACCCCGAGATCGCGCACCGCGTTCAGGATGGTGGGGTGTGGCAGAGAGTCGAATGCCACCCTGATGTCTCACAGGATGAGGCACCCAGCCTCTCCTTTGTGCTGTGCCTCCTCTAGCTTTGCGATGGCGTCGGCAAGGGCGTCGGCAGTGGCACGCGAACTGCGGAAGCCACACTGCGAAGGCGAGAAAACGTCCAGTGCCTCAGCAATCAATTCACTCAAGTCTCCTCAGTGCCATAGCCTCGAAGAGCTTGCCCGCTGCCGAGGTAAGGAAAACAGGGCCATAGGACGCTGGCTCCGAGGCGGGTTGGCCCTTCTTGAATACGGGGACGACGATGGCTTCCGGCCACTCTTGCGGCACTTTCCCCCTACGCAACACGTCATTATAGGCGGCCAAGAGCACTGGGAGCTGGGACTGATCGATGTTGCGAAGCATCCGGTACGGCACGCCGTCAGCGCTGGGCGCTGAGCGCCATTTGCGTGACGCCAAAGCCAGGCGCAACTCCTCGAGAGTGAAATCCTCGGTGCATAAAGCGCGTACCTAATTGTGAATGTAGGTGGCGAGGAAAAAGCGGCGAGGTTTGTACCACTCTCGTCGATGGTGCAGCGGGAGTTGGGGAACCTCGGGAAAGTTTTCGGGAGCGCTGAAGCGGAGGGTGCCAGCCAGTACATCGGCTGATTGCTGGTAAGTGAGACAATGTGCAACAGCAATGGCGAGGGCTGGGAAATGTAACTCAACGGGGCAGAGGACGGCAATGAATATCCTCCACGCATGCGCGGAGCATCGCGGGTTGTCCAGCATGAGTGGTCGCGTCTTTGCCATGTGTGTCGGCGACACACGGCCTCAAGGTGATTACAAAGGGTCCAGAGCTCCTTGCGGTCGCTTTTAGTAGCACGGCGCTGGAGCCTCCGGGGAGCCGCGCGTAGATTGAGAAGTTTTATGTCCGGAACTGGTGTTCCCACTGACACTGCACTTGCGCGAGGTTGCTTCGACGCGGTGGGCGACGTGCGAGAAGTAGGCGACACTGGAAGGTTGGGAGGCAGCCGAGAGTTGCCGAAAATGCGGCCAGTCTGTAACAGTGTATGTGCGCGTGCCCGCACAGCGCCGATAAAGTGACTCTAGGTGGAGGGGGTAATGATGTGAGCCCCACGTGTCTGCCTCCCTCTTCCATTCGTACCGGCAATAGTCACTCACACGTGGGAGGTCTATGGCACTGTTCTTTACGCGGCGACGAACGAAAGTCGGTAAGCTGGTGTTTATAATAAGCAAGCCTGTCCGAGCAATGGTATCCAACAGCAATGGCCTCTGCAGTCTATGTGGTGACTCCCCCAAGCCGTATGGTGCGAGTGGAAGTCTCCACAAATTACAGTCACCTTGTAGGCGTCGCACCAAACGGGTCACAAATGCCGTGTCCCTCCTGTGGACAGGATGGACATATACGCACGCCACTGCCGTGTCGCACTGCCCGAGACGCACTTTAACCGCCACACATTCAACCTCACTGCACAAGGTGTCAGAAACATGAACAGTGCAATGTGCGAGTCCATTGCGCACGTAGGTGGAGGCGTAAGAGCGGGCGAAAGGATGTGTGGGGTCGCAGCATGCATCTAAGTCGCAATCGCGCTCTTGACACCTCGCTGTACAATGGTAGCTCGAGTAACCAGTAAGCCTACATTCGCTTCCGCGTACGTAAGCCTTCAGTGGTGCGACGACGTCATACTCGTTGAGCCGCAATTACTCAGCGAGCTCACTGTGACGGCGGCGCAAAGACCGACAGTTCCCCTTAAGGATGTGCGGCCGCCGTGCACAGTTTGTACTCGCCATGCTGTGTCAGAGCTTGTTGCGTAGCCAGCGCTGCTATGCAGAGCTGGCGAACCGGACAGTAGCGAGGCAGCAACTCCAACGCGGCACAAACTGCGGCCGCGAGCACAGAGATCGCTGAGACGTTCTCTGTAGTGGTGGTGGTGTTCATTGACGCATTAGCAGTAGAGCCACCAGCGGCCGCCGCATATGACAACCTCTTTCTTTAGTGGCAGAATTGTGTGCCGTGGGGTTGTTCTTGCGAACAACTGCAAAGGCCTCGAGGCGTGTCATGGGGCAGGCCAATGGCGCGTGGAACCCTGCGGTTCTCGCTGGCTCTTGTTGCCAGTGAGGACAGCGGGGTTCTGTGGCAAGATGGGTAGCGTCACAGAATATGCAACACAGGCGCTGCGCGGTGCCATCGGCACGCGGATGTGGCCTGCCACTGCGCACACAACGTTCATGTGCGGTGCAGGTAATGTCCGTGTACCCGTAGCGACCGCACCGTTCGCACTGCACAGGCTGAGGGCGGCGAGCACGGAGCGGGTGTCGTTGTTTGTAATGTTTAATGTCCTGTAGAGGTTTCCGTCCAGAGAACATGACAACAACATTGCGTTCGGATCGCGTGCATTGCAAAACAGGGAGCTGCGATGCGATGTTGTCGCGTAGTTTCTCCTCTATGAGTGCTGGGTCGACGTTGTGGATTACTCCACTGCAGGTGTCGGTTGACGCCTGCCTGGCACGCACGGGGATCTCGCAGATGTCGGTACCTGTGAAGAGGGGCGCGAGCGGTGTTCCCGTGGCAACGTCGACCGCGATAACATTGCGGCCGAAGGTAATTCGCACGCGGTGTGCTCCCTCAACTGGCGCTATTTTTGCGGAGATATCCTCTTGTGTCACAGACCGAAAGGAGTTTTTCCTGGCGGTTAGCCAGTAGCGGACGGTTTCCAGCTGGGAAGTGGACCCAGGGCTCGCAGGTAGCTGAGAGGGTGAGGTACAATTTGGGGTTGAAACCGCAGGTTTTTGTACCCCCTGGTTCGTCTGCCGTGTGTTGGGGGTAGGAACCTGTGGTTCGCAGAGTTTGGTGCCGTTTGGAGCACCAATTGATGGCAGTGAAGGAAGTGGTTCCTCGTGCGGGCCCAGCACACAGCTCTTGCGAGCAAGGGGGCACGGGTGCGTTTCTTGAGATGCGCTGGGTTCGTTTACGTCCCGGCGGCGTAGCTGAGTAGACGGTCTTGAAAGAGGTGTAGTCGGGACCGAGAGGAAAACTTGTTTTTCTCCCTCGTCTGGTGGGGTGGAGAGGGCTGCCTTTCCAGGTGTCCCTGTGTGGTCATTCACCAAAAGGGAGGAGGAGCCCTGCTCCTTCTGTTCCGCGCTGCTCTCTTCTACAGAGGTGTTGCGAGAGGAGGCCAGTGTGTTGTGTGACCACGACGAGGAGCAGGTGGGGCACGACGTTTCAGTGATGGCGGAAGAACCACTGCTGGCTGTATGGCTCTTCTGAGGGGACGAAGACAGCTCACATTCTGTCTTTTCTGTGTAGCCAACCTCATTACTGCTGCTGGCTTGAATTTCTGTCTCCTGGCATGGATACCGGTTCTGCAGAATGGCGGGCGTCCCTAAAATGATGGCGGCAGCTGTTTGCCTTCTTGTTATTGGGTGCTTTTTCGGTAGGAAGTTTTTTCCCCTTCGTGCCCGGAGCCTTGGACTAGAGTTGCTCGTGGTCTGCTGCGGAGGTTTGGACAGCAGGCTCGTGACTGCCTTGAGTCTCCCTGCTCTGGTACGTGCGCCGGAGGTAGGTGAGGGACGCGGCGGGCTTGGTCGGCCGGCCATGCCTGTGTGCAAGACCTGTGCCGCGGTTTTGAGCAGTGGGTCGCAGGCCTTGGCTCTTTCTGCCAAGTCGAGGGCATAACCTGACGGGAAGCCCTCAGTCAGGCCGTCCGCCATTAGCGATGGGATTGAGGGACCGTCCAGAGTGGTGCTATAGAAATAAAGTAAACAATGATAAGAAAAGAAAAAGGAGGATTGAGGAATTACAAGCTAAACCTTGGAGCCCTAAAAAGGGCTGCACTCGAGAGTGCTATTCAAGGTTTAGACGAGAAATAAATACGCCCACGAGAGTGAGCAAAAACTGCCAAAATTAAAGGACTGGGGACAGAGAAAAACACGTCTGGTCCGTGCGAGGCTCTCGCGAGCCATGTTGTCAACCACCTCCAGTTCATGGTATATACTAGTGCACTGTATTCATGGCACGGCGGCCCAATGCTCGCGAAACCTTTCTGTAGAGGTTCTTGAAAGGGAAAAGTGAAGAGAAAAGCGCAGAGCTGTTATTGTCTTTCAACACCAAGGCAGCGACACGGCCTCGCGCGGGGATGGGGGAGGGGACGTAAAGAAGGAGGAGAAAAGTATAGGAGGAGGAATGGTGCATTCGACTCTGTTGACGCGGTAAACGCTGCCGCCGGGAAAGAGAAAGATTCGCTCGCAGGATTTCAAGCTGGACGGTTGTGCCCTCGCGATCTCCGACTTCAGCGTAGCTCCCGCCGACGGTTCGCCCTCCGCGGTCTCCTGAAGCCGTGCAGCTCTCGCATTGTGGTGCCCCGCCCTTGGACTGCTTCGACCGGATCCCCACTTTCCTATCTCCTTCTTTTTTCTCTCGTTGGCTGTCTTCTTCTCCTTCTATTTTCCTTCTATTCTTTTTATCCCTCCTTCCGCCCACCCCTATAAGGCACTGCGCCGTGTCGCCTGAAGGCAGACAGAAATTAGGTGCCTTTTTCCTCTTCATTGTAACCACTACCACCACCGGGAAAGAGAAAGCAGTCAGGCGAGCCGGCATGGGTCCGGGAATGGGAGCACCACGTGACGAGCGTCAGAAGAAGCGGGCGGGGCCACAGTTGTAAACAAACAACATGTGGAAGTGGGTCTCGCTAGAGGCACGCGATCACATCGGCGGCACCGAAGAACTGAAGTAGGGCCTCGAATGCCTACATGAGCCCTGAGCAGTAGGCCTGGCGAAACCAGAGGTGGTCGAGGCTCACGTGTGGCAGTCCCAGACGACTATAGGCGTTGAAGAGCCACCGGCGTAGCTAGGGCAATGCAGGATGATGTGCTCGGTCGTTTCTACCGCCGGGCATTCAGCACACGAAGGGCTCCCGCTGTTGGCAAAGCAAAATTGCCTCTCAGCGATGCGGGAACAGTCGGTGCGAAGCTGAAGCAGGAAGGCCCAGGCTCACCTGCTCCTACCGGTTCTCGGCAGCGGTCGCAGGGAGTTTACTGTAGCTACACGTGAGTCCTGGTGTAATGCGCGCACATGGCCCGCAATACAAAGGTGTGCAACGTCGCCCGTGCGGATGAACGCTGAGACGGGTGTGCTGGGACGGTGAGCCTCCTTGGCGAGGGCGTCCGCTGTCTCGTTTCCAAGTAGTCCCACATGAGACGGCACCCACTGGAAAACAACGTCACACCCACTCCGCACAATCACTGCGAACTTCCGCGCGAGCCGTTGCGCAACGGGGGCGCCGCGCTCTCTACGCGCAAGTGTCAGGAGGGCGGCACGTGTGTCACATACCACTGCTGCCGACTGCGGAATGAAGTCAGCGAGTTATTTGCCACGAGATCAATCGCAGCAAGTTCAGCAGCAGTGGAAGAAACACTGATTGGAAGCCGGCACTTCTCGCCGAGGCTGAGGGATGGGTCGAAACAAGCGGCTCCCGCCGAACCATCCGCTGTGACCGAGCCGTCAGTGTAGAGGAGAACTCGGCCGGCGAGCCGCTCCTTGATCATCGCGGTAGTCTCCTGATGGAGGGCACACTGGGGCGTGTTCCTTTTCGACCTGACGCCGGGGATTGCGGTCGTAATCTCGAGGCCGGGAGCCAGGCGAGTTTGACAAACGCATGCTGGAGAACTCGCGAAAGAAAAAAAAAGACGCCCATGTTGTCTGCTACGGCGCTCAATGGCTACCACCACTGCAAACGTCATTTCCGCACAATGCCTGACGCTCTCGTTTGTCATCGTCGCCGCGCTTGCCGGGTGAGCAGTGAGTGATCGCGGTGATACCACTGCTCTGGAGTTGTTTCCGATCTACTGAAGCCGTTAAATAAACGGTGCCGGGGCTGGCCGCATAGAAAAGCGGCATCTGTACACTCGGGGAATTACGACGAGCAGTACACGTACAAGGTTTACCCGTTGGAACGATACGTACGGCTGTGGCCGCGGGTTTCCATAGCGTGGGGTGCTCGTTTTTCACCACGCAGGTTAAATTCATGCCTAAGGTTCAATTCCCCGTAGTAGTACCTTCAATCACCATTATAACGGCCGCATTTGACGGCCGTATGCTGCCTTTCATATTTTGAGCAGTTTCCAGAGCTTGCTTGTAATTGCGAGTTTTAAACAGATCGGTACCGACTTGTCTAAATCTAACATTTTGTAATGTAGTAGCAATTAACCGGCCCAATTCAGTTCGCTAATGCACGTGAACTTTTTTCATTCTGCTTCTGAAAACATTCTTTACACTTGAGCACAGCTTGCGTGTTCAAGTCAATATATTCCAAGCTTAATAAAACAGTTATGGGAGAGCTATATTGTAAAAATATCACATTAACAGGCCCCAGAGTTCAGAAAAACTTATGGGAGCGTATTGTGAATATGCATGTTGCCTGTCTGAAGCCCTCCACATGAAGGCAGCAAGAGTGACTCATAGTGAAGGCTTAATGTGGCAGCGTAAATATAATAAAGTGAGTTGGTTGCAATGAAAATTTAAACGAAAAAGTGCTGACACAGGAGAAAGCCGATGTCATTATTGACACGATTTTTACTTTCTTTGTCCACTAGTACTTGCTCAACTATTATAAAACACCTGATCCTCTCTGAATAACGCAACCATATAGGTAACACTGTAAAGTTAGAAATTACTCATGATTACGTTATTTGTGTGCATTGAATTTTCTGTTCCCTCCTGCGGTTCCCTCAGGCCTTGAAAGTAATACAAACAAAACATCTGGCATGTACAAACATACTCTTGCAAGAATTTATTGAAAACTAAAGGCACTCCTAACCACCATTCATATTTCTTTGGCACCATCTGCCTTTCGACGTATCTTTTTTTCTATTCGTCATTGTAGTAAGCTGCTCAGTACTATCACAGTGGTACATTTGGGAGCCACGAACATGTTGTAAAATCTGGTTTTTGTTTTGCACTGCAACTATACTCCATATCCCTAATTTTGCTTCAAATGTTACACGGCCACTAGCAAGTTTTTAATTTACAGTATTTTTGAGAACGACTGCTGCACAAATTCCGCAAAACTGCGGCACCGTCACTGCAATATCAAGTAACTAGGCAGTTTATTTTGAAACAGTACATACTCAGTCGTAACGATCTCATGCCACGAAAAAAACACATCTTCTCGTGTTTTTTTCGCGCCATAAGCTCGTTAGGAATGAACCAACTCGCCCAAGAAGTCACTCTGCTGAATTACATACTCAGTGATTAAACAACTGGTTCACGTTTTTGCGCTGCTCTCGCTACAGGTAAAAACCGACTGGGGCGTAGTGAGCACTTGATTGTTTAAGCAGGCAATTACTAACGATATACATCGATCGTGTAGGCAAGTCCGTCGGTAGCCTCAAAATTGCTCAAAACATAAACGGTGACGTATGGGCCTGCCACACCATAATAAGCCGATCAGATTAAAGCTTGACATGCGTTTACCAGCCGTGACGAACATGCTGTGGGATCTACGGGAAAAGTGAGCCCTGATGCTAGCGACGCCGCGGTAAACAAATACGTCTTGTGTGCAGTCTGTCTACGCCATTTGCCCGAGACTGTTTACTTATAGTTCCAGTCGTTCGGAAACAATCCACAAGCAATCTGATTCACAAAACACACCACGCACACAGCTGCTCTCAGTACCGGCTCAACCAGCGAGTCCGTGGTGGCCTTGGCTGCTGGCGCGGCAACCGCAAGTACTAACTGAACGCTGAAATGACGTTCGTGGTAGCCGCTGTCAATGAGCGCCGTAGCAGACGACATGGGCGTCTCCCCTCTCACTCGCGCGTTCTCCAGCATACGGTTGTCAAACACGCAGCCGGGATCATGGTGCGGTGGGATAGGGAGCCAGCCGCATTAATGTGCTTCGGGCATAAGCGCAGCGTAGTCCAAGGTGCGCTGGCCCATGCCCGAGTGGGGGCGATCGATGAGTCGTCCATCCAGGCGTCGTCACTCGGGCGTGAGGTACATGCGATGAATGCGGCGCAACGCACTGCCTCTCGCCTGAAGTGAGAGGGACGTCTCGCCAGCCTCCGCCAGGGTGTGGCCGATCGGCGACGAGCGTGGCAGGCTGTACAGGCGGCGAACGACGCCACAGTGCAGGGTGTCCAGCGTGTCTCTTTGCGCGGGTCGTAGCGCGACGAGCGGGACCACGTAGAATATCCTGGCAGAAGCTACCGCGTTGAAGAACTGGAGCGCGATGTCTGAGGAGCAGCCCTTGCCACTGGCGAGGATGCAGGAGGCCATGCCGCCAATCCTACGTGAGTCACTGCGAATGGACGCCTGCGCGGGCCTCCAGCTGAGCCGGTGGTCAATAGTAAGACCAAGATAGCGCACTCTGCGCTTCCACGGCAGCCGGTGGCCACGAAGGACGAGCTTCGGGACATCTAAACGCCCCAAGTGCTTCGAGTGGACGAGCATCGCCTCTGTTTTGGCAGCGGAGAGCTGGAGCCCGATGCCCGTGATGAACCCGTCCACTGCATCGATGGCAGCCTGGAGTACCTCGTGGACTTGATTACCACGAAGGGTGGGGCCACTGGAGAAAAGCGCCACGTCGTTGGCGTAAACAGCAGCACGCACCTCGTAGGCAGTGTCTTGCGGGATGTGGTCGAGGAGGCGTGCGAGAGCTACGTTGAACAGAAAAGGGCTCAACACACTGCCCTGCGGCACACCCGCTGGCACCACCCAAAGACCATTGAGTTCACCGGCGACGCACACACGAAAACGCCGGCTACGGAGGAAAGCCTCGACATAACGCAAGATGAGAATATCTTGCGTTATGCACACGCATCTCACGAAGGGCGTCGAGGATGGTGCTGTGTGGGAGCGAGTCCAAAGCACTCTTAACGTTAAAAAGGACGAGGTATCCCGCCTCCCTGCAGTTCTTGGCTTCCTCAAGAAGGCTCACGATCTCCGAGATCGAGTCTGCAGTCGCTCGATGGGCTCTGAAGCCGGACTGTTCAGCTGCGAGGAAATCAAGAGCAGAAGTGATCCACTGGAGGCGCCGGAGCGCCATAGCTTCGAACGTTTTCCCCGCGGTCGAAGTGAGCGAAACGGGTCGGTACGATGAAAGCTTGCACTCCGGCTTCCCCTTCTTGTGGACGGGAATCGCCAAGGCTTCCCCCCACGAAGATGGCAGCGTCCCGGTTCGCCAGATGGCGTTGTAGGCATCGGGGACTTCAGCTTCCATCACGTGGTGTGGGGGTACGCGAGTGTAAACGCCAGTGGCCGGGCCTTAATGGATGCCGCCCTGATAGCTGGACTCCACATCATCAACGATGGCAGCCACATCTTTGAGCGCCCCGGTGCTGAGTGCAGTGCACTCGATCTCACCCTCGAGACAGACGAATGCTACTACTTATGGCGTCGCGCACCGGACACTGAGGGCTCGCATCATGACTATTCGATCCTCTTGGAGCCCTTTTATACCGGCGCTTCAAACACCAGTGTGTACAGTGTGGTGAGCTGGTCCCGTTTCCACGAACTGTGTGCTGCAGTGCCAGTCACAGCAAAAGCTAGAAGAGCGGCCTTTCAGAGCCTTTTTGAATGCTCTTTGTGTTGCTAACAAGCACACTGCTGGGTACCCGCTGCGCCATAAATAATCATAAATTTTCTGTAGTAGGCCAGCATGCAGTATTCTATCCTTCGTAATTATTTGGAGAAGCGTGGTATCCGCTACACACTTGTTGAAAATTTTTTTGCATATTTTTATACATTGGCTGATGACGATGAAAGAATATGCCGCAAGTGGGCCTGCACCCACTTGCGGTGATCAAGAACATGTTTTATAAATGGTTGGAGCATTGAAATAGCCACTTGCTACGCTATTCGCATGTTGTAAAGCATGGCTGTTCCTTAGATGTTCTAAAACGCTTCATTACTCAGTTAGCGATTCCTTTCCCGACCGCAAGCCCCCTAAGGCCAGTCTAGAAACGAGTTCCAAGCACTGGCGTGGCTCAGTGGTAGAATACTGGTCAGGCACGCAGCGGAGCTGGGTTCGAAGCCCCTTTTGTCATTAGTATTTTTTTATTTCCTGAGTTTTGTATGTTCGATACTGGTTATGAACACCGGTGGCAGCAGCGGCGGACAACTATGGCACCGCATGTGACCATTGCTCTGATCGCAGAACAGCTTCCGCTGTAAAATTTAAATTCACCATTGTACAGTGTAATGGTGAATTGACTCACACATTTCGCTGTAAAAATTTGAATTCAGCATAGTGCAGAGTAATGCGGAATTGACTGAGATATATGCGCTGTTTAACGTCACCCCCATACGATTATGAGATACGCCCCTGTGGAGGGCTCCGGAAATTTCGTCGTTAACGTGCGCTGAAATGTGAGCAACCAGGCCTACAGTATTTTCACTCCATCAAAAATGCAGCCGCTGCAGCCGGTATTCGACTACGTGACCTGCGGGTCAGCAGCCGAGTACCTTAGCCTCTAGACCACAGTGGCGGTGCAGTGTAATGGAGTAATGTATTCAACGCCTGCTTATTTAAGGAAAAAAGTATTTATAGCGTTTCGCGAGTAGTTTTTTCTCTACTTCTGGCTAGCTTTTTCACACAACGGAACCGAGGCTTACAACGCAGGCCAGGCCACGCAATCAGTGATTAACACGGCGACTTCTCTGCTTATTATTAAAGAAGTGGTGACACCAACTTTACCCATGCCGCATTTATTACATCAGCGCTTAGTTATCGAACCCCTTGTACCGTTTCGGTACTAATATTGTATTACGGGAACGAAATAATATATGCTATATAGATTAGTATGACCAGTATCGAACCCCATTTAAAACAGCTGCAAAACTCGCCAATTTTTCGCGCTTCCAAAAGGTAACCTCGCGTGGTCCCGCCCAACTTTATCATGTGCCCACATAAAATGGTGAAGCAATCTTCAATTGACAATTCGTCTGCTCGGCACACACGCCTACAAACACGACTTCGCCACCCCTTTGTCGTTGCCGCCATCATCAGCGTCCACAAGTGACAATGAAAACATCGAGAAACAGAAACTCGCGATGATTCGCGGGGTGGCAAATCATTTTCGGTTAGATCTTCTTCCAAGCAGTGATTCTGCAATCGATCCCGGACTGAGCAGCAAGGAGGCAGCTGGAGATGCATGCATGGGTCAAGCTGGTCGGTAAGACATACGAACGCTGCGTCCATGTTACATGTTCGCGTTTTCAGTAGCTTCCAATTATCACTTTCGTGGTTACAACTATACCACAAGTTTACCTAAGCAGCACAACAAAAACGCTGGATTCACACAAAAGCACTTCACGAATCAAGCGAAACAAATCAAGTGAAGCCGTCGATAGGCGCCGAAACGTTGCAGAAACGTTGTCGCAGAAACATTGTCGAAATTTCTTTATGTTGCAACATTGCCTCATAATATTTTCATTGTCCTGTAAGAACATAATTGAGGGATTACTGTTGTGACGGGAAACTTCGCCTTCGTGACTCGTTGGTTTTCCCATCACACAGCCAATAGTCACCACTGTCGAAAGTGAGTGGCTGACCCCACCACCTCATTTCTCAAAGGGAGGCTCGCGCCCTCTTGCCCCCCCCCCCTTCAGCTGATACGCCTATGTCCTTAGACATCTTTGGTGATAGATCCTAGAACAGTGAGCACTTCTGGAAACATTACTGACCACAGTGCAGAAGTGAAATTTAAGTGCACTGCTGTTAGGTGCAAACGTTTAAACTTGGTTCGCTTAGGGCGCCCTGACTATATGCATGCTAAAGAAATGCAGAAGATTGCTTTACAGCCATTTGATTACTTAGTTCTTTGTCTGTTTTTATGCATACTTTCTTACCAGCACTGTATGTGGTGCCAATTCAGAGGAGTAATGGCCGCCTTCATCATCACCACTGCCAAGTCACAATAAGCTTCAACTGCTTACTTCGGAGAGCTGCTTACGCAGACTGCTACATACAGCGATGTTTAGTATTTTGTTTAGCTAAAGGAGAAAGCTCAGTTCATCAACCAAAAAGGACGAATCTTACGTTGCGACATTATTTTTGTAAGATTGATTCAAGCAACTGTTTCCCGTCTGAGCGGAGCGGAAAAAAAAGTGAAAAACGCGTTTGGCTTTCCTCTCAGAAGAACCCTCCAATAGAACGCATTTATTTACACTATGAAGAATGATTACGAGACTTACAGTTCAGAGCCCAAAACTGGTCACTGAGCTGTTCGAGCCAGTCCCACCACGTCCTCTCAACGCACCCATATGATAGGATCCTCATTTTCCCGATTGCATGACGATGCTCACAAGGCCAGTCTATAGGAAATCTTAGGGAGAACAGATTGAACCGAGCGACGTGTGTCAGTTTTGCTTGTAAGAGTGCCGATCATTGCTTGTGATGCCGGATATCCGGGGCATAGCAAGAGATTTTTTCAGGGAGGACGGGGGGGGGGGGGGGCATAGGCTCCAGCTTTCTTCTGCGACGTGACTTCGGTGGTAGTTTATCAAACTACCACCGAAGTCACGTCGCGGTGGTAGTTTATCAAACTACTTCGGTGGTAGTTTATGACTTGATGTATATCAAAGTCATGCGACTCCCCCCCCCCCTCTCACCATGGTAAGCTTGTGAAGAAAGTAACTAAAAGTGAAGTAATAGAAGTACAATACAATAAACAATAAGTGCAATGGTAGTTTGGAGCAACTGCCTCTCGTCGCACCTTTGAATGTACTAGTCCACGAAAACGCATCATTGCGATGACCCACCCTTTCGGAGAAGGCATCGTTATTCGTTAATCTCTGTTAGGCGTGGATGGCGTAGTCCTCGTTGGGTCGAAGTATGTGTCACAAGTCAAGGAGGGCTCTACTTACAACGCGGAATGATAGTGACCGTACATGCCTATGGGAATGATTTTTATGCTCTGCTTCGTAAGTCAAGAAGCCTTGACGCAGTGATAGCTTTGAGTCAACATTTTTTTCAGTATACTGGGCACATTCACGCAAGCTTGCGATACGCAGTAATGTTTTTCGCAAGTTATGCTGCACATTGGCAACACGATTTTACACCTGTTATTTTTCGCAACTATTTTTGACCTGACAGTTGGACTGTTACTTTTGATAATAATGAAGTAGAACAACCGCAGGGGATTTATGATGCCATCTGTGAGGACAAGGTAATCATTGTTGAAGATTTATAACTTAGTTTCAATCTAAAACGCACCAAGGGCCAGACTATACCTATTCACGTGGAAATAGCTTGTTTGCCGCGTATAAGTACCAGAAAAACTAAAATAAGTCACAGGTTTGCAGGCTCCACTACGGCGTCTCTCATAATCAAATGGTGGTTTTGGGACGTTAAACCCCACAAATCAATCAATCAACAGGTTTGCAGGAAAGGCGAAGCAATGAACGTGATAGCAACAAATTGAAAGGTCATGCGCAGAATGGGAAAAAGAATGAAACATGCGCCACGTTTCTCATGCACAAATGACGCACAAAACATACACACAGGTACGGATGCATGCGAATAAGCGTCGCATTTGTTACTTTGCTGTGTCTGAAAAGCACGTGCTTTTCGCAAATGGAGACTGCAATGATTGCCGTGACCTTTGTGTACCCTGTATAAACAGTAGAATCGTTCCAGAGAAAGCCCAAGGCGTACGACCTTCCCCGCCTCGCCTCCGCGAGGTAAGGGCGCGAGAGGGAGCGCCACTCCCTTCTCTAAGCTGGGCAAAGTACGCGTAGAAGATTTGAACGGGCTCCGCCACACGACGTGGTGGTGCGGGCTCCGCCACACGACGTGGGGTGGCTCAGTGGTTAACACCTTGCTTTCACAACGCAGAGGTCCTACGTTGGATTCCGTGAGCTAGAGTGTTTTTTCTGGATTTTTTTCCTTTTTTTGCGTTATCATATATAAATATGCGTATACATATACGCTGCATGTCACCGACGCCTACGTGGACGCCGGCGACAAAATTGAGCTGAGAGTGTCAATATAATTGCTATTGCAATAATACACGCAAGAACGCCTGGTGTTTTTATTAGTTTTTTTTCATAGCTTTCATTGTTCTGCTCCCTGAAAAGATAGCGTTTCGACAAGATGTCTCCCGTTGTTTCCAAGCGTGCAGCCATCATTTACTTTTACGTTAGCAGAATAATAACTGCACTGAATATTGCACCGTGCCGCATCGATATGCCTTGTATAAACTTTTCTAACTAGTGCGTGTATTCAAATTTTCAGAACTTACTCCGGCGAGCACAGGAGCAGCTTTGTGCCACACAAAAGCTTGAATGATCGGTTCCCTAGGGTTGAATGAATGAACTCCGGTCTTGTTCAGAGCATAGTATACCATAATGACTTTCTCAGAGTGCGTGAACTCCGATTGAACTGCCAACGCATGCAACACGAGTTTACTTATGCTGTACTGTGCACTATCCATGCCTGGCAGTTGTGTGTTTTGTGCACTATAAGTCAAGTCACTGGAATTTCACTGCTGAAATCAACTTCTTCGCGTTCATTCACGTTCGTGGTACGGGATCGTAACGCAACATAACCTTTTGTAGGGGCGCAATCACAAACGCGAGACATTTCGCGCGAAGAGCAAGATACTGGGACAGCGCGACTTCACCGGCATCTCAAGGTAAGCGGAGTAAATGTGTGCCCGCGAACCTTTCGGCTAGGGATGAAACGAGCGCTAGTGTTTGAGGTGCAACTTTACTAGTCAACTTGTATTGTCAGTGAAGTTCTCGCTCCTCGCGCTCAGTGTCACTGCCCGAAATTTTCCGAGTGTGTTGCTTCTTAGCAATGCGAAGCCACACCTTTAAAATACGCTGTCTATATACAAATAATGCTTGGTACTAAGTCTTCTGTGTCGATCAGCGCCCCCCTCTTTGAGGCTCGATGGCTGCGCCGAAGCACCATAAAGTCATGCTTGACGATTATTTCTCCAAAGGCAACGCAGCTTCCAGTGCACACTCCATGACTGGCAAAAAATCTAAATCAGCCCAAGAAACGGCTACGAGCTGTAGTTTTGCAGTGCCTGAATGTGAGTTGTGTACCGAAAGAACTCCTGTAAACCGGTTTGAGCATGATGAATGCACGGAAACTGCAATTACTCACTATGACATTGGTCTTTACGCAATTAACGTGGATAAGCGCCAGGATTTCCAGAACGACGAGTCTAGAGAGCATTTGTTAATGACAACATGGAAACCAGGCACAAACTACAGCTTTCACTCAGTTAGTAAGAGCAAACTGAAGTTGCAACATCACTGGCAAGAAATATTTTCCACGCTGCTGCATGGTGTATTTCAAATAACAAAAGGGATCAAAATGTGTGCTTTCTGGAAAAGAAAGTTCATGCAAGGGGACTCGCCAAATTCCCCGTGCAAGCTCGGTGCTCTCTCTATGCACACTTTGGAAGAATGCACTCGAAATGTTAAGAAGCCAGAACACGTGTGTCTACCACAAGAACGCTGCTCGATATGATACAAAGCTTCTAGAAGCACTCAGAGGTGAGTCAATTGCTGAAAAGAGGGAGTCATCAGCGCAAGCACAAAACGAAATAAACAAAAATCTTATTATCATTGACACTGTGATGTTCTGCGGGCGACAAGGTGATTCTGACAGATGGTTATAAAAACCTCAATATGATTATGACAGACACCATACTGGGGCGCCCTGGAAATTTTACCGCTTTTCGTCTTTATCGTGCACCTCAATCAAATTGCACGCGCGTCGAGAATTTCCGCCTACATTGAAAATACGACAGCAATTTGATTTTGCGACCTGTGGGTCAGAAATGAAGCACCATTACCATTAGAACATCGTCGCGGGTAGTAAAAAAGATGGTTTGAGTAAAATCACTATGCGCTACTTTTTGTTTGTTTATGGTGCAAGTTGAACTGATTGGGATATGTTGCTGAAAGTTACTTTCCCACCATGGTAGGGCAATTCAGTTTATTATGGCATGACGTAGCTGATCTTGTAGCACACGGCTATAAAAAAAAAACTCGGAGAAATGGGACGAAACTACGCTTTAAAGACGACAGAGAATCCGAAGAATAAGAACATGTGTGTAGTGGGTCAGCCCTTCACTGGAAAAACTGTCCGTCAGAGGCACAGCAAAGATCGACGTAAAGCTCATGTCTGCCTCTCAGCTCGTGGGAAGAAGAAGAAAATGGCCGTGGATGCCAGAGGACGTAGTTTTGTTATTGTAGGTACAGAGACAATGTCCTTTTTCAGTGGACCTTAGGGGAAAGTCTAGAAGATGAATGCTCTGATTATTTTTTTTGCTGAACTGCTAGAAAATAGTTAAAAAATGCTAGGGGGAGAGGGAGGGGGCACGATGTGTTGACAGAGAGCCTGAGTGCGTGTAACTAACATTCGTTTTTTGTCAATAGTTTTTCTAATATATTTACTGTGATATGAATACTCTTGACGTGTTACCGATATCAACATCGCCATCACGCACCCTATAAACTCCGAATCGATAATAGCCCTCCGGAAATCGTGTGTTCTAGCCACGGGTAAATAAACGCGAGCGAGCACTACACGCGCGTACGCGGCTGAATCAAAGGGAAAGCAAGCCGACCCATCTCAGTCGCACAAAGCGCACATGCGGTAACATCACCCGCGTTCGAGGCATGTCGTCAATTTATTCTCAGGCAGAGAGGAAACGCCCTGTCTGTCTTGAGGATTGCCGGGCCACCGAGAACAAGAAGGTAGCTGCTATATAACCAAACGAGAAGATACCCGCCAATAGGAAACTTCCAAAACTATTTTCTTCCATGAAACGAAAATTTAATTGATAAAACTTGGGATATCAAACGAAGTGCTTACTTCCTTTCCAGTTGGTTGTGAATGTTGTCTTTAATCAGACCACCTTGGGCAAATTAGCCTTGTGGACAAAGTTGATTTTGGGAAGTTCGTGATTTTTTCTCGTAAGGTTTTGTGACTTGAGGGGTGCAAAAGTAATTTTTTTGCAAGATGTACCTTCAAGAAAAATCAAATTCTCAGATATTCTTTAAAAGAGTAGTAATGCAATAAAAAAACCGAAAACATAACTGCTTTTCAGCTAAATTCAATAGGTGTATGTGGTCAAAAAGTTTCAGTAACAATGCTTAGCTTGAAACACTTTGCACAGTCACCATTTTTTATTATATTCTTACAAGGAAACGAATGATTACGGATATTTACGATGTTTACTTGCGATGGCAATGGCTGACACACTGGCAGGGTGGGACCATTCTCTATACACTTCGTAGTCATTTCTTCCGAGCAGGACCCTCTACCGCTTCATACCCCAATCCCACTACTGCCTTGTGGCACTACCCCGTGGCGTTAAAGCGCTGACCCCGCGCTTGTCAAGAAGCCGGAGTGTTGGGCGACATATAAGGCTTTAGTCTTACGACGTGCACAACAACAGATGGTGGTGGCGTTGAGTGCGCTTCATCGACGACTCGCTGCATCTCGTAGGTGAGGTTAGTAACCTTGCGTAGAACTTTGTATGGTCTGTCATAGCGAAACAAGAGCTTTGCTGAGAGGCCGATGTGACGACAGGGAGTCCACAAGAGTACTAGTGAACCGGGTGCATACAAAACTTCACGGTGGGAACGATCATACCAATCTTTTTGAGAGGCTTGAGAAAGTGTGAGTCGTTCTCATGAAATCTGTCGTGCTGCGTCTGCTCGTTCTATGGCATTGCGGACGTATGTGACAGGGGAGCTTGAACGAGTGGGAAGGAGTGTATCGAGAGGCAGAGAGGATTCACGTCCACAAAGAAGGTAGAACGGGGAATAGCCTGCGGTATCGTGTCTGGAGGAGTTGTAAGCAAAGGTGACGTAGGGTAACGTTGCGTCCCAGGCGCGGTGGTCTGGAGAAACATACATCGACAACATGTCGGTGATAGTGCGATTTAGGCACTTTGTAAGTCTATTAGTTTGTGCATGGTAAGCCATTTCGAACTTGTAGTTCGTGGAACAAGAACGTACAAGATCCTGGACAACGCGAGGTAAAAAGTATCGGCCTTGGTCAGTAACGAGCTGTCGAGGAGCACCATGATGCAAAATGATGCCGTGCAGTAGACTGTCGGCGACATTGGTAGCGCAGCTGGTTGGGAGCCTGAGCGTGGGTGATCGTGTAACGTGTCGCGTAGTCGGTCGCCACGGCAACACATTTGTTTCCGGATGCAGAAGTGGGAAATGGCCCGAGAAGGTCGAGCCCTACGCAGTAGAATGGTTCAGCAGGGATCTCAACGGGGTGAATGAGGCCAGCTTGAAGCGATGTTGGTCGTTTTCGACGTTGACAAAGGTCGCGGCTGGCGACATAGTTTTGCACAGAGCGAAATAGACGTGGCCAGAAAAAACGGTGCCGGACGAGATCATAAGTGCGGGTGACTCCCAGGTGACCCGCGGCAGGTTCATCGTGAAGCTGTCGGAGAACATCTACACGCAAATGGGAAGGCACGACGAGAAGGCAGTCAGGACCATTAGGACGCATACTGGGGAGGTAGAGAACCCTTTATGAAGGAAATACAAGTTCAGAAAAGTGGGTGGAGTAGCGGAACTCAGGACTTCTATGATGGGAAGTAAATCCGGGTCATGGCATTGCTCAGAAGCGATGTCATGAGAATCTGATATTGATAAGACGCAAGCCTCAGTAGCTCTCTCTGTGGCGTCTGGCGCATCCACTGGATACCGTGACAGGCAGTCGGCGTCCTGATGGAAGTGACCAGATTTATACACGACCGAGAAGGTGTATTCTTGGAGGCGGAGAGACCGACGACCGAGACGTCCCGTGGGATCCTTGAGCGACGAAAGCCAGCAGAGCGCGTGATGATCGGTTACAACAGTAAAACTGCGGCCGAAAAGGTACGGGCGAAATTTAGTGACAGCCCAAACAAGAACTAATACACACTCTTTTGGTGATGGAATAGTTCCGTGATGGAAGAGCAAGACACTCTCTTTCGGTTACGGCAGGGGACAAAAGGCGGCTGACGTAGGCGATGATGCAGTCACGTCCATGCTGACGCTGAGCTAAAACAGCACCAATTCCGTGGCCACTCGCGTCAGTACGAACTTCTGTCGGTGTGGTCTGATCGAAGTGGGTTAACATTGGCTTAGTCGTGAGGGCTGCAATTAGCGCCGAAAATGCAGCACGTTAAGGCGAATTCCAAGTAAATGGGACGTCTTTTTTAAGAAGCTCGGTGAGAGGCCGCGCAATATCGGCAAAATTCAGGATGAAGCGGCAGAAATAGGAGCACAAACCAAGGAAGCTTCGGACTTCCTTAGCAGAAGAGAGTACGGGAAATCGAGTCACTGAACGAATTTTGTCCGGGTTGGGCTGTACCCCAGGTGCGTTAACGTGGTGACCAAGTACAGTTATTTCGCGACGGCCGAAACGACATTTGGAGGAGTTCAGTTGGAGACCAGCGTTGCGGAATACTTGGAGAATACTGGACAGTCGCTCAAGATCACTCGCGAACGTCGGTGAAAAAATATTGATATTATCCAAGTAGCACAAGCAAGTAGACCATTTGAAGCTGCGCAGAATGAAATCCATCATGCGCGCAAAGGTGGCCGGCGCATTGCAAAGCCCAAACGGCATTACTTTAAATGGATATAACCCATTGGGGGTTAAAAATACTGTTTTTTCTTGGTCTCGTGGGTCAACAGCGATCTGCCAATAACCAGATTGAAAGTCAATGGACGAGAAAAACTTTACGCCATTAAGGCATTCAAAGGCGTCATCTATTCTTAGTAAGGGGTAAACGTCGTTTTTAGTGAATTGTGGAGATGTGTATATTCAACGCAAAACCGCCATGTGTTGTCCTTCTTCTCAACAAGCGTGACCAGGGATGCCAACGGACTAGATGACTGTTTGACGACGCCTTTGGCGAGCATAGTGTCGACCTCTCTCTGGATGACAGAGTGTTCGGCAGCGGAGATACGGTAAAGGCGGCGATGTATTGGGTTGGCATTGCCAGTGTTGATGTGATGGGTCACAACGAATGTCTGGCCTTAAGGGTGGTTGTCTAGATTGAATATGTCCGCATAGGATGCCAAGAGACGGTGGAGGGCTTGTGCTTCGGAAGGTCAAAGAAATGGCGCTAGCATTTTGGCAATGTCAATGCTTGAAAGGTTAGGCGCAGTGAGCAAATTGACGTGAGGAGTACGTTGCTCAGCTCAGGTTGTTCAGAGATATCACACTCTTTCACCGACGACACGACGCCTAGTTTAATACCAGCAGGCAGCACGTGCGTGGAGAAACCAAAGTTCAAAAGAGACAAATAGGTCTGGTACAAGCGTACTATCACGACGGTGTGTGCGACAGCAATGTAATAATTTAGCACAACGTCGGTATTGGGTGAAACGACATATTCACCATCGCGCACAGGCGGATCACACACGAGCTGCACATAAGTCACTGCTTGCGGCGGAAGATCGATCATAAGTACACATCGCTTTTGCTTACTTTCCTGAGCAAGTAACTTCTTACTGTCCATATTTGTGACTGCATGCCTAAGGGACTGATTGTTATGTTAATGTGTTAAGCTGTTTAGTAGAAGCAGCCCTGACGCAGTGATAGCTTTTAGTCAACCTTTTTTTTACTACACTGCGCGCATCCTACCATTCTTGCGATACGCATTAGGCAATTTTTTTAGCGCGAAGTTTCTTAAGGCGTGGGTCTGTTCATCCTCCATCGTTATCGTACGCAGCCACCGGGATGCGAGATTGGAAATGGTGGTACTTGGAGTGTTCCCTAGATGTACGCATGAACGGACGCATGGATGAACGGACAGAGAGACTAGAAGACGGACAGATAGATGAATGGACACACGTACGTACGGACAGATGAACACACGGACAGATGGACGGACGCATGAATGGACGCACGTATGGTTGAGCGGACGGACAGAAGCAAGATTGAATGGGCAGATGGAAGCACGGACGGAATAACAGACGCTTCTACCCACTTACCAATAAATCCGTGAATATATTGGTATTTATTTTTGTGATAAAGTTACGCTGGACGTTGGCAACATGATATCGCATATGTTGTCTTTCAGGCAGACTTTCTCGTATCATTTGTTCACATTACTGTTGCACTGTGACTTTTGATATCAACGAAGCACTCCTATCGCAGAGGTTTTATTGTGCAATCTGAGAGGGCAAGGTAATCATTGTTTAGAAATCTTCACTTGGTCACAATCGAAAATGCACCTGTGACCAGACTATACCTGCTCACCTAGAAATAGCTTGTTGCTGCGTGTATGCGCTAGAAAACCTAAATACGCGCAAAAAAAACTTAAAGTTCTCTTTTTTTTTTGTGGATATTGTCGCTGTGCCCCTGAAACGGTAGCGTTGCGCAAGGTGTCTTCCGTTGTTTGCAGGAGTGCAGCCATCATTCCCTTTTACGTCAAACGAATCAAGGGGCCCTGAAATACTTTTGCAAGTAAGCGTGGAAAGAATTCTCTGGAAGGGCTTATTACCTCCCGAATTCAACAACGCAAAAATTTTAGGAATCTCTCTTGTGCGAGCGTAATCATAAAGATTTGTCACACGCTGCCAAAGCTTTCTCTCTTTCTTCGTATCGACAAAAGTGCTGGGAGCTAAACAAGAAGGTGTGAAAGGGGCAAAGAAATACGTCACGTGCGCCTCGTAACTTTGAGTACTTTTTCTTCTTTTTTTTTCTTTAAATGCGCGGATTTGTCTGTGTGATCGCGCTAGCACACGTGAACAAGTCGTGACCTCCCGCGGCGATCGCTGTAACCATCGAGCGCGTCATGCTCAAAACAGCCAATGCCTGATAGATGGGTTTACTACGTGTAAATTTCGTACATCTTTTGTCATTTGTCAAAAGAAGAGAAAGCGAAGTTTGGCTCACTTCAATAATTTTTTGTGAAATGCAGGCCTCGTGTCGTGCTATAATAATTGCCTCGCGTCTTGTCGGGAGCGCCTACGACCGATCAGCAGCAATTTCTGACCATGCTCAAAAAGTGTTGCAGGGACTCTTTAAGAACTGTATAGAATATTTCACCGCGCAGCCCAGATGTGCCATGTATACACTGTTCTAACTAGTACGTGCATTCATGTTTGCAGCGCTTACGCTTGCGCGAACAGGAGCAGCCTCATACCACACAAACTGTCGAGGGATCGATTCACTATAGTGATGAAGGAATGAACTCCAGTCTTCTTCAGAGTATAATGAACGACAATTTATTTATCAGAATGCGTGAACTTCGACGAGAACCAACACCGCATGCAACACGAGTTTACTTACGCTGTACTGAGCACCATCCGTGCCTGTCAGTTGTTGTTTTCGGCCATTCTGAGGCACGTCACTGCAACTACACTGCTGGAATCAACACCTTTACGTTCCTTCACGTTTGCGGTACGCACCACATCACCACAGAACCTACAGCCTTTTCTAAAAGAGCAATCACAAACGCGAGATGTTTCGGGTGCAAAGTAAGATACTGGGTAAGCGCGAACTTACAGGCACCTGAAGGGAAGCGGACGAAATGTTTAACCGCGAATCTTTTCACCAAGGTAGGAACGAGCGCTAGTGTTCAAGGCGGAACGTAACTGTCCGATATGTATCGTCACTAAAGATCTTGTTTCTCGCATTGGGCGTCGCTGCCTGAACTTTGCTGAGTACGTTGGTTCCTAGCGATGCGAAGTCACCCCCTTGAAATACGCTGCCTACAGGTAATGGTGGCTAGTTCGGGGTCTGCGTCATTCAGTGCCCTTCTATGAAACTCAATGGCCGTGGAGAAATACCGTATAGTAACGCTTGATGATTATTTCTTGAAAGGTGACGCTTTCCCCTACGCATATTCGACAACTCTAACGAAAGAACTCCTGAAAACCCAAGGGAGCATGATGCATGCAATGAAACCACTATTCGAGACAACGTCATTGATCTTCACGCGTTGAACATGGGCTAAGATGCTAACAATTGCAGGACGACGAGACTCTAGACGACGATTGATAATGATGTCCTAGAAATGAGGCCCTAACTACACTTTTCCCGCAGTTAGTAAGTGCTAACTGAAGTTCCGATCTGTCTGCCTAGAAATGTTTACCTGGCCGGTGTATTCCAGAGTCAGGAGGGAGCTCTCTGCAAGAGATGTGTGCTATTTGGAAAAGAAAGTTCAGGAAAGAGTAGTCATCAATGTTTTGTTTCCTTGGTTCTCTTTCTGTTCACGCGTTGAAAGAACAATGCTCAGATTCCACGAGTGTGACTATTACAACACTAACTGAAGATTGAGGCGTGCCGATATTTGTGTCAATGGAATAAGACAATCAACACTATCCCGGTATGTCTTGTGCCTCTTTGCTGCCTGAAACGCTGCTTGCACAGAATTCATTTCATTTCTTGTACATTATTTTGGTTAGTATGTACATTGTTCTTAATTTTGCATGATAACAACTCTATTGCCATTCTGGCGCCTTATGTCACTAGTTGCAGAAATTGGTTGGGGTGCTCTTCTAGTCCTGTCAATACAAAGAGAAAAAAGATAATCAATTCAGATCAATATATATATATATATATATATATATATATATTTGTATAGGGAAGAAGACGCACGTACGAAGTAGTTTTATTGACGTTTTGGCCGCGGGTCCGGCCTTCATCAGAATACAGTTGATGGCACGAGTGCTGTTTATATACATGTGCATATCAATGAAATATAAATATGAAAACCGGCATAAAAGGCGATATATGGGCATATATATATGCAAGTCACACAATATGAATGACATTTAATACACGAGTAAAAAGATATTGCTTCCATGCGCAAGCACGTGGCGGGCACGTTGTTCACAAAAAAGATGAAACGCATAAAAGATAAAGCACATAACATGAAGAGTTGTCCGACCGGTAATAGTAAGGGGGAAAAAAGAAGAAAAAATAATAAAATACTAATAAAAAATCCCAAAGACGTTACAAAGCTGCTACGTAATCAACGGATACAGACAATGTAGTGCGACTTGCTGAGCAAGGTTGAAAAAAAATGGACAGGGTGATACCGGTTACGCAGATAGGCAACTAAGTTTTCCTACGTTTTCATTTACACCAGATGCGACGGCGTCGAACTTATAGATGAGGGATGATTCACGGGCTTCTCTATCATAAGTTGTGCGGAAACCAGATTCTAGTAATGTGACCTGTAGATTTTCAAAACAGTGGCCAGGAAGGTGCACGTGTCTTGAAATGGGCAAGTGGGGCAAGGTGTTAGCATGAGATTTATGGTTGTTAAAACGCAGTCTAAAAGGCCCTTCTGCTTGACCAATGTACTGTATTTCACATAGTGCACATTCTATCATGTATATCACGTTCTTAGAATCACAGTCAAGATTGCCTTTGATTTTTAAGGAAAAGTTGGAAGCTGTACCGGTGACCTGTTGGCATGTGCGCATGTACGGGCATACTTTACATCGCGGTTTTTGGCAAGGATAGCACCCGATCGTGTCAGGACTGTCTGCTTTCGACGATGATGACGATGAGAGTATGTCTCGAATAGTTTTAGCTTTGCGATACACTGCTTTAGGTGGTTCGGTGAAAATGGTTCTTAAGGGTTAACTTTGCATTAGAATATTGTGGTGCTTTCTCAGCACATACGAAACACGCGGAACTGACGCAGAATGGATAAGGACTAAGTTTGTCTGCGGTGAGGGAGTCGAGTTTTTAACAGCGCACAACAGCGTTCTACGATTATGCATGTCGGCACGTTTTATTGCGTCATCAATCATCAATTAATTGTGGCGGATATTTTTGTTTGACTAGAGCATCCTTTGGTGTTCTGCAATTTTTAGATATGGTGGTCAAGTATAAATATATATATATATATATATATATACATATATATATATATATATATATATATATATATATACACATATATATATATATATTGTTACGTCTACGAGGGGTTTATTCGAAGCAGACGTAACGGTCGACTCGACGGTATACCGCAGTGAACGTGAAGCAGCGAGCTCTTGCCACCAACCGAACGTCCTCTTTTTCTCCTACCAGCATGTTCCCCGCTACACAGGTGCACATACCTAAATTACACATGTGGTAACACTTCCCTCCTCGCAGACGAAGCCCACTGGGCGAGTCAAACAGTCTCTTGAGGAATAAAGCGCTTCAAACGTGCAACATGAACAAGTTCAGTTTTTGCAGACCGTCGGCCGTTTGAATGAAGACGCGCTATGCGGTAAACTAAATCACTGATACGGTCTACAACATGATAAGGTCCCGCATAGTGCGCTAGCAGTTTTTAGCTCAAACCGAGTTTTCTAGTTGGTGTCCACAGCAACACTAGGTCACCGCGATTGTACGTCACGTGTCGGCGTCGGCGGTCAAAATGTCCCCTCGAGCGATCTTCCGAAGCAAGAGTGCGCAAATAAGCAAGGCGTCTAGCTTCTTCTGCCCGACAGATGATCTCGGATATGCAGGGATCATGGTGGTCCAAACACGGGAAGATGGCATTCAGGTGATGACGAGGTGGTCGAGCATATAGAAGAAAGAAAGGACTGTAGCCGGTAGTTTCATGCTGAGTGGTGTTTAATGTATATGTGATAAAGGGTAGAATACTGTCCCAGTCCTTGTGATCGGATGCAACATACATAGACAGCATGTTCGAGAGACTTCTGCTCGTTCGTTCAGTTAGACCGTTCATTTGGGGATGGTATGCCGTAGAGTGCCGAAACCTTGAAGCACGGACACGAAGCATCTCTTCCATCACGTCTGCTGTGAATTGTCGGCCACGGTTACTGATTACGATTTTGGGAGGTCCATGTCGAAGAATTACAAAACGTAGCATGAAGGAAGACACATCGGCTGCAGTTGCCGATGGTATGGCAGCTGTCTCGCAGTACCGTGTTAAATGGTCGGTGCAAACGACTATCCAGCGATTTCCATCAGAAGACCGGAGAAAGGGTCCAAGGAGGTCAATCCCGACTTGCTCGAATGGAATTCTAGGGGGCGGCACCGGATGTAATCGCCCTAAAGGAGCACTTGTTGGGCGCTTATGACGTTGACACTCGTTACAGCTAGACACGTATTGTTCCGTCGTCTGGCGCATTTTGGGCCAGTAGAATCTTTCTTGAAGACGGCACAGAGTTTTTGCTGTGCCTAGATGACCGGATGTTGGGTCATCATGCATAGCCTGCAAAACATAAACGCGAAGACTATTCGGAACGACCAGAAGATATCGTGAGCCGGTGTTGGTGTAGCTCTTTTTGTAAACTAGCCCGTCTCGGATGCAGAAGCGCGAAGGCGATGATTTTGGTTTGGTAGCAAGAAGCTGTTGTATGGTGCTGTCCCTTTGTTGCTCATCCTTAAAGGTCTTGTTATCGGGAAATGGTTGGTCGAGTGATGCAATGTAGGTATCGAAGGTGTCCGCGTCACATTCCATCGTTGGAAATGGTAGTCGCGAAAGACAATCTGCGCCAGCGTGACGTCAGCCGCTTTTATAGGAAACCGTGAAGTCATATTCTTGTAGACGAAGGGCCCAGCGCGCCAGCCGACCAGATAGGTCACGCAGGTTGACCAACCAGCAGAGAAAATGATGGTTTGTCACGACGGTAAAGGGGCGTCCGTACAGGTAGGACCGGAAGCGCTGCACTGCGAAGACTACTTCAAGGCATTCTTGCTCTGTGGCAGTGTAGTTACGCTCGGACCTGCTGAGCGAGCGACTTGCATACGGTACGACGTGTTCTTGATTTTCCAAGCGTTGAACCAGGACAGCACCTACACCAATACCTCTGGCGTCTGTGTGAATCTCAGTGGGAGCGAGAGGATTGAAGTGTCGAAGAATCGGATGGGACGCCAAAAGAAACTTCAACTCCGAAAAAGCAGACTCGCATTCCGGGGTCCAGTCAAACTGCGCACCTTTCTGAAACAGACACGTGAGCGGGTATGCGATATTGGCAAAGCCGGGAATGAATCGGCGAAAGTATGAACAAAGCCCCAAAAAGCTTCACCGTTCTTTCACCGAGCTTTGCTGCCTAAATGCCTCCACTGCGGCCGTCTTGGCGGGATCCGGTCGTATGCCTTCGTTGTTTACTAAGTGTCCAAGGACGAATGTTTGGCGCTCTCCAAAACGACATTTCTTTGAGTTGAGCACCAAGCGTGCTTTGCTTAGACAGTCCAGTACGAGGCCAAGGCGTGTGTTGTGCTCACAAAAGGTGCGCCCAAAAATTACAACGTCGTCCAAGTAACACATACACCCTTCCCACTTCAATCCACGCAGAATGTTGTCCATAATTCGCTCAAAAGTTGCGGGCGCGTTGCAGAGTCCGAACGGCATCACATTGAATTCAAATAGTCCATCTGTTGTAACAAATGCCGTTTTTTCCTTGTCTTCCTTGTGCATTAGATTCTGGCAGTACCCTGACCTCAGATCCACAGACGAAAAGTAAGAGGCCGATGATAAACAGTCGATAGCATCATCAATACGCGGGAGAGGGTATACGTCGTTTTTAGTGATGGCGTTGAGACGGCGGTAGTCAACACAAAATCGCCATGTCCCATCTTTCTTCTTCACTAGAATTACTGGAGCAGCCCACGGACGACATGATTCTTGAATTACAATTTGCTTGAGCATCTCGCAAACCTGTTCCTTGATCACTGCGGGTTCCGAAGGCGATACACGATATGGTTCCTGTCGGAGGGGTCTTTGAGATGTCGTGTCGATTCGGTGCTTCATACGAGAAGCAGGGTATGATGGTGAATCATGCTGAGCGAAATCAAAAATACCGGCAAGTTTGCGCAGAATACTCGCCAGTTCATTACGTTCCTTGGTGCTGAGTGACTTATCAATCATAGCCATAATGGTGGTGTCCCTGGCGTGCAGATTATCGCAACGGGTCTTATCCGGAAAATCATTGCTTTCTGCGAGGGTGGCAAGCGAGAATACTTGGTGTTCACGAATCTCTGCAAGTTTCAAAACCTTTGGCAGCACTGTAGGTTCATTAGAGCAGTTAATCGCCCATAAACCAGTATGCCCTTGCGCAACCGATAATGTACAGTAGGGTATTAAAACTGTCTTCTTTATGCAACTGAGATGCACGGGCTCCACAGTTGCGTCAAATGTTTTCTCGCTTGCAGGTGAACAGGCAACAGGGACACATTTGCAGACAACGGCGGCACAGTTGTGTCTACAGACACGCAAAGAGCACTTTCTTTAGAGGGCGAGTTTTCCATAAACGAAACTGGGATATCAGAATCTACTGTAATTTGTCCTGTGCGGCAATCAACAGTAGCACCACATAGCTTCAAGAAATCGAGTCCCAGAATGACGTCATGCGTAGTATGAGGGAGAACAGCAAATTCTGCGACAAAGTTCTGGCATGCCAAACTAACAGTCACAGTGCAGACACCAACAGGTTGTAACCCCTCTCCGCTCACTCCACGAAACGTATTAGGACGGTCCCAACGAAACATAACCTTTCGTCCAAGAAGGCGGGTGAAAACTAATCTAATCACTGACACGCTTGCACCTGTGTCCACCAACGCCATCGTCGGTGTATTATCGATAAGCACTCGAACCTTATTTCTAAACATGGAAGCTAACGGAGGTATATCTGTTGAAATCGAAGACTGTCCGGTGACCTCACCTCCAACGGCCGCGTCAGCTAGTTTTCCGTAGGAGGTGAGGATCGGCGGCGCCGAGGAGACGGTGATCGGTTGGCGCGAGGGGCAGGTGGTGGTGTCACACTGCGGTCAGAGGCCGGAGATTGGTTTCGTAGCGGTCCGGGGATCTCGTAAGACGCGCTTCCCGGGAATGTCGCTGCTCGGGTAACGCCAGAACGGTTAAATCTCGGTGATCGGTCGTACCTTGGCGGCTGTCGGTAGTTTCAATATCTGGCAATGTGTCCTTCGAAGCCACAGTTGTAGCAGACTGGTAGAGGACGCTCGCTGAACCAATGCTGAGACCGCTCAGCTGTGAAGGGTTGGTGTTTATCTTGCTGAGCGGGGGCTGCTTACCTCTGTGTGGCGGGGCCGTGCCGAAGGCGTTGGCCATATCGCTGGTCGGCCGCGAATGAGTCACGACGTGGCCTCGGATTCCCAATTTCGCTGATATCTGCCACACATACTGATGGTGGCAAAGGAGCTGATGGTGCCGCCGTGTAGTAGGGTGGATTGGTAGGTAGATGAGGAATGGTTTCGTCAACCCTACCACTATGTCGCTGCAGCTCTTCACGCACAATTGCCCGAATAGTAGCCGCAAGGTCGGTGGGCGGGCTCACGTCGACGCTGGCAACCGTTGTCACATTTGCCAGCCTACCAAGTTTTGGGGCGATGCGACGAGTCTTTAATTTTTCAAACGTGCGGCAGTGACGTTGGACGCCGGAGGCAGAGGTGAGGTCATCCCTGCCTATTGGAAAATTGTAAACGTCTTCCGCTATGCCTTTCAATAGGTGTCAGACCCTGTCTTCTTCGGACATCTGCGGGTTTATAATCTTGCAAAGCTTAAGGACGTCTTCTATATAAGCAGTGCAGGTTTCTCCAGGATTCTGGGCTCTTCGAGCAAGAGTCCGCTCCGCGCTTTTATTTTTTGAGTCGGAGTCACCAAAACACTTCTTGAGTTCTTGAGCAAAAAGAGCCCATGTTGTCAAGGACTCTTCGTGGTTTTCATACCATATCAGTGCAGTGTCCGTGAGAAACAGCGCGACGTTTTCCAGCTGATCGATAGAGTTCCAGTGATTGTACCGGCTCACCCTTTTGTAGTGCGTTAGCAACGCGTCCACATCTTCTCCTGCCATTCCCGCGAACGGGCGGGGTTCCATGTAGTGATGCCTAGGTGTACCCAGTGTAGATTGGCGCGAAGTCGAGGCGGTTGATTCCTGACCTTCGCTCTGGACCATGATGACTGTTGTCGGCGGCAGACCGGCAAGACGACGGCTCCGGCGAACTCCGAACAGCTGCGGCTCCGTGGTACGTCGACATGTCGTACCCAGCACCTCCACCACTATGTTACGTCTACGAGGGGCTTATTCGAAGCAGACGTAATGGTCGACTCGACGGTATACTGCAGTGAACGCGAAGCAGCGAGCTCTTGCCACCAACCGAACGTCCTCTTCTTCTCCTACCACCATGTTCCCCGCTACACAGGTGCACATACCTAAATTACACATGTGGTAACAATATATATATATATATATATATATATATATATGCGGTAGAAAAAGAGGTCGACAAACGTGCGAAAACACAAGTTTTACTAACGTTTCGGCAGGTGGGCCTGCCTTCGTTAGAGTTGATTCACTCCGACGAAGGCAGGCCCACCTGCGGAAACGTTAGTAAAACTTGTGTTTTCGAACGTTTGTCGACCTCTTTTTCTACCGCATTTCCCACCGGATCCATTGAATTTCACCCCACCATATATATATATGTATATATATAATTATATATATATATATATATATATATATATATATATATATATATATATATATATATAAATACAGCAAAGAAGTAACGCTGGCCCCGGTAGAATAAGGAAAAATAGAGTACAACGCAGGTTGCTTTTGCATGGTATATCTGACTGATGTTTCGGCTGGTGGACCAGCCGTTGTCAAAGTAACAAGTACATGTCAACGCACTTGCTTATAAATACGATTCACATGGGATAATAAAGATAGGCGACGTATATCAGCGATTAGACAATTCATAGCATAAAGTGTTCATGAAGGTACAGTTAGATATCATGCAAAAACATAAAGAAATATATATACATATATAAAAATGTAGAACACCAAAGAGCAGAAATCACTTCTTCGTGCACACAGCCTAACTCTGTAAGAACCGGAGACAGACAATGATAAAGCAACAATGAAAGCATGGATATCAAAATATCAAAAAACCGCGTGATATTACAGTCAGATTGTGCGTCATATACACAGCTCAGTCATTGTGATATGAATAAAATGAGTAGTTGATGCTTTTATTGCGCGTGCGCGTTCAAATACATTCACATTCAATTAGATTTGTGGGGTTTAACGTCCCAAAACCAACATATGATTATGAGAGACGATGTAGTGGAGGGCTCCGGAAATTTTGACCACCTGGGGTTTTTTAACGTGCACCCAAATCTGAGTACACGGGCCTACAACATTTCCGCTTCCATCGGAAATGCAGCCGCCGCAGCCGGGATTTGAACCCACGACCTGTGGGTCAGCAGCCGAGTACCTTAGCCACTAGACCACCGCGGCGGGGTACATTCACATTCGTGATAGCGGCGGCGATTAATGAACTCAAGAGACTGTAAACATTGATTGATTGATATGTGGGGTTTAACGTCCCAAAACCACCATATGATTATGAGAGACGCCGTAGTGGAGGGCTCCGGAAATTTTGACCACCTGGGGTTCTTTAACGTGCGCCCAAATCTGAGCGCACGGGCCTACAACGTTTCCGCCTCCATCGGAAACGCAGCCGCCGCAGCCGGGAATCGAACCCGCGCCCTGCGGGTCAGCAGCCGAGTACCTTAGCCACTAGACCACCGCGGCGGGGCGACTGTAAACATTGGATAAACATACAAGCACAATAACAGAGTCGTTAGAGACGGTATCCAACAAGCTTAACTGATCACGCTACGGGCCATAGGTCAAGGCTGATAATGCTTGATGAGCACACTGGAAAGCATGCCGGTACTTTCGTTTATGCCTGATGACACGATGTTGAATTTGTAGATGAGGTACGATTCGCGGATTTCCCGATCGTGGTGAGAATGAAAGCCCGACTCAAGTATAGTGACTCTAAATTGTTCGAACGAGTGCCCTGGTAAGCGAACATGTTTTGAGATCTGTATGGCCAATATGCTGCCACGTTCCATTTCTCAAGTTTTGTTATCGCCCCAAGCACTTCACAATTCGCAGCGCAAAACGCGCGTGCAGTTTTTCGGGAAGCTTCCAGACTTTAGTAGATCATTTCGATAAGATCACGCCCACTCTGCGAACTGTACAGAATATTCGGGAACCTACGCTATCGCCAGCGATAACGCTAGAACTTTCGTTGGCAAGAGTATAAATGCCGACGCACTCCGCCGCTTGTCAGTAGTGTATCGACGGCCGATGCTCCGTTCGCCGCTATCAGTCCAAGACTGCTACTGTAATCGGACTTTCCGTTTACCGGGCACAGGTTCGCCCAAATAAACAGTAAAATTTCAACGCAAAATCTCCTCTCTTCGGCCGCGTCACGATTTCGTGACATCTGGTGGAAATGCTGTTTCTTCCAGGTACCAGACGCCTCCTTCAAGCCGCGACCCCAGCCCAAGGGTCAAAGAAGACACGGACGCTAACCCTGAACAGCGAACAAGCCGCAGGCAGAGAGGACTACAACCAGAGTACGGACCCCTTCTTGAAGCAGCCAGGCAGACTCGGATCCCGACATCAACTACTGCAACCATGACCGCCCCCGTGCAGCCTGCACCACTGCTGCTCCGGCCACCCAAAGAGCCACCAACTTTCCGCGGTTCACCACTGGAAGACCCGGAAAGCTGGATCAAAAGGTTCGAGCGCATCGCCGCCTTCAGTGACTGGACAGACGATGACAAGCTCCGGCATGTATATTTCGCCTTAGAAGATGCTGCTCGGACCTGGTTCGAGAATCAAGAGTGAAGCCTTACAACGTGGGATGTCTTTCGCGGCAGGTTCCTCACCACTTTCGCAAGTGTGGTGCGCAAGGAGAAGACGCAGCTCTTCTTGAAACTCGCATGCAGACGCCAAACCAAAACGTCTCGCTATTCACTGAAGATATGAATACAATTTTCCGCTACGCTGACTCCGACATGTCTGAGGAGAAGAAGGTACGTCTGCTCATGCGAGGAGTAAAGCAGGAACTCTTTGCCGGGCTGATCATAAACCCGCCAAAGACCGTCACCGAATTCATTTCAGAAGCATCTACGATAGAGAAGACGCTCGAGATGCGCACGCGGTAATATAACCGCAGCTTCTCGTCTACCAGCTATGTTGGCATTCAAGCGCTTAGAACCACTGACTTGCATAAGACGATCCGAGCGATCGTGTAAGAAGAGCTGCGAAAATTACTTCCTTCAGCGCAGCCTCACGTGGAATCCATCACGGACGTCGTACGCCAGGAGATCCAGCAAGCGCTGGGCATTCCTCAGTCTCAAGAGCCCCAGCTGCAAACCATGAGCTATGCTGCTGCCGCCCGCTGCCACGCCCCTTCTCCACGCACTCGCCGAAACACCGCCCCATCGCACCGTCGCCAGACGCCACCGCCGCTACCACCCCCACCGATATCCTACCGTGCGCCAGCGGCCCAGCGCAGTGCGCCGAAGAAGACTAACGTCTGGCGCACCACTGACCACCACCCGCTCTGCTACCACTGCGGCGAGGCCGGACGCACATACCGCCGTTCCCAGTACCGACAGATGGGACTGCGTGGATTCGCCGTCAATGCACTGCGTCCGCAGCCAGGAGAACGACCACGTGACATCGCCAACTACCTGACAGGAACTAAACGGACACTACGAAGTCCTTCCCGTTCGCCGTCGCCCAGCCGCCGCATGTCACCGCACCCCCTGCAGTACTCTGGCACAACGCGGGGCCGGTCTCCTAGCCCGTATCCGGGAAACTGAGGGCAGCAACCGATGGAGGCACGGTACGTTGCTGTGCGACGAACTACCGAAGATCCTCCGATGACGACGACGCCGCGATGGAGCTTTCCGAACACAATGCCAACCAGGCAAAGCCCTGACGGCGAAACCTCACTTACCAAAGGTGACCTGACGACTCAACATTGAAGCAGCGGAACAAGTCGACGCAGCTGTGACACGATGCCACGCCGTAACTGTAATGCGAGACGGCGAACTAGTGACCTGGGCGTTCTTATCGACGGCCCCAGTGTGACCGCTCTCGTCGATACGGGAGCCGACTACTCCGTCATCAGTAGGTCATTCGCCGTGAAGTTAAAGAAAGTTAGGACAGCTTTGAAGGCCCTGAAATCCGCACTGCCGGTGGTCATTTCGTAACGCCTGCAGGAATCTGCACAGCGAGAGTCACTATCAACGGCCGTATTCATCCTACAGACTTCGTAGTCCTACAGCGTTGCTCGAGAGATGTCATCCTTGGCATAGACTTCTTATGCCTCCATGGTGCTGTCATCAACCTAAAAAGAAAGTCAATAACGTAGTCCATAGGTGAAACACTACCGCTGCGCACGCCGTCAGGAAACCACGCCTTAAATGTACTGCAAGAACAAGTCACCATTCCGCCTCGCTCAAGCATCATTATTTCAGTCGGCGCTCCTAAATCATCTGACTTGGAAGGCGTCGTTGAAGGCAGTCAGCTTCTGTTAGTCACCCGAAATATTTGCGTCGCAAGAGGAATTGCAGAGCTGCGGGGAGGCAAAGCAACGGTTATGCTCACGAATTTCAGCAATGAGTACAAACATGTGAACAAAGGAACAGCGGTCGCATACATCGAAGAATTTGTCGAAGCCACCAGTGCTATCGCCCTCGCCGTGCTTCCATGTCGCGCGCCTCAAGCCGTTTCATGCGCGTTAACAAACTGAAACAGTGTTTTTGTATTATTATTGTATCGTAATTCATTCATTGTACTTTCTTGAAATATTGTTCTACCTTCATCTTTAGTTGAAGCATCGGGACGATGCCTTTTTCAGAGGGGGGCAATGCCACGTTCCATTTCTCAAGTTTTGTTATCGCCCCAAAACACTACAAAATTCTCAGCGCAAAACGCGATTGCAGTTTTCAGGAAGCTTGCGGACTTTAGTAGATCATTTCGATAACATCACGCCCACTCTGCGAGCTGTACACATTATTCTGGAGCCTACGCCATCGCCAGCGATAACGCCAGAACATTCGATGGCAAGAGTATAAGTGCTGACGCACTTCGCCACTTGTCAGTAGTTGATTGACGGCCGACGCTCAGTTCGCCGATCTAGCTGTCTCTTCTTGAGTCCTCGCGTGAGACCCGGGGTCACGTCACGCGGACGTCGACCCCAGGGGTTCAAGTCGACAAAAGAAGTCTACGCGGCACCGGCGTCTTGTACGCGCGACCGCCGCCCCTGGGTCTCGAGCCTTGCTGCCTGGAGCCCGCCTACCCCATGCCAGGAGGAGGTGCAAGGTCCCCGGTTCACGCCCGCCGTCCCGGAGTACCCCTGCGGTCCACCTGGTACCACCAAGACCTGCGCGGCGCCCGCCTCGGCTGAGCCGCTTCCTACCAGAGTGGAGCTCGACTGCACGTTACAAGTCACCCACGAGCCACGCCCAACCGGCGGCTTGCGGGGTCCGCCCACCAGAATGGCCACGCCATTTGAACTCCCAATTAGGGAGAATTGTTTCAAGTTTTCCGCGCCCGAGGGCAATATCTCTGTCGATGAGTTGATTGACTTAATTGAAGAGACAGCTGGTGACGACAGCGTATTAGTACTGCAACATATGGGGGGCGCAAAATTTCTTCTATGCACCCGCAATGCTGGCCAGGCGACGATCGAGGCTAATGGTGGCGGAAGGATTTGGAGTGAACGGGGCTATGGTGCCAGTAGAGGCAGTCGGGCCGCCGGTTACATAAGTGAACGTTTACCGTTACCGCGCTTTTCTATCAGACGAGGCCTTTAGCAACGCTTTAGCCCAGTTTGGTAAAGTGAAGGGCATTACGTTCGCCACTCTAGCCACTCGCCAGACAAAGTTAAACAGGGTACGTACGTGTGGTTAAAATTGAGATGTGCGGCCCAGTCCCCAACTTCATCACTATTGCGGGGCACAAAGTCATGTGCGAGTACAGAGGCATGCGCCGGGTGTGCGCGCGTTGTGGTGAAGTCGGGAATATGGCGATTGCGTGCTCCGCAGCGTACTGTAAGCGGTGCGGCACCTTCGGCAACGATACTGAGGGCTGCTCGGCAGAGTGTAAACGTTGCGGCGGTCACCACGGAACACGCGAGTGTTTTCGTAAGCGCTCATATGCTTCGGCTGCCCACGGCTTTCCCTCGCTATCTGAATCCGCTTCGTCGCACTCTCAGTCAAGCGGCCCCGCCTCTACCCGAGCAACTAACTCGCCGCGTATGCAGGTCCTTACGTCCAGGTCCACATCCCGCACAACCGAGAGGGGATCCCCTTCCGGGGACCGCGACTTAGACTCCAATCTGACTTCAGGCAGTGGCATGGGCGATCCGTCCGCCAGTGAGGAGGAGAGGCCCGAGAGTTTTTACGAGACTACCACCAGGTCGACCGAAACAGAGTCGAGCGATATCGAACAGGTTCGGCGCAATCGTCCCTCCTAAGCCGCCTCCACCCTCGGCGAGCCAGGATGACTGCGGGAATTCGCTGACCGCGGCTGAAGCGACCCCCGTGTCCAACGAGCAGGAAGAGGCCCTCCTCACTTTATTCCATACACCCGTCAACGTCCGGGCTCCAGTGACCAGCCTGGCCTTGGAGGCCGGCACCCAAGACCCAGCCGGCGACGACGCCCCCATAAAAAGTAAAGGGTATTACTTTCTACCCGGCGATAGCGAATGCAACCATGCCGCACCAACTTCCTCCCCCGCCTCCCATTCGGCACGCCCAAGCCGGAAATCGGACGTGAAAACTGGACAGATGGCCACTGGGCTAGAGCAGAGAGCTGGCTCGCGCTCACGAAGACCCCTGATGACGATAAGCGGTATCTGGGTGAGAGGGTAGCCAGGAAGGAGGCCCGGCAGCGCAGACCCGGGCCAGCAGGCCAAAGCAGTGATAGCGACGCTCCATTACACGAGAAGGCTCAGAAGCTCGAGAAAGACGGTGTAGGCAAAGGGGAACCACCCCCCAAGCCCCGAGACGCACGTCACTGAAGCGGCGCGCCTGCCCGGTCGGCTGCACGGCCCTTTTTTCTTCCTCTCCTTCGCTCTGACCGCACTATGTCTTCTTGCCTTCCCTTCTCCTTCTGGTGCAGCACCCTTGTCGCCACTTTCTGTCGGCACGCGGCTGTCACCTATCTTGCTCGGTGCATTCGCTCACCCTTCTTTCCTTCTCCCATGCAGGGCTTGGCATCGCGCCCAATCGGCGGATGACGGCCACGCTGCTTGCTAGCCTCGATACTTCCCGCGTTTTGTTTTCTTCTTTTTAAGGTTTTTGATGGCCTTTTTGAAATTGGCTACGTGAAATATCCGAGAGCTTAGAGATAGGGCGAAACAAGCAGCCATCCTTGGTTTCGCTAGGAACCAGAACATAAACCTCCTCTTTATTCAAGAGGCGAATTTCTGAACGCCGCTGGATGTGGTTAATTTCCGCCGAGATCATCAGACCTACGCCTTTTTCTCTCTGGCGACCACGAGAGCATGCGGGTTCGGTGTAATATTCGTATCAGGCAGATTTCGATCAAAATCCCATTGTATTTTCGGGGCGAATGGTCGGTACATAATGATTGACATTTTCATCGAAGCCAAAAAGATACACATTGTGAACGTCTATGCCCCCGTGACAAGAAAAGATACGAATAAAATCTTTCATGAGATGCACGAACTCCTCCTAGAGCCCATTCCCAACGTACTGGTCGGTGATTTTAATTGCGTGGTAGATTCTAACCGGGACGTGAGGGGGCCAAGCCAAGGAAGATCAACCTAAAATGCAAAACAGTTGGTGAAAACCCTTCGGCACCTAAACCTCTCGGACATATGGGTACACCTCTATAAAGACCGCTTCGTAGCAACCCTTACCTCTAGATCAGCGGGAAGTAGAATAGACCGGATGTACTTTCCGGACATCCTCCTCCCTTTCATTGAAGGATGCGAAGTACTCGCGCTCCCGGCCAACCTGAAAGAGAAGACGGATCATGCCCCGCTCGTCACGATGGTAAAAGGATCCCCCGGCCCGCACTCTGATAACAATAGCTGGAGAATAGACGCTGAGCTACTGAGAGATGAGACTTGCGTAGAAAACTTGAAACCTGCCATCAGTGCATCAGTAGAAAATGCTGGACATATTACCCCCCCCCCCCTCTGTGGGATAAACTTAAGGAAGAATAGAAGGCCCTGTTACAAAAAGAAGGCAAAGCCAGAAAAAGACATCATACACAAAAGATGAACGAACTTCTTCGCCAAATGCAGATCATCAAGGCAGCCAACACGTTGACCTCATGTACAACAGAGTACCTGACCTCACTCGAGGAACAATACAACCAACTCCTCAGAGATACCATGAGGCGACCTAGAAGTGAGCATGGACTGTTGGGCACGGCGACCGGAGTTGATGTGAGGAAAGTACGTGGAAATGGCTGTTTGCGAATTACGGAGGCAAAGCGCTTAGACGGTTTTGTAACCGACGACCCAGCAAAAATTGAGAACATCTTCAGAGAGTACTTCAGCATACAGTTCCAAGACACCGAACCAATAGACACCAATCGGGGACCCGACCATGTCAAAAAACTTTGCAAACATCTGCAGCGAATGCGAATTAAGGAGGAGGAGGAGCCAGCAACCCGTAGCGCTGAAGTCTCCCCTGCAGAGCTTCGCGAAGCCACAAGAAGCATGACCCCCAATTCTGCCCCAGGCGCTGATGGTCTGACTGCAGCCTTCTGTGACTTTTCTCGAAGTTCTCGAAAAACCGTTGCTCGCGATGGTGAATGCGATCTCCAGGTCCTTTAAGAAACCTGACTCCTTCGGAGTGGGTAAAATTGTCCTATTACAGAAAGAGGGTGCACAACCAAACGAGCCCACGGCGTGGCGTCCAATCACGCTTTTGAACACCGATTACAAGCTGGTAGCCACTATATTTAACAACAGGCTCAAGCTCCTGTTACCGGACATCAATAGCCCGTACCAAACGTGCGTGATTCCAGGAAGGTCGCTTTTTGCGAACCTCACAGTGATCCGTTACTCTGTCAAATACGCGACGACAGGAGGTTTCAATGGTGTTTTTATTTCCCTAGATTAAGCTAAAGCTTTTGACAGGGTACGACACAATTACCTCTTCGACGTGATGCAGGTGTTTGGATAACCGACAAGTTTTATAAAACTGGCAAAAACTTTGTACCAGGACCTAACCTGCACCGTTGTGATAAACGGAGTCCCAACCCCGGCTTTCAAGTATAGCAGAGGCATAAGGCAAGGATGCCCAATAGGCCCGACCTTTTTTTCATGTCGTGCGAGCCGCTGATCACAAGTGTTATTGCGCATAAAGGCATTCGGGGCTTCCCACTGACGGGCCCGGAGCAGGTGAAAGTGCTGGCATACGCGGACGACATTTCCCTGTTTTTTTTTCGGGATGAAAGCAGCCTCCAAGCCTTCAGTGCGACATTCACAAGATACGCGCAGGTATCCGGAGCGGCGATAAATGCGGACAAGTGCAAGGTGATGTTATTTGGAACTTTACCCAGAGAAGCCCTAGGAAACATCGAAGTGGTGTCCATCGTTTAAGTACTGGGAATTTACTTCTCCAGTGAAGGGGTGGCACCAGCCACGTGGCAGAGAGCCCTCGAGAAGGCAAAGCGGGCAACTGACTGCATTCGCCTCCTAAACCTCACGTTACGTGAAAAAGCACTGGCAGCAAGGACCACCGTCTGCGCGTTTGCGTTCCACGCCAGTAGGGTAGCGGTGAGCCCTAGGAAAACAGCGAGCCAACTGAACGCCGTGATCACCGATTTGCTATGGGAAGGGAAACCGGCACCAGTCAAGCGACACTTCCTTCAACTACCCGAAGACAAAGGTAGCCTCGGCCTCCCACACTTACAAATGACCAGCCAGATACTGGTCGTCAAGATTACCCGCATGCTTTATTACACAGCGAGTTACGTTGGGAAGAATCTAATCAACTACTTGACAAGCACCATCGCGCACTATCTGGAAAACCACAAACACACTGGCCCGCGCGCTGAAGCGCCCTCACACTTTAACAGGATGGCGGCAACTACGACAAAGATTATAGAAAAAGAAGCCCCGAACTGCGACATTGACAAGGACCCACCCGCCCGAATCGTTGAAGCGAAAACAGAAAACCAGTTGTGCGAAGAAGGAAAGGAGCAGATCAAAAGCCTAGGACTGTGCAAACAAAAAGCAATAAGTACCAACCACGTGAAGTACATGACTTCGAATGGAAGCGCAAGAGGCAAGTTTTGCCCACGAGACATCGCCTGCACCGTTTCGGCATCACGCCGAATAGCCAGTGTCCTAATTGCCGCGCTGAGGAAATGATCTCCCACGCGTTGTTAGAATGCGGGCGGCCAAGTCGGTATGGCGCCTGGTGGCGAGGTGCTTCAGCATCCGTCCTCCACCGGCCCTCGAAAAGAATAGGGGCTGCATCGCAAGGCTGGTGATTGCCATCACACTCTTTGTGATTTGGAAACGCCGGTGCCGTGCTGAGGTAAACAGCACTCCAGTGAGAGCGGCCTACCCAGCACTAGCCATGATCAGGCAGAAAATAGTGCAGTACTTGGCCAAGCAACTGGAAGCTGGCGGGGAGGACTAGTTTCTTCGCCACTGGCCACAAAGTTTTTTTTCTTCAGAGGTGCGAAAATCCGTACTTCCATAATCCCCTACTAACCCCTTCTCCCCAAAACATTGTGTTACAAGTGTATCTATTGCGCCAGTCGAAGTATTGTAAATATGCCTACCCATGTTCACGATCTGTTGTAAATATATGTATATATGAATGTAAATATATATTTGTGGTTTTTTACGAATGTATGCGTAGTTTAGCACAAACTTATATATATATATATATATATATATATATATATATATATATATATATATATATATATATATATGTTTGCGAGTGAGAGGGAACTAAAAAAGACAAAAAACAAAAAAGGGGGAGAAAAAAGACGAAAAAGAAAAAGCAAGTAAGTAAAAAACAGGAAGAACCACTGTCAACACATGGACGTCTGCTCACTGTACACCAACATACCGCACTTTGACGTATTAGCGGCTATGGTTTCTGAATATGTGAAATCTGACTCATCAACTAGTGTAAGTGGCGAGGTACTGTTTACGCTTCTTGAACTTGTACTAAATTATAACCATTTTGAGTTCAATGGCAAGCATTTCCTTCAGGTCAGTGGCACTGCAATGGGCACGAAAATGGTCCCAAACTTCGCGAGCAACTTTATGACTTCACTTGAAATCCCAATCATTGAGGGACGCACCTTGAAACCTTTCTACTACAGAAGAAACTTAGACGATAGTTTTATGATATGGAACCATGATGAGGGAAGTCTTTTCCGCTTCATAGAGGATTTTAACAAGTGCCACCCGTCAATAAAATTCATGCACAAAATTTCCAAAACTAGCACTAACTTTTTGGACGTCACTGTCACGGTCGAAAGTGACCGCTTGTCAACAAACGTTTACAAAAAGCCTACAGACCGTCAAATGTACCTACATTTCAACAGCAGGCACCCAAAGCATTGCAAAACGGGTATTCCATATTCTCAGGCCTACCGGTACCGAAGAATATGCACCGATATGCGGGAGTTTGACAGACACGCGGAACACCTTAAGCATTCCTTATTGAAACAAAATTATCCGGAAGACATTATTGACGATGCAATACTACGTGCTCGCAACGTGAACAGGAAGGATATAATTAAGGGACCAAACAGAGTATGTAAAACGACTTTCCAAACGAACCTTGTACTAACTTACTCCTCATCAGCGCCACGAATCAACATACTGTCCCGCCATTTCAACATAATCAGGCAAAGCAAACGACGAACTTCTATTTTCGCGAAGCCACCTGACGTGGTGTACTGCCGGGATAAAAATCTGAAGGAAATTCTTGTCAGAGCAAAAACAAACACCCCCTAATTTCAATCAGGGTGCCATCCCTGCGGAAAAGCTCGATGCAAGGTATGCCCACAGATGGTCACAACACGTGAATCCAAAACGAACTTCTCGGATTTCAAATTCTGCATAACTGAAAGCCTAATTGTGACTCCAGTAACGTAATATACATGCTACATTGCAACATCTGCGGACAAGAATATATCGGCCAAACAGACACGCCATTTCGGCTGTGTTTCAATAATCACCGGTACCACGCCACTTCACTGCCGAAGCTACCTTTATCTAGACATCTGCGCCTGCCAAGCCACAGTTTTGAAAATATCAGCGTAACTCTTTTGCAGTCCGGTTTCTCAAACAGACGCGAGCGCAAACAGCGTGAGGCATATTTTATTTTCAAATTTCGAACACTAGTAGCCGGCATCAACGAGGACCCCGGAAAACTCAACTGCCTCCGAGAAGTAAGCCAGGAGGAAATTGGTGACAAAGATTGATAGCTGGAGACCATGCTTTTTTCTGACTGACTCGTACGTGTACACTGTCCTTTCTAGTTTTTGGGTTTTCCTTTTTTCCTTTTTTCTTCCTTTTCTTCTTTTTTCACATGCACATACAAAGTGTTTACGTTCGCCTACCACTTCATGACCATTGAAGTGAAACGGACGAAGATTAAAGGTAAAAAACCGACCGACCCATTAACGGAAAATCCTTCCTTTACGCACGCCGCACGCCGACCGACCCATTACGGGGAAACCCTATTTTTACGCACGCCGTCACGGCCCCCCCGGCACCGCGGCGACAACCTTGGGTGGCCCGACACACGTCGAGAACTGAACAGCACGTGATATGAACCGTATGTGGACGTACACAGACAGTTGGTTACGTTCTCAGTGTTGACAGTGGTTCTTCCTCTTTTTTACTTTCTTTCTTTTTTTTCGTCTTTTTTCTCCACCTTTTTTGTTTTTTCCATTTTTTTATTCCCTCTCACTCTCGCAAACATCTTTCAAGGCGATAGGGACGCGGCAGCAACGAAGTTTGGAAGTCCATGTCAGCATAACACATCCCCTGTTGAAGGGAGGACCCCTCCCGAAACTGTTGGTAAATAAATATATGTATCCTTGTTGACAACGCTCCCGTTGTGCCATATCCCATACCTTCACGAAGACTAACTGGCCCATTGAAATATTACACCCACTATATATATATATATATATATATATATATATATATATATATATTTGTGTATGTGCCGCTAGTTTCCTCTATGGATATTGGAGTTTTTATGCCCCATAGTGCACAAGAGGGGTGTCTAAACGAGCTCTGTATGTATAAAATGATGTAAAGAGTTTGAAGTTAATAAACTTCTCTTTGTGCCAGTTCAAGACTGCTACTGTAATCGGACTTTCCGTTTACCGGGCACAGGTTCGCCCAAGTAAACAGTAAAATTCCAACACAAAGTCTCCTGTCTTCAGCCACGTCACGACCCCGTGACAATACTGTTCTTGACAGACGGCGCACTCGAGCATGTATATGACGTTAGAGCTATCGCAATTAAAGCGGCCGCGAATTTTAAGGGTGAAATTAGAAGACGTACTAATTGCTTCCTGGGTGGTTTGCATATGTAGGTAATGCTTGCAGTGTGGTTTGTTGCAAGGTGCACAGCCAGTTGTTGTGGATTCGTTTAATTTTGACAATTTTAGCTCATCGCGGGAATTCTTAGAGCGTCGGTAAACTACGCGAGGTGGTTCAGGAAATATATTTCTCAGATGCTCACTTTGGGTAAGGATGTAGTGGTGGCGTTTAAGTATAGAAAAAACCTTTGGCACTGATGCCGAGTAAGTTAATACGAGATTAGTGCCAGCATGTTGTTCAGGCAAACTGTTTGCACAAAGAATGTCGGCTCTGTACAATCGGTCTGCTCGGTCTATAGCGTCATCGACCAAGTTCGCTGGATACCGTAGTTTAATGAGAGCGCTTTTAAGTTGCTCGCAGTTAGATAGGAAGTCTTCACGATCGGAACACAATTGCTTAAAATGGTGAGTCTGACTATAAGGTATACCTGTCGTACAATGTCGCACATGAATGCTCCGAAAATGGAGAAGCTGGTTTTTATCAATAGGTTTGCGGCATAATTTCGGGAGCAATTTGGCTTCAGAAAGCGCGACGGTGACATCCAGAAAGTTAACAAATTATGTCGAATAGCTGAGCGAAAGCTTGATTGACAGATTGAAATTATTATATCCATCTATAAATTTTAAGAGCGTGTACTCCCCATGTGTCCAAAGATGAGAATATATCATCTATAAACGCTGTAATAAACAAATGCTAGACAGATAATTATTCTGTAGAATGTCCATGAAAATATTAGCATAAATAGTGCCTATTCGGGTTCCCATTTATGTGCCACTGATCAGAATGTAATGACAATTATTGAATTCAAAGTGATTGAGTTCAAGGATAAGCTTCAATAGCAATTGTAGGGCTTCTTTATCGATTGGTTTATTGAGGCAAGAATCCTCGTATGCATTAAGCCCTGCAGCAATTTCATCGGCATGCGGTATGTTAGTATGGAGTGAAGCGACATCCAGTGTTACAAGTATTGCATTTTGGGGAATGTTAAGACTTAATGTGTCTTGAAGAAAGTTATTGATGTCCTTGACGAATGATGGAAAGATCTCGGGAATATGTTTAATAACGGAATTAACATAGGACGACAAGTTCTCGGTTGTAGTATTTATACCGGAGATGATTGGGTGACCGGGATTACCTTGTTTATGAATTTTCGGGAGTAATTAAAATCTGCCGGTTACAGGGATGAGCAGAATAAGTGGCTGAGCTCATTTCAGGGCAGAGTGGAACAGCCCACTACAGGGCTTAGCCCACTACAGATCTGAGAGGAACAGCGCTGAGAGGAATAAGAACATTTCTACGATGCCCTGACGTCCACATGTTTGCGAAATATTTAAAGGAGCACCCCTAACGTATTCTCTACTTTCTAAAGGTTATCACATATTTTTTATTTTTTATTCTTTCATGCGTAATAATCGTCGTCAATGGTGAATAATACAAATGCCTTTTTACAGGCCCATAAGCTTGTGTATTGCATTACATTTTTTCTAATGATTTTTAAGTGTAGTCACGACTGTTTCAAAAACTTTGTAACACTCACACGTTGATCCAGGTGTTTTGTACTCACGTGTTCATGCCTGCCCATAAAAGTGGCCACAAACTTTTATTTCTGTTAATCCTGACGAAAGCCGCGCCATGGCCGAAACGTAGAGTAATAGCTATACAATTTTTGTAAGTGTGCTTCTTTATTTCCATAATATTTTTACGGGGAGAAGGCGTCTGAAAAATGCTTTTAATTTTGGTAATCAGGCAGGCATACAATATGGAGCCCGGTGTGCGCGAGCTCACGCTAAACATCGTCCTCTTTTCTAGAATGTTCATTTGTGGCGCCCCGTAGCATCACCCCCGGCGGCGAAGGCACCATCTCGGTGCTTGGTTGGTCATAGTAAAATCGTTTCAGCCGAGTGACGTGAACAACGTCAGAACACGATCGCGCGCTGATGGCGTTAAGAGGTTCAATTTCATATGTCACGTCGGTGACTTGGCGCACCACACGGTACAGACCCGAGTACGGTGAAGTCAGCTTTTCGCACAGGCCAACTCGCCGCGACGGCGTCCAGAGAAGGACTGTGTCACCTTGACTGAAATGGACATCACGATGGCACGCGTTGTAGACCTGTCGTTGTCGTTCCTGCGAATCGCTCAGACGCCGGCGAGCAATCTGACGTGCCTCTAGAGCTCTAGAGATCACATCGTGGGCATATTCTGACGTGTGGCCAACGGCAGGAAGGAGCGTGTCGAAAGGCAACGTAGGTTCTCGTCTGTACAGGAGGAAAAATGGCGAGAAACCTGCAGTGTCATGCCGAGACGTATTATAGGCAAATGTTACAAATGGAAGGGCGAAGTCCCAGTCACGATGGTCGGAAGAAACGTACATGGCGAGCATGTCCGTGATGGTTCTATTTAGCCGCTCCGTGAGCCCGTTGGTTTGAGGATGATACGCCGCTGTGAACTTGTGCTTTGTAGCGCAATAGTGCATTATGTCTTGGATAACTTGTGATAAAAAGTAGCGACCCCGATCGGTAAGCAGTTGCCGAGGAGCGCCGTGGTGTAATATGACGTCTTCCAGAAGAAAGTCAGCGACGTCGGTCGCACAACTGGTAGGAAGGGCCCGTGTGATGGCATACCGAGTGGTGTAATCCGTGGCGACTGCTATCCACTTGGTTCCGCTCGCCGATAAAGGAAACGGTCCTAGTAAGTCAACACCTACCCTACAAAATGGTTCGGATGGGATCTGAATGGGTTGAAGGCGTCCCGTTTTAAGGGTTGCTGGTTTTTTGCGGTGTTGACAGGATTTGCATGAGGCGACGTAACGGCAGACGGATCGGTAAATACCGGGCCAAAAGAAGCGACGTCGAACGCCGTCATAAGTTCTTGAAACTCCCAGGTGACCAGCTGTCGGAATATCTTGCAGCTGTTGTGGTATGACTAACAGCAGCTCAGGTCCGTCAGGATGCATGCTGTATCGATATAAGACGCCATCTTGGAGCAGCAACATACGGAGAGACGGAGGAGTTGTGGGACCACTAAGCCGAAAGATTATATCTCTGAGGTGAGGATCACGGCGTTGCTGATCTCCGATGTTGCTAAACGCGGAAAGTGCCAAAACGCAACTAGACTCATCGCTCTCAGAAAGGTCTGCTGGGTCTACTGGATGACGCGACAAGCAATCAGCAACCTCATGATGGCGACCTGATTTGTAGACAACAGTGTAGGAATATTCCTGTAGCCGTAGAGCCCACCGGCCGAGACATCCACTAGGATCTTTTAAGGACGACAACCAGCATAAGGCGTGGTGATCAGTGACAACCGTGAACGGGCGTCCATACAAATAAGGCCGAAATTTAGCCACGGCCCAGACGAGTGCGAAGCATTCGCGTTCTGTGATGGAGTAATTTCACTCTGCTGGCGATAAAAGACGGCTAGCGTATGCAATAACACGCTCGCAGCCATGCTGTCGTTGTGCCAAAACGGCTCCGATGCCGTGGCCGCTGGCGTCGGTACGCACTTCCGTTTATTTATTTATTTTATTTATTCAGTTACCCTCAAGGCCCGCGGGCATTACAGAGGGGAGTGGGTACATACATACATGTACAGCATACAAAGCAAAATACAACAGAAAAATTGCAATCATCGCTTGCTACAGGGTTGAACTGAGGCTACGTACAAATAAAATTAGTGACGGCAATTTTAAATAAAGCGGCATCTTTTATACCAACAATATCACAAGGAAGATGATTCCAACATACAGATGTTTTTGGCACAAATGAATCATGAAAACACTTGGTGTGCGATAAAGGAAGTCCTACTTTATGGCGATGATCAATGCGAGTGGAAACGTAAGTTGGTTGGGCCAATAATCTGCTTCTGAGTAACGGATTGGTGAAGTAAATTTTATGGAATATACACAACTGAGACACTTTCCTGCGAAGAGACAGTAGGGGTAATGCTAGTGTAGTTTTCATTGATGTGACGCTGGAGGTGCGATGGTAATTTGAAAGGATGAAGCGCGCTGCCCGATTCTGCACTCGTTCTAATTCATAGATAAGCGAGTCATGACCAGGGTCCCAAACAGATGCTGCATATTCTGATCTGCTACGTACCAATACTTTGTAGAGTAAGAGTTTCAAGGAATCGGGTGCCTGATTAAAATTTCTTCGAAGGTAACCCAACGTGCTATTAGCTTTACCTGCAATATATTCAATGTGTGTCTTCCAAGACAATGTAGAAGTTATGTGGATACCCAGATACTTATAAGAATTTACTACTTCGAGAAGAACATTATTAATATGATACGCCCTGATACTAGTGCTGTGTCGGTTAACATGCATGTACTTGCATTTGTTAACGTTTAACGCCATGCCCCAAGTCTCACACCATTCCTGAACCCGATCCATATCAGCCTGCAATTCTAGAACGTCTGAATGACCCTTGATTGCCCGATAAATTACGCATTCATCTGCGAAAAGACTCACTGAAGAAATAATGTTTAGAGGCAAATCATTTATATAGACCATAAAGAGCAATGGTCCCAACACGGAGCCCTGTGGGACCCCAGAGCCAACCGGGACCCTGGGCGAATCAAAGTTATTAACAGTTACAAATTGGGAACGGCTACTGAGAAAAGCAATCACCCACGCAAGGACGTTTTCATCTATATTGAGGCTCCGTAGTTTTTAAAAGAGTAAATCATGAGGTACTTTGTCAAACGCTTTTGCGAAATATAAAAAGATACAGTCGATGGGTGTGCCGTTGTCGAGAATAGAATGCAAATCATGTATAAAACATATTAGTTGCGTTTCACAGGAAAATTTTTAACGAAATCCATGATGCGAATCAGTAAAGAAAGAATTGCCCTCTAAAACTTTTACAAGCTGCGAATAAATTACGTGTTCCATTATTTTGCATGGTATTGAAGTGATTGATACTGGTCTGTAATTTTCCAGACAAAGTTTATCACCTGACTTAAAGAATGGAATAATTCTTCCCACACTCCAATCATCCGGAAGACAGCCCGCTTCCAGAGATTGCTCAAATATTTTTGTTAAGATTATGGGGCTGTAAACTTTAGTGTTGATTAAAAACTTGGAAGTAATGTTGTCAATTCCGGCGGAAGACGAGACTTTAAGATTTTCTATTATATGTTGTACACCTGCTGTGTCGAAACGAATTGCTTCCATCGGGAGATAACCACTAGCTTGACAAACAGGGTTTGAACCTTTGTTGAGGAGACCTGACACTACCGCCGTGAAGGTGTCACAGAGAATAACAGCGCAGTCATCTTTATGGGTTACCCCGTCCGAAGTTTTAAGTGTTATTTCGCGAGTATCTTTTTTATTCACCACCCTCCAAAATTGTCTCGGGTTGTTGGCTAACATATTTGGGGAGTGTGTTATTAAAGTAGGTTTCCTTTGCTGCTTTTGTGGCCCTCCTATATTCCCCATTAGCAACGTAGTAAGAATCCCATCTGGCCTGCGAGTCAGAAGTTTTAGCGGACCGAAACAGCCTTTTTTTTCTTATTAGCCAACCTTTTCAAAGATTGGCTATACCAGGGAGCATGCTTGTTGGTGGTGACTAGCCTCAGGGGAACAAACGTTTCAGTCAGGTATGCTACTTTTTCTTTGAACAAAATCCAGTTCGAATTAACGGAACGAGCCTCGAATTCATCAAGATAGCTGTCCAGAAATAAACAAAGTTCTCTATTGATGGCATCAAAATCGGCAGCAGCGTAATCTCTAATGCGCTTAGTATAATTTTCATGGTGAGGAACGCAAACATCCATAGTGAAATGGAGCAAAGAATGATCACTTAATTGAGGCAAACAAATTGGAGACATGAACAGGTCAGGCACGTTGGTTAACACGAGATCTAAAACGCTCGAAGTAGTAGGTGTAATGCGGGTTGGCTGGGTGACAATTTGCGTAAAGTTGAAATCAGAACAAAAGCTCAAAAAATTATAACTGTCAGTAGAGAACGGACTTAACTGAGGTACATCACTGGACCAAAATATATTTGGGTAGTTAAAGTCTCCGGCTAAAAGGACTGGTACATTAGGAAAACGTACCGTAACTATGTTAACCGCATCGTGAAGGCTATTGACAAAGCTCGGATCGCAGGACGGTGGACGGTAGCAGACACCCAAGATAATCTTTTTATAACATGTGCAAATTTCAACAAATATGATCTCTAAATTTGTTACAACAGGCACAAAAGACGAAGAAATATTATCCGCTACAGCAACAAGTACACCACCACCGCATCTATCACCTCTATCACGACGATACACATTGAAACGCTTTGTAGAATCAAACAATTCACTGCTGTTAATTTTTGAAGTAAGCCACGTTTCAGTTAACAATACAACGTCAGCATCACATGAGTCGACCGCCGCATTTAGTTCATCGCGTTTCGATAAGACACTCCTGATGGTCGTGAAAAGAAAAGAAAGCGAATTTTTGGAAACCGCCCCCCACCCCTCGCGTGTCGCTACTGCGGCGAGTTTGCAGCTGATAACGGTGCTCTGGATACTGAGGGTTCGCCTGAAAGCTGCCGATTAACGAATTCCCCAGAGGCGCCGCCAAGTTCGTACACACTGTCGTCAGAAAAATTGTAACTGTAACGTTTATCACCTATGTGCAACTTATTGTACCGAAGCTTGAAAGAAACGTCCCGTTGTTTGGCAAATTCTACAAGCTTCTTTCGCGCCTGCTGTGTTTGAAGGGAATAATCCTCACTTACAGTGATGCCATTCTCTTTGAATTTTCCGCTGAGCGATAGTAATTCCTGCTTTAACTTAAAAGATACAAACCTAGCAATAACTGGTCTATTTTGGTTGAGCCTGTACGTTCCTAGTCTGTGTACTCGCTCAAGAGCTTCGCTCGGCACTGGTGACTTAAAAACGGTACTGATCTCTTTAACCAGTTTTTCTTCAGTTTGGTTCCATTTCTCCTGCGGACAGTCTGTCAAACCGTAAAACAAGAGGTTACTGCGTCTCATTCTATCCTCAAGCTGAGAATGTTCATCGTGTAACCTAGCGTTTTCTCTGCTCAGATGGTCGGTTAGCTGCCTTAGCTGCAAAAGTTCATCCCCCACCTCGGCGTTGTCACACGCTTTTGTTTCGACAGCGGCGAGCCTAGGGTCGATGTCGTTAACTTTGCGCTCGATTGCTTCCTGGTTGTTTTCAATTTCATTCACGCTAGATATTAACTTCACTTGGTCCTGTTCCATTTTTTCGGTTCGAGAGTTCACGCTCTGCAGAAGAGCAAACATGTCACTAAATTTTGGCTCATGAGCCCTGTTCGATACGTCAGACTCAGGAACCTTTTTATTGGGCCCTGGGTTTTTTTCAACGTCGCCAGATAGCAAAACAAGCATAGATATAACATCTACACATTCACTTAACAGTGACAACAAGACTCCCGGGCGTGGGAACAGCATCAAGCACACATTGTTGGACTTCTTTGCATATAAAGGAGTATTGTTACTAACCTGTGTGAACAAGCGAGCAAAGTTACGGCGCCGCATTTCTGCGCTGTTCCCACGCCCACTGGACAGGCCAGGTTCGTGCCATCCGTTTTTATCCTGGGCTTGCGATGACGTCACGACCGATGAAGTGGCCGCCTGGCTCGGGAAGATGTTGCAGAGGGTGTTCCCGGCCAAATCCTGGACTGACCAAAAACTGGTCGCTATCAGGCAGAAGCACTGTCCGTGGCTCATGCCCAGCAGTCGGTGACAGCCACGAGCAGACGTGAAGAAGTGAAGCAGCTCAGATTTGGGTGCACGTTAAAGAACCCCAGGTGGTCTAAATTTCCGGAGCCCTCCACTACGGCGTCTCTCATAATCATATAATGGTTTTGGGACGTTAAACCCCACATATCAATCAAATCAAGAAGTGAAGCAGCCTGTGTGAACAAGCGAGCAAAGTTACGGCGCCGCATTTCTGCGCTGTTCCCACGCCCACTGGAGAGGCCAGGTTCGTGCCATCCGTTTTTATCCTGGGCTTGCGATGACGTCACGACCGATGAAGTGGCCGCCTGGCTCGGGAAGATGTTGCAGGGGTGTTCCCGGCCAAATCCTGGACTGGCCGAAAACTGGTCGCTATCAGGCAGAAGCACTGTTCGTGGCTCATGCCCAGCAGTCGGTGATAGCCACGAGCAGAAGTGAAGAAGTGAAGCAATCTGTGAGAACAAGCGAGCAAAGTTACGGTGCCGCATTTCTGCGCTGTTCCCACGCCCACTGGAGAGGCCAGGTTCGTGCCATCCGTTTTTATCCTGGGCTTGCGATGACGTCACGACCGATGAAGTGGCCGCCTGGCTCGGGAAGATGTTGCAGGGGTGTTCCCGGCCAAATCCTGGACTGACCGAAAACTGGTCGCTATCAGGCAGAAGCACTGTCCGTGGCTCATGCCCAGCAGTCGGTGATAGCCACGAGCAGAAGTGAAGAAGTGAAGCAACCTGTGTGAACAAGCGAGCAATGTTACGGCGCCGCATTTCTGCGCTGTTCCCACGCCCACTGGAGAGGCCAGGTTCGTGCCATCCGTTTTTATCCTGGGCTTGCGATGACGTCACGACCGATGAAGTGGCCACCTGGCTCGGGAAGATGTTGCAGTGGTGTTCCCGGCCAAATCCTGGACTGGCCGAAAACTGGTCTCTATGAGGCAGAAGCACTGTGCGTGGCTCATGCCCAGCAGTTGGTGATAGCCACGAGCAGAAGTGAAGAAGTGAAGCAACCTGTGTGAACAAGCGAGCAAAGTTTCGGTGCCGCATTTCTGCGCTTCTCCCACGCCCACTCAAGTTGGAGCGCATATATCAAAGTGGCCGAGAATCGGTGGCGTCGCAAGTCTACTCGTCAGTTCAACAAATGCTCTGGTTTGTTCAGGTCCCCACACAAAAGTCACATTTTTTTAGTAGTTCCGTGAGCGGTCGTGCGACGTCAGCAAAATTCCGCACAAATCTACGAAAGTAAGAACAAAGGCCCACAAAGCTTCCAACATCGTTCGCAGAGGTCGGCACAGGGAAATCTTTGACGGCACGGATTTTCTCAGGATCGGGACGAACACCAGAAGAATCGATAAGGTGTCCAAGGACAGTGAGCTGCCGGCGGTCGAAGTGACATTTCGACGATTTTAGTTGGAGCCCTGCTTTGCGGAAAACCGAAAGAATTGTTGAGAGACGCTCGAGGTGAGTTTCGAAAGTTGGCGAAAAAACAATGACGTCATCAAGGTAGCATAAGCAGATTGACCACTTGAAACCGTGAAGAAGAGCGTCCACCATTCGTTCGAATGTAGCCGGGGCATTGCATAAACCTAACGGCAATACTTTGAACTGATAGAGCCCGTCGGGAGTTATAAATGCCGCCTTTTCACGGTCCAGATCATCAACTGATATCTGCCAGTACCCGGAACGAAGATCGATGGAAGAGAAATAATTTGCGCCACTAAGGCAGTCAAGAGCGTCGTCTATCCGCGGCAGAGGATACACGTCTTTTTTGTAACCTTGTTGAGATTTCTGTAGTCGACACAGAAGCACCAGCTGTTATCCTTCTTTCTCACAAGCACAACGGGCGAAGCCCAAGGACTTGAAGAAGGTTCAATGATGTCTCGGGCAAGGATTTTGTCGACTTCTTGCTGGATCAAGTGGCGCTCGGTGGAGGAAACTCGATAGGGCAGCCGGTGTACTAGATTTGCATCACCGGTGTTGATCCGATGTTTTACGACGGTTATTTGACCTAGGGGTCGGTCGCAGAGATCAAAGACGTCTTGATACGACGCAAGAAGGCCACGAAGCGCAGACACATGCTCGGCCGGGAGATCAGAGGCAATCATTCCCGTTATGCAGTCTAGTATACTGCGCGACTGAATACTTGCAGATGACGGTGTATCCTCTGTTAAGGCCTATATGTGGTAGTCGCCGGCCGGGGCAAGGGTTGCAAGGGATATTCCTCATGGCAGCTTTTCAGAGCAAAGTCCAAAATTCACAATAGGGAGACATGCCACGTTGTTCTTCATTGTGATGATGGTGTGGGGGAACGCAACATTGAGCGAACAGAGTACTGTAGGATTAGGTGAAATGACATAATCGCCGTCAGCCACAGGTGGATTGGAAGAGACGTCGATATACATCACAGCTCGACAAGATAGGCGAACAAGGTCGGCGGAGCGTAGCTTTGGCGGCGCAGGATCAGGAGGGTCAACGGTGTGTGGTAGGACGAGCTGAACAACACCAGCAGAACAGTCAATTAGGGCGGAATGTTCCGACAGAAAATCGAGTCCCAATATGATGTCATGTGGGCAGTGGTGCAGTACGTAAAACAGAACAGTGGTATGACGTCCAGCAACAGTGACACGGGCGGCACACATCCCGGTGACCGCTGGTGTTGCACCATCAGCTACTCGGACAAGAGTGATCGGAGCAGAAGTGAGCACTTTCTTGAGTCGAGCACAAAGGCTGGAATTCATGATTGATATGTGAGCGCCGGTGTCAATGAGTGCTGCCACAGAAGTACCGTCAACATTTACTTTAATGAAGTGGTTGTGTCCGGGTATCGTGTGTAGCGGAATTTTGGGTCAGGTCATCGAAGCAGGCTCACCTCTAGGAGCTGCGCCCGTCAGTTTTCTGAGGACTGGTGGTAGGAGGGCGAGGGGGAGCGACGTCGGATAGTTGAGCGGGACATGCGTCCAGAGGGCGACGGAGAGCGGCTTGGTTGGCGGGCCTGGATGGCGAAGCATCATCTTGTGCCGTGTAGATCGGCATCCGAGAGCCAGCAGGTGGGTGTCGGGTGTTGGCATAATGCGACCATGGCTGCCAATCCCAGGAAGTGCGGCAATGACGTGAAATATGGCCCACTCGTCCACAGTCGAAGCAGATCGGCCTGTCATCGGAAGTTCGCCATTCTGCCGGGTTCCGGTAACGTGGGCGGTTGTTCGGTCCGCGGGACATATTAGGTGTACTGGGCAGTCGGTAGTCAGGTCGGTTAACGGGGCATAGCTTCTGAAGTCCGGCGTTGGCCAGTTCCTGGCGTATGACACTCTCGATTAAAGAAATCGTGGCGCGAGAGGCGTCAGGGGCCTGGACGTGGTCAGACAGAGGAGATGCTGCTTCGATTTCGTGGCGCACGATGCGCACGATATTGTCGGAAGCAGCAGGGGCTGGTGCCAAACGGGCATCCTCGCAGGTTGATGTTGCAGCCGTGTTGGGAAGACGCGAAAAGTGTGGAGTGATACGGCGACTTTTCGCGTCTTCGAAGAGTCGGCATTCATTAATAACGTCATCTACGGTCGATGACTTTCGATATACGAGGAGATTGAAAGCGTCATCGGCGATTCCTTTGAGGATGTACGCGACCTTTTCAGAATCCGGCATCTTGTCATTAACCTTCTGGCAGAGGGCGAGCACATGCTGTATGTATGTGACGTACGACTCGGTGCCGGACTGGAGTCGGGACGCTAGTTCTTTCTGCGCAGCACGACGACGCCCGATGGGCGTGCCGAAGAGATCGATGAGTTTCTGCTTACAGATGTCCCAACTCGTGATATCTTCCTCGTGGTTGGAAAACCAAACTTTAGCTGTATCATCAAGGTAGAAAATAATATTGGCCAACATGAGCGTCGGATCCCAGTCGTAAAGAGCGCTCACCCTTTCGTACAGCTGGAGCCATTCCTCCACGTCAGTACTGTCACTGCCCGAAAATGTGCCTGGGTCACGTGGTTGAGTCAGGACGACGGTGCGGTTAGTAGCAGCTGGACGCAGATCTGTTGGTTGCTCCGTAGTTGGACGAAGCACGCTTGGGGTAGTCTCCGAAGAATCCTCGTGTTCGTCTTGATCAGGCATCGCGCAGGCAGCCAAGGAACGTCCGCTGCGTAGAAGCGTCGTGGTGTTGACAGTGGGAAGACCCGCACTCTCCACCAAAATGTTACGGGGAGAAGGTGTCTGAAAAATGTCTTTACTTTTGGTAAACAGGCAGGCATACAATATGGAGCCCGGTCTGCACGAGCTCGCGCTAAACATCGTCCTCTTTTCTAGAATGTTCATTTGTGGCGCCCCGTAATAATATATAAATATAAATAAATATATATATATATATTTTATTTATTTATTTATTTATTTAATAAAATAATATATATATTTATATGAAGCCATTATGAATGGCAGACGTGGCCTGGCTCATACGCCATGTTTATTCTATTCTGCACTTCTTCCTTCTCGGCCTTTACCAACAATCGCTTCATCGCTTCATACTTCACACAATTCCCCCTCCCTTTGAAAGAAGGCATGCAATATGAGCAAGAAAAAGTAAAAAAAAAGAAGTTGAAAAGTCACAAATGTCAAAATTCACATTTCGTTCTATGCTCCAGATGAGTTCCGTAAACTTTCAAAAACTTCAGAAGAGAGTGCAGCGGTCTGGGTAACGCAGGAGTTCTGGTGGGCGAGGCTGACTGTGGCATTCTGGAAAAGATAAGCGCGTCCTGCACAACTGCACTGACCATGGCACGGCTTCAGCAGCTGCAAAGACCAAACGAGGTTGGACGTCCTTGTAGCTTTTAAAGGTCTGACGTCGTAGGCGCCGAATTTTCTGTCGTGGGTGCTGTATTCTGTGTCGTGGCTGAGACAGAATCATTGGTTACAGCTAGCGTCTGTGAGAACTGAAGTTGATGATACGATATATCTGTGTTCCTGCATTTTGCTAATGGTAGCGTTCAGTCTATTTCGTGGTTTTCTGTGGTGGTATCGCCGTCGGTAGGATCGTGCATGATGCCTTGATGTCTGGTACAGAAGACTTTCTTCTACGAATATGGCTCAGATGTTGACTTGGTCTTTTCTTTAGTTGGTGTCGTTCCTTAGGACCATCCTTAAGCCGCAAATATGGTTGTGATCTTATTTTAGTACGTAGTAGTGCTTGTTGTAACTGCCGTGGTTTCCGGAGTTTTTTGAGTTCTTGATGGCACTGCTGATGTTGCGAAATCTGACGAGGTGGTACTCCTTTAGTAACATGAGCCTGCTTTTCTTTGATAGTTGGTGTGACCAATAAATGGTTTGTAGTCGTTTGGTTGTCGTGATTTTCAAAAGAAAATTAAGGTGGTGCAATAAAATCGACAAAAAGGTCTTTGTAGGCTTATTCTGCACTATTTATTATGAAGGACTCTTGCGCTTGGCCGCGTGCGATATTCGAATCGTCTGAACCTTTTACTTTGTTTCGATTGTCTAATGTGTGTTCACCGCACAGGGATGAATGAACCCGTCCGGAGGGTGCATGGCTTGACAGGGTATTTTCGTGAAGCATCAGGTCGTCTACCGTGGTCACGGCGTCCTTATGCGGCAAATGGTGAGCGATCGGAAATCCACGCGATGGAAAAGTAGAGCTGGGTTCATGCGTGAAGAGTGCTTTTGAGTGTGACGACCGAGCACGATTGTCTGTGGATGATCGGTTATAAGCGAATCTTCGTCGTAGTCGTCATTGTCTTCTTTAAACGAAACGATCATTTCTTCTTTGATATTTTCCCATGACTCGATGTTTTGAAATATGTGGGTGAGGTAGAACTTGAAGGCCTCAACGCACACGTGGTCGGTAAAGTTGGCGACCATCTGCTGTTCCGGCCATGATTCAGCGGTAGCGTGGAGCTCAAACAGGTAGAACCAGCCTGCACTGGTCAATCGTCAAGTGCTGCGGAGTACTTGGGGATGGGAAGGTCCGTCGATGGTTCCGTCATGATGGTTGCAACGGTGTGCAGTGGTGATGCACTTCTGTGGTCCGTGTTCGGTCACTGTGATGATGATGGCCGGTTGATGAAGTGGTTGCGAAGTCTTCACCCTGTCGACTCGTGTGACGCTACGATGAATGGGAGACGTGGCCTGGCTCACACGCGATGTTTATTCTATTCTGCACTTCATCCTTCTCGGCCTCTACCAACCATCGCTTCATACGTCACACACACACCCACCCACACACACACACACACACACGCACACACACACATACACACACACGCGCGCACACGCACACACACACACACACACACACACATATATATATATATATATATATATATATATGATTTTTTCAGCTTTGTGTTTTCTTTTCTAGCGCTGTCTGCCACACTCCTGAACCATAAAGCTTGTGCTCACTACAGCTAACCACGCTGCATTTCTTTTTACGCGACTTTAGGTTTCTGACCACCAAGTCGCGATATCGAGTACCGGTTGCGGCGCGGTGTCTACTATGAAGGCGGGGACGGGCGAAGCCAGCTTGTCCGGCGAATATATATATATATATCTATATATATATATATATATATATATATATATATATATATATATATATATATATATATATATATATAGTCTTTCGTAATTATACGGTGGTTTTGGATGTTAAACACCGCATAATATCAATCAATCAGGTTTATGATTACCATCGTTTTATTTATCAGCTCAAGCCACTTGATGAGTAGATTGATTGATTCATTCACATGTAGGGTCTTAAGTCCCAACACCATAATATGATCATGAGAGACGCCGTATTGGAGGGCTCCGGAAATTTTGACCGCCTGGGGTTCTTTAGCGTGCGCCTAAATCTGAGCACCCGGGCCTATAGTATTTCCGCCTCCATGGGAAATGCAGCCGCCACTGCCGGGATTCGATCCCGCGACCTGCGGGTCAGCAGCCGAGTACCTTAGCTACTAGACCACCACAGCGGGCAAGGTAGGTGATGAGTATGTTAGTACGCCTTTCTGGGGCTATGATTGGCCTGCACATTTGGTTGTGTTGCACCTTCATCATCAGACACTTTGGAGTTTCTTTGGCCGTTAGAGCAACGTAAAGATAAGTATCGATATATTGTACACTCGTAAACAAGCTAAGTTCAATGATTATTTTGGGACGTTAAACCCCACATATCAATCAAATAAGTTTAATGAATGAGCTAAATATGCTGTCGCGCGTGCGCGCACGTGTGTGTGTTTGTGTGTGTGCGTGTGCGTGTGTTCATGTGCGTGTGTGTGTGTTTGTTTAGATATTAGATGAATGTGCGAAGACTCAATACAAATTATATTTTCTGTCTTGAGTACATATTTCAGCACACGTACGAAGAGTCAAACTGTAATGTGCTGGAACGTGGCCTATGAGACTTCAGAACTGTGCCAAGTTTTTGTTAATAAAAGGAATGTTTGTCCATTGAAAATTCTCGTAGTGACCGACTACACCGATATGTTCTGGCGGGTACAAGTATGACCACTGCTGCAGCAATTACCCAATCGCCAAGGCCACATGCAACGCTCGCGTTCCAGATTCCCGCCTAATATCTCCCTGAGTGCCAAGGCTTCGACAAACACCGCGACACGTTTCGCCGAGTGCAGGCGTTATTCAGTGTAAAATCGCCCAGAAATGATATTGTGATAGTACTACCGCTTTGTTTTGAAATCATATCAGTGCGAAGCGACAAAAAATGGTAGTTAAGTGGCAGGGGGAGGGGGGATCCGAGCGAAAAGCTTGGGGGGGGGTCAAAGACCCCGATTCCCTCTTTGGCTACGCCACTGTTATTTATAGAGTTGAGACAAAGATAATCAACACAGAACCTCTTGAACCCCTCATTTTCTTTTTACCAAGAAAACAGGCGCAGTCTAGGCGCTAACGATTCTTGAATTACACTGGTGGCTAGCATCTCGTGAACTTGTTCTGCAAGAACCTTGCGTTCCGACACGCACACACGATAGTGCTTTTGTTGGAAAGAACGAGCAGCGCCAGTGCCAATCTCATGACGAGCCCGCGTGCTTAGTATCTCAGCCTTGGCGCCATCTGTGCAGAATCAAATCATGCCTCTCCAGTAGAGCAATCAGGGCTCCACGCTTCTGCAAGGATATAGACTTGAAAACTAACTTCATAAATTCAGGTTCCATACCTGAAACTTCATTGGGATCCGTCTTTTCAGGATTGCCTAGGGCTCGAACGCAGATACTGCATTTCTTTTTAAACATAGCCAGGCGCCTACCAGCCGGTAGTACAACCGACAAGTCTGACCTGTTCACCACCCATAATTGAGCCTTCTCGTGAGCGAGAGATACAACGAAGCGTGGTACAAATGCGTTTTCTTTCTACACAAGGTACAGGCGACGGCTACACACAAGGTCACATAGACATTGGCTGTCCCTGGTGGAGAAACTTATACACTGGCAGTAGGCCTCACCATCACAAGGGCATCTTTATACACAATGAAGCCACCTTCCTTAAATCAGGCTGCTGGGCGAGAGTTAACAATGGAATCTCACCTGCTCCACAGTCCACGGTCACGACACTCGCAAAAAGTTTATATACTCCAACTATAACATCAGGCATTCCTTGAGCCATTATTTTTCATTCCGCATTGAACCTTCCACCACCCACACCAACCGACAAAATGCAGACTCCGACTCTATGCAAGTACACGCCACTCACTGCCCGAAGGTGGAAGGTTTGATTGAATAAATTATAACCTTACGGACAAGTTGTTGCTTAAAAACTAAGCTCATAACGAAACTACTTGCACCAGTATCCACCTGTGATAAGAGTGTCGAGTGTCACCCACAGCCAAAAGCAGAACCGAAGAAGACGACACAGTGCGCACGAGAACGATATCAACGTGAAGCGCTTGAAAACAGGGACGGGCGAAGCCAGCTTGGCCGGCGAATATATATATATATATATATATATATATATATATATATATATATGTGTGTGTGTGTGTGTGTGTGTGTGTGTGTGTGTGTGTGTGTGTGTGTGTGTGTGTGACGTATGAAGCGATGGGTAGTAGAGGCAGAGAAGGAAGAAGTCAGAACAGAATAAACATGGAGTATGAGCCGGGCCTCGTCCCCCAGTCATCATAGCGTCACATAAGTCGGCGGGATGAAGACCTCGCAACCACTTCATCGCCCGGCCATCATCATCGAAGACCTCAGCGAGACGCAGTGACCAAACGCGGACCACAGAAGAACACGGACCACCAAGACCACCAAGCATCATGACAGCAGCATCAGACGACCTTGACATCCCTAAGTACACCGGATCAGCGGACGACGGACCCGTACAGGACTGGTTCAACCTGTTCAAGCTCCATGCCGCCGCTGCATCTTGGTCGGAACGGGAGATGGTTACGAACTTCAGCGACTACGTCACCGGTGAGGCATTCAAATTTTACCTAATTCACATATTCGAGAACGACGAGTCATGGCAAAAAATCAAAGAGGAGATGATTACCCGTTTTAATGACTATAACCAAGACTTACTCATTGCCGACCATCTAGAGACAACTGCACACTATCGTCAAGTTCTTAAGCAGTCCTCAAGCATTCGAAAGTCCAGCGCGAATCGACAAGTTCCTCAAGACGAAGTGGCACATGCGTTTACTTACAGAAGGCCATGCTTATATTGCGAAAAAACCAACCACCAAGTGCGCCTTCCTTCTGCGCGAAAGACGGCATTTCCGAAGTCATCGCTTCAGCATATGACACGACACGTTGCTCAACCACCTGATGCCCTTCACTCTTCGTCTCGCATGCGTGGTCCACCACCTCGGTTTTCGTCACACGGTTCTTCAAGCGCTCCTAACGCTCCCCACTCGCCTTATAAATACGCCTTGCTCATGGTAGACCAGCTGACGCATGGAAAAAATACCGAACAACGCCATGACTACTCAAAGAGTGAAAATCCTGGTTTTACATCACTTGGCTCTTTCATCGCTCACAACGCTCACCTCACGCCTCACTCGCCCACTACGGTTGGGATAGAGCTGCAGAACTCCGAATATACTCGGCCAAGCTGTGAACCTACCATCCCGATTCAGGCGCAAGAACCACTTGCAGCGAACAGCGGAGAAGAAGCCCCTGATGGTGTATCTGTCAACTCTGAAGCATTACCTTCATTACCCGAAATGCAGCACAACAGCCTAGAGACTACCTGCCCACTCGACACCATATTCAATTGCCCAGAAAGTCAGTGTCATGGTGAAAAAGGGCTGCCACCTGAAGTCTTTTCGCAGCAACCTCATCAATGCCAGCAAATCCAAGAACAAAAGAGATTCCAAGGGCTATACGAACAAGGACGACGACGAATGGAATCATCTTCGGAAGAACACACGCGGTTTTTGGAAAACCGTTTACAAACGTGTCAACCAAACCAACGACATATTCAAGATTTCTCGCTCGAAACAAAGAAAGCATCGAATCCAGGATATTTCCCCAAGGGACGTCGAGTAAGCTTTCTCCAGTCGAGATCAAGACTCAGGCAACACGACATACAACGTCGAGAAAGGCGCCAAACCATGCCCTGTAACCGCACCAGCCTCGGTCAACAAGCACGCAAACGGGTGGCGACGCATGGGTTCCAATCAAGACAAAGAGCACGACACCTGCGCAAATCAAGCAGCCAATGCTTCAAAGCCATCACACCACGTTCATTCGTCGCAAGAATGCCGGCTGTGTTTCCATCTGATTTCACGCTCAAAGCATGCTTATGTCGTCCAGAGCGCAACAGCCAGCCTTGCCCTCCAGAGCTGTACTTGATACCCCGGATTGCTGTCCTCTCCTGTGAAGCTATAGTGTGTTAACAGAAACTTCTTCGGACTTGAAATGATCTTTTTTTTGACAGTGTTCAGTTCTAAACCGTGCATGTTCAGTTCTCATTTCTGTTCGTCTGACGCGACATCTTTCGGGGGGCGGGGGAATCGTGTGACGTATCAAGCGATGGGTAGTAGAGGCAGAGAAGGAAGAAGTCAGAACAGAATAAACATGGAGTATGAGCCGGGCCACGTCACCCAGTCATCATAGAGTCACACACACACACACACACACACACACACACACACACACACACACACACACATATATATATATATATATATATATATATATATATGACGTAGGAAGTGATGGTTGGTAGAGGCAGAGGAAGAAGGAGAGCTGATGGAATAAACATGGGGTATGAGCCACGCCACGTCTCCCATTCTTCCTAGCGTCACACGAGTCAGCAGGAAGAATGGGAGACGTGGCGTGGCTCATACCCCATGTTTATTCCATAAGCTCTTCTTCCTCTGCCTCTACCAACTATCACTTCATACGTCATATATATATATATATATATATATATATATATATATATATATATATATATATATATATATGGAATTGAAAGAAGTAGCTGGCAGACTTGGTGCTTTTAGGTTGTATACGAAGGTATATCGGCCAGCTGCCAGCTCGTAATAAGTTCACGTGCTACGTGATGCCACACAGGCTCATAAAGAGTGTGCCACACTCGCGGCCCTGGCTATACTAGTGGCGCTGACTGACACCCCCACGTTTATTTCATATATATACCCAATAAAGCGGCTGGGGGATAGCCGTCGCGGTAGCTCAGCCTTGAACGCGTTATTCGAGGGCCACAGGTTCGGCTCCTGTGCATGGGAAGTTATCACTCTTATTTCCTTCTTCACAATTATTTGCATTTATATTCGGTCCTATAACTTCCACTATACTTTCCTTGGCAATATTGCATGTATATATATTGTATACCTAAGCGTATACCTAAGGGCTCGTTTTTCCGTGTTTTTGACACAATAATAATGAGATCTACAGACAGTAATGGCAAGGAATGTACAGGGGAAGTTATCACAACCAATAGAATATAAATAAAAAGAAAGAAAAGTGGATGAAAAAATAACCAGCCGTGAGCAGGATATATACATATATATATCTAATCACAAAGAAGTACACGCAGTTAAGTCGCACGTCACCACACCATTAACAATATCCATGCAATGACCACCATTTACTATTTTTAGGCGGTGCATTTCGCGTCCGACTACGTTAGACTTGAGCTAGATTTAAGACGCCATACTGTCGAAAAAGCGAAATTCACAGTGCACATTTGTACAGTGACACGCTATATAAACTTTGCCTACTGTAAACGTTCGGCGCAAGGCTACCCAGAATTTTTTTTGGGGGGGGGGAGAGGGGGGTGCCACAGAACGACTAACTTTGGCAATTGTTGGTCGTTGTTAAACATGTAAATATTTAGTATACCCTGAAAAGTTGAATTACAAAAACATTTCGTGGTGTAGGGGTTCAGATTCCCTTCCTTTGCCCTTTTATGGCTTCCTGGTTCTGCGAACTTGGGCGTGCGTTTTACATGGTACTTGTTTTTTGATCTCACAGCTTTCTGAGCCCAGCTAACTTCCAATATTACGGCTCAGTTATTCTGAATATTGTAGACGCCTAACCAACGAAGAAATAGTTAAGACAGAAGAAATCAGTATAAGACACACCGTTTATGAAATATTTTCAATCTCTCACAAGGGCATTGATGGAGCTTAAATTCAGTAGACTGGCGTGTCATATTTCAAGGGCTATGACACAGTGTTCTAGACATTAATAACGGGCACGCACGAAGAAACCTGCATCAAGAAAGGGCGATGGAGGAGCCGAAGCGCATAGCAGTTCCTGCACGCAGCACGCGGCTCTTTCTGTACAATTCCACAGCAGAGCTGCCGCTGCGGTCATCACTGAATAGCTCAGGCGGCGAAGCGCGGTCACGCCACTCAACACTTCTAGTCACGGAGGAAGGAAAGGTAGGAGAGGCCCTGACGTCTATCGTTGTGAAGCCACGATGTTGCCGGAAGTCGGTCAAATTGACTGGGCAAATTATCCTCCCTTGTTTAAATCCGAATGTAAAGCAGAAGGCACGACTCCCTCTTCGGCTCGGAAAGTACGTGTGCTGCGCAGCGCGCGTGCTAATGAAACGGGGCTCAATACTCTGAGCCAGCGCTACCCCTTCGGCGAAATGATTTCGTCCAAGTATTAACAGCGAGTAACAGCTCACCTACAACGAAGCAAGTAAAAGAGAACGCGCGCTAGATGCACTGACATCGGTGAGTGTTTTCACGTCATTAATTCAGCCACTGCACATACAACATGATCGGTATGCGCCTTCCACGGTTGCATTCCGCCACGCGTTCGACGCAGCGTCCGGCCACTGTGTCCGTGTTCCGCGTGAAACTCACCGGCGTGAGCATTCTGCTACCGTGGTGACTTTGAGCTCGGTGCAAGTGACACTTGAACGCGATTGCAGTTACGGTGAGATTACATGCAGTGCTGGGGGAGAGTGTACAATGCAGAACAAAAAAATTCGATGCTGTACACAGATGACACGAAACTACGTATGTGCACATGGTACTCATTGCGTCTTTCTGGGCTCAACAGCGTCGTCCGTTGTCACAAGCAGGAGCACTACTCAACCGTCACTGGCCTGCAAGGCATTCGTCGTCGTTCAGCTTCGTCATGGTGCCCAAGGCAATTTTGCTGAACACTTACTGCTTCATCCGCGTCATCCGCCGCACGTCACATGGATATGCACTCGTTCTACGCACTGTTGAAACGCTTCTTGGACAAAGAGATTCATAAACGTTGCTAAGAGTACAGTAATGGCCAGGAGAACACTGCGTAACCAATAACACGGCGCAGACATTGTCCGCAACGGCTCAGCACGAAACCTGGGGAGGCACACATGCCGCCGCCAGCAGCGGCCACTCACTGCTAGACCAGCTCCACTGCGCAACACGTAACCATAGCAACGCTGCCATTGTGCCCAGTGAATATGGCCGCAATGATGTCATTTCCGCCACACTTTTCAAGCAGCGTGCCGGCTGGGCATGCCCTCTCCTACCTTTCCTTCCTCCGTGCTTCTAGTGTACTCTACTTATGCGGCGCTAAATCCTAGAATAATTGTTTATGGTCCCTATGGAACCGGAGTAGCGCAACTGTTTTCCAACGCTGCCGGCGCCACCAGCAACCATGCATTCCGGAGAAGCTGACGCTAAGACCAATTTTGTGTGTTCCGACGCTGCTGCGGCATTGGCGCGAATCATCGCTAGTGAAGTTCAAAAAGAATCCAGCTGGTCTTCACGCATTTTGTGAACGTAATTCATAGATGCGTGTGGATGACTGCGGATCTGCTCTATGTGCGGAACAGGTCTGCACTACTAACATCACAGCCATCGGAATGTTACATTGACTGAATAATCTGGTAAAAGACGTTTTGCCAGTTTTACCAGCTGCTGGTGCTCATTCGTTTATAGTGCACATGCTGAAAAAAGAACAGCACCGTTCTTTGTTGCGCATTCATATTAGTTCAAAGGTAGTATGATCACATAACTTCATAAAAAGAAGATATTGTTAAGGTGTTTATTAGCCGGCAACCAGCGAGCGACAGTCACGGCAAAGCACGGACTTTCAGCGCGAGCAGCGTCCTGGTTGGGCAGCCCCACAAAATGGTACTCAAGAGTTCAACCCATTCCAGAGTTCGGAAGCTTCGCTACAATTACCCCGATGTAAAGAGGGAGCCCCACGGCGAACTAACAGCTTGTTACTAAGAGCGGGTCATAATCTTCAGGTGCTCCACGTTGACGATGTCGCGCCCACGGCGGTGCACGTCTGAAGACATTTTGACAGGTTCTATCAGATGGTTGACCGGAGATGTGCGCTGGATGACACGGTAGGAGCCTTCTTACTTGGGAAGTAGTTTGGAAGAGAAGCCAGCCACAGAGGTCGGGAGCGAGAGCCATACAGGTGCACCAGGAAGGAACGTGGGCTCAGATGTGGTGGAGCTATCACGAATACTCTTCTGCCGCTCTTGCTCATGTGTCGTAAAGGTCTCTTGGCAAGCTCTCGACACTCTTCAGCAAGCCTGGATGTCTCAGAAACAGCTGCACGCTCAGATAGATTCGGCGTGCACGGAAGTATCGTGTCCATAGAGTGCGACGGGATTCTTCCGTACAGCAAGTAGAAAGGTGAAAAACTTGTCGTGCTCTGAGGGGCGGTGTTATTGGCGTAGGTGACGAAGGGCAGTATATTATGTCAATTCGTGTGGTTGGCGGCGACGTACATAGAAAGCATGTCGCCGAGGGTGCGGTTAAAGCGTTCGGTGAGGCCTATCGCCTGCGGGTGGTAACCAGTAGTTTGCTGTGAACAGAACGGCACTCCATCAAAATGGTTTCGACGATTTCCGACAAGAAGACACGGCCTCGATCGCTGCGAAGCTCTTGGGGTGGTCCATGGCGCAGTAAAAATTGATGCAGCAGGAACGACGCATCATCACGCGAAGCAGCCGCTGAGACAGCTGCGGTTTCGGGGTATCGAGTTAAATGGTCTACGGCAACAATGAACCAACGGTTACCAGCCGACGCCAGAGGAAGCGGTACATTTAAGTCGATACCTACGCGCCCAAACGGACGGTCAGGACAAGGTAATGGTTGCAGACCGGCGTGCGACATGTGGGCTGCCGGTTTGCGGCGTTGGAAAGCGAGGCAAGAGTGAACAAACTGCTGCACGTAGCGGTACATCATGCGCCAGAAGTAGCGTTGTCGAAGGCGGTGGTAAGTTTTGGACACCCCCGAGTGCGCGCATTGCGGATCAGAATGGAAAGATTCACATATCTCGAACCACAGACTGCGGGGTATCACGAGTAACCGCTGCCGGCCATCGGCGTCGTAATTGCGTCGGCGTAGGAGACCGTCACGGATGGCGAAATGGTGAGCTCGACGACTCAAAGCACCCATGTATGGTGTTACGGACGGATCAGAGAGCAATTAGATCAGCGGGGCGATCCAATTATTCTTTCTCTATTCGGTAGCGAAGATGTCAACTTCGATGGCAGAAACAGCAATTGAGGGTACTGAGCAGGGCATGTTGTCTTGAGGTAGAGGGGAGCGCGAGAGGGCATCGGCGTCCACATGCTGGCGTCCGTTGCGGTACAGCACATAGATGTCGTAGTCTTCTAAGCGAAGAGATTAACGGGCGAGACGGCCTCAGGGTTCATTCAATGATGAAAGCCAGCATAGTGCATGATGGTCGGTTACGACATCGAACGGGTGACCATACAATTAAAGTCGAAACTTTGTAAGGGCCTAGACGATCACCAGACACTCTTTCTCCGTGACGGTGTAGTTTGTCTTGGCTCTCGTGAGCGTACGGCTCGCATATGCTACAACATATTCAAGGAATCCGGGTTGGCGCTGCGCCAGGACATCGCCGAAGTCTACCCTGCTGGCGTCCGTGTGCACCTCCGTTGGGGCCGTAGGGCCGTAGTGGCCTAGAATTGGAGGAGAATTCAACAAATGGCGGAGCTTCGCGAACGCGTCTTCGCACTCGGATGACTACGAATTGAGGAGCCCGTTACTTCCAAGGTTCTTCGTCAATGGTTATAAGATCGTGGCAAAGTTTTGTATGAAGCGTGGGAAGTATGAGCACAAGCCCACAAAACTATGCAGTTCATTGAGAGATGCCGGTTTGGGGAATTCGGCCACGGCCCGAAACTTCACCGGATCAAGAAGAATGCCGTCTTTGACCACGACGTACCCTAGCATGGTGAGTTTCCGTGCTGCAAATTGGCACTTCTTCAGATTTAGTTGCAAGCCGGCATTGCTCATACGTGCGAACACTTCTTTCAGACGTTGGAGATGCGTGTAGAAATCCGGAGCGAAGGCAATGACATCTTCGAGGTAACACAAGCGCGTGTACTATTTTAAGTTGCGCTGAACGGTGCCCTTCATGCGCTCAAAGGTCGCAGGTGCATTAAGTAGACTAAACGACATGATGTTGAACTCGTGCAACACGTATGGTTTGACGAAGGCGGTCTTCGGTCGAGCGTGGTCAGCCATGAGTACCCATGGCTGACGACGCTCGACCGAAGACCGCCTTCGGCACACCAGACGGCCAGTACCCCGAGCGCAGATCAAGAGAAGAAAAAAAAATCGACTCCGTGAAGGCTGTAAATCGCGTCATCGATGCGTGGCAGTAGATAAACATCCTTGCGAGTGATCTTATTGAGCCGTCCGTAGTCCACACAGAACCGCACACAACCGTATATTTTCGCAACAAGAAAAACAGGAGACGCCCATGGACTGTCCAAGGGCCGAATAACGTAGCGTCGGAGCATATCGTCAACCTGCTCAATAATTACCCCACGTTGAGCAGGTGACACGCGATATCGATGTTGCCGTAAAGGTAGATGGGCACCAGTGTCGATGTTATGCGTAACAGTGGACGTGTGACCGAGATAACTTCATCCGACATCGAAGGAAGAACGATATTCTTGCAACAGGTCCAGAAGCTGGAAACTCTGTACTGTCGTAAGGTTGTCAACAATGGAGGGACGAAATACTTCAGTAGTTGACGGATCAGAAGTGGAAACAGCACTGATCGTACGCGACCTCGGACATTGCATGTCATCGGGTACGTCCAGGACTTGTGCGTCGTCCATTGGTTCCACTCTGCTGAGACATTCCTCTCGAAGCAAGGTAACGGCATACGGGGATGGGTTGGTTACAAAAATAGCGGCATTGCCCTGGTTAAGCTGCACGGTCGAGAAAGGTATTGGCAATCCTTTCCCGCTACAAGCACGTTCGGATGGCAAAACAATTGCGATTGTTTCAGAGAGACCGGCGCAGTAGATCGACAGAGCTGTCGTCGAGTTTGGAGGCACTGTTGTATCGTCTTTCGTTAGAATCTTGCTCAGTGTCGAGAGACTGTCTTCTGGCGTCAAATGGGAGAAGAGTGAGAGTTCAATTTCGGCAGTGGCACAATGGATGACGGCGTCGTGGTGGGAGAGAAAGTCCCATCCCAGAATGACGTCATGAGAGCGTGCCGGAATGATGGTGAACTGGGTGACATACAGAACATCGTGAATGACAAGGCGATCTGTGCACCCTGCTGTAGGATGAATACGATGCAAACTAGCAGTACGGAGAAACAATCCAGAAAGTGGCGTCGTCACTGTTAGAAATTAGCAGCAGAGTTTTTCATCCATAACTGATACGGTAGCTCAAGTGTCAATAAGAGCCGATGCACAAACACCATCAACAAGCACGTCAATGACATGTGAGGGGCTGCTGTAAGGGCTTTCACATTGTGAGAAAGTCGCAGTCCTTGCCTCGGGGACTGTGACGACTAGTTTTCCCGCTCAAGAGCAACCAAACTTGGCCGCGTGGGGGAGAGGGAACGACGTCGTGGAGACGACGACCTTCAAAAAATGGACCTGGGTGAGACGACGGTGGCATAGGCGGCGCTTCATCGTGATCGGGACGGCTGAGCTGGCCAGCAACAGGCAAAGAAATGGGAGCTGGCTGTACGCGAGGGCAATAACGTGCTACGTGACCCGCGTAACCGCAGGCAAATCAGACGGGCCGGTTGTCGGGTATGCGTCATCGGTTCGCCGGGGTGTCTCACCCATGTCGCAAAAGCCGATGAACGGAACTGTCACTGCAAAGGCTTCACGGTGGGCTGAAGCTGAGGCTGAGGGGTTACGTCAACATGTGTAGCGGGCATACCCACTGCAAAAGACGGAGGTTGAGCGGCAGCTTCGGTGTAAGTCGGAGGGGCGGGTGCTGGAACGACTTGAGGTGGCCTGGCGACCACTTGGGCGTAACTCAGAGGCGCAGGAGCCGGAGCCTTTTCGTGGTGGTACGTAGGCATAACCTCCGCTATTTCCTGCTCAATTAATTGATTGCTCTACGGATGGGAGGGAGAAGGGTTGTAGCCGATCGTTGAACAGCCGGTTGGTGGGCAAAGGGCAGGAGAAAGAACTGACGCGCGATTTCCTCACGGATGAAGGACTTGAGGTCTGCCACTAACGCCACGAGGTCACAACTGGCCTCCAAGCCAGCAAATGTTGCAGCTCGTGGTGGGGAGCGACGGGTCATCGAACGCTGCCGGCGGAGCTACTCGTAGCTCTGGCACAGTGTGAACACCTCAGCCACTGTGCCGAGGTTTTTGGCGAGCAGCATCGGGAAGGCATCATCGTCAGTGCCTTTCACGATGTTTCGGATCTTGTCAGACTCGGACATGGTGTGATTGGGTTTGTTGCATAAGTCGAGGACATCTTCAATAAAGCTGGTAAATGACTCACCAGCCTCCTAAGCGCGTTCACGTAAGCGCTGCTCGGCTTGCAGCTTGCGAATAGCAGTGCGGCCAAAAACGTTGATGACAGCGGTCTTAAAATCGGACCAGGTTGCAAAATCGGACGCGCAGTTGTTGTACCACAAACTGGCAACGCCCGCAAGGTAGAACACCTAGTTGGTCAGCTTGCCATCCTCGTACAATTTGTTGGGGACGCTCACGCGCTCGTAAATGGCGAGCCAGTCCTCCACGTCAGTGCCATCAGCGCCAATGCTGGGGACACCGGGACAAGGACGTGGCTTGGGAGGCGTCGTTTGCTGAGAGGCGTCGTGGGACATGGTGGATGGCAAGGCACGTGATCGTAGCTCCAAGGGCATTGAAAGGGATCGCCGCGCTCTCCACCAATTCGTTAAGGCGTTTATTAGCCGTCAACCAGCGAGCATACACAATGCCGACAGTCACGGCCTAGCATGGACTCCCAGCGCAAGCGGCGTCTTTGTTGAGTAGCCACACTAGAAGGTACTCAACAGTTAGACCCATTTCAGAGGTCAGAGACTTTTCTACATTATATTTATTCGCCACTGACGTAGCTAAATGAGCGCGGTTGTCGAAATTGCTGAGTTTTACAGTGAAGGCTCTTGAGATCACCAGGGCCAATTCGAGCGCCGTAGATGTTCGCCGCCTCCGGTGTCCGTCACCACTATCGAATGAAATAAAAAAAATCTACGTAAAAAATGCAAGAGCCGCATTCGGGTACCGAACCCAAGTTTTATGAGTGGAAGTACATTCTTCTACTGAAAACTATGCCATAACAAGGAGCTGAACACTGCACTAATTTTATGTTGGTCGCATATCGGGTAAGAAATTTTGTGTACATGTGAAATAAATTGTTTTAGAACAGTGACGTAACAACTGTGCGTCAAACAACGCGAATTGTGCAGAGTGCACCGATATGCTCTTGCGCAGTTCAAAAGCCTAAGGTATAACTCTTAATTGAGTTATGTTTACCCAGATGATTCGGGTAATTTTAGGTACAGTCAAAGTCAACGAATATCGCACTTCACCAGCGTAACGTGAATACGGAATGTTCCCGCTCATTATCCGGTCAAAAGTTCCGAACATTCGTGAAAAGTGAATGTCGCCAGACAAAAAAAGTTGATAATGTTCGCCCTGCACTTTTCACTACACGCTGAGCAAGAAGCCGCGTTTTTACCATGCTATTTAGTGAGCTCTTACTTTGCACTTTGTTGGCAATCGGGCAGAGAAGTGACCTTCAAGCACTGAAAACTGTGCGTGAAGGTCGCAAGCCAAGTATGCCAATTTACAACACGGCCAAAAAAAGAAACGCGACAGGGTGTCGTCTGGCGTTTGTGAAAACAGAGGGCGACTTCACCGAAAACTGATTGCCAGCCAGGCAAGATGGTGAACGTATGCACTACTCTTGTCTAGTAGGGACCATATTCACTTACTCTTTTCAGAATCGGGCTAATCACTCCGGTTGTCCGATTAATGAGCGTAATGCTCGTCAGTAGAGTTAGGTGGAAGGGGGGGGGGCAGTTAGTGTAGTCAGGCCGTCGGCTTCGACGTGCAAACGTCGCAGATTGCTGAGCAAAGGCTGAACGTTGATCACGTCGCATTGAGATAAATCAGGGCAATGTATTCACGAACACTCCGCTAGTAGCAGACGGGCTGTAAAGAGGCGTATGGATCGCCGCAGGGTGTTGAGGGTACGCGGCACACTGTTCCCACTGAAGAACAAAAGGAGGCGGATGGCTGTTGTCATTGTGATTGCGGGAGGGATACGGCGGCTTGACATAGGACATCGGAGGCGAAGTCTAGAAGAAGACCGCGCTTGGAATAGCTGCGCATGGTCGAAACTAGCGACATTGATGCTTGTGGACGGTGTTTTGCATGGGGGATCTCGGGTGTTCACAGGTACACAAACGCGGTGACAAATTCCTTTGCGTACAGTGACACAGATTTGTTGAAGCAAGATCAGCAGGCAAGAAGTCTTGGCAAACATCGACAGTGGTACCATCACGACATTGACCAGGCGTCCGAATTTCGAAGTGATGCGGCATGTCATTAGGACCTCGAATATTCGGCAGTGCTTGACACGTCAGCCACAGACTCAAGACACTTCTTGTCGATGACGAAGCGATAAGCGTCTTCCGCAATTGCTTTGGGAGTGTGGCCCACATTGTCCTCTTCCGTCATGTTGGCATGGGCAGGCTCGCACAATTACAGTACCCATTCAACGTTCGTTCTGCTAGTCTAACCACAAGCTTGAGCTCCCGCGACATGTTCTCTGCGCGTTTCTTCTTCGTCGTGGGGCCTCTGATGTATTTCTTGATCTCCTCCATGAATTGGCCCGATGTCGTCGTGGTGTCCTCGTGATTCTCGAACCATACTCGGTGCAGTTGAAAAATAGATCGACGTAAGACAACTGGCTATCAGAATTCTACTCATTGGCTCGGCTTGTTCGTTGATTGCGGCTGAGCCACTCTTTAATGCCATCGCCGTTTTTTTTTCTGTGAAGGTGCGTGGCTCTAGGTAGTGGGAAGGCGACATCCTCATGAACGGCTCCTGGATGTATCCGTTCAAGCTCATTTCTTGGGGTAGTGGTGGCAAGCTCACTAGTCCTCGGCTGCAGTGACACTCGCACTGTGTAGGTGCCGTCGTTAGTAGACGGTTTTCCTTCAGTCTCGCTTGGGAGTACCTGGATTACCAAGAAACATCCACCACAATGTGACGATAGAACGCGTTTATTCGCACTATGAAGAATGATTGCGAGAGGTACAACTCAGACTAAAAAAGCGGTCACTGAGCTGCTCGCGAGATGCCCCGCCGCGGTGGTCTAGTGGCTAAGGTACTCAGCTGCTGACCCGCAGGTCGCGGGTTCGATTCCCGGCTGCGGCGGCTGAATTTCCGATGGAGGCGGAAACGTTGTAGGCCCGTGTGCTCAGATTTGGGTGCACGTTAAAGAACCCCAGGTGGTCAAAATTTCCGGAGCCCTCCACTACGGCGTCTCTCATAATCAAATGGTGGTTTTGGGACGTTAAACCCCACAAATCAATCGAGCTGCTCGCGAGCCTGTCCCACCTCGTCCTCTTCACGTGCCCACCGAGAGGATGTGTTGATATTAAGAAAGAGAAAGGAACCTACTTCAAAAAGTGAAAAAGCAAACGCACATATGTGGTTGTGCAAGTGATTTGGCTAATAAAAGTTGGCTAATAAAGACAGATATTAATGGACGGTACGAAGAAATAAGGGTTTCTCACGGTTGTTGTGGAGACAATGTGTTTAAAGGAAATGTGCCGTTGATGCAAAAACAAGTTACTAGCATAATCTCACATTTTCTACGAGAAACAGGATTAAGCGTTGTATGGTGAGCCGAACTACGTAGAAATTGTCGCTCAGGCGTAGCAATTGCTGGCCCGCTCAGCAAGGCTAACGCGCTGGCAGCATCACCACCGCCCACCACCATTGAGAAATATTCTTGATACGTCACAAGAACTTCCCATTCTCTTCTTTGTTTTAGATGCGGAGCATTTCTTGGCGAACTTCGGTGGCTTTTTGCGCGTTTATCTATCTATCTATCTATCTATCTATCTATCTATCTATCTATCTATCTATCTTTCTATCTATCTGTCGATCTATCTATCTATCTATCTATCTATCTATCTATTTATCTATCTATCTATCTTTCTATCTATCTATCTAGCTGCTTACACATTTTAGCTGTCCTGGCCGTTTGGATAATGGTATCAATACCAAACTTGGTATGACATAACATGACTGTATGACTAGCATAACTGACTAGTCATAACATGAAAAATCTTGACATGAATGTCATGATTGTCATGATTTACAATTCATGGTCCTGCACCTCTTGCGGTGGTTTCATTCACATGGCATGTTGCGAAAATCGTATGGTATAATATGACTGCATAACAAACACAAGTGACAGACCCTAACATAAAAATCTTGGCATGCGTGTCATGTAACCACCTCGCAACAGGTCACACTCATAATGGGCTCGTGGCTGTTTCGCTAGCTTATCATATACCATATTTGTTATGACGTGACGTGAATGGATGAAGAAAGCATGTGACTAGTGCAAACATGATATACGTGAGATGCGTGTCATGTGACAACATGACTATATGCCACGCTCATGATGAGCTTCACTATCTTCACATGTGTGAAATCCGGTATTACGTGACGCGAACAGACGACATAGGTAAATGACACGTCCAAACATGATGACCGTAACATGCATGTCATAGAGCAACATGACTACGTCCCACACTGGTGATGCGTTCGTGGCCAATTTGCTTGTATCACATATGCCACATTTGGTATTACATCACAAGGATGGAGGACGAAGGTATGTGACTGCTTAAAACATGATAATCATGAGATGCGTGATATGTATGAACATGACTACATGCCACACCCAAGGCGCCTATAGACTTCGACGTGACAAAGTGCGCGTGCGCGCCTGCGTTCATTTCATTGCATCACGCCGGCAATGCCACTCCAGGCGCTGATATCCCCCTAGTGAGATCAGTGGATCTGCCCACTGTCTTCCATTGTGGATCTGCCTGCCATATACTGGCAGGCGTGCGCTGTGTTGCTTTGACGCATGCGCGTTTGAGCGCACGCGGCGTTCCTTTGTCAAGAAGAGAGGTGGACGCGTTGCTTTCTAATTAACGTCGTTGGTGCGAAATGCAGCATGCAGCATATCACGCCGTTTGCCGCCGCGCCGCGCCGACAGACGCTGGTCGCACCGGTCGCGTTTCGCTAGCGTGGCGTCTCTGCGCCCAGCCTCCACGCGCGCCTACTTGAGGCGGAGTATATTGGGCCCTTCACGACGCGCTCGCCACCGTTTCGCTAGCTCCACATGTACCAAATTTGATAACAAGGGAAATGAATAGATAACGAAGGTAAATGAGACGTCAAAACCCGATAATCATATTATGCGTTTCATGTAAAGCATAACTACAAGCTGCGCTCATAGCGTTCATGCAGCCGTTTCACTAGTTCCACATATATCAAATTGCGTATTAAGCTACGCCGATGGACAATGAATGTAAATGACCCATCCAAGCATGATAATCATGATATGGATGTCATGTAAAACATGGCTATAGGCTACGCTCATAGCACGCTCGCGGCCATTTCGCTAGCTTCATATATGCCAAAGTTGGTTTCAGGTGACGTGGATAGATGATGAAGGTGAACGACACATCCAAACATGATAATCACGACACGAAAATTATGTACGGCATCATTTACATCCACCTTGTAACGTTGTGCTGATTTTGAAATGATTTATCAACCTGACTCATTCGCGCTTCGCATATCATCGATTCCCAGTGTACGTTAGATCTGCCAATTTTTTGTTTTTCTATTAGGAAAACCTTTTCACACTGTTGTTACATTTTTTCACACTTCTGATATTTTTATGTGATTGCGCAATCCATTGTTTTACTTCTTCTAACTTAAGCTGACATCCACCTACGTAAGCGAGCTGCCTGTTTGGAACTCCACAAGAGTTCCTTCTGGAAAACATTATTTTTTCCTGTATGATTTGGTTTTATATTTGGCAAGAAAGCATGCCATGTCCAATGATTACGATCAATCATGCGTTCGGCTGACGAGATGAAAAAAAGCAGTGATCTTACGTGTCGGGGGTGGCAAGCAGATGGGACGAACATTTCGCTGGAAGGAGATTTCTTCTTTTAGTTGCAGTAGGGCGATGTCATTAAAAAAGTTCTTGGCCGTACGATTGTATTGCTCGTGGTTGATAATGCGTTCCACTTGGAGCTTCATCGCGTCTTTGTTATTCCGATCAATGAGCCCTGCGCAAAAAGAAGAGGAGGCTGTATTTTCTACCGCATATACCTTTTATAGACAGAAAGCACGAGTTAAGGAGGATGTGTTGCTACCTCTGTAGAAATGCTGAAAAAAATCACGAATGATGACCCTACCGAAAATTTTGGAAATTCATCAGCGATAAAATGACTGAGACAAATCCAAGGTTTTGCTTCCAGTCTTTTGATTTATGTTGTCTCATTTTTCTATACTTGTCTGATGCTTTTTTGTATCGCTGAGTCTATATTTAAAGTAATCAAATGAGTTTTTCTCAATTTACTTAAAAACCTATTGTGTTACTCAGTTTTCTTTTAAGGACGTCTTGTATATCTGTCGTTATTAACGCGCTATCCCTAAAAATGAATAATCATAAGCAATTCCCGTTATTCTTGTAGTCATGAATTGACATTCACTTCTGCGGTAAGCAAAGTGTGGTGTGCAGTACACACTACTTCTAGTCAGGTAACGTGTAAAGCAGCTCTTAATACTTGCGTCCTTCAAGCAAGGAAACATGTAAATACGTGTTCGCAGTTGAGATTATGCCTCGTGAGACAAAGCTAGCTCTACTTAAATTATATGAGAAATTGTTTTCAACGTGAAGTGTAATAATGGTAACATTTGAATCTTCTTATGCGTGAACAATGACCGAGACAGGGATGCTGGTTACCTTCGGTAGTGATGAATTGCCTTTGCGGCAACTGGTTAATTGGCTTATAATAGACAGGCATATCTTTAGATGCGAAGCATCTCTTGCTCGAATCCATGTCCGGTGCCGTTGGCGTAGGCGCCAGCGTCCGTGCTCACACTACACATGCGCAGCTCTTTTCCTTCGCTCTCTCCAACAGCTGCCTGTTACTTTCTCCACTTTTCTACGCTACCCCCTCTCGCCTCGCAACACTGGCTCAGAAAGCGTCTGCCAACCTACGCTTGCTCCTCCATCTCTTCTAGGCATTCCCTCTGCGGCATTCACACCACTATTGCGCATGTGTGCCTCTCCCTTCTCTCTCGTCCTCTTACGATCCCTTCTCTCTCGTCTCTTACGATCTTGCCTCGCAACGCCAATGCAGGTAGGTCCCGTTGGCGAATTTTTCTATTTAGAGAAAAAAACAAGGGGGGGGGTGACTGCTCGAGCTGCACAACCGTTCAGTGGCCACCCTATATATATAGGCACTGGATCTTGACATCCAAGGTATTTATGGTGAAAGATTTCATCTGTACGTTCTTGAACAATAATAATTTGCAGTGTGCTTTTTGACTAACAGCAGGCTGCGGCTGTCTGTCCTCCACCACAGTCTCTTGTCTTTTACTGTTTATTAGCAGCGATTGACATTTTCGAGTTGGAAACACCAGTCTATCACTGCATACTTTGCGCCTACCCAGGTTTCTCTCCTGCTCGACACCGCAATGGTTGCCAGCGTAAACGCTATCGCCAGTGTGAGCGTTGGCGCCCGCTGCTTCGCATCTACACATGGTTCTCTTTAGACAGAGGTGGCGTAATTTTTCTCACAAGGTAATAATCTATTCAAAAGTGACGTATAGTTGCGGTGCACGCGCATTTGTTTCTTTCTCAACCTACATATTCTCTTTGCTTTCTTCACTTTCACTTTGGAGCGCGTAGAAATGCTGTATAGTTAAATAAATCTAGGTAGCTAGCGCTCACCAAATAGCTCCGAATTAGTCAGTGTTCACGTAAGAGATGACACATCTTAGTTAAAACTTGAGCTACGTGAAGATACGACCACAAATAGAACAAGAGAAAAAGATAGGCATACGCACGCCAACTATATAGCCTGCACCACACAAAGCTTTCAGTTTGCTGCATGACATTCACCAGCTTAGAGGAGATGGGAGTCACACCACCAACAACAGGTGCAGCCCAAAAGTTTGACACATCATAAAAGTGTCAGAACTCAATCAAAAATAGGTTCATGACCAAGTAACACAAAACACATATAATCCGTCTTAATAAAGGGAATATCGTCAAAACTGACTGCATGTCATATTCAAAAAAGTCAACCTCAGGAAAGATTTCATCACGACGAAAAACACTGCTGTGAGACCTATTTTTGAAGACAGCTTACACTGTAAACAAAAACAAACTCAGCTGGGAGGAATCGGGGAATAATGCGCCCGCTCTTCTCCGGTCACCCCACTCAAACCGGAGTGTACCGGAGCAAATACATTTGTTTTTCAATGTTTTCCTCGGGTAGACACTGGACGAAGGACACTTGAGGAAAACAGGGCCAATACCCTAATTATGCTCCTGTGGTTGCTCCGGAAATGCTCCGGCACATTGCTTTTTCCTCGATGGATGCCCCACAATTGCTCTGGCTCTTCGCCCAGCGACATTCATTGGCTGTTTGGGGAGTGACGTAGGCAGCCTCGGCACCGGGAGGCCGTTCCTCACAAACCAACATGGCGCACACCAAGCAGGTGCAGTGAACATTGTGTGAAGGCTTCGGCCGCGTTCGAGACAAGGAAATTGTTTTGTGCACCTTCAAAATATCACAAGCGACCACAAGCAGCAACGAAAGTTGTCATCGACAGAAGAGAGTTATGACAACCTTAATCGTGTGGTGGTTACCGGCAGCGAACAACACATTGTGGTCTTGCGAGTGGTGAGCGACTCCGCGGTCGCTGGTGCAGTGCAAAATAAATGAGTGTGCTCTTCCTCAAATATCTTTTATTTTTGTCACGCAGTGCTAAGATAGGTAATGATGGTTTCATAAACAAACAGGTTATCAATTATAGGCTAATTTTATGGGACATCAGTAAATGTCAGTGGAAATTTCGATGTGTTGTTTAGCCTACGAGTCCTTTTTTATGGGACATCAGTAAATGTCAGTGGAAATTTCGATGTGTTGTTTAGCCTACGAGTCCTTTTCTTGAGATAACTTCAGCTATTTCACTTACACCACTCCATCATTTGGAGCACTGATCAGATATGCAATACTGAAAAACGTCATGGTTGTGGGTTGATTTCATAAAAACTTAATAATTGTTGTAAATAAAGCTAACAGTTTAAAATTTTTTTGGCATTGCCATCATACATAAGCGGTAATTTTTGTCCGCTTTCCATATTAACAAACGACGGGTCGAGGTGTACCACGGTGCATAAATTATTTTGGTCTATTCTGTAAGCTTAACTAATAAAAGATGATTAATTGAAATCAGCGTTAATTTTTTATCACTGTAATGACTTAAGCTAGAACAATTTGTTTGGTGCAGTCTTTTACCCTCGTTTTGGTAAAATTGTTTTGATTGTATTAGTGGTGTCTGAAATATTAGGCACTTAGGGAGTCGTTCCGCTTTCAGGAAATTGAAGATAGGGAAAAGGGGAGCTGACGAGACCAGTGGCGAGTAATGCGTAAAGAAGGGAGGGTCAGGTCACTTGGCGAAACAGGTCACAGAGCTTAGAACAACCGAGCATTGGGTGAGTTGGTATTTCATTGTGGACGGTGTTTTGCGCAAAAACAAAAAAATCTAGTAAGAGTAAAATAGCAGAGACGGGCACAGTTTGTACTCTTTTTTCGTGTCCGTATTTTTGCACAAAACGCCGTTCACAAGGGCTGTAGGGCGCCCGACGTTTCTGTGGAAAAGAGGGTGCGATTAGGATAAATGCTTATTTCTGCAACCGATTTGACTGCGCAGCTCAACGTAGGACGGAGGGGCATGCTTATGAAACTGAGAGAAACCAGAGAGCACCGTGCCTACCAAACTGCAGCATCCTTTTGCTGAAGCTTGGTGGGCACGATTGCTTCCGATTGCTCCCGACACAATTGCTCCGGACAGCCGGAGTAAACACTCTTTCACAGGCCCGGAGCAAAAGTTCCTCCGGGTAAGGAGGACGCTAGAGGATAAGCATTCTCCTCCCACTTCATAATAATTGGTTTTGCAGTGTAGAGGCATCTTATTTATATAGCTTGTCGCTTTACGAATATATCTTATTGGCCTTCAGCAATACGGATATTAAAAGTCCACTTCCATAAGAATATAACTACAAGTTCAAATACCCCTTAAACGCCCGTTTTTTTTTCGACAAGAAGCAGATCGGCGTCATTTGGTGAATGCGTGCACGGACATGCATGAACCGTCGTGAACTGAAATTTGAACTCGAGCCTGCGCACGACAACACTCACTGCAAGAAAAAGAAGTAACACGCGATATTATAATTGCGTGAGGTGTGCACTCTGTTTCAGCCATCTCGAGGGCTTCAGAAACTTTACCTAATTTACTGACAGCAATAACTGTCCAACTGAACTCCTCCCGAACTCTTTAGCGTTGCCCATGTATCCATTCGAGCTCCTCCTTTGGCTTCTGCCACGACAGAAGGCAAAGGATTCAGCGTGTGTGGTCGCGCCCATCAGTCATATTCTAGTTTGTGTTCCTTTGTGTTTTTGTAGCCTACAGACTACAGACTTCACTGCATGTACAACTCATGAGCCCGGTCGAATGCAACTAAATTTCTGTGGAGTTACGGTTACGCCTAATGATGGTTAGGCCTAGTGCCGTTTGATTCCAAATGGACAAAGGACGGCTTGTCTTACTAGTGGATTGGCTCTTATAATTTCCTATCCTCTATACTGGAGAGACATGCACGGCCTTTTGATCAGCATGTCTTTATTTCAATTGATAGATTTGGTATGAACAACAGGCTACTGTAATATTTGAAGGTAATTTTTGTTGGGTTACTCTCCATTCTATCCACCAAAAATGGTAAAAAATTTCAAAATAAGTGTGTTGCATTGTATCGCGAATTTCTTGTACGACATGCTCAACAATGTGAATAAATATTTAGCTGTTGAAACATGAATGTAGGTCAGCGTTTTCATTCACGTTCGAACACACGCGAACAAAACCATTTTTAATAGAGCTTACCTGCATTCGCTAAACTGGCTCCTTGTATAATCTTCCTTGGCAGCTTGATAAAGCTACTTTAGGTTTTGTAAATTAGCTTCAGCTGTTTGTGCCACATTAGAAACTTGAAGATACACGTGTGTCACGTACTATTCGTGTCCCTGCTACAGATTTGTGCATGAGATGACCTTGCTAACGAAGTTCTTTGCACAGGTATGCATATGGTGAGAGCTTGGATGCGTTTTTATGGCGGAAACTTTATGGCTTGATGAACAAAGGCTCTTTTTTTCAAAAAAAGAAGAGTTCGGTGTTTCTTTTGTAGTGTTGTCACAATACTTTGCCTTGACCATCTCTACGATTCTGTTGAATTTCCCGGCATATATTCTCCCTTCTCTGTGAACCTCCTCCTTTTTCTTCAAATCAAGCATCTCATGAAGAATCGAAAGATCTTCTAACGCATTGCTCACGCCTGAGTAATTATAGTTTGCTCACTCTCTGTCATCGTATTGTGTGGTCTAGTTCCGCCTGTTCACGCGGTAATCTATAAGGTAATGGTGGATATACCACAATTCTTCTTTCTTTCATTTTTCGCAGTGTGTAGTTATATTTAACGTTTAAAAATAAGCGGTGCAGCAACCAAATAAATTATGGCATCTTGATTGATGATGTTATCTTCAGTTTTTTTCATGAATAAAGATAGATGCCAAAACACTTGTCTTTTTTTATTCTGCTTGACGACCATTAGGCAAAGAAAATGTCACTACGTTATACGTTTCTAAATTTAGTCTTTATCATATGTGAATTTCTTTGAGTGCCTGTGTGTGTTGGCTCTGGTGAGCCCCGGTGAGCCGCGCCGGCCAATTATCGGTGCGATTTGTCATTTGTCATGTGCCATTCATTAGAAGGTATACACGTCATGTCATCCACGAGGGGTGCTAGTGATGTGGCGTTGACTCTGCTCGCTTAACTATGTGCCTCAATTCAAACTGTGCATGAATCCTTCTACTAAATTTAGAAAAGGCCATGCGCTGGATAGTTTTTCTTTACTTTGGGCAAACATATAGGAGCTTCGCATAAAAGTTAGCACCTGATATGACCCATTTTTTTGTTATTTCGCTCTATGTTTATACATAGCTAGGTTTCCACTGCCACTATCTATAAGCGTGTTACCAGGAAACTACTACAAGCATCTCTACTTTTCACCAGTACTAAGTTCTGTGATAATGCTCTATCAAATTAGGATAGAATATAGGGGCAGTGCTTGTGCAATACAATTTTTTGTTAATTGACGCTTTAGTGCATTTAGTGTGCAAGAATAATACAGTGTTGCACGAATATTTGACATAAACCTCTGTAGTGTTGATGTCCTCCTTCACTGTTACTCGATTCGTATCGTGTTTGTACAATATTTCACACATGAGCTCATTACAGTATTCACAAATCCAGACAAATCTGCTCCTTTTCCTCCTCTGAAAAGTGGTACCACTACACCTGCGTGTTTTTCATAGCCATTTTTGTAATTTCACTTCTGATAAAAATATAATTGTGGTACTTGTGCATCTTGCATCACTTATTTCTTGGTAATATGCATCATGAAGTGCGAATAACCTGCCGGCAATCACTAGCTCTCCTGCCCTGAATAAGTACTAGAAATAAATTGCGTATGCAGGAAATGGAAACGACAAAACTATAGTAGCATAGTAAAGGGAAAAAAGATAAGTGGGGAGGGGCACAAAAAGAAAAGAAAAGCGGACATACCATTCGGGGTTTTAGAAGGTTTCTATCTCTACTTTTCAAGGCTTACGGCGGTTATCGAATACCTTCTTATATGAAACAGATTTTCGTGACTTCTTAAAAGAAGGATTGCCAAACCTCCGCCTATTATCTACTGGCCAGACATTAGCGGCAATACGCGACCTCTCTAGTCGGATGAATGAATTTTAGGTTCCCGAAAACGAACGTGGGAAAACGTTCGTTTTGGATTGGCCAATCCGCTTCAAAGCAGCTTGTATCACTTTTGTGCTAGCTGTATACTTTGTTCTGAATTACGCCTTTTTAGGACCCAATAAACAACCCCATCATTTAAACATTGAAATGATGAAAAACATGCGCACTTTTGCTACGTGACATTGGTGTCATAAAGTTTAAGAATTAGTGCTATAACAAGGAAGGTACAAGAATTAAACCTCCGCTTTAGCTTGTTTCTGATTTTGGCGCAGCCCCACCACCCTTCTCTGACATAGGGAGTGGAAGGCGTAGCGTGTTGTCATCATCATTATCGTCATCATCATTTATTGTCCCTTAAGGGCCCTGGGTTGGGCATTACATAAGGGGGGGGGAGCATCGAAATATGCGTACAAGGTCACATTTACAAAGGAAAAAGGCATGTTAGCTCTCTGCACTGCTACGAGACTGAAAATAAAAACAAAAATGACACATGCTACGCGTTTCCGCATGCGTTTGCGAAGTATTTGCATTGCGGTTTGACATGCACAAAACAAAAAGAAAACTAATAAGAAACAAGAAAACTAATAAAATAAGAAAACTAATAAGAAACAAATAAACAAACAAACATCATAATACGTGTTTACAAAATGATAGATAGACTGATTTCGTAAGCAGAATCTATAATGAGGAGTGGTTTCGTTATACATTGTTATGGAGTCGAGGACAGTGGTATTATATAACTTTAGCGGTACAATATTTACGAAAGAATAAAGAATAAAAAAGGTACAGTACAAAATGTTTAATATACACTTGGAAGAAGCAGCAGCTTAAAAGTAAGCTTTCACTTTCTTGTGTGAGTCGGTGGAGTACAGGTGTCTGTTGTCGGTCAAATTCATTTTGCTAAATGGGCTGATACTAACTGCCTGAATTTCAAATTGTCACGTTGATGTACTATTGATTCGGGAAGCGAGTTCCATTCCTCTATGGCCAAAAGCAAGAAAGACTTGTTGAATGCGGTTGTAGAGCCAGTTATACGCTGCACACTCATGAAATTGAAAAGTCGACATGATGTTCGCACAGGTGCTATTAAAGTGGAGGTTCGAAGGTCAGGACGATTGTGATACAGGTTGTGAAACAGTCCCAGACGCAGTGTCTTTCTTCGATGGGCTAAGGAGTCGAGGCTGATGGATGATTTGATGTCACTAATAACTGCATTCGCTAATGATCGACTGCATTCGTCTCGCTAAAGAGAGAAGACGTGAGTAATACGCCATCGGTGTGCAGCCAGCCAGCAACCGTGTAGGGCTTCTCCCACATGAGCACGTGTCGAAGCGGCGCGGAAAAAATCGCGGTGCGAGGAGCACCCTTTCCATAGCGGTAAAGCAGCATGACGCCTCTTTATCTCGGAGGCTTTCGTTGTGGCATTACCACTTCTGTCTGTAGTCTCGGGCTCTACAAAACGGCGGAGGTGAAGGCACCGTTTCGTAGAGCAAAGGACCATTCGACGAGCTCAGTAAATTGTCAAGTTGCCCATGGCCAAGTTTGCGTCACTGCGCATACGACGGGTACTTTGTTGTTTGGTTTGTTGTTGTTGTTGTTGTTGTTGTGGAAAGTTTGCGTGTCGTGCAGCGCTGGCGTGTCAAATGTTGTGGTAGTAGCCACTTGTAGTTGGCATTGAGTTTATATGTCGATGGAGAGGAAGAGAGTGTGGACAGGAAGAAGAAACTGCTGAACACTTGTTAATTTTCTGTAAAGGGCTTCACCCTATAGTTCAGGATGATGGCGCAGAGTTTTTAAAGCACTGGGGATTAGGGACAGGGCGGGCAAAATAGACTTTAAGCGGGTAGAATTAACTAGAAGGAGGTTATCTGTGTGGTGGCTAAAGTCAAGGCATGAGTAATTAAACCCTTCACTGCAAAGTACGAATCCTCAACCTCACTATTTGAAGGAAAAAAAATTCTAGTTTTTGGTTCATTATGTAATACGGCTTGGTGGCGCTAGCTACCACGCGATCTAAAGGGTACAGCCACATCCATCCATCCATCCGTCCATCCATCCATCCATCCATCCATCCATCCATCCATCCATCCATCCATCCATCCATCCATCCATCCGTTCATCCGTCCATCCATCCATCCATCCATCCGTCCATCCATCCATCCATCCATCCATCCATCCATCCATCCATCCATCCATCCATCCATCCATCCATCCATCCATCCATCCATCCATCCATCCATCCATGCATCCATCCATCCATCCATGCCAGTGTTGATGTAAGTACATCATATAGTATTATTAGCCGACAACAAGGAACATCTACTGGGATTCATAGACATCGGCGGTAATGAGGAACATAGGTTAAATTTGATGTTCAGTGGGGAAATTGGTAATTATGACATTTATTGCTAACGAAGGCAGTGAGCATAAGATACAGGAAGTGACGCTAGAAATTGTAGATAGAAATATTTGGGTATATGGTTAAATAACGTGGCGGATAACTTAGGAAAGCACGACAGATACGTAATGACTAAGGGTCACAAGAATGCACCTGTAATAAAAAATAGGGTACTGCGAAACTACAATAGATATGACATCGTGAGAGGGATTTTAAAAGGTGTCATGGTCCCAGGTTTGACGTTCGGTAATGCGGTTGTGTGCTTAAAATCAGAGGTTCAAGCAAGATTGCGAATAAACAACGTGGTATAGGTGGGCTTGCTTTGGGAGCACACGGGATTACCTCAAATTTGGGGGTACAGGGTGATATATGATGGATATCATTCGAGTGCAGGGAAGCTAGCAGCAAAATATATTTTGAGGAGCGTTTGAAAAAGATGGGAGAGGAGTGTTGAGCTAGGAAAGATTTCAGCTACTTGTACAAGAAGAATGTTTATACTAAATGTAGAAAGCGAACTCTAAAACTGTCAAGCAAGTATTTAGACAACAGCATAATACTAAGGTAAAAGGGGGCATCAGCTAAAAAGAAGGTGAAGGAAGCAAAGAGGGACATGTGGAATATTGGAATGCTTACAAAATCATCACTGGAAACATACCGAACTTTCAAGCAGGAAATAGCAAAAAAAGATATATGATAGTTCTCGGGGTAATTCTCTGCTGTTCGCTGCCAGCATGGGAGTATTGCAGACCATGACGTACCGAGCCAAATACGAAGGCACAGACACGTTATGTAGTGCGTGTGGAAAGGAGGAGACGGCTGAACATTTGATATAGTTCTGTAAAGGGCTGCACCCTGTAGTCCAAGATAATGGCACGGAATTTTTCAAAGCATTGAGGTTAGGGACAGTGAAGGCAAAATAGATTTTACACGAGCAGAAACAACCAGGAGGAGAATAACTGATTTGTGGCTACAGTCAAGGCGTGAGCGAAATTCATTTCTTCAACAGATAGTGATAGTACAAGGCTAGGTGGCATGACCAGCCGCCCGATCGAAAAGGTGCAGCTGAATATATCGATCCGTTCATCAACCCTTGAATATAATATAACTAGATGGCGCTAGTGGTTTTCGTATAGAAATTACCAGGATACTCACGTAGTGAATGACGATGAGTCGGGCGAAGCGTCTGTTTGTCACAGACAGACACACAGACAGACAGACAGACAGACAGACAGACAGACAGACAGACAGACAGACAGACAGATATACAGACAGACAGACAGACAGACAGACAGACAGGCAGGCAGGCAGGCAGGCAGGCAGGCAGGCAGGCAGGCAGGCAGGCAGGCAGGCTTGCAGTTGTTTTTCGTTCCACTGAGTGCATAATTGCATCCATCTAATAAAAGTATCAGCAGCCTTTCCTGATAATTTTTAAGGTGCATATTGTTTAAATACAATTTATAGTATTTAACACATGCTCTAAGAGAGCTTTGGTATAAGCAGCCTGGTGGCCTCTGAAATTTATCTCGGCCAAGCGGCTCACAACGTCACGACCCCAGCTAAACCCGTTGCCTATTGTTAATCAATTCAAATGAGTTGCTTTTTGGGCAAGTTGGTACATACTTAGTAAACTACAAAAGCCACAAAACGACGAAATAAAAAAAAGCAGAGTAGGTGGTGGCAACTTTTCTCACCTTCGATGACAAATTGTTTTTGCAGAAAAATGGTATATGCATTGTGTCCTATGTTGCTCCGGTGCATTGCAGTATTTTTAACTGATTTTACCAGACGTTTGTGCAACGCCTTGAACACCGCGTAGTCCGTATCTTTAAATATATTTATGGTTTTATTGTTTCTTTTAGTACTGGGGAGAGTGACTGTGTTTTAGGAAAACATAAAGCAGGAAAACTGCTTTATGTTTTTAGGCCTCACACTCACGTTTCGTCCTCGTGTTCATGTGTCCTGGAAGTATAGTCCAAAAACTAAAAAGAATCTTTTGCCTTATGATTCTTCCCGCTTTAAGCTGGTGGAAACAGATATCGCCAATCTTCGTCTGACCAATAGCTGTTACTAAGAGTTGCATTCGTAAAATGCAAGATAGCATGACTGAGCAGCGAAATAGGCTTTTGTTGGCATGCTACCTGGAGTCGTTAATAGCCTCTGTTGCTGAATATGAGTTTAAGTGTGTCAGTGTAATACTCAGAAGGGATGGTGCTATAAATGAATTAAATTAAATTAAAATAATTTTTTTAAACTTAAATTTAATTAAAAATTTAAAAAATGAGAATGTTGGGGAACAGAGAAATGATGGAGGTGTTCCAGAAAAGAACTTTTTAGTTATGCCGTACGTCCATGGCATTTCACACAGACTGAAGAAGGTCGCGGCCAGGATTGATATCCAAGTGGTCTGTTCAGTACCTAGCAAACTGGCGCGTATTTGCAAGAGGGTTGCGAAGCTCCGCACGATAAGCAGTATGCGTTAATTGAAACATCTGAAGAAATACTGCGCTTGTAACACATGTGTGTTGTATGGCATCCCGTTAAGTTCTGATAGGTTTTACGTTGGACAATCTGGTCTTTGGGGTAATGTTCGGCTGAAGAAGCATGAAAATCTTCTACACTCGGGCACTGGTGGTAACTTGCTGTTGCACTGCAAGTTGTGTGGTTGCACCCCCCGTTTGATAAGTTGTCAATTTTAGGTGAGTCTAACATCATTTGATAGTACCAGAGCACGTGCGGCCGGCTAATTGGCCATTTGGCTGGGTGGTGTACTTGGCTGGTAATGCAAGGAGAAGCTATGACCAAGGTAATTAAGCTAAGTTGTGGTAAGACCAATGTAATTACGGCAAATTTTATTAACACTATGGCAACGAAGGCGTATAAGGCTAGAAGGGTCGTAACCAGAAGTGCAAGTTGACGCACTGACTCCATCATGCTAATTAACCTCTCGGTAATCACGAGCATGCAAAGAAATGGTGCTAATTAGACATTACTACCACAATGGCTATTAGTACCGCGCTAATAGGATTACGTTAAATAGTTCTATACTGCCCTATTGAAAAAATGTCTGCAATAGGAATGGTGGATTCTACCATCCACAATTTTCGTGGATTATTGTGCTGGAAATGTTGGTGGAACATTGTGTATCGTGGCGTATGGTGGGTGGCACGCTCCAGCCGGCCGGCGATGTTGGAGCGCGAAGCAGCGTCAGATTCACAGTGACGAGCTGCCACTAAAGAAATAATAAAAATAATTGTATAAAAATGATGTAGGAAGACCTGCTGAAAATTTCAAAGGCGCGACAGCGCGGAATCAAACCTGCCACCTTCGGGTTCCCAACTGAGCACACTAACCACTGCACCACGCCAACGCTTGTGTGAAAGAAGTAGTCAGCTCACAAACTCGCTGTATAAGTTCTGTTTTTCACTTGCTCTAGATGGACGGGATCTGCACCTTCTACTAAAATTAGCACATTTGACAAACACAAAAAACTGCAACCTGTAATGATTGCCACTGCGATAATGGCCACAGCGCTATGTCGTTGTTACAATTTACAACCGCAGAAAAAAAAACAACTCAGTGAAAAGGGGAGGAGGACCTTTCTGGTAATTAAATAAAGTTTGTTCATCATCATCATCAGTGGACTGGGAGGAGGTACAGTTTATCGGCGGTTACTGCCAAGTTTAATATCCGTTTCTCGGTTCTTCTAAGGACGATACCTCTTCAGGCTTTATGACGCTTCTATTCTCAACCGATAGGTACGCCCACTTATTTGTTGTGATTTTTTTGCGTAGCGCACAGCACAGTCATGCCAGCGCACCGCTGTTGCTCTGTCGTTAGGAGCAACTACATAACGGCTCGGCAAAAAGGAATGCAGTGCGCCAGAAACGTTATGCTATCATGTTGGTTCAGTGCGCATACGAATTAACGAGTCTGTGTTCTTGCATAAGAATCAGTGAAGTGCGGGCGAGTGCGACCGGCGAGGGTAGTGTAAGGCGAGGCGTAGAATGGTGGAAGTGCTGCAAGCGCTTCGCATCGATGTTTGTCGCTTCTTGCGCGGACACCGTATACAATAAAAAAAGCTTCATTTAGCGTAAACGATGCCACAGCTGTGCTGTATTGTCATTTTTACCCGTCAAGACTGTGTACTCTGAAACCCAGAAGCCCCGATAACACTTGAACTGGCTCGGTCCGCAGGACTAACTTTTGGTGCAAACTATGGTAGTATAACAGGCGTGAAAGTCAAATTCGTTGGGGCTCATCTCGACGCATGTCAAAACTGAAAGATTATGCATATTCGCGCGCACTTTGTTAATTTAAAGTACGGCTCAAGCAATAGTGTGTGCAGGAATTCCCGGAGTGGCATTTCTAGCGTGGCAACATCAAGTGACCGCTATGTTCTGCTCATTGAAAGGAGAAATTGCGAACATTTAAAGAGAAAATTGCGAACTGAAGCTCATTTAGTTCTCGACAACTGCGCCCCAATGTAAAACATTTATAATCACTGTTCACATTGACACATCTAGTCTTTTAAAAATCACAACAAAGAAACGCATCGTGGATTTCAAACTGATGTAAGTACGTGCGCAAACTGTAAACATATTCACGGCGGCATAGTCTACGCTCCACAAAAATTCGAGCCTTGTTGACACCACAGGAATAAAAAAGGTAAACATGCTAGTAAGCGTAATTAGCAGCGTTGGTTTATTTTGACAGTAAAAATATATCTGTGCGGATTCAAGAATGAAACTTAACAAATAAGTAATTTCAGACACTGTTAAGTGCTTTTTACTTATGCCACCATCATCCACTAAGCTTCCATTGCGCCAACGGGCTCCACCTTGCTCACCAAGCCTTCCACCATACACGTTTTGCCTCGCCACTATCAGACGGCATTTCCCACCATCACCGCCATAGGCTCACCACCAATACCACCATCTGCCACCATTTTTTCTCCTCTAGCCGTCATCATCCGGCATTTTCCACCGTCACCACCATTGGCTCACCATCACCACCACCATAATGCCATCTTTTTTTTCTACTCTCACCGCCATTATGTCCACCAGAGTTATCACCATATGCACTAATACTTACAACATAACCACTATTCTTTCCATCATATCCACCCACGATCGCAGCATCCACCAACCCAGGATTTTCAATAGGGTAATGATGGATTTTCTAAGTGCAACCGAGATAATTATTGTCGTCGTAATTGAAACGTTTTCAGTTGAGATGACATTGTTTAGTGGAATGTACATTAGGCTCTGGGTAATTGATATAGTCAAAATTAAGAGAGAGCTGATGTAGCCTTCACTTCGAAGTAACCAAAGCACATGAGTATACGACCAAATCTAAACGCTGGAAGAAGTTAGCTTATCCCAAGCTCCTCTATGGCTGTGCCAGATGACCAAACTATTTTATATGTAAATAAGCTGCTGCTTAACGTCCACCGCACCAAACCCTTGACAATCACACAGACAACAATACAGTCACAACTTGAACAGGGCCTTGTCAGAAACAATGAGTTTTTAATAGAGTTCACTCGTCAATTAGTTTGACTGACAGACGCCCATGGCAAGATCTGGTCCGCCCACCACGCTTGTTCTTACGGAGGTGCAGTGCTGACGCCGCAATACCAGCGAGTGGCAGGATTCAACTATCAGATTTATGGCGCAGACTATGCACACACAAACACAGAAGCAAGAGTTACAGGATGTGGCTCTTACATATCGCATTTTAGTTTTTAGTTCATGATATATACTAGTTCACTGTATGCATGGCACTTCGGCTCAATGCTCGCTAAACCTTTCTAAAAACAAGTAGTTTACGCCCAGCGAGCATAACGTAGCAACCTTTTCCTGTCAGATAGTGCTCAGTGTACATGTCAGTGGCTGCTAATGTGAAATGACAGACAGGAGGATTCAGCTTTTAATTTCTTACGGCTTGCGCTTCCTATCTGCTTCCCCCCTTTAACCACCTCGAATTCATTCATGGTATATACCAGTTCATTGTATTCATGGCCCTGCGGCTCCACGCTCGCTAAACGTTTCTAAAACTAAGGAGGTTACACCCAGTAAGTATAATGTAGCAACCCTTTCTTGTGCGATAGTGCTCAATGTACATGCCAATGGCTGCTAATGGGGATCGCAGCGTGCGCATTGACTAAAAGCCGAATGCTCCTGTCTCTAATTCCCATTAGCAGCCATTGGCATGTACATTGAGCACTTTTTTATTGTTAAACAACGCACAGAAGAAATCTCTCACCGGCAGCACCTTGGAGGTCAAATGTTATATCTATTCCGAGTATGTGCCACTGCTGATTACGTACTACGAGGGACGCACAAGCCACGCCATAAGGAGCTTCGCCCCTAAAAGTTGACCCCGCATCTGCTTGTTATATGCAAATATCGTCGAAAGACGATAGCCTTGCGTCTGGAGAGAATGAACCAAACATTTATTTGATGTTCTGCGCAAGAAAATTGGTAAATGGTATTCTGGAGGTGCTGCGTCAGAGTGCCTCGAGCGTGCAGCGAAGGCGAACGACCGCATCAAGTCACGTCACACGTGAAACATGAGCGCTATCTGGCAGTTATGTTGGAAAACGATGTGCGCGGCGTGCGCTCGTCTTGAAGGTGATAAGGTGTAGAACGCAAAGCGACAGGTAGGTGCCGCCACCGTGTCGTCTTAGCGCAGCGTTGGAAGCACTTGCCTTTTTTTGTGCTAGCGTTGCCTTTTCAGCGCAACTTGATAAACGCTACGGTCCTCATATTTACCTAATGTATGCTTATTCTAGAAAGAGACACAAATGCAGAATATTGACGTGTTGTTATGGTGCTTCAAATAGGCGCAATAATTGTTTTTGAATTGACAATTACAGAATTATGAACGCTGAAGCTTGAGCAATATTGGTGGGTGCTGCGAATGGGGTCGGCCGTTTGGAGAATTGTTTGGCCACTTTGGTGCCGTTTAGGGTACCGTTAAGGGCGGACAGAGAGGCAGACAGACAGACAGACAGACAGATAGACAGAACAAACTTTTTGCGTCGAAGGATCCAAAAAGACTATCGTCTTTACAAAACGCGACCACGCGGCTTAGAACATGCAGCATTGGGATCCCGAACTCAACACATCTAATTCTGCACCAGGCCGACCCTCTGGCAGTTTGCTGTTAAATAACTAGACAAGTTACGAATTGATTGTTCAATTTCAGTTTCGTTTGTCGTGTACACAAAATGTGCGGGAACTGCCATTGCTACTGAAATTTGCACATTTGTTAAACACGAGCAAATTCTGCCTTTAGCGATGGACACTGCGATATTGGGGACAGCGCTATGTCTTTGTTACATTTCAAAACCACTAAAATAACAAGTGGACTGAGAAGCAGGTAAAGCTTATCGGCGGATACTGTCAAGTCTAATATCCGTTTCTCGCTTGTTCTAAAGTGCGAAATTTGCTCAGGTTTCATGAAATCTCTAGGCTCATATTATAGATACTACCACACCATAAGCATTGTTATGTTTTTCGCACAACGTACAACGCAGCCATGCCAACGCACTGCTGTAGCTCTACCATTAGCCAAAACTACATAATGGTCTGGCGAAAAGGAATGCATGCACCGGAAAAATTATGCTATCTTATTGTTTCAGTAAGCATACGAATTGACGAGTCTGACTTCTCGCATAAGAGCCAGAGAAGTGTCGGCGAGTGCGACCGGCGGCTGTCGGTGAGGGGATGCGTACGTTTGGAGGAAGTGTTGAACCGCGTCGCGTCGATGTGTGCATGGACACCATGCGCAATAGAAAGGCATCACTGGGCATTTGAGCAGCACTCGTGTCACGATGTCTCATGTGCAACCTTTTTTTGCTCCGTAGATGCTTAACTGTTTGGATCTTTACGCTAAACGGATTTATAATTGCTTCCGTTTGCTGTTCCCAGGCCTACTTGTTTTGCAGGCCACTGTTCGTGATTGCCTTGACGTAGCGCTGTTCTTAATAGAATGCGGTGATGTCGCGCGAAAACTTGGGTCTAAGGGGCGAAAATCCCCGGTGAATGTTTTTTCCTTCAACAGTGTATAAGAATCAATAACTGATCTATTGAGCACTGCCTTAAATGTAAATGCCTAAAGACATACAGAATTTGGCTGGTTAACTTTTAAAAAATCAGTCAAGGATGAAATAAGGTGTGAGAGCTATGAAAACCAGCCAGAACGCTATCTAAACAAAACTAACTGATATTTTTGACCATCTTAAGTCGCTCTAAAGTAAATCTGCAGCCCAAGGCACTGTTTGCAAAGATGTAAAAGATGTTGCCACAATCGAAGTGATGACGATGCGGTTGCAAGACCAGCAGGGTAACACAGCCTCGCGCTTGCATGACTTGGAGGAGAAATGCAGGCGGAATAGTTTGATTTCGTATAGCATACCTGATTCTTGTCAATAATAGCTGCAAACTGAACAGAAAACTCTAGAATTGCTATCGTCTGCAATGAGAAATACTTTGCCATCAAATTTGGTTAAGCGGGCGCATTGAATTGGAAGTTTTTCGAACGCGAAATTCCACCCTGTCATTATCAAGCTATCAAACTTTAAAGTAATGGAATTGATACTTTCGTCACGCAGTATGCGTAAAAGTGATATTACAGTTTCCGAGCATCACTCGCCGACTACAAGGCTTTCAAGAAGAAGGCTTCCAGAATTCGGTAGAAATCAGCCAGATTTGTCATCCCTTAGACTACGTTATAAAAAACTCTTCATTGATAAACAGTGTTTCATGTGCGACCCAACAAGTGACAACATTAGGCGGGTTCCAAGTCATGTTTCTGATCCCGCAAACACGCTTGTCAATTCGCGTAATCACCTTTCTACATATTGTCACGTGATTACAGAACGACCACAACGTCTGTTCAAAGGAGCAGCACTGGGCGTCGAGCTGAACCGAACGTTAGAGCACGAGCACACCAACCATCCTCTTCTTTCACACCATGGCACATACTCGCATTGGCATGGCTAAACCTCGTTCCATGCCTGTGGCATTCCCCCCTCCCCCTTCGAAAAAAAGTACCACCCCGATGACCAATGCCGATTAAAAGTTGAAGTAATTGCGTACACGCACAAAGACGCATGATGGAGCACTGTCAGGCGGCTCGGGGGTAGTGTGGCTTCATCCATGACACATGAACAATGTCGGCCTGCTGGGAACATCGAGATCGCTTAGCTATGTCTTCAAGCAGACGTTCGTAGTTCACATCTGTGAGGCGCCGTATTACTCTATAAGGACCGAAGTAGCGGTGAAGTAACTTTTCCGAGGGGCCGCTTTGGCGAACGGGGATCAATAACAAGACCAGATCACCGGGTTGGTAAATAACATGACGATGACGGGAGTTGTACCTCTGCGAGTCGATTCGTTTTTGTTTTCGGATCCGCTCGAGTGCGAGCTGGCGGGCCGGGTCGGCGAGCCGGATAATGTCGTTCGTATCAGTAGGAATATCGGTCATGTCAGGCAAGAGCATGGCATCAAGCATCGTAACTGCTTCTCGGCCGTGAAGCAACCGGAAGGGAGTGAAACCCGTAGTCTCTTGAACCGCAGTGTTGTAAGCGAACGTTACGTATGGCAAAATCGCATCCCAGTTTTTGTGATCGCGGTCGACGTATATAGATAGCATGTCAGCGAGTGTCTTGTTAATTCTCTCCGTCAGACCATTGGTTTGTGGATGGTATGTGGTCGTTTTGCGATGAGCTGTTCTACTAAGTCTCGTGACGTCTTGGATCAATTGGGCTGTAAAGGCTGTTCCACGGTCAGTGATAAGAACTGTTGGCGCTCCATGGCGGAGGACGATGTTGTTGATGAAAAAACACGCAATCTCATTGGCGGTGCCTCATTGTAGGACTTTCGCTTCGCAGTACCTTGTTAAATAGTCAGTAGCGACTACGATTCAGCGGTTGCCATCATGCGACTTCGGGAAGGGCCCAAGCAAGTCCATGCCGATTCGTTCAAACAGTTGTGACGGGGTTGCAACAGGCTACAATAAACCAGCAGGGCGCACAGGTGGGGCTTTACGGTACTGGCAATGATTGCATGTTTTAAAGTAATGCTTGACATCCTGAGTGAGCTTTGGCCAGTAGTAGCGGGTCTGAATCCGGGCAAGGGTACGTGCGAATCCTAGGTGGCCGGAGGAAGGCTCGTCGTGGCAGGCAGATAAAATGTCAACACGTAGCCCTGGTGGAACAACGAGGAGGTATTCAGTCGCATTAGGTTCAAAGTTCTTTTTGTAGACTATGTCGTTGCGGAGACAAAATGACCCTCAACGTGCGAATGCCGATGGTGGACTCGAGCTGTGATCTTGAAGGTATTTGATAAGTTGTCGGGTCTCTGAATCATTCCACTGTTGTTGGGCCAAGTCAGATTCACCGACTGCACAAAGAAAATGGTCATCGGTATGATCGTCACTCGATGTCATCGCGAAGGGTTCGCGTTAAAGGAAATCAGCATCAGTATGCCTGCGGCCCGACTTGTCGACGACTGTAACCTCAAACTCTTGAAGGCGTAAGCTCCACCTCGCGAGGCACCCTGAAGGGTCCTTGAGATTGGCCAGCCAACAGAGGGCATAATGGTCCATAACTATTCTTAATGTATGGCCATACAGATACGGTCGGAACTTTGTTATCGCCAAAATAAAAGCAAGACATTCCTTCTCTGTGGTCGAGTAGCTAGTTTCCGCAGATGACAGAATGCGACTAGCATAAGCGATGGGACGTTCAGCGCCGTCTTGCCACTGGACGAGCACTGCACCAAGACCGATGTTGCTTGCGTCAGTGTGAAGTTCGGTGGCGGCATCTTCATCAAAGTGCCCTAGTAAGGGTTTACTCTTGAGGCACTGTTGAAGCTTGGAAAAAGCGGCTCTCTGCTCTGGACCCTACACAAAAGGAGTATCCTCCTTTGTTAAACGGGTAAGGGGTTCAGCGATGTTGGCAAAGCACTGGACAAAGCTCCTGTAGTAGGCGCAGAAACCCCAAAAACCGGCGCAAATCCCGTTTGTTCGAAGGTGAAGGAAATGCAGCAACAGCCATGGTCTTTTCAGGGTCTGGTCTAATGCCATCGTGACTGATTAGGTGGCCGAGGAACTTTAGTTCTTCGTAGCCGAAAGGACACTTCTCCGGTTTTATCGATAGACCTGTGGATCTAATAGCGACGAAGACGGACTGAAGTCGTTGTAAATGTCGCTCAAATGTTTTTGAAAAAACAACGACGTCGTCCAAATACACGAGGCAGGATTCCCACTTCAGACCGGACAGGACGGTGTCCATGATCCTTTGGAACGTTGCCGGTGCAGAGCACAATTCAAATGGTAACACTTTGAATTCGTAGAGACCATCGGGAGTTATGAATGCTGTTTTTCCCTGTCGCATTCATCGACCTCGATCTGCCAGTAGCCGCTGCGTAAATTCATTGAGGAAAAATATCGGGCATGTCGAAGTCGATCCAGTGAATCATCTATGCGTGGGAGAGAGTAGACGTCTCTCTTGGTCACTTTGTTGAGCTTCCGGTAATCGACGCAACATGGAAGAGTGCCGTCTTTCTTTTTAACAAGTACGATGGGTGACACCCATTGACTGTTCCAGAGTTGAATGACGTCGTCGTGGAGCATCTGTTTCACTTGAAAACGTATTGCCTCTTGTTCTTTTTTGCGACATGTGGTAGGCGTGCTGTCATACAGGCCGTTAGGTATGGTCCATTATAATGCAGTGCTTCACGGTTGGGGTCTGCTTGATTTTGGAGGTGGACGCAAAGCCACTATACATACGTAAAATCATGCGTATCTGCTGCTGCTACGCAGAGGATAGCTGGCAATTCACGTCAACTGTACTGGCTAATGCAGTACAGTTGCCCTCTGTTATGGACCTTTGGCAGCAGTGGCAATCGGAGCGATAGTGGAACATTCTTCGTCATCAATGGCTTCAAAGTTCGCGATCGCTGTTCGCTTTGCCAAGTGTTGGCACTGGCCGCCGAAATTCGTGATCAGAAGCTGAGTCCTCCAATGTTTCAGTTGAACGATAGCACGCGCGACACAAATCTGGCGAGTGTTGTGCTCGGCGCAACTGCATCCTTTCGTAGGGCTGTATGGTCGTTAGATAACGTTATGAGCAGGTCGCGAAGGTTAATAATGGCTCCATGCTCGCGGCCAAAATCCATTCCGAAAATCAGGTTTTGCGAGCATTCGCGCAATACAACGAAGGAAACAATGTACGTCGACTCACGAATTCGGAGGCGGGCAGTGCACATTCCTGGCAGTGTCAATAGGTGACCTCCCGCAGTCCGCAGTTTGGTTTCATGTCCCCAAGGTGTCGTTACCTTTCTTAGCTGTGCAGCGAGGTCAGCGCTTATAACAGAATAATCGGCACCTGTATATACCAGAGCGGTCAGCGGGTGGTTGTCGACAAGGACAGACATACGAGCAGAGACACGTTTGTCGTCGATGGAACACGTCGGTGAAAGAATGCCGTCGGATGTCGGCAGCCAGATCGGAAGAGGGTCTTGTAACAGTCGATCAACAGCGGCCTCAACCCCAGAGGTCGCTGTTCTTAGTTTCCCCGGCGCGGCCTTGTGGATCTAGGCGATATTTCTACAAGGACGTCCGCAAAGGGGGATTGTTGGCCAGGTGACGTGGAACGCTGTGGAGACGGTGAGCGGGATTGGCGACGCGGAAGGGTTGAGGATGATTGGCTTGCCAAGTATTTGGCGATAGCATGGGGCCGCTCACCATCTTTGGGTCGACGAGCATCCGGACGAAAGCCAGGAAGACCCATGTGCATGTAGACGCACTCACGGTAGTTGTGACTTGGTTCACCACAGTGATAACATAGAGGTTGGTTGTCGCGAGCACGCCATACACTGGATTTCCGTGTAAGGGGTGGGTTGCCGTACTGCGGTGGTCCTGAGTAGAATGACGGCGCCGTCTGCAGGGTGGACGGATGGGACGGATAGCCAACAGCCGGTGCAGGAGTACGTAGTGCTTCCGCGTACGTTAATAGTGGAGCTTCGGCTGGACGCGGGGCCACCATGGGTTGGACTTCGGCTGCACGCAGAGTCGTCATGGAATGCACCAGCAGCCGGACCTCTTCGCGAACGACATCCGTTAGAGCAGCAACATGGGGCGGAGAAGACACCACATGCAGCTTTTGCAGCTCCTCGCCCACAATACTGAGCACGAGCTCCGTCAGGTCTTTTACAGTCATGACGTCAGGTGTAGGCAGAGCCGACGACACTGACGAAAGACTGCCAGGACGCTTATACTGGTACGAACGCTGCCTTAGCATTCTCTCCATTGTCGTGGCTTCGCGGAGGAAATCCTCTACAGTGCTGGGAGGGTTCCGCACTAGTCCCGCGAACAGCTGCTCTTTCACTCTCCGCATTAGAAGGCGCACCTTCTTCTCTTCCATCATTGAGGAGTCGGCTCGCCTGAACAGCCGCGACAAGTCCTCAACGAACATGGCAATGCTGTCGTTCGGGCGCTGGTTTCGGGAATTGAGGAGCCGTTTCGCTTGCTCTTTTCGGTCAGAGCTTCGGAAGGTATTTCGCAACTGGTTGCAAAACTCTGGCCAGGTTGCCATAGTGGCTTCATGGTTTTCGAACCAAGTGCACGCAGAGTCCTCGAGATAAATGTAGACACACCAAAGCTTTCGCTGCTCGTTCCACTCGTTGACGCTGCCGCAACGGTTGTAGTCGTCAAGCCAGTCGTCGACGTCCTCGTAAGGGTCACCGTGGAACGGCTTCGGAGTTCACGGGACGTTGAAGAACCATGGAGGAGGCAGCATTGCTGTTTCTTGGGTTTGCGTTCCCGCACTAGCCATAGTACTGCCGAGTTGTGGATACGTTTCCCAGCCTCCATATGTTTCCCATCCTCCTCGTTTCCCAGCATACGTTTCCCAGCCTCCTCTTCATGCATATATTACACACTGACCGCTACGCACCCGGGCTGTGGCAGCTCCCGAACAGTATTTCATGTCACAATGGAGTGCGTCACAAAATTATTTCCTCCACTTCTCGCTATCCTGCACCCCTTCCGCACCAAAGAGCTGTGGGACGATGCCTTCTGCGACGGGCCTCCCAAGGTCCGCAAGGCTTTCGTTCAACGGGCCAGGTTGGTCACCGAGATCATCATAAGTAACCCAGAATAGGGTTTCTCCTCCCTAAGCTTTGCCTAAATGCACCTAATGAAATCTTTTCTATATCTCTCTTTTTGCTCATCTCTATAGCTGTGATGCTAGCATCAGAGCATTAACCGAAACGTGGCTACGTTCCCCTGTGCAAGATTGTGAAGTCGTTGACTTGTCACGTTTCCGTATGTTTCATTGCTATCGCAAAGCTCATAAGGGCGGAAGTGTATTATTGGCTATTTCTAAATCTTCACAGTGCCCTCACTTCGAAATTCAGAGACACCTTGATGTGCACGCTTCCGTCGTTGCTGGCCACCGTAAAATCAAGATAGTTTTTGCTACCGTCCTCCCTCTTACCCACCACCGTTCACTTCTTAGCTTCATGCGGTGTTAACATACTTAATTTGCGGCAGCCTTCTAACCCAGTTTTATCATCAGAGAGTTACGATTTTCCCAATATATGTCGTGGTACTGATCCTCCATGCTGTAATCCTTTTTTCTTCATAATGTCTAAGAAATTTCTTCATTTCTGCTCATTAATTTCGTTGACACAATCAGTAGTGGAACAAACAAGAATCACGATTAACGCTGGTAACCTTCTCGACGTGATCTTAAGTTGTCATCCTGACATCGTGTCACGGGGTCGTGACAACGGCAAAAGGAACAGGCAGTGGGTTGAAGATTAAACTGTTTGTACAGATGAATTTGCAGCCATGTAAAAAAAATTGAGATTACAGCACCACCCTGATAGTGGCGAACTCAGCGTCGGTCATCGATCAACTGATAGGTGGCGTAGTGTGTCGGCATTTATACACCTGCCATAGAACATTCTAGCGTTATCTCTAGCGGTGACGTAGGTTCCAGAATAATCTAAGATTCTCATGAAGTGGGCGTAATCTCAAAAAAATTATCTACTGCAGTCAAGAAGCTTTTTGAACACTGCAAGTGGGGTTAGCGCTGAAGATAGCGTACAGCGTGACACGGCGTTAAGCAAACTTGAAGGAACGTGGCGTTGCCCCCCCCCCTCTGAAAAAGGCACTTCCCAATACTTTAACGGAAGATTGATTGATTGATTGATTGATTGGTTTTACATCCCAAAACCACCATATGATAATGAGAGACGTCGTAGTGGAGAGCTCCGGAAATTCGCCCACCTGGTGTTCTTCAACGTGTACACAAATCTGAGCATTTCTCCATTGACCTCCATTTCTCAATCTGACCTCCATTGAAAATGCAGCCGCCACCACCGGAATTGGATCCCACGACCTGCGGGTCCGCCGAGTACCTTAGCCACTAGACCACCGCGGCGGAGCGGCTGCTTTACCAAAGGTGAAAGTACGATAATAATGTATGATACAGCACTAATAACAACAAAATACACCTTTTGAGTTCATACGTGCATAAAACGGCGTGAGGCGCGTGACATGGACGACTTCAAGTCACGATCGGTGCCGTTGAGAGCTCTTGATGCCGTCAGGGACAACTTTGTAGTCGAGTGGGCTTAGACGTTGTACGATCCTGTATGGTCTGAAGTACCATCGCAGAATGTTTGTACTGTGTCCACGTCGGCGTATCGGCGTTCATACGCAAACACGTTCACCGGGCTGGTATTCCATGAACCGTCGCCAAAGATTGTAACGGTGGTGGTCAGTCGTCTGCTCATTCGTGATGTGCAGGCGGGCGAGTTGACGAGCTTTTTCAGAAGAACGGCTATTTGGGCTCAGCGCTCGTGTTGTCCTCTGCTTTCCTTGCCAATCCTTCCGTTTCACATTTCTTCCAGCACCTTTATGCTTGCACTGCAACCATTATTACCTTGGAGCTTCTTCAGCACGCTGAAGATAGAGGGTGACGTCGAGGTTTTCTTCGTCAGCGACGTTGGACAGCATTGCGTCGAGTGTCGTTGCCAGGCTTCTTCCATAGACCAACTTGTACGGTTGCATCTGCGTCGTCTCCTGCCCGGCCATATTGTACGCGAAGGTCACGTACGGATGGATGGCGTCCCACGTCTTGCGTTCGTCGTCGACATACAAGCCAGCATGTTGGCGATTGTGTTTTTAGACGCTCAGTGAGACCATTCTTCTGTGGGTAGTATTTACTTATTTATTTATTTTTATTTATTTATTTGCAATACCCTCAGGGCCAAACGGCATTACAGAGGGGAGTGGTTGCGAAAGAAAAGACAAACATTTTTACAAATGCAGCGGCGAATCTTACATCGAGCAGAAGACCTTAATTATACAGGTTAGCTAACAGGCTTTATAGCAAACAAAAACGCGGGAATGATGAGAATTACATCAAGACAGAAAAAAACGACAAGAAAATAACTACTGTACAGGAACAACACAGCATCGGGTAATACAATACTTTGTTGGCTGTAATTACACATAATTAGCTAAGACATTTTTGAAATGAAGGTGATTTACAATGGTTGCCACTGATTCGGGAAGCCGGTTCCAGTCCTCGGAGGCGCGAGGTATGAAAGACTGAGAAAAGGCGCGAGTCCTGCAAGAAGGCAACCCGACCTTATGGGGATGATCCAGCCGGGGTGAGATATAACTAGGAGGCAAGATAAGACCGTCCCGCAGCGATGTGTGATGAAACAGCTTGTGAAACAAGTGGAGACGAAACAGTTTACGACGGGATGAAAGTGAAGAGAAGTTGAGGCTAGATTTCATGGCTGTTATGCTAGCTGTCCTGTTGTAATTAGAAAGTATAAAACGAATTGAGTTATTCTGTACCATTTCAAGAGAGTGTATTAGGTTGGCATGACTAGGATCCCATACTGCAGCGGAATATTCAAGTTTAGGTCGTATTAGTGTAGTGTAATGAAGAAGTTTCAAGAAACAAGGGGCCGTTGAAAAGTTGCGGCGGAGGTAACCAAACATTCGGTTAGCATTTTTAATGACGTAATTACAGTGAACAGTCCAGGTCAGATCACTTGTTATATGCACCCCAAGGTATTTATAGTTTGTCACGGATTGAAGAGGGGTGTTATCAAGGTAATAGTTTGGAAGTTGATGGTTCGCTCTCGAAACACGTAAAAATTGGCATTTCTTATTGTTTAATTCCATGAGCCATGTTTTACACCAAAGAGAAATGGAGTTAAAATCATGTTGAAGAGAGGTAATATCGCCATCACAAGTTATCTCTCGGAAGATTACGCAGTCATCCGCAAATAAATGAATATTGGAGGTAATGCAGGACGGTAAATTATTAATGTATATAAGAAAGAGCAGTGGGCCTAGTACGGAGCCTTGTGGTACGCCGGAATGAACGGCACTTGGTTCAGAGCTTACATTATTAACTGAAACAAATTGAGAACGATTTTTTAGAAAACATTCGAGCCATGTTAGAAGCCTGGGATCTATATTAGGTTCATTTAATTTGTGCAACAGCAAGTTGTGACAGACTTTATCAAAAGCTTTGGAGAAATCTAAGAATATGCAGTCGGCAGAGCTATTTTGGTCGAGAATAACGTTTAATTTGCGTGTAAAGGCTACAAGCTGGGTTTCGCACGAGAATGTTTTTCTGAAGCCATGTTGGTGACACGTAAAAAACGAGTTAGACTCAAAGAAGGTTGCAAGGTTAGAGTACAAAATGTGCTCCAGTATTTTGCATGGAATGCTAGTAAGTGAGATCGGTCTATAGTTTAATGGGGAATGCTTGTCACCGGACTTGTTAAGTGGCACAATTTTGCCAATCTTCCATTCGATTGGTAATACGCCTTTGTGAAGAGACTGTTGAAAAATTTTAGTAAGAATAATGGATGAGTAGGCACAGGTACCTTTAAGGAACTTGGTGGTAATCAGGTCGCAGCCCGGGGCGGATGAAAGTTTGAGGGACTTAATTATGTTTTCTACACCAACAGAATCTATCATAATTGGGAACATGACTGAGTAGTTATAGCATATCTTAGGTAGTAGGCGGTGGTGCGGCGATGGCTGGTCTGGCTACGTCTCAAAATAACTTCAGTCAAATCAGCAGTGACGGCCGTACCTTTATCGGTAATGTCAACCTCTGGGGCGCCATGACGAAGGACGGTGTTCTCAACAAATAACTTGGCTACATTCTCGGCACTACCTTTGGGTAGGGTCTTTGTCTCGGCGTAGCGGGTGAGGTAGTCAGTAGCTACAACACTCCGTTTATTTCCCGAATTGGACGTGGCAAGGGGATCCAGTAGGTCCATTTCAATTTGTCTGGACGGCGAGGTTGTTCAATCGGCTGAAGAAAGCCTACTGGCTTTGTCGGCGATGTTTTGCGTCGCTGACAGCATCGGCATATCCTCCCGTAACGAGTGACGTTGGCGGTAATGCGCAGCCAGTAGTACCTTTCTTGATTCCTTGCGAGCGTGCGCAAAATACCAAAATGCCCTGTCGTTGGATCATTGCGCAGGGCCTGGAAGAGTTCTGGTCGCAGAATTGAAGGCACCACAATAAGGTACTTGGCTCGAAGAGGCTAGAAGTTCTTCTCCTGCAGAAGTCTATTTCGCAGTGAAAACGATGTAAGTGCCCGTTAGAACACCTTCGGAACAATAGATGTTCTGCCCTCAGGGTACTCGATTAGGCCTCCAAGTTTTGGGTCAGCGCACTGGCGTTCAGCGATGTCGTCAGCAATTATCATTCTGAAGAAGCAGTTGTCTTTCAGGTGTTTGTGTGGTGGGGCATTGACGGGACCTCGCGATAGGCAGTCGGCGTCGGAGTGTTTTCTGCCGAACTTCCAAATGAGGGTAATTTCGTATTCTCGAAGTCTCAGGCTCTATCGCGCAGGGCGACCTGAAGGGTCCTTCAAGTTAGCTAGCCAACACAAGTCGTGGTGGCCGCTCATAACTTTGGAGGGCCTGCTGTAGAGTTAACGACGAAACTTCGACGTCACCAAGATGATGGCAAGGCACTCTTTTTCTGTTGTTGAGTAGTTGCTTTCAGCCTTAGATAGGAACTGGCTAGCGTAACTAATAACCCTTTCCAGTCCACGAATTCTCTGCACAGGACGGTGGCGAGACCTACGCTGCTTGCGTCAGTGTGCACTTTTGTTGCGGCGTTTTTGTCAAAGTGCGCAAGTATCAGAGGCCTCTGTAGGCATAGTTTTAGTTTATCAAATCCTCTTGTGGCGTTTCCCACTTGAACTCGACATCTGTCCACGTAAGGTTAGTGAGAAGCGCGGTGATGAGGGCAAAGTTTCTGACGAAGCACTTGTAATAGGCGCACAGGCCGAGAAATGGACACACAGCCTTTTTGTTTTTGGGCGGCAGTAATGCAGCGATGGCGGCTATCTTCTGTGAAGCGGGTCTTACTACGGACTTCATTATAACGTGCCTCAAAGGCAAAAGTTCCCCGTAAGCAAAGCGTCATTTTTCTGGCTTCAGGGTGAGTGCGGAAGTCTTTATGACTTGAAGTATAGTTTCAAGGCACCGAAGATGCTAGTCGAAGCTTGAGGAAAACATGACGACGTCGTCCAAGTAAACAAGAAACGTCTGCCACTTCAATCCTGCCAGCACTGTGTCCCTAACTCGTTGAAAAGTTGCAGGTGCCGAGCAAGGGCAGCAGGGCAAAACCTTGAACTCGAAATGGCCGTTTGGTGTTATGAACGACAATTTTTGGTCTTTCTCGTCGACTTTGCTTTGCCAGGAGCCAGTCTTGCTTCCATCGACGAAAACACTTCGTGTTGTGTATTTGATCCAGGGTGACTTCAACATTGGGAGAGCATAAACATCTTTATTTGTGATTTTGTTGAGGTGACGATAATTGACGCAGAAACGTAGGGTTCTGTTTTCATCTTCACTAACACCACGGGTGATGCCCACGGACTCTTAGACGGTTGGATGATGTCGTCACGTAGCGTTTCGTCGACTTGTATTTTAATGGCCTCGTGTTCTCGCGTCGAAACTCTGAAGGAGCTCTGCTCTAGTGGTCTGGCGTTTTCCTCTGTTATTTTGCGATGTTTTGCGACTGCAGTATGGTATATTTTCGACGACAACAAAAAGCAGTCTTTGTATTGCAGGAGCAGGGCCTCAAGCTGCTTTTCCTTATGCTTCGGAAGGCTCGCATTGACGTCAAAACCTGGTGAAAAGCTTCGCTCCACGGAGTAGGTTCTGTAGAACCGGCGAGGGCGAAATCATTGGTGGCTTCCATTTTTTCATCGATGTAGCCGACCATTGTACCTTTGTTCACGTGTTTGTACTCGTTATTGGAATTCGTGAGCATAACCATTGCTTTTCCTCCCCGTAGCTCAGTGATTCCTCTTGCAACACAAATATTTTGGTTGAGCAATACGTGCTGATTGCCTTCGACGACGTCTTTGAAGTCCTCTGGTTTTGGGATGCCGACGGAAATGATGACACTTGAGCGAGGAGGGATGATGACTTCTTCTTCCAGCACATTCACGGCACGGCTTCCTGATGGCGTGCATGGTGGTAGTGATGTTTCTGTGGACAGTGTTATCGACTTTGCTCTCAGGTTGATGACAGAACCGCAGAGAATGAGGATGTTCATTTCAAGAATGACATCTCTCGAGCGATGCTGCAGCACGACGAAGCTCGGGATAAATGCGGCTGGTAATGGTCACTCGGTCTGCGCAGATTCCCACTGGTGTTACTAGGTGACCTCCAGCTGTACGAATCATCGGACCTTCCCAAGCAGTCTTAACTTTCTTTAACTTTGTGGCGAAACTCCTACAGATGACGGAATAGTCGGCTGTGGTGTCGACGGGAGCTGTGACTCTGTGGCCATCGATGAGAATGTCCAGTCCTCTAGTTCGTCGCCTGGCGTTGCGGTTGGGTCGCGGCATCGGATCACGGCAATGACGGTTTGCACCACTGTGTCGACTTTGCGTACTTAGTATGTTTACTGGTCACGAAGTTTCGACGTCGGGACTATGTTGAGGTGACGGCAGGTTTTGTCATGGCGTCGTCGTCGGCGGAAGATCTTCGGCAGTTCGTCATGCAGCAACCACACCTCCACCGGTTGCTGCCCTACGATCTCCTGGTACACTCTAAGCTAAAAACGACCGAAATAGGAGCAACGGCTGTTTTTAGTCCTTTAAACCAACTGATACTTCTCTGATAATTCTCTGTGGTTCTGAGTTGGCTGGGCAGCGGCAGTGCCGGCAGTATGCCTAACCGCTTCGTTTTTATTCTGCAGGTTTTCAGATTCCTGACGACCCTGAATCAACACTCCTGTGTAACAACCTGCTTTGAGCATGTGCCGACCACCGCTGCGTTATCGTTCTTTGGGAACTTCACGCCCAGCATCAACCGTTACCATATGGACTGCTCTGTCACGCGCGCGTGTGCCTTCCGTGGCATGCCCTGCAGCTGTTTGACCGGAGTGCTACATGTGCAAGACCACCTCGACCAGCCAATAATCGACTGTCATCATTCTGTTACGTCATCAAAGAAAAGTATAAAACCCCTGGACCTGGTCTCCGTCGTGAGTGGGCTGGGCAGCGGCAGTGCCGGCAGTATGCCTAACCGCTTCGTTTTTATTCTGCAGGTTTTCAGATTCCTGACGACCCTGAATCAACACTCCTGTGTAACAACCTGCTTTGAGCATGTGCCGACCACCGCTGCGTTATCGTTCTTTGGGAACTTCACGCCCAGCATCAACCGTTACCATATGGACTGCTCTGTCACGCGCGCGTGTGCCTTCCGTGGCATGCCCTGCAGCTGTTTGAGCGGAGTGCTACATGTGCAAGACCACCTCGACCAGCCAATCATCGACTGTCATCATTCTGTTACGTCATCAAAGAAAAGTATAAAACCCCTGGACCTGGTCTCCGTCGTGAGTGGGCTGGGCAGCGGCAGTGCCGGCAGTATGCCTAACCGCTTCGTTTTTATTCTGCAGGTATGTTATCTTGATCTTACCAAGTGTTTTCGCTCTGACGATCGGTGTTTGCTGCTGCTGCCCTGCCCACACAATTTTGTCAGTGTTTGTTCTCATGCCGTATATAGTTTACGTCGCCTTCTCTTAAGCGGCGATGTTGAACTAAATCCTGGCCCCCCTAAACCTTCTGCCGCTAAAGGAAGCAGTAATGATGGGAGTGCTCAGGGGCCCACGACACGTTCTCAGAATGAGGCAGGCACTGTTTTGGTGGATGGTAACTCGTCTGTGGAGCAACTCCTTTCTAAAATCCTCGACGGTCAAAGTCAAATGGCCAAATATATCCTTGACATCAAAAATTTTCACCATACCGTCAACGCTAGATTGGATTCTCTGGATTCGCGTGTTTCGGCCCTTGAGTCTTCCCATGCCATCTCAGCACCGCCTGTTTCAACGGTACCATTTAACAGTGAATTTGCGGCTTTGTCACAAACGGTTAATGAACTGAGATTAAAAAATGATGATCTTGAAAATCGCATGAGACGCAACAACTTAATCTTGCATGGTTTGAAAGAAGAGGACGACGAAAATAGTGAAAGTCTCCGGGCTAGGGTATCACAAGTGTTCAGTGATACCTTGCTCATAGACTGTCCTCCCATTGAACGTTGTCATAGGCTAGGACGGTCCCGAGTCAACCATGTTCGGCCCGTCATTGTGAGGCTTCTAGACTTCAGCGATAATATAAAAGTGATGAAAAACGTCTCAAAGTTCAAAGGATCCGACTGCTACGTTACGGAAGATTATTCCCTAAGTGTGCGCTCTGTCCGGAGAAAGCTCTGGGGTGCTTCTGCTTCATTTCGTGACAGCGGGTCTAAAGTACGTTTGCGCTTCAATAAACTTTTTATTGATGACATTCAGTATACCTTAGATGCAACTTCTAACACGCTTGTTAAAGTACCCTCCCGTAGATCTTCACGTCACCCTGCTCCTACCGCTGAATCTTCATCTCCTCCCTGACTACCCCAATATCCATGTAATGACCTAATAATTTTGAATGTCAATGCAAGAAGTCTAGTGAATAAATTTTCTAGCTTTGTCTCTCTGGTATCCACGTTTTCCCCGCACATAGTAGGTGTAACTGAATCTTGGCTACATGAAGGCGTTTACGACTCTGAGATAACTCCACCCGGGTACGCCCTAGTTCGTTGTGACCGACGGAGCGGCAAAGGCGGGGGAGTTGCTTTACTCTTTCGGTCGGACTTGACGTTCTCTGTTTTGCCTGTGCCTCTAGATGTTGAATCGGTGTGGTGCAAGCTTTACTTAAACAAGCATCATCTCATGGTTGGTGTCTGCTACCGCCCACCTGGCACCTCCGTCGATCATATACGCAATCTCAATAGTTATATTTATAACCACAATATTGGTTCATCTAATATTATCTGTATGGGTGATTTCAATGCACCCGGAATTCATTGGCCTTCTCTGACACCTTTCGGTCGAGAACCTGGCCTCGGCCGAGAGCTAATCAATTTTTCGTTGTCGCATGACTTGGTGCAGTTGGTTAGTGATGCAACTCGACTGGACGCACTTCTCGACCTAATGTTTGTAAGCTCTAACATTGCGGAAGCTGGATTTATATGTGAAACTACCGAGGGTTTATCGGATCATAAGGCGGTCATCGTGACTCTGTCTTATCCTGTGTTTAAAACCTTGTATTCGTTCACAACATTCCCGGATTTTAATCATGCTAACGATACTTCGATCTTGGATGGCCTTGCTGATGCTTTTTCTCTGTTCGAATTGATGAGCAGCAACTGTGACGTAGATACTCTTGTGTCATACTTTGAAAACATTGTAAAATCGTGCATTCATCGCTTTGTTCCAATAAAAACTAAAAAAACGAATAAGAAACTTCCTTGGATGAATAGAGATATTCTTCACCTATCTCGTCGTGTACGCAGGCTGAGGCGTAGAATGAATCTTGATATACCTAATAGCACGAATCAGTTCCTGAAAGCTAAAAAACAGCTTGCCGAAATGATGGCTTCTGCAAAGGATTTTTTCTTCGGCACCCAATTACACTCTTTACTCAAAAATAATCCTCGCAAATTCTGGACATCAGTTCTGCCTAGTAGCTGCTCTTCCTCCTCATTCTTGATTAACAATGAAACTATTACTGATGACCAGAAAATCTCCCATGCGTTTAATACTTACTTCCACTCTGTATTTTCCGTCGATAATCATGTTGATCCTGCCTTTAACTCCGCTTCCGATATAGGCTCAATTACTGATGTAACTATCAGTCATGCTGGTGTGTTGAATCTTATTCTGAATCTAGACGCAAAAAAGGGAGACGGTCCCGATGGTATTCCAAACTCTTTTTTAATTCGGTATGCGTTATGGACATCTCGTTACCTTACCATCATATTTCAGAAATGTTTATCCTCGGGTGTTTTTCCTAGTGCCTGGTTCGGCCGATTTATAAGTCTGGTGAAAAGCAGCTTTTTCCAAACTATCGTCCCATCTCGCTGACACCACATTCCGGCAAGCTGTTGGAGCACATCATTTATAAACATATAATCGACTTTCTTGAGACTAACAACGTCTTATCTAATCTGCAGCATGGCTTTCGTAGGGGGTTTAGCACTTTAACCCAATTGACAGAATTTACCCATGACATTTCTGCAAGTCTTGACTGCGGCCACCAGGTCGACGTAATATTCATTGACTTCGCAAAAGCTTTCGACACTGTTTCGCATTCCAAGTTGCTCAAAAAACTCGAAGCCATCCTAAAAAATTCCAGTCTAGTAAACCTAATTGCCAATTTTCTGTTTAATCGCTCCCAATATGTTAGCTTTAACTCTGGCAATTCATCTCAAATCAAAGTCACATCAGGGGTACCACAAGGATCCGTTCTTGGTCCTTTACTATTTTTGATTTTTATTAATGACTTGCCACAATCTATTACCTGTAAATTACGTCTCTACGCCGATGACTGCGTTCTATATAACACCAATAACTCCGTTCAAGATCACTATCTTCTTAATGATTCGTTTAGTGCCTTTTGCTCTTGGTGTGACACATGGCAAATGAATATCAATTTCCGTAAAACTGTCTCGATGTCGTTTACTACCAAAACGCAGACTTCCGTTTTCAACTACTCTTTCAATGACCTAATGCTCCAAAGGGTTTCAGACTATAAATACCTTGGCGTGATTTTCACCACTAACCTCTCCTGGTCTAAACATATCAATTCAGTCTGCACCAAATCTCTTAAAAAACTAGGCTACCTAAGACGTACCCTCAGAACTTCCCCATATGAAACTAAATTACTAATGTACAAAACACTAATTCGTCCAGTTCTTGATTATGCCTCTATTGTTTGGTGTCCGTACAAAAAAGAGAAATAAAACAAATTGAATCTGTGCAAATAAAAGCAATCCGTTTCATTTGTCGACGCTATGACCACCATTTTTCGCCTACATCCGCCATTACTACTTTAAATCTAACCTCACTTTCTACTCGACGAGATATCGAGTCGCTCAAATTCTTGCATGCCATCGTTCACTCAGTTAACCGTCTCTCCGATAACAGCTATCTTACGTATGCTATGCCAACCGTTACTCGAAATAATCATGCCCTAAACCTCGCCCCTTTTCACGCACACACCAATTTATTCAAATTTAGCTTTTTTCCTAGAACCATAGAACAATGGAATTTACTGCCGGGTGAGATTAGGAGTGCATCGATAAATCAATTCCTGCCTTATCTTAGAAGTCGTATCTAACCAATAGTTCCTTGCTTTGTCCTATTAATATGTACGTCCCGCAGTGCCCATTCATTGGATGTTTCTTTTTGTACTGAATGGAATTGCCATGTATATTGTATTTTATTCGTGTGTTATTTTGTAGTGTGTTCCCGGAAGTGGTACTTTTGTAATTCTCTGCTCTGTTTTTTTCACCCACTCCTGCTATAGCCCTTAATGGGCTGCAGTATGTGAATAAAAATAAAAAAAATAAATACTTTCCGAGAAGACCAAGCGGAACAAGATGGCCGACATGCTCGAAAACTAAGGAGCAACTGTATTAGTCTTAAGTTTGTAAGGGAGCAACGGAAGGAGGAAACGCTGTAAATGCTCTCGTCACGCAACGGTTACTCCCCGGCAGGACACCGCACACAAATATGCACGCCGCCCACATTGATATTCATGGGCCACATTATTATTTGTTCTGTGTGCCAAACTTCACCAAACCAAAACAGTGATTTATATTATCATTCGCAGATAATAAAATAGCAGCCCTAGCTGAACACAGAAGGCCTGAGAATACAGCTACCGCAAGTGCCTAACAGACGCAGCAGCAGCATGGAGAGTTTGCATGTCAACGCGGACCAAACGACTGAACACGCGCAAAACTAGTAAAAAAAGCCATTTGTCTGCTAGGGAAGGGCGTCAAAGCCAAGCAAGCACCGAAACACGTGCAAAAGGAGCCCCACCCTCTTCCCCTCAAATATATCGGAGAAAGAAAAAGCAGACCCAGGTGGACTTTTCATCAGCTGTAAAACTTAGTGGCATGCTTCAACGTGTAGTTTTAGGGCAGAATGACGAATCTGAGCCATCTACGCCCGCACGGCAAGTGTGGCGCTACTATAGGGCAAGTGTGGCGCTACTATATATTTAGAAAGCGATCATTATTCAGTATTTATGTGTACTAGCAAAAAAAATAAAGTCACATTTTATAAATAAATATGACTTTTTGTATAACTTTTTTATAAGTGTATTAAGAGAACACACTGAAAGCATTGCGCTGACGCCTGTACTGCCACTGCTCAACGTTTTTACCGGCGCAACTAGGTTCGCGTTCGCACTACTCATATTCATATGGTTTGTGGTCGGCGAGCACAAGGACATGCGAGCTTGTGTGCTATGTTTTGATCGTGCATGAGTGTCGAGATTTACGTTTCTTCTTATTCGTGATGAAGGTTAATGTATATTCATCTTCAGAGAGCGCAATGTTGTTGTGGATTTCGCTGCTGGATAGAACAAACACAACGTAAACACGTCTTCAGCTATCTGCAAACCTGTTCGCTCGACGGACAAAAGACTGCGCATGCATCAGATTGTAGAGGCGTCGCATTTCGAGCAACATTTAATGCTCTCACAGTGTGGGTAATTACAGTATAGCGATCATTGGAGCGTTTTCGACGCCAAAAGTTATGCTTGTTCACAGCTTGTGAAAAATGTTGAGCTCTCGAACAGCTGGCTCATTGTTTTTTCTCCAAAGACAATGTTGAGTGGTTGCGCTATTAAAAGAGAAATGATATGCTCTTGCTTATTCACCAAATCCATTTCTAGCTGTATCATAATATATTACTTCTATCATTAGCGCCTCCATACCCTCTTGCTTTATTTGTCGCCACTGCAGTGCCATTGTACTTTTGTTGTTCCTTTCCGCAACAATACCTAGTTCGAAAAAAACATTGGGGCGAGGTTTTAGCTGCCTTGATACTGGTACTTGTCTGTTATTGGTTTTATGTAACGTTAACGGCTGGTTGTTAAGGCCTTCGGTCACATTTTTAAAGCTGTAGTGTTTACGTATACCGGTAAGTTTGCAAATCATTTTCGCATCACTTCATAGGCGTCACCAGGTAGTGGCGCACAGAAGTTTTTTTTTAGGCCGGGCATAGCAAGCCCAATATGACGACCATATTTGCTCGCCCGGCCTCCAATTCATATAAGCATACCCCCAAAAATGTGCCTATATCACTGAGTCACTTCCTTCACCTCTACGCTCAACGTATTATTTTATAAACACACCATCAAACAAGCACTTTGAATATAGACAGAACAATGCGAGGAGAAATGACCGAAATCTTTCAGATTTCTTTAGTGATGCAAAACCTTCGCAAAACTCAATGTTGTGAAAGACAATCAGAAATGCTGTAGGTTCACGTTAGCGTTGTCATTATTCTGCATCATAGAATCTTTATGCGCTAAGAAAATTTGGCAAGCCGTTGAAGTCACGTTTTGACATCAATACCAATCGACCTAAAATTTCTACAACCTAGATAACGCCTTTTCGGATTTGCCGCATGCACATAATTAGGCTGAATCCCACTTGGCTGTTCTTAACCAGACTTCACTGCTACCAAACAAAACAATAGTTGATTCATGTTCTGTACTACTTTTGTTCAAGTGTATGACACAAATCTGGTTATACTGCAGATAATGATACCCCCAATTATGCTAAAGTACCGAAACCAAGTCAATTTCGGTAAGTGCAGACTTTTTGTACTACGTATATAAAATAATAGCTTCTTGGGGGCCAAAACTGCGCATGTGTTGGCCAGCGAATAGGGTATCATGCCACATGATTACACTGACCCTTACAATTTGACATGACTCCGCTGACCCGTGTGTGTGCTTACACTGTTACCGTTCAAATAAAATGTTTATGTTTTCATTGCAGGGATTGCTGTTTCTACTAGAAAGCCAACTGCCAAGATTTGTCTACGCAGGTTCTCCTAAACGTACGTTTTTCCTATTTACACGGCATTTGGCTTGCACAAAGCATGAAACTTGGGCCTAGAATCACAAAGCTGTCCGTGCGCAGGTCTTCATAACAGCTTATCAGCGTTTCTTGACTCGCCATTACCCTGTTTTCTGCGCATGTTTCGTGGGTTTAAAAGTGCTATAGCATGTTGACCTCTCACACTCTGAAAAATTCTCGTTTAAAATTTTGCAAGAGTGTGCTTGACTTTCTTGTGCACCTCCCTGCTGTTCCAAGATCCTGAAGTGTTATACTCTTACTAGAGCAGGCAGTGTTCCTAATATTTGTATTGCCATCATGTTGACCAAGTATGCGATGTGGGCTTCAATGGTGGCACATCCTTAACAAATGTCTTTGTGGCACATGAAAGAAGGCAGTGCAAAATAAATAGGCAGACATTCACACTGGGCGCTAACTTCTATAATGCTTTTTCGTTTTGGAAACCACGGTGCCCTCATTCGAATTTGTCTAACAGAGCAGTAACCTGTTCGGCTGTGAACCAACAAGCAGTTAAAGTAATAAAAGCTTCATATATACACAGCTCTGATATAAAGGTCCAGACATTTGTCTCTTTGGGAGGGGGGTGTCCAATGCTTGTAAGATGGCAATGATGAGCTATCGGTATTGTGAGCCGAGGAACGATCATAAAAGTATTCACGGAGGCGCATGTTACGTTCGAAATTGTGAAGATCCTTCACCAACTGAAATTCACTATAGCCTCCTGTTGCAGGGCAAAAATTAAGTCCTCGAGATAACACACTACGTTCCTCAATTGATAGATCGTAACACGACAAATTTATAATGTTATCCTGTCCAGAATATTTACTTTCCAGCTCGGGCTGGCACCTTTCAGCTGTAGTTATAATGCTTCCTCGTCGGGAGCATTCCTTTCTTCTTAGGTTGTCACGCGCGACCTTCTTTGACTTTTTAGCATCCAGCTCGGCTAACTTCTGTGACCGATATAATTCGAGAGTTTTTAATTCTTCAGTCGTAAACTGAGAGGATTGCACAAGCTGTTTTTTCCTGATTACGCAGACCTTTTTCTGATGATTCATAATGGCTAATAAGTATGCTGTTTAGTTCAACAGACGCCCGATTTAAGGTGTTGTGCCACCTTGACAGGTTTTTCTTTGACATCTCTGATGTGGCCGGCTGCAGTTTAAGTTGTAAACCTTTAGGAGCACTTGTTGCCGCGACATACATTCTAAGCATAGAAATGTGCGATTCACAACGAGTCCGTTTTTCTATAACCTTCCTAGTCCTTAAAAAGTTCATTGAGCCAACAGATAAAGTACTCTCACCCAGCTGGCGTTGTGTTAGTCAGTTCGTTCCTCTCGTGGTTGTGCCCCTGTTCCGGAGTCCGTAGCGTGGTTGAGACGGCGAAAGTGATGCAACGACCGCCGGCGGCCGTAGGCAAGACATAGGCTGTGTAGATTGCGACTTGTTCATGTGGGCGCGCGATGCTTTCGAGGTGACGTTCTCTGCTACGGAAGGCTTGCTCGTCAGGGTGAAGGTTGCTGTCGGCGCGGTGTTGTTTCTTGAGTTCGGCTGTGCTGTAGGATGACTGGGTGCTGAAGGTCGCCCAGCTCGATCCACTCGATGCGAAGAGTCGTCATTCGTTGATAAATCGCACCAGGCAGCTGATGTCGCATCCACCGGTCTCCTGAAGCACAGGTGGCGGATGTGGCTTGCAAGCAACGACACACCCTCGAAGCTCATATGAAGGCCGTCTGCTGCGAGGACGCGTGTGGGTGGTAACCATTCGATTTCTTGATCGAGGTAGCAAACTAGCCGGGAATAGCGGCAAAAATTCCGAAGCATGTTGTTGAACACTGATGCTTCTCTGTTGCAGCGTCGGACGAATTGTCAGGTTACAGTTCCTTTGTCGACGGTTTCCACTTCTAGGCAGTATCAGCGTGGCGTAAATTCGCCGAATTTCTGGGCGGTTTGTCGCAATGCTTTCAAGTAGACCGCGGTATTTCGCAAACGCCTCGTGTCCCGAACTCGAAGCCACATCGACCGTCCCAACAACGACCGTCCAATGTGGCTGGGTATCCATTGGAATACGATGTTGTGACCCTTCGATGAGGCATATTCCACAGTTTCTGCAATACATTGTGCTATTTCACCATTTTTGTAAGGTGATCTCACATTTCTGATTAGCTGAAGAGCAGGTTTGCTATCAGTGCATATCACCTATTTTCGTGGCTCAGGATTCTTGCAGATAAGCTTAACTGCTTCAAAAATAGCCACCGATTCTGCTGTCGTCGATGAAGATTTGTGCGATAATTTTTACATCTTCTTTTTCTGAATTTCGGGTATAAAAGCCCACAGGCTGACGCTTTCTCAGTGCATGATCCGTCTGTATGTATCTTCGTTTTTTATGCATTACATGAAGCTGATGAAGTACCAACTGTGCCGCTACTAGAGGTGCTACGTCGGCTTTCTTCTGTATGCCGTCTATACCACGGATAACGTTGAGAAGTGGCAGCGTCCAAGGTGGTTTTGAAGGTTTCCATTGTTTAAATTTTGGTACTACTGCTTGAAATATATAGTATCCTGTAGTTTCGTTGCCGTCCTGTGTGTTAGGGCACCAGATAAAAAATGACTTTGATGTTGCGTGAAAATTCTAAATAAATTTCGAGATGTTTTGTTAGTTCGGAGTACTGTCAAAGGTGGCTCTCGAGCCTCCGCATACACTAAAGCACTGGAAGTTGACCGTGGTAAACCCAGACATACCCTCAAGCTCCTTGCCAATAACAAGTGAAGTCTCCTTTCCGTGGAGGATGGAAGTCCGTGCAGCAAAGGCAGTGGGTAAGTTACGATGAGGCGTATTCAGCCAACATGCAGGGCTAATAACGACTTTGTAGTACCACCCCATTTGGCCCCGCAGAGATGCCGGAGGATTCGAATGGCCCGATTCACTTTTTGTTCGAGGGACTGGACATTAGGCGACCATGTTAGCCTCCGGTCTAATATTACTCCCAAGAATTTATGAGTTTCAACAATTTGAATAGGCTGATTTTGCAGAATAATCTGGAAGTTTCCAGGTCTTTTTAATGTAAACGGAAGTTTGGCTGTTTTAGCCAGACTAAGTGCCATACCTCTTTTTTTAGAAAACGATCTACATAATCCAATTCTTCTTGTAGAGTTTGTTGTACATCCAAAAACGATGGACCAGACCTTTCTGCTCTCGTCCCTGCGGCGCAAGCCCCTCCTCTTTACATCGTAAACCACCAGCGTAGCCCTGCGATTCTCGCTGGTCTCCGCGGCGATTATGTGGAGGACTGGCTCGATAACTACGAGCGAGTAAGCGCAACTAATCACTGAGTCGACTCTAACAAGTTCCGCCGAGTATCGCGTTATCTCATGGGCGTTGCCAAGACATGGTTCTTGAACCATGAGATTGACCTCACCGACTGGCCTGCCTTCAAGCAGCAACTTCGCCAAGTATTCGGCACACCTGCCATTCGATCAACTCAAGCGAAAGAACAGTAGATACTTGCCATCAACATTCCGGCAAGTTGTACACATCGTACATCGAGGATGTCCTTGCGCTTTGCCGGCGTGTCCATTCTTCGATGTTCGAGTCAGACAAACTCTGTCACATTCTGAAGGGTATCGGAAGCACTGCCTACAATGTCCTTGCTGCCGAGAATCCTTCTACTGTCGCTGACACCGTCTTTACGTGTCAGCGTCTCGACGAACTTGATTCTGCTCGCCTTCAGTCGAGCAATAGCGAACCCTGCCAGGAAGACCGGGACCTGCGTTACATGATACGGGAGATCATACGCCTAGAACTCCAATCAATGGGCTTCTCACCACCTTCTCTATATGTCACAAAGCCTTCAAGCATGGCCTTGCGTGACATAGTAAGGGAGGAACTGACATCAATCACCGGTCCAGCCAACGTACAGCCACTTCCGTCCAGCCCTCCAACGTGCGCGCAAGTTGCGGCCATGCCTCCTCGCAACGTAAACTCTACGAAGTGTGGCAGCTTGGGCTAGTTGGTATGGCATGACGTTACGTTGCCGCTGTCATCATTCACGTCGGTTGCTACTGCACCACCGGTCCACTTCCGGCCAATGTCACCCGACCCTCCATCTGCCCGCATAAGTGCGCTATCTCCGGGTGCGCCGAATGCCTACTACTACCCGCCTTGGCACCCGTCTCGCCCAACATGTTTTTACTGTGGATATCGTGGCCATATATCGCGCTTCTGCCTCAAGTGCCAGCAGGACGAGCATCGCGCGTACGACTTGCGCAAACGGGACTTTCCCAGTGGGGATTCTTACGCATGGCGTTATTCATCTGGACAGCAGCGGTCTCCATCTCCGCCCACCTCGGCTGAGACGCGGAACACTTACCGTTAAAGCCGACACTGATCACCTTCGTCCTTTCGTCGCACCTCCTCTCCTATTCGGCCAGCCTCGTTTACCACTGACAACCGGTTGGAAAACTAAATGATGTAGTTTTCGGAGGAGAAACTGCATGTAACAGTAGGACCGATCTTCTTCCAGCACACCCATTCGACATGGTTTCTGTTATGGTGGAAGTTCTCGTGGACGCTTTAATGGACACCTGTGCTACAGTTTCTGTGGTCAGATATTATTTGTGCAAACGCCTAAAAAAGTAATGACACCTTATAATGGACCAACTCTAGTCAAAGCCCAAGGGAACACTATCCGCTTTTTTGCTCTTTGTACTGCTCGTGTTTTTATCGATGACATCCTGCATTACAGCCAGTTCACTGTGCTTACCCGGTTCTCTCACCAGATAATTCTAGGGTGGGACTTCCTATCTACTTCTTCGGCCGATATATGTTGTGGTGAACGGATTCTGCACCTAACTAAAACGAACTCCATGTTCTACGAAGGCGTTTACAGGCCACTACGCCTGTTCGCTAGTGAAGATCTGGAATTACCGCCACATCAAGAGCGAATTGTGACACTGATCTCTAAGGACATCGACCACGCTGACGTCTTGGTGTCCCCATCATCGACTTGCGTCGCTAAAGGTCTAGCCCTCGCATCAGGTTTCGTACGCTTTCACCATGGCTCCGTGCTCGTAATTGCTATGAATGTTACACCGGAGGAAGCTCTCCTGCCAGAGGGCACTGCAATAGCCTGTGTTGTGGATTCTGATCCTGTCAGCGTCACGCCATATAAACCTGCCTCTACCAAGGACCCTTCTATGAGTAAGCCTGGTTCTTCCTCTCCCTTCACAGCACTTATCAGTGATGTCCTAACAGGTATGCAGGCGCAGCAGTTGCTTGCTTTGTTGACGAAACACGCCAATTCTTTCGACACCTGCTCCTCGTCGTTGGGCCGAACTACCACTGCAGCGCATCCATTTAGACCGAGGGAACGTCTATTGTGCACCGCCGCCCATACCACGTGTCTCTCGCTAAGTGAAAAATTATCAAGGAAAACATCGCTGACATGCTGGAACGAGAAATATTTCGTCCATCAACTAGCCCTTGGTCACCCCCTGTTGTTTTGGTACAAAAAAGATGGCTATGTGCGCTTTTGCGTCCTTTCTTGGGCACATTCCAACATCACGCGCAAGGACATCTACCCCATGCCACGCAACCACGATGCCCTTGATACTCTTCAAGCCTTGATTTGCGTTCGGGATATTAGCTCATTTCTATGCATGACATAGACAAAGAAAAATGGCATTTGCAACCCCCGATGACCTATACGAATTTAACGTGATGCCTTTCGGGCTCTGTAATGCGCCCGTGACGTTGGAACGCATAATCGACACCATCCTGCGTGGTCTGAAATGGCAGACGTGTCTCTGCTACCTTGATGACATTTTCATCTTTTCATCAACGGTTTCTCAGCACCTGAGGCGCTTGGATGACGTCCTAACTTGCCTCGCCGGTGCGGTTCTGCAGCTCAACAGCAAGAAATACCGTTTCAATCCATCAAGGTTCTCGGTCATGTCGTGAACAAGGACGGTATTCGCCCTGATCACGAAAAGATCGCTGCCGTCCTTCGATATCTACGCCTGACAAGACGTAAGAATTTGCGAAGTTTTATTGGCCTCGCATCCTATTTTTGTCGCTTCATACGAAACTTCGCTTCAATAGCTGCGCCACTTCACAAACTACTTGCTTCTAATGCACCCTTTGTGTGGTCCGAAGAATGTCAGTCGGCGTTTGAACTATTGAAAGAAGATCTTACGTCAGAACCTGTACTCTGCCATTTTGATGACACTGCCCCGACACTCCTGCATACTGACGTCAGCGGTTGTGGCATAGGTGCTGTTCTCCTCCACCGTGATAACTCTGGATGGAAAAGGGTCCTCGCATACGCTAGCCGAGTGCTTACGTCTACCGAAAAGAACTATACCATCACTGAGCCAGAGTGCCACGCTGTGGTTTGGTCCATACAAAGTTCGCCTTTCTCTGTACAGCCGTCAAATTCACCATCGTAACGGACCACCGCGCTTTATGCTGGCTTTCTGCAATGAAGAACTTGTCCAAACGCTTGATTGGTGTAATTTTACGCTTACAGGACTATCAGTTTGACATTATTTATAAATCTGGCAAAAAACATCAGGACGCCGTCGCTCTTTCTCGTTGCCCACTACCTACGGCTTCGTTCGACACTCCAGCTGCCATCTCCGACGGCACCAGTGTGGACATGACTCCTAGTTCTGTTGCCTTGCTCGCTTCGCTGTACCAGCCGCCAAGCGACAATGACCAACTCTTCAGTTCTCGCCAGCAAGCCGACCCGTACTGTCGGCGAATTATAGACCACCTCTCAGGAGGTACGCGTCCACCCAATGCACCGCTCCGTCGACAACTCGATCACTTCAAGCTCCAGGACGGTGTGCTGTATTGTCACATTTATCACCCTGACGGTATACGCTGGGTACATGTTCTGCCACGCACTCTTCGGCATCATGTACTTAACGCCTTTCATGACGATTTGACTGCTGGCTATCTCGGCTTTCACGAAACGTACGACCGCATTCGAAGCCGCTTTTATTGGCCTGGCCTTTCTATCAGCGTAGCAAAGTACGTAGGTTACTGCTCTCCGTGCCAACTTCGCACACTTCTGACATCTTCTCCTGCTGGTCAATTACAGCTAATGACGTGCCCTACAACATCTTTCGAGGTCGTCGGTGTCGATGTTTATGGGCCCCTTCCTGTTACTGGCGCTGAAAACAGATTAATAGCTACCGCCGTAGACCCATCTGACACGCTATGCTGAGACAACTTCAGTAGCTACTGGTTCAGCATCGGAAGTTGCTGACTTCGTCCTTCAGGCCATAATTCTACGTCTTGGTGCTCCTCGTGTACTTCTAAGCGATCGTGAAAAGGTGTTCTCATCACAGCTTTTAGTTGAAGTTCTTCACGTTCCTGGTACTACACACAAAACGGCGTCTAGCTACCACCCTCAGACAAATGGTCTGACTGAGGTATTTCATCGAACCCTTGCCGACATGATCGCCGTGTATATTCAACCGGATCACGGAAACTGGGATAAACTTCTACCATTACTTACTTTCGACTACAACACCGCTGTTCAGCGCACAACCGGCTACTCACCGTTTTACCACGTTTATGGACGTTCACCGACTTTCTTTATCGACGTTTTCTTCTTCACCAGCAATGGCCCTCCATAACCGTCTTCTTGCGAAGAATAAATTTCTCGCCTTGCCCAGTGCCGCCAACGTGCTCGTATGAATACGGAAGCTACGCAACAAGCATGGAAGAGCATCAATGACACCTCTCATCGTGTGTTATCATTCTGAACGGGTGACGAGGTGCTGCTATTGACATGAATTCGCACACCTGGTCTGTGCGACAAGTTCCAGCCTCGATTCGTCGGCCCGCATGTAGCTTTAGAGCAGATTTCACCTGTCAACTATCGTGTGACACCTCCTGTCGTACCAACTGACCGCCGTTGCCACAGCACCGAAATTGTACACGTTTCCCGCATGAAGCTTTTTACGCGACGTTCCTCGTGACCTTGACTACTCACCCGCAGTGGCCAGGCTAGCCGCTTCCACGTGCGGGAAATAAGTGTAGGCATCTATTACGCGCTTCATCATCGTCTGGACAGCAGTGAATCATCGTCCCCTGTTCTGGCTGACAATCATCATCGTCTGTGAACGTGCGCCTCATCTCCAGGTCCGTTTCGCTTGTTCGTTCTCGCGTTCACCTCCAATAAACCTCGGTACAACCAAGCCGTCATAACATATATATACATATACCGAAAAGTGGAGGACGGGAAAAACGAAAACTTTTTATTTTTCCTACGTTTCAGCCGGGGACCGGCCTTCATCAGGGAAAACACGATACAGAAATGTGCTTTTCTTAAGTAGGCTTCGTGTATCAAGGGCCCCTGACACGTGAACTATCACTATCATACACTATCTACTGTGACGTGGCGAGTGATGAATGGTGCGCAGAGAATGCCAAACCAATGTCAAAGAAGGATGATGAGAATACATGAACGGTGTTTACATCAAGTAGATCACACGAATAGCAGTTTGAAAAGTACAGTGTTATCTACGAATAAAACTATCAAACCCACACAACTCATCACATGCACAACGAAAAGACAAAAAGTATAGCAGAAAACGTTCGACCGGAACAAGATGCATAACTAAGAATTTTATGGGGCACAAACAGATTTGATAACACGAAGTCAAGCAATTCACTGCGCCAAAAAGGAGTAGTGAAAATCTGCGTGTTCAGTGATTATGAACAGACTGTGATTAAGCTATAAATTAGTTCTGTGCCGAAAGAAACGTCAGTTTGCCTGGATTTTTATTTATACCGGATAAGATCGTGTTGAACTTGTTATCAGAAATGACTCGCGCAGTTCCCTATCATAGTGATAAGGAAAACCTGATTCCCTTCATATACCATGCCTACTTAAGAAAAGCGCGTTTCAGCATTGTGTTTTCCTTGATGAAGGCCGGTCCCCAGCTAAAACGTAGGAAAAATAAAAAGTTCTCGTTCTGCCCGTCCTCCACGTTTTGGTATTTTTCTACTGGATCCAAGGACACCTTTTTCATACCTTACGCCTATGGATCCCGAACGGACGGCGATGAAAACTATACTGTGGAAGTTCCCAAAGACGCTGGTTTAAACTGTCGTTGTAGGGGACTCCCAAACAAAGTACTTTTACCAGCACTTCGACCCTACTCGAGAAAGCACTCCAACCTTCGTCACACAGTGTTTCGCCAGCATTGACGGCGTACGTGCGCTACTGGACTTGGTGCCACCGTGAACAACGACCCTTATCCTCAGCGTCGGGACAAATGACCTCACCCGCAACACCGGTCATGTGGCGTTTGACAAATACCTGCTGAACTTCATTGCTTCGCAACACCCTGAAATACCAAATACATGCAAGCTTGGTCTTCCCCCGGTTTACATATCGTCGCCGTGGCAACCGCAACACAGCGACTGTACAACACTGCAACCGAGAGGAATGTGAATTTAACCACCACCTGAGGGATTTTTTCCGCCACTCTTTTCTTGTATTTTTTCTGGACCACGGTTTCGAGTGTTTCCCATCTGCGCGTGTTCTCGCTCCTGACAGCCTACATCCCAGCTACGAGGGCGTCGCACTGATGGCGAGCCATATCCGACAACTCTGTCTTCGTTTCATGTGCAACGTCGTATCTTGCTCATGGCTACCGAGCCTCAACAAGATCACTCGTAAGGACGTGTACCCACTACCGCGTGTAGATGACGCGATTGACAGCCTGCAAGGAGCCGAATTCTTTTCATCTCTCGATTTGCGCTCAGGATACTGGCAAGTACCTGTGGCTGAAGACGCTCGACCAAAGACCGCTTTCGTCACTCCCGACGGCTTGTACGAATTCAACGTCATGCCGTTTGGGCTGTGCAATGCGCCCGCCACCTTTGAGCGCATGACGCATACTGTTCTGCGTGACCTGAAATGGCACACGTGCCTTTGCTACCTCGATGACGTCGTCGTTTTTGCTCCGGACTTCTCCACGCATCTTCAACGCCTGCGGCATGTTTTAACGCGTCTGAGTGACGCCAGTCTGCAACTCAACCTAAACAAGTGCCGATTTGCAGCTCGACAGTTGACAATACTCGGCTACGTCGTGTCCAAGGACGGAATTCTCCCCGATTCAGTCAAGTTTTGGGCCGTGACCGAGTTCCCCAAGCCGACATCCGTCAAGGAACTGCGCAGTTTCGTAGGACTGTGTTCCTACTTTCGGCGCTTCATCCGAAACTTCGCATCTATCGTATCGCCGCTGACGAAGCTCCTCGGAAGTAACGGGCCTCTCCATTCGTGGTCATCACAGTGTGACGACGCATTCTCAACGCTCCGTCGTTTGTTGACGTCACCTCCCATACTCCGCCACTACGACCCTACGGCCCCTACCGAGGTACACACGGATGCCAGTGGTGTCGATCTCGGCGCTGTCCTTGCGCAGCGCAAACCAGGGTTCTCGGAGTATGTCGTGGCGTATGCAAGTGGTAGCTTACAAAAGCCGAGACTAATTACACCGTCACTGAGAAAGAATATCTGGCAATCGTCTGGGCCCTTACCAAGTTCCGACCTAACTTGTATGGTCGCCCATTTGATGTAGTCACCGACCATCACGCACTATACTGGTTGTTGTCATTGAAAGATCCCTCAGGCCGTCTCGCCCGGTGGGCATTTCGCCTGTAAGACTACGACATCCGCGTGCTGTACCACCACGGAAGGCAACATACTGACGCCGATGCCCTGTCGCGCTCTCCCTTGCCTGACGACAATGCCTACGACTCAGCGTCTCACCTTGCCGTTTCTTCCATTAGTATTCATGCCGTTCCTACTGACAGCACAAGGATCAATGGATTGCATCACTGATAGACTTGCTGACTGATCCAGCCACTCCATCCACTCGCGCGTTGCGTCGTCAAACCCACGAATTCGCTGTTCGCGACGACCTCCTCCACCGACGCAATTACAATGGTGACGGTCGCCAGTGGCTACTAATCATACCCCGCAGTCTGCGCTGTGACATATGCGAATTCTTTCATTCTGATCCGCAATGTGCGCACTCCGGGGTATCGAAGACTTACCACCGCATTTGCCAACGGTACTTTTGGCGCGGCATGTACCGCTACGTGCAGAAATTCGTTCGCTCCTGCATAGAATGTCAGCGCTGCAAAGCTTCATCGCACCTGTCGCCGGTCGGTCTACAACCTCTACCTTGCCCTGTCAGGCCGTTTGGGCGCATTGGCATCGATTTGTACGGGCCACTTCCACTAACGTCGGCTGGTAAACACTGGACCATTGTTGCTGTGGACCACCTCACGCGATACACCAAAACTGCCGCTCTCCCCGCGGTACAGCGAGCGATGTGGCCTTCTTCTTGCTCCAATGACTCATGCTGCGAGACGGTCCACCTCAAGAACTGCTCAGTGATCGAGGTCGCGTCTTCCTGTCTGAAGTCGTCGAAGCCATTCTCAAAGAGTGCAACGTTGTTCACCGCAAAACTGCTGCTTACCACCCGCAGATGAATGGCCTCACGGAACTCTTCAACCGTACGCTCGGCGACATGCTCTCCAAGTACGTCGCCACCGATCACACAAATTGGGATGCTATTCTACGCTTCGTCACCTACACATATAACACAGCCCCTCCGAGCACTACTGGCTTTTCACCTTTCTTTTTGTTATATGGAAGGCACCGGTCGCACACCATCGACACTATTATTCCGTACAAGCCAGATCCGCCCGAGTGGGCGCCTATTTCTGCTACAGCCAAGCTTGCTGAATAGTGTCGACAGCTTGCAAGGACGTTTACAGCGCATGATCAAGAGCGGCAAAAAGGCATTCGCACTGACACCAGCACTACTGCACCCACGTTTCTTCCTGGAGCGCTCGTCTGGCTATCGATCCCTACCAGTTCAACTGGCCTATCTTCAAAACTATTGCCCAAATACGAAGGCCCCTACCGTGTCGTCGAACGCACTTCCTCTGTAAATTACTTGATCGAACCCATCGAACCATGTACGGACATGCGCCGTCGAGGGCGGCATATTGTCAACGTGGAGCGCCTCAAAGCCTACCACGACCCGCTCATAGTAACCAGCTGTTAGGTCGCCAGGCGGCTCCCTCTTCGTACCCGGGCTAGTTGTGGCGAAGCCTTCGAACAGTGGGTCGTCCTCTCCAGCGCCTCCTAGTGGGTCGCCCTTTTAGCAAAAAAGAAGAGCAGCTCGTGCAGAGAGTCGCTACAAGCATTGACTGTCGCTGTCAAGCATCATCGACAAGTGTCCGCCAATAAACGTCTCAACAATAAATATATATATATATATATATATATATATATATATATATATATATATATATATATATATAAAGTGTATATTATACCTAAGGGCTCGTATTTCCTTGTTTTGACACAATATTAATGAGATCTGGCAGACAATAATGCCAAGGAATATATAGGGGAAGCTATTAGAACAATTGTAACGTAATTAAGAAGAAAAAAAAGTGGGCGAAAAATAACAAGCCATGAGCAGGAATGGAACCTACGACCTTCGAATAACGCGTTCGATGTTCTTTCTTCTTATTTACATTCCGTAAGTTCTAATAACTTCCCCTATACATTTCTTGGCATTATTGTCTGTTAGATCTCAATATATATATATATATATATATATATATATATATATATATATATTGTTACGTGATTTCGTCTGACTGAAAGAGGGCATAGTGGGGCATACCCAAGGAAGGTGCCTCGGACTGAGAGTAAAGAAGTGGACGTTGTGAGTGAGCTGCGTTGTGTCTGCGGACCGACAACTGTTATTTTCCACGTAACATTTTGGTGGAGGTGCTGGGTACTCTTCTGACAACGGAGCTACGCAGTGGACGCCTCCTTAAGTCTGCTACCATGGCTTCGGGTGAGGATACGGCTTCGCCACCTACCTCAGCAACGACAGCAACCCGGTACGTCGCCCTAACGCAACCCCGTGATCCCGGTACCTTTACTGGAGAGGACAACGTGAATGTGAACAAGTGGCTTAGCATGTACGAGCGCATCAGCAAGCAATATGGCTGGGACCCAACCGTTATGCTTGCGAATGTCATTTTCTATCTTGACAAGACCCCTCGCACCTGGTTTGAGACCCACGAGCACGAAATCACAAGCTGGGAAATGTTTAAACAACAGCTCCGCGACCTTTTTGGCAACCCGTTTGGTCAACAACTTGATGCCCGAAAGCAATTGGCTGTCCGTACACAGACGTCCACTGAGCCCTACTTGACTTATATTCAAGACGTCTTAGCGTTGTGTCAAAGGGCCGATCCCAACATGACTGAGGCCGACAAGATTTCGCACGTGTTAAAAGGAATCGCCAACGATGCGTTCAGTCTACTTGTATTCACCAACGTAACGACCATGGACGCCGTGATCAAAGAGTGCCGCCGTCTCGAGCAGGCGAAGAGTCGACGCATTTTGCAGCAGTTTCAGCGCCTACCCAACACCGCGGCAACGTCGTCTTGCGAAGCCACTCCTTGTCATCCGTCTACAACCGACGACGTGACGCGCATCGTCCGACGTGAACTCGAGGCCGCTTACCCGGCTGCCAACAAACCGACGTTGCCCGACGCCTCAACGCCAGCTGTCGCCTTGATCCAGGCTGTTGTCCGCCAGGAATTTGCTAACCTTGGCATCCTGTCCACTGCATCCACACTGGATAATACTGGCCCCTCGATAGCTTCTGTGGACATGAGACGTCGCCGTCCGTACTCTATCCGAACCAGGAACCCGTCTGAATGGCGAACAGCTGATGATAAGCCAATTTGCTTCCGCTGTGGTCGCGCAGGACACATCGCTCGTTACTGCCGCAGCCAATGGCCATCTATGTCTTCTGGCTCGTACTCCGCTTACAGTAACTCATTCCGTCCACCAAACCACCGTTATCCGACCTGCACCGAGTCTACAGCATTTACTGCCCCTGAGGACTACGGCCACCGTGCCCCGTCGTCGCCACCGCCTCAAAGCCGCCCTTCTCGTTCAAACACGCGTCGCCGCTCTCCCTCGCCATCGTTCAACCGCCGCGCGTCCCCGGAAAACTAGGCTGCGCAGCTTCTGGAGGTGAAGCTGCCCTGTCGACCTTACCCAAAAATCCTCTGTTGCCCTTACGTTTGAACCGGAACACCCTAGAAGTATATGTTGATGGTACACCTGTTGAAGCTTTGATAGATACGGGCGCTCACGTCTGTATTATGAGTTCGCGTTTTCGTCGTCGCATGAAGAAGGTCCTCACGCCCCCCTTGACCAGTGTCGTCCAAGTTGCAGATGGTGCAAAAGTCCCTGTCGTCGGTATGTGCACAGCTCAACTTACCGTAGCCGGTCATCAAGTGGTCGTCCTTTTTACCGTGCTTGAAACATGTCCCCACGACCTCATACTAGGCCTCGATTTTCTTGCCGCCAATTCTGCTCTGATTGATTGCTCCGCTGGTGTGCTCCGCCTTGAACTGCCACAAATCAGTGCCGCCCCGTACCAACCTACATGCCGATTACAATGCAGCGATTTTGTTTGCCTGCCCTCGAAAACTGTGACGTACGTCGATTTTCTGTGCTCACCAGCTGTGCCCGACGGTGACTATTACGCTACGCCTCTCACCGACGTACTCCTTGCGCACAATGTTGCAGTGCCCTATACGGTGCTCAGCATAGCAGATAACAAAACTTGTCTACCTCTTGTCAATTTCGGCTACATGAATCATGTGCTTCCACAAGGCATTTCTGTGGCCCACCTGTGTCCGTTGCTCGATTCACAAATTGAAGTGCTTGCCTTAGACACACTTGCTTCACCGCAGCGCACATCACTCGCAACACATTCGGGCAGCCGTCAAATTGTAGACATGATCGCCACAGATCTTCCGCCTCCGCAAGTTGAAGCCCTACAACATCTTCTCGAGGCCTACCAGGATATTTTCGATTTTGGTGACCGACCTCTTGGGCAGACGTCCTTTGTCCAGCATCGCATACACACAGGTGATGCCAACCCTGTTCACCGCCGTCCCTACAGAGTGTCTGCTTTTGAGCGGAGCATAATTCAGAAGGAGGTGAACAAGATGCTAGCGAAGGACATTATTGAACCATCCTCCAGTCCCTGGGCATCCCCGGTGGTATTAGTTAAAAAGAAGGACGGATCGTGGCGATTTTGTGTGGACTATCGCCACCTTAACAACATCACCAAGAAAGACGCATACCCTCTGCCCCGCATTGATGACGCTCTTGATTGCCTCCATGGTGCCGCCAACTTTTCTTCCATCGATCTTCGTTCTGGTTATTGGCAGATTGCCGTTGACCCCATGGACCGAGAGAAGACGGCTTTTGTAACACCCGATGGCCTCTATCAATTCAAAGTCATGCCTTTCGGCTTATGTAATGCCCCCGCCACCTTTGAACGAATGATGGACTCCCTGCTCCATGGATTCAAGTGGTCTACGTGTCTTTGTTATCTGGATGACGTGATTGTGTTTGCTCCCACTTTTGAAGCGCACCTTGAGAGACTGTCAAAAATTCTTGATGTATTCCGTCTCGCCGGCCTTCAACTGAATTCATCTAAGTGCCGGTTTGGTCGCCGTCGCATTACAATACTTGGACATATTGTTGACGTTTACGGTGTACAGCCTGACCCAGAAAAAGTTCGAGCTGTGAAGGACTTTCCTGTGCCGAAAACCGCCAAAGATGTCCGCAGCTTTGTGGGGCTCTGCTCCTATTTTCGGCGGTTCATCAAGAACTTCGCGGAAATCGCTCGGCCCCTAACAGATTTACTCAAACCGGATGAGACGTTTACCTGGGGTCCCTCGCAAGCAGCAGCATTTTCCGACCTGACCACTTGGCTCACTTCTTCTCCTGTGCTGGCTCACTTCGACCCTACGGCACCGACGGAAGTGCGCACCGATGCCAGCGGTTACGGAATAGGCGCTGTGTTGGCTCAGCGACAACGTGGGCAGCATCGCGTGATAGCTTATGCCAGCAGGCTGCTGTCCACCTCGGAGCGTAATTATTCCATCACAGAGCGCGAATGCCTAGCGCTGGTGTGGGCAGTCGCGAAATTTCGCCCTTACTTATACGGCCGACCATTTATAGTTCTTACCGACCACCACGCTCTCTGCTGGCTCGCCTCCCTCAAAGATCCCACAGGTCGTCTCGCCCGCTGGGCACTCCGCCTCCAGGAGTATTCTTACACCGTAGTGTACAAATCAGGAAAACTGCACAAAGATGTGGATTGTCTGTCACGCTACCCTGTGGCCGACTGCGATCCTACGAGCACTGATTCTGTGGGCTGCGTCCTTTCCACCTCCCAGCTGCTTCATCTCGGGGACGAGCAGCGTCGCGATCCGGATATCAGCCGCCTAATACAACAGCTCGAATCTTCTCCGCAAGACGCTTCCGTTCGCATGTTTACCTTAAAGGACGACACCTTATATCGGCGTAATTTATCGCCCCATGGTCACGACCTACTTCTGGTCATACCCAAGCACCTGCGTTCTACAGTCCTACGCGAGCTCCATGACGCGCCAACCGCGGGTCACCTTGGTGTCTCTCGCACATATGACCGTGTACGCCGCCGCTTCTACTGGCCTGGCCTTTCACGTTCTGTACGTCGTTATGTCAACGCTTGTGAAATTTGCCAGCGTCGCAAAAAGCCGTCGAGACTACCTTCCGGATATCTTCAGCCCATCGACATCCCATCGGAGCCATTCTTCCGTGTTGGTTTGGACCTTCTCGGTCCCTTCCCAACATCCGCCTCCGGAAACAAGTGGGTCGCGGTGGCTACGGATTACGCGACCCGTTATGCAGTTACGCGAGCCATGCCAACAAGCTGCGCTACAGACGTCGCTGATTTTCTACTACGCGATCTCATTTTAGTGTATGGAGCCCCTCGTCAACTGCTGACAGACCGAGGCCGTACGTTCCTTTCGAAAGTGGTTGACGATATCCTGCGTTCCTGCTCTACCCAACATAAGCTCACGACATCGTACCACCCCCAGACAAACGGGCTTACAGAACGTTTAAACCGCACCTTGACAGACATGCTATCGAAATACGTCTCGGCCGACCATCGTGATTGGGACCTTGCACTACCCTACGTGACGTTCGCATACAATTGCTCCCGGCATGACACTGCCGGGTACTCGCCATTTTACCTTCTGTTTGGACGCGAACCAACATTGCCGTTGGATACCTTCCTGCCAGCCGCTGCGCAGTATACTTCTGAATATGCACGCGACGCTATTACCCGAGCTGACCATGCTCGTCAGCTTGCCCGCAGCAGATTAATGGCGTCCCAAGACTCGCAGAAGCATCGTTACGACGAGCGGCATCGCGACGAACACTTTCCAACAGGCTCCCTCGTTCTTCTTTGGTCCCCTACGCGACATGCAGGCCTGTCAGAAAAACTTCTCTCTCATTTCACGGGCCCATACCGCGTGCTTAGACGAGTGACCGACACTACATATGAAATTGTCCCTGATAGTCCATCAACCTCTTCCGCTCTGCTGTCAAGGGACATCGTCCACGTATCAAGGCTCAAGCGTTACCATACTGCTCCTGCTGTGGCCCCGTAAACTCGCCGGGTCGGCGCTTTTGCCGCCGGGGGTCGTGTTACGTGATTTCGTCTGACTGAAAGAGGGCATAGTGGGGCATACCCAAGGAAGGTGCCTCGGACTGAGAGTAAAGAAGTGGACGTTGTGAGTGAGCTGCGTTGTGTCTGCGGACCGACAACTGTTATTTTCCACGTAACAATATATATATATTGGTGTTGGTAGCAGAAGAAGAGAGAAAAGAAATGAAACTAGCCTCGCCTATACTTTCCTTGACATTATTGTCTGTTAGATTTCATTATTGTTTTAAAATATTGAAAAACGAGCCCTTAAGTATACACGAGCTTCCCTTATTCATTAACGACGGTCTCGTAGTGGAAGACTTGGTGCCTTAGGTTGTACTTGAGGGACTATTGGTCAGCTGCCAGCCCGTAATAGGTTCACGTGCTCCGTGATGCCACACAAGCTCATAAAAGGTGTGCCACACTCGCCACCGTGGCTACAGATAGCACTGACTGACACTCCCACGTTTAAATTCACATATATACCCAATAAAGTGGCTAGGAGGATAGCCGTCATGGTAGCTCAATGATAGAGCATCGAACGCGTTATTCGAAGGTCGCAAGTTCTGTTCCTGCCCACAGCAAGTTATCTTTTCACCTACTTTTCTTTCTTCACATTTACCTTACAAGTCTGTATAATAACCTTCCCTATACTTTCCTCAGCAATACTGTCTGTTAGTTTTCATTAATATTTTATCAAAACAAGGAAAAACGAGCCTTAGGTATACACTCCGTTTTATATATATATATATATATATATATATATATATATATATATATATATATATATAGCATCGAACGCGTTATTCGAGGGTCGTACGTAGGTTCGATTCCTTCTCACGGCTGGTTATTTTTTCATCCACTTTTCTTTCTTTTTATTTACATTCCATTGGTTCTAATAAGTTTCCCTGTACATTAGTTGACATTACTGTCTGTTAGATCTCAATTATATTGTGTTAAAACACGGGAAGACGAGCCCTTAAGTGTACACTTCTTTCTCATATATATATATATATATATACTTATATATATTGTATTTTTGACAATTCAAGATTTCGCGCCACCGTAACTGCAACGAGGACTAAACAATCGCAAATATATTTCCGTGTTTCAGTCTGACTAGCCTTTCCAGTGTACTGGTGTCGTCCGTTTCCATCTCTCTTACTAGCCGATCAATTATTGTAAGCCCGACATAGCGAACAGCCACCGCACCCACATCTAAACACCCGAAAACGCGGATACCCAGAAGAATTCAGTATTTACTTTAAACGCCTATTCCTGTATTTCGGAAACACTGCCTGGTATCCCTTCAAAGGGAGACAGCGCCTCAAAAGTCCTTTTGTTCGACACCACGTCCCTGGAGTGTGGGGACGCAATCTGCGATGCCTGATTAGTGACGATCGGTGGAAAAAGAAGAAATAAAAGAAAACCTACCGCGACACGCAAGCCTTTACCTCAGCCAGCTAGTCTACTGCAAAAATTCATTTTATCTCCTCTATTCCTTATTTATTCATAGGTGATGATTCCAAAATGTCAATTTCGAAACGACAATGTTCTCTTAACCAAACACATCTGTTACAATAAGGAGTTGTCAGTACTACAAGACACCGTTCATGAGGCTGCGTCCTGGTTCGCTAATAATTGCTTTGTGATTATTCAAAAAACAAAACTGACTTGCTTCAAAAATTTATTGATAGCAATAGTGACGAATGCGCCTCTGTTTCTTCATGCCTGTAAGTGCGAATCCTCTAAGTGTACTCCCATTGAATATGTTAATTCCATAAACTATCTCAGTGTGTTCTTCGATAGCGACCCGTCTTATAATGATCACATGACTTCTTTTTGTGGCAACCTACAAAAAATCTCACGATAAATTTTTAATATTATATGAATTGCGCCCAATAATATTGAAGTGACCATTATGCTCTCTTTTGCGTACACTGTCCTGCGTTATAGCATCATTATATTTGGATAATATTTCTCGTCATGGCAGTGTCAGGTTGATAACATTTTGAAAAACACGTTGAAATAGATTGTTTAAAATCATACATGAACAGACAATTCCATATTTTTTTTCCTTCGCCTGCCATCTTTCAAAGAGTCATTTATGCAAACTCTAATATTACGAGATTTAGAGCACTTTGAGTTCAAAAAGTGTCATTGCTCCTTTTCTAATCATAAAACCTCCAAGCTTATTTGTAACATTCATCACAACACGACTAGGCCAAGCTATTAAAAAGGTTAATGTTTCTTCTGTTTCTAATGTCCTCCCCGACAGTGTCTTTTCTGTAACGACAAAACAAAGCTTACGAAACGTCCTAAAATCACTTTTTTTTGCTGCACCGTTTATTGTAAGACTATTTATGTAGCTTGTTTCATGCCGGGTATTATCTGTTAAAGGATTGCTCAATCCTTGTGTAACATTCTGCTGTTTATGTAATTTTGCTTCAGCTAGTTTGATTGTAGTGTTATTCTACCTAAGTGTAGTGTAAAAGGGTTACATGTCTTTTTTTCTCTGATCAGTTATGGTATATGTTCTACTATATGTACGCCAGCTCAGTTTTACCGATATGCTGAGCCTAGTCATCCAAGCCACCGTCTGGCTTCGACTAGGCCTGTTATCTAGCGTGGTACTCAAGACGACAATAAAGATTCTTCTTCTTCTTCTTCTTCTTCTTATCATTATTAATGTTGTTGTTGTTGTTGTTGTTGACAGGGACTGTCAACCAGAAAGATATATATTTACAGCAAAATAGTTTCAAAACAAAAGTACTTCTCAATACCTTGCCGTCCTCGTGGCCTATCTCCACCATCCAAGGCCAAACGGTGACAGCTTCAGTCCCACCTAATATGCGCCCTTCCATTGAGTCGTCGAGTCCAGTCTCTGGATCGTGGCTGTAGCTAACACCACATACGCTGTAATCTGCGCAAGCGAGGTATAAATAAATAAATAAGACACCAGCGCAATAGAATTACGGAAATAAAGATGGAAAACTTAGATCACCTTTAAGCGAAGTTGTGATCGGAGCACCACAAGACAGCATTGAGTTATCACTGCTTCTAAAGGAAGCTGGAATAAACTAGCTGCTGGTAATTTACTTTATCACAAGATCAGGATTGGTCACCCTGGTTTACTATCTAGCCACAACCTCCCATGAATACAGCAATTAACCCTTGGGCCTCATTCCCCAGTGGCTGTGAAGCAACTGCCCAAGGCGACGGTGAGACCACCGACGCAGCGGAGGGTGCTAAAAATCTCTGGGTCCAGACAGGCTGCCATTAGAATCTGAACTTTGCTACTTTGAGCGCTGGAACGCCATCTATTGAGGCTAGTTTAGCTGTGCTACTCGAAGAATCGCAGGGTGTTAAATGGGATGTGATAGGGCTCGCCGAGGTTAGGGAACATGTGAGGCTTTCACAGTGCGGCCCATACTGAACGGACACGTCGTATGCTATTGTAGACTAATTGACAGAAAATAACTAGAAAGGGGGGGGGGGGTTCTCATACACATGGATATCACTGGAAACATGAAAGAATACTATAGCGTCAGTGAGAGGGTGGCAAGCATCATAATTAGGTTGAACAAAACGTACAAATTGAAGGCAGTACAGGCCAACGGGCCTACATTGAACCATGATGATCATTTGCTAGAACCTTTCTATAAATACGTAGAGTCAGCCAATAATGAAGTAAAGGCGCAGCATACTATTGTGATGGGCGACATTAATGTCAAAGTAGACAAGAAACAGGCAGGAGACCATGCAGTTAGGGAAAATGGCATTGGCTCTAGAAATGCCAGAGGGGAGTTATTAGTAGAGTTCGTCAAACCTAATAATTCATGGATCTTGAATACCTTCTTCAGAAAACGGGCTAACCGTAAGTGGACGTAGTGAAGTGCTAATGACAATACTAAAAATTAAATACACTTTATTTTGTGTGCACTGGATCCTACAGGATGTAGAAGTAGTTGGCAAGATCAGATGCAGTGAACAGACAATGGTAAAAGCACGTATTCACTTGGAGTTAAAAAAGCAAGGAGAAAAACTGATACGCAAGAAGCCAAATAATGAACTGCTAGTTATATAGAAAGTACAGTAATTCACAGTTTCGCTTCATAACGAATTCGAGGCACTAAACGAGATTATTGGCGTCAGCACTGACACAATGAAGGATAATCTCACTAGTATCATCAAGGAGGGTGCAATGGAAGTTGGAGGTACATTCTCTAGACAGATCACTGGCAAACTATCTCAGGACACGAAAAATCTATCAAGGGACGACAAACCTGAAAGTCTCAAATGCAACCTACAAAACAGAGCTAGTGGAGCTTTCGAAGTTAATGAATAGGCGTGAGGTTGCGGACATCACAAGGTATACCATGGAGAGAATTGAGCATGTTGCAAAAAGCAGCAGAAGCCTAAAAAGCTAGAAAAGCAGATTTGCGCATCGGCAAAAATCCCATGTGTGCATTAAAGAACAAAGAAGGCAATGTCATAATTAATATGAATACCGTGGTCGGGGTGGCGGAGGAGTTCTATAGAGAGCTAAACAGAAGCCAAACAGAAGCCAAAACAACGAGGATGATATCACCAAAAACATATTAGTTCAGAGAAATTCTACATATCCTACTAGTAATGGCATCACGATTTCAGAAAACCCTAGAAAAAATGCAGAGGCAAAGTCTCTGATGAGGATAAAGTCAACAGGGCTATTAGATGATGGCAGAAAACCGTGTTAGATAAACTGGCCACGTTATGTACGAAGTATACCTTGACGGGAAGGATATCGAAATCTTGTAAGGACGCCGAAATCATCTTAATATATAAAAAAACAGACGTCAAGGACTCGAAAAATTTCAGGCTGGTCAGCTTGCTGACCGTTCTCTACAAACTAATTACAAGAATAATACCTAATAAAAGTAAGGGCACACTAAATCTCACTCAACCAAAGGACAAAGTAGTATTTCGTGCAGGCTAATTTAGAATGGAGCATATTCATACTATCAATTAGGTAATAGAGAAACGCTCAGAATACACCCAACTATGGCATAAAGCCTTCAAAGATTACAAGAATGCTTTTGATTTAGTAGATATATAAGCAATAATGCAGACATTGCGAAGTCAAGGCGTGGACAAAGCGTATATAAGCTTCGTGTAATAAATCTACAGCGAATTAACTGCCAACTTATTGCCCCATAAAGAAAGCGGCAAAATCCCAATAAAGAAGAGTGTAAGACAGAGAGACACAATCTCTCCAATCCTATTCAGCACGTGTTTACAGGAGGTACTCAGTATCCTAGATTGGCGAAAGTTAGGGATAAGAGTGAATAGAGAGTATTTTGGTAACCTGCGATTTGCTTATGACATTCCCTTGATGAGTAACTCAGGGGATGAATTACAGCTCGTGATTACTGAACTTTACACAGAAATCCGAAAAGTAGGTCTGAAAATTATTATGCACAAAACGAAAGTAATGTGTAACAGTTTCGGCAGAAAACGGCACTTAGCGTTAGATGAAGAGACGCTGGAACTTGTGAAGGAATATGTCAACGTCCGACAGGTAGTAACCGTGGAGCCGAACAATTGGAGTGAAATAACTAGAAAGCTAAGCTTGAGAAGGTGCACATTCTGCAAGCATTCTCAAATCATGATTGGCAATCTGCAACTAACCCTGATAAGGAAGTAGTTACCAACGGAGTTCAATCCTGGAGTCTTACAAAGAGGGTTCGGCATACAAGGGCTCTCAACCACTCCAAAAAAAACTTTCTTTTATTGTTGAGCAAATGAGAAGATCGCTCATTACAACGGGGGCAATGAGCATGCTTCTGTCTCATAAAAAAAGGAATGATATGTTTAACTCTATGGTGAAAGTCGACAAAAATGTCAGCAAACGTCATTTAAGAGCGATGCGGTCAATCTACTGGTACTACAAGAAATCCTCGCAGGTAGAGTTAGTTTGCTTGAAAACAGGCGTGTAATTTTTGAAATTGCATTTTGTTCACTTGAGGCAGCTTAAAGTTGCGCGACAGACGATTTGTTGCTTTTGCTTTTCTCACGCGTTCAAATAGGCATCCCGTGGCGCTGCCGTCAGGGTGTTTGTTTGCCTGCATGTATGCCTGCAAACGGCGGAGAAACGCGAGAACGGCGTCTGTTGTGTCTTTTAGGAACACATAATATGTATGTGCGTGGTTTAAACGACCACTTAGTTTCATTAATAAACAAAACTTCATGAAGCCTGCAAAAACTACACGTGGTTTAGGTTTTCGACTTTTACCGGCAGTACATTTATCATCGCCTTCGTTGACAACTGTTGTGGGCATTCATACAACTGATGGAAGGTGACCGAACGTGAATGAAAAAACTCAGTTTTGAAAAGTTTCTACACACTTTCCAGAGAAACTGCTGCAAAGTATAGTACGCAATGTTCACATTGTACGCTTTTTGTTGCGACGCAAAACAGAATTGCAGTCAAGGACGGTAGACAGTCCCTTTGAACTGAGGACGATGCAGCGAGTGATCGAAGTGATAGGTGTAACATTAGCAGACAAGAAGAGAGCAGAGTGGTTTCGAAAAAAACGGGGTTAGAGTTGTCATAGTTGAAATCAAGAAAAAGAAATGGACATGGGCTGGGCACGTAGCCCGTAGGCAGGATACCCACCAGGGTAACTAAATGGATTGCCAGAAAAGACGAACGCACGAAAGGGAGACAGAAAGTTAGGTGGGCCGTTGAGATTAGAAAGTTTTCAGGTATACTGGGAACAAAAAGCCGAAAAGCGGGTTGACTGATGGATCATGGGCTGGCCTTTGTCCTACAGTGGGTGTAGTCAGGTGATTGACATGATGATGAAAATGAGGTCGCTTTAGCACAGCTCAGTTTGAGCGTAAGCAAAAGATGCTACACACGAGAGCACGCTTATCTCGCACCCAGGCGCCTTTGGCGGTATCCCCTCGCTCCCAGAGACGCCATACTTTGTATGCAACTGCCAAAACGAGTCTCACTAGCATAGAATGCAGTGGCTCTGGGAGTTTAAAATTTGAAAAAGCGCCTGTTCACGATGCGCCCGCTTATAAAATGTCATCTGGGTACCACAGCGCTGTCATCTGATGCAAGAACAACCAACGCGAGAGTAAGAGATTGCTGAGCACTGCCTGTGAAGTTCACAGCGCATCGCGGGAATCATTCCGGTGCGCTGTTTTGCATTTGCACAGACTTTCGTCCACAACAAGAAATGTGTAGCTCCGCCGCCCTATAAGATATAGTCGCAATCAACAGGAAAAACTACGAGCCCAGTGAAGTGTACAAGTATAGCTAATGCGTTTATTCAAGCGTGACTTTACCTGTTTCACATTACAGCAATGATTTGTGAGCAGCATTCCTGTAGTATGCGGCGCAAAACTTTATATATTGCCGTATTCTTTCGCAGACTGCATGTCAATAATATGATGTACTCACGCGTGGATGCACACTGCGCATGTTTACTGCAACGGCAACGGACTACGATCGCGATGCATGAATAGCGCGGAAAGCAAGACTTTCGAGCCGCTCGAACTGCGACATGCCTTTACATTCACTAGGCGAACCTACACGTGCTTTCGGCCGGCGTCACCGCAGCATTTTATTGTCTTGTTCTGGCTCGCACTTCTGCAGCGCGCGTGTGTTCCGAGTGCCCGGTAGGACTGGCAATTGATACACATGTGGTGCATGAGCGTGAGTTGGAGCCAGATTGTAGCGCTACGTTGACGCTAGCTTACAGCGCAAATTCTGCCTCGTCGCAGCCAAGACACGCCGCAGTTCGACTGAGTCGAAAGCAACGCTTTCCGCTGTTCGCGTTTCTTTCAATCGCAATAGCACGTACCTTATGAAGCTGCTTCCATAGTCTGAAATGCACGTGCTTCATACATTACGGACTGTCGAGGAAGGCCTCGTCGAAGTTTCACACGAAATCAGCATAAAATTCTAGCACAGGAACAGTGCCAAACATCCTTACAGCCTGACTCAAGTTGTGAAGTTTCACTTTTGATTTGCAGAGCGTTTGCTCGCCTGGCAGTTGAGAGTGTTGCTTCACTGCGCTTGCTACAGATGGCGCCACGCGCTTTTCAAAATGGCAGCAAGCACTGAGCGCGCTGTGCTCTGGTGTATACGCTTAAGAAGAGGAGAAAAACAGGCAGCAGTACGAGTGCTATACTGCAATCAGTTTTTTTTAGACGAAAGTCTTTTTTGGGGACTTTAGACCAAAAAATTTACGTCTGTCTGTGTGTACATTTGTCTGTTTGTCCGCCTTTAACAATACCTCAAGGGGCATCAAACGGCCGACCCCATCCGCAGCGCCCACCAATATTGCTCAAGCTTCGGCATTCAGACTTGTGCGATAGTCAATTAAAATGCAAATATTGCGCATATCTGAGGCACCTTAAAAACACGTCGATGCTTCGTATGTATGTCTTTATACTAGAGAACGCACACACAAGTAACTCTGAGGACCGTACCGTTTATCGCGTGGCTCTGACAGTACAACGCGATGCTCATAAAGTAAGTGTTTTAAACGCTTCGCCAGGATGATGCGGTGGTTGCATCTGCCCGTCGCTTCGCGTTCTACACCTTATCATCTCCAAGACAGGCGCGCATCGTTCTTTGTGGGCGCGCACGCCTTCGTTTTCGAAGATAACTGCCAGATGGCGCTCGTGTCTAACGTGCCTTGATGCGCTCTTTCACCTCCGCTGCACGCTCGTAGCACTCCAACGCAGCGCCTCCAGAATACCGTTCACTGGTTTTCTTGCGCAGATCATCAAATAAAGGTTTTGTGCACTCTCTCCAGATGAAAGACGGTCGCCTTTTGAGGACATTTGTAGTGTAACATAAAGATTCGGGGCCAGTTTTTTTTTTCTTTTTGACCGTAGGGCATTTTTTTCACGCTCAAACTGAGCTGCGCTAGAGCGATATTATTTTAGGCTGGAATAAGCGCTTCAAAACACAGTTCACCGTAATTAACAAGACGGAAGAATCTTAGGCGGCAATAAATGTATGCTATTGCATTTACCTGTTCTTTGTATTTCATCAGTGTAAAATTTTCTTCTGGGAGGCCTACATACGCTTCTGACAAAAAAGCACCAAAACGAGAAAGCGAGTGAATGCTACAATCTTCTGAGCCCTCGGTGGATTGCAGACAGGCAAAAAAACAAAGAAACATATACATACATACATACATACATACATACATACATACATACATACATACATACATACATACATACATACATACATACATACTTACATACATACATACATACATACATACATACATACATACATACATACATACATACATACATACATACATACATACTAACATACGTGCAAGAACGTACGCAGAGGGACGTCAAGTGTGGTTGCAGTATGCAAAGGAATTCTTCACATTTAAAATTTCGAGGTGGTTGAACCCACCCCCTTCTCTTGGCCACGTCTTGGGTCGCACAAGCACTTTCCACTGCTATAGAGCTCGCATATCGTTTGGGTGCATCTGGCGCATAAAAACCTCTCTATTATAATAGGTCTGCCATGTTAGTAAACTGGTAAGATTGAATGGCAATTATGACGACGCGGTGTTTTGTATTCTTGGTTATTCATTCTTACCGAATGGTGCGTGAGTGCGCTGCTTTATACTTCTACGCACTCACGGTATATGCTGTGACATGCAAAGTCACACATGAAGGAAGAAAGTGTATAATCTCTTTATGCTTTATTCGTTGACTGTATTTTTCAGAAATTGTGATAATCCCACTATGCCGAAAGTCTATATCGGCCAACAGGTCCACGCCGCTTGCACAGCCTCTTAAGTCGACATACTTAGGTCGTCAAAGGAAGCAAGATCAGCCGAAACGAGTCAAAGACGCGCAATACAGAAGGATATTTCAATGCTGCAAGTGCACTAGCAAACTGAATATACAAACAGCGCAGCCTAGAAGTAGTTACAGCGTAACTTCGGAAGCAATAAAAAAGAACGGAAAAGAGCTCTGGCTTTCAAAGAGCACTGACTAGCTTGTTAAAGTCATCGCTCTATTCTTTATTCTTTATTTTTTATTCAAAAAAAACCTTACAGGCCCCAGAACAGGGCATTGGGTAAGGGGGGGAGGAATCGAAATGGTACAGACAGGTAACGTTTACAGGCAGGATCAGTGCAAAAACAACGAAAAACTATACATATATATAAATGAGATCACATTTTAGGCTATACAGGGCGAGGTAAATTTGAGGGAATACAGCACTTGTTGATATGAACATGGCGACAGAGGGATACATTTTAAAATAAAAGACAAGGGGAATATAAAGCACCGTTACGCAATGCACTCAGAATACAAAAACAGGGTCACATGGTGAACAGAGTGAGTAGCTGACGGCGAAATGTATCGGGATTAGATATGGAGGCTATGCAATCAGGGAGGTCATTCCAAAGACGAACGGCCCGAGGCAGTGGTGAGGAATTGAATGCATTAGTTGACCCGTATAAGCGCATGAAGCTGAACTGATTATGCAATCTGCGTGAAAAAGAGTGAGGTGTTTGAAGCTGAAGCCGCGTTCGTTTATTAGAGGTAATATATTTCTGGAACAGACAGAGAAGAGCAATACTGCGACGGCTATCCAATGACGGCAGCTGAAGGTCTGATTTATTTACGTTATGTTTGACGTGATGTCGTAGTTTCGTGATATGAAGCGGGCACCTCTATTTTGAATCCTTTCTACCATAATAATCAAGTAGTTTTGATGAGGAGACAAAATTGCTGAGGCGAATTCTAATATTGGCAGAATAAAGGTAAGAAAGGCTAGTTTTCGAATATTAGTAGGGGAATTTCTCAAGTTGCGGCGTAGGTAGCCCAGTGAACGTGATGCTTTGGCACAGGTAGACTCGATATGTGAGGCCCATGAAAGATTCTCTGTGAGAAGAACACCTAGGTATTTGTAGGAAGAAGTGTGGGAAAGCATGGCATTGTTCAAGTAATAGGAGAATTCAGAGTTATGTGTTTACGGGTGAAAGACATTACCTCGCATTTTGTTAAGTTCAGTTTCATAAGCCACTTGTCGCACCAGTTACAAATATGGTTGAGATCTGCTTGAATGGTTAAGTGGTCATTACTGGAGTTCATAGAACGGTATAATATACAATCATCGGCAAATAGACGCATGCAAGAAGTAATCTCGGAAGGTAAGTCATTAATGTAGATTAAAAATAGTAAGGGCCCAAGGACGCTGCCTTGCGGTACGCCCGAACTAACAGAAGAAAAAGGGGACGCAAGATTGTTAACAACAGTGAACTGCTGTCGAAAAGAAATGAAGTTTCGAATCCAGGTTAATATTAAAGAATCAAGTCGTAGAGCAGATAGCTTAGAGATTAGTCGGCAATGGGGCACACGATCAAAGGCTTTAGAAAAGTCAAGAAAGATACAGTCCGTTTGAAGGTTGCTGTTCATGTTTGAGTGTAAATCGGTGGTGAATTCAAACAGTTGTGTGTCACACGAAAATCCCTTTCTAAAACCATGCTGATTAGGAAAGAGCATGTCTGCAGCATGTCCTTGTTTATTGCTTACGTAGTTACGCTGCAGCTAGTGCTAGGTTGTGCTGTTCGTATATTCAGTTATGCCCTGCACACTTGCCCAAGTTTCCACGCTGCAGTTGGCAACTGAAGATTTCACTCGTGTTTTGCGAGGGGAAGATAAAGAGCAAGCTAATTGTAACACCACTGCGCGGGGTTCACTGGACAGGGCACTATATTCTCGCCCTGTCGCTTTTGGGCACATGATGATTTTCGTGAGATTTAGCGTCGTGGAACTTGACACGACAATTCTGCGCAAACTGCGTGTACAGTGGGGGCTTTTAAACTTCGTTCACGACATGTGCGGCGTCATATCTTTCTTTTCACTCTCTTCTGAAAACCGTGCGCTGCAGGCTTTGTTCGCGGACATTTGCAGCGCAGATTGTCCGCTGAGCTGCGGACCACTCTAAACGTACCTAGCTGTATTCCTGTATGCTCGAGAATACCATTGTATTTTTTCAGCAAACTTGTCGATATATACATCAAGGCGGAAAATGTAGACAGGACGTACACACTCCAAACAAAGTTTGCTTTGCTGTAACAGCGTTAGCGTTAGATTACCTTTATGCTGGCAGCGCTTGAGTTTGCATCATCTGCACAGATTCGCCTTAACTCGGGATCTGGGCGCTGGTGGTTATAACTCATCGAGGTGGAAAGTTGTGCAAGTTGAGAGAAGTGGTTCTAATGGGCACGGAAGACTTGTTTATTCACAAAGCACCTGTTGCCCCTAACGTCACTGCAACCTCGTTCTCTCTCACATCCTAATATCGAATGCGGCCATTTCTCCCACTTTTTGCTAAGAAGGAGGAGAGGGTACGAAGCGCGTACACGCTAGCGCTAAATAAATCGGTTCTAATCAAGCCTTGAAGGAGACAAGTCAAAACGCTGGCTCGAGTACACAACCCCTGTTTACGGATTTCATAATTATATATTATGGGAGGCATTTACGTGAACTTTTTCTCTTTAAGCTCAATTAGTAGGCGTTGCTGGAGCTGCACGAGTCCATGAGTAGATTCGTCTCGCACCAGCTTTCCACTTGACTTTTTTCACGTGGTGCATCGAAACGCCATGGCTCTGCTTCGCTTGTCAGCACAGTACTGCTGAGGGCTAAGAAAAATAATTATCCTCGTGGTGTGAAATACATTTCGCTTTGCATGTAGGACTTCTTCGTTACTGTTTATGAACTGCGAGGGAGAATCGCTTCATCTCGAAATCTTTCCGACTGCAGACTCCACTCGGTTGCTTCAGAGCGGAGAAAACAGTTTATTTGCGCTGAGAGTAAAACAACTGCGGAATACATGTATTTCATAAACCTGTACACGGCTGTACTTGCTTCATGTGGCGTGCACTGATCAGCGTTCCCACGATTGCTGAAGCACAGACACACTGTACAATTGAAAGGCTTTGTTCCAGAGTCGCAGTTTTCATAGGTATTGATACAGTTTACCACAGAGAAATTCATACGCGACGTTGCGAAACAGCCTGACACGGATCCGCTCTTCAATCGGCTGCTACACAGAGCACGTTCTTTCGTTCACTATTACGCCGCGGCGCCAGCGGCTCAATTAGAGCGCGTTTCTTATAGTGTAATAATTACGAACAATGACACTTTTGCGAAAATTTGCCGATGGTGCGAACCAGGGCAAATGAACACAAACTTTGTTAAATTGGTCACTCTTGGTTTCTGTAAGCGGACCTTTGCTCCTTTGTTGGATTACTCTTTGAATGGCTCTTCCCTGAAATATTTGTTTGATCACAGGTACTGTCATGTAATTTATTCACGTATAAACATACTAAAATGCCGAAGAATGTCATCAGACCAAAAAATGCCAGCAGACCGAAATCCACGCTAGCGCAAGCGCACGTCGCTTATGCATATCTCCAACGCTGTGGCTTGCCTCTCTGGCTGCTGTGTCGTCATCTCACATTGTTCACTAAAATGGCGCTCTGTGAAGAGTGTAGCCATCCTGGCGACTTAATGCCTAGTCTGTATAGTGGGGTCATAATACGACTTGAGACGACTCACATACACAATTTTTCTACAATGACGACATAACTCATCAGATGATGTCAAAGGCTCAATCTCATAATTGACTGGTGACGTACGGCAAGAATGTGGGAGGACCCATGGTATCGGGCCAGTGTTCTTAACGAAAACCCAGTAGTAATTGATGGAGTCTAGAGCCGAACGAGGGTACCAGTCGTAAAAGTAGGAAGAGGTCGGTCGGCGTCATGCGTTTAAGGGCCACTCACCAGGCCCCAAACCAAATTTTAGTTAACAGTGGAATTTGTTGGGTTTGCGATAAGAAACATTTTGCCACAAATTTTTTTTTTCGATTGCTTCATCACAAGCGGAGAAAACAGGTTTTTTGAAGCGACACTAAACGAGGATGAGAGGAGGCGAGCTCGAAACCCTTGCTGCTCCTCCACGTAGCCTTCGCAAGACCAATCTCTTCCCCACCCTCAATGGCATCCGACCAAGAGGTGGTGTGCGCATGACGTGCCCAAACAAGTCCAACTCCCGAGCAGCGAGCGGCGTTGCTTTGTTCACCAGCGTTATGTTGCTGCCTTCTGCCTGTTTCTGCGGGATGGTTTGGAAACGTTAGCATAGACGCGGTAGAATAGATGAGCACAATGAGTGCACGAACGCGTAGGAGCGTTCCACGGCGGTCATCTGCTCGATGCGCTAATCGCGGGGACACAAACACATGCGAAACGCGGACACATTAGCCCCGCATCTCATTGCAGTTCACGGGAGAAAAATAGAAAAAGACGCTCACATTTATTATTGCATCTCCTTATTTTTCTAGAGTTTTAATAATCTCTTCAACAGATTACACAAACTACGCATGTCGTGTTAAATAAGTTTCCGCATGTCTCGTGACGACTCTGCAACATCAAAGCAGAGTCGTCAACGTAAAGGACCAACGTCACTGTATTGCCATGTACGTAGGGCCATTCAACCGCACACGTCATGCCCTCATTCACTGGGCACGCGCCGGCAGAAGGGAGGGGGAGCAGCGTTCATCTTCAAATTTCACCAATTTCCGCGGCGTGTAGCGTTACAAATTTTGGCAGACGTGATTATGAACGCCTCGTCTATGCATTACGCTTGTCAGCTCAAAATTGTCAAACCTGGTGAGTGGCTCTTTAACTTCTAGTGGCCTTGGTTTTAGGTTGTCAGTGAACGGGCCGATTGTCTGTATTACTCAGCATACCTTGCAACGTCAGAAATTGCGCTGTACTCAGAGTATTCAGGCGTGTAGGAGGGGATGGTGTACGATGGTTCGTGTTCGTACAAAGAAATAAAGGAGGAAAACCTGTGGTTGCATGCGTATCTGTGTTGAACTCTCATAGGATGAGAGTGGACAAAACATAGAGAGTTATATATTTACAGATTGTCCACGATGTACACAGAGTCCTTCAGCCAATTGACAGAGTGGCATAAGCAGCACAAGCTCTTTTTCAATCGCCATCTTCGTCACCTTCATATGCCATTCTTTGACGTTCGTCACAGCTTGTCTCTTATAGCCACCGCCGATGGAAGCACCGTCTTCGAAGATCCGTCACATCCTTGAATAAGGCTACTCATGTGGAACTCTCATAAAGTATCAGACATCAACACACTGGAATCTCTTCAAAAGAAAGCCATCTGTTTCGTTTACCGCCACTACAACTATAATTAATTCTGCCGGTCTCACCTTGGTACGTTACGCCTACAACCCTGTCTTGGAGACAGAATCTTGAGGGCATAATAATACTAAAATGCCACGCTACACAAGAACTAAAGAATACCTGCTTCACAATAAAGTGAAACCCGCTAGAAGTAGTTACAGTATCCACCTAACACCATTTCATCGACGCTCTATTATATTGAAGTGCAGCTTCATCGCGTGCGCCATAGAAAAATATAATATATTACTATAATATCTTCATTGTTGACCTTAAAAAATTCAAATAATGAATGTATTGGTTAGCGCTTTCTTCATTAGGAGTTTTATTCTTGTTTGTTTATCCTTTAAAATTGCTTTTTTCTCTTTTACTTGTATTCATTGCCTTTCTGTTTGTGTTCCTTCCATTGTAGAGAAAACCTACTACTGCGATAGCCCGTATTGGGCAGTAGTATACGAAAGTCATAAATAAATAAATTCCTGGTACGATACAAATTGGCATGTACGTTTTGTAGCACATAAAAAGTGAATCGGTTTGCAGCTAGCTTTGCAAAGCTTCGAAATTTTATTCGTTGCGGAATAAAAACACCCATTTGTTCACCTCAGTGCGTATTTTTTCTAGACGACGCAATATATATAAGGGATGACCGAGATGCTCGGCACTCATACGTGGTCACTGGTGTTATCTTAAGATTGATGCATGTCACGTTTTACTCTCGTGAAAGTCTTTCAGCTCCTGATACCATGATACGCTGTGGTTTATAAATCTGTTTTGGGCGAGAAAGCTAATCTCACATGCGTGCAAACAGGGCTGAAATCATTTCTGAGGGTTAGCTTCGTGATTCTTCGTTTGAAGAGCTTCAAAAGACTTGATGTGACAGGAATTGAAAGCTTATCATCTCGTGGCTCAAACTGCTAGCAAATGTGATCAGCTCTAAACGTAAACTTTTAGTGAAACAACCTCAAGGAGTCCTTGTCTGGTGCTTCATGTGTGATTAGCAATCGATTTAAGCATACTGGTCATGTTTCAAGAGTCTGAATTGTAACAATTGGGGGCCTTAAGCTTCTCCTTCAAGAGTTAAACGGAATAGCGATATTCTGTTCCTAGTGCGTACTTCAAGCATTTAGTGCATGAAATCTTTCCGAACATGCTATGGACCAACTGAGTCGCCTTAAGGGTGCAATAGAGTGTGCATTTTGTAATGGGTGACCCGAAGTCATGACGACCCCATGTTCTGACCCCCGATGACAATATACTTTGCTACTACCACGCAATATTACGGTAGCATTCCATGTTGTAATGTGAAACATGTACACAGGACACGTGTGTTTGTAAAACACGAAAGTTACTTTCACTCCATTTATAAGCAGACAGCTATTTGCACTGTATTCACAAGCACAGACGCTGTTATGTTAGCTAGATAGGTGCCAATTTTTTTGTGACATTGATCAACGAACCCGTAAAACATCTTTTAACATTAGTTTTCATACCATACATTACCTTCTCCCAACATGTCTTGGTGAAGTGCCCTTGGATATTTCTTATTGGACTGCACAGTTATTGAAAAACGTGCATGCAAGGCCGTAATGCAGAACCAATGACTGGTTCAACGTAGCTTTTCACCTAAAGGACATTTATAGAGAATTTTAATTCACACCCGGCTGGCAGTTCATTTTGATGAAGTGCTCATCCTTACCAACCTTCAGAAGAACGTTTGCTTTTTTTTCTGCTCTAGCTAAGGATATATGTATGTAAGCCCTCGAATGCTTGTACAGTACTTATGCGATTATTTTCGCTGAGTAAATGCGTCACTGCGCCAAAGCATAATGGTATAACTTAATATTCGCGTTTTAATGAATGCCATGAAATATATAAAAAATAAACGGGCGTGGCTGTGTGGTAGAACATACGCTTGCTACGCAAACAACCCGGTTTTGATTCTCGCTGAGACACAAGTTGTTTTACTATTCACTTTATTTGCATTTTTTCTCGATTTTTAGGTCATGCAAAGATCATAACTTTTCGATCAAAACCAACGACGCGTCGTCGGCATTTCTGCGACACGAGCTCTCTAACCCTATCGCGTTAACAGTCTAGAACGAGCCAGTGTCAAATCCTTCCTTTGTGTCCACCAGTACGACAATGTAGTCGCCAACCTACCTATGACATATAAATGATCATGAGTAGGGCGAACTAAACAAGCCATACAGGAAGCAACAAGCGAGCACAGGTGGGTGAATGCTAGATACTCATAGATTTTCAGAAAGCTGTAACCACTTAGCTTGCATTGCACGTCTCAGTGGTTTTCTGTCTCGTTTTATTGCGAGAGATAGGTCACCCAAGATAGGAGCAGTTGATGAGCTCGCGCGTAGACCACTTTTTTGGAAGTGCCTTTTTCTCAAGAATAGAAGGTAGGCTTCAGGTAGAAGAGCAGAAGTTCTAGGAACCCTTAGATGGCAACACCCGAACTACTGTCTAAACAAATGTTTTTATGAGGATCAATGCATTTTTACGCAAGTGAGCAATTCATAATATCGTTTTGGATAGCAGAGGTCTCGGACGTCGTTCGAACACGCTTTCAAAGGACGTGTAGACTGTGGTAGAAACCCCATGACTTCTTCCTAATTTTTCACGAGAAAGACGTCTTGAATTGATAGCTATCACCTTTTGTCCAGTAACCATTTTCAAACAAAGCCCAGTGGCATGGCTCCGCACTTTCCTGTGGGTAGCACCACACCCGCTTTGATAAAAGTGCTCCCGTCCCCTAAGTATCGTCTGACGATTTACTTTGTCGGCTCAGACAGGCACCTGCGCGCACTATTGAACATAAACAGTTTACCTCCGGTTAATAAACATGCTGTGGGAAATACGCGCATCCTGTCATGGTCTTTTGCTTTGGCGATGTTTTTTTTTTGTGCGCTACAAGTTTCTTCTTGTAGAATAGTTCTCACAAACTGAGACCCACATATGTTTAAGCACACTAATCTCTTTGAAATAACCAGCTTAATAATGCCAGTAGATTTATTTCAGTAAATATATCTGAACAGTCTCCTGGAGCAAATATAAAAAAAACAAAATATTTTTATTACATTGCTGAAGCTAGTTTGATCTCATACTGTTTCTTCATTATACAATGACGGGTAGAACTTGAATTTGATTGATATGTCATAACTTCGTGATCTTACTATGCGACAAACAAGACACACTGAACGTCATACTCGAAAGGGATTCGAGCTAAAACTAATGCATTTCAAAAGTAGCTTTTTTATCTAACTATTGAAGACTGGAATATATTTCCAGATTCAATAATGATGTCGCCAAGATTCGTTTATTCACTGCCGGAGCTGATTATTGTTAGAATTAATACTTTCTATGTGCTGACTTTGTTTCATTTCTTCATTTCTGTTTTTCTTTTCTTAATAAACATTGTAGCTCTTATGCAGGTCCAAGCAGTGTGAAGGTAACAATAAAACGGAGGAACTGCAAAAATGTTTACCACATGTGGAAGTTATTAACTTTATGCACACACAGTCTTTTGTGTGCTGGAACCTTTATTGTACTAATAGTTTTTCATTGTGCCATGAAATAAATTAAGTTAGCCTTGTATTATATTTCTTTCGCTTTTACAGTCCCTCCTGCTTGAGTCAAGTTCACCTGCAGTGTATCAGAAGAAATAAATAATAAATAAATATAGGATGGGCACATAATATTAACCGATTCACTAATAATTGCAGTTACTTAATCCGTGATTCATGCCATAGCTTATCACCGGCATGTACTGCAGTCAAAGTAGTTTAAAAAACGCTAATGCAATGTTTCTTATCTGTAAATCGTTCTAAGCGGCGTTTTCGTTGTACGTATATATGTTTATTTGCAACAATGTTTCGTTTTTTTACAAATTTAATATTACTACTTCCACGTTGTTGTCGACAGTGTTGCATCTTATTTGTACATACAACTCACATTTTCTGACTGGAGGTAGTCTCCCTTCTCTCAAGTGTTTTGGATATTCTTCTGTGTATTAATTGGATTACCAGGGTGAACCGCGGAAGTGCCTCAGACAGGCTGACAACGTTTCTATAGGAGGACCTATCTTTGTCAAAGGTGCCATGTGATCCTTGGCGTGTTAGTTTTAAGGCGGTTAGTAGTTACGTCATCTCCTGGTGGTAGTGCGTGTCCCTGTCGATAATCACCATCTGAATAAAAAATACTATAGTATAAAGCAGAGGATTCCAGTCCTCGCTTCTTTTCAAGTAAGGTGGTTGTGTTTCAATATGTCCTCGGAGGGTGGAGCGAAAAGGGAAAGGAAAAAAGAAAAAAAAGAACACGCAACGTAGGAGCGGTGTGCTGCAAAGTGGTGGCCGCTTCTGACACAAACAAACGGAAAAGCTTGAAACATCGAAGCCGGCAGAAGATTGCCACGTCTTTCCACCACAAAGGGTTGCCGACGATACCGGCGTAAGTTTGTTCCCGAACACCTAAGAATGGGACGCACATCAAGAAAGCGGCTACAAGCAGCGGGAGAAGCAGGTGGTCTTCTTTTATATGCCAAGTTGTCGAAGGTAAGCGATACCGGATTTGGTCTGCAGAATAGGTGCTTAATGAGGAAGGACATTGGCGAAATTATTCTTCCGCTATCCACGTAGATGGCCCCCTCAGCGAAATACATTGAAGAATTGTTAACAAGCTAATTTGAGAATGTAAAGGAAATGTGCACGGACGAAAAAAAACACACACACAAAAAGAAGAAAAGGTGGGGGGGGCGTTAGGGTAAATCAAAGAAAAAACAAGAAAATTGCAAATAAGCGAAAATGGGGGGAAAGACGCAGAGAACTTTTTGGGTTGGCATTGTTCTTAGCGATGTGCGATAGGAGTGGTTTTAGAACAGAGGAAAGGGGAAACATAGCAGTGGTTTAACAATTCTTGATAATAAAAACTTTGTAGTTATATATAAGCATATTCATATGTATAATTCAAGTTGACAAATTGAAGGAGAACTACAAAAGTATGGTGCGTATGCAAGCAGCGGTTCAATGTAGTACAGGTTATGTCTATTTCAAGTTTGAACGTATCTTGCCTCAGTAAATATTGCTGCAATTATGCTATGGCTTTCAGATATCCAAGTTGCCACGTGCTACATTGATTCCTTAAAGGTATAGGGGCTTACGTTCGAGTATCAAATATGACTTCACGTATTTTCTCTCTCTTGGTGACCGAAAATCAGTTTGTAGAACGTAAAGCTTTGCTTGGTGAAAATTGTGGTCCTGTTGGTTGAAGTGACTCACTTATGCTTTTGGTTATAATTGTGCTTTTTGCCTGCATGGTGGCTGTTCGGTCCTATGTGAACTGGCTGCCCAGTTTCACCTATACAGGGTTTTCTACAGTTGACACACTCAAGACAGTATATTTTGCTGTTTGAAGTGCAGGTGAAACTCGATGTAACCCTGTGAATGTAATCAGATGCTGTGCTTTTTACGCTGGTAGCCGGCTGTATGTGTTTGCAGGTGGAGCATCTGGGCCGGCCACGGAAAGAGCCGTTGTCCCTACTCTTTGCTTTAGGTTTTGCGTGAACAAGCATAGCTTAAAGGTTAGCTTTGCGTCTGTAGGTAACCTTAGATGGTTCAGGAGAGATTTTATTTAAGTTTGTGGTTCGTTGTTAGAATTAGATAGTATTGTGAGGATGTTGTTTGTGTTAGGAAGTGCATTACAAAACTTTATAGTGAGAAGAGGCGTAGTTGCTGTTACAATTTTGGAGCGCGGTTTGAGTGCTTCATGGCCGTCCAGTTGCAGTGCGATCATATAGGTTTTTTCAAGGAATGTGTTAGGATGGTTTCCGTGTCATAGTGCTCCTTTTAGGGCAGTACATATGTTTACATAATCCTCGATTTATATGCATATGCGGCGTAAACTTGTTGCCTGACTTTTTAAAATGCCTTTTTTACAGTGGCTCGGGTGGTGGCCTGCATAATCTAAGTATTATGGTTGCCCATAGGTTTCTTTCTACAGAGTTGCCTTTAATACACCGCTTTCAAGGTCGCGTCTAGAAAGTTGAAGCGTTAAGCCGAAGTAACGGAGGTGAACTTTATTATTGTATGAAATGAGCTTAGGAATGAAGGGAATTTATCTTGGTATTTCTGCCCATGTCCCCATATTATAAATATATCATTGATGTACCCAAGTTATGTGTGAGATTGTTCTCACAGGGAGACAGGAACTTGCTTCTCAGAATTCCCATGATTATATTTGCGCAGGTGGGTCAAATGGGTACCCATGCTTGTTCTCTGTGTTTCAAGGTAGTAGTTTTCATTGAATTCAAAGTAGTTATGTGGCAGTACTAATTCTAGTAGTAACAAATATATTTCAGTACAGTGTTGTGCGCTTTGTCGGTTTAGGCTAACTCAACTAAAGCTAAGCCCTCCGGATCCACCCGAGACACTGTAACAGGGCATTTTCAAGACTCAGGTAACAAGGTTACGCCGCATACGCATAGAACACGAAGACTACGTAAACGGAGTTACCGCCCTAAAAGGAACACTATCAGAAACTATCCAACACATTCATTGACAAAGTCTTTACGGACGCACTGCAACTGGGCCGGAATGAAGCACTCAAACCACGCTTCAAAATTACAACAACAGCAACTACGGCTCTTTTCACTAAAAGGTTTTCTAATGCACCGTCTAGCATAAACATCATCCTCACAAAATCCTATCCAATTCAAACAAATAAGCAGAAACTTGAGAAAACCTTTACCGAAGCGCCTAAGGTGGCCTACAGATGCAACGCCGACCTTAAAGACATGCTTGTTCACGCAAAACCTAAAGAAAAGAGTTGGACAACGTCTGGTGCTTGTGGCCGGCACAGATGCCTCACATGCAAGCACATACAGCTGGCTACCAGCGTAAAAAGCACACTATCTGATTACATTCACGAGATCACATAGAGCTTCAGCTGCACTTCAAACAGCATAACATACGGTCTTGAGTGGGCCAGCTGTATAAAACTTTATATGGGCGAAACTGGGCAGCCAGTTCACGTAAGACTGGACGGCCACCATGCAGACACAAAGCACAATCAACTAAAAGCATTAGCCAGTCACTTCAGCCAACAGGACCACAATTTCGACCGAGCAAAGCTTTACGTTCTACAAACTGATTTCCGGTCACCACGACAGAGAAAATATATGAAGTTATATTTGATACTTAAACGTAAGCCCCTACACCTATCAGGAATCAATGTAGTACGTGGCAACTCGGAATCACTGAAAGCCATAGCATAATTGCGGCAATATTTACGGAGGCAAGATACGTTCAACCTTCAGATATAACCTGTACTACATTGAACCGCTGCTTGCATACGCACCATACTTTTGTAGTTCTCCTTCAATTTGTCAACTTGAATTATACATATGAATATGCTTATATATAACTACAAAGCTTTTATTTTCTAGAATTGTTAAACCACTGCTGTGTTTCCTCTTTCCTCTGTTCTGAAACCACTCATACCGCGCATCGTTAAGAACAATGTCAATCCAGAAAGTTTTGTACGTCTCTTTCTCTCTTTCTAGCTTCTTTGCAATTTTCTCCTTTTTTTTCTTTGGTTTACCCTAACGTCCCCTCCGGTTCTTTTTTCTTTATTTCTTGTGCTTATTTTCTCAGCTGTGTGCATTTAATTTGCATTCTCGATTACCTTTTCTGTCAATTCTTTATTTGATTACGCTGAGGAGGCCACCTACGTGGATAATGAAAGAAAAATTTCGCCGATAACCTTCCCCATTAAACACGTTGTCTTCGCTTACCTTCGGCATTTTGACATTTAAAAGTACGCCACCTGCATCTACCCCTGCTTGTTGCCGCTCTCTTGTTGTGCGTCCTATTCATTGGTGTTCGGGAACAAACTTACGCCGGTATCGTCGGGAACCCTTTGTGGAGGCCGGAAGTGGCGATGTTCTGCCGGCTTCGATGTTTCAAGCTTTTCCGTATGTTCGTGTCAGAAGCGGCCACCACTTTGCAGCACACTGCTCCTACTTTGCGTGCTTTTTTTCGTTTTTTCCTTTCCCTTTTGCCTCCACCTTCTGAGAACATCTTGAAACACAACCACCTAACTTAAAATGAAGCGAGGACTGGAATCCTCTGCTTTATATTCTTTTTTCTTTTCAGATGGCGATTATCAACAGGGACACGCGCTACCACCAGGAGATGACGTCACTACTAACCACCTTAAAACTAACACGCAAAGGATCACACGGCGCCTTTGACAAAGATTGGTCCTCCTTGTAAAGGAAACGACGAGCCGCCGTGCCCATAGCGAAGCCCCCCCCCCATTTACCTCTTCTTCCTGATTATACCACTTCGTTGTTTTTATCTGTCGGCTCCAACCTTGCATTTGCATTTCCGTTTTCTTATGTCGACATCTATATTTTATATCAAAGTAAAAGCAAATTTAAACTGATGCAAACTAGAATATGATTGTGCTATTTATGTACACCATAGAGTAAATAGTGCCACGGGCAAAGCAAGGCGCAGCCAAGAGTTGACATCTGCCCAGAATGAGAGCAACAAACGTTTTCTTCCTCATTACACCCCAAAACCTGTATGTGCTACAGCGGTGAGTTTATAAATGATGGCATGAGTAATTACCCCCTCTGGCAAAAACATTTTCTTGATGCTGAGCATACGGGCACAAATAAGAAGAGTATTACTATACAAGCAAAATGAATGTCATAACGCGAAATGACATAGTCGACTGTAAACGAAAGAGTGAGATTAGAAAAAAACAGAAAACGATCGAAATGCAAGGCAGGAAACAAATGAAAAGACGCGAAGTCGCCAATGAAGTCAGTCACTCCGCTGCCGTGTCACAGCGTGAAAGCTATAATTTAATTTGGTCTCTAAACATGAACGACTTAAGTTTGTGGGGATTGACCGGAACGTTCCGAGGTGCCTTCTGGCAGTAACATCACTCAGACGTCGTACGACCGTGTAAGGAATGCAGTAGCGGTGTGGCAGCTTTTCTGAATGGCCACGCTGTCAGAGAGGGTGCACACCCAGATATCATCACCAGGCTTGAAACAACTGCTTTTTGGTGGCGACTATAGTACAGTGCGCCTGTGATTTGACGACACTGCATACGGCGTCGAGAGTATTGACGAGCCTCCTCGGTGCGTTCAGATAACTTAGAAGAATCCATGCAAACATTCTCAGGTTGACAGGCAGGAGCATGGCGTCGAGCATCGTGGTGGCCTCGCGACCGTGGACTAAGTGAAAAGGGGTGAAACCGGTACTTGCTTGAAAAGCAGTAAGATACGCAGAAGTTATGTAGAGAAAAATATCGTCCAAGTTTTTGTGGTCAATGTCCGCATACATTAGGAGCTTGCTTTAAATTGTGTTGTTGAGTCGTTCAGGTGCCCGTTTGTTTCCGGGTGGTAGGTCGATCTTTTACGAATTTCCGTACCACTTAAACTCAAAGCTTCTGCAGCATCTTTGCGGTAAAAGCTATCCCACAATCACTAATGACGACAGCTGGCACTCCGTTACGGAGAACGATGCTGTGAACAAAAAAATGGACGACGTCTGAAGCGGTAGCTTTTCGAAGTGCTTTTGTTTCGCCATAGGGTGTAAAGTAATCGGCAGCGAACACAATCGACCGAAATCTGAATGATGTGGATGGGCCCAGCAAGTTCATGCCAGTCTGAATAAAATGTGCAGACAGTGTGCCTGTTGGTTGCAGCTGTCCCTTTTGGTTGTAAATGCGGACTCTTGCGTCGCTGACAGCCGCGACATTGCCATCGTAGTGATTCACAGTCTTTGCAACACGTGGTTGAGCGGCGAATTGGCCGACGTGCGCGGACGATGGCTAATCGTAACAAGAATGTAAAATTTCACCACAAAGCACTGTTGGTGCAGCAAGCGGCTACATAGGAATAAAGTTTTTTTACAAAACACTTCTTCTCGTTAACAAAAGGAGGCTAGCGAGCATGTGAAAGTTCAAGGAAGGTGCGAACTGCACCCCTGGGGTAGTCAATAAACGGGATGAGCTCCGCGTCGTCATGTTGTTGTTGATACGAAGAGAACTGTAATCGCGCTAAAGGACAGTCTTCGCATTTTCGAATGGTGCAAGGGAGAGGCAGTCAGCGTCGGTGTGTTTCTGCCCAGAATTGTGGTCGATGGTGAAGTCGAATTCTTGTATAGCCAAAGGCTTTATCATACTACACGGCCTGAGGAATCATTGTGATTCGCGAGCCAACAAGAAGATTGGTGGTTACTGACTACCCTGAATAGGCAACCATACAAGTATGGGCGGAACTTCGTTAAGACCAAGGCAACAGCGAGTCATTCTTTTTCGGTTGGAGAATAGCTTTTCTGAGCTTGGGGTAACGTCCTGTTCCTATATTTGATCACGTGCTCTGCGCCATCATGCCACTGAACCAATACCGGTCCTAGTTTGACGTTCCTGGCATATGTATGTATAACTCTGTGTTGAAGCTTTCGTCAAAATGATCCAGTTAGGGCAAAGCCTGCAGATGTTTTTTTTTAGGGTGTCGATGGCATAGCGCTGAAGGAGTTAAACAAACGGGACACCGTCTTTTGTAAGCTTGCGGAGGGGTTCAGCAATCTTCGAAAAAATTTTGAGAAAGTGCCTGTAGTAGGCACAACGCCCCAGAAATCGGCATAAGTTGAGCTTGTTTGTGGGCACCAGAAGTGTGACGACGGTGCGGGATTTTTCCGAGTGTAGGCGGATGCCGGCGTGGCTCACAAAATGGCCAAAGAACTTAGATTCTTTTTCGAAGTGGCACTTCTCCGGCTTGAAAGCAAAGCCAGCTACTCTTATTGCCTGAGGAACTGTGCCGGCTTTCGACGTGTTGTTAAAACATGTCTGCAAAGATCATAACATCGTCAAGGTAAACAAGACATTTTTCTATTTGAGCCTCATCAGAACCATATCCATCATTTTTTAGAAGGTGGTTGGCGCTGAGCAGAAATCGAGAGGAGGACTTTGAGCTTGTTGAGACCTTCAGGTGTAATGAAAGCTGTCTTGTCGAAGTTATGGTCATCAACTGCAATTTGCCAGTAGCCACGGCGCAATTCCATGAAGGAAAGGTATTTAGCGTTGGTATATGGCATAAATTATGAGAAGGCATCTGATTCAATAAAGTAATCAGCAGTCATGTAGAGACTGTGGAATCAGGGCGTCGACAAAGCACACCACACACACACACACACACACACACACACACACACACACATATATATATATATATATATATATATATATATATATATATATATATATATCCTGGAAAAAATACACAGCGCATTAACAGCCCCCATGATTCTCCATAAAGAAAGCGACAGAATGCCGATAAGAAAATGCCATGCCTGCGCGAAAGGTGTGGCATAGTCACACCGAAAGCTTTTCTAAACACTAATTAGGTAACTGCTGCAAGCACACTGGCTCGGTACCCACAAACAGAATTACTATTATTATTTTCTAGGTAGTACGCTGGCATATGCTGTTCAGTATCATTCGTCATTCTTCCGAGAAATGTGGTATGCACTAAAGACTTCCAACAAATTTTGTGCCAATTGCTCATGCAGTGGCTGATGACGATGAGTAAATATACCTGAAGTGGGTAGGTGCCACAGTTTAAAGGTGATTAAGAACAAGCTTTTGTGATGGCTTAGAGCATTGGATGACCCACTCGTTACGCTATTCCTATTGTGTGATGCCTTTGATGCTCTAAAACGCTTTGCTTCTCATATTAACGCGATTATTTTCCCGACATCAAGCCTGCCTAAGGCAAGTTTGCGAACAAGTCCGAAGCGTAGGCGTGGCTCAGTGGTAAAATACAGGGCTGGCACGCAGTGGACAATGCTTCGAGACCCATACCGTCCTTGATACTTCTTTTCCTAATTCGCGAATTCGGTAACGGGCACCGGCAGCGGCGTCGGCGGACACAGCGCCGCGCGTGACATGAGTTGGGATCTCATTGCAGCTTTCGCTGTTAAAAAAAAGGGGGGGGGGGCTGTAATACAAGTAGATACAATCTCCCAAATGCTATTCACCACGTATTTACAGAAGGTTTCCAGAAGCCTAAATAAAATAGGAAGAGTTCGGGATACAGTTTATGAAGAGTACCTTTGTAGCCTGCGCTTCACCGTTTACATTGCTTTGCTGAGTAACTCAGGGGAAGAATTGCAATTCCTGATTACTGATTTGGAGAAGAAGAGCAGAGAATTTGGCCCTAAAATTAGGCTTCACAAAGCATTTTGGCAGTGACGGTCATGGTGGCTAGAAGACCATTTCACTAAAGCAACCTCGCCCCACCGCGGTGGTCTAGTAGCTAAGGTACTCGGCTGCTGAGCCGCAGGTCGCGGGATCGAATCCCGGCTGCAGCGGCTGCATTTCCGATGGAGGCGGAAATGTTGTAGGCCCATGTGCTCAGATTTGGGTGCACGTTAAAGAACCCCAGGTGGTCGAAATTTCCGGAGCCCCCCACTACGGCGTCTCTCGTAATCATATGGTGGTTTTGGGACGTTAAACCCCACAAATCAATCAACTAAAGCAACCTCCTTTGTTTGCGCTGGTATTTCACTTGTGCTGACTGTGACTATTATCTGCTATCGACGAAATTGGCTATCGGGGATTTCCTCTGGATCCTTAACACGTCTGCTCGAAATAACCAGTGAATCAATGTCACCACTTTCTCACGACAATCAACTGGAAACAGCTCTGCGCCGTCGCAGATCACTAACACACCTACCAGAGACTTCGTCTGGAGGACCCTAGCGATGTGGGGTAATAACGCTTGTGCGTTGAAACTGCTCATGTGTGTTCTCGTCGTTCCTGGTTATATTGTTACGAGGCAGTGGGCATGGAACCACCGTCGTAGAGGAATAGAAGAGGAAGAAGCAGACTCAGCGTGCTAAAGGCTGGTAGATTGAGAATATTAAGCAAAATTAGTAATAGTCACCTAGGTATGCGGAGAAATACTCTCATCTCAGTGTATTGTATGTATATTCGCCCGGTCCTTGAGTTTGGGTGTGTGTTATACGCGGGGGCACCTGCTTACAGGATACATCCTCTGGTAGTCATAGAGTGACAAGCCTTGAGGCTATGCTTAAGTCTCCCCAAGTTTGTTTCAATGAAGATCTTGTATCTTGAAGCTAGGCTTCCTTCGCTTGTGACCCGTTTGAAATGGGTAACTACACAGGCATTTCTTAGGCTCCATGAAACGCTGGTAAGGCGCTTAAAAACAGTTTTTATAGACCGTCCTCACTTTTAGGGGAGAAGCTCCTTACGGCGTGGCTTGTGCGTTTCTCGTAGTACGTAACCACCTGTGGCACATACCCGAAATAGGTATAACATTTGACATCCAAGGTGGTGCCGGTGAGATATTTTTTCTGTGCGTTGTTTAACAATAAAAAATAGCGCTCATTGTACATGCCAATGGCTGCTAAGGTGGAATGAGAGACAGGAGCATTCGGCTTTTAGTCAAAGCGCACGCTGCAATCCCCATTAGCAGCCATTTGCATGTACATTGAGCACTATCGAACATGAAAGGGTTGCTACATTATACTCGCTGGGTGTAACCTTCTTAGTTTTAGAAAGGTTTAGCCAGCGTTGAGCCGCAGGGCCATGAATACAATGAACCAGTATATACAACGAATGAACTCGAGGTGGTTAAAGGGGGGAAGCAGATATGAAGCGCAAGCCATAAGAAATTAAAAGCTGAATCCTCCTGTCTCTCATTTCACATTAGCAGTCACTGGCATGTACATTGAGCACTATCTGACAGGAAAAGGTTGCTACGTTATACTCGCTGGGCGTAACCTCCTTGGTTTTAGAAAGGTTTAGCGAGCATTGGGCAGCAGTGCCATGAATACAGTGAACTAGTATATACCATGAACTCAAGGTGGTTGAAGGTGAGAAGTAGACTCGAAGCGCGAGCCGTAAGAAAGAGTGCGTGTGCCACCTCTCGTTTAGTCCTTGGAATGTCCAGTGAATGGCGGTGCTTCTATATGGGGAATATATGATAAAAAGATGCGAGATGGTGGGGCTTGGAGTGTTGAAAAGATGGACGAACGGACACACAGTCAGATGCATGGATGGACGCATGAACGAACGCAGGGGCGGATGCATGAAGAACGAACGCAGGGACGGGCGCACGAACAGACGCATGGACGGTCACACAGACGGACGCATAGACGGACGAATGCTTCGCCCCACTCTCCATCATTCACTCCATGGATATGCTGCCATTTTTTTTTGGACTTTACTGGCCGAGATTTCGTATACCCCAAATTCTGGTTATACAGTGCTTTCTAGATGATTTAGATATTCAAATCAATGCTGTACATTTAATCAGTACCATTAACAATGCTAATAAATTACAGTTTGATGATATATTTCTGAAAAATTCAAAATTGATGTTGCTCAGTTTTTTAGAAGCTATATTAAGAGATTACCTGGCACATATGTAAATACAAGCAGTTATAGCAACTGATGCGTCACAAAAAGAGGAAAACTGTGGAATTGGTATTTTTTTCTCCTGCCCTAGACTGGTCATTTTTGCTTCGACTTTCAGATTTTGTGCCCATATTTGAAGCGGAATTTTTTGCAATTATTCTAGCTCTCCGTAGAATAACTGCTTCAGTAAGAACCGCCATAATTTTAACAGATTCACTATCAGTGTGTGCCTCCCTTACTGCAGATGAGAACTCGCATGCTCAGCTAACCTCCCTGTCCTTCCTCATTTATTCCTCCTCCTCGCATGCTCAGAGTGCTTTCAAAGCATCAGTTCCCTCGCATCTCAATCTGATCAAACTGGTCTGGGTTCCTGGACATAAGGGCATTTATATGAATGAAATGGCAGATGCGTTGGCCAAATCATCTTTAAGTGGGCCTGTTATTGATGTATTACCGGCATCTAAATTCTTGATAGGTGCTAGATTAAGAAGGAAACTACTGTTAGAGGAATTTTCTACACCTTCACTAACAGCCACATCAGAATTCAATCACTTGTTATACCATCGGAATAGTAAAATATGTCTAACGCGAGAAACGGAAGTCGCAATCACTGCGCTGTTAATTCTACAGCTGAATTTATATTTAAACAGAGATGGTCTGGCAGCCTCCCTTCATTGTCCTGCTTGCGGATTAAATGAGTCAACTGAACAATATCTCATTTACTGAAATAGATTCTCTGCCTTACGCGAAAACACTTTAGGTGCCGTTTGCCACCTTCTCGTAATAGAATTAAATGCTGGAAATGTGCTTTCTTTTGGGGCTTTGTGTCTACGCTACAGCGACGGGAAGATGGTTGACGCATTGCAGGAGTTCGTCAAAAGTTCAAAGTGGTTTAAGTGTTGAAATCATTGTTCGGTAGATTTTGAAATTTCCAAATTCATAATAAATCAAATACAATGCTTTATTGCATTACACTACAGATTATTTACAACTCAACCATCAAATTTGTCTTGTTGCATCTTTCTTTTATTTCTCGTAAATATATTAATTTTATTGTGTTATTGAAGAAGAAATTTATGAAAACTATCCGTTTCTTGGCCAATCCCCCAGCGTGGGTATGGGCCACATCGTCAAGAATGTTGACTTGGCTTGACTTGGCTGGCAGCCCTGGTGGTTCTCACCTACTTGTAAATATTGTAAATACACTCATTTCTTTCTTCCTTGTGTTTGTAATCCCCGTAACAAATTGGTGGACGTGCTGGGTTACGAAGCGCCATACAACGGAGCTCCGCAGTGGTCGTCAAATAGGAGTTTCCGTGATGGAACACAGCAGTGATCCCACGGCCACCTCTCCATCGGCCTCGGCAGCGCCTGCACCATCCATGGCAACGCCTCCACCGGCCCCAACCCCACTCACGTACGTGCTGACGCATCCGAAGCATCCAGGAATGTTCTGCGGTACGGACGAAGTTGATGTCGACGACTGGATAGCCAACTACGAACGTACCAGTGCGCTCAACCGATATGACCCGACTCTCATGCTTGCCTACGTACTGTTTTACCTGAAAGGCATGGCCAAAGTCTGGTATACGAGAACCATGAGGAGGAGATCGGCAGTAGGGACACCTCCAAGGAGAAGCTTCGCGACTTATTTGGGAAGCCCATCTGTCGAAAGGTGGCTACGAAGAAGGAGTTGTCTATACGTGTTCAGACGTCCCCAGAGCCGTATATCTGGTACATTCAGTACGTGTTGGCTCGATGTCATAAAGTAGACAACAACATGTCGGAGTCTGATAAGGTTGGCCACGTCCTCAAGGAGATAGCGGACAATGCCTTCAACATGCTAATGTGCCGAACTGTTTGACCATCGAGGAAATTATTCAGCAACGCCGGCGTTTTGAACTGGCTAAACGCAGGCGCATTTAAGGATAATTCACTCGACTGCTGAACACCGCTGCGACGTCCTCCAGCGAAGATGAACTGACCTCTCGTTGGCAGGCTTCACCGGCGTCTGAAATCACGCGAATCGTCTGGCGGGAAATCGAAGCAATTGCACCTGCTCTTCCCACCAACAGCCACATCGATTCGCAAGTAGCTTAGATTTGCTTGGTACAGTTGATTGTGCAGGAAGAACTCAACAATTTGGGCTTCGATGTGTGCGCGGTTGCTCAGTTTCGACCAAATAGCTTCCGTTCAAGCTCGCCGCCTCGTCTCAGGTGTCCGTCCCAGGAACGGTCTTATCTACGCCCTCGCAATCCGGCCGAAGGGAGAACTGTGGATCATCGTCCGATCTGCTTTAACTGCCGCCGCATAGATCATGTCGCACGGTATTGCCACAACCATTGCTCTTCGTCCCGAACCCAGTATAACACTGCTCGCCGCGCCAACAGCTACCACCTTTTCCAGCCCCCTGCGCCGATCGCCGACAACTACCACCGCCTTCCAACCTACGCCTTTGATGCCCCTGATACGCAGCACAGCCGCTCACTGTTGCCTTGATGTCATCATCTCGTTCGCCACCTGGACATCACCCGTCATCCCCTTCTCCTCTACGATGACGCCCGACCTCCCCGCTATTCTCCTACCAGGGAAACTAAGTGGTGCAGTTCTTAGAGGTGAAACTGGATCCTCGATACCGACCTCAAATCCTCTCCTCGTACTGCTGACACGACGAAATTTGATCGACGCCGACGTTGACGGCCTGACTGTTTCTGCACTCATTGACACCGGGGCGCATATTTCTGTGATGAGTGCCCGACTTCATCGCCGCCTGAAGAAAGTGCCTACACCGGCTGCTCCTGGCATCATACGTGTCGCCGACGGAAGAAGTCTTGTCATCACAGGAATGTGCACCGCATGCATCACAAAGGCCAATCACCCCAAATCTGTTCTCTTCGGAATTATTGAGCAGGGCCCCAGTGACCTGATTCTTGGATTGCATTTCTTGTCCACGCATGCCGCTCTCCTCAACTGTGCAACCGGCGTTCTCCAAATCGAACTGCCTCGACTTGGGGCTGGGCCCTCCTCAACGTCACACTGCTTGTGCGCTGTTGATTATGTTCGACTGTCACCGCAAGCCACCACGTTTGTGGCCTGAACAATACCACGAGCTCTTTCTGACGGTGACTACATACTGTCTGCCATAGTGGATGTACTCCTGGCCCGAAGTGTTGCTGTGCCGCATACCATTGTGTCTATCGTGGACAACTACGTTCAGCTTCCGCTCCTCAACTTTAGTAGTTTGAGCCGACTTCTCCCACAAAGTATTTCGTTAGCCAATGTTTACCCACTTGATGCATGTAGCATCGTGGCATTAGACACTGAAGACTGCTCGTCCCCTTATGCAGCCAACCGAGCAAACGCACCTACCGACGAAATCACGATGATGATTTCCACTGAGCTTCTGCCCTGTCAGGCTGCGCAATTCCACCACGTTCTGACCACCTATCGAGATATTTTCGACATCGATGACCGCCCTTCAGGTCAAATGTCCATCGTGCGTCATCAAATACATACCGGCAATGCTAGTTCTGTTAGACGGCGTCCATTTCGTGTTTCCCAGTCCGAACGCCAGGTCATACAACGAGAAGTCGAGGAGATGCTCTCCAAAGGAGTCATAGAGGCCTCTTCAAGTCTATAGGCGTCACCTGTTGTTTTAGTCAAAAAGAAGAGTGGCAGTTGGAGGAGGAGGAAGAGGATTGAAATAGGAAGGACAGAGAAATTTTGCGTTGACTACCGTGCCTTGAACAATATAACCCGCAAAGACGTATATCCGCTGCCATGAATCGACGACGCCCTAGACTACCTTCATGGCGCGCGATACTTTTCATCTATAGATCTGCGTTCGGGCTATTGGCAAATTTCTGTCGATGACTTAGACCGACAAAAAACTGCCTTTGTCACACCGGATCGCCTTTATAAGTTCGAGGTTATGACTTTTGGGCTGTGCAACGCCCCGGCTACGTTCGAACACATGATGGACTCTCTCCTCCATGGTTATAAATGGTCTATCTGCCTTTGCTACCTCGAAGATGTGATAGTTTTTTCCCAACATTTGAAAGCCACCTAACTCGTTTATCGACCATTCTAGTCGTTTTCCGTCGAGCGGGGCTCCGGCTGAAATCGGAAAAGTGCAATTTCGGCCGACGAGAAATCACGGTTCTTGGTCATCGCGTAGATGCTGCTGGAGTCCAACCGGACCCTGACAAGATAAGCGCTGTGAAGAACTTTCCTCTGCCTTCTTTGACCAAACATGTTCGTTGTTTTGTGGGCTTATGCTCGTACATCCAACGTGTTGTACGCAATTTCGCTACAATTGCACGACCACTAACTGATCTCAAAAAGAACGCGCCATTCTCGTGGGGCAAGACCAAGCAGCTGCGTTTGCCACGCTGATCGACCTGCCCACTTCACCACCAATATTGGCTCACTTCGACCCGTCCGCGACGACTAAAATTCGCACAGACGTCAGTGCTCACGGCATCGGCGCCGTCCTCACTCAACACCAGGGAGGCCAAACAGGTGTTATTGCGTATGCCAGCCGCCTTCTCTCCACATCTGAGCGAATATATTCGATAAGGGAGCGCGAGTGTCTTGCGCTGGTCTTGGCTGTTGCGAAATTTCGCCCTTACTTGTATGACCAGGAGTTTTCAGTTATTACGGAACACCACGCTCTGTGTTGCTTGTCGTCGCTCAAGGACCCAACTGGTCGCCTAGGTCGCTGGGCTCTACGTCTTCAGGAGTATAACTTCGATGTAGTTTATAGGTCTGGCAGGTTGCACTGAGATGCCGGTTACCTCTCGCGCTATCCGGTGGACCCTGCTAGCCTCGCTGTCCATGAGAACGATTCTTGTGTGCTTGCCATATCTGTTTTGCGTGACATCAGTACAGAGCAGCACCGGGATGCAACCCTGAAGACGGTATTTAAGCGAATATTTTCAGGACATTCTAACCCTTCGCTCCGTCAATATGTTCTCCGAAACGAAATTCTGTATCGCCGCCACATGAAGCCTGATGACCCGGAATTTCTGCTAGTTATTCCCCGACACCTGCTCTCGACCTCTCTTCAACATCTGCATGATGCTCCGTCGGCAGGACATCTGGGGTTTTCACGCACCTATCACCGCGTGCGGCAACAGTTCTTTTGGCCTGGCCTGTATAAATTTGTGCGCCGCTATGTCGCTGCTTGCGAGCGCTGTAAGCGTCGCAAACGTCCTGCTCTCCGTACGGCTGGCCTGCTCCAACCTCTCGACATTCCCCCGGAACCATTCTTCCGCGTCGGTCTCGACTTGCTCGGTCCTTTTCTGACATCCGTGTCAGGCAACAAATGGATCACTGTCGCAACTGACTATGCGACCAGATACGCTATAACTCGTGCCTTTCAAAGTAGCTGCGGTACAGACGTCGCAGACTTTCTATTGAATGACGTCATTCCGCAGCACGGGGCTCCGCGCCAGCTTCTGACGGATCGTGGCCACTGCTTCCTCGCAAAAGTTATTGGTGAAATCCTCCGTAGCTGCTCAACCAAACATCATCTTACTACTGCCTTCTATCCGCAGACCAACGGTCTCACGGAGTGCCTCAACTGAACTCTTACAGACATCTTGTCCATGTACGCCTCTTCTGACCACCGTGACTGGGACGCAATGCTCCACTACATTACGTTTGCATACAATTCGTCAAGGCATGACACCGCCGGCTATTCTTCGTTCTTTCTTCTGTACGGCTGCAACCATGCGTTGCCATTCGACACACTCTTTCCTTCTGATACCACCCAACCAACGGTGTATGCTCAGGACGTTGCTTCTCGAGCCCGCGTCGCTCGCCAATTGGCGTACGCTAGGCTCACTGCTTCTCAGGCCTCACAAAAAGTCCGCTGCGATGACTGGCACCGTGACGTTGGCTACCACGCTGACTCTCTCGCCCTGCTTTGGACGCCGCATCGCCGTGAAGGCTCGTGCGAGAAGCTCCTCCCACGATACACAGGGCCCTACAAGTTCTTCGCAAAGTCACCGACGTCGACTACCTCATCACTCCCGTTAAACCACACTCGTCTTCTGCCACACCGCCTACTGATGTTGTTCATGTGTCACGACGAAAACGGTACTATACTGCTAGTCCTGATTGACCTAGCAGCGCCGTGATGGCGCTTCGTCCGCGGGGGATGATGTTACGTAGCAGTGGGGATGGCCCCACCATCGTAGAGGAATCGAAGAGGAAGAAGCAGACTCAGCGTGCTGAGGGCTGGCAGCCCTGGTGGTTCTCATCTACTTGGAAATACACTCATTTCTTTTTTCGTTGTGTTTGTAATATCCGTAACAATATGCGAAGTGTCAATCACATGTGACACATACCCGCATATCAGCGGCACATGCCCGCCCGTGAGTATGTGCCACTCTCTGGCGGGAATCGTTTGACGACGTACGCGATGGTATCGTGACATTATTTCTTTCTTTTCTAGTGCGTCATATTCGTCAAGCCAGCTTATCCTCACTTGCTAATTTTGGTTCGCGCCAAGTTAAGGGGACCATGACCATAAGAGCATCTAAACGTATGCGGCAAGATGGATAGAAAAATAGATAGGTAGATACGCTCAAAGTTGCCAAAGTTCGCCTAAAGAATGCTTCGCATCTAAAAAAAATTGGTTCCAAATGTGCATGTTACACCGCAAAAGTAGTCGAAAGGCGATAGTCTTGCGTCTGGAGAGGGTGAACATAACGTTTGTTTGGTGTGCGCAAGAAAATTGTTGAATGGTATTCTGAAGGCGCTGCGTTGGAGTGCATCGAGCGTGTAACGAAGGCGAACAAGCGCATCTAGGCACGTTAGACACGAGCGTTGTCTGGCCATTATTTTAAAAAACGAAGGCATGCGCGACCGCTGAGAAAGATGTGCGCCAGTCTCGGATGTGATAAGGTGTAGAAAGCGAAGCGACGGGCAGGTGCCACAACCGTGACGTCGTAGCAAAGCGTTGGAAACAACTTTAGAGCATCGCATTGCACTATTAGCGCAGTGCGCTAAAACGCTACATTCCTTAGAGTTACTTGTGTGTGCCTCTTCTAGTATAATGGCAGACATACAAAACTTCGACGCGTTTTTAGGGTGCCTCAGATATGCGCAGTAAGTGTTTTTTTAATTTACAATCGCAAAACTATGAACGCTAAACCTTGAGCAATATTGGTTGGCGCTGCGAATTGGGTTGGCCGTTCGGTGCCGTTTGAGGTATCATTAGGGTGGACAAGCGGACAAATGTACAAATAGACAGACAGACAGACCCCAATTTTTTCGTCGAAGGTCCCCAAGAAAGACTATCGTCTTTAAAAAAACCAACGAATTGTGGCGCGCCAGCGCCGCGCTGCCTTTAGGACGTGGAAGAGGCGGCGGCGTGCCCCCCCCCCCCCACCCCCCTGATAATTTCAAAGGCAGCGCACAGCTCTGTAGGTGTGTTCTGAATACTTGAAAACTATGGTAGCAGCCTTCTTCTCGAATTCCTTTGTTCTCATCGCAGAAAAGCCGCCAAAGACGATTTTGTGGTCGCGATTTCACAAAATTATCACAGGCGGTGACAGCATGCTTGCCGGCTGTAAAAGGGCTGCCAGCTTACTTCGAGGCCATATGGCACGGTGAGATTAAAAACATGCGGATCGATCAAAACCCGCTTGTCTTGTGTGCGCAGGTAAGAAGGCATTATATGAAATGCTCTAGTTCCAATAACTACTTTTTATTTGATGCTGCAATATCTTCGGCTGTTTGATGTGTTAAATGTTGTCAATTGCTTGGCCAGGATATTTCTGTTGCTTGGAGGTGACCTAGAAAAATTTCTAGGCTCAGATGCTGCACAAATCAATAGTTGTTCTAGATTGATTGATTTGTGGTGTTTAACGTCCCAAAACCACCATTTGATTATGAGGGACGCCGTAGTAGTGGAGGACTCCAGAAATTTTGGCCAAAATAGTTGTTCTGGAGAAATTGCATCAGACTATAAAGAAATAAAGGAATCTCGTCTTCTAGGTATTGAAAAGAAACTGGATTTTATATCTGCTCTTAAACAAAGGGTCGCATTGACTCAAGAGCAACCCAATTTCAAGCAAAATACTATAAACGCACTTGTATTTAAAATAAACGACAAGGAAATTTATAGCGGACGCTCTAACCTAATTGTTTTTTGACTACAAGAAAAAGAAAATGAAGCTAACAGCCTACTTGAAACTGTAGCAAATAAAGGCATTATATTGACGAAGCTTCTTAGGGTGTGGGTCTGTCCTTCCTCCGTTGGTGTATGCAGCCACCTTGCAAACATTCACTGCAGCCCATCGCCGATCGACCCCTTCAGCGATCATAAAGTCAATACTGTTGAGAAGTAGTCAATATGAAATGCGAGATGATTTATTGATTGATATGCGGGGTTTAACGTCTCAAAATCACCATAAGATTTTGGGAGACGCAATAGTGGAGGGCTCCGTAAATTTAGACCACCTGGGGTTCTCTAACATGCACCCAAATCTGAGCACACGGTCCTACAACATTTCCGCCTCCATGGGAAATGCAGGCACCCCAGCCGGGATACGAACCCGCGACCTGCGGGTCAGCAGCGAAATGCAAGATGGTCGTGTACTTGTATCCAAGTGCGCCTTTAAGAACGATAGATTTTTCCAGTATGTCCATTCCGTGTTTCTACGTGATCGCCTATGGCTGTGTTCCAATTCTTAAACAGCATGTCGACAGTCTACGCAGACTCAATAGAAGGCAGCACCGAGGCCATGCTGTGCGAGAATTGTAACACTTCTGGATGGATTTTACGCGACGATGTGCCACCTCACGTCGAGAAGAAAAAGCTAAAATCACCAAACGTAACAGTCGTATTTTTTGGCTTATTTCGAGTTGAAACAAAAAACAAATAAAGGTTACTCGTATTGATCGTCTGGGAAAGCGTCTGTGTGTGTGCAGACGACCATTCCGGCAAGCATTGATCTATCTGAGCGATTCGCTGAGCCGCCATCTTGTTTAGACATCAAATTAGCCTACATCATGTTTGCCTACGATGCGGTCTTCTCGGAGCTGTCTACTTTGCCGGCTAAGTGAAAAGTAGAATAGGATTTGAGATGACCACCATCCATTTAGCTGTCTATTTAGCCGTGTACAGTGGGTATTGGAACAGAGCCTATTGCTCCACATTTGCAAACTGCCCACTACTTTGTCCTCGCAAATTATCCCACTATGACCCATCGCTGAGTCATCATTTCACCCACCATAAAGCCGTTTTAATGAAGGGGGAATGAAAGCGTCGTATGCCTACCACTTACCAATAATAAAATTTCTTTTATAAATATATACAGTGATTGTCATGTCTTCGATGATGTATTGGGCTATATTCGCAGATGGTTCACAGTTTAGCGATGAAACCCTCCAGCGCTTCGCTCCACTCATTATCATTTACTCTCTGGATATGCTGTGATATTTTCTTGGCATTCTTAATGTTCAGAACACACAAATCAAGCGTATACACAGACTACGCAAAATGCGACATGGCACGACAAAACCTGTAATTCTTAAACTATCGAAATCAGAAAGTAAATATGAAATACTAAGAAATAGTTTGAAGGCGGAGGGCACGGATTATTTCATTTGTGACATTCGAAGGAATTTGTGAGCGAAGCCGAACCGTTAAAGACACATGGTTTTGCTAGCATTTTATGAACCATACCAAAACAACGAACCTTACGTGTGGAATCACGATTGTATTATTAAAATTCCGTTGCGAAGAAACGACAACATGGTTATGAACCGCCAAGAGTTAAGATTGAGGGTAGATAATGAGGACCCTTCCACATTCGTAAACCGTGTTCATGTATCCCATTAGGTATCTCGGAGTATATACCAGCAATGTCACGAAACCGAAGGAAAAAAAAACGTGTGAATTCCAAATATCAACGCACGAGGCGTTGTGAACAAAATTATTCTCTTGAGGCCATACTATTCAAATACGACCGACACGTTACTATACTCACCGAAACATGGTTACGAAATGAAATAAGTGATTTAATTTTTTTTCGAGTGAGAGTGTCTTGCGTAAGAACCGGTCAAATAAGAGGGGAGGTGTTGCTATCCTTTCCAAGCCTTCAATATAAGCGATTGTTTTAGCCGATGTCACTGATCTCGAGTGATTTTGTATCAAAATAAATTGTTGGAATCAATGCTTCGAGCTAAACGCTGTTTTTAGAGCACCAGACATTGCTCCTGAATATTTGCTGAAATTGCAAGGGCAAAAGACAACTCCAGAGTAAGCAACGTTTTAAATTCGAAGCATTTCTTAGCGAACTGCAGCGGCTTTAAGCGTATCTATCTATCTATCTATCTATCTATCTATCTATCTATCTATCTATCTATCTATCTATCTATCTATCTATCTATCTATCTATCTATCTATCTATCTATCTATCTATCTATCTATCTATCTATCTATCTATCTATCTATCTATCTATCTATCTAACCACCTGCGACTTTTCACTCTCCTGGCCGTTTCAATTATAGTACCGATACCAAACTTGGTATGGCATAACATAAGTGCACGAAAAACATATTTGATTAGTCATAACACCAAAATCGTGACATGGATGTCGACAAAAGTCATTACATGATGTCATGATTTACATTTCATGGCCCTGCAGCTGTCCCGGTAGTTTTGTTCCCATGGGATGTTGCAAAACTGGTATGGTATGGCATGATTGCAGGGCAAACACAAGCGACAGAGCCTAACATGATGATTATGAGATGCGTGTCATGTAACAACATGACTACATGCCATGCTCATGATGCGCTGGCAGCCGTTTCGCTACATTCGGTTATACAAATTTGGCATTACCGGACGTCAATGGATCACGAAGGTATGATACTGGTGCAAATGTGATAAACATCAGATGCGCGTCATGTAACTACATGACTCCATGCTACGCTCATGAATCGCTCGTGGCCGTTTCATTAGGTTCACATGTACTAAATTGGTATTACGCGACGTGAATGAAACACATACTTACTTGACACATCCAAACACGATAAGCACGACATGCGTGTCATATAAAAATTGGCAGCATATCCACGGAGTGAATGGTGGAGAGTGCGGCGAAGCATTCGTCCGTCCATGCGTCCGTCTGTGTGACCGTCCATGCGTCTGTTCGTGCGCCCGTCGCTGCGTTCGTTCATGCAACCGCCCCTGTGTCCATTCATGCGTCCATCCATTCATCTGTCTGTGTGTCCGTTCGTCCATCTATTCAACACTCCAAGTCCCACCATGTCGCATCTTTTTATCATATATTTATTTATTTACCATACCTTACAGGCTCTTGTTAGAGCATAGGGTAAGGGGGGCTTACAGAAAAAAGGAAAGAAAAATGAGAACGTATACAGTTCAAATATGCAAATAAATGCAACATAACAGCGACACTAATCACAGTCATAGAACAATGAAAATATAGTCACCAAGTATATGCACCTCCATACAAATGTCTATGAAATGATGCTAGATGTAGTGAGAGAGTAGTTTCTCGCGGAACGCGTTGTTGTTAGTGACTGAAACTATCTCGTCGGGAAGATCATTCCACAGTGAAATTGCCTGTGGCGAAGCAGATAAGTTGAATGCGCGTGTTCTGCCAAAAATACGCTTAAAGCTGCGCTGATTTCGCATGCGTGCAGACATGCGATCCGGTGTGTGTAGAGGGAAAGCGCATTGATTTCTGCTATTAATGTACTTGTGAAACAACACAAGGAGGGCTATCTTGCGGCGGATATCCAATGGTTGTAAACCGGTCTCGCGTTTAATTTCATATACACTGCTGTGACATTGGTAGTTCTGAGTGATGAAGCGGGCTGCTCTGTTTTGAATGGCTTCGATCATCTGTATTAAATAGTTTTGATAAGGTGACCAACCTGGTGAGGTATATTCTAACTGTGGACGTACGAATGTTAAATAGGCTATTTTGCGGACGCTCGATGTGGAGCAATGGAGATTTCGACGTAAGTAACCTAGTGTTTTGGATGCCTTGGAACAAATGGAAGTTATGTGGGAAGACCATGAAAGTTTAGAGTCAATAATAACCCCTAGATATTTGTATGATGTGGTTCGAGATAGTTCACTATTTTTAATTTTGTATGAAAATGTGGAAATTGAGGTTTTTCGGGAAACCGACATTATTTTACATTTTGAAGTGTTCAAGCTCATTAACCACTTACTACACCAACTGCAAACTAGGTCTAGGTCACCTTGAAGGGCCTGATGATCAGAGGGAGATGTTATGGTTCGATAAATGACACAGTCGTCTGCAAACAGGCGTATACTGGATGAAATGTTAATCGGCAGATCGTTGATGAAGATTAAAAAGAGTAGAGGACCAAGTACGCTACCCTGCGGCACTCCTGAAGTGACTTCTGTGATATTTGAGTGAGAATCATTTGCAAATGTGAGCTGTTCAGGAAATGAAAGGAAATTTCGAAGCTATAATAGCGTTAAGCAGTCCAATTTAAGAGAAGACAGTTTGCCCATATAGAAGCACCATATATATTCCCCATATAGAAGCACCACCATTCAGTGGACATTCCAAGGCCTAAACGAGAGGTGGCACACGCGTACTTTTTTACGACTTGCACTTCGGGTCTACTTCCCGCCTTCAACCACCTTGAGTTCATGGTATAGACTAGTTCAGTGTATTCATGGCACTGCGGTCCAATGCTCGCTAAACCTTTCTAAAACCAAGGAGGTTATGCCCAGCGAGTATAACGTAGCAACCTTTTCCTGTCAGATAGTGCTCAATGTACATGCCAGTGGCTGCTAATGTGAAATGAGAGACAGGAGGATTCATCTTTTAATTTCTTACAGCTTGCGCTTCGTATCTGCTTCCCCCCTTTAACCACCTCGAATTCATTCATGAAATATACTAGTTCATTGTATTCATGGCCCTGCGGCTGAACGCTCGCTAAACCTTTCTAAAACTAAGGAGGTTAAACCCAGCGAGTATAATGTAGCAACCCTTTCTTGTCCGATAGTGCTCAATGTACATGCCAATGGCTGCTAATGGGGATCGCAGCATGCGCGTTGACTAAAAGCCGAATGCTCCTGTCTCTCATTCCCCATTAGCAGCCATTGGCATGTACATTGAGCACTATTTTTAAGTGTGAATACACTTTATAAGCGACCCCAAACCATCCACCGCCGTCGGCGGCGTCCGCAGTCTTCTCTCTATCTTTAAAAGAAACAGGACTTGGCGGGCCGCAGCGCGACGCTCTACCGAATAGGCCACGGACGCGACGCTGATATCGGTGTCAGTAACGCGCCTTATATCTTTAACGCCGCTGCGCGCGTCCCCCTACCCCTTCGCTCATGGTTAAGTGCATTCGCACTTAACGATGTTCATCTTCGGGGAAATGCTTGGGAGTTTTTTTATTGTTAAACAACGCACAGAAGAAATCTCTCACCGGCTCCACCTTGGAGGTCAAATGTTATACCTGTTTCGGGTATGTGCCACTGGTGGTTACGTGCTACGAGGGACGCACAAGCCACGCCATAAGGAGCTTCGCCCCTGATAATCATGACTACATGTGACACTGATTATGCACTCGCGGCCGTTTCGCTAGCTTTCCATATGCCTAATTTGGTATTACGTGACGCCAATGGAGGATGAAGGTATGTGACTGGTGCTAACATGATAATCATGAGATGCGTATCATGTTAGAACATGACTACATGCAACAGTGAAGAAGTGAATACATTTCGCCGTGACGCGGTGGGCGTGCTTGACGGTTCATTTCGTTGTGTCACGCTGGCGTTGCCACGCGAGGCACCGGTCCTGCCATTAACTCGGAGGCGCGAGCCGGTCTGCGTTGCTTTGAGGCATGCGCGATTCAGTGCGTCCGACGTCCCTCCATAGGGAAAGAAGAAGACAAGAGAGGACACTCCGCGAAACCTGGCCTCAGGAATTGCGTCACGACTACGTAACGAACTAGTGCTCTCACCAAACGTCAGAGGGCAAAAGCGCGAAAAAAAAACAGTTATAATCAATGCAACAAAGTTGTTTTCACAAAATAATAATTATACGCCAAATCTTGGTATGTTCTTTATACTTAAAAACAATTTATTCAACACACCTTACGCGATTATTTTTCTTAAGCCGTACTGTCATAAACACCATCTACCCAGCGACAAGCCCATGCATGACTGACAGCGAGAAGCTTTCGTCGCTTTCGTCAACGTCGGCTGCGTCGGCGTTTTCGTGCGTGAGATAGCAGGTGAGGCACGTTTTTAAGCGAAGCTTGTTGAACGACATGTTGTTGGTCTTGTTGGGTCATTTTTTTCAGAAAATGGTTACACCTGCGCGAATAAGAGACCATGCAACAAACATAGAAAGATGCACACACACACGCAACGCTTCGGGTGTGCGAGTTTGTTTCTTACGTGGCGTCTCATTCACGCAGTTGTAACCTTTTTCTGAAGGTTGTAAGGACTGGGAGGTTCGCTAAAAAGAAAGTTTGTGACTCTATGCGGCGGCTAGACGTAAACATTGTGCAACGTATGCAGTATAGCAAAGGCGGCACGGCGTCAAGCCGAGGCGACGCGTGCTGCGTCTGCCACGGACGCGAGCGTCTGCGCGCTGGGCATAGCTGGGCAGCTAGGTCATAGGCTTGGTGGCTCGGTGCAAAATATGGAGAAGCGTTCGCTGGGCCACGCATGCTTCACGACGCGTTTTCCGAAAGCTCGGAACACGAATAATTCTTGGTGTGCCGGAGGCAAATCTGGACTAGCTAAGAGGCCATCATCTTCGTTTCTTCGCTAGCCTTGTGCCACTAGTGCAAGCTGCTCACAAATTTTTTTGACGTTTCCAATATAATTTTACCGCACAAATTTCAACTACGATTTTTCTTCTCAATGTACTGCTGATACTGCGTACGTACGAAGGTGTTTTAAAGTTCCCAGGCCACGATATCATTGCATTACAAGGGATAGCGGCCTGGAAACTTCTGAAGATCTTTGTACGTGGTCTTGACGTATATCTTTGTAAGTCAGAGTTTTATGGGTCAGAGATGTATCACTGGTTTTGTACTGTGCATCGATTAGCTAATCATTCAAAGGGGTTTGTTGGTACACTTATGACGTGCATATATCTTTTTCGTAATTTGACAGCGAAGCATCCACTTACTAACATTTTCAGACCGCGCTGATGCCATGCCATCCGGCGGTCCAAGCTACGGCAGCTACTGCTGTGTATCGTGGTGCTTCAACAATGGCAGAACCCACAAGAAGCCTGGGACGAGTTTCTTCCGCATACCACGGGACGGCAGGTGTGTTAAAGCTTTTGTATGGTTTGCATGTCTGTAGGCTTGCTGTTCGTACTTGCTTAGTGAGGGTAATAATAAAAAATCACTATTCAAGCACTTCCCCTTTCAGCTGATAGTTCATTGCCAATGCAGGATGAAAGCATGAATGCAGTATGCTGGACGCGATGATCTCCTGAGTAAGCCGGTCAGCCTATTGTACACAACGTACACGGTTTGTAGCGGCCATTTTACTGCTCAAAGTTTCATGGACCCTGGGCACACAAGGCTTACTAGAATGGCTGTTCTCAGTGTGCAACAAGCTGCACCATGTAAGTGATTGACTGAAACTCAAATATGTGCAATAGCAGCCACTTGTATTGAACCAGTGGTGACAGTTAACCGCGAAGATCTTTGTAACCGATGGAGAAACCTCACTATAGAAGCAACACTTGGAAAGTCTTAAATTTTGTGAATTGTGGGCTATTACCTTCCTAACTGCAGCTTTATATTTCTGTCGTTTTTTGATGCTCTTGACCTGCGCAACTTGTTTTGAAAAACCTTAAATGGCTATTTCACATTATCTTCAAGCCTGAGTGCACATGTACATATACCTTTCATCGGTGAAAGCTGGTACTGTTGATAATTCCAAAAATCACAAATTACTTGTTTCCTAGTTGGTGCCTTCTATTTCTTCCACGTTCGACCAATTTATGCGTTTGAAAGAGCTGTTTAAGTTTCCCCATGCTACAAGCTTTGTAACTTGTACCAACCGCACATATATGCACGTTCTCCGAGCGTCGCTTCAAATAGTGACTGTGACATGACTGCAGAAGCTGCACTGCAAGGTGCGGATGAACTTCAGTTTGCGTTATTTTAAGCCTCTTACTGACACATTGTCGTAATTTCATTTCTTCAGGACCTGCGGTAGAGGCTTCAAAAAGCGGCTCCCACACATTGAGGTGCCCCGATGGGCAGGGTGCGTTCAGTGTCGCGATTTCTTTTTTTACCCAAATTGACTGTTGACCAAACCTCTGCAGGTGGCAGCTCCCTTGTAGCTGGTGAAAAAATTTCTGTTGACTTCGTCTTGCCGGAGAAAACCTTAACCAGTCGTTCAGCTGTCACAAAAAGAACTTGTGTGACCGGTAAGTTGTATGTTCACTTCAACACCAGAGTGGATTGATATTGAGACTTCCGCAGGCCGCTCGCAAGATTGTTCCGACAGCACTGTGCGAGGCACTGAACAAGCTTCACAAGACCCTCCAGAAGATGTCTCCGCCAACAGCTCCACGTCTGAGTGCCCTAGAGAAAATGGTGACTATGCTTTTATTGCAGCTGTTTTTAATGTGCTATTTTATGTTTAGGACATTCTGAGAAAACTATCCTCAAAAGGACGCTACTTGTGCACTTACAAAATGTAAGGGTTGGCTCTCAGTGATTTTCATTTTTTTGTGCATTGTCAACATTGTGAATGGTTTGTTTTTAGGTAGTAGAATCGAAAACTTTGCACCACAGAAAGTTGTGCACTTTGGGTCTGAAAGAGCGAGGAAAGTGCTCGTATGGGATTAGTTGTTCTTTGCTTTTACATCCATTTTTTGTTTATTGCAGCGCGTTCCTGTGTGCCAGCGACAATGTCTCCATCAATGAAGTACAAGCAAACCATTAAACATCTGCAAGCCAAAGTAGCAGCACAGCGGACCCACCAGTATTTCACAATGCTCAAAGCATACCACGTCCCAAGCAAACTTTTTGGGAATCTCACTGTGCCATCAGAAGCAGCTTTTGCATACGTACAACAACTTGAATCTCACTTTCTTGCCATGATTGAGGCCACTGCACATCACCTGAAAGTGTGCGATGTTTTGTATCACCAACTGTCAAGTGTTGGCGATTTTCATTTCTGCTTTGCTGGTTGTCGCGCGCAGTTTCTGAAAATGTTTTGCCTGGTTCGTTTATGTTGGCATGTGCGTTTTGTGAACCGAAACTTAGATAGGGTTAGGTTCCAGTCTTCAATCTCAGGCATACAGCTTGACAAGTTCAAAGGTTAGCAATTAGCGGCGGGTTTACAATAAAGTATTCGAGTTGAGCCGAATCCTGCAAAAGCTTTGTTATGTTATTACTTCATTACAGCAGACTTCATTATGGTCTTATATGCTTATATTCAGTTCAACTGGACTAACCACTCCTTCGTTGCATACATTGTTTAGGTTACCCGCTATGAGGAGTAGGGGCACTGTGTATTCGCTCGAAGTGATTTGCATAACCTTAAAAAGAATGTTGGGTATCCTGTCTGTATTTCTGTAGCAAATGCGGGCGAACTTTACACTTTACTGTGGGTCGCTTGGTCACTGTGTATGCTTTATCTCTCCAGCTCAAGTAATATATCGATAACAAAACCGTTTGTTGAAATGTCTTCGAGCGGGTAAGGAACGCAGTATGAAGTGGGCACGGTTCACGTTATCACGCTTTTCGTATTTTAGCTTCTCATCAACCTCCTCATCTCGCTCATCAAAATTTTCAAAAGAATACCCAAACTTGTAGCGTTTGATGGGGCTGCGGACGCTACAATTTTGTTTTTATATAGCTTGTGAGTGATAACGTACGATGTAGAGCCTTTGTGAAAAATAATGAGCCAAAGTGGTTTCCTTCTGCTATTTATCAGCCCTGTAATACCGCTCTCGTAGCACCAATTAAGGTCCACACTTCTGGATAAGTGATGACTACAATCTATTTTAGCTCGCAAGCGTCACAGCAACACCCAGACGCAAATCGCTTGGAATCTTAAGTTTTTGATGAAGGCGACGCATAAGAAGAGCCACAAGACCTGCCAGTTTGTAGTATAAAGTTTGTCTTTCACGTAGTGAGCAAGCTGCAAAGCCCTACCTTTCTGAGGACAAGCAGGCATCAAGTCTGCTTTTTTTTCATTTTGGACTAGCTCTTCTTAAGCACAGCCAGCACACTGCACCTTTGCCTTTCTGCTATATTGTGTCGTGTGGTTTCTGTGCGCTCTTTTTTTCTATGCATTATTTCGGTTAACCCCAGGCGTGATTCGCGACTTCATTGCTGTGTATATGTCACTTCTTTCTTCTTCATCAGCATTGTGCGCTGTGTTTTTGCTATAGATCCTTACCCACTGGCCCGGTGTGTCATACTTCACCAGCTTCTCGGCTTCTGCCAACTCTAGCAATGTGTGCGTTGTCTGTGTTCTCTCTGTATTTGTTACAACTTATTTGTAACGGGAGATGCATTTGTTGTCTACGTTTGTCATATTGTGCTTTTTATATTCTCAGACTCTACCTTGCCTTTAAATAAAACATTGCGGATACTCTCTCTTTGACTGATATATACATTGATCACTTGTTCCAAAAGAAAAACACAAGCGCGATGAATAAAACCGTCGTGAATTATCATTACCTGCATCTCGTTTTATTATAACTTAATCGAAATAAAAATCACGTCACGACCAATTCGCACGAACCACTGAACAAAACAAAACAGGGAATCGCTAAATCAAAACGACCTACAAAAACTATCCATTTGGGCGATAAAAAGTGGTTTGAAATCATGAACTTTCGTCATAGCCAAACGTCGGTTACGCAAAGCAATTCAAAATTTGCGCCAGTGAAACCGAAACAGGAAGCGCACGCCACTTGCTCTCACCAACCACCAGGTGTGCTAGGGTCGATTGGGCCGCTGGGGTCTACGGGAGTGTCCACTTTTTACTTTTTTTTATTTCTCTATGGTCCCTTCATGACGAAAAGAGGAAGACGCGGTGTTGTCTGGGTAACGCATCGGCGCGAAATGCAGCATGTCACATTTCGTGCCGGTTGCCGTCGGGCCTCGCCGACAAACGCTGGTTTCGCCTGGCATCAGATTATAGAGTGCTCGCGTTTTGCTAACGTAGTGTCGCTGTGCCCAGTGTGTGCGCGCGTCAACGCTACATTGGAGTATATAGAGCTTTTGATGAAGCGCTCGCCGCCATTTTGCTAGATCCAGATTTATGAAATTTGGTGTTACGTGACATCAATGAATGACGAAAGATATGACCGATGCAAACATAATAATGGGAAGAAGCAGAGTAATAGGAGTAATAGGAAGATGCAGGTGTCACATATATTAGTCAATAAAATTACAGTTACTGAAGTGGAGCTTATTTTGCCACATTTTCCAAACTTTTTCCATAGCCTGTTATCTGAGGAGAGTCGTTTTACGTCTCAGCAAAGAGTGTTTCAGTCTAATTAAGGGGACTTTACATCATAAATTGGTGTTCTAGAAATGACTTTGAACTTGAATACTAAATCATCTTGAGGTCCAGACAATGTATCTGATGCTTTCTTTTGCCGTTATGCCGAAAGTATTGCTCATTTCGTCGTTGTGCTTTATTGGTGTTCAATGTTAAGTGCACAATCACCCAGTGATTGGAGGAGGGTTTGTGTTGTTCCCGTATTTAGGAAGGGCAATCATTTACTTATAGCAAACTATCGTCCCATCTGATTAGGATCACAAATATGTAAAATGCTCGAGCATGTATTATCTAGCGCATTGTGCAATTTCTCGAGCAAAACTCCGTTCTAAGTATTCAACATAGCTTTAGAAAGAGTTATTCAACGGTATCAGTTGATCTCAGCGTTTGATCTATTTACGGAAACGCTAAATAAAAGTAGTCAAATTGACGTCCTCTTTCTTAACTTTAGTAAGGCATTCGGTAAAGTTGTTCATCACGAACTGATTACAAAACTCAGGGACATCAATCTACTGAACACAGTCACTTCCTGCATTCAAGACAATTTATCTGAACGTTCACACTTTATTGCAATAGATGGAAAATATTCGTGCTCTCTTCCTGTAACATCAAGCGTGCCGCAGAGTAGTGTTCTGTGACCGCTCTGGCACGGATGATTGTGTGCTTTTACGTCCAATAGCTTGTTCTGGCGATCAAGAAAACCTGAACTCACATCCTGATAAGATACTAATCTTCTGTATTGAGAATGTTATGACCCTGAATGCAAAAAAACTGCTTATCTTTGCATGACTCGTTTAAAATACTTCTTCATTTTAATTAGAACTTCGGCCCATCATCACTGCAACAGGTGAACAACTACAGATATCGAGGCGTGACAATAACTGATAACCTGACTTGGAACTGGCACATAGACAACGTATGTTCTTCTGCCTTACGTAAACAGTTTTTTTTAAACATAAAACTTGAAATTCTCCTTGTAACAGAAAACTACGCAGTTACTTTACGTACATAAGACCCAAACTAGAATACTCTTGTGTTGTATAGGACCCCTTTACTAAAACTGTAATAAAGAAACTTGAAGCAGTACAAAAAATTAAGGCTGTTAGGTCTGGTTATCTTAAGTTCATAATCACGGACTCGCTGACTGAACTCATGACAGCTAACAGGATTGAAGCACTTTCATAACGACAAAAAAAGAACCACCTTGACCTTCTCTATCTTCCTGTTATACACAAGTTAGCCCTTGACCTGAGTGCATACGTATTTCTTCAGTCCACAAGGCATACACGTCATCAGGTGAATTCTTCAGACTGTATTTCGCCCAAACCAACGCGTTTACATTTTTATTTTTTTCGCGTACAGTGTCAGAGTGGAACTGTCTAGCTAATCTCAGCCTAGCTTCTGTTGTTTAGAGCTTAAATATGCACTGTTAACATGTGTGCTGTTCTTATTTCATGTAATCTTTTGCATTGTTAACTTTTAGGCGGTCTCTAACTACGGGATTTCGATTCTATTTCTCTTGATATATTTTGATGTTCTGACGTGTGTTTTTTAGGGGCGAAGCTCCTTATGGCGTGGCCCGTGCGTCCCTCGTAGTACGTAACCACCAGTGGCACATAGCCGAAATAGGTATAACATTTGACCTCCAAGGTGGTGCCGGTGAGAGATTTCTTCTGTGAGTTGTTTAACAATAAAAAATAGTTCTCAATGTACAAGCCAATGGCTGCTAATGGGGAATGAGAGACAGGAGCATTCGGCTTTTAGTCAACGTGCACGCTGCGATCTCCATTAGCAGCCATATGCATGTACATTGAGCACTATCGGACAAGAAAGGGTTGCTACATTATACTCGCTGGGTGTAACCTCCATAGTTTTAGAAAGGTTTAGCGAGCGTTGAGCCGCAGAGCCATGAATACATTGAACTAGTATATACCATGAATGAATTCGAGGTGGTTAAAGGGGGGAAGCAGATACGAAGCGCAAGCCGTAAGAAATTAAAAGCTAAATTCTCCTGTCTCTCATTTCACATTAGCAGCCACTGGCATGTACATTGAGCACTATCTGACAGGAAAAGGTTGCTACGTTATACTCGCTGGGCGTAACCTTCTCGGTATTAGAAAGGTTTAGCGAGCATGAGGCCGCAGAGCCATGAATACAGTGAACTAGTATATACCATGAACTCAAGGTGGTTGAAGGTGGGAAGTAGACCCGAAACGCAAGCCGTAAAAAAGTGTGCGTGTGCCACCTCTCGTTCAGTCCTTGGAATGTCCACTGAATGGCGGTGCTTCTATATGAGGAATATATGATAAAAAGATGCGAGATGATGGGACTTGGAGTGTTGAATAGATGGACGGACGGACACACAGACAGATGCATGGATGGACGCATGAACGGACGCAGGGACGGGCGCACGAACAGACGCAGGGACGGTTACACAGACGGACGCATAGACGGACGATTGCTTCGCCCCACTCTCCATCATTCACTCCGTGGATATGCTGCCATTTTTTTTAATATCCTACCCCTTGTACGTAATTTGCTTGAACCATTTTTAAGTCTGCAGTATTCAATAAATAATTGGTATTCTGTTGCTTCCTTTATGAAGCACTATGGTAGTAGTTGATCCCCTGTAGATTTCTTCCAGAATGTTTATATATATTTCATCTACGCCCTAATTCCGCAGTATCTGCATGACGGCTGATATTTCTACTGAATCAAACGCCTTCTCGTAATCTATGAAGGCTATGTATAGTGGTTGGTTATATTCTGAGCATTTCTCTATTACCTGATTGATAGTATGAATGTGGTCAATTGTTGAGTAGCCTGTTCTAAATCCTGCTTGTTCCTTTGGTTGATTGAATTCTAATGTTTTCTTTACTCTGCTAGCAATTACCTTTGTAAATAGCTTGTATACTACAGAGAGCAAGCTGATCGGCCTGTAATTCTTCAAGTCCTTGTCATCTCCTTTCTTATGTATTAAGATGATGTTAGCGTTCTTCCAAGACTCTGGTACTTTTCCTGTCAGGAGACACCTCGTAAATAGAGTGGCTAGTTTTTCTAACACAATCTGTCCTCCATCTTTCAGCAGATCTGATGTTACCCGATCCTCACCAGCAGCTTTGCCTCTGTGCATGCTCTCCAAAGCTTTTCTGACTTCTATCATTACCGGTGGGGTGTCGTCTGGGTTACTGCTAGTTCTTATAGTATTAAGGTCGTGGTTGTCTCGGCTACTGTACAGATCTCTGTAAAACTCCTCCGCTATTTTAACTATGCTATCCATATTGGTAGTTATTTTGCCTTCTTTGTCCCTTAGTGCATACATCCGCCTTTTGCCTATCCCAAGTTTCCTCTTCACTGCTTTGACGCTTCCTCCGTTTTTTAGAGCGTGCTCAATTCTCTCCATGTTATACCTTCTTACATCGCATACTTTACGTCATTAATCAACTTCGAAAGCTCTGCCAGTTCTATTTTGTCTGTTGTACTTGACACTTTCATAATTTGACGCTTCTTAATTAGGTTGTTCGTTTCCTGGGAAAGCTTGCTGGTGTCCTGTCTAGCTACCCTGCCTCCAACTTCCACTGCACACTCCGTGATGATACTCGTCAGATTATCATTCATGGTATCTACGCTAAGGTTGGTTTCCTCGCTAAGAGCAGAGTACCTGTTCTGCAGTGACACTCTGAATTCCTGTACTTTCCCTCTCAGTGCTAGCTCATTGATTGGCTTCTTGCGTATCAGTTTCTGTCGTTCCTTCTTCAAGTCTAGGCGGATTCGAGCCCGTACCATTCTATGGTCACTGCATCATACCTTGCCAACCACTTCCACATCCTGCACGACTCCTGGGTGTGCAGTCATTATAAAGTCTATTTCATTCTTATTTACGCCTTTAGGGCTCCTCCATGTCCATTTGCGGTTTTCTCGTTTTCGGTAGAAGGTATTCAAAATACGCAGATTATTGCGTTCTGCGAATTCTACTAGTAGCTCTCCACTGGCGTTTCTAGTGCCGATGCCATAACCTCCTACTGCCTGGTCTCCAGCCTGCTTCTTTTCTACCTTTGCATTAAAGTCGCCCGTTACTATAGTATACTGTGTTTTCACCTTACTCATTGCCGATTCCACGTCTTCATAGAAGCTTTCAACTGAAGCGTCATCATGGCTGGATGTCGGCGCGTAAGCCTGTACTACCTTCATTTTGTATCTTTTATTCAGTTTAATTACAATGCCTACCACCCTTTCATTAATGCTATAGTAATCCTCTATGTTGCCAGCTATGTTTCTGTGAATTAGGAACCCTACTCCCAGTTCTCTTCTGTCTGCCAAGCCCTGATAGCAAATGACGTGCCCATTCTGTAGCACAGTATAGGCCTCATCTGTCCTCCTAACCTCACTCAGCCCTATTATATCCCATTTAATGCCTTCTAGCTCCTCGAATAATACAGCTAGACTTCCCTCACTATATAACGTTCTAACGTTAAATGTTGCTAAGTTCAAGTTCCAATGGTGGCCTGTCCGTATCCAGAGAATCCTAGCACCCTCTGCTGCTTTGCAGATGCAACCGCCGCCGTGGTCAGTTGCTCCGCGGCTGGTGGGGACTGAGGGCCGTGAGTTAATTGACGAATGCCTACGGAAGGGGGTGGCCAGATACTGCACCAGGGTGGCAAAGCCTTCTCTGGTGAGATCATCGGTGCGTACCGGCTTTAAGCCGGTACGATCAGACAGTAGTGGGAATGCTCCATGCATGTCTTCCTTATTGTTGTTCAGCAGTGTTGGCGGCCAACCACCACGGAGCCCAACGAGGGGACGCTACAAGTTTACAAATGCTGAAACCTGCAGACGCCAGCCGTACAACGCCACTATAACCCAATGCACCTAGACCAAGGTAGGCTATTTGCACAGGGTTAACCCTAGCCGCCAGGAAGTTTGGAAGTAAACGGAAGAGAGTAGAAGACAGGACAGATAAATAGTAAGAGATAAAGACGAAGATGTAAGGAGAGAGAGATAGGAAAAGGCGACTGCCGATTCCCCTGGGAGGGTCAGCTCAGGGGTGCCGTCTACGTGAAGCCGGGGCCAAAGGGGTGTGTTGCCTCTGCCGGGGGGCCTTAACGGTCCAATCACCCAGCGTCGGCTCAACCCCCAGGATCCCCTTTTCCTCGGACACGGCAAAGCCACGCACGGCTAGGCGTGGGAGGGAGTTGAAACTCCCCCGTTAGCTCGGGTTCGTGGTGTCGTTACACACCAAACGCCTACTTGCGCAGGCACCTCTGCGGTACCTTACCTCATACACAATATCAAACGAAAGCTGCCTGTAGTCTTCATGCTCCAAATAGTCCATGTCACCATCATACTCAATCTCAATGAAATTAAGCAGTGTTAACTCGTAGACCAGAGTGGCACGTGGTGGGATGCGAGGCTGTCAACCCATGTCCCCGAACCCGTATTTGGGCGACACTACCACACGACATTCTTCCCCTCGACGCATGCTCCGTACTGCCATTGCCAGACCGGGAATCGTCAGCTCGTCAAGACTGCACCGCTGATCACAATCCTCAAATTGAACACGAAAATAACTCTCCGTTTGCACCATTCTAGACCAGACTTCTAGACACACCGTTCTAGACTAGACTAGGTGCGTTTAGAATTCGCAGCAGTTGATTTTTAAACTATGCGAGTAAGCTGCGCCACCATGTACACTAGCATAAACCACCAATTATTTCTCTATATATCGCTCGTAATAAGCTGAACCACACTCTCAACAACATCCCGCCATGCAGTACCACCCCTCTTTAAACTTTAGCATTCCACGTGTCAAGAGGAAAAGAACACCTCATGCAGTCCGTCCAGGAGAAACGCCATGAACTCCTGGGCATCGTGCTGAGCGAAGCCTGTGAACTGGGACGCCTTGATGCTAAGTAGGCGCTTCAGGTGGTCGGGTGCGAACGAGCGCTGCTTGCCCGACCACAGCCATGAGACGAGCACGGCGAACGCCACGGCCAACTCTCCGTGCATGCCCAGAGGGTTGCCCCGGTTCAACTCGCCCTGAAAGGTGGCACTGAGGAAGTTGGACTCGGCGCGTGTCAACGTTCTGATAGCGTAGGCAACCACTCTCTCCACACCATCTTGGCATTGGACAAGAAGAGCACCTAGGCCCACATTGCTGGCGTCTGTATGGATGACTTTTGGTGCATTCTCGTCGAAGTGAGCGAGGACAGGTGGAGTTTGTAGACGCTGTCACAGCTCGTTGAATGAAGCTTCTTGCTCTTCACCCCATACAAATGCGATGTCTTCCTTTGTAAGGCGGGTGAGTGGAGAGGCGATGTGTGCAAAGCCTGCTATAAATCGCCGGTAGTAGGCGCAGAGACCCAGAAATTGCCTGACCGCTTTCTTACCAAAAGGCCTTGCAAACTTTGCGACGGCTGCTGTTTTATCTGGGTCAGGCTTCACACCTTCGCGACTGATCACGTGTCCCAGGAACTGGAGTTCTTTGAAGCCGAAGTGGCATTTTTCCGGTTTGAGTGTGAGTCCAGCGGACCGTATGGCTTGAAGGACTGACAGTAGCCGCTTTAGATGCTCTTCAAACGTGGCCGAAAAAACGATCACGTCGTCGAGCTACACAAGGCCTGTTTTCCATTTCAGGCCGGACAGAATGGTATCCATAAGTCTCTGAAACGTGGCTGGGGCTGAGCATAGACCGAAAGGGAGGACTTTGAATTCATAAAGCCCGTCTGGCGTCACGAAGGCGGTCTTTTCTCGGTCGCGCTCATCTACTTCTATTTGCCAGTATCCACTTTTAAGGTCCATTGACGAGAAGTAGCGCGCATGCCGTAGCCTGTCCAAAGAGTCATCGATCCGTGGTAATGAATAAACGTCTTTTTTGTAACATGATTCAGCTTACGATAATCGATGCAGAAACGCAAGCTGCCGTCTTTCTTTTTCACGAGTACCACTGGCGATGCCCAAGGACTCTTTGATGGTTGGATAACGTCATCCTCTAGCATCTTCTTGACTTGCTGCTGGATCACCTCACGTTCTTTCTGAGCGACGCGATATGGGTTCTGTCGGATTGGTCTTGCTGTGTCTTCCGTAATTATGCGATGCTTAGTCAGAGGCGTTCAACCCACTCGTGATGTCGATGAGAAGCAGTCCTTGAACTGGTCGAGCAGCTCCATAAGACGGCATCTTTCAGTCGGTGTTAGGCTCGGACCGATATCAACTGGTGGTGTATGTGGAGTTGATTGAGCTGTGGCTTCCCCTTGTATTAGAAGACAGTCGTGAGAGTAGTCGAGCTCTTCGAGGTACGCCACAGCCGTGCCTTTACCGATGTGCCGGCGCTCATTCGTGAAGTTGGTCAGAAGCACGTCTGCGCGCCCATCCACTAAGCTGACGATACCGCGAGCGATAGCGATGCCTTGGTGAAAAAGAAGGTCAGTGATGCGTTCGGCTATGGCGTCTTCATTACAGTGCACGGCGCAGCACACGGAAACAAGACTACGAGACAGTGGTGGCACGCAGACGTCGTCGTCGACCACGCGTAACACCCTGGGTTCTTGGTCTGGATCAGTGGTCACAGACTTGTCAGCGGCGAATGTGATCACACCGTCGCGTATGTTGACCACAGCACCGTACTCTCTTAAGAAGTCCATTCCCAGAATCACAGGTTTGCAGTACTCCGGTAGGATCAGAAATGTGGCTACAAAAGCCACATTCTCAATAGTGAGTCTTGCTGTACATTTTCCCGTGGGAGTCATTATCTGGCCTCCAGGACTTCGGATATAAGTGCCAGTTCATTCCATCCTGACTTTCTTGAGTTCGTCTGCCAATCGTTCACTCATTATGGAGAAGTCTGCACCCGTATCGACTAAGGCCGTCACTTCAACGCAGTCCATCGTCACAGCGAGGTCGGCAGTCACAGTTTTCCCGGCGAAGTCTTTATCGTCGTCTCTCACGTGTTTCGGCAGCAGTGGGGGTTTTTCGGCAATTTGACGGCTTGCAACCTTCCCCCCAGAGGTCGCTGCTTTCAGTTTCCCCGCCGTGGGCTGAGAGACCGACCTCTGACGGCGTCAGCAAAACTACGGCGGCTTGGTGAAGCAAAGCGAGCCGGTGATGGTGACCGCGTCCGGAAGGTAGAAGAGTCTTTCCGCCTGCCAGCCTGGTCGTCGTCGATGGGGGCACGGCTTTCGTCGAACTGTCGGCGTGTAGCTGTAGGTGCACTACCGCGGTATTCAACTCGGCGATGTGGGCAAAAACGGCAAATGTGCCCTGGCTCTCTACAGTTGTAGCAGAGTGGTCGACGATCCGCCGTGCGCCATATGTCGGTCTTCTGCATATAGGGTCGCCTGACGGAATCCTGCTGAGCCCAGGCTGCCACAGGACATGGTTCGAGGTACTGCGGCGCTGGCATGGGCGTGGGTCGACGAACAGCGTCTGCATAGCTGTATCCGTTCGGCTGGCACGATACTTCTGGAGCCAATGGACAACGCACAGCGTCTGCATAGGTACACGAGTTTGGACGGTGCGGTGGAGCGGAATATTGCTGAGGAGAGGCAAACGCTTGTTGAAGTTCATGGCGTACGATTTCAGCGACGGAGGCTACCGTGGACTCCTGCTGCGGGGGCGCCTGTGACTGCAATGTGTATTTTGTGATCTCCTTCGTGATCTCCTCACGCACGATCTGTCTAATCAGGTGGCGTAGTGAAAACTCGTCGTTTTCGGTAAGTGCGGTGGCGCAATCTCCCCAATGCTATTCACTGCGTGCTTACAGGACGTTTTCAGAAGCCTAGAATGGGAACAGTTAGGGATAAGAGTTAATGGAGAGTACCTCAGTAACCTGCGCTTCGCCGATGACATTGCATTGCTGAGTAACTCAGGGGACGAATCGCAACTCATGATTACGGAGTTAGACAAGGAGAGCAGAAAGGTGGGTCTTAAAATTAATCTGCAGAAAATGAAAGTAATGTACAACAACCTCGGAAAGGAGCAGCGCTTTGCGATAGGTAATAGTGCACTTGAAGTTGTAAAAGACTATGTCTACTTAGGGCAGGTAATAACCGCAGAGCCGAACCACGAGATTGAAGTAACTAGAAGAATAAGAATGGGGTGGAGCACATTCGGCAGGCACTCTCAAATTAGGACAAGATTGCCACTGTTCCTCAAGAGGAAGGTATATAACAGCTGTATCTTGCCGGTACTTAGCTACGGAGCAGAAACCTGGAGACTCACAAAGAGGGTTCAAATTAAATTGAGGATGACGCAGCGAGCAATGGAAAGAAAAATGGTAGGTGTAACCTTAAGAGACAAGAAGAGAGCAGAGTGGATTAGGGGAGAAACGGGAGTTAAGGATATCATAGCTGCAATAAAGAAGAGGAAATGGACATGGGCCGGGCATGTAGCACGTAGACAGGATAACCGCTGGTCATTAAGGGTCACCAACTGGATTCCCAGAGAAGGGAAGCGGGGTAGGGGGAGACAGAAGGTTAGGTGGGCAGATGAGATTAAGAAGTTTGCGGGTATAAATTGGCAACAGCAAGCACAGGACCGGGTTAACTGGCGGAACATTGGAGAGGCCTTTGTCCTGCAGTGGACGTAGACAGGCTGATGATGATGATGATGATTCAATAAATAAATAAAACAATAGAAATAAATTACCTCTTGACAGGATGCATCCTTTCTTCTCAGAGACAGAAAGCTACCACTTAAAGGACGAGGGGGAGCAACAATACCACACCTGCCATGTCGTCTCTTCGAGGTCATCTTCGAGGTCAACTATATCTATTTTCAAGTGTACAATCCTCGTGAAACTGGTAAACAACGCGGGTCAACGAACCTTCTTATCTGCCAACAGAGAGTTAGAGATGCCGTCGGTATTCAAACTTTTAAAGTCCCGTGCTGCTGACGGTGCGTTAACGTCTGTCAGCAAGTTACGAAAATAGTAGTAGTAGCGGTCATAAGAGAAAGAAGGCATGCACGAACCCAACACGCGTGGTTACATTCTCTCAATTTTTTAAATAACAGGTTATTGGACTATTTGGAGCATGCAGAAACTAAAAATATAATAGCCACAGACGCTTCACTAAATAATCAAAAGGCGGGTGTAGGCATTGCCTCTGATTCGCTTGACTGGTTCTTCGCAGTGAGACTGCTTGGACGTGCTCCAGTTTTTGAAGCTGAGGTCGTGGCGATTATTTTAGCTGTTTCAAAAACTTCCACCAAACCAAAACAATGCATTCATAATGACGCATTCGCTTTCACGTTGTGCAACTTTGACAGCTTCTGAGAACTTTCAGTACCACCGCATTTAAGACTCCTGACGTTACTGTGGGTTGCAGGACACTGTGAATTAAGATTGAATAAACTGGCCGATTCCTTACCATGAGCCACGCTTGATGGCGCAATTTTATCCGTCTTGCCAGAAGTTGAATATATTACAGCAGTGAAATATCGAAAATCAGAATTCTGCACTGATATGAAGAAAAAGTAACAACATGGACAGAATATAACCACCTCAAGTTTCCATGGCGATCCCACTGGAGTCAGTTCAGGATGCTCGAAGTTTTAATTACTAAATTTTGAGGACGTGTCCTGCCCCTCCTAAACCTGTATCTAAACAGAGCTGGTCAGAAATGAAATCAATCGAACATTATTTTTTGCATTGTCGCCGATATGCTATACTTAGAAAAAGACTTTTAGTTATTCCACTTCTGAAAATAGGCGCTACACTGACGTCAAAAACTGCACTAAAGTTTGGTGCCTCAGTTTTTGGACATTGCCACGGGGATTCTTTCAATGCCGTTTGCGATTATATTCAGGCATTCAGACATATACCGTTGTGATCTTCAAACAAAAAATATTATTTGGTATCCTAAAAAAATCGAAATAGTGAGGTGAAGTGAATTCAGCTGTGTGGTAATCGCAACACCTGAAACCTCAAAATTTCTCAAATTGACTTTTTCAATTTTTTCGCTAACTCTCTTTTTATGTGGTTTTCCTTATATTGCCCATATTATAATACAAAATCATTTTTACACATAGTTATATTGCTAAACAAAGTGCACTACGCTTTCTTGGCCAATCCGCATGAATGGGTGAAGCCCCGAGTCCAAGGAAACAAACAAACAAACAAATACAGCAAGGCTGCACTGTAGGGTGCCAAAAATAAATTTCTACCAACGCAGGTATGGTCAGGCTGTGTCTCCAATGTGCGCTTTCTATGGTGAGCCAAGCCCCGCCGTGGTAGTCTAGTTGCTAAGGTACTCGGCTGCTGACCCGCAGGTTGGAAGATCGAATCCCGTCTGCAGCGGCTGCAATTTAGATGGAGGCCAAAATGCTGTAGGCCAGTGTGTTCAAATTTGGGTGCACGTTGAAGAACCCCAGGTGGCCGAAATTTCCGGAGTCCTCCACTATGGCGTCTTTCATCAACTTATGATGGATTTGGGGCGTCAAGTATCAGGTTTCAATTAAATAGTTAAAGAAGGCCACTTCGCTATTTGCCACTGCCGCGTTTGCGAAAGGAGCACACTGCTCACCCACGAAGAACTTATTCTGCGTGTTCATTTAGTGCTGAATAAAATTCACGCACAGAACGCATGCAATGGGTGCATGCGATGAAATACAGTGTTGCGATGCCTGTCATAAAACACTGTTAAAGCATCCAGGAAACGCTCCGCTCGTCTTCAGGGAGCATGAAAGGAGGAATGGTGTATAGTTTGAGCAGAAACGTTGAATTAAAAAAAACAAGAGGACGCTAGCATGGTCGCAGTTTTACGCCTTATTTCTACTGGCACCGGCAGACTGGTCGTGTAACCCTACTACGTGCTGCGCTCTCAACGCGAAGAGATTCCCCAATAACGTAACAAATTTTGGTGGATTTTTCTCTGAAACAAAAATGCAATGATAACGAACTAACCCAGAGTCAGTGGGTACAATTATAACGGATTAACCAAGCATTAACTTGTTATCACTCTGATTTCGTTTTAGCGAACAATACACCGAAATGCGTCACGGCACTGATGTTTGTTTGATACAAATTTCATCTGTTTGTATTTGTATGTGCACGTGTGTCATGAAAAAACAAATCAGTTGGCAGTCAGCACTCGTGTCCACTCTCTTCGGTTTCTGTTCTTCACCTTGCCTCTCGTAACGCTTTTCTTTCGGCGCTCGCGTGCATTCCCTGCAGCCCCTTTCAACATGCACTTTAACCAACTAGCCCAAATGGCCATTCTTTTTCGCAACCCTCTTCTAATTTTTTAACGGCCTTATTGCTTTACACCTGTGGTTTGCAGAGTTAAGCGAGAACAGTTATAAAAGAGTTAGCTGCCAGCCTTGATCATATGTAAAGTTTAAGTCCCAAAACAACCATATTGTGACGCGGTGACATCTAGGTTTATAATATAGCGTCCGCAGAGAATCGGCAGCTGGACAAGAGGGTCAAGTTGCCTCTCGCGCAAGCGTCTAACGCACAGGCGTCTTCGTCCTCTTCGCAAAGTGCAACGTTTGCTCCTGTCAATGGTGCACCGTAACAACAGGATTAAGAAAGATGCCGTAGTGGAGGGCTCCGGAAATTTAGATCACCAGGCGTTCTTTACCATGCAGCCAAATTTGAGCAGACGGGTCTAAAGCATTTTTCACCTCTATCGAAAATGCAGCTGCCGCCACCGGGATTTCATCCCGGGACCTGTGGGTCAGCAGCCGAGTATCTCAGCCAATAGACCACCGTGGAGGGGCTGCTGCCAGCCTTACTTCGCATGACATTACAGTTCGTTGATATCGCATTCAGTTCTTCACTCTCTCATAGAAGGTGTGATTTTCCAACTAAAAATCCTTGCTTACAAGAAAGCTGTCATGGAGGCTGACGGGAACTGTTATTGATACAATAATGGCAGTGCAAGGTGACTTTGTCACATTGAAATAATAATAATAATAATAATAATAATAATATATATTAATATATTATTATTATTATTATTATTATTATTATTATTATTATTATTATTATTATTATTATTATTATGGGAATATTCATAATAGTGGTAGAAGTATAACAACTATAATATTATCTCCGGTTTGGTCCCCGAGAGCGTGATGATTATAAAAGACGTCGTAGTGGCTAGCTCCAGTAATTTCAACCGTCTAGTGTTTTTTAACGTGCCCTGAGATAGGACACTACGTGGGCACAGTGAACCAAGCTACACTATTTAGCGTGGCTACTGAGAAAAAATTAGAAACGTAGCCTGGAAGAGTCAATAAGCGTGCTGAAGTAAATTCGGACATTACTAATGCCTTATGAAGATATCAACCAAAAGAGCTTGTTAATGATAATACCTGCGCTACAAACCAAAGGTTGCAGGTCAAATTGATTTACATCTGGTTAGTGTGGTTTTGGCGTCATATCTATGCGGGCATCACACTGGTAATGATCACTGACAGGCAAGAATATAAAATGACCAAGCCTATGATGAGGGCTAGTACAGCGAAGTGTAATTCGAGACATTCTCTGTATATTACGTAGGGTTTGTCTTTATGCAGCAGAAATAACACCCAAAAGTACGTACAGCTGTTGATGTAAGACTATCAATCAAATTAGATAGGTATCTGGTGCAACATTAAGACGTGATAATCTTGATAGCCGAATCGTTTATTAAGTTCTCGAAGTGTTTACCGCACAATTAAGACTAAAGCACAAACTGTCAGCAGCACATGTACTGCTCGTTGACTGAATCAGTAGGAACAGTTGGAGATGCTTACCGACAGTGGAATTTGTCAGTTCATCAACCAGCCATTGTAGGGAATCGTAGCTGCGCATGGTGAAGATGTTCTCCCGTTTGGAGGCGATCTTCTTCAGTGCTTCCATGTTCACTGCCCCTGTTATGCCTATGCAGTATACGTCCACACCAAAGCTCACCTTCAGCTCATCAGCATCCTTCCCGGCATCTCCCCCAATATTCGCTTTACCTGGGCGAAATGGAGAGATGCACAGTTCCAAGCTTGGCAATTGTTTTGGTGGGGAATTTCGCGTGACACACTCACTCAAAAAGTTCGCGTTTACTGCAGGTAGGGAGCCTTCATGTGCGCGCCACCTCCGTGTTTTAGTGTGGTGTCAGCCTTTGACCCACCACTTGCCACCACCCAGCAGAAAACAATGTTGCCAGTCCCGGTTTCCGTGGCAACAAGTGCCATGTTAGTTCCCGTGGTCAGGCATCCCTGCTCCGCCCGCCGCACCTCACCAGTTGCTTGTGGGCGCGGGTGTGCAAGCTGTGGCATGAGCTGCGTTTGACTACACCGTAGACCTAGCTTCCGCTACAACACCATCCTTACGCTAAGTGCACCTACAAGAACTTCGCAGTGTAAATGGCAGGGTGCTGCGTGCCACAATGCAAAACAATCTGAGGCTGTTCCGTTTTCCGATTTGCTCTATATATAGCCGACGCAAACGCTGGATTGCACAGGGTAAGTGAGATTGCTTGGAGCCGACTACTTCTTCTCGTGTGTTGAGCTAAGTACCCATTGCATTGCGAATGAATTGCTTATATCATCACATATTTTGTACAATCATTGACTTAGCCATGCGATGAAAAGCAGTTTGCGCTAACTAAACCTGACAACTTGCCCGTAAAAAATGGATGACGCTTCAATCGAATGCGCCAGCCTATGCGAGTGAAAGCTGGATAACTTATGTATGATTGTGACCCTCGTAGTCGAACCACAGTTCACCAATAGAAAGATATGACTAGTCGAACGTGTGGTCATGTGTGCATTTACTATCTGCGTTTCATCCGCTTCGGAAGCCGTCACTGAATTCGTCGCGGGAAATGCCAGGCCCGTAAACTACCAACAGACTCTCGCGTGCGCGTCTTCTTTCGCTGGCAAATGTTCGCATTCCAGCACTTTCAACTCGGTCGCTGATAACGGGCATTTGGAAAGAGACAGACGAGCCAGTGAACGCGTTCCCTGTAGACTCCTGTAGTCTTTCACAGTTGCAACACAACTAAATTTTGTGCGGCTTGCCATGGGGTATTTGTTCTTCTCTTCAATGACGCGCGGCAATGCACGTCGAAACTCACTAAGTGCTGGCAAAAAGGCTTTCGCTTTACAAGAATGCCACGAATTGATAGTTTGTCTCCATCCATCGTTCTGTATGACTGGGTGCCCTGAACGCTGTAGTATATGTCCACTAAGCAAGTCGATTGTTGGCCTCTAACTCAAATATGCCCTATGAGAGATTGATGCTGCGTCGTTATTTTTGTCGGCCCTTTGTTTCATAACCAGCCCACAAAGATGATATCGTGAACTCAGTAATTATATAGTGCTTGTAGAGAATATGTGTATGGAAAGCATATATGTCGCTGAAACCGTGTGTGACTTTTCGCCATATTGCTTTATTGTGGGCCCACTGAGAGGACACAAGCTTTCAGCAAAGAAAGCAGGACGGTTTAATGAAATTAAGCTTAGAAGTTGCTCGGGTGCTGTTTAATATAAAATCTGATTTGGAGAGATTTGGTTTCGCCCTTGTTGCTCCCAATTGATTTTCTTTTATCCCTATACACAGGCTTTCTGGGGGAGGGAAGGGTTGGTTTAATATAATTCAGTGCCCTGATATTTTCCGAATATGCTAACCATTTAGAATTTTAAGCAGTCCACTGTACAGATTCGTCCGCAGGAAGTAAACTTGCTACAGGTAACTATAATACGGTCAAAAGCAACACTTAGGGTATGAAAAACTGGCTAGCGGATTTATGTAGTTTACAGAGAACATCGGAGCTATCTGGTTGTTTGATCTGCCTTTCCTGTCATTACGGGTAATGTCATATAATACAGCGTGGTCTCAAGCCTTGCAGTAGAGAGCCTTTGAGGTGTCTGCAGTGATAAGGTGAACTTGCTTCAGGAACGCCCTGGAGACAATAAAGTTTGTTCACAGTGATATCGGGGTTCTGCCCTCGCAAACATAGGCTCCCTAAATATCCTCACTCGGCCAATGTGGTGGGTCTACCAGCTGGAAGAAACGAACTGCTTTAACATTATTTTTTTCAAAGTGGAGTCAACGAACACGTTTTTACTGTTCTGCAAAACGACGGCTAACTTCAGAAACAACCTTTCAGCTTTTAGAACTTGCAATGTAAAAAAGCCGCTCCTTTGTGTTCGAACCCACCCTGCCTCAGCGACCGCTGAGAACTAACATAGCGGCCCGTCGAGTATGGCAGCCGTTTAGCCTGTCGTAAGCAACCATGATCGAAGTTGTCACCAACCTAAAAAGCGGAGGAAGCGTGCACATGGTGTGTGCTCTCTACCTGCAGCAGGTAGCGCACACCAAAGCAAAGATAAGTAAAACTATATTGTATGTGGTCAGGGCTTGAACCAAGGAGTTTTAAAAAAATAGCCGGAGTGGAAGCTCCCACAATGCTTTGCCAGCAGTAGTGAGGTAACTTTTTCTCTCCGAAGATCTTATAAACATGATATTTTTTGGTGGTGCTTACTCAGACATCAAGCGGATTTGATTTGTTAGTCTAAAGGCTACGTTAATAATTATTTAATAGGTAGTTGTTTCCAAAAAAGTATTCCATTGAGACTGGTATCAGTTACTCAATCTCTAATAAAGTTCGCATTGAATTCAAAGCTTACTAAAGAAACTAGTAACACAAAGACACACTTTGAGCACTATAAGTCCCAAAAAGGTTGTCACGTTAAACTCGTTGGGCGTTCGAGGAAAACGCTAATTCTCAAGCGCCGAATGCCAACAGCTCTATAGTTATAGCGCGAGAACAAAACGACGATACAGAGACAAGAAGGACACGAAGAACACTACTGCTAACTTTCAACTGAGTTTATTGCACAGAGCGCGAAAATAAACTGAGGAGACAGTAACCATGTGACAAAAACCATATGGCACAAAGAGCAAAACACGAGTAAGAGAAAAACGAAAACAAAAAAACCACAGAAAAAGGCAAAGAAAAGTCTATAAGGAAACGAAACAGAAAAGTAAAGATAATATAACTACTTGCCCGCACCAAAACCTTCGAGGAACCTTAGTTCCTTCTCGGACAGAGACACGGAGGGCTTGCTACTGCAAGACACCTGTTCGCGTGGCATTTGCGCGGCCTCGGCATATTTGCTTTCTATTCCACAATCACTGAAGTATGAACTCCTAAAAATGAGCAATATGGGTCAGTGCTAAGGTAGCGGTCGTACTTGAGACGTTTCACTGGACAAACAGACAAACAGACAAACAGACAAACAGACAGACAGACAGACAGACAGACAGACAGACAGACAAACAGACAGACAGACAGGCAGGCAGGCAGTCCGAAATTTTTGCGTTGAGGTATCCCAACAAAGACTATCGTCTTTAAAAAAAGAAGCGTGTGTTACCGCTCCATCAATAGAGTTCCCGCATTTCACAGATTGATTCGCGAAAAGTGTCCATTCGGCGTTGTTTGGTACCTGGTGTCATTGCGCCCAACAAAATAAGTGCGCAGAGCTGTGCTTCGGCGGTACGCTGAAAAGTCTCTGCTGCCGGCGTTTTTCTTTTTTTTCTAGCCTCTCGCTTCCACATCTATCGCAGCACAGAATCCCTTGTTCGTCGTGGCTGTCTTTTCTTGTCTGTTGTGAAACCCTATGCGTTCATTGGGGAACACCGCCTATGTTACTCTGGAAGGCGCTGCCAGTGATAATGAAGATGTTGTTAGTTGTCTGGGGCAACAAAAGGCACCAATAATTGTTTATAGCGGAGTAGTTTAGTCAACCTAAAGAATGCTCGTTAATTTATTTTCAGCCAAGGTGACACTTCCGAAGTGTTTACCGCATTCAAAACTGGAACGCACACTGTTGCTGGCACATGCACAGCTCTTTGGTTGAATGACTAGGAGAAGGTAGAGGGGCCTACCAACGCTTTTGAAACAAAGAACGTCTTCACCATGCACAGCTACGAGTCCTTACAAAGGCTGGTCAACAAACGGACAAATACCGCTGTCGGTAAGCCACTCTACCTGTTCCTACTCAATCAGCCAACGAGCTGCTGACAGTGTGCTCTTGAGTGTTACTTGTATGGGCAACACTTAAAAAAAAACTGGAAATAAGTGAACAAGTAATATATATAACGTTTAATAAATTATTGGGCGATCAAAATTATCGTGTCCTTCTAGTACACAAGATAACAAGCCTCGGTTACCTAAAACTATCCCGATTGTCACTGTCGGCATCCGCCATTTTTTAAGTTAGGCGTTCACAAGCCTGTTCGTCTTCTGGCCAATGTTTCTTGTTTCTTTTTTTGATCCGCAAGACTACCCTTGGTTTTCCTAAAAGCACCATGCATGTAAGCGCCTTTCCAAAGTAACCATATCTGCTGTGTGCCTCTGCGAACGCGAATGGGTTTACATGAGACAGGAAAGTACAGCCACGAAGAATAAAGAGCTCAGTGGACGGACGGAAAAACTTTGTTGAAAAAAAAAACCCAGCAGGAATACCGGCCCGAGCTCAGGCCATCCCGACGTTTTGTGCAATGAGGTCTAGCCTTTCTACTGCCATCTGGGGCCGTTGAATTGCCCCCACTTAGTAGTGCAGATCTGAGCTATACAGCGCACTTACAACGCTCCTCGTCCAGTCTTATATTGTCATCTCGGTATATTACAGCGACCTGTGTGCATTGCCATAGAATATGTGCGATATCTGCGCGTTCATGCTTACAGAGGGTACAGCTTGCTTGTGGGTATTGTCTGGAATTTACTCTGTTTAGGTCTACTGCGTTTGAAAATTTCTGGTTTTTTATCTTCGCCAATCTGTTTCTTGCAATCTGTCTAGCTGTTGGTGTGGGGGGTGATATTCTTCTGTTTTGTTGTTGCTTATAGTGTGCCAATATGTCATGCTAAGTGACTAGTCTGTCCCTGTTATGTTGTATTGCGCACTCATCATTGTCCTCACCTCCATCGTCCCCATCACCCCCAGCGAAGTCCTCCTCTCTTCTGTGGTGGGTGGGAGGTGCCGGACAGTCGCTGTCCGAGCCGTGGTGGGTTAGTTTTCGCACGGTTCGGTGGGCCTTCTCGTTGAGGTTTGGAGGGATGGTCGTGTCTTCAATGTTTGATTCTTCCACGTGCGCCAGGATCCACTTGAGTTATTTGTGTATAATTTCGCCATTCCAGAAGGCTTCTGCTCTGCCGTTCAGGATTTTGGCTGATTTGGTGGAGACACATGTCTTTGTGAAATTTTATTGACCATTTTAAGGGTTCAGGGCTGCCATTGATGTGGAAGAGACAGGCTAGAAGAAGAACGCCAGTTGCAATGATCTTTTAGCTTACTGCAGAAGCACGGCTCTGTGCAATAATCTGGTTGGGCGCAATGACGCACGTTACATAGTAGTACCTGTAAGCTGTGAAACAAGCAGATAACACAGAAGTGACCACAGTGTACCCACAGAAGTTGATTGCCTATAGTCCATCATCTACGCGTACTTGCACAAAGCCTATTTTTATTCGGCATATAGAACCACTTGCTGCTGATTACTCCGCATCCACGCCCAGCGGCATTTCCCCAACTCCAAGGTTAATGTAAATGATAACGGTTAAACAGTTGTTGCAGCAAACGTAGCTGGACACAGTATATAGTTAATCTCGCGCAAGGAGAACATCCACAATCATTTAATAAAGGCAGGTTTTTTATACAAATACAGACCATGGTCTTTTGAGGAGTGTTGTACAATGGCGTTTGCCGTAATATATAGGATAACCTGTGCTTTTCTTCGTACATGCAGCGTTGAAAATAAAAACAGCGCAAGATTATAAACGAGAGCTGAGGAAGAGACAACAAATTTTAATTGCCAGTTTTGCGCCCTGTCGTCTTTGCCACAGTCATTTACTGTATTTTTGCGCTGTTTTTACTTTTCAAACTTGAACGACCAACTAGCCCAACTTTCACTCCTGGTGAAGTTATACTTGCAGGCTGATTTGTTTACACTATTTTTCTGTAATACTAAGATCCCCGGGCCTCTGTTGTTTTCGCAATGAAACTCTGTGCCTCGGCAGAAAAACATTGCCGCACCACGGGCCCACTGATTCACACCTAGACTTTTACGTCCCAAAACCCCGATATGATTATAATCAACCTGTGGTTCTTTAACGTGTGCCTAAACCAAAGCACACGGGGACTTGGCATTTCCGCATCCATCAAAATTGTGGCCGTCACGACCTACATGTGATGCCGCGACCCACTAGACAGCAGTCAAACACCAAAAACACTATACCCTCGATTACCAAAGGCACTCTTAAATGCGCATTGCTTGGATGTGGTATCATAAAGGTATCATGACCATAAAAAATAGGTATCATAAAATCGGAGTAAATACCACTGCATTGGTGCACTAATGATGAGAAGTCCGGCATTTAGCCCGACAAATGGTTGCCAAATAACTCACGCCTAACCATATTCATACATGCGTCACCCGAAGTTAAATTGCACTCCGAGGAAGGAGATGCAATTCGATAATCGACGCTTGCCGTTATGCGTCGGCGTGAAAGGCAATACTGGGAGCGCTGACGCCAAGGGCATCGCACTTTCTGGCAAAAGCTATTACTATGAATACAGCTCACGGGACGTTAAGGCACGGATGGAAATCAAACTGGCTACAACTTCGCTGCAACCATTTTACAGCTAAGTGTAACCTCGCTAAGCCATGTTAAAGCCAAGCTAGACCTCATTACAGACAATTGAAAGCCAAGTGCAACCTCGCTACAGTTAATTGAAATCCAAGTTTAGCTTCGTTACAGGCAAATTATATCTCAGTATAGCCAATTTAAAGCCAAGTTGTACCTCGCTAAGGCAATGTTCAAACCAAGTTCAACCTCGCTACAGTCAATTGAAAGCCAAGTTAAAGACAAGTTTAACATCGACACAGGCAAGTTCAACCTCGCTACAGCTAATTTTAAGCCAAGTTATGCTTCGCTACATCCAACCTAAAGCCAAGTTCAACCTCATTATAGTTCATTAAAAGTGGAGCTTAGCTTCGAAATTATCAAAAAATTCTGATAGGCAGACAGACAAAAAACTTAATTGGGTCCTGAGAAACGCTGCTCCTTTAGAGCACGTCGCGGGCCGCTCCCACGTAGGAACGGGGAGGCCTAGCCTCACCGCCTCATTGTGGGCTCTCTGGACAGCCCGTAGTTGTGGTAGCATTTCTGAACTTTTTAAGGCACAGTCTCAATCTTCTCCTGTGAGCCGACTTGGGCTCCGTAGTGAGGGGCCCAATGATTCTGATGGCAAAATTCAATAATAAAATAATAAAAAATGAAACAACAAACGTTGTTCTACGTGCTGCACCGAAGTATTGCAAGCAAGTTCAACATCCCTATAGCTAATTTAGAGCTAAGGTAAACCTAGCTACAGCATTGTTTAAGCCATGTTCGGCTTCGCTATTTTATAGCGAAGTTCAACCACGCTACAGCCAAATTCAAGCTACGTTCATCGTCGCTACAACCAAATTAAAATAAAGTTTGACCTCACTATGGCCCATTTAAAGCCAAGTGCAGCCTCGCTAGAGAAAAGTTGAAGTCAAATACTACCCTGTTGCAGTGAAGTTTCCCTATAGACGTTTTAACTGAAGGCTCCCGGAGCACCGCTTTAAGTCCATCCTCTGTGATGTCGGTAACATACATTGTTATGCCTGCGAGTCGACAGCGAACGTCCGTGCCTCTGAAAAAGGTAATCTGTGTTAAAGCCAGCCCGCAAGTCCGTCTGACGCGAACAACTCAACGGCGTCAACAGGCGAAGGCGCCTTTCTGGCGTGCACGTGCAGTGAGTCATTTCAGCAAGCGAGCCCGTCGAGTAAACAACCGGCGTCTTCACGTCTGGGGGTCTGATGCAACGCGCGGCGACGTCACTCGTCCTTGGGTGCAGCCACCTGCAGCGCAGCCTCTCCAGATTCGGTGAGAAAGAATGACGCGGCCCAGCGGCAACCCCATTGGAGGAGTCTGACCTGACGACCAGCGGCGCTTCTGGTTGGACATTTGGGTTGGACCCGGTGCATATAAAAGAAGCCCTGCGGCGCGTCGCGAGCAGACCCGTTTGAGAGCAGACCTTTGTGTTAGAGAGGAGAGCTCGGCTCTTCAAGTCTCTGTCGGCCCTAGTGCCGAATTTGTAACGCCTCTGTATATATGCTGTACATAAACCTTGTTTAACTCACCGTCGTCTCGTCCGCTCGTCTATCAGCTCTGCGCAGAAGCAGTCGCGAGCTGAGAAACCTACGCTACCAAACGGCTGGTGACCTTCCCTGCGAAGTTCGAAGCAGTGACGCCTTCGGGACCGTGTTGGCGTCGCCGTCTTTCGCAACAGTGGTGGCAGCGGTGGGATTCGAGGCGCCCTTCGTAACGTCGTCGGAGGCGCGCTTCGCAACAGTGGTTGGCAGCTACGGGATCGGCCGGCGTCAGCGACATTGATGCGGTAGTGCCTGATGTTTTCCCCTCAGTTCACCAGACTACTCTAGCTCAGGTTGTAGTAGTTTAGAGATGGGCTGTGTGAAGCATTGAAGTGAGCTTTGATCGTTTCAAGCAAAGTCGAAGTGCTTTGAAACCAAAGTTCATGCGGAGGGGGTAAACACGGGAGTGTGAAAAATTACTTGCGCGTCTTGCTAGTTGACCTATAGTGGGTACGGCAAGTAAATTGTTAACAGGGGCAAACAGCAAGAGGCTAGTGTGAACGATGGAGAACCTTAAAGTGAAGGAACTCATCGAAATTTGTGAGGAACTCGGCATTACTTTTGGCCGTGCGAAACGAAAGCAAGCGATCCTTGAGATCATGAAGGATGAGGAAGTGTCGGCTGAGGAAGTCGATAAGGCCTGGGTGGATATCAAAGCACGCCGCAGGGAGGCTGAAAGGCGAGAACGTCGCGAGCGTGAGGAGGCCGAGAGATAGGAACGCCTCGAGTTGAAACGACTAGAATTGGCAATCTTACAGTGTTCGCAGGCGCCTAGCGTAGCTTCTCCGATGATTCAGGTCAGCGGTTTTAGAATTCGGGATCAACTGCCACCGTTCGTAGTAGGCGAGGACATGGTGAAGTATCTCGTCAAGTTTGAACACGTCTGTGAGCGAAATGCTTTAGAGCGGTCTCTTTGGGCGCAGAACCTGTTAGCTCTTCTTCCCGCGAAGTGTCCGACGCGATAACTTGCTTGTCGAGGGAAGCGTTTGAGAGCTATGACGAGGTAAGGAAGTGCTCTTGAGACGTTATAAGTTGTCGCCCGAGCTTTCAGGCAAAGTTTCCGGTATGCTAAAAAGGGGAATGAGTCACACGTTGATTTTGCGTTTCGTCTTAAAGCTGATTTAATTGAATGGCTCAAGGGCGAAGGTGTTTATGACGACCGCGATAAAGTGGTGGAATGCGTTGCATTGGAGCAATTCTACCGCTGCATCGAGGAGGATGTCAAACTTTTCCTGCAGGACAAACTTGTTGAAGTACAGCTAAACAAGGCAGCAGAGTTAACTGAGGAGTATTACACTCGCCGAAAGTTGCACAGCAGGGCAGTGCGCGTTGAAAAGGATGAAAGAAAAGAGGGCTTTTCAAAGAAACCTGATCAACGGAAACCCGCTCCGCACCGTAATTTCAAGAAGGACCCGTCTCTTACTGTGGACAGTGTTGGGGAAGGGCAAACAGAAGCGGAGAAATTGAGTGAGGTTCCTAAACAACGCACTGATACCACACGGGCGTTTGAATCACGGAAGCCGCTAATCTGCTACAAGTGCAAAAAGGAAGGGTGCATCGCGATAAACTGTAAGCAAAAGTTTGCTTTTGCAACAATTCGAGAATCGGAAAAGAACATGCGGTCGTTAGAGCCGTATATCCAAGAAATCAGTGTGAATGGGAAAGCGTGTCGAGCACTTAAAGATTCCGCGCCAACCATGGACGTTGTCCATCCTTCATTGGTGTCTCCGGATGACTTTACAGGAGAATGCGCGTGGATCAGGCAAGTTGCCGAGGAGCAGAGTGCTTGCTTACCAATCGCCACGGTTGTCATTGAAGGCCCGTTCGGTAAGCTTCGCACAGAAGCGGCTGTGTCTGCCGCGCTTCCCGATCGTTTTCCTTATCTTTTCTCCAACAACTCAGAGCAGCTTCTCAAAGAGCAGGGTAAATCGTTCTTCCCCAACTTAGCGTACATGGCCCTCACGCAATCGCAAGCGCGGAAGCTTTCGCAAGAGCTTGAATTTTTCAATGCGGTGAACTCTCAAGTGACCTTGTCGGCGGGTCGACGGAACCTCAGAGAGGAAATTTTCCGCGTGAGTCATGTGAGCAGTCACGCGAGCGGCCCGTCGCCGAAGCGACCGGCGCGGTTTCCGTAGCAGCGGGAGACGACATGGCACCATTGAATCAGAGCGAGAGGGCTGCAATGCTCTCGCCAGTAGCGGAAAGTTGGAGTGAGCTGTCGAGGGTTGATCGAGAAACGCTCATTCGAGAGCAGCGTGAGGACCTCTCGGTTAAAGCGCTAATGGAAAGCGTAAACTTGGAAAAAAAGAAAAAGAATGTTTCTTTTTTGAGAAAGCAGGGCTTTTGTATCGGAGCTACACAAATGCGCAAGGTCGCAAGTATGAGCAGCTCTTGGTGCCACAACAGTATCGTCGCCAGCTATTGGAACTGGCGCATGAAGACGCATGAGCAGGGCATCTCGGCATAAAAAAAAACCAAGGCTAGAGTTTCCCTTGAGTTTTATTGGCCGAAATGCTGGAAGGATATCGAAGACTTTGTACCCTCATGCGACACTTGTCAGAGAGCAGGGAAATCCACGGACAAGTGGAAGGCACCCATTAAGCTTGTGCCAATTATCACAAAACCTTTTCGACGCCTAGTAATTGATATAGTCGGGCCATTGCCAGAGTCAAGGCAAGGTTGTCCGTACATCCTGACGGCTCTCTGTGTAGCCACTAAATTTTCGGAGGTGATACCACTTAAGGAGCTCAATTCTCCACATGTCGTGGATGCACTGCTATCTATATTTTCACGCGTCGGATTTCCTTCTGAAATCCAATGCGACAATGGTAGTGTCTTCACCAGCTGCCTTACCTCTACCTCTATGGATAAATGTGGAATAAAAGTAGTGCACAGCTCGATCCATCACCCGCAATCTAATCCGGTAGAGCGTATGCATTCCGTTCTGAAACGGATACTGAGAGCTCTCTGCTACGAGCACAAATGCGACTGGGAAGCGTGTATTCTTCCCGCTATGTTCGCTTTGAGATCAGCTCCTCATGAGAGCGCTGGTTTTAGCCCTGCAGAGCTTGTGTATGGCAAGAATTTGAGAACACCATTGCGAATGCTACGGGAGTCCTGGGAGGGATTCGATGAGGACCCTAATGTAGTTGCGTATGTTTTAGACCTCCTTCAGAGGCTTGGAAAAACAAAAGATCATGTGGAAAGCCACATGAAGGCTGCACAAGTGTTGTCGAAGGAGTACTACGAAAAATCGGCGAAGAAGCCACATTTGAAGTTGGTAGTGAAGTAATGCTGCTGCGGCCATCCAAAAAGAACAAGCTTGAGGTTCATTGGGAAGGGCCCGCCAAAGTAATATCGAAGCTTTCTGATACCAATTATGAAGTGAAATTAGGAAGGCGACCGAACAAAATTTACCACAGTAACTTGATGAAACCATACGTTCAACGTCAAGCGGTCGTAAATCTGCTGTTGAATGCTTCAGAGGAAGAGGGAGAAGAAATTTTGAGTTCTAATGGTGTAATCGAAAGGGGATCGCAGGTAATCTTGGAGCAGTTGAACCTAGAGCCTAGGTTAAGTGAAGTCCAGAAGGAGGACCTGAGAAGGATTGTTTCCGAGTTTCAAGACGTGTTTTCGGACCGTCCCGGAAACACGACGGTGATCGAGCACGATATCGAGCTAACTTGTGAGGAGCCAATCCGTAGCAAGCTGTATTGCTGTTCCCCTGTGCAAAAGCAGATCATGAAAGAGGAGATAAATAAAATGCTGGAGTTGGGAGTCATAGCACCGGGAGAGAGTGACTATACATCCCCTCTAATATTGGTTCAGGTGCCAGGAAAAGATCCGAGGCCATGCATCGATTACCGGCGTCTTAACGCAATAACTCGAGACCAAACTTACCCGATACCAAACCTAGAGGAGAGGGTGGAAACTGTGTCACAGTCCAGCTATATTTCCACGTTAGACCTCGTGCGAGGGTATTGGCAAGTCCCCCTTACAGAGCGTGCTAGCCGCTATGCCACATTTGTTTCTCCATTTGGAACGTATCGTCCACTTAAGCTGAGCTTTGGATTGAAAAATGCACCCTTTTGTTTTTCAGGCTTAATGGACCGCGTTCTTAAAGGCCTCTCCGAGTTCGCTCTGCCGTATATTGACGATGTCGCCATCTTCTCCAACAACAGGGAAGAACATGTCGAGCATTTACAGGTCGTGCTGAACAGGTAGAGAAAGGCTGGCCTTACCGTGAAACGTACTAAATGTCACGTAGGGTGTGGCGAGGTGTCTTACCTGGGACACGTTTTGGGGCGTTGCCGGCGTAGACCTTCAGAAATTAAGGTAGCCGCTGTCGTGAACTATCCATGACCAACCACAAAATCAGAGATAAGGGCATTCTTGGGCCTGGCTGGATACTATCAGCATTACGTGCAAAATTACTCTAGCGTTGCCAGCCCTCTCACTGACGCGCTTCGAAAATCCGAGCCGGTTAAAGTAGTATAGGACTCAGAAAAGGAGAATGCGTTTTGCCAGCTAAAACAGGCCCAAAGCGAAAAGCCTGTTCTCATGGCACCCGATTTCTATAAGAGATTTGTTATACAATGCGACGCGAGTGATCGCGGCATGGGAGCTGTATTGTGCCAGGAGGACAGTGCTGGTAACGAAAGACCAGTTTTGTACTTAAGTCGAAAACTCAGCGGCAGAGAATAGGCGTACAGTACCTCTGAAAAGGAATGCGCTTGCCTCGTGTGGGCCGTCCAAAAGCTAGCTTGTTATGTCTCCAGTTCGAGGTTTGTGGTTGAAACGGACCACTGTCGTCTAACCTGGTTAAATAACATGTCGCTTAAAAGTGGCCGGTTACTGAGGGGGAGCATGATACTCCAATAGCACAACTTGTGACGTTCGCTACAAAAAAGGAAGGCTAAACGCTAATGCAGACGCATTGAGCCGTGCGTTTAGTTAGTACCTTCTCCACCTTTCGGTTTCTCGCTGGCGATTCGGGGCAAAATTTCGTCTTCATCACGGCCTTAGCTGAGCGCTCTCGTCCAGAGTGAGCTCAAGGAGCCAACTTTACGTTGTATTCTAATTCGTTACGTTGTTGTACGTGGGAAAAAATTTGAGTTGTCATTTTAAGAGTCTTGTGTCCCACATGTGCCTCTGGATGTAGAGGGAACGAAATTCAGATAGACACGTAGCTAGGTATATGTTGAACTATACTTTGTCTGGTGTTCTGTCGGGTGACCAAGGGCACTTGCTCGTGTCGTGTGTTGTCTGTTGTCAATCCGTTCTTGACAAATTGCAGAACTATCGACAAGTGTTGAGACCAAGGATCGTCGGAGACGAGCGAAGCTGGCCGGCAAGTTGTGGCGACAAGCCAGTGGAGCTGGGATCCGTATTCAAGAATGGGATGTGTTCCCGGAACAGAGTCTGGAGCTGTATTCTCCCCTTGGCCCTGGAGGCGAACGTGGAGGGACATGGCGAACGAGCGCGCCTGACATATGAGCCCCGTGGAAGCAGCTCGTCTTTTCGGCGCATTGTCTGGCGGCGGGGTTGCTGTTATGCCTGCGAGTCGACAGCGAACGTCCGTGCCTCTGAAAAAGGCAATCTGTGTCAAGGCCAGCCCGCAAGTCCGCCTGACGCGAACAACTCAACGGTGTCAACAGGCGACGGCGCCTTTCTGGCGTGCACGTGCCGTGAGTCACCTCAGCAAGCGAGCCCGCCGAGTAAACAACCGGCGTCTTCATGTCTGGGGGTCTGACACAATGCGCGGTGACGTCACTCGTCCTTGAGTGCGGCCACCTGCAGCGCTGCCTCTCCAGATTCGGTGAGAAAGAATGACGCGGCCCAGCGGCAACCCCATTGGAGGAGTCTGACCTGACGACCAACGGCGCTTCTGGTTGGACATTTGGGTTGGACCCGGTGCATATAAAAGAAGCCCTGCGGCGCGTCGCGAGCAGACCCGTTTGAGAGCAGACCTATGTGTTAGAGAGGAGAGCTCGGCTCTTCGAGTCTCTGTCGGCCCCAGTGCCGAATTTTTAACGCCTCTGTATATATGCTGTACATAAACCTTGTTTAACTCACCGTCGTCTCGTCCGCTCGCCTATCATCTCTGCGCAGAAGCAGTCGCGAGCTTAGAAACCTACGCTACCAAACGGCTGGTGACCTTCCCTGCGCAGTTCGAAGCAGTGACGCCTTCGGGACCGTGGTGGCGTCGCTGTCTTTCGCAACAACATGACCACCCAAAAATGCAGAGCCTAAGCTCTGACGTTAGTTAATGTACTCCCATGCAACAGCACAGAAAGGAGGGGATCTTCCACCTCGTTAAAAACGTCAATTAATACAGAAATAAACAAGCATGAGGCTGATCAGCTTCGATATGTAACGAGCTTTCCACGCCTTTGTGCAAGCTCTCAGTCATTTTTACAACTTCAACTTGAAGGCAGTGTTCATATAGTTACGAGGAAGACAGACCCAGCAGGCACAGACTTGAAGAAATATATGTATTTTGAACTGTTCTTTAGCTGAGCTACCAGACGAAGAGCTCGAACCAGTCTGTCTGTTGTCTTCCTACTACCCTTTGTCGTGTGGGTTGCTATGCCCCTGGGACGTGGCATGACCCCCGGTGGCGTGCTGAGAAGCATAGTTTTAGATCTTGAGCCATGACACGTGAACAACATCACTCAACTGAACTGATCACGATGAAGAAAAGAGCCGATCTCATAGCTAACAGGTCTACCTGCCACAATACATGGTAAGGTCCTGTGTAACTACGCAATTCTTTTCTCATAAGCCCACGTGACGATGAGAAGACCAAAGTAACACACAGGGTACCCGGAGCGAAATGTGCGTCACGATGCAAAGCATCGTGGCAACGTCGTCATTGCTTGCTCTACGACGCCGTCAGAGGAGCACGGGCAAGCTGACGGGCATGGTTGGCTCGTGCAAAAGCGTCACGAGCATAAATACTTTCTGGTGGACGAGGTGCTGGAAATTCTGGGGTCTAACGATAAAGCCGCCTTCATTACATGTCGTGTCAGGACGAGTTGTACGCGAACGTCGTGTAAGGTAGGACAAGATCCCATTCTCGGTGGCCTGGTCATACATACATAGGAAGCATATCAGTAAAAGTACGACTAAAGCGTTCCGTGAGGCCATTCGTTCGCGGGCGGTAAGCTGTGGTCTCTTTGTGTTGCTTGTAACAGTAACGCGGGCTGTCGGCGATGACTTGGGAGAGAAATGTACGTCCAAGGTCTGTGAGCAGCCATTTTGGCATGGCGTGAATCAATATATTCATGTAACAGGAAGTCCCCAACGTCAGACACACGACTAATCGGTAGAGCTCGATTAATAGCTAGCGTGTGGATCAATCACTACCCACGGCTGTCTACTTGCTGCCTACTGTTGATTCGGCAAAATAACCAAGCTGGTCTAACCCATCGCAGTAAAATGGGTGTAGGCAAATGGTTGGGGGCCATAAAGGAGGTTATGCCGATTGGTTATAGGCGATGATCAGCGAGTAGCAGCGATAGTGTTCTGTGACGTCCACATATTTTATACGGGGCGACGTATCAGCGTACCGAGAAAATATGGTCTCGCCAGCAAAAACGGCACCGTACGCGCTCGTGCGTGCGAGATACGCCAAAATGCTCTGCTGTGAGCGCATTGTGAAGTTCAGCAAAGACGCTGCGCCGTAAATGCTTAGGTATGACACTAAGGATATCAGGCCTGTCAGATCGGAAAATGCGGTCAGAAAGGCCCGTCGCTTTGCCTTTAAAGACAAAGTGACGGGTGGCGGCGTCTGCTGGGGAGGACTCCATGTGGCTGATGAAGTCGAGCAAGAGTGGATCCTTTCTCTGTTCTTCCACAATATGAATTAACTCGAACACTGAGAAGATGAACCGTGTGTCTGTTGGGATCAGCAGTATCGGGGTACCGGGAGAGGAAGTCAGCCTCCTGGTGCAGGCGGCCAGATTGGTGCATGACCGAGTAGGATAATTCTTGCAGGCAAAAAGCCTAGTGACCAAAGCGCCCTGAGGGCTGCGATAATTCTTGCAGGCAAAAAGCCTAGCGACCAAAGCGCCCCGAGGGATGTTCAAGAAGGTTCAAACAGCAGAGCGCGTGGTGGCTTGTGACTACCCAAAATGGCGTCCGTATAGGTATGACCTTAACTTGGCGACCACAGTGACGATAGTCAAACACTCGCGCTCTGCAAAAAAGAATAATTGCGTTAGGGCGTGGATAAGAGGTGACTGGCGTAAGCGATAACGAACTCATGGCCACATTTTCGTTGGGCTAGCACTGCGCCGATGCCATTGTCACTTGCGTTAGTACAAATCTTCGTATTAGCAGTATGGTCCAAGTGGGCCAACATCAGAGGAGTAGTAGGTGCACGATTAGATACGAAAACGCAGATGCCTCTTCGGTGCCCCCTTGAAATGCGACGTCTTGCTTAAAAAGCTGCGTAAGAGACCTCGCTGGGTCCGCTAAATTCTTTATGAAGTGAAAGCACTAGGAGCACAGTCCTAGTAAGCTGCGGACATACTTTGAAGATCATCGTACAAGAAATTGTTAGACTCCGCTGATTTTTGCCGAGTAGGGTTGCACGCCGTTAACGTCAAGTAATTGCCCGAGAACTGTAATTTTGAGGCGCCTAAAGTGACACTTGCGTGAGTTCAGCTAGAGGCTAGCACGACAAACTGTTCCTAAGATGACTGATAGGTGCTCTATATGACTCTCAATTGTAAGTGAAAAAACATCATCGAAATCCCACAAAAAGGTGCACCATTTAGTCGCTGAGCAGCCAGTCCATCATGCGTTTAAACGTCGCTGGCGTGTTACAGAGGCTGAAGGGCATGACCTTGAATTCATATATGCCATCGGGTGTAATAAATACCGTATTTTCCTATTCCATGGCATCTCTATCAACCGGCCAGTACCCGGAGCGTAGTATATAGAGGAGAAATAGCGGGCACAGTAGAGGCATCAAGATCACGATTTATTCATGGCTGAGGGTACACGTCTTTTTTAGGGGCGAAGCTCCTTATAGCGGCACCCGTTCGTCCCTCGTAGTCATAGTAGTAGTCATAGTGTGTAACCAGTCTTACATATTGACCTCCAAGGTGCTGCCGGTGAGAGATTTCGTCTGTGCGTTGTTGAACAATGAAAAATTCATTCGCAGCGTGCGCAACAACTAAAAAGCCAAATTATCCCGTCTCTCATTCCCCCTTAGCAGAAATTGGCATGTACATTGATCACTATCTGACAAGAAAGGGTTGCTACGTAATACTCGCTGGGCATAACCTCCTTGGTTTTAGAAAAGTTTAGGGAGCGTTGGGCCGCAGTGCCCTGAATACAGTGAACTAGTATATATCATGAACTCGAGTTGGTTAAAAGTGGGAAGTAGACACGAAGCGCAAGCCGTAAGAAAGTGTGCGTGTGCGACTTCTCGTTTAGTCCTTGGAATGTCCGCTGGATAGCGGTGCATATGCGGAAAATATGATGAAACGATGCGAGATGGTGGTACTTGGAGTGTTGAATAGATGGACGAACGGACACACAAACAGATGCATGGACGGACTCACGGATGGCTGCACTGACGGATGGACGCATGGACGGACGCAGGCGCGGATGCATGGACGTACGCAGCGACGGATGCACAGATGGACGTGTGGACGCACGAACAGACGCACGCACGGATGGGCGAATGGACGCACGGATGGTCACACAGACGGACGCATGGACGGACGGAAGCAAAAACGAATGGACAGATGGATGCTTCGCCCCACTCTCCATCATTCACTCCGTGGATATGCTGCCATTTTTTAAAATTTCGTTTAAATGGCAATAACCGACACAGAAACGCCATGTGCCGTTTTCCTTGCAGACAAGCTCGACAGGGGATGCCCAAGGGCTGCAGGATGGTTCGATGACATGCTTGGCAGGGATTTTGTCGACCTCAGTTTGGAAAATCTGACGCTCCATCAACGACATGCGATACGAACGCCTATAAATAGGAGGCTCATCACCAGTGTTTTTTGCGGGAGTAGTAGCTATCCTTCAATAGCTTTCCAGAATGGATGGCCGCTGAGGTCGAAAATGTCACTGTAAGACAACAGAACGTGGTGGAGATCTTCAGTCTGCTGTGCTGTTAACTTAGGAGCAATCATAGACACTGTCGGAGCAATTAGTAGGGTGGGGCTGGGCGGAGGGGTCTGAAGGAGCGGCCATGATAAAAGCATTCACTGCGCTGTTTTCTAAGATCGAAAGCAGTGCCGAAGCGATATTTTGTGGCGGCACCTGAGGCTTTCAACTGAAATTGACAACTGGGAGGTACGTGGAGTTTTCTGCGATAGACAGGATTGTGGGCGGGAAAGCAATACCACGGCTGAAGAGGGCATTGGCGATGGCAGTCAGTAGTCTAGTGTCCTTCAAGAACTGGTGGGTTTGATACCAACTTGACGTACATCAGTGTTTGAGGTGAAAGACGAGCATAACCGGAAGTGCAGTGGTGACTAGGTTGTTGATAAGTGGGGTTGTGATGGGCAATCGCAGATGGAGCGTGCTGGCCGAGCGGTCAATGAGGGCAGAGTGCACCGACAGAAAGTCGAGGCGTACGATAATGTCGTGCAGGCAGCTTTCGTGGACGGCAAACAGAACAACTGTGTGGCGATCAGCGATGCTTACACGAGTGGCGCAAATTCAAGCGACAGATGCAGTTCCACCATAGGCAACACAGACAAACTTAGTCGTCGCAGGCGTGAAGAGTTTTTTGAGCTTACGGTGAAAATAGGTGGTCATTACATAAAGTTGAGCCCCGTGATCATCAGAGCAGTCATAGGCACACCATAGATTTGCACGTCCATAAGGTTTTGTTGTGTCTGTAGGGTCAGCAGAGAATTTTTGGGTAAGTTCAATCGATGCAGCACCACCTCTAGGTACTGCAACATTTAGTTTTCTGTCGGGAAACGTCGAAGGAAGGCGAACAAAGGTGGGCGGCGGTGTTGGGGAGAATGATACTGGTGACATAGGGGTGTGAAGAGCGGGAGTAGCGGTGATCAGTCACATGTTCCTAATAAGAAAAATGGTCGAGGCTTGTTTCCTGACCACAAGCAGGTCGGTCATTATTGCGCTAGAATGGTTGTGCAGTACGACCTCAAGAACTTTCTGCAATGACGAGAAATGTGCCCAATATGGTGACAAGAGAAGCACATGGGCTTGTCATTAGGCGTTCGCCATGTGGAAATATTGCTAAACGCCCATAAAGAACCACCCAGTGATGAACGTGCAGACGTGAATTGTTGACGGCAGTCGGTACGAGAAGGCGTCGAAATAGAGCATAGACTTATTTAAGCGATTGCCTGACTTACAACAGCCTAAATAAGGGGCAACGGAATCGAAGGAGCGGAGTGAGGGGACGCTGGTGGCACCGTAGCAGGGGCGACCGCTTCAAGTTCACGCCTGAAGAATCGAGTTAAATTGTCACAGGTGTCGGAGGAACGATATGAGTCGAGGCACGACGAAGTTGCTGCTGTATTCGGAAGGCGCTGGAATTGATGGGAGATGCACTTGTTTGTAGCATATTCGAGCCAGTGGTATTCTTGGATTACGGCATCAACCAATGGCACATCGTGAAATACCAAAAAGCTAAACGCATCGTCGGCGCAGAATATGCGAAACTTTGTCAGGCTTAGATATGTTTTCATCAGTATAGGCGGCATAGTGTGAGAACATCCTGATTGTTAGTGACGTAGGGCTCCGTGGATGTTTGTGCGCAAGTTGACAACTAATTCTTGACAGCTTGGCGACGACCAAAGGGGCTCGCATTACCTAATGATTTTTTTCATTAAAAGCTCGTAATGTCATGGCTATGGTTGTCGAACCAGACACGAGGGGCTTCATCGAGATAAAAGATGATGTTCGCGAGCATAAGCGTGAAGTCCCATCTGTACGTCGCGCTGACGCGTTCTTAGAGGCGTAGCCATTTGTCGACGTCAGAACCCTTGCAACCCGAGGATAGGACGGGATCTTTCACGGCCGGGAAGCGTCACAAAAGTCATTCCGGCCGGTCGGTCAGCAGGCAGGCCAAGAGATGTGACGACCGGAGTAAAAGTAGAGTCCTGAGAGGTTTATGTTGAAAGCTGTGAGGGAGTTTCCTTTGCGGGGTTCCGCGGCGCGGGATCGAACAGCTCTTCCAAATGTGTTACAAGGATGAAAGACCCAGGAGGTGCAGACTTGAAGGAATATATGTATTTACAACATGGTTAGCTCAGCTGAGAAGTCAAACGAAGATGTAGATGTATATCCTAAATTTTCGACTAATACTTACTCTGAGGGATTAGCCAAAAATAGGGTATCTTGACAAAAAAAGAAACATATACATATAACATATAACATATACATATACATATAAACATATAACATATACTAGCGAAAAGAATAACACAAATATTCATTTTTATGAGCTCGCACCAGTCTGTCTGCTGTCATGCGACAAGAGTGGCGATGCGGGCTTGTTGGTGAAACAATTGAAAGAAATTTATGTAGCGCGAGGCGAAAAAACGAACACAGGAAATATAAGACTCAGCAGACAGAGCGCTAATAGCAACAACATGTTTATTTTCGACCTCCAAGCCGCTTTTAAACCATAATCGTCAGGCGAGCAAGCAGATAAGCACGTTTATTTCACATACATGCACGACAATGCCATCTACCTACAAGAAAAAACGATAAATAGGACAACAAAAAATTTTTCTTGTTGTCCCTGAATTACACGTGCTTATCTGCTTGCTCATGGGAGGGTTCGAACCTCCAACCTTTTGGTTAACAGCCGAACGCTCTAGCCAATTGCGTCACGGAGGTAGTCTTCATAGATTACGCAACTTCGCAACGTCAGCGACGACCGGCAAAGGTACGCGTACACTAGAGGATGCATTTCACGAAGCGTCCCACCCGTCGGCGCGATTGCGATGCAAGCAGCAGCTGGTGCGCAGTCCACATTGTAGGCGGCACGAAATTCTCGAGGTGAGCGCAGCGCGTGCAGCGCGTGCAAAGAAGCCGGCTCGTGGCTTCTTTTCCCCGATAGGTTGACAGAGGTGGGGTGGGTGAGATGATGCTCACATGAGAATTGGGCTCCAGCGCTGCGAGTGACGGAGACGGTGAAGTTAGAGAGACCAGACACGCGGCGAGCGTGCGGCAGGCGAGGAAGAGAGACGTCACCTCGCACTGATGGGAGAGCATGACGTACTTCGCAACGCTCCAACACCTCTGGCAAGGGGAGCGGTGTTGACGGAGGGACACAGTTACACAGGCTTGTCAAAGAGCTGCTTCGCGTATAAAAAAAACGAAAACAAACCTATTTGAGGAGGCTGGTTTCATGCACCGGCCAACGGCCCGTCATAAAGCCGACAATCGTAGTCTCCATGCGTTACAAAGTTCTAAGGCTCCACTAATATATTATCCTCATATGTCCTAAGCATGGCTCAAGAAATAAAACAGCGCAATCAGAGGCAGAGCGTACGAAAGGAGCGCGTGTGGGGCAGGTGCACCAAGGCCGACATCGAGAAGTGCATGCCATGGTGTCATGCAGGCGAGGCAGCGGCAACCCAATTTCTCGGGGCCGATAAGAGCCCGAAAGAATTTTCGCCTACAGGACGTGGTCGGCCTTGTAGACGCACTGATTATGTAGAGGGCTTCACTGAATGGCTCATACTTTGATATGTGCGTCATAGAGAGTTTGTGGTCAAGCCACAGAAAGCATGCAGTAAGGCCACTTTTCTCTCAGCATTGTCCTTCAAGTACCGATATGTCGCCTTTCCTGCGTATAACAATTCACTTCTTGGCTGGCCTTGCAAAGAAATTATTACTATTATGCACGTTTCGCAGCAACATGTAGATATTGACGAGTATTTTTTGAACGCCATGAAACTGTTAGATTATCTTTACATAATTTCTCTTAGGATGAACGCAGACCCAGGAATTCGGGACATCGCTTTTAGTTCACCGGTTTTAACACCACATGGCGTACAGACCTTCAGCTTTCAAAACTGGTGCGATATCGTCTGCCGCGCGACAGACAAATTGGTCAAACATAAAAAAAAGCAGTTTGATGCCGACTATCATGACCAAGAGCGAACCATGATTGCTGACTGATAAGCGCAAGTCGTACGTTGAGTGGTTGGTTGGTTGCTCGATTGTGAATCAAGTGTTTTTTTATGAATTCGTGCGTTATGAACTTGGCCTTCTTGAAAAACTCTTATTTTGAAAGACAGTATTAACTTTTTTGTCATCGGTTTCAATATATATTGTCTGGTTGTATTGTCGGCAACACAGATTGCTTGAAGAAAGTTAGGATGTTCTTTTATCGCTGCTATTTTCGCTATATAAAAAGCTAATGTCTAGAAAATATCAGCGTATTAGATGACGATGCCTCTTTGAGAATATGCAGAAACAGGCCTTTATTATTAATTGGTGTCACATAGTAAGTGGTTTTTTTTCCTTTATAGCCTGAAGCTACCTCGCCGTGCCGTATTCTCTGCCAGTGACAATGTTTTTGAGAGTTAAAAGAAACATTGGGAAAGACCAAAATTGACTACAGGAACGAAATTGCTGTATTATTTTTAAAATATGTGCAATTTAAATAAGACGCTTCAATATAATGACGCTATTTATGTTTCTAGAGCACATTACAAAAGACATCTGAAATGACGTATTTCATACGGGCATGACATGTTATAGAGCTCGACTTCCCTTTGTTTCTAGCTGTTCGTGGAAGTGTAATGAAACTAATTATATTCGTTTCATTACGACCCTAATATGTGACCGTCCGCTGCAGAGATGTAGTGGTTACAGTCCTCGGGAACAGAACCGAATGCCCCATGTTCGACTCCGGCTGCCGAGTGAATATGGTAATGGAAATAGAATGATGGAAGCGCGTATAAATACTATGCGATGTCAGTGCAAGTTGAAGAGCACCAGATGACAGAAATTTATGGAGCCCTACAGGATGGCGCGTAGGCCTACGTAATCATGTCGTGGTTTTGTGGCGTAAAACCTCGGATGATAATTGAATGTACACAACCGTAAAACACACCTATTTGTTTCAATGGCTGAGTGGTTTGCAGATTGATTGATATGTGGGGTTCAAAGTCCTGAAGCCACATCCACATGATTATGAGAGACGCCGTAGTGAAGGGCTCCGTAAATTTTAATGCGGTCTGCACAGCGGCATCGGGTTTTGGTTCGAGACCCGGCTATTTCGGCCACCTTTATTTAGAATGAAGAACGCGAATGAGCAAGTTTGAAGATATATCGCTCATCGGGTTTCCATGCTCCTACTAGTGCAATTGTTTTTTGGCGTACCTTGCACAAGAGGAGCGTGTTGAGATTTTTACGCAGTAATGTTTCTTAAAAGGTACCCTGTAAGACCCATTGACAAGATAGTGGTAAAGAGCTAGTTACGCAGAAATTCTCGTGTTATAGTCGTTGGTTGTGAGCGAAAAGCTAGCTCGTGCGTGGCCGAAACTTCGAGAAAGAGGCAAATAAAACAAAAGAACACTCAAAATCCGAGGAACGATCAAACCCGGATCATTTGCGTAGTAAGCGGGTGTTCTACAACACTGTCTGGCGTCTGTTCCTGAACACGGTGAAAATAACTTCCTCTGCTCGGAAACACACGCATTCTCTGCTTCGCAATACAATAAGAAATATTGCAGCGATAATGCGTGGTACAAGCGAGCACTGCTATTGGGCGTCAGAACATGTGATTGAACACGCACCTGGCTAATCCCACAATTTATTCATGCGTTTTGCTGGGCCGTATAAATGTTTATTCACTCACTCACTCGTCCAGAAAATGCGATTATTATACAGGATTAAAAGTCAATTTAATGTTAACCTTCATGACCTTGATTGTCGTGACAGTCGACTGTCATTGTTTATATGTCGGCTTTGCACCGACATGGGGTAGTTTTTCACAATGTGCAGATTGTTCCTCTATCCGTATTTCATGGTATAAAGCCTTCATGGTATAAAGACTTCATGGTATAAACCCTGTCACCCACTACAAAATGTGCACATGTTACCACGTCTATTTCTTTAAGGCCACGTAGCGGGTGCATAGCTTGTTCGAGAAGGTTTCATACACTAAGTGTTTGAAGCACACACTAGGAACAGAGGAACAGGATATTACTATTGCGTTAAACCTATAAAGGCGAAGATTAAGGATCCTCTATTTTTTTGCTGTTGCTTTCTTGACACGCTTATTGACGAGTTTTCAAAGCGGCCACTAATTGAGCAATTCAATGTTTTAAGCTCGTGCAATTCTACGCTTCTGCGACGCAACATTACACGAGTGAAGGGGCCTTTTCCAAGAAATAAAAGTATGATTGCTTTTTCTTTTTTCAAACGGTTTCATGCACATGCAAGGGTATGTTGTAGAAACAACACCTACTTTTCGTGCAGAAGTACTGGGTTCAATTCATGCACAAGCTGAACAATAATATCATTCATTCATTGGCTTATATCTCGACGGAACCCGACACCAGCGCCGACACTGCTATTTCGCAACAGATCACTCTTTTTTGGTATATTCAGCCACCAATAAATTACCACGCACTGCTCTAAAAACTAGAAGTTGGTGTAATAACTATAGTACTGCATGCACCGTTCCCGTTAGTGACGCCTCTAATTGCATTATACTCACTTTTTCAAAGAAAACGTGCGGCTTACATAGTAGTAAAATTAGTAATATTATTGATATCATTATTATATTAAAAGTAAAGCTAATAATAATCACAAACCTATTATTCTCAGGAGATTATTGCATTTTTTGTTGTTGCTGTTCAAAAGTTTATTGAATTCTGGCCTAGGGATCGGCCGGTAGCTTTACCAACAACTCTAATAAACGAATCTTTCAAGTGAACGAACAGCGCCTTCGAGCAGTGCGTGGTATAGACAGACCTGCCATGTCACAGCAAATGACGATCCACTATAGCGCTTAACTTCGTTATTATTATTATTATTCGCTAAATCTGGCAGTGACGCAATTGAGCGTGTCCAGAAAAATCATTAGTATTTATTACCAATATTTTGTTAGAAATGTCCCTCGTCTCGTTCCAACACTACCAGATTATTATCATTGCCATTACTTCGCTGCCTGTGAAAGCGTTCTTACCTAATAATTTCTTACAAAATACTTTGCTTCTCAGTTAGGTAAATTTTGGGATTCCGCGTGAGTTGACCAGAGAGAATCGACCATGTGATGTACCGTCCAACTTATTTCAACACAATACTGCGCACAGGATTAAAAGTCAATTTAAAGTTAACCTTCATGACCTTGATGGTCGTGACAGTCGACTGTCATTGTTTATATGTCGGCTTTGCACTGGCATGGGGTAGTTTTTCACAATGTGCAGAGTGTTCCTCTATCCGTTTTTTCTGAAGCCTTCCACATAGTTGTGTATATTGCCCTTCATTTTTCACTGCATTTCTATAAATCTCGTCTTGTCTTGTATTCTTCTAACTTTGCGCTGATTTCGTTTTGTCTGTGCGATCTCACTTTCTTTATTTGATTTTTTCTGTAGGCTGTATCGTAACATTTATTATTTTGTTTTTACGTGTCTGCACGAAGACCTTATGTTTGTTCCTGGACACGTTAAATAATAAATATTATACTACATTATTATTATTATTATTATTATTATAAGAACCACAAACAGGGAGTATTTGTCTTAGCAAAGGAATCAGTGATGTGAGCGAGGAATGTTACCAGAGATATTACACCAACCAAACGTTTTGGAGCAGTGCATAATTTCACTAGTGGCTGAGTTTTCTTAGCAAATATGACTGTCTCTAAAGGGCCAGAATTGGACATAGATACAAATAAATAAACAATATAGATATTCGGCTTTAGCGGAATTCTAATATAAAACTTCGCACTGAAAACATGTGTTCTACGCTGTTTCGATAAAAAAAGAACTAAATGATGTTTTGTATAGTGCTGGAGCCCCCATCACACATGTAATATTGGATGCGTGGCAGAGGTGTAGCATAGCACCAGCATTGTACATTTGAACTGCACGATTTGTAGTTGCTATGAATTCCGATCGATTCCCAAGTGCACAAGAATAAGTAATCAACATTATTAGCAACACAAAGTGTGCTGCGTCGCATTTGCGCGTGTAACCTTCAGGATCTCATATAAAATATTATGCCCCAGTGAGCCTTTTGCATGGTGCTCTTACTGAATGTATTGTCGGATAGTTTTAAACAGTGCATGTTACGCGCACAGGTGTACTTTTTCTTGCGGCAGGGTGGATGTGTCTGCCGAGAACTTAGGCGAATCTAGCGACTGAGAAGGCGAAGTGAACGAAGCTTCATTGCGCTAACCCGTTCGGAGTGGGTTGCGTTCTGTTTTCCGGAAGTGCCGAGTACAAATCAAGACCTCTTATATTGCTAGAAGGGCAAGCTCTGCGGCTGTGTCTCGGGCTACCTAGGTGCGTCACGCACAGCGTGCTTTATTCGAAAGCTCGAATCATTCCACTTGATGCTAGATTTCAACAGCTTACTGTGCAAATATTTTTAAAACTTTACAATGCGCCCCTCTTCTGTTCACAAACATTTTTCATCAAACATCCAGTTTCTTTCTTTCAGCGCCCGTGGTTTTGTTATCAAAGACCCCAAGTCATTTTCGTCGAGTCTCTGTTATCAAATCTTCACGTTTCCCTTCAGCATTTAACTCCCCAAACCCTATGCTCGGTGTCAGTTGACTTAATTTTCGGTAATATTTTTCCGAAAATTGCCAAGTTACTTCCAAAGCATGTTCTGGAGGGCCTCCTTCAAGACCACCTCAGTCATTTTCGCAATTACGCAGTAATTTTGACGGATGCAACGCAAAATCTTCAGAAGGCTGGAGTAGGTATTTTTTCTCATCAGCCAAATTGGTCTTTTGCTCTCCGATTGCCCGACTTCACACCAATTTATCTCGCAGAATTCTTGGCTATCACATTGGCTCTTGGCAAACTAAATTATCAGCAATCAAAAGCTATTATTATTTCGGATGCTTTGTCTGTATGTGCACATCTAACGTCCGCAAAGCAGTCTCCTCTTCTCAGGATATTTTGGTCTCTCGTACTGCATAGCCTATCAGAAGTTCGGTTTGTTTGGGTCCCCAGGCATGCTGGAATTGCTGATTCTCTCGCTGATTCTCTCAATGAAATTGCTGATTCTCTCGCTTCGGCATCTTTGAATTTCCCGTTGGTGCTAGTAGCTCCACAGTTACCTTTTATTGCTGCCGAACGATTCGAACGCATGTTAATGTTAAAAATCAACAAAACATCGCTCCTACAATCTGAAGAATCTCGGCACTTGCAATTCACATGGAACACCGCACATTTCCTTTCCCGTCCATGTAAGGTGACCCTCACAAGCTTTTGCTGTAGAGTTCCTCCATTAAATTTTTATCTCCCTAAATCAGGATTTTCATTAAATGATTATGTGTAGTTTGCAATGAACCGGAAACAATAGATCACTTTCTTCTCACATGCCGCCGCTTCGCCTCAGTGCGCCGAATAATTCTTGAGAGACTGATTGGTATGCTCGGATCCACCCTATTATCATTTGGAGCCAGTCAGTTGGGTGTGGGCCACAGTGCTCTTCTGTCAGCGCTGAATAAATTCATTCAGGCAACCGGAAGGATACGCTGCTAGTGGTACTGCCAGATATATCTGATTCTTTGTCCCCCTTCCTCATTCTTGTTAATTTGTTTTATATATTCTGGTTTATCGAATTCTCATGCACTTTTTCACGTTGTTTCAAAGGAACATTGTTATTGTTCTTATCTAATTTCTCTCTTTTTCTAGCAAGCGTTGTGCAAAAACAAATATCTATTCTAAGGTAGATGATGATGATGATGATGATGATGATGATGATATATGGTGTTTTTTGGCGCAAGGGCCATTCGATGGCCAAAGAGCGCCAGTTCATGGGACATGGGATGCGGAAAATGATTGTGATTAGCGGCTGTATAAGGGCCATAAAATTCCTCGAGGTAAGGCGGGTAAGAACATACAAGTAATAAAATCATGACCATGCCGTGAAAGGTGTGTGTGGTGTGAACAGAGGACAAAAGTTGGTGATAATAAAATACGACGGTTGATATGTATGCCTTTAGCACAAGTGCCTCACTCGTTCATACCCTTGCGTCCAAGGGCCATGAGGCAAGTGCTTTCTTGTGTAGCCACCGCAGCGAAAACTTCTCTAGAGAGGTCGTGCTACGGAATGACCGGGTATATAATATGAAAACCATGAATTTCTTTTAAAAACGCTAACAACGATTTATGACTAAAAAGCGGGTCCCTACCGACGAACATTGCAGGGTGTAAAGGTATATGTTGTCGGTAGGGTAATGGAAAATGTTGTTTTCTTATAGTGTCCAATTCTTTGCACTGAATTAAAATGTGAAGTACTGTTAGTGCTTCACCACATCTGTCGCACAATGGTGGATCGCCACCTAATAAAAGATATGAGTGTGTCGTGTATGTGTGTCCTATCCTCAGCCTCGTTAATGTTCCCTGTGTATGACGTGATTTTGATACTGGTAGCCAATGGCCAAGGTGTGGCTTGATAACGTGTAGTTTGTTTTGTATGTGTGTATCCCACTTGCTCTGCCAGTAGTCCCTGAGCTTTCGTTTGAGAGACGGCTTAAGATCAAGAGCCGGGATTGATGTGGGTGTAGTGGCGGTGCTTTCGTGGACGGATGCAGCAAGCTGATCCGCCATCACGTTGCCTTGAATCTCCCGGTGCCCTGGCACCCAGCACACTACAACATGTTGGTTGAGTGTGTAGAGTGTGAATATTCTAAGGTAGAATGTAGCCGATCCCTCTTGTAGGTATGAGCCAAGATCGCCTAGGTGACAAGACAAGACAAGGCGTTTTCCTCATCAAGTTGAAGCTCAGGCATGCTTGGAGTAATTTAATTGGTTTATGACCTGCTAAATAGAAGCCCGTCGATCGGTGTACTCTAGTTTCAAGAAATGTCACGGGGAATATTAGGCTTTTATTCTCAACACGTGGCTGGCGCGCTGTGTCCCATACACGTCCTCTCCTGAAGGAACTCCACAAATGAACAAGCTATATTTATATATGAATTAGCTGAACAAGGCACAATCTTGGCTGTCTTTTTTCACGATGAAAACAAGTGCCCTAAATATTTTTCAAATGACTAAGGACACACACATAATGATGTCAGAACAAGTATAAGGAATGTTAATATGGTAATTCTAATGTAAATATGTAGAAAGAAAAGTGCAAAACAAGATAACTTGCCGTGGGCATTGACCGAACCAGTGACCTTTGACTTATGTTTTCGGCGCTCTACCAAGTGACCTACAGCGGCGGTGGTCACCCCGTCTATTTTAAGAATTATATATGTGAATTTAAATCTGAAAGCGTTAGTTGGTTCCAACTAACAAACCGAGGCATAATTTTTTGAAGTTTTTGACGATGGCTTTTGAAGCTGCATGCAAGTACACTTCCTGTAAAATGAAATAGTACTGAATGTTGGGCTAGTTGGTGCGGGTGAATTTTTGGTTACAGCACGAAACGATGAACACGGAAGCAAGAGGGATGTTAGCGAGCGCTGACTCGCAACTAAAATTTATATCAGAAGAACACAATAACATGAAAAGAAGACATGAAAAAAATATCAACGTTGCGAAGAAATGTCAAAAAGGAATATAAAAAGTTACATAGAGCATCACTTGACAGCGCATGTGTTGCGAAAATATGCGAACTCTTTTTTCTGTGAGATATATCGATGGCTCACTGACGCACGCTTCATACATTTGTTAAACACGGAAAGCCTCTATCACTTCCCCAGTTATCTCGGATATGTGTTTTGACAAAACCTTTGTATAGGCAAAGACAGATGAACTGCCACATGTGCTGCATTGCGATGCCAGATGCAAGGCGTTCGAATTCCTAAACGCATTTCTGTGCTCTCTTAAACGCACAATAATGCAACGGCCGCTCTGCCCCACGTATGAATGTCCACATGTAAGAGGGATCTGCTAAGCAATACCATGATTGCAGGGCACAAACGTGGAAACATGAGTAATTACACAGTCACTTCTTTTCTTGTCAGTTTACTCCATTTTACTCCGAGCCATTGAACGAATTCTAATGCTGTTTACACACATGTGACAATAATCGACTATTACTGGGGTGCAAGACATTACTAGCGATAAATATAGCTTTATCATGTCCTACAGTTAGGACAGTTTTTCGACATCTTTTTGAAATAATTGTTACATTAAACAGTTTCATTATTTACCCATGCCCATGAGAGAAAAAAATGCAAACGTATATCAATGTGTCTTGTCGATTGTTACTTCTTACTTTGAATGACGAACAGCTATTCTTATTTTTTTATTTTTTTATTTAACAATACTGTCAATCCCGTCAGAGATTTTTAAAGGAGCGGATTGGAAAGTGTCAACAAACATTCTATATTCACATACTTATACAATTGTATGGGTACAAAAAAATTATGGTATAGAAAGATAACAATTATGGACCAACAATATTAACGAGGCACATGTCTCAGTCACATGTGCACACACTGGAAAAAAAACACGAAAAAGAAAGAAAAAGGTAAGCACGCAACATACAAAGTTGGTACCGACTTTTACCTTTTTAAACCACAAATGTACTGGCAGGGAGGACAATGATCAGTACAATCCTTTTAGCATCGCTATCATGTAGCTGATAGAACGGCTTGGTGAGCAAGTTCGTAAAACTTGTCGACAGTGGGCTGCACAACCACCGTCTCGGGTAAAGCATTCCACTCTCGCACTGCCCGCGGGAAAAACGAAGAACTAAAAGTATTGTTGGTGCATAAATATTCTTGCAGTGTAAGGTGATGCTTGTGACGGGTTTCTCTAGAAGTGTTGAAAGAAATGTAGGTGTTCGAATCTACTTTAAGTTTGTTGTGTAGGATTAGGTACGTAAATTTGAGTCGGGATAGCATCGCACGACTGGCTAGCGTGTGATTGATTGATTTGTGGGGTTTAACGTCCCAAAACCACCATATGATTATGAGAGACGCCGTAGTGGAGGGCTCCGGAAATTTTGACCACCTGGGGTTCTTTAACGTGCACCCAAATCTGAGTACACGGGCCTACAACATTTCCGCCTCCATCGGAAATGCTGGCTAGCGTGTGAAGGCCAATATCTGTCAGCATTTGCGTAGGCGAGTCGGTGCGACTATATCTGTTACAGATAAAATGCGGGGCTTTGCGCTGGATGGCCTCAATAGTGGCTATGTGTTTTTGGGTTGACGGGAACCATGCCACGCTCGCATATTCTAAGATAGGGCGTTTAATCGTCGCATAGGCCAAGAGCTTGGCTTCTTTTGTCGAGTATCGCAAGGCCCGCTTTAAAAACATTAGCTTCCGCATCGCATTGCCACTCACGTGATCTACATGGTCCGACCATCCGAGATCTGACAATATGACGACGCCCAAGTACTTGTACTGAGTGACTGTTTTAAGAATGATGCTATCATAGCCTTACGGTAAAGTGAGTTTGGACTTCTTTTTTGTAACTGTCATTGCAACTGTTTTATCGAAGTTGACGACCATTTGCCAACTCTCGCACCATTGTGCTAGCAAGGCGAAATCATTGTTCAAACTTATTTGATTTTGCTGGCTTTGTATTTCTTTATACAGGACGCAGTCATCTGCAAATAACCTAATTTTGGATTGAACCCTACAAGTTATGTCGTTTATAAACAAAAGAAACAGGATAGGAGCCAAAACTGAACACTGAGGTACTCCAGAAAGCACCGGCATAACTTCAGAAGTGCTGGCGCCTAACTTGACAAATTGGCTGCGGTCAGTTAAATAGCACTTAATCCAGCGGAAGATTGGTTCATTCCCTAAAATATGTGTAAGTTTTTGAAGAAGCTTGGCATGGCAGACACGGTCAAATGCCTTTGAAAAGTCTAGTAGAATCATGTTCATTTGTGTTTGATCGTTTATTTCTTTAGCGAGATCATGCAGGATTTCTACAAGTTGGGTAATGGTAGAGAGACCAGCCCTGAAGCCATGTTGACGGGGATGGAGAAGATTGTTTTCCTCGACGAATTGAGTAATAGATTTTATTATAATATGCTTCAAAATTTTGCAGCAAGTACATTTGAGAGAAATAGGCCCATAATTAGACGGAGAAGAAGAATTACCAGATTTGTAGACAGGCACTATTTTTGCCATATTCCATTCGGCTAGCAGGCATTGTTCTGAAACTGACTTGTTATAAAGAAGATATAAGTATTTGCTTACAGGTTTGGCTTAGCGTTTCAGGAAGCAGTTCGGGATTCCGTCTGGAACGGTGGACTTCTTATCGTCTAACTTCAATAGGAGTGAAAGCACGCCTGCTTCGGTTATAACTAGTGCACTTAGCGTCTCGTTTCTTTCTATATTTTCTGCCCTGTAGGCATGCGCAATGCCATTGTCAGGAGCATATACGGAATGGAAAAAAACGTTAAACGTTTCTCCTTGTTGCTTTTCTTCCTAGGGTAACAAGTGGTTTTGCACTGCTTTATTTACATCTAATATATTGCCAGAAATTTCGGGGTGAATGTTGGATAAAGTTGCTAAGCGTTGTAAGTAGTGCTGCCTCGCTAACTTTGTTTTTTCTTTTAGCAGCCTGTTTGATGAATTTATTTTTATGGTGGGAGTCCGGGTCCGAAAGGACCCTATTAGATTTTCTCAGTCTTTTTATTCTTCGTTTTATGTGAATTACATCGTGCGTGATCCATGGGTTGTACTTGTTAGTGCTCTTTTGAATTTGTGGGATATATTGCCTCAAGCAGTGCATAGCATGTGCTTTGAACAAGAGCCAAATCTCGTCTAAGCCAGCCGAGTCGTCTGAGACCAGTTCATGGAAGTTGTAGTACTCATGGGCTAGGTAGGTCATAATGGCATTGTCATCTGCTCTGTTAAAGGCATACGCGGACTTTCTAGTACCACGTTGAGCAACCTTTTCTGGAAGTGTTAGCGTACACAAAACCATATCATGGTCAGATATTCCTTCAAGGACTTCGACGTTGTTTTTCCCTTTCAAAAAGAAATCACTCAAAAAACGAGGTCTAAAATGAAGCTTGAAGTGCCCTGCACACGAGTAGGCTGAGAAACAACTTGGGTAAGGTTGAAAGTGAACAGAAGACTTAGCAATATATTGTTTGTTACCCTTGATGGGCATAGAGAGTTCTAATTATTATCGGGGAGATTGAAATTTCCTCCCATTATTCTGCCGCTCCCCGCCATGTGATATTGCATATAATCTAGAAGCAGATCAAGATATGACGCTTTGGCTTGGGGGGTCTATATACCGCACCAACACACACTTTATGCTTGCCTAGCTGAATCCTACACCAGACCGCCTTTACCCCGAAATGTCTGGAATCACTGTGTAACTTATGCCTTGTTTTAGGAGCAAGGTGACACCACCACCTCTAGCTGGTCTATCTTTTCGGATAATGAAATAGCCCGGTGGAGCCACCTCACAGTTTTCAATATCATAATGTAACCAAGTCTCAGTCACACAAATAATGTCGGGTTCGAGTGCAATCAGGTTTGCTTCAAAGTGTTCGATTTTATTGATAAGGCTGCGCTCATTAACGTTAAGCACAACTAGCGTCGAGGGCGGTTTCGAGGTCGCCCGGCTTGTTCGTTGTCCCTGCTTCCGTTTTTTGTGACTTCCACTATGTCGTTACTCTGGTCATCCCAGGTGTACAGGCGATTATGAATTCTGACTTTATCGTAACACAAGAAAACTTTGTCTTTCTGGTCTCGGTGTTCCTTTGTTCTTTCCCAGAGCTTTCTTCTAATTTCTCTGACTACGGGCGAGAAATCCTCGCTAATTGAGTATTTCGTTTCTTTTAGCTTCTTGCAATTTTTAGGTAAATTGTCTTTATACCGATAGTCAAGTAACTAAGAGAACAGGTCTTGATTGATTGATTTGTGGGGCTTAACGTCCCAAAACCACCATATAATTATGAGAGACGCCGTAGTGGAGGGCTCCGGAAATTTTGACCACCTGGGGTTCTTTAACGTGCACCCAAATCTGAGCACACGGAAGATTACAGGTCTGTTTTTAGGACTGCCAGTAGCCTTCCGTCGCCCAAGACGGTGAATTCTTTCTATGCCAGCCGTTTTTATTCCAATCTTATCTTCAAAGTTTCCTTTTTCAACAGCGTCAACAGATCCTGGTGCGTTTCAGTTTCAAGTTCCTTGGCACCATAAGCAACAAGGTTACACCTACGGCCTCTGTTATCTGACTCGTCAATTTTTTTAGCCAAAGATACAACCATATTTTCAAGTTTATCAACCCTTTCCACGCAATCAAGTACCTGGTTTTCCATTTTGCCTATTTTTTCTAACTTTTTATCTATATCTGCAAGCTTTTGGTTGGTCACCATTTTTTTGTTCTTTATCTCCTGGATATCCTTTGCAATTATTTTGAGCTGTTCTTCAAGCACAGTGTCACGAGGTCTAGGATTAGTCTCGACGTCCCTAGCCAGCAGCAGCAACAAACGCAAGAAAGACGGTAAATCACCGAACTATTCAAGCAAAAGGTGTGGGCACGGCAGCAAAATCAGGCATACATTACTGCTACGAAAGCATTTGTCAAATTGCTTTATCACCTGGACGGCAAACAAGAATGATTCAGAGCGATGCATTTTGGCATTGCCGCCCCGCCCACTTAAGGATCCCTCGCCAAGGCAGTCACTTAAGTAGCAGCTCCGTGACGTCATGGTCTCGTACGATATTGCGCTGTTCGCTGGGAAGTGACCGCCAACGCCATCCGATGCCCGATGATAAGGCCAGGTATGTCCAGTGTTCGTGGGTAGGCGTTGAAAATCCATTGACGAGTTGCCCAATGTCGGTCCAGCTGAAGAAAGCAGCATGCCAAGCATAACCTGGACGGCAAACAAGAAGGGGTTTGAGCGATGCATTTTGACATTGCCGCCGCGCCACTGAAGGATCCCTCGCCAAGACAGTCTCTTAAGTAGCAGCTCCGTGATGTCATGGTCTCGGACGATGTTGCGCTGTTCGCTGGGAAGTGACCGCCAACGCCATCCGATGCCCGATGATAAGGCCAGATATGTCCAGTGTTTGTGGGTAGGCGTTGAAAATCCATTGATGAGTTGCCCGATGTCGGTCCAGCTGAAGAAAGCAGCATGCCAAGCATAACCTGGACGGCAAACAAGAAGGGGTTTGAGCGACGCATTTTGGCATTGTCGCCGTGCCCACTTTGATCTTTGATCTTTGATCTTTTGCACTAATTTACTGGAGAAGTGTAAATACTGATCATCAACGTAAGATCTACACAGTATAAATACACTGCGCATATTGAGCAGCCTAAATAAAAACAACCTTACATAAAAGAGCTGCAAAACTTTTACGTTTTGGAGTAACCGAAACCGCTACGAAGTCCATGTGCCCTTGTGAGGGAGTTTCACTGCAAAACACGTGTTTACAAAATTGCTTGCCAAACATCAGGAACTTTGCCGATGTCAACCAAAGTTCACAGGCACGAAGTCGGAGTTGTCGAGATCGTGTAACTTGAGCGATTTAACCCTTTCAGGCCTGGATTTTTTATTTTGGTCGGATACACTTCTTGTGCGCGTTTTTCTCGTATAGTTAGGACCACAGAAGACCACAAACAAAAGTTTAGCCACTGGTAAAAGCACTTTTGAATTAATTAACATGGCAATAAATTAGGTGATTAGGGTCCAGTGATTGGAAAAATTAGCTTCTTTTTTCTTGCCAGTCAATGGTGTACACAAAATAAAAACCAACGTCTTACCTTTCAGGCTAACACTCAGTGAAACATTTTCGGTACGTCATCCCGAAAATGGCGCTTACCCGCACAACTTACGTACCTCAGCTACACGGTCGCGCTGCTTCTTTTTGGCTGCTACCTCCACAAACGTGCCGCAATATTGGTGCCAATTGCAGTGGGGATCATTGAAGAACTATGCCCCGAAGAATGAGCAGTATTGGTTACGTTTCCGAGATACTAGGTTAAATGTTGTACGGTGGTGTCAATTGACATCACCACGGTCGAAAGGGTTAAGGAGATGAAGGCTAATTGTTTTTATAAAAAAATTAAAGTTATCTCTAATGGAGTCTTTCTTAGCACATAAACGTCGCTCTCGAACCCAGACATTTCAGGGGAATAAGGAGAACTATCTCTTACTACGAGAGAATGACGCCCAGATTATATATACGGAGTGATTTTAGCGCATACTCAAGCGTTCGGCTGCAATAAATGTTTACAGGTTGTCTCTCATTGAGTTACGCTGCCGTTAAGCAGCGAACCCAACAAATGGCGTTAGTTGTTCATGTTCAGAATTCCTGGACATCAGTGATGCAGCGTCACCGATAATTTTGTTCATTTTTTAAATTATGTCACTGAAAGTGGCTGCCCCTCTACTTGTGCAAATAAAACTCTTGATTGCGGTGAATCGACAGCGAACACTAAAAAACGAGATCTTGGTACCACATTCTTACCATCTGTAATGAGAAATGCGGCGAACTTTGCCGCTCTTTCCTTCTGAAGAGCCCGGTTGTGTCTGATTCGAGCAATGTTCTCTTTCAGCTCCTTTAACGCTGCGCTGATAGATGTGCCGCCACCTGAAAAACAGTGAAGAGACATATTTTAACGATGTTGAAGGACTCGGGGTGTAATAAAACGTATTTATTAAGAGCGAACCTGTGCCCACAACTCAAAGGGACTATGGTCGTAGCACGTTACAGCAGAACACCAAAGATGGCTCCTTCTTCTACTTCTTCAAGAAGAGCCCCAAGCGCGTGGCGCACAACAGCCGGGGCCAGCTGGGTTCTCGTGCTATCATCATCGTCTCTGCACAACACTAGACGGCGCGCATGTATGTCCCTGTGCGCGCGGTGATGGGCGCGTTGTTTGAATGCAGGCACTATATCGCGGCAATATAATCAAGGTCTACAACGTCAATCGCAAATACGAAACTCAGGGCACACTTCACGCAAACATTACCATATATACAATATACCTTCTAAATACAAGTCCTTTGAAAATAGATCGAGTGAATTCATTGGTAAAACAGATTTGTTTATTTAATGGATGCTCAAAGCCGTACGCGGCAAATCAGCAACAAACAAGTTAATTTATTAGCATGGAAAATTCATAAGCAAGGTATGTGTGCGGAAATGCTATTTCAACAAACTGGCTGGTTTTCGTCAAGACTCCTGCCGATTTCTTTCGAGCTTATGTGTTTATGCTTCACACTCTCTCCTCCGATTCAAACAAAGCAGCTGGAGAACGCCACTGCGAAAGCTGGGTGATAGAGAAGGGCAAGCCACCGTGATGGAGACCACCGGGCAGTGCCAGTGCAAACGCGCACTCTTCAACGGGAGCCGTCGGTTCCCCTTAGTTGAGAAAGTGGTCACGATGCGACGCCAACGAGGGGCAGGGCTGCTTGCATCACATGTGCTTCCGAGCGCTTACTCATGGTGACGCAACAGACATGTGTCCCTCTCTAATATCATTCATCTGTCACAATTGTTCCTTTATGCTCCTTCTTTGCAGCTGGAGGCTATGCCGCCACCACCTTAAAGCGCTAGTTCTGCAGCGGCTTCACCGTGATCAGCGCCTCCTCTATTTTATCAATGCCAGCCACATGCACCTGATCCAGCTGTTCGCGACCCTCTCCTCTAGCCCTTTTCTGCTCTCTCCCAACCCCTAGCCTTCACATGTACGTGCTTTGCGGTCATGGGGGAGAGAGTCATCGTGTGGTGCCTCGTGACTGAAATCGTATGAAGTAACTTTTTTGTTCATTTGTGTACAAATTCGTGGGCCAGGCCCCAGAAACTCATCGCTACTTTCAGTTTCAAGGAACATGCATGCTTGTAGTATTTGCCGGGCATTCCTAGATCCGGTTCAGCGGAGTGAGGTTCATAAGAGAACTTGATTTTATGGGCTTTCGCATGTTTTTAGAAAAAGAAAAAATTGATACCTCTGTAAATTTTTTTTAATTCTTATTTCTTCGTTTGTTAATTTTATTTCAGGCGAACTGCGGGAAGTGATTGACATGCGTTCGTAGCGCTTGCCTCCGCTCCTTCTCGCTCCTCGCTCAGTGATATGTTCGATCGCGCTTAGATATCCGGCTAAGTTGGAGTGTCAACTACGAAAAAGATAAAAACGGCAAGCTGTGCCGGGCAGAGAACAGAAGCTGCAGTGGGCTACGCCGAACGAGTGAACCATGCTTCGTCGAAGATGGCTTAATCAGGCAAAAGATGTTTTCTGGAGTGCTGCGGTGCGCTAACCCGGCGGTTTCTAGTTCCGCGAAGGTTTTCCAGTGTTTCCTGAAAGCAACGGGTAAGTACGAGAATTTGGATCCATTATTTGAGCAGGTATTGATTTTGCATAGGTACATATGAGTAAACCCAGTTTTCTGCAAGCCTGACTTGACTGACAGAAGAGCAGTGTTGCTTGACTAATTGACGGAGACAGAAGCCCAGCTCCTGTCGGGAAAATACGTTTGATAAAAGGCTTGAAGATGAGTTGACTAAGCTACATAACTTTTGTTTCTTTTACATTCGACGTGTAGTTCAACTGATGTCAAATAATTCTAGGTTGCTTCCTGATCATGAAAATCCTTTAGCCACGGTTTGAATATTTGTCAGTATTTACATCTAATAGTGTCACTGAAGTACACGTGATGGACTAAAAGCATCTAAATATTACTAGAGAATGTCAATAGAGCAAACGTTTGACCATGCAAACTTGTTTTCTTCAAGCCAAAAGTGTTGCCCTGACGAAGACAATTCAACTTGCCGAAACACTGTTTTCAGTGACGTTCTCTTTCGAAAACCTTCTGATCGCCTAAATTCAATCATTTTTCTTTTATTTTTTCTCGCCATTCAAACAAAAAGAATGGAGGAGGCCCGAACAAGCCTCTCCGTACCTTCAAGCTTCTTCGTACTTTGAACTTCACTCCCGTTTGGTACTCAGGTTTCGTAAAGGCGCGTTTACACTAGAGAGACGCGACAAATATTCTCATCTGTCAACTGTTTTTTTGAGTGTTTTTCGTCTTGTCACTGGCATATTGACATTGCAATGACACAAACACTCCGCCGATGGTCTCTGGAAGACACTGTACGCATTTCGTCGTGCGCACAGTCTTCCGTCAGCCGATTCTGTAGTCACACTGAAGGCACACGCAGCAACACCAACTGAATTTGCACACCTGCACCTCCTTTTTAGTCAAGCTCCCTGCTCTGCCATTGTCCCTCTTCGGCTACAGGGCATAGCCCCTGCCATAATCCATGGCCTCGACAGCCAAAAGCGCGAAGACACAAACAGAAAGCGAAAGCAAGTCTTTCGTCAGGGGCGCAAGATGCCTATTCTAACGTCGTGGAAGCCTCGGAAAGGGCATCATTTTATCTTCCAAGAATTCTTCATGGCTTCAAGGTCGTTTGAAGCAAAGACATGGGCAACTTTTTGCTCAGCCACAGATATCCTGACGACACGCCGACGACAGGCCTACCGATTCATTTTGCTAGTGTTTTTGGTCTGTCATCATGTTACACTACGGCCGCCTGCTGTCGTTTCAGGCGTAGCCTAGTGTGACCAGGGGGCTTGGTGACTGCGTCGGCGTGCGACTTGTCGGCTCATGATCTGCATCTGCCTCATGTCTTCGTCGGTATAATTTACCATATATTGATATAGAAAACACGCTAAAGCTGGTTTGACAGTCAATGTCTGCGTGTGAGCCATGATTTAATGTCATAAGAGCCACATGCAGATCACCAATTAGTGTGCTATGCTTTCAACAAGTTTTTCAACCGTTAACTGCACGAGTGGGAGGAAGAGAACACTGAAGTCATATAATAAAGCAGCCCACCAAAGAATGGGTGCTGTGTCTAATTCTCGTTTATTTACAATGGCTGAGTCTACGTTTTACAAACCGTAGGTGAGTCCCCGTGTGTCATCGCTGCCTCCAGCTTGCCGTCTAGCGGACGCCGCTCAAGGAACCGCCTTCATGGTGCCAGTGAGCTCCAATGCCGCATTTTTCTTTTTTTGAGGATGGCGTCCAGGTCTTTTCAATGGCTCATAGGCAGACTCACCACAGTCCCATTAAGAGAGTAGATGGCCTATCATTGTCTGTGATTGCCGTTCACGCTTCCCTCTATGACAACACCTCACTTCATACTCAAACTTCACCTCAGCCGCTCAGGGGATTAATCCAAGCTTCATCGGCCAGTGGTACCATGACAGTAAGTAGACTGATCAAGAAGTATACACCACGTCTTGGAACGTCTCCCCTGGTATAGCATGTGGTTCGCATGAAAGCCCCGCCGAGCTTTCCCGCACTATCATTCTACTCCACGTCGTGGTCAACGTTTTGACAGCGTCGACCTCTGCGTTGTTACCTGCGGCTTTGCCAGGACAGCACATCATCGACGAGGCGTTGGCCGCAGCTCTCTTGCAAGACTATCCAGAAAGCTCACCTGGGAGCCGAAGAAAGCTCCGGTATACCCTCGATGCGCTTTCACACACCTCGGCTGTGTGGTGCCGCTATTTTGCGGAGTTGCGCCTGCCGTGTCTCCACCTCTTGCTACCTTGGATCCGCCGGAGTTTCGCAGCTTCCGGAACGATGCCAAGAAATGGGTGATGATACAAACACACACACACACACACACACACACATATATATATATATATATATATATATATATATATATATATATATATATATATATATATATATATAATTGCAGGGAATAAATTCTTGGACCCCGGTAAATAGTATGAATAAAAAGAAGACACGTCGTCAGAAGGCCGGTCCCACGGCCGAAACGTAAAGAAACCTTTCCATTTTTCGACTAGTGTCTTCTTTTTATTCATATATATATATATATATATATATATATATATATATATATATATATATATATATATATATATATATATATATATACAGAGCGCTTCTAAAATCAAAGAAAGAACCGGCGCACCGGAAGCACATCAATTTAATTCTGACACAACATTCTGCGTCAATTCTGAACGCTAACGCGATCCTCAAAAAACACTACAAGATACTAATGCAGAGCAATCGTCTCAAAGACGTCTTCCTGGAGTCTCCACGAGCAATTTACCGCAGATAGAGAAACCTACGAGACATACCCACGTCATCCAAGATATCAGCGCCAGTCCATGTGGGGTGTCACCCATGTAACAAGGCACGCTGCAAGGTGTGCCCCCATATGACAGCGACGCGTATTGTTAAGAGCTCTGCGTCAAACTTCACTCTCCGGAAAAAAGGAAATTTCGACTGCGACACGAACAATGCAATCTACTTGCTTCGATGCTCATTGTATGACCTCTAATATATTGGTCAAACGGAGACAGCTTTCCGGTTGTGCTTCAATAATCACAGGTCACACGTCTTGGGTTTGCCTTGCCTTTCCTTGTCCAAACACCTCGCTACCCCAGGCCACTTTTTCGACAACATAACTGCCTCAATACTTGAACCTGGTTTTAAATTGCACTACAAAAGGGAAGTTCGTGAATCTTCTTTATTCATAAAATTAACGCCATAGCTTCTGGAATAAACCAGAACCCAGGAAGGCTTACGTTTTTGCCGGTGAAACAGATACCTCTACCGCCGTATTCCACATACACGTTTTTTCAGTGCTGTGATTACCTTGCGGTACCATCGTTGACACATCAGTTAGCTGACCAGAACGCATGCACACTCTGTTACCACATTGTGACATCAATGGTGATATTATGCTCATGTATATTTAATTGACAACGAATGTGACTTAACATGGCATTGCGTTCTTTTATTGTTTCTATTCATTCACAAATGTTGCGATATCACAACTGTCCGTCATATTATTTGTATCTTATGTTTTCAAGTCACCCTGCCTTCCTATATAACTTTCCATATATATAACTGAGGATCGCCAGATCATTAACATGTTGCAGACTCTTATGAGTGCAATGCGCATGCTCCTAAGCAATATGAACACCCCATCAGCGCAGAGCGCACTGCAGGAGCTGGACACCTTGTGTCCGGTGCTTGCAGCTCTAAGGTAAAACGATGGCTCACAACATGTTATCCTTTTGAGAGGAGGTCAAGAACGCGTCTGTCCTTCAGTGGAATGCCAGAGGACTCAGGGCGCGTATATCCGAGTTCCGGCAATATATATTCACGAATCAGTTCTCCATAATTGTGATTTGTGAACCAAACCTGTCAGCTCACATGAGACTGTCTGGATATGAGTACTTTGTCTTCTACCCACGGAGAGCGCAGCAAGGTCGTTGTGTTCATACGGCGCGACTTAACTTATGTTTTTCACCCTGTACCCCCTGATGAAAAAAACCAGTACGTTTGCCTAACAGTAAAAAAACAAGAAGACCGCATTCATCATCATCGGAACCTACTTACCTCCATCAAGTTGCTTAGACCGTGAGCGCTTGCGCGGAATTTTGAATTACACTCTCCAGCCATGGGTGATAACTGGCGATTTCAGTGCCCACCACTACTTATGGGGAAGCTCCAGGGTCAAGAGTAGAGGTATACAGTTAGTGTCTTTCGCTTCTGAATGTGAACTTATCCTCGTGAATGACGGCAGCCCTACCTATCTGCGCAGATCTGCCTATAGCAGTTGCCTGGACCTCACTTTCGTCTCACGCTAGTTCTCCAGCAGAGTGCACTGGTTTTCGGACTTGGAAAAAAGGGGTAGTGACCACATCCCAACATACCTGAGGATTGACGGCTTTCCAAGTCTCCAGTCTTCCGGAGCCATCCAGTGCACCGATTGGCAAAAATACAAGTTAATCATGGAAGACTATGTTGGCGCCTCACCCTTCAACCTATGGGACGCAATAAAGAGTGCCCTACAGTCAACCACGCGTTCGCTTTCGGTGAGCTCATCTCGCACTGATATGGACATTGATCTCGAGAATCTCCAAGCGATTCGTCGTCGTGCAGAACGACGTTATAGACGCACGAAGTCAGTTGATGATCTGAGAGTGGCCAGACACACACAAAAGCAAATGCAGCGTCACATGGACAAGTTGGACAAGCAACGATGGGTACCTTTTTGCGAGTTTTCGGATACCAGAAAGCCTCTGTCACTAATCTGGAGAACTGTCAGGGGTCATCGTACAACCATTACTTGTCGCTACCCATCAAAATCTCTGGCACTTCACTTACGTTGCGAAAAGATCGATGTCACAAATTCTTTCTGTCGAAGGATTGCCTGCAGGCAAATTCAACTGGAACGAAAACGCCCGACTTTTCAGTATCCTCACATGATCCTGGAATGGATTTTGTTTTCAATTAACGAACTAAAGGCTGCGTTTGCTTTGTGTAGACGCCCTTCAGCGCCAGGACCTGACGGCATCACTTACCGTGCTAGGTCTCACCTAGGAGTTCAAGCTCGGAAGGCACTCTTGCTGCTGTACAACAACTCCTGGCAAAATGGCATAGTTCCACAAGAATGGAAGTCAAGTCACCCGATTCCACTTCTCAAAGCCGGCAAGTCAACTTTAGACATTTCCTCTTACCGCCCGATTGCCCTCGCGAGCTGTGTGGGAAATGTTTTGGAAAGGATGATTTTAACGCGTCTGAAATGGTACTTAGAGTTTTAAGAAATATATCCATATGGTATGGCCGGGTTCAGACGAGGCCGCTTATCAATTGACAATGTAGTTGACTCGGTGAGATATGTAGAACACCAGAAGGCCTGCAAACGGTTATCTGCTGCTCTGTTTCTTGACGTTAAAGGGGCATACAACAATGTCACCCATGAAGCTATTCTCAGCGCCCTAGAAGGAGTGGGACTTGGTGTCAGGACATATGCGTGGGTTCAAAGCTACCTACAGAATAGATCATTTCACTTGCAGACAGAGAATGGCCCGACACCCGAGTATTACTGCAGCTGAGGAATCGCAAGTGGAAAGTGTGCAGTCGTGGCTTTCACCAGAAAACCAATGTCCGTTTACGGCATATCTATTTACGGGCAGTTGGTGTCATGCAGTCGGAGTCACAGGTTCTTGGGAGTCGTAATCGACCGAAACCTGTCTTGGACACCCCACGTAAACTATGCGAAAAAGCGGCTGACCGCCATTTGTCACTTATTCAGGTTCTTGCTCGGAAAAGTTGGGGAATGTCGGTCGAGTCTATGTTACAGCGGTACAAGGTATACTTGTTGGATTCCTGCGGTATAGCCTACCTGTTATAACTAACACGTGCAAAACGAACCTGCGCACAATCCAAAATATTCAAGCCCAGGCGCTTAGGATATGCCTTGGTTTTCCCCGCTGCGCATCGACAGCTGAATAATTGCCATTGCACAGGACTACTCGATCATGACGCACATCACCATCGAAACGATGCGTACGTACCTCAGGCAACATGCCAGGAATCCTTTCCACTATTTGGCAACCCTCGCTACTGAGAGGCCCCGCTCGAAATATAGTGCGATTGTCTGTGCACATCGTGCGTCGTTTGTCAAATTTTACGCCTGCTTAGAAACTGGTGTATCCTCCGTGGTGCCTCACACTTCCGCAAGTACGTGTTTCAACTCAAGGAATACAGAAAAATCAAATTTGCCACCATCAGCCCTAAAACAACTGAGCTTGAACGTTCTGCACGAAATGTACAATAACCACGTGCACATATACACCGATGGCTCAACCACAGCGTCTGGTTCTGGTGGGGCGGTGGTGATTCCAGCTAGAGGAATCACTCTGCGAATCAAGCTGTCACACGTCACTACGTCTACAGCGGCAGAACTTGCGGCTTTGCGTGGCGCCCTAGAGTACATCAAATCTCAGAGACCGAGTAAATGGGCTTTGTTTTCCGACTCGAAACCGGCTCTACAGAGGATGCAGTCAGTCCTTCAACGAGGTTGTCATGAACAGTTAACTTACGAGTTTGTCAAGCTTCTTCACCACGTCACAGAAACAGGCCACGAGATCAAGTTTCAGTGGCTTCCTGGCCATTGTGGGATCAGTGGCAATAATCCTGCAGACAATGCGACTCACACATAGTACCAAGAAGAGCACATCCTTCTGATTCCTTTGTCAAGGACTGACGCTGCAAGGCAACTTCGTCACCTGGCACGTAGTCTGTGTCGGCAGGAGTGGAACACCCCAAGCATAAGACATACGAGACTCTACCAAGTGAACCCTCGACTGGAACTTCAACCTCGATCCGGACTTCGTCGACGTGAAGCTTCGCTTCTTTGTCGCTTTTGGTTGGGGGTTGCCTTCACAAAATAATATACAACCCTCGTCGGATTGAACGACAATGCGAAATGTGACGTCTGCTGCGCCAAAAAAGACATCGATCATCTGATATGCCATTGCCTTCGATTTGCCTCCGAAAGACATAAGCTTTTGGACGCATTGCGACAATTGGACGATCAGCCACTCGCTAGGCAGATGTTACTGGAACACCGTCGTCACCTTTCGTCGGTTCAAAAAGTAGTCAAAGCTGTCTTGTGCTTTTTAAGGACTACCGGCCTACGTGACAGCCTTTAACTTTTGTGTAGTGCCACCACTGCATACGCGCCAGCTGATTTACTGACAATCCTCTCTTATTCTTTCTCTCTTTTTTCTTCTCTTTCCCCTCTCTCTCATCTTTATGCCCCTTTCCATTCCCCCAGCCTAGGGTAGCAAACCGGGCATGTGCCTGGTTAACCTTCCTCTCTCTTGTTGTTCATATCCCCTCCCTCTCTTGCTTTCCCATGTTCTGTGTCATGCAATGTTGCTCCGCTATCTACAAAATGCGGCGTATGTCTAAATGTCTTTTTGTTAACATGTGTGTCAATATTGCTAAGAGTGATTATTCACAATTGGGGGCCCCCATGCTATGTCCTTAAGAAGTGCGTGTTACTGTCATATGCACGTATGTCCTGACGAAGGCCGGTCCCCGGCCGTAACGTTGGCAATAAAGCATCGTTTTTCGTTGGCTCGTTCGCTTCATCTGGTGAGTTACACACACACACACACACACACACACACACACACATATATATATATATATATATATATATATATATAAGGAAAAGAAGTGTATACCTAAGGGCTCGTTTTTCCGTGTTTTAACCCAATAATAATGAGATCTAACAGACATTATTGCCAAGGAATGTACAGGGGAAGTTATTAGAACCAATGGAATTTAAATGAGAAGAAAGAAAAGTAGATGAAAAAGTAGCCAGCCGTGGGCAGGAATCGAACCGACGACCTTCGAATAACGCGTTCGATGCTCTAACCACTGAGCTACCAAAGCGGCCTTCCCTCCATCCACTTTTTTGGGTTTTTATGTGAATTTAGAAGTAGGAGTGACAGTCAGCGCCATCTATAAGCCAAATGGCGAATGATTTACATTCCATTGGTTCTAATAATTTCCCCTGTACATTCCTTGGCAATACTGTCTGTTAGATCTCATTAATATTGTGTTAAAACACGGAAAAACGAGCCCTTAGGTATACACTTCTTTCCCTTATTTCATTGAACGAGGGTCTCGTACTGGCAGACTAGGTGTGTTTAGGCTGTATAAGAGGGACAATTAATCAGCTGCCCGCTCATAATAAGTTCACGTGCTACGTGACGCCAAACATGCGCATAAGAGTGTTTTCACACTCGCCATTTGGCTTATAGATGGCACTGACTGTCACTCCTACTTCTAAATTCACATATAAACCCAAAAAAGTGGATGGAGGGAAGGCCGCTTTGGTAGCTCAGTGGTTAGAGCATCGAACGCGTTATTCGAAGGTCGTAGGTTCGATTCCTGCCCACGGCTGGCTATTTTTTCATCCACTTTTCTTTCGTCTCATTTACTTTCCATTGGTTCTAATAACTTCCCCTGTACATTCCTTGGCAATACTGTCTGTTAAATCTCATATATATATATATATATATATATATTAAAATAGAGGTGTTGTACGTCGAGAAAGGTTCAGACGTAGCTTGGCAAAATGTCCTTTATCAGGCAGGTCTGGCTAATGGCGAGCGGCGTGCGCGAGCTACTACTGCAGCCCCCGATCATCATCGTCTTCTTCGTTGCCAGCAGAGCGTTCGTTACTCAGATTCATTAATTCATTACAATTACTACCCGCGAAATAAGGAGCCATCCTGGCGACCTATGGACAAGTAAACACGGGAGGGTCGTAGCAGGGCTTAAGTCTCGAGACGTGGACAATTTCTTGGCCACGACGACGTTGGTCAGAAGATGGTTCCAGTGGCTCGATGAGGTAATTCACCGGTGACGTTTTTTGTAGCACACGATATGGGCCGTGATACTTGGGGACCAACTTGGTAGAAAGGCCAGCTGTAGCAGAGGGAACATGCAGCCAGACGAGTGAACCTGGATCGTAGGAAGTGGTGTTATTTGATGCGTCATGGTGGTGCTTTTGGCGTCCTTGGTGTTGGGTTGTGAATGCTCTTGCCAGTTGGCGGCATTCCTCAGCGTATGTAGCGGCTTGAGACAAAGTCGTGGACTCTGAGGAGTCAGGTTTGTACGAAAGAATGGTGTCCATAGTGCAAGAAGGTTCGCGTCCGTAAAGGAGGAAAAAAGGAGAGAACCCAGTAGTGCTTTGAATGGCGGTATTATAAGCGAACGTGATAAACGGGAGCACTCGGTCCCAATTGGAGTGGTCTGACGAGATATACATAGACAGCATGTCACCAAGGGTGCGGTTGAAGCGCTCTGTCATTCCATTGGTCTGGGGATGATAGGCGCTTGTAGTGCGGTGAACGACGTGGCACTCACGCAGCAATGCTGTGATGACGTCTGACAGGAATACGCGACCACGATCACTCAGTAACTCCCGAGGTGCTCCATGCCGTAATACGATGTTGTGAAGAACGAAAGTCGCAACGTCCTTTGCTGTAGACGAGGGAAGGGATGAAGTTTCGGCATACCGCGTGAGATGGTCGACGGCAACTATGATCCAGCGGTTACCGTCAGCGGTGTTGGGAAGGGGACCGTAGATATCGATGCCGACGCGGTCGAATGGTCGGGATGGGCATGGTAAGGGTAGCAAGGTACCGCTGGCGTGACAAGGGGGAGTTTTTCGTCTCTGGCACGTCGAGCAGGCCCGAACGTATTGCCGTATAAAACGGTACATGCCACGCCAGTAATATCGGAGACGTATGCGAGAATAAGTCTTCAGGAAACCTGCGTGGCCACATTGGGGGTCGTCATGAAACGTGGAACAAATTTCGGATCGTAGATGACGTGGAATCACGAGTAGCCACTGACGTCCACCGGGTGCGTAGTTGCGTCGGTACAGCACGTCGTCGCGAGTGGCGAAGTGTTCCACTTGCCGACGCAACGTGCGAGAAGGGGGGGGAAGCCGTCCGCCCAGCCAGGATGTCTAGAATCGAAGCAACCCAAGGGTCCTTGCGTTGCTCAGATGGCATGTCGGCGATGGTGACGGCAGTGGCATCGCGGGTTATACTTTCGCAGCAGTCCGGGTCAGGGGGTAGAGGCGAACGGGATAGGGCGTCTGCGTCCGAATGTTTCCGGCCGGAGCGATAGACCACGCGAATATTATATTCTTGGAGGCGTAATGCCCATCGGGCGAGGCGACCGCTTGGATCCTTCAATGACGACAACCAGCAGAGGGCGTGGTGGTCAGTCACGACGTCAAAAGGGCGCCCGTACACGTAAGGTCGAAATTTTTCTATCGCCCAAATAATGGCGAGGCATTCCTTTTCAGTGACAGAATAGTTGCTTTCGGCTTTGCTAAGAGTTCGGCTTGCGTAGGCAACCACGTACTCTTGGAAGCCGTCTTTCTTCTGTGCAAGAATAGCGCCTAGCCCGACACCACTAGCGTCGGTGTGGATCTCTGTGGGTGCCGATGGGTCGTAGTGTCGCAGAATAGGCGGCGACGTGAGGAGGCGGCGCAGTTCATTGAAAGAGTCGTCACAGGTGGCAGACCAGGATGAAAGGTCTTTGGAGCCGGCGAGGAGCTTGGTCAAAGGAGCGATGATTGTCGCGAAATTGCGGACGAAGCGCCGGAAGTAAGAGCAAAGGCCTATGAAGCTTCGGAGCTCTTTCATGGTGGTCGGTTTGGGAAACGCTGCAACGGCTGTAAGTTTGGCAGGGTCAGGAAGAATGCCGTCTTTTGAAACCACGTGGCCAAGGATCGTAAGCTTTCGAGCGGCGAAATTGCACTTCTTCAGATTCAGTTGCAGCCCCGCGGCAGAAATACACGCGAGGACTTTCTCGAGGCGGGTTAAATGGGTTGCAAAATCAGTTGAAAAGACGACAATATCATCTAAATAACAAAGACAAACGTTCCATTTGAGGCCTCGAAGGATAGAGTCCATCATCCGCTCGAAAGTAGCTGGCGCGTTGCAGAGGCCGAAGGGCATCACTGTGAATTCGTAAAGCCCGTCGGGCGTGATGAAAGCAGTTTTTTCACGATCGGCCTCTGCCATGGGTACCTGCCAGTATCCAGAGCGGAGATCTAAAGAAGAGAAAAATTCGGCTCCCTGTAGGCAGTCCAAGGCATCGTCAATGCGTGGCAGCGGATAGACATCCTTGCGCGTGATTCGGTTGAGACGCCGGTAGTCCACGCAAAACCTGATGGATCCGTCCTTCTTCTTCACCAACACAACTGGAGAGGCCCAGGGACTGCTTGACGGTTCGATTATGCCACGTGTCAGCATGTCGTCAACCTGTTCATTGATGGCACGGCGTTCGGTAGTTGACACACGATATGGACGCTGCCGTAATGGCGTCTCTTGACCGGTATCTATACGGTGTACAACAGATGACGCTCGACCTAAGGAAGGCTGATTGTGGTCAAACGAGGCTCGAAAACGCTGTAGGAGCTTGATCAGCTGTTTCTGCTGCCCAGGCGTGAGGTTACAATCGATGGACTTGCGGAATACATCCATAGGTTCATTAGCGTCCGTTGCAGGTGTAATGGCACAAGTCGGTAAAAATGGCTTGTCTGGATAGATCGGGTCTTCGAAAATACAATTTAAGGTCTCGAGGCTTCCCAGACACTCGCCGCGTAGCAGGATGTACGGACATGCAGAAACGTTGCACGCATAAAGTACCGCCGAACCATTGGAAAAGTTGATGACGGCAAACGGGAGGACGATGGTTCGGTGTTGCACACTAGCTATAGTTGGCTGGAACAGGAGCGTCGAGTTAGTGGCAGCAGGGGAAAACACAGGCACTAGTACGGCGGACAACGGCGCGATGCGGACGTCAGCTGCGGCAAACACTTTCGAGGGACTGTGGTGGTCGATATGAAGGCACGGGTTCGTCAACGTGAGTTCAGCACGAGCGCAGTCGACGAGGGCCTGATGGGTAGAAAGGAAATCCCATCCTAGTATCACGTCGTAAGATGAACGTGGGAGAACAACAAAGTTGACGGCGTACCAAACATCTTGAATAAGAACGCGTGCTGTGCACTGAGCTGTCGGCGCGAAGAAATGGGAGGTGGCTGTACGCAGAGCAAGATTCGTAAGCGGCGTTGTAACTTTTCTCAAATCGCGACACAGTTTTTCACTAATTACAGAAACGACGGCGCCTGTGTCGACAAGTGCACGTACAGCAACACCTTCTACTAGCACATCAATTTCGTTGGACGGACAAAGAGGAGGTCTTAGAAAGTTCGACGACGACGCAGTTCTTGCCTCCGGAACTGCGGCTGTCAGTTTTCCTCTCGAGCGGGGCTCGTGCGCCGAAGCATCGGGGAGACAGATCGGCGACGGGGTGGTAATGACCGGCGAGAATCGACGGGGCGTCGTGGGGACAATGAGTCGGTAATAGGAGAAGATGGTCGCTGGGGATTCTGGGCAGCCTGGTAATTTGCAGAATTCCCATGGTCTGAAGGCTGGAAGTTGCGACGGCGACAGTAGCGTGCTATATGTCCCACGAAACCGCATGCGAAACAGATGGGTCGATTATCCAAGGTGCGCCATGGGTTAACGACAGAAGGTGCAGGGGGCGAAACGGGATGGGGTGCCGTGTATGTAGGCAGCGTCGTAGGGTAGGAGGACCCGGTGCCCCGGTATGCGCCAGAGACAGGTGGGGCTGGGGGTCTAGCAACGACGGCAGCGTAGGTCAGCGGCGTAGGGACAGGTGGCGATGGAGGCAGTGCTTGCGTGACCTGTGTCTCAATGACCTGGCGTAGACGTGGGTCTAACGAGGTCACTGGCGCGGATGCTTCGGCCACAAGAGAAAGCTGACGCGCAACTTCCTCACGAATGAATTGTTTGATTTGGGGGACTAAGACGGTGTGATCAGCAGCGACGTCGTGTACGAGGGCGGAAACTTCAGCCGTATCTTCTGCGGCCCTGCGCGTCGAGACACGCTGCTTACGCAACTCGTCGTACTCCTGACAGAGGTGGACAACATCGGTGACGGTCTGTGGATTCCTAGCGACGAGCATCTGGAAGGTGTCGTCGTCAACTCCTTTGATGATGTGCTTGATTTTGTCGCGTTCGGTTAGAGATTCATCGACGCGCTTGCAAAGGGACAAGACATCTTCAATGTAACTCGTAAAGGTCTCGTCCCTGCGCTGGACTCGACTACGGAGACGCTGTTCCGCGCGAAGCCGGCGCACGGCGGGACGGCCGAAGACCGCGGAGATGGTGGTCTTGAAGGCGGACCAGTTGGTAATTTCGCCTTGGTGGTTCTTGAACCAGAGGCTGGCCACATCAGCGAGGTAAAAGCGCACGTTTGTGAGCTGGTCGCAGGCGTTCCACTTGTTGGAAGCGCTTACGATTTCGTACTCGACGAGCCAGTCCTCGACGTCTTGTTCATCGTTGCCGCGAAAAATTGGTGGGTCGCGTTGCCGAGGCGCGCCAGTACAGTAGACTGTCGTTGGTGAGGCAGCTTGAGAAGGGCCAGGAGCAGTCATGGTGAACGGTGAGGGTAGCGTCCGATTGCGAAGTTCCAGGTTGATGGGAACCCCGGCTCCTCCACCACTTAAAATAGAGGTGTTGTACGTCGAGAAAGGTTCAGACGTAGCTTGGCAAAATGTCCTTTATCAGGCAGGTCTGGCTAATGGCGAGCGGCGTGCGCGAGCTACTACTGCAGCCCCCGATCATCATCGTCTTCTTCGTTGCCAGCAGAGCGTTCGTTACTCAGATTCATTAATTCATTACAATATATATATATATATATATATATATATATATAAACAGTTGAAAAAAGCGAAAAGTGTACGAAACGCAATTTTTTACTTCTCTTAGTAAAAAGTTGCCTTTCGTACGTTTGTCCCCTCTTTTTTGGCTGCATTTCCTACCAGATAAGGAGTGGCCCTACCAGAAAAAACAAGAGAGGCAAAAACGCTGCGTGCTTTCGAATAGCTGATCTGCATGTGTTATTTTCATTATGTCGTAATTTTTTAGCATACGTTTCAGAAGCGTAACACTCGCCCAAACTTCGTCGCCAACTGCATTAAAAAGGCTTGCCTCGTAAAAAATTCAAAAAAGTTCCACTTTGGCGAATGACAGATATTACTAATAGTATAACTCGTTCATAAAGATGATACTGAGCCTGACCCACAGAAGACAGCGGCCGTTGAATCAGTCGAGCGACCCAAATCGGTCAAAGAACATTTTAGAATAATCGAGCTCTGCTGGTATTTTGCCTGGCACCAGTTCATTCCTAGGTTTGGGGATGTCGCCCACCATCTGACGAGCCTCCTACGCAAAAATAGAGTTTGTTTCAGTGGACCTCCACATGTGATGCCGCTTTTCACCAGCTGAAATTTTTGCTAACTTCACAGCCGATATTTCGGCACGTCACTCTTTCGTTTTCCACACATATTCACGCACATATAAGTAGCATCTGTATCAGCGACGTTCTCGTTCAGTGCTCCGGTAAGAACGGACATGTCGTGGTGAACGCAAGTTTTCCTTCATACAAGTGTCAACGCAATTAAACAGTGCCCGAACAGTAATGCCTAGCGGTATTTGTTGGCGTGCAATGATTTTGCTCATACATCCATGTGAACCCGTTTACTATCATCACAGATGACCAGTGTCTGTGTTGGCTGGTTAACCTTCGTGACCCATCCGGGCGCTTCGCACGAAAGGCCCTCCGTATGCAAGAATATTTCTTCATGATTTCGTTCAAGACTGAACGTCTAAACGCAGATGGGGATTGCCTTTCCAGGGTGTTGCTGCCTACGACGGATTGTGAAGCCGCCAACTTTGACCACCTTATCGCTTCTCTGTCACTACCTTTCCCAATGCCATGACTTTCACCGCAGAGCAGCGTAATGATCCAAGCTTCAAATCTCTATTCTCTGGAGAAAAAAAACAATAACCGAAGGCCGATTTTGCGTCCGAAACGATCTTCTTTATCAGATAAACTTGTGAACGACGGACGCCCGCTTTCTGTTAGTTGTTCCTTCGTCTGTTCAAATGTCTGATCTTTGTCTCACGCATGATGACCCGACCTATGGTCTTTTAGGAACCACACAAACACTTAGTCACACAAAAGTACACTTCTATTGGCCTAAAACGAAGACAAATGAAGAAGACAAATGAAGATGGCAAGCTGTGCGTAGTGTAAGAGCCACAAGCGGCACACCTCAGGTCTAGTCGGCCTGTTAAGACCCCCTCCCCCCATTTCTCTTTTGAAAAGGTCGGTATTGACCTGATGGGACCATTTCCACGTTCTTCATGAGATAATCGGTGGATAATTGCATGTGCTTGATACCCGATGTGGTACTGTGAGACGGCCGCGTTGTCACCCACCACGGAAGCGCACATTTAAGAGCTCCTGTTGCATTCATTCATACTCCGGCGTGGGCCACCTCACGTGATAGTAAGTGACCGTAGTCGCCAATTTACCGCTGATGTTGTGGAATCATTACTTCGTTTTTGTAGCTGCATGTCCTGACACTCAACTACGTATCATCCACAAACTAATGACCTGACCAAGCGCACAAACTGAACGTTCATTCCCATGTTGCAAATGTGCGTCGCCTATGAACACAAAAACTGGGATTAAGTTTTACTGTTCTCGACATACGCCTTCAATACGGTGAAACAAGAAACGACGGGCTACAGCCCTTTGTACCTGCTCTACGCTCGCTCACCTCGAAATATGCTGCACACTATCTTTCATTTTGTCTTCCGTGACACTTTTACAATTGCGAAAACTTTGTGTCGTGCAAAAGAGGCACGTCAAATTGCATGCTTACGACCACTGCAGCGCTAGAGTCCTGCGAAACTTGCTACGACAGTCGACACTGGCATGTAACCTATGCTCCCGCTGATCTAGTGTGGGTGTGGATCCCAATACGAAAACATGGCTTAAGCCACAAGCTACTGGCTCACTACGCAAGTTCGTTCGTGTCACTCTATCGCCTCAGCGAGGCCAACTCTGAAATTGCACGCATGACCACTAGTGGCCGACATCCATGCAAGGTGGAGGTGACGCAAGTTGCCCGCTGTAAGCCGCTTGCTCGAAGGATGCCAGAATGACTCGCCCAAATGGCTTTGTCTCAAACAGGAAGAATGATACGAAGTGTCACTGCCAAGAAAACAAGGCAAGCGTTGATAGAGAAGAAAGACGACGTTGCTCCTACGGTAATTTTGGTCTCTGTGACCAATATATATATATATATATATATATATATATATATATATATATATATATATATATATATATATATATATATATATATATATATATATACATACAATATATATTTATATATATATATATATATATATATATATATGTGTGTGTGTGTGTGTGTGTGTGTGTGACGCATTAACAATGCGATTCTAGGAGAAGCCGACGAAGAGGAAGTGCGCGTGCATTAGAATAAACGCATGGCACCTGGACCACGACGTGTCTCCATTTTGTAGCGTCAAACAAGTCGACAGGATCAACCTCATCAACGTGTCATGGCTAAGCCAAAGCCTCCGCTCAACATACAGAAGTTCAAGGGAACGTCAGAAGACGTCCCCATCGACAAGTGGCTTCTTCTTTTCGACATGAAGGCAGCCGAGGCGTCATGAACTCACCGCGATCGGGTCAGTCGCTTCAGCGAATACATTGAAGGGGAAGCGTTCAAGTGGTATCTGACAGAGATTTTCGGCAACGGCGAGACAACTTGGGACGATATCAAGCGTGGCATGCAAGCCCGCTTTGCTGTGACTGACGGAGATGCCTTCCGTCTCTTCATTCACTACCGACAGAAAAGAGGGCAGGCCATCAAGGACCACTACGACGAGAAAAAGCGACTGGGTTCCTTGGTTGACCTGAAAGATTGCCACATCATTTCTGGACTGACTGATGGCGTTCCTGCTGATGTGGAACTCGCGCTCGCCGGACTGTCTTTCAACTCGTCATTAGAGTGGCTCACCGCTGCTCAACGGGTCGAGACATATTTAAAATGGGTGAGAGGAGTTTCCTTTACTCGTAACGCTAGCATCGCATCAAGAGCTCCACGTCTTTTCAGCAGATCGCAGCAACCAACAATAACTCCTCTACCGCGTGCCCCGCAAAACGAATGTAGATACTGCTCAGCTGCTGGTTTTCTACGACTGTTTCACTGGCACAACGAATGTTCGCGCCGCAGCAATGTGTCGGCTATTGATACTGAACGGGGAAACGAGGAGGGCGACCCAGAGTTTCATTAATACACTTCAGTGCTCTCATCAACGGAAAGCCAGTAAATGCAATTCTCGATACAGGAGCAACAATTACTTGTATCAGCGAGGATATGTACAAGCAGCTAAAACTTCAGTTGATGAGAGACTCTAGTATCATAGTCCATCAAGTTTCATCCAGCATTCGAACTTTTGGTCGCGTAAACATTGATTTACAAATTGGGAACGTCATAAAAAATGTTCATGCACATGTGCTGCGAAGCATGAGAACGCAATTAATTCTTGGCCTAGACAGCGCTTCATGCTTCAATCTTTCTGTAAATCTGGAAAGCAAGTCAGTGACACAAGAACGTGAGAATATGAACCTTCCGTATCACAATGAAAAGAAAACCATTAAAGCCCCACTGATGCGAACCCTGACTTCAGAAAACTTATCAGAGCATGAGTCTGTGGCGCTGGACTCTCTTTTAAGCGATTGGAACGAGATATTTTCAAAATCTCAGACGGATATTGGGTGCATCACTACTGAGAAACATAGGATCGCACTTACCAATGCTGTCCCTATTCGTCGAGCACCATACCGATGTTCACAGGCAGACAAAGTGGAGATCAACAAACAAGTTAACGCTCTCCTCAAGCAAGGTGTTGTGAGGCCTTCATTATCGCCCTACGCCGCACCTGTCATTTTAGCAGAAAAGAAAGGTGAAGGATGCACTCGTCTATGTATTGACTACCGGAAACTCAATGCCATAACGGTACCCGACATTCAACCAATTCCACGTATAGATGATATTCTTGACTACTTGGGAAAGGCGGAGTTTTTCACTACGTTGGCCGTAACGTCGGGATACTGGCATGTCCAAATGCATCGTGACGATGTTCAGAAAACTGCGTTTGTCACGCCTGATGGTTATTTTGAGTGGTTGGTAATGCCGTTTGTGTTGAAGAACGCTCCAGCTACATTTGAAAGAGCCATGAAATCAATAATAGCGAAACATCAGCTCACCAATGTTATCAATTACTTTGACGATGTGGTCGTGTACTCAGAGACATTTAATGATCATATACGACACCTTGAGGCGCTATTGAAAGCTCTCAAAACCGAGAACGTAAAACTCAAACGAAAAAAGTGCCAATTTGCACGCTGCAGCATTGGATACCTGGGCCACAGAATTTCACAAGGAACAGTGACACCTAAGCAGAGTAATGTGGCTGCCATACTCAAATTTGCGACACCAAAACGAGAAAAAGACCTCCAGCGTTTTTTGGGCAGTGTAAACACCTACCGTTAGTACATCCCCTACTTCAGCGATATCGCTCTTCTCCTCACAAAACTACTCCACAAAGGCAGCAAGTGGGTGTGGACAGAACCATACGAGCAAGCCTTTCGTGAACTGAAGGAGCGGATAACTGAAGAACCGGTGCTTCGCATATACGACCCTTCGAGACCATGCACTGTGTACTGTGACGCATCTGGTGAAGGCATTGGTGCAGTGCTGAAACAACCTGGTGACAAAGGCGAAGAACATCCTGTTGCTTACTATTCCCGCAAACTACTTAAGCACGAGGTGAACTACGCTATTACAGAAAGAGAATGTCTTGCCATAGCAGATGCCATTGATAAATGGCATTGCTACCTTCATGGAAAGTCATTCACTGTTGTAACAGATCACTGCACTCCAGTGGCTGAAGAATGTTAAAAATCCTCAAGGTCGTCTCTTCCGGTGGTCTTTGAAACTGACAATGTATGATGTGAACATCAAACATCAAAAGGGTGCAAGTAATGTCGAAGCAGAAGCGCTCTCCAGAGCCCCAATAGTTAATCTTCTATCACACGACGACCTTCAGCGATGCAACAATGAGCGTCCAAAAGGAACGCACTCATTAAAAAATAACATCTTCATCGTTAAAAGAAAAGGACTACGGAAAATATACGTGCCCCTTGCACTACGCCCAACTATTCTCAAGAATGCACATAAACATTTTGGGCATGTCGGAGTGAAGAAGACGCTATCACTCCTGTCTCCGCAATACTATTGGCCGCATATGGTAACCGATGTTTCCACTTACATTCGGCATTGTGATACATGCCAGAGATGCAAGAAGACGAAAACAAAAAAGTTTGGGACGCTTGAATCACTGCCTCCAGCTGAAGAGCCCTTCGACCTTTTTGCAATAGACACCATTGGAGGATTTTCTGGATATGGCTCGTCAAAATGGTTTATACACTTGGTTATTGATCATGCGACTCGCTACGTATGGGCGTTTGCTCATAAAAGTGAGAACAGCGACTCCTACATTTCATGCTTAAAAACAATTTTTTCTTCTGGAAAACCACGGAAGCTCCTTTCAGATCGTGAAACAGGATTTACCGCAGGAAAATTCAAGCAGTTTTTAAAACATAATCGTATACACCAACTATTTACCTCATCTCATCACCCAGAATGCAACGGCATGAACGAGTGGACAAACCAGACTATCGTAACGGGACTTAAAAGTAAGGTCAATGACGAACCACAGAAGTCTTGGACTAAGCTGCTTCCGGAGGTAATTGACGAATACAACCGAACACCCCACGAAGTGACCGGCTACGCACCTTCCTTCCTAATGTATGAAATTCCATCTTATCCTACTGTACTGGAACAACGAGGAGAAATTGTCGAAGAAGCGCGAAAAACTGCAGTTACCAATTCTATCGCCTACCACAATAAGAACAAAGTCATTTATGATAGAAAATTTCTTCCGATTGAGCTCCAAGTCGGTGACCTTGTCCTTTACGAGACACCATGGCATGCCAGCAACGGCAAACTGAGTTCCGTCATGGAAGGACCCTACAAGATTCTACGCAAGGTCTCAACAGTTAACTATGAGATCAACCACTCCGTGCTACCCTTACGTAGAAACTTTGACATTGTTCATGTTAGCAAACTGCGGCGTTATTTTGAACCTTCCGAACTGAGACTTTCTCGAGGGGAGGGGAAAGTGTGGCGCATTAACAAGGCGATTCTAGGAGAAGCCGACGAAGAGGAAGTGCGCGTGCATTAGAATAAACGCATGGCACCTGGACCACGGCGTGTCTCCATTTTGTAGCGTCACACACACACACACACACACACACACACACACACACACACACACACACACACACACACATATATATATATATATATATATATATATATATTGTCACGTCGCTCCAGGGGATGTCGACAAGGTGTATTGATGTCCGAACAACAGGGCTCTAACCAAGCGCGCCGGTTGGGCTTGTCTTCTAGAGCGGGGGTTCACGCGCACTTCTTTCTTCTTCGTGGTGTGTGCCTTCACCTTGGCATACGACCCACTACTAGAAGCAGGTGGCAATATTCCTCCTCAACAAAAAAAAGAAAGAGCATCGTCCCGATGCTGTAAAGTTATTGAAAAAAAAACCAAAACAAAGTAGGTTAAACAATGAAAAAGGGCACCAATAATCAAATGTTAGACGCGATAAGTTCACCAATGATGAGGCAATCGTCGGAGCACAAATAAAAAAAACACAGGAAAAGTGGTCTTTTAGGAACGCGCAAAATAGGGCTTCATGCGCACCACGTGAACTATGTCAGAGGTCGGTTGTTTTCGTTGTGCCCATCGTGACGACGTAGCGTCCGGAACCACTTCGTAGTTTACGTCGCTCACGCGGCGTATTACTTTATACGGACCGAAGTATCTGCTGAGCAACTTTTCGGAGAGGCCACGGCGCCGAACAGGGGTCCAAACCCAAACTTGGTCTCCCGGACTGTAAGATACGTCATTGTGACGCTTATTGTAACGTCGTGCATCGACCTGTTGCTGCTGACCAATGTGTAGCCGGGCGAGCTGGCGAGTTTCCTCGGCACGCTCTGCAAACTCTTCTGCGTCAGTTGTTAATCGATCAGCGCCTTCATAAGGAAGCATCGCATCCAGCATCGTCTGAACTTCGCGGCCGTAGAGAAGGCGAAACGGTGTAAATCGGGTTGTTTCTTGAACGGCGGTGTTATAAGCGAACGTCACATAAGGCAAAATGCGATCCCATGTTTTGTGTTGGACGTCGATGTACATGGAGATCATGTTTGTGACTGTCTTATTTAGTCGCTCGGTTAAGCCGTTGCTCTGCGGATGGTAAGCAGTCGTCGTTCGATGCCTAGTGTTACTTAGCCGAAAAACTTCATCAATAAGTTGTGCAGTGAACGCTGTTCCTCTGTCGGTTATCGCTGTAGATGGAGCACCGTGGCGCAGAACAATGTGGCACATGAAGAACTGTGCTACCTCAGAAGCCGTGGCTCGTGGTATCGCGTGTGTCTCAGCATAGCGGGTCAAATAGTCAGTTGCAACAATGACCCATTTGTTGCCGTCGGACGATAAAGGAAATGGGCCGAGAATGTCCATGCCGACTTGGTCAAATGGCTTGTGGGGTTGATCAATTGGCTGAAGCAATCCAGCCGGCTTACTTGGTGGCGACTTTCGACGCTGGCATTCACGACAGCTTTTAACGTACTGCTTCACCCTTGCTGAAAGTCCGGGCCAGTAGTACGCCTCACTTACCCTGGCGAGCGTTCGCGAGTAACCTAGATGACCAGATGTGGGTTCATCATGGCACGCGGAGAGGACTTCGTCCCGCATGTCCTTCGGAACGACGAGGAGGTAAGCGCGGCTCGTAGAACGGGCGTTTTTTTTACACAGGACATTACCTCGGAGGCAGAAAGACGTCATGACACGAAATAGATGGCGTGGTATAACGGCGCTATGACCCTCCAGATAGTCGATGAGCGGTCGAATCTCTTCATCCTCTCGCTGGCGTCTGCTCAAGTCAGATGAGCTAAGGGCGCCCAGGAAACCATCATCGTCGTCTTCTTCTTGATTGACTAAAGGTATGGGTGCACGCGACAGCGTATCAGCGTCTTCATGCTTCCGTCCAGACTTATATACGATGGTAACGTCAAATTCCTGTAGACGCAAGCTCCATCGGGCCAGTCGTCCAGAGGGATCACGAATGTTTACCAACCAGCAGAGGGCATGGTGGTCCGTCACCACTTTAAATGGACGACCATAGAGGTACGGGCGAAACTTCGTGATCGCCCACACTACTGCGAGACACTCTTTTTCTGTGGTCGTGTAATTCACCTCGGTACGGGACAGTGAGCGGCTGGCATAGGCAATGACTCGTTCTTTGCCGTGTTGATGCTGGACGAGCACTGCGCCGAGGCCGATGTTACTGGCGTCAGTGTGCACCTCTGTGTCAGCAGCATCGTCAAAATGCGCAAGAACAGGGGCTGACTGCATCCGCTGTCGTAGCTCGGCAAAAGCAGCCTGTTGTTCGGTAGCCCATACAAACGGTGTGTCGTCGCGTGTAAGGCGAGTCAAGGGTTCCGCTATCTTCGAAAACCCTCTAATAAATCGTCGATAGTAGGCGCACAAGCCCAGAAAGCGTCGAACAGCTTTTTTGTCTGTAGGATGCGGAAACGCGGCTACAGCGGCAAGTTTGTCGGGGTCGGGTCGAACTCCTTTCGCGTTGACTACATGGCCAAGGAATTTGAGCTCTTCATAACCAAAGTGACACTTCTGCGGTTTGAGTGTAAGATCTGCTGATTGAATAGCCTGTAGCACACTCCTGAGGCGATGAAGATGTTGCTGGAAGGTTTCAGAAAAAACGACAACATCATCAAGGTATACGAGACAAGTTTGCCACTTCAGACCAGTAAGCACAGTATCCATCATTCGCTGGAAGGTTGCGGGCGCTGAGCACAAACCAAAAGGAAGGACTCGAAATTCATACAGGCCATCAGGGGTAACAAAGGCCGTTTTCTCGCGATCTCGCTCGTCAACCTCGATCTGCCAGTACCCGCTTTTTAAATCCAAAGAGGAAAAATAGTGGGCGCGGCGTAATCTGTCTAACGAGTCGTCGATGCGTGGCAGCGGGTACACGTCCTTTTTAGTCACGCTGTTCAGCTTCCGGTAATCGACGCAGAAACGTAGCGTTCCGTCTTTCTTCTTGACTAGGACGACCGGAGAGGACCACGCACTGTTGGAAGGCTCGATGATGCCGTCGTCAAGCATTTCTGGAACTTGCGTACGAATGGCTTCTCGTTCCTTCGCTGACACACGGTAAGGCTGTTGGTGTACTGGGCGAGCGTCGTCGTAAGTGATGATTCTGTGCCTAGTGATCGAAGTCTGGCGCACCTTAGAGGAAGCAGCGAAGCATGACTTGAATTCAAGCAAGAGTTTTCGCAGTGCTGTCTGGTTCTCTGGTGTGAGGTTAGAATTAATGTCGATATTGTTTAGAGACGTATCGGAGGCCTCCACTGCGTCCGACGAGAAGCAGATGGGAACGGTACTTAATTCATCTGCAAACGCTAACGAAGTGCCACGAAAAAGGTGTCGGTGTTCGTTGCTGAAATTTGTAACGAGCAGTTGAGATCGGCCATCACGTAGCTGTATGATACTCCTAGCCACACAAACACCTTGAGACAGCAAGTGTTCAAAATTACTTTCTGCAATCGCTTCACCATTTCGCAATCCACAGCATGTGACGTCGACAATAACACTGGCTCTTGGAGGAAGCGTTATACTTTCAGCAGAAACACGAAGAATGTCGGCACGTTGTTGGTCGTCCTGCTTGTCGATTGCTCGGTCGGCTGAGAAGGTGATGCGATTCTCTTGAAGGTCAATGACAGCTCCATACTCCTGCAGGAAGTCAACACCAAGAATAACGTCGCGTGAACATTCACGGAGCACAAGGAAACTTGCTACAAAAGTATAACCGCAGACCCGAACTCTGCTCGTGCAGGTTCCAAGCGGAGAGACGGTGTGGCCACCAGCCGTTCGAATCACAGAGCCATGCCAGGGCGTGATTACCTTCTTTAGTAGTCTGGTCATTTTCCCGCTTAGTATAGAATAGTCAGCCCCGGTATCAACTAAAGCACCTACTGCATAGCCGTCTATCAGCACCGGTATATCCAGAGAAAGCCGCACATATCGCTCAGTCGAATCCACACCCTTTACTGTTAGCGTCGATCGGAGGTCTTCAGCACGTCGACTGCCAGCGACCTCGCCTCCAAGGGTCGCTTGCGTTAGTTTTCCCGGCGGGATGGATGGAAGGATGGATGCTATGAGCGTCCCCTTTATAACGGGGTGGTGACAAGTATGCCACCAGGCTCGACAAAAAAAAAAAAAAACTTTTTTCCTTTTTTTTATGTTGGCCTAATGCCTCTACTTCGATAAATTCTATCTTAATGGAAAAAAGGTAAATTTTCAGCTTAAGTTCTCTGCCATTTACGGCACACTGTCCATATTTTATTTTTCCAATATTTATTTTTGTCCTTTCTCTCTAATTTTCTGCCACCAATACTCTAACCGTCTCTTACTTATTTCAATCGCGGGTGTGTTCAGCTTTCCATTGTTGTCCCTAAAACCCAAGGCTTCCTGTAGGTTCGTGCCCAAACGTACACCTGGGTGGATATCTCCACATTCAATCAGAACATGTTCCGCCGTTTCCTTATCTTTCCCGCAGCATGTGCATTGTTCTTCTTCTTTACTGAATCTTGCTTTATAACTACGCGTTCTAAGGCAACCCGATCTCGCTTCAAACAGTAAAGCGCTTCCCCTTGAATTATCGTAAAATGCCTCCCTCCTTATTTCATTTTTGCCCTTTCGGTAGTTACTCAAAGCCGGTTTTTTCTCCATAGCTGCCATCCAGTAAATCCTCTCCGCCTCCCTGACTTTTCCCTTAACGCTCTTTGTTGACATATGGCTCACAATACCAGCCGTATATTTACTAGTGAGTCTTCTAGTTCTTTTTCTCCACTGTGTGTCCACGCTCTTCCTATACAAATAACGGAACACCTTCTCTGCCCATCTACTCTCCTTCATATTTCTTAGCCTTTCTTCGAACCTTATTTTGCTCTGCGCTTCCCTCGCCTCAAAACCTGCCCACCCCATATCGCCCTTTACAGCCTCGTTTGTCGTCTTCCCGTGAGCACCCAACGCGAGGCGTCCCACAGTCCTTTGATTTACATCCATTCCCGATTGCACCTCTGCCCTCATGCACACCACTGAGTTCCCAAAAGTAAGCCCTGGAACCATTACACCCTTCCACAGACCTCGAAGCACCTCATACCTATTGTATCCCCACAACGCTCTGTGCTTCATTATTGCCGCATTCCTCTTTCCTTTTGCTGCCGAGGCTTTTTCCTGTACCTCCATGTATCTATCACTCTCATTTACCCATACTCCAAGGTACTTGTATTCACTTACCCTCGGTATTTCTTGGCCTTGTATGGACACCGTCTGATCACAGGGATCATTGAATACCATCAAACCACACTTCGTTACACTGAATCCTAGTCCAAGAGCTTCACCTTCCCTTCCGCATATATTCGCCAGCTGCTGTATATCATCTCGACTGTCCGCAAATAAGACGATATCGTCCGCATAAAATAAACCTGGAAGCTTCTGCTCAATCATCATGCCGCCCTGTTTGTGTGACAGATTAAAACCAATGTTGCTACCTTCTAGCGCTTTTTCCATACTCACCATGTACAGCATGAATAACAGTGGGGACAAAGGACATCCCTGTCTCAGACCCCTGCTAACCTCCACGTTCTCTTTGCTACGCATTCCTTCCCACTCTATGCAAACTGTATTTTCTCGGTATATCTCCCTCAAAAGCTGTATACAGTCGTCGCCCATGCCCATTCCTTTCAATATATCCCACAAAATTTCCTGATTAACGTTGTCGTATGCCCCAGTGATGTCTAGAAAAGCCACGTACAAGGGCCTATTCTCTATTTTAGATATTTCTATACACTGAGTGAGAACAAACAGGTTATCGTCTAACCGCCTGTCGACTCGAAATCCGTTCTGAAGTTCTCCCAAAATATCGTTATGTTCGGCCCATGTTTCTATTTTCATTTTTACTGCTTGCATCGCCAACCTGTATAGTACCGATGTAATGGTTAGTGGTCTATACGAGCGAATCTTGTCCTTTTCTCCCTTGCCTTTATAGATTAAGTTCATTCTACTTTGTCGCCAACTGTCCGGTATTTGTCCGTCCTTTAAGCTTTTTTCTACTGCTTTTAACAATGCTTCTTTAGTGTTATGTCCTAGTTCGTTAATGAGGCTAACGGGAATCCCATCTAAACCCGCGGCAGTGCGCTTTGGAATTTTTCCTTCGGCCTTTTTCCAGTTGAAATTATCAAGTACTAGCTCTTCCTCTGTTGCTTTCTCCGCCACACTTTTACTCACCGGGGAGATCCCCTGGACGCTCTTTTTAAACGAATCGGCTGTTACCTTTTGGATGTAACCTAGCGCTTCGTACCCTTCCAATTGATTTCCTCCTTCATCTAGAATATGTTGTTGCGTTGTGACAGACTTCCTACCTAGCGCCTTTATGTGGCTCCAAAAAATCCTAGGCGCGGCCTCCTTTTTTTCGTGTATCTCTGTCATCCAGCGTTCACTTTCACCTTTAATTTTTGCCTCTACCAATTTCTGTACAAGGGATTTTTTCTCCAAATATATTTCCCATATTTTTTTTACTTCGTCCTGCGGCCGCTTCTCCTTTTTTGCCTTTCTATGCTCCCGTGATGCTTCGCGTCGCTTCTCGATCGCCTCCCGGATTTCCTTGTTCCACCAACTTTTTGGCTTCCTTTTTCCTTTCCAGCAAACGGTTTTCTTCTCTTTCCCTATCTCCTTCGTCATTAGATGTAACAGCTCCCTATACTCCCAGTCCTTGCCTGGTATTTCGCCTACTTCTTTCTCGACTCTTGCAGCTATATTTATTATTTGTTTGTCATTTAAATACGAGCTGCCAGACTTTGATTTCATGCTCGTATTTTTAGTTTCGTATCCCATTTGTAATGTTATTCGTTTATGATCACTACCCAAGCTGTTAATGCCTTCCTCGTCTATCCTCATTTCTGTCAGTTTGTGGTAAATTCCTTCAGTCATGAGACAATAATCAATGCTTGATTGCTTGTTTCCGACTTCCCATGTGATCTGGCCGTCACATTTAGGCCCTGTGTTAACTATCTCCAGACTATGTTGCTCGCAAAGATCTAGTAATAACTTCCCATTGGTGTCTGAATATCCGTCAAGGTCATGTATGAGGGCATTCATGTCCCCTAGAAGGATGATTTCGGCCCCATTACCAAATTCCTTAATATCCGCACTCATGCAATCCACTATCTCCTGATTCTTTTCTCTGCAGTTATTCCCCGTCCACAAGTAGGCTACCCCTAGCCACGTTTCCTTTCCACCTACTGTGCCCAGAACCCAGAGGTGCTCTGAACACGTCTGTTTCACTCTAACCCATTTGGCTCCGCGGTGAATTAGCATTCCTACACCCCCACCTTTCCTTTCCGATATGGTCCTGTTACACCCTTCCCAAACATAATTTTTAATATGTGGTGGCTCTTCCAAGTCTCTAAGGTGTGTTTCTGTAACCGCATACACGCCTATCTGTTCTTTGTTTAACTGCTCCTCAATCTCTAACCATTTTGCCTTCTTTCTGCCACCCTGCATGTTTATGTAACTAATTGCGACACGCGCCTTTTTCCTTTTTCTTTTACCTTTTTTCTGGTTTTTCGCAATTCTACCTGTCAAAGCGTCCTCCTGTTTGTTTTCCCCGTTACGAGCTACCCCGGACTCCGGGGTAGCTCGTAACGGGGAAAGCTCGTAGCGGGGACTGGGGGACCGTGCGCCAGCATGGCGCTGTGGCGAAGATGAAAAGCGCCTCGGCGACGGTGAGCACGGCTGCCGTCCAGAAGGCGGTGGCATGCGCTGTTGAGCCAGGTAGTCCTCAATGTCCCGGGGTCGCTGGCCATACCGAGGAGGCGCTGAATATACTGAAAAGCCGCGCAGCCCGAGGCGCCGGTATGGACACTGTCGGTACAAATGGTCCGCTTCACCGCAGTGGAAGCACAAAGGCCGGCGATCAGGAGTGCGCCAAACATCAGATTTCCGAGGCGAAGCACGTCTGTCGTCAAGGTAGTGCGCTGGTTGTTCCGGAAGATGCACAGGGTTGGCGTAAACGAGGGGTGGGGGCGCGCGTGTGTTCTCGTAGTACCGTAGAGGCTGCGCCGACTGAAGTGAAACTGTAGGAGGTGCCTGAACAAACAGCGGGGAAGAGGAAGCTGGGCGCTTCAAGGCTTCCGCATAAGTCGCACGGTGGTAGTCAGCCGGGGCCGGTGCGGCGTTATCCAGACTCACAGGGTCACGCAGGGCATGATGCAGCTCGTCCTTGACGATACTTGCAATAGAACTCACCGTAGGTAGTGGTGGTGTGGCAGCCTTTTGCAGCTCCTCGCGTACTATAGAGCGGTTGAGGTCGCGCAGACACTCGGTGTTGTTCCCAAAAGTCGTGGGAACTTGAGCAGTGGACGTGCTCACTTGCCGGTCATACAGGGTGGATCGATGCTGAAGCATCTTTTCCATCGTGACGGCTTCAGACAAAAACTCGGCGACCGTGCTCGGAGGGCTCCGTACAAGGCCAGCGAAAAGCTGCTCCTTAACTCCTCGCATCAGGTGACGCAACTTCTTTTCCTCTGTCATACCTGGATCAGCCCGTCGGAACAGGCGCGTCATATCTTCCACATATGTCATGACAGTTTCGTTGGGCATCTGGATGCGGGCCTGGATCGCTCGCTCCGCTCGTTCGTGGCGATCAGCACTTCTGTAAGTGTCCAACAGCCGGCTGCGGAATTCGGGCCACGATGTCATCTGTTCCTCGTGATTCGTGTACCAGGTACGTGCTCCATCCTCCAAATAGAAGTACACACGCCGTAGTTTCGCCGCGTCGTTCCAGTCGTTCAAAGCAGCCACGCGTTCGAAGTCGACCAACCAGTCCTCGACGTCTTCGAGCTCGGTGCCATGAAACGGTGTCGGAACCTGTGGACTTTCGAGGGTGTACCGAGTCACCGGGGGGTTTCCCGTTTCTGTTAAAGTGGTTTGAACGGACGTGCTCATCATACTGGTGTAAACTGTGGGGTCAGCTTCGGGTGGCAATCCCCTGATCCTGCGGCTTGTCCGATGAACGGGAGTGTGGACTCGCACTGGGCTTGTGGTGCTGCTTCCAGGAGGAGTTTGAAACATCCGTGAGGGGCTACCCAGCACCTCCACCAATTGTCACGTCGCTCCAGGGGATGTCGACAAGGTCTATTGATGTCCGAACAACAGGGCTCTAACCAAGCGCGCCGGTTGGGCTTGTCTTCTAGAGCGGGGGTTCACGCGCACTTCTTTCTTCTTCGTGGTGTGTGCCTTCACCTTGGCATACGACCCACTACTAGAAGCAGGTGGCAATATATATATATATATATATATATATATATATATACACATATATATATATATACATATATATAGTGCCACTGTTGTTTTGTTTTTGTTTCCCTGGGATTATGGCTCGTACCCACTCAGAGGGATTGGCCAAGAAAGTGTAGTGCAGTTTTTCTGTGATCATTTTAACTTTGTGTAATGAATTGGTATTATAATAAGACTAAAGTAAAAATAAGAACAACATAAAAAGAGCAAACGGAAAAAAAATCAAGTTGAGCAATTTTGAGATTTGATGTGTTATGATTGCTACTCAGCTGCGTTTACTTCACTCTGCCCTGGGGAGTAATAAATAATTTTTTTTTTGAATGAAGATCACAAAGGCATACGCTTTGTTGCCTGAATATAATCGCAAACGGCATTGAAAGCATCCCTGTGGCAATGTCCCAAAACTGAGGCACCAAAGCTTAGCGCCGTTTCCGCCGTCAATCTAAGGCCTATTTTCCGAAATGGCATAATTAGTAACCTTTTTCTAAGTATATCGTAGCGGCGACAATACAAAAAATAATGATCTAGTGATTTCATTTCTCCGCAGAATGCGCAGAGGGGTGATGTTGTCTGACCAGCTCTGTGTAGATACAGGTTTAGGGGGGGGGGGGACACGACATCGAAATTTAGTAATTAAGACTTCGAGCTTTCTGGACTGACTCCAGTGGGGTTACTATGGAAACATGAGGTGGTTATAGTCTGTCCATGTAGTTACTTTTTCTATCATATCAGTGGAGATTGCTGATTTTCTATATCTTATTGCCGTGATATATTCCACATCTGGCAGTATGAACAAAACTGGCCCTTCAAGTGCGGCTCGTGCTAAGGAATCGGCCAATTCATTTAATCTTAATCCACAGTGTCCCGGAACCCATAGTAATCTCAGGAGTCTCAACTGCGGGGGTACTAATGTTTTGAAAGTGCTTAGAATTCGAGAGTTCTCTGAAGCTGTCAGAGCTGCACAAACTGAAAGAGAATCCGTCATTATGACTTCGTTGTTTTGATTTGATGGAAGTTTTCGAAGAGCTAAGATAATCGCCAAAAGCTCCGCTTCAAAAACTGGAGTAAAATCGGGCAGTCTCACTGAAAAGGACCAGTCAAGCGAATCAGAGGCAATGCCTACACCTGCCTTTTGATTATTTACGGAAGCATCTGTGGCTATTATATTTTTAGTTTCTGCATGCTCCGAGTAATCTAATAATATGTTATTTAAAAAACTTTGCTAGATTGTAATTTGGCGTTTTGGGGGAATATATCATCATACTCAATAATAATATGACAATTCGAGTCATTAGTCTCAATTACATTTCTAATGTTCACATTTATACTTTGTAGATTTTTTGTATAAACATTATCTGAGGTGTGTGAAAGCGTGGCCAATAAGCAAGAAAGCAGGCGTCTGGGTTTGCGATAAAAGCATAATGAGATCTTCTTGCCGGTAAGCTGTAAAATTTTAAGAATGCTTGTATGGTCGCAATTCGAAATCGACAAAGTAGTGTAGGCAGGCGCGCTTCCTGGTACAGTAAGTTGATAGCCACAAATCTAGGGAGTCCCAGACACATTCGCAGTGCTTCTCGCTCCAAGACAACTAGAGGTTTCGTTTTATAAGCAGGGCCACCCGAGAATAATATGCAGCCGAATTCCATGATGGGGCGCATATAAATCTTGTACAACTTTATCAAGGTGTGCCTCCGTAACCCATATTTCCGGTTACTTAGCTTGTGTAGTAAGCCTGAAGCCCGCTGTGCTTTGGTAGTTATATACTCTATGTGTGGACTCCAGCTAAGTTTGTCATTATAAATAATTCCCAAATATTTTATAGAGTCTACTTGCTGGATGGGTTCCTGTTTATATAGAATTGAAATTGAAATTGGTTCTGCAAGCGGGAACGCCATGAGCGCGCTTTTGTTGACATTTAACGATAACGAAATCGACTGCAACCAAATTTCTACCATGTTAATATATCTTTGTAATTTAAGTTGTAGTGAGTAAATATTATAGTCAGCAGCAAAGAGTGCGATGTCATCAGCATAAATGTAGACAGTAACTTCTTGATCTGTTGGAATTGTGCTCATTAAAGCATTAAATAATATTGGAGATAAGACTGCTCCTTGGGGAACTCCGCGCGTTTGTTTAAATCTAGAGGAGGAACGTCCATCCTTGACGCAGTAGAACTCTCTTGATTTTAAGAATTCTGCCACCCACTCAATAAAATATTGTGGGAAGTTCAAACTCTCTAGCGTATTTAACAATATGAAGTGCTCCACACTGTCATACGCCTTGGCTATGTCAAGCGTTACTAAAGCAGCGTATTGCCTTCTTTTACGCGCGAGCTGTATTCGGCTCTCTAAATCAACATGGGCACACCAAATAGAGAAATCACTACGAAAGCCGATTTGGTTCAGTTTTATTACTAAATTGTCTGCCATCCAGATACTTACTCGGCTATGTAGGACCCTCTCTACTAGTTTGACCATGTTAGATGTTAGAGAGATTGGTCTGATATTATCGACTGTTAATCCTCCACCCGGATTTTTTAGTATAGGAATCACCTTTGCTATCCTCCAATCCTGCGGCACCCATGAGTTTTTAAGGAGTAGTTAATAACATTTGCGACGTCACGAGGCGATAAATTGAACAGAATTTTAATCATGGGTACTGTGATTTCATCTGGGCCAGGAGATGCACAGGGTAAATGTTTAATCACGTTGGATACTTCAGTCTGTGTCACTTCTTTAAAGTCAGACTTTGTCGTTGACTTGTGCCAGTTGTTTGGCACTACTGAAGTGAATCTGCTTTCCAGACCTTTACCGATTGCCTCTAAGGTAGTGGTCATTTCTTGTGCTGACAGATTATCACAAGCTATATTAACTGGTGATGGCAAGATTTTCCGAGCTCTCATATATCGGAACAGTGCTTTCATATGTTTAGGCTTCGACAGGTATTCATAATGTCTTCTGTCATATTCTTGATTAGCTTGAGCTACCGTTCTTTTAAAGCCCGCAGCAATGAATTCATAATCGGCCCAGTTTTGGGGGGTTTGATTATGTAAGAGCTGCTTCCAAGCTGCCTGACGTCGTCGGTGCTCTCTTGTACATTCATCATTCCACCAACGGCTGTATACTCTTTTTGTGGATTCAACAGTAAATTCGGCTCTTTTGTAGGATCTTTTAATGACTGCGTTTATTTTCAGTGCTTTTTTATCATCGCTCTCTTCCGAGTGAAAAGCCAATGCTGACTTCAGGTCATTCCTAAATTTAGTGTAATTTACAAATACTCTTACATTTGAACAAGATGGAATTATCGGACAAGAAATTTCAAAACTTATCGGTAAGTGGTCACTGTTGGTGCCACAGTCCAGCGCTTTCCAAGAAGAAGTAGTAATGGCTGAACTGACAAAACTTAAATCTAAGGCCGACCTGAAGTGATTACGAATAAATGTGGGGGTTCTGACGTTGAGGCACGTCAGGTCATTAGCCATTGTCCACTCCCACAAGCGTTTCCCACTAAGATCAGTTCTAAAACCCCAACTCGTGTGGTGGGAATTAAAGTATCCAACTAAAACTTTGTCTTTGCACCACGATTTTGTAGCTAGATCCAAACTTTTTGTGTCTTGAACTCCATCCGGAAAATACATATTAACTAAAGTGAAAGGAGTGCAGTTGGGCAGTGTAATGTCTACTGCCAAAATTTCGCATTCTGGCGACATATGTTTGTATGAGCATTTGACTTTCATACTAATTCTATTATTAATAAAGAGAGCTAGACCCCCACCTCTCGATGGACGGTCTAGTCGAAAAGATTGGAAGTTATTTAAATTGAACAAATTATGTACAGATAGCCATGTCTCTTGTAATGCTATAATATCAGGAGCGAATTTAGAAGTCAAGTATACCAAATCCGTAGATGCAGAATGGATTGATCGGCAATTCCAATGGAGAATCTTAAGCGACCCTATGGTTTCGAAAGAGCTGCTTCCGCTATAGCTTTCTCTAGAATGTTTTCTTTCAAGAAATCCCTCTTTGAAAGGCTCTCCTTTTCTTTCAGATACTTTTTGTTCTTTGTTTGTTTCGGTGAGTTAGTTTTCCTTGACACAGGGGATATAGATCTCTTCAGGGACCTAGGGTCCAAATCCATGTCATCGTAATCTATTGTATATGCAGCTTTGTCCTCACTTACACTTTGTTTATCTACTGCAGAGGGCGCTGTGGACGGAGAATACGATGGTGCGGTTTCAAATTCCTCATTTTTGCTGTGGACGCCTATTGCAGAGGCTCCTGCGGGCGGATAATACGATGGCGCAGTTTCAGATTCACCGTCAGCCATTGGTCGTGAACTCTCAAACCACTGTTGGATCGGCTAGTATTGTTCCTGCACGGCTTGTATGTGCCGCTGTTAACAAGAGGACGAAGAGGAGCTTATGAAAAAATCGATGATGTATTGTGCAACATGAGTGATCGAAAATTTGGCTGTGTAAGAATTTCATGTTGATGCTGTGCAACATGCCTATGTACCCTATTTTAGAATTTTATGTGCGTTGTTGTCAGGAAGATCTGCTTACAAAACAAAACCTTTAGTTTTCTTCGAGCGGAGAGCTCTGTACTTGTGTGTCTGGGGTCCCCTAAGTTTGCCGCGACTAATGCTACTTATGAGGAAGCGTGTCTGCCTTCCTTGCTCTGTCCATTTCGGTTGGTAAAGGTACAAACATTCCTAAATCTTTACAGCTTACCAGTCAGAATAGCTGAACATGTGTTCATCAGTTACCCAGACTCGTTCTTTCCCACTCATTGGCCACGTTTTCATACACCATAGTAGGGTAGTTAACCGGAAAATTTCTTCTAGTTAACTCCCTCGCCTTTCACTCAACCTTAATCACTCGCTGTCTCTGTATCATACACCGCAGATAATTTGTGTAAAAGTGATTCTAGAAAGTATAAGTGTCAACATCAGAGAGGTAATTGCAACTGGTAGGTCAAACAGACTTCTCAGTACAAAATATCAGGAAATTTTCCCCCCAAGTTTAAATTTCCATGCCGCAAGTTCTTACAGAGCGTATAAGTTGATTTTTGTGCATACACAGACACCTATCGTAACAGTTGCAGATGCTTCTATGAATGAGGAAAGGGCAGACTTAGGCAATGTCTTTCAGTCGCTTGGCTGGTCTACCACAGTGTGGATAGCAATTTTATTTCGATCTTTTGAGAAGCTGAGCTGATGGCTGTCATCATGACACTACAAAAACTTCTGACGTATGAGAGTAGTGCAGTAATAATAACCAAATCACTTTGGCTCACAGCCGTTTTAGCTTCTCATAAATCTCGTGTCATCGCGACGTTACGTTCTTTAGTTCCATCTCAGCTGAAGTACCTAAAATTAGTTGGGGTGCGATGACACTGTTGGTTGAAGTAATAAAATAGCTGATGTCTTAGGTCACGCATCGCCAGACCTCCCAATATTTCATGTTGTTTCAGCGGTAGAATACTTCAGCACAATCAGGTGTAGAAAATTTGCTAATTACACAGATAGAACGGAAGCAATAACAACGTGGACGGCTTTCACAAGACGTATGAGTGCATCCGCAGTCGCTTTGCCCGCCCTTGGCTTTCCACTTGCGTGGCCCGATATATTGCTCTATGCTCGTTCTGCCAGCGTCGCAGATGACCCCCGTCATCTCCACCTGGGCTCTTACAACCACTTCTGGCTAATCTCCTTGTCCTTTTGTTCCTCCTATAAGCTCTTCCATGTCCTGAAGCCCCATTTCAAGTTATTGGTAGTGGCGTCTGCGGGCCACTGCCAATATCAGCAAGCGGAAAGCGGTGGATTAACACTGCGGTCGATCACTTGACGAGATATGTTGAAACAGCTACACATGCTGCAGGATCAGCTAAGGGCACTTTCTTCCGGGAAGCCATCTTTCTGTGATACGGTGCACCGCGCTTTCATATGAGTGACCACGGCAAGACGTTTCTGTCGAAGAATGGCAAGCTGGCGCGAGTTTGTAATGAGCCTTAACGTAACTGCGCAAAAAAATGGTCAGAAACACGGAAGGACAGAAAAGGTCGGTTTTTGTCGAAACAACCAGACGACATTCTCCACGCATGTAACACCTTTCATATGATGACCTCCAGCTACCATCTCCAAGCTGATGGCCGCACGTAGCGCTTTCATCGAACGCTTTTCAATATTATTTCCATGTAAATCAACGCCGACCATACCAACTGAGACACCATCGTTCCATTTGGGATTTTTGCGTACAATACTACTACGCAGTGCACCACGGTCTATTAACATTTGTTTTTTGAGTATGACCGTATACTAATATCTTCTTTCGACGTCTTTTTTATGTCCTCGTCGATTCGTGAAGGCCATTGTGTAGTAACCTACACTTTTAACCTCCCCGCCTTCTGTTTTCTCCGCTTCTCATTCTCTCTTTCTCGCCTGGGCGCTTGTCGCCCCCACACCCACATAAATACCAAGACAAGTCGGACCCGCCACAATGAATTTCATCGTATTGTTGAGTTTATTCTTGGAGACGAAGTGCTGCTATGAACCCCAGCACAATTTCCCAGACTTTCTGGGAAGTTTCAGTCACGTTTCATCGGCACCTGCATTATTTATGGTCAAGCGGACGTCTTCAGACAACTGTGAACTGACAACTGTTGGCGTGGAATTAGAAGTGCCCACGTTTCCGTGTTAAAACTGTTCGTAAGACACAGCACCATAAACAACGACCACGTTGGTCACTTGCACGTGAGGAGAAAATTGTCAGCACGCCCCACCACGGTGGTCTAGTGGCTAAGGTACTCGACTGCTGACCCGTAGGTCGCGGGTTCGATTCCCGGCTGCGGCGGCTGCGTTTCCGATGGAGGCGGAAATGTTGTAGACCCGTGTACTCAGATTTGGGTGCACGTTAAAGAACCCCAGGTGGTCAAAATTTCCGGAGCCCTCCACTACGGCGTCTCTCATAATCAAATGGTGGTTTTGGGACGTTAAACCCCACAAATCAATCAAATCAAATCAAAATTGTCAGCACATTATTCATTGCGTTTGCTCTTCATCTTCTTCAAGTGTACATAATCACCATCGCTTCGAACATCTTCTTCGTTCGAAGAGTGGATCTTGCTAGCTCTTCTTCAAGTGTACATAATCACCATCGCTTCGAACATCGTCTTGGTCCGAAGAGTGGATCTTGCAAGCGGCTCCCGTATTTTTCAGTGCCTGGGCGAATAAGTAGATAGCAATGGGAAGCGACCGTCGGTGTTAGTGCGGCTTTTAGCCGCCAGGCGCCGCCACTAAAGTAGACCGACCGTCGCGCCGTTTCTTGCTTGAACCAATGCTGCGGCTGCATTCTAAGCTGTTATACGGCTCGCGTTTTGGTCGTGTTCACACTATTTAAAGGATAGTGAAGCACTTGTCATTTCGGATACCCAAAAGCATGTGTAGTTCGCGGCTACTTGATCGAGGCGTGCGCGCGTCGTCTGCTAGGCCGATACCAGACATTGCATGCCACTGATTTTTTGTCTCAGTGAAATTAAATTTTTGAAATCAGCATGCGTTAGAAGCGCATACTGAAAGCTTCAATGTTATGTGTTCCCTGATGCCTGACATTGTTTGTGGTGTAGCAAATTATACGCAAGCCTTGAGTCCAGGCGCCAGCTGACTGCTTTCGCCAGTTGACGGCGCCGAGCCAGTTGACTGCTTTCAACAAGCGCTGTTGTTCAAGTCTGAAATATATCGTCAAACTTCAGCATGAGTCAATTGACAGACTTGTAAAAGGAGGCCTGTTGTGAGTTGCTTGAGCTCGTCTTTGTATTTGTTGAAGGGTTGTTGTAGCCTTAATAGCCCTGTTTCTGTTTTCTTCCCACTGACCTCTTCGCTAGTGAACAAAGTAGAAGGCAAACGGCTGTCGATCTGGACGTTTTTGACGTATAGGGCACCCTGCTCTGTTTTAAGTGCGCATTCATTCAAATTACATCAAAGTTTTTTTTAGCATAGCGGTGTTACAGCGTGAAGGATACATAAAAGAGACTACCAAGGTGAGGGGACCGTAACGGAACCCTCCAGTACAAAATGATCAAATACAAACTGCGAAACATGCAAAAATTGTGAAAATATCTAAGTCATTTGAGACAAAACGGAAAAGAATACACACACGGGTGAAAACGTTATACAAATAGTACTGCGATAATAGGTGACACTAATGAGATATTTTAATAAATATAACTGTTTTGTTTATAAAATACCAGAATAAAGAAATAATTGTTCATTCTGCAAACGAAAACGCGCAGCAAAAGCCACCACGAATAGCAACAACAGAGTTAAGGAAACGTTCTTATGTGAATAAACAGTAAAAGAAGAAAAGCGCTAAATGAACACTATACACGCTATTATTGATTAATGGCTTAAGAAAGCAGCTTTATGTGTTTTTTAACGCAGTAAAAGTTGGCAATGTCTTGATGGGGTGAGAGAGAGAGTTCCCCATTTTGATGGCACAAAATGATGCTGTCATTTTGCCGTAGTGTGTAAATGCTTTCGGCAGCAACAAGTTATCATTTTGAAGAAAACGAATCGGGTCAATATTTTGCAGGGAATGCAAGGAAACAAACTGCTGGGTTGAATCCTGACGAAGTGACCTACGAGGCTGTGTATAAAACGAGGCTGTACATGATAGTTGTCACTTTTTTAGCACATAACTCATGTGGTGCCCACGCGCTGCCATGCTGCTTCGGGTCGTACTGTGAGCATCCACATGGTTCTGATCGCGAGGCAGCGTTGCTGCATACAGACTCATGAGTTGAATGTTCGGACGCAGCCCGGTCACGTTTAGTGATACTAATTGTCATGCTTGTAAACGTGGAAGTAGTCTTGAGTCACCACTTGTTATAATCTACCTAGTATTCGCGTTGTTATAGCAGCTACATATCAAATTGCAGTTCGACTGTGTATTAAGAGACGAATTATCCTGCCTGATTACTGCGAGCTCCCTGGCCCAAACATCAGCGGCAGCTACACTTTCAGGGAATGACAGCCACACAGTGCATTTAGATAAAATCTCAGATGCCCCTTCATAAGCGAAAATTATTTGTAGGCGGTGTCCGGCGTCGTATCAAGTTAGCGTCATCAAAGGAGTCATGAAAGCAATAATTATTACGTGAACACGTCCTTACATGCGACGTTACACATATTAAAAATTTTGTGACATGTCGGAAGGTCTCTAACGTGATGCCATCATGTTACGTCTTCAAATGGTTGAAATGGGCCGATAACGAAGGCCGTGCATCACCAGCTGGGTGGTGAAGAAACCGATAGAACAACGTTATTGTGAAAAATTGCGTATACGTGCTTTGCACAACTGAATACGTGAGTTTATCTCGTCAATCACACAGCGCGTACGTATAATTTCATGGTGTACTTATAATGTTTTTGCATGTGAAAGTTACCCACGACAGACTCAACACTTCTACGAACTGTCTCATTCTCAAATACACAGGATATTGTACTGCGGTGGAAGTGTAGCGACTACAGCGAGCTTATACCGCAACCGCAAAGCATGGTTTTAATATTGTTTCAACAAGAAACTCCTAAGAGCGTGGGCCTCTTCGCGACACCAGAACACAGCCGCGCGCCGGCTCGCGACATCATCTCTCCGACGTGGTCACGTGATGTATGTACGTGGCTCCAGTGGTGCCTCCATGACGCGGCCCAGGCAAGGTCGCGCATTCCTGGCTCTCGCCAGGCAACATGGACGCGTGTCAAGGCGCAAAGTTGCAGTCGAGTACTCATTAGAAACGACCATGTTCAACGGCGATTTGCGACACCAAGACGTGTATTCGTTGTCCTATTCTGATCAGCTAACCTGTGGTTGCGTGAAGTCGGACACTATGCCGCCAGAAGGTGGCACAAGGTGTCGTTAACTTCACTGCTTCGAGTCACCATCGTGTCGGAGCTTTTCCGCCAAGCTGACCAGCGAACACGTTTTGTGGATTTCGCTATCAGGTAAGTCCTATATTACGGGTCTCGTGAATTTTCCTCGCTTTGGGCCTGTTCGAGTGCTGACAGAATGTTCATGCCTTGAATGTTTACGCTGCTTCCAAGTCGCATTGAGGCTTACTTGAAAGCGGCCTTTTTCTGGGGGGGGGGGGGGTGGAGGAGGGGGGCGGCTTTCCGTGAAGTTGGTTACCAGGGGCTTAGCGGTGTGAGCTTGGCAGCTGCTGTCACGTGTCGTGATACAGTACGCGTTGTTTTATAGTTGACGAAAATTCCTCTATGTCCCGGTTGAGTGACCGACAAAACTGCGAATCCCATCTTCTTCGTTGCAGTTACGTTATCAGGCGACACGACCGAAGTTCAGTTGGCGTGTTCTGTGTAGATAAACAAGCCACTTTGATTAGCAGAAAGTGTGGCAGCTGGGTTGTATCTGATTGCAATAATTCGCCTATAAATATTAGCGCAGCGTATTCTGCCCGAAGTGTTTATTTTACCGTTTGCAGGTCTTGTGCCGGCAGTAGTTGCTTAAGTTACGTCCAGCTTGTTGTCCTTTTGGCCCTCGCTATTTTCGCAGTATTCGTTAGTGATTTTCTCGTCTCAGTTGGGCCCCAGTGACTTATGCTGTGGCGCATCCCGGCTCGCGCTTTTCGGCTTTCAGAAAAAAAAAACGTATTAAAAAAGCAGAACGGAAACACAATACGGAAGAGATCGCCTGATTGGAGCAACCCCGAGGGATGCACAGCGCGTTAGCAGGGGCGCTTCCCAAGCCTATAGGGTGAAAAGGGACGAGAAAGCTGCTTTTACTGTAACGGTTTGACAAGAGTGCCGGCGCATCAAGTCCAAGCGGTATAGTCTCCGTTGCCGGGGCTATATCTACTTCCGTCAATGTCTGCACCTTGCACCCGCAGATTTTTTGAAGAAAAGCAGCTCAATCGGTTTCTGAAAGAAAGGGTTCAAAGTTCATTTAGCGGCTGCCGCTTTTAACTGCAGCTCAATGAAAGACTGTGAAGGTCTCTGAGATAAGCCGTTGAGATTGTTCTGAATGTTTGCAGCAATATGGCTAGCACTACTTGCTATACTGTAGTATGACTGTTGCTGGTAAACATATTGTAATACTATGTTTTAAATATATTTTGCCTTTATCTCGATACCTAGCATCAGAGAAAAGGTAACACGCAGAAGAATTGACAATAGAAATCGAACATGAAACTGAAATATACTTGCATTTTTATTCATACGCTTAGGTACTTAGCATTAGTCACATTCCACCACTAAATGACTGTATTTGGTGCTGTCAATTGCAGTTAAAGCTAGCGGTGCTTGTTGGAATCGGTGTACTTAAATTTCGCCAGACCACTATGCGGTCTGTGCAACTTCAGCAAAATGCGGAAGCATCAGCTGAACAGACAAGCGAGTACAATACGTTGTCTTAATAGTGTGCAAGTGTTAGTGAAATTCAGCACTTTGCATACTTTTTATAGATGGCACAGAATATAAGCTGTAAAATCCCAAGTGAGTGTTTCCACCTTTTTTGGAGGATTTCAAATATGCGGCCGCTTGTATTCTCTAATCATTTTCACTCACTTATACTGTTTCTGCGCCAAACTAGAACAGTTAATGCATGTGTGTAGCATATGAAGAATAGTGCTGCACTGCCCCTCCTCCTCTCTATCTCCAAAGGACGAAATGCGGCCGCCATACTTTCTTTGTTTTTGTTTGAATGCCGAAGTTTTTTGCTGCGTACTGCAGGTAGCAAACAGAGGCGCCCTGACAAACTGTGCACTGCTGACCACACGGTGAGCCAAGCATACCATAAGAGGTGCTTATTCAGCGTCTGTGGCTAACTCAAAAGTAAAGTACAAAGATCCATTTAATGAAGAAGAGTGTTTTGATCTAGTCATGTCGAAGTGAAAGTATTGCCAAATAAGCGAGGATATACAGAGAAACATCAGGATTTATGCTACCTACCAACTTAACATTGTTCATGCCAAAGTGTTAAATATGTGTAACTTTTATTTGAGGGAGAAGTTCAATGGTTTCGATGAATGAGCATTGTTGGAAATTGCTGCACAACCAGTCACTGTGCTTTTTCCGCTCAATAATATGTGGCCCTTATTCTTGTGACCTCCTACTGAAATAAAATTGATCACATAAACAATTGTAGAAAGGCTCTTGCTAGCTATAATAAGCAATTATTGTGATTATAGTGCTTAGTTCTAATAAATCATGCTGTAGAAGAGTACTCCACCTATTTGTCACCATGGCGAGTGCATTTCGTTTGGAAACGTGATTTGGTTTCGCAAAGTGCTGCCTTTCTGTAGAATGGGGTACTGGCAAGTGGAATTTCGCAAAAACTGTTAAACTTTATTGTTTCCTGCAGCAAGCATTGTCATATTTCTTGTAAATGCAGGCAAAGTGTGAAAATAGTGACCCACTTTGAAATTTACAACCTTAACATTGCACTGTCTTGGACTGTCTTTACTGTATGCGATTTGGTTCTGCCAAACATAAACCTAATTTTTACCATTTTTCATGGTCAATGCTAATTTTTCTGTGTAGGTTTGCCAGTACACTTTCACTTACGATGCTAAACAACAGGCTTGAGTGATGTGCTTGAATCTTGTCTATGAATTTTATAGAATACCTAAAATGGACTATTCTACTTGGCGCTAATATTGGCTACTGTGGGCACGTTCTATTTATCTAGACATAAAAATAGAGAATGCAACTGGTAGCATTGAAGCACTGTGTTCAGACGCTTGTATACACTGCGAAACCTTGCTGGTGTCAAAGTTTGTTGTGGGTGTACGGTGAAGCGACTTGTAACTAGCAATACTGCTTTGTTACAGCTAATTGCACAATGGAGCATTTTTCAGCTGCTCAGTTAGTTCTAGCAGATGGCGATCACGTTCACTGTGATACGACATAGCCACAAAGTTCATGCATATACATCCTGCATACCAGGAACCCTTATGTGAGCCAACGTGATGCTGTGATGGGGGCAGCTAAGTGAGAACTTGGTTTTCTCTGTCTGTCAGTATCATTACACAGGTTTACTAAATGCACTCAAGTAGACCCAGCAGGCACTTGAAGCTACAGAGCCAGTAGTAACAACACATTTCAATAGCAGATTTACTTACCTGTAAATTGCATTTTCCATAGACTCCATTATTTCGTGACACCTTAATGTAACAGCTTGCTCACTAATTTTATGGTGGTGGGACATTACAAAAAAATAATTTCATATATCATGCAAAATTATTCAATTTCTTATATTTTATATTAAATTTATGCTTTTCAACTGCTTCCTCCCCAGCTAAAGCTTAACTTCTGCTGAATTGTGTCATGGGTGACAACAAAAAAAGCAGGCCAGGGAAAGCAATATGGTGCTACAATATAACATAAGCGAGTATTGCTGTGGTTCAGTCTATAGCTGATTTTTTTAAAAGCACCAGTGTGGATTTCATGTGAGTGTTTACAGAGCATGATTTGGTTGTGCTACTTTTGTTTATCGCAGAAAGCACCTCCCAAAAGCAATGCTACAAGGCTATGAGCCACAAGTTCTTTTTAACGAACGGATTAGATGCCTGAGAGCCACGGGCCGACTGCTTCTGGCCTACACAGACAGTGCAGCCACCACAGTAAACTTCTTGCAAAGGTGTAAGACCTTCCTATGTTGCATAGAGTAGGCGTCTAATAGCCAGTTTTATAGCTTTTAGGTATATGCCTGCAAAAATATTTCCCTGCACAGTGTGTTTTACATTCTCTCAAAGTGCCATTAGGCAGCTTTGGCTCTGTCTTTCGTTTTTATCATTTTCCAGACCATCTTGCTAATTCATACAGAGTGCTACAGCAATCGAGTTATGTGACTGTGACAGAAACTTCATTTCGAAAAACAATTATGGTGACCCTTTCATGCCTGACCAGTGTATACTCTTCGCTAGCGAAGTGATGTTATTTTGCACTGAATGTTGGTTGGTCCTCTCTGCAATATGAAATAGTGTTTTGGCCTTAAAATTACGCCGTGTAGATTGTGTCATCGTGAGGCATGCTGCATATTTGTTTATCTCACCTATGGCTTGCACAGTACTTCCTCACCATGCTGATAAAGCACAGCGGCACATAAACGAGGCCTTGCTTAGTTGATGGCAGCATGTCGATTGCACAATCACTGACGTCCTGCTTTATTGCCATGTGACTGTAGTCATGATGGTAACGTATGCGTACCCCTCTTCACAATGAGAACGATGAAGAAGCCATGTGAGAAACTGAAAACAGCTACAATGTGTGTTTTATTGGCTGTGACTTCATCATTTCATCATGAACATACGAAATTTGTGGCAACGTGCTCACATTTTACAGTTTTGCAGTGATCAGAAATTTCAGACAGTGGGGTTGTTTAGTAGTTTTTACATTGCAAATATGAATGGCCAATTTATGCACTACATGGCTTTGTTGATTTATATTTTGCAATGTTCATCTGTGATATAGTCTGCAGCATCTGTAAATATTTATGTGTTAAATATACGAAACATTTTGTATGTTAATATGTACCATCAGCAGCAAAAGTTTGCGGGATATGAAATGTTCGATGAAGCTATATTCTCACTTTGTCTATAAATGTAATTTTGAAAGGAATATTTCATATTGACTTCACATTCGGACCTATGCAGTCACCAGTCTTATTACAAGTGTTAAGTACCGACGTATTGGAAATTTGCATTTGTTGTGGGTTCAACATCTACCATGCTTTTCCTGTTGTTAGTACTTTCATGGATTTTTTATGGCACTAGATCCATCTTCTTTCTTCAATTTTGCAGCTACATAGCTGGCAGTTCATTGCTTTGCTGCATTGTTTACCTAATACCTATTCAAGCAGCGCATCGAAAACGGTGTTTGGGGTGTACTTGCATCATTAAGTGTTTATTATTTTACTAGTCGTGGTGCTCTTTTTGGTCCTTTGGCTTTTACCTTTCGGCAACTTGACTGCTGCTTTATGAGCAATCAGTAGATATCAATGTTGACTCTATTAAGCTTGGGTTCAGAGAGAAAAGCTTAAGAGTTGCCGAGGTGCATGGCCTGTGCCACAGCATTCTAGGTTACCAGAAACAGATTCTAGGCAGGATAATATGTGGCTTCTTGCTAGTTGCGGGTCTTGCTTTTGCTTAGAGGTCTTTTCATAGTCCTAAAATCTCTTTTATGTTGCTTACAGCTATGCTACCATGTGAACAACCAACGCACTGAGTGGATTTGATCTTTAGGGCAGCAATTGCACTTTTGAAGGAGAGAAAAATGCTAGAGGCCTGAGTGCTTGTTAATTGACATTCACATTCAGAACCCCATTATAATTCTTACATCAAATGAACAAAGTGGTAATTCTAGATTATATACATATTTCAAATAAGAAAGGTGAGCTGCTTAGTAGGTTGGTATCCATGTTAAAAAGGCAGGGCATGCAAACATGGACTTGAGAGAGTAGTCAAGACACCGCAAACACCTACTGGAAAAGTTGACATTAAGCTACAAATGAAACAAGGCAAGTAGAGATATTGATCAAGATGGCATGCCTGTTGGTCTATGTGAGAGATAACTGCTCAGCATTTAATTTCTTCGTTGAGTTATTCAATGGTTGGTTCACACATGCACTGCCACATGTCGCTATGCAGTGCCTGAATCGTTAGAAGCATTTCCTAATTTCTGTGCTTGTACGAAACTGCATGATTCGAATTTTGGCATGTATTTACGTCGTGATATAAAGATAGGTTTAATGATGGGCCTCTGGTTAACAGTCTTTTATGTTTCGTTAGTCTGCCTTCTCATTGTTAGTTGGCATTTGACGTAGGGTCTTGACTCACCTGCGGCCATGTTCGCAAGCTCAGTCTTTTCAAGATGTATGCATATATTGCGTAAGGAAAATTAGGTATTGAGTGAGTATTAGGAAGATAAATTCATGTCTAGAATAAAATGTTGTTCTGTTTTCTTCTGTTACAAGTCTTGCTTAACAATGACTAAGCATTATTTTGGTGCCTGCTAAAGGGGTATGAGATAAACATACATAAAGCAGCAGCTGTTAGCATGCTTTCGAGACTGCTATCTCATGAGACAGAGAAAGTCAAGTTTTGGTACATGAAGCGTGCTAGAAAAAGTGAATTGTTTCTTATGTTTTTTTTTTGTTTTCTCGGCAGACATTCTAAAAAAACTTTCCCAAACGCGGACGGAGGACAGTACAGATGGACACACAGGAGCCATCTGGCTGCCTCAGAAACTGTGACTGAACATTAACCTGTAAGTATTTGCGAGTTCATGGTCTTGTCATGTTAATCTGTGAAGTGGTTTTTGATCATTTGCAATATTTTCCAAAACTGGTGCTTTGATGCCTCATTGTGGAAAGAAGTTTTTTCAGCGCTATTTTTGGGGAAAAAGTTTCTAATAGAGCAGACGCCTTTGAAATCATGTGCTAAGAAATTGAGTTATGAGAGAAAAATAACTGACACATGATTGTTGCTTCATGGTTTTGCTGCCCGCAGTCTTTATTTCTTTGTCAGCAAAATTTCATGGCTATGATATCGTAATAATTTTTGTTTCAATTTATGCTAATGTTGGTCGTGAGGAAACATGGCAAAATGGTACTCGCCCATGACCCGCAGGTCGCGGGATTGAATCCCGGCTGCAGTGGCTGCATTTCCGATGGAGGCGGAAATGTTGTGGGTGGTCGAAAATTTTGGAGCCCTCCACTACAGCGTCTTTCATAATCATATGGTGATTTTGGGACTCTAAACCGCACATACCAATCAAATCAAATATGGCATAATGCAGTGTATTTGTATGTTTTTACAAAAATTATTTTTTCTTGTAGAATAAAAAAACATTGTTTGTTATAGGGGCATTTACCAAGATTTAAAAATACTTCTGACTCTAAAAATTGAAGACGCCTTCACACATTTTTACCCTGGGTTTTTTGGCTGATATGACAGTCATTCGAGCATAAACGTAAAGGGTGAGCGTTAAATTTAGAAGAAAAGGTTACTGTTCGTATCTTAAAATTCTATTAAATACTACATGATTGATTGATTTGTGGGGTTTACCGTCCCAAAACCACCATATGATTATGAGAGACGCCGTAGTGGAGGGCTCCGGAAATTTCGACCACCTGGGGATCTTTAACGTGCGCACAAATCTGAGCACACGGGCCTACAACATTTCCGCCTCAATAATACTACATGACAGGTGTCTTATTATGGCAGAAGTAAATGTGATAATAGGGGGCGGGCTTGAATGAGGGTCAAATCATTAAAGAAAGTTTGTTTTTGGAGCCATTAATGATTTTTCGAGATTAGGTTGTTTTGAATGTTTGAACAAAAGTTGTTTGTCTAAGTCGTGGCAGTAAACTTGATAGGGTTTGCTGCTCTGGTAAACGTATGTCCTCTTGTCGAATCATTCATTTTTAGCATCATAGACACAGTGTTATGAAACTGCTAAGCAGCCATACCCCTGCTAAATGCATTGTCCTCTGCAGCTTAAGTTTTGCACCCAGTAATATTACAATAGAAGCATTTGTTAAAGCTGAAGAATTGTAATGAATGTGTTGAGATGTATACCTGTTGAAAAAAGAAATCATTGAACTTGCTATTCGCCAACAGAACTTTTCTTTGCCAAGGCAGCAAGCTACATCAAGGTTGCTGCCACAACTTAGTCAAATTGTCTTATTGAATCATTGGCTCGAACAACACACTTAATTTAGTGGTGACACTTATTCAAGCCCCCATCTTCATGTTGGCTCCTGCTGTAATGAGATCTAAAACTATCATGTAGTGTTTATTGAATTTAAAAAAATATATATGCAAGCCTTGCTTCTTAATTTAGTGCTCACCCTTTCTGTTGATGCATTATTTATTGTCTTCATCAGGCTAATACCTCCACTATGAGGTTATGAATAAGGCAACGTGTACCCATCCATCACTCTGTCACGCGCAGTGGCAGATTGTTTGGTGGGTTCAGGCTACACAAACGACAACAAAGTCCTGATCCTCTTATCTCACATCTCCTCTTTCTCGCTCCAAAGGTGCTGTTACAATATGTTGCCTGCCGCACGTAGTCCTTTTCAGTGGTCTACAATATGCTTTATGGTGTGTAATATTTCATAATATAAAGCAAAATTTGTTTGTTCACCCCACATAACTCTTCACGGTGTTAGTAGTTGCACATATTGTAACTGCCACACCATGGCACTAATTAAACAGAATTTGTTATGCTAGTCTATGAATTTTTAGCAGTTAAAATATGGTGCGTTTAACGTTGAGTTCTTGTCTACTATAGCAATGGGTTGTTGTAGCAACCGGTTGCTTGTTCTGCATGTGATCTGTTCTTGTCCAGAAATACCATCTGCTTTTGTGATTCATAAAATAATGGTATGAACAGAGGTGATGTTTGTTGTAGACACTATAGTTGTTTAAACTCTTAACATTGCTGCTACTACAATCCTTCTTTTGTACTTCCTTTTCTGACGTATAGAAAGGAGCAAATTGGAGCTGTTCATAGGCCATGCACACAGTTTCATAAGCAGGCTTTCAGCACTTTTGACAATTATGTTTCTGAATGCATCTGCAAAAGCTGCGTTCAAAGTAGCGTGTAGTAGTACATTTAATTGTTTTTTGGCATGCTGCAGCAGGTATGATTCACACATCTGCAAGAAAACGCAGCATAGTGCATACGGACAACTACGCCCCCCCGAATCGGAGCAGAAGCAGCCCCCAGAAAAGAGCAAGCACCCTCCAAGCTCCCGGAGCTCTCTTCGACAGGAACAGCAAGGTCACTGTGTGGCATTGAAAACCATTGCAAGGAGTGCCTTATCAGTACACTGTGCTGCTCTTTCATCGCAGAAGACGAAGTTGACCACTCCAGAGGAACTTCACGCTGTGTATTGTGAGTGCTTCAGTGGTTTTGTTTTTGTCCAGCCAGCAGTTAAGAAATCATGTGTCAGATTCAGCCGGGATGGCTAGAGGGAGTCGGGCAGGCATGTTTGGACATTTGTCTAGCCAAGGAGTGCCAATTTTCGCACTGGTCCTGTTGGAGTTACTGCCACAATCACAGAAGCTACGTCAGCTCTCTAAATGTACAGATGTGTCGGGAAGATCAGCTGCATTAGGTTTTTTTATAACTGATAGCTGCCAACATTCTTCATTATACAGGAGTTTTGTTCCTCACTTATGGGTGTAATGCCCTCCACAGAAAAAATGCAACACGTCTACTTCTAGAAGGCTCCGAGGCACTACTTGTAGGTTTTTTTGGCTTGTATCATAAGCACCTCGTTTGGGGTACATGAACATTTTATAAACATGTACAGCGAAAAATTTGGGTGGCTGGTCGTTTTGTCGTTATCATGTTCCTCGCAGTATTCTTAAGCATGTTGTGCATTACGTTGTGAATCTGGTTCATGTGCATAGAAGACATTACGAAGTTTCAGGCTACACTATGAAAAGCCTGGAAACAAGCTATAATTTATTTTTCAACAGAGTTGCTTAATCTAATACATGATACATCACTAAACTTTCGTGCGTATTCATCAATGTAAGCTCGTCTTAGTGTTATCCAAAATGAAGATGTGAGTCGACAGATGGAAACATTTAGTGGGGTAATCAGGGTGAACAGTAGAAGTGCTTCAGACAGGCTGGCCGATGTTGCGATAGGAGGACCTATTTTTTAGAAGTCACCTTGTCATCCTTGGGGTGTTAGTTTAAATGGTGTCATAATGACATCATCTTTTGGTGTAGGCGTGTGTGCCTGTTGGAAATGTTTGTCTGAAAAAAAACCTATAACGCAGAAGAGTGCAGCGCTTGCTTCTTTTCAAGTTAGGTTGCGCTGATACAAAGCGTTTTCCTGTCGGAGGTTGGGGATGAGAGAGGGAAAAATGATGAATGATAGAAAAGAAGAAAAAAGAAGAAAGAAAAGGGGGATGCAAAGTAAAAGTAGTGCTACACTGCTCCTACTTTGCATCCCCCTTTTCTTTTTTTTCCCTTGTTTTCTTTTTTCACCTTTTTTGTTACATTTGCATTGTCCCATCTAGTTAATGAATCAATGACACATGGCTTTGCTATAGCAAAGATGCCTATGTGATGTTGGATTGAACAGTGCACTGTACTTCATTCAGTTAATTACAGACTGATCAGTCTTACAATAAGTGCTTCCTGTCTATCACCACACATGTTCAAATGAAAAGTTTGTGCTTGGCTCTTAGTATGCTGGTATATAGCTTGTGTCTTGGACTACTCAAAATGAATGTTATTTTGGCACTGTTTATGGTAATGAATTTATCCAACATCAAAATATCTTGCCTTGTGAACTTTGTCGGACCTGCCTTTCTTTTTCTTTCCTATGCAGGCATTGTATATGAGGGAGGCAGTAACAGAGAGGTGATAGCTCGAGCTTCGGAAGAATAAATGCTGGCAGTGAGGCAATTACACATTAAACATCCCACCCATTTTGCCAACCGTCCTAAATGTGTTTTGAAAAAAAAATATTGTGCTCGTTTACTGTATTGAAAACAGCAAAATGCTAAAATATATCGCAGAGGACAAAATATTAGGCCACACTGGTGTCTTCTGGACTTCCCAGGATGTCGTCTGGGTGTTGTTTGTAAAAAGTAAAAAGTGTTTCAAAAATACTGCCTCTTCTACACCAAATTCGGTCTAGGTATTAAGTAAAGATGATTGTGTGTAGTGCATGAAGCTCAGTAATATTAGTGCAATTTTTTCGCCACATCAAAAGCAAGGAAGCAGTTTTCTTTATATGGCAAGTTATATGATTACACTTTGTCTTAAAGCAGAAATGAATTTTTGAAGTTTTCTTATGATGGCTGTTTTCTGCATTTGTTATACGACAGCTTCCGTTCCGAAGTTCCCCATGGCCCTCAATAGGAGACTTCAAAAATCATTTTCCTCATTTAAACAAAAATTGTAATGATAACACTTGCCATATAACAAGATCTGTTTATTTGCTTTCAACTTACACATAAAAGTAATTTTCAATTAGACAAACACACAGCTCAAATTGCATCTCAATGTGGACAAAAACGATTATATAGTGATATTTGTAATCTGGATCTAACATTATTTTTTTTTCATGAAATATAACTTCTGTGCAGTGAGTATTTGTGGCCCAACTATTCATACAAAGTGCAGTATTGCCATACAAGAAATGCAAACAATAAACAGTTTGGCTGAATTCTTCAAAGCCTATGTAGCGGAAAAATTGCACTAATGTTACTCGGCTTCAAAAAGCACCTTTACTTAATATGTAGATCAAATTTAACATGGCAAGAAAAAGCGGTACTTCAAAATTTTTCTCACAAATAACACCCGCACGACATTCTGCGAAATTCTGAAGATACCCACGTGACCACTACTTTTTTCTCTTCAAAACATTTCTGCATATAACTATTTTCAGAAGAGTAAATTACCATTATTTTTTAAAATATACATCTGTGATGGTCGCCAGGCAGTATGGTTTGTATGTTTGGTGTAGAATAGTCCAGTGCGAAAAACAACAAATGTCTGAGCATCCTTTGATGCTCGGGCGATTTCGAAAGCATTTGTTTGTTAGCAGCCATTAAGTTAAGCCCTTCTCTTTATGCGTAGGCCCAGAAACAAAACACAAGTAACCAAAGTAGTCCTAAGAGTCATGCAGTCTCGCTGTTCCAAGGCTTGTGGAGCCTAATTTTGTGCAAGCTTCACCATTTTTTAAAAATTCAGATTCAACCAACAGGTTTTGGAGGCACAGTGAATTTTCAGCTAACTTGTTTCACACCAGTTACTTAGATAAAAAGCGGAAAGTAGAGGCAAAAATACCATTTTAAAGGCATTGTAGGTAATAACAAAAAGGACTGCCTTCTTTTTTGTGTAGTGCTTTGCCTGAACACTGATCTTTTTGTGGTATAGTTCATTGTCTAGTGAACATAGGCCTTAAAAACTAACATTAGCCATGTTGAGGTCGATTTCTTGGTTATAGTCATAGTAGCCATATTAAAAATTATGACTTCAAACTTGATTGTTCTTTTGAAGATTTTTTTCTTGCATAATGATATTTCAGAGTCTTAGTCAATTTTGTTATAAGAAAACGTGATGTCATAATAGGGTCACTTTTTGTAGAGTCGTTCAGTTCTACCTTACCTTTTACATTCCTAATAGAGCAGTTATTTTCAATATCGGTATTTAAAATGGAATGAGCATGCTGTATGTTGTAAGGTGTAAGCACTTACAGATATCACATGCACCCAACTTTTCTGTTGGCAGTTTATTTCTGTTATTCTTGATTTATATGTGGGGTTTCACATACGAAAACCACTATACGATTATGAGAGACGCCGTAGTGGAGGGCACTGGAAACTTCGACCACTTGGGTTTCTTTAACGTACACCCAAATTTGAGCACACGTGCTTACAGCATTTCTGCTTCCATCGGAAATGGAGCCGGGTTTTGATACCGCGACCTACGGGTCAGCAGCCGAATTTCTGTTACTCTTGCTCCTATATGTGTGTGCAGTTCGGTTATAGTTATCTCGCTTGCACAGATTTTTAATGGCACCTTCCTGGTCCTGCTTGCTTTCATGGTGATTTTAACCTTCATAAGTTGCATAGGTTTAACTCTCAAAATTGTTCAAGATGCCAATCTTGTCCGCAAACTGTATAGCATGAAGGCAGCAGATGTACATGCACGCACTATTAAAGGTACATTGAGAGCTTTCACTTGCAGTTCCTAAAGTTTTACTGTGCAGGAAGCATTTAAATCATAATTTCATAAGGACATATTAATCGATTCTCTCTACCATTGAAAATCGTGACAACCTAGTTATTTTCACTGTGATAAGCATGCTGTTTTCTTTGATGTGGCAGAACTAATTTATACACTCATTCCTTCTATTATTCACATATGCATAACATGAAGGATTGTGTGCCTTACATTTTCAGTTTCATTCTGTGTGTTATATTTCTTGTGCATCTGAACTAATGTGCTAACATGTGTCTCTGACAATATTTGTGCCGAATATTTTCATTTCTAGGTGCCTATGAAATACACATAAGTTCTATGGCAGTGACCTTCCAAATTTACAGTGGTGCCGTAGCCTCAAGCAGCATTTCGCTAATCTCCACAAGGCGTTCATGAGATAAACAAAGCGCCACACTTTCACAGTGCTATGATAATTATTTAAGTTTACACATTTCGTTCTAAAATTGCTATTACAATGTGTTTTGTGCCACCATCCTGTGGCTTAGGTGGAGCTGGTGAAATTAGGGTGCAGTCACCTCATTTGTGTACCATCAACACTGCAATGTCACTATTCACAGCTGGAGCATACAGACAAAGAAAAAAATATATTGATTGTAGCAGGGCTGATGTGTATAGTAATGCTTCTCTATTGATAATAATAACTTTATAAGTTCTTTAAGTCTTGCATAGAACACCGCATTAATGTGTTGCAGTGTAACCACCATTTATGATCGCTAGCATGGTAATTTAGTAGTTTTGTAATGTATTTTATTTAAAAGGTAATTTTGCTTCCGCATCACAACAATTAGAAAGATGCCGATGATTCAGTCCCTCATCATGCACATTTAAGAAATATTGTGATTTGTACACAGTATTGCATGTACTCAAGATGTTGACGTCTATTCAATTTACACATTATATTGCTTTGCACTAGATTCAGACGTAACATGCACACATTTCAGTAATTTCTGCATGATATGCTTTCCATAAGATGCGGAGTCCGCATCCTACGTCTTATGCGGAGTCCGCATCTTACGTCTTATGCGGAGTCCGCATCATACGTCTTCCATATTCCAATAATTCCGTACTTGAGGTCTCCACATCATACGGAACGTTTCAGTAGGGGTCGATACCAGGCCACCACATATAACTTCTGGCGCACTTTTTCATGGCAACAATGCCTCGATGACCTGCGTGGACAAGCGACATGGCCTGTGCACGAAGTGCCGCTGGAATTACAACTTTTGATCTCAAGGTGACGCACCCGCGATGAGTGCTCAACCCCGCAGCTCGCTTGCGGTAAGCGTTGAAGTGTTTACCCTTTAGCTTCTGCACGTTGCCTTCTTGTATAGCTGCGTAGACTTCCTTCAAGGCAGTGCACTCCTGCGTTGATGCTGCTACCGTGTCAGCTGTTAGCGGAGGGTTCGGCAGCGTCTCGAACATGATTATATCACCCGGCGGGGGTGGTTCATCTATTGTGGTGTCTAGCATCAGGCGGCTTAGTGCGTCGGCGTTCTGGTGTTTCTTCCCCGTGCGATGTACGAGTTCGTAATCGTACTCCGACATCTTGATGCACCATCTTGTCATTCGCGGCGACAATGTCTGTGGCATTGGCTTTTAGGGACCCATAATACTCCGACATCTTGATGCACCATCTTGTCATTCGCGGCGACAATGTCTGTGGCATTGGCTTTTAGGGACCCATAATACCCAATAAGGGCCGGTGATCTGTTATGAAAGTCACTTTCCTGCCGGTAATGTATTGCCAAAAGTGATCTGCTGCGTAGACGATGGCAAGTCCCTGGTTATCTAGCTGGGAATAATTCCTCTCTGCCTGCGATAGGGTGCGTGAAGCAAAAGCGATCGGGGCTTCCCGTCCCTGGTCGTCAACTTGGGAGAGGACTGCTCTCACTCCGTATGGTGATGCGTCACAGGCTATCAGTAGGGGTCTCCTTTCGTCGTAGTGTCGCAGAACAGTAGACTTGCGAAGTAGTTGCTTAAGGGCAACAAATAACTCTTGGTGGCGTGGCGACCAAGTCCATGGGACTTCTTTCTGCAGGAGCTGATATATATCGTTGGCCACTGTAGCTCGATGTTCTAAGAACCGGTCGTAGAACGTCAATAGCCCCAAAAACGACTGCAGTTCTTGCTTGTTAGTAGGCGCTCGTGCTTCGGTGATTGCACGCACTTTGTCTTCAGTAGGATGAATGCCCTGCGCGTCAATTTGATGTCCAAGAAACTTCACTTCAGGCACCGAAAAAACCCAATTTTCTCTACTGATGCGCAAATTAGCATTTGCTAGCCTTTCCAATATGAGCTCCAAGCGTTCTGTGTGCTCTTCATTGGAGGCGCCACCGACAATAACATCGTCCAAGCAGACGCAAACACCTGGGATCACGCTAAGTGTAGACTCCATAAATTTCTGGAAGATTGCTGGCGCTGCAGATATTCCGAATGGTAGCCTTTTAACTTTGTAAAGACCCTTAATAGTGTTTATTGTGAGCAGTTCAGACGTTTATTCGCTCACCTTCAGCTGCTGGTAGGCTTGTGTCAAGTCCAAGATGCTGAAGATTTTTCCACCATGAAGCGTGCTAAAAACCTCTTTCGGTGTCAGCAGTGGGTAGGAAGATGCTTTTGTCGCCAGGTTGACAGTGCTCCGGTAGTCTCCGCAGAGGCGTAGGGTACCGTTCTTCTTTCGGCCGACAACGAGTGGTGTAGCCCATTCCGAATGTTGCGTCGGTTCGATGATCCCTTGTTCCTGCAGTCGATCAAGCTCATTCTCGACTGACGTTCGTAGGGCGAAAGGCACCGACCTAGCTTTCAAAAATTTCGGCGTCGCATCCTCCCGCAGCTCCAGTGTGACTGGAGGTCCGTTGTTCTCTGGTATTTCATCGGAGAAAACCGCTTTGTACTTATCTTGAAGCGGCTCCACTGACGGATAACTGGGTGTGTGGTGAACTCCGCCAATGACCACTCCAAGGGGGGTGAACCAACTTCGTCTTAAAAGGCTTGATCCAGAACCGGAGACGACTAGCAAGGGGAGCTGATGGGTCTGCCCGTTGTAGTACACGTCTACGTTGGCACAGCCCAGCAGTGGAAGGGAATGTCCGGACAACGTTCTCAGCTGCGTGTCGTCTTGCTGGAGAGCTGGCGCGTTCTCACGCCAAGTAGCGCGAAAAGTGTCCTCGCTGATGAGCGTACATGCTGCTCCGGAATCCACCTCAAACCTGATAAGGCGCTGGTGTACCATAATTTCAGTTGTAATCTTCGGTCTCGTTCAGAGGTTCACAACGGCGTTTAAGTCATATAGTGCCGATGACGTTAGTGCTGATCAGCTTGTATCTTGCGTCAGGCCCTCCTGTGCGTCGACATTGTTGTTCCGTTGCAATGAAGTCTTCGGTCCGAGCTGTTTTCGGTTCGAGATGTATGCCCTTTCAATGTGTCCCAGTTTTTGGCGAAAATTGCAGGTCGCTGTCTTGTATCGACATACCTGGGGATCGTGCATGTCGTCGCATTGCCAACAGCGCTTTGTCTTTCTGCTTGATTTCGACTTAGACGTGGATTGACCTGACTGCTGACTGGTGTGATGCACCGGTTCGACGTTCCGTCGAATATCCCTCTGCTGGTGACCGGTGCTCTCCGCTCGTTGGGCGATGTCGTAGGCTTTGGAGAATGTGAGACCCGTCTCCGCGAACAGGCGTTGTTGTAGGCCTGCGTCACGCAGTCCGCACACAAAACGGTCACACAACATAACGTCCAAGGGGAGCATAGTGGTGTTAGCAGGTGTGGCAGTCGATCCTCCCTCCTGCGCAGTAGCTGCAGCTGTCGCGGTCAACGTCCCGAAATTGTAGTCAGCAGCGAGCTTTTTGAGAGCCGCTACGTATTCGGCCACTTTTTCGCCTTCCAGTTGGTGTCGCCGTTGGAAGCGGGCTCGACAGTAGACCTCCGATGGCCTTGGGTCATAGTGCTCTTGTAGCGCTGCTACGATGTCGTCGTAGTCAACGGCTGCTGGAGTGCGTGGCTGAATCAGGGCACAGACTGTGTCGTATATCTGCTCTCCACACAGCGTTAGCAGGTTGGCCCTCTTCATTGCTGCATCAGTGATGTTGTTAGCCTCGAAGTAAAATTGCAGGCGTCCAAACCACGATGACCATGATGAGCCATTGAATTCGGGTAGCCGATTTGGGAGCCCGTGCGTAGCCATAGCTTGTAGCTTGTCAATATCGTTGCGAAGCGTTGGTCCAAATCCACTTCCTCGTCGCCAATGTTATGTCCGGTGTTGTCGTCGGCCCATAGACCGACGCGTTGGTCGCGGTAGTCCAAAAAGCTCAGACAGCCTCGAATGGTTAAAAACAAGTTTATTCCTATTTGGATGGGGGCGGCGGCCGAACGGCCGGGGGAAACGATGGCGGCTCGTTTGCGCCGAGCGGGGGAAGGGGAGGAGTGAACATCTGGATGCAGTTTTAGCAACCGGTCCTTCGCGGGTTCGCTCGTGACACAGGGGTGCTTGGAACACAACACCAGTATTATAATTAGGTTTACCAAAACCTACAAGATGAAGGTGGTACAGGCCTAAGCCGCTACATCGAGCCACGATAATCTTCTGGTTAAACGGTTCTATGAAGAAGTAGATCCTGCCCTAATTAAGGTCTGATAGGTAACTTTAATGCCAAAAAAGGCTAGAAACTGGCCGCGGACCACGCAGTTGGGGAATATGGCATCAGCTCTAGAAAATCCCAGAGGCGAGTTATTAGTAGAGTTCATAGAATGTAAAAATTTACGGATCTTGAATACCTCCTTCTGAAAACGGGCTAACCATAAGTGAACCTGGTAAAGTTTTAATGGCGAAACTAAAAATAAATTTACTTCATTTTGTGTGCACACCCAGGCATTCTACAGGGTGTAGAAGTAGTTAGCAAGATCTGATGCAAAAAACATAGAATGGTAAAAACTCGTATTCGCATAGATTTGAAAAAGCAAAGATGAAAAGTGATACGCAAGAAGCAAATAATGAACTAGTGGTGAGATCAAAATTACAGAATTTTTTTTCGCTGCCCAGAAGATTCGAGACACTAAACTAGGTAACCGATGTCAGCGCTGACAGAATGAACGACAATTTACTAGCATCATCAAAAAATATGCAATGAAAGTAGGACCTACAGTCACTAGGGAGAATATTGGCAAACTACCCCGAAAGACAAATATCTTAATAAGAGACGACAAACCAGGAAAGACTGAAATGCAATTGACCGAATTCAGCTAGTGGAGCTTTCGAAGTTAATAAATGGGCGTATGGTAGCAGGCGTCAGAAAGTAAAACTAGAAGAGAATTGAGCAGGCTGAAAAAACCATCACAAGCCTGAAAGCTGCGAAGACAAATTTGTGCTTAGGCGAAATTTGGATGTTATGCAATATGGAACAAGGAAGGCCAGGATTTGAACCCGCGACCTGCGGGTCTGCAGCCGAGTACTTTAGCCACTAGACAACCGTGGCGGGGCCTGTTCGAAATCCTGTTTGTACTTTTGGTTGATTGAATTCTACTGTTGAAATTATTCTGTTAGCAGTTACCTTTGTAAGTAGCTTGTATACTACAGAGAACAAGTTGACCGGTCTGTAATTCAAGTCTTTGTCATCTCCTTTCTTATGTATTAGGCAGATGTTAGGATTCTTCAAAAATTCTGTTATACTTCCCACCAGAAAAAGCCTCGTAAACAGGGTCGCCAGTTTTTCTAACACAATCTGTCCTTCCTCTGTCAGCAGATTTGACGTTACCTGATTTTCACCAGCAGCTTTGCCTTTTTGCATGCTCTCCAAGGCTTTTCTGGCTTCTTTCATTACTGGTGGTGTGTCGTCTGGGTTACTGCTAGTTCTTATATTAAGGTCTATGGTTGTGCTGGCTACTCTACAGAACTCTGTAAAACTCCTTCGCTACTTTTACTATTCTATCCACATTGGTAGTTACTTTGCCTTCCTTTTCCCTTAGTGCATACATCTGATTTTTGCCTATCCCAAGTTTTCTCTTCACTGCTTTGACGATTCCTCAGTTCTTCAGAGCGTGTTAAATTCTTTCCATGTTATACCTTGTTACAACAGATAATTTACACTTATTATTAAACTTCGAAAGATGTACATGAGAGCGAAAAAGTGACGAATATATTTGGCCTAACGTGGAGCTGACCACAAGTGCAAAGTAAAGGCGTAGTTATCAGCCAGTAATAGAGCGCCAACTTACATAAAGTTAAAATATTGCAACAGTGGATGCATTAGTCGAAAAGTAAAAATACCATCTTTCAAGCTCCAAGTACAACAGAAGTGCTAAAGAACTAGACCTGAATGAAAATATTTGTGTTTAATTTGTGTAACAAAGTGAATTTTACATGCAGATGTTTCTTAGTGGCAATAGATGCCATTTAAGCGCTTTATATGCAACTCCGCAGCACATTTGAAAAAAAGACCGTTAAAGATGTTTAAGGGTGATTTTTATTTTGAATAAGATTCAGAGGAGCTTGTTCAAAGAGCGCACTAACTGAATACTTTTATACGAAGCAATTAGCCTGAATAATGGCATTAAATATATAATATAAGAATTTTTCAGCAATATAAAAATTTTGCGAGAATCAATATAGAGATAAAATGTTACTTTCAGTTGACTTCACTGCGTTAAAGGGATACTGAAGAGGATTTGAATCCGCGATTTCATTGCGAATTTCGTGTTTGTGACTTCTTACATGTCTACGGAGCTTTTTTTTGCCAGGTTCGAAAGTTTTGGCAAATGATTAGTCTTACTTCTAACAACGCCTTATAAATAGAAGATTCATCTGGAAATAGTATCCTCGATAAAAGGTGCGCATCAGTTTGTGATGACTCATTTTAGGGGTGAAACAAGGAAGTTTATTGCAAACTGGTAACAACATTTCGGGTGAGTACAACTGTATGGTGTAAGAAAATCACTTCAGTGGCGTGTACAAACAAGAGAATATAGACAGGATGTAACAAACAGCACTTCCGATATTCTCACAGATCACGAATTACTCAAGAAAACAAAGAGAAAAGAAACGCAAAAAAGCAGTAAATTGAAACAGATTCACAAATTGCGTGCGACGAAAAGCAATTTTCTCCCCCGAGTTAAAACGGCAGTAAAGGAAGTTCAATATTCCCGTTCCGAACTACAAAAAAACGTGTATGCCACCTTCTGGTATATGCTTCTTCACCCTGAGTTTCTATCTATTCGGTAAGGTACCGAACCTTGATCATTCTAATCTTCTGTAACGCTGGGTATGCAGCTCGTTGGGGTCGTCGCCATGCTTCGGTCATACAGCAGCGACGCCACAAGACGAACATAGTGACGTACAACACGAGTTGTTCAAACAAGCCCCTTCTGCGCTGTTGGCTCGAAGGAATTGACACTCCGAATTGACGACGCACGAAGTGCCACACGCCTTTGGCTGCTACGCATTAAAACATCGTGTGGTGGATCGTTTCTTTTTTCTCGCAGTTGGGGCAGTGGTCATTGGGAACGACGCCCCACATTAACAGTCTCTGACGAGGGGCAACGCACCCCATCGCCGCAGCCAATGAAATTCTCTATTTCCGGTACGTCGTTGTTCCGCCATTTCTTCCACTTGCTGGGCCTCCATCTCTGTTTTTCCTCGTCAGTAATCGATCGACTGATTAACATTTCGCTAATGCGTGTGGGTGCGAGCTTTGCAAAGTATTCTTCGGTGGCGTCGCCGTCAACCGAACGCTTGAGGCCCTCAGCTGCCTTATAAAAGTGGCGAAGCTCCTTATAGCGGCACTCGTTCGTCCCTTGTAGCCGTTGTAGTAGGATGTAACAAGTACAACATTTTGACCTCCAAGGTGGTGACGGTGAGAGATTTCTTCTTTGCGGTGTTGAACAATAAAACATAGTGCTCAATGTACATGCCAATGGCTGCTAAGGGGGAATGAGAGACAGTAGAATTCGGCTTTTAGTTATAGCGCACGCTGCGAATGTTTTATTGTTCAACAACGCACAGAAGACAAGGAAGGGTTGCAACGTTATACTCGCTGGGCGTAACCACGTAAGTTTTAGAAAGGTTCATCGAGCGTTGGGCCGCAGTGCCGTGAATACAGTGAACTAGTATATACCATGAACACGAGGTGGTTAAAGGTGGGAAGTAGACACGAAACGCAAGCCGTAAGAAAGTGTGCGTGTGCCTCATCTCGTTCAGTCCTTGTAATGTCCGCTAGATAGCGGTGCTTCTTTATGAGGAATATATGATGAAAAGATGCGAGATGGTGGTACTTGGAGTATTGAATAGGTGGACAAACGGACAAACAGAGATGCGTCGACGGACGCACGCATGCCTGCACGAACGAAAGAACTCATGGACGGACGCAGGAGCGGATGCATGGACAAAAGCAGAGACGGACGCACAGATGAACGTGTGGACGCACGAACAGACGCACGCACAGACAGGCGGATGGACGCGCGTGTGGCCACACAGACACACGCATGGATGAACGGAAGCAAGAACGAATGGACGGATAGATGTTTCGCCCCACTATCCGTCATTCACTCCGTCGATATGCTGCCATTTTTTAAAGCCAGTACTCTAAATTCAGTAACATCTTACTCCCTCACGCGTACCAATATAATTACATGCCAATAAGTCTAGTAGTTACTCAGGCACCTGGAATATTGAAGCTAAAAGATAACTTACCATTCCACTCTGCTCTTGGCTGGGACGGCATCAGTATCAAATCCCATAAAAACACTTAAATAGTTAGTTCGAAGGTACTAACGAAAATATTTGAACAATCCTTGAGTACTCGTGAACTGCCAAAGGAATAGAAAATAGGAAAGATGGTTCCACTCTGTGTCTCTGGCGCAAAAAATCTCCTCTTAATTACCGATTCGTATCACTAACGAGTAATTGTTGCAAATTATTAGAAAAAAAGTAATCTTTACTGCCACGAACTGTTGGCCACCGCTAAACTAGCGCTGCCCCACGACCAAACGAAATTTCAGAAAGCTTCAAGTTTTTCCACCGAAACCAGCAGGAAGGAGAGTCTGTTCACGCATTCATTGTGATGATGATACATGGTGTTTTTTGGCGCAAGGGCCATTTGATGGCCAAAGAGCGCCAGTTCATGCGACAAGGAATGTGGACAATGATTGTGATTAGCGGCTGTATAAGGGCCATAAAATTCCTCGCGGTAAGGCGGGTAAAAACATAGAATAAAATCATGGCCATGCCGTGAAAGGTGTGTGTGATGTGAATAGATGACAAAAGTTGGTGATAATAAAAAACGATGGTGTATATGTATGACATTAGCATAAGTGCCTCACTGGTTCATACCCTTACGTGCAAGGGCCGTGAGGCAAGTGCTTTCCTGTGTAGCCACCGCAGCAAAAACCCCCCTGGAGAGGTCGTGCTACGGGATGCCCGGGTATATGATATGAAAATTACGAATTTCTTTTAAAAACGCCAACAATGATTTATGACTAAAAGCGGTTCCCTACCAACGAACATTGCAGGGTGTAAAGGTATATGTTGTCGGTAGGGTAATGGAAAATGCTGTTTTCCTATTGTTTCTAGGTGTTTACACTGGATTAACACGTGAAGGACGGTTAATGGTTCACCACATCGGTCACACAATGGTGGATCGCCACCTGACAAAAGATATGTGTGTGTCGTGTATATGTGTCCTATCCTGAGTCTCGTTAGTATAACCTCTGTATGACGTAATTTTGATACTGGCAGCCAATGACCAAGGTGTGGCTTAATAATGTGTAGTTTGTTTTGTGTGTGTGCATCCCACTTGCTCTGCCAGTAGTCCCTGATGTTTCGTTTGAGAGACTGCTTAAGATCAAGGGCCGGGATGAATATGGGTGTAGGGCCAGTGCTTTTGTGGACCGATGCAGCAAGCTGATCCGCCCTCACATTGCCTTGGATCTCACGGTGCCCTGGCACCCAGCACACTACAACATGTTGTTTTAGTGTGTAGAATGTGCACAAAATGGAGTAAAGTGAGACAAGGACTGGGTTTTTTTGTTTTTTAAGACTGTGCAGAGCCGTTACCACACTGAGGGAGTCTGTATAAATTACTGCTTTTTGTATTTGTAATTGTTTGATGTGTTTAGCTGCCACAAGTATCGCGTAAGCTTCTGCTGTGAAAATACTTGTGCCTGGATGTAGAGGGCCAGCATCCGAAAAGGATGGGCCGACAGCAGCGTAGGACACAGAGGAGTTGGACTTGGAAGCATCTGTAAAGAACTCAGGACGTGTGTATTTGTGTTGAAGTTCCAGGAAGTATGTTCGGATATGGGCAATAGGCGCATGTTTTGTAACTTCTAGGAAAGACACATCGCAATCTATAGTCTGCCATTGCCACGGTGGCGGATATGCTACAGGAGCCATTAAACTGTGTTCTAGTGAGACTCCAGTTTCCTCGGCTAGACTTTTCAGGCGAACTGAGAAGGGCTGCCTCATCGAAGGCCTGTTTTGAAACAGAAATGAGCTCGACAAATCATTAATAGTAGAGTATGAGGGGTGCTTTTTATCTGCTTTCACCTTAAGGAAATAAACAAAAGACATAAGTGTTCTCTGCAAATGAAGCGACCACTCATTTGACTCAACATAAAGGCTTTCTACGGGGCTGATGCGAAAAGCACCCGTAGAAAGGCGGATGCCCAAATGGTGCACGGGATCCAGCATCTTTAAAGCACTTTTAGTTGTAGACTGATAAACAACGGCCCCATAATCTAAGCGGGTGCGAGTGAGGCTTCGATACAAATTTATGAGGCATTGCCTATCACTACCCCAAGTAGTGCGTGACAGCACTTTTATAACATTCATGGCTTTTAAACATTTTATTTTTAAATTCTTGATGTGCGGAATGAAGGTCAGCTTGTTGTCCAAGATTAAGCCTAAGAATTTATGTTCGGCTTTGACGGACAGACGTTGCCCGTTCAGTCGAATGTCAGGTTCAGAGTGCATGCCTCTCTTTCGAGAGAACAAGACACACGTGCTTTTTTGTGGGTTAAGTCGAAATCCGTTTTCATCTGCCCATTTGGAGACCTTGTTTAAGCCCAGCTGAACCTGCCGCTCACACATTGCCAAGTTGCATGACTTGAAGCCAAGCTGAACGTCGTCGACATATGTACAATAGAACATACTGTGGGGGATGGACAAGTACAAAAATTTATTTTGATAATAAAAAGTGTGCAACTAAGCACACCACTTTTTGGCATGCCTGTTTCCTGGACAAATGTTTGGGAGAGAACACTGCCCACACGGACAAGGAATGTCCGGTTTGACAGGTAACTTTCGAATATGTGAAACATTCTTCCGCGCACATCAAGGTGAGACTGGTCTCTTAGAATTCCGAAACGCCATGTTGTATCATAAGCCTTTTCAATATCGAGGAACACAGAAAGAAAATATTGTTTATGGACGAAGGCGTCTCTGATCTGTGCCTCGATACGAACAAGGTGGTCTGTGGTGGATCTGCTTTCTCGAAACCCGCACCGAAATGGGTCGAGCAAATTGTTTGTTTCAAGGATATGTACAAGTCGGCCGTTTATCATTTTTTTGAAGACTTTGCACAAGCAGCTTGTAAGTGCAATAGGTCTATAACTTGAAGCTAAAGAAGGGTCCTTGCCCTCTTTCAAAATGGGAATAATAATAGCCTCTTTCCAGGAGGTAGGGATAGTGCCAGAAAACCAGATAGCATTGTACAAACAAAGTAAGGTTTTTCGTGTTTCGGCTGGTAGAATTTTTAACATTTCATACACCACACGGTCAGAACCTGCGGCAGAAGTACTGCAGGAGTTTAGAGATGTTCGGAGCTCAGCTAGACTGAAAGCTTGGTTATATGCCTCGTATCTAGTGGGTTTGTGTTCTAGTTTCTGCTTTTCTATTCTTGTTCTGTATTTTTGGAAAGTGTCAGTATAGTGGGACGAGCTGAATACCCGTTCAAAGTGTGCACCGAGGAAGTTTGCCTGGTCTTTCAAGGTATCACCCTGAGTGTTTACGAGTGGAAGTGTGTGTACTTGTTTTCCTGCTATCCTACCGACCATGTTCCAGACTCTGGCCTCTTGTGTATATGAATTTATACCTGATAAAAACTTGTGCCAACTTTCTCTTCTGGCCTGCCGGCGCGTTCTCCTGCCTCGAGATTTTATTTTCCTAAATATCTCAAGGTTTCCCGCTGTCGGCGAGTTCCGCAGCAACCTCCATGCCCTGTTCTGTTCCTTTCGCGCATTCTGACACTCAGTGTTCCACCACGGGACGTGTCGTTTGCCGGGAAGTCGAGATGTTTGTGGAATGCACTTGGCTGCAGCGTCAGTAAGAAAGGCCGTGAAGTACTGCACAGCTTCATCTATGCCTAATCCGCATATTTCGGTCCAACTTAAGAGAGTAATTTTTTGAAATTGTTCCCAGTCAGCTTTGTTTATCAGCCATTTGGGAACATGTGGAGTACATTCATGTATTATTGGTGTACTCAAAATCAAAGGAAAATGGTCACTTCCGTATGGGTTATTTATGACTTTCCACTGAAGTAATGGTACAAGTGAAGGAGATGCGATACTGAGGTCTATGGAAGAGTAAGTATTGTTTGCAAGGTTATAATATGTTGCCTGTTTTCTATTAAACAGACAAGCACCTGATGAAAAGAGGAACTGTTCGATGAGACGACCTCGTGCATCACAGCGAGAGTCACCCCACAGACCATTATGTGCGTTCAGGTCCCCAAGGACCAGATAAGGTTCAGGTAGTTCGTCTATTAAAGACTGGAATTGAAGTTTTTCGAGACGGTGGTGCGGAGGTATGTACAAAGAGCAGACAGTGACAAGTTTGTTTAGAATAACTGCTCGGACAGCCACCGCCTCGAGGGAAGTTCGAAGGGGTAATTGTGTGCATGCTATACCTTGACTTACTATAACCGCTACACCACCGGATGGTAGCATGGCATCATCTCTATCCTTTCGGAAGATTATGTAGTTACGTAAAAAGTTTGTGTTAGTTCGTTTTAAGTGTGTCTCTTGTACACACAGCACTTTTGGATTGTGTTCATGGAGGAGTTCTTGTAAGTCATCGAGGTTTCGAAGAAGGTCTCGGATGTTCAACTGTAATATTTCTGTGAATAATCTGTGTTTCTGTCATCAATCTGTGAATGACGTGAATAATCTGAAAATATGAAGCGAGCGGCACGATTTTGCAGTGATTCAATGTCGTTTATGATGTAAGCATGTTCGGAATCCCAAATGGCTGATGCATATTCTAATTTTGGACGTATTAGTGTAGTAAATGCAAGTTTGCGTATGTTAGGAGGAGCCTGTTTAAGGTTACGCTTGAGAAATTCGAAAGACCGGTTAGCAGCCGCCAGGGTGAGTTTTATATGGTAGTGCCATGTCAGATCAGGTTGCAAATGAATTCCAAGATATTTATAAGTGGAGACGAGGTCAACAGTAGTTATATTCAACACGTAGGAGGTAGGAATCCGGGTTACGTGTTTACTGAAAGACGTAGACTTCATTTTAGAGCAGTTTAGGGTCATTAGCCAAGATGAGCACCATGCATTAATAGCATTTAGATCAGCTTGCAAAGCTTTCCGGTAATTGTCAGAGGAAATTATTCAGTAAATCACACAGTCGTCAGCAAAAATTCCAATTCGGGATGAGACACAGGATGGCAAGTCATTAATGTCGATTAGAAACAGTAGTGGACCAAGTACGCTACCCTGTGGGACTCCACAAGTTACTGGTCTGAAGGAAGAGTTACAATTGTTAGCGGGCGTGAACTGTGTTGTAGAAGAAAGGAAATCTTTTACCCATGCCAAAATGTTAGGGTGAATGTTAAGCCTAGACAGTTTGGTTAGAAGCCAGTGATGAGGGACATGGTCAAAAGCTTTAGAAAAGTCGAGGAAAATAGCATCAACCTGGGATCCACCGTCGAGAGCTGAATGTATGTCATGAATGAAGCCGGCGAGCTGCGTGTCACATGAGTATCCTCGGCGAAAGCCATGCTGATATTTATGTATAATGTTATGATCTTCGAGGTAGTTAATTATTTGGGTGTGGATTATATGTTCAAGAAATTTACAAATGGTACTGATTAATGAGAATAACCTCAACAATAGGGTTCGTTTTGCCCACAAAATTTTGCTATTCTCTCAGCTCTAAAAAATAACACTGATTTCTGTTCATTGAGAAATGCCTATCGCTGAACTACGGCAGTTGATTAAGTTGACTATAAATTTGCAAACGATCTTATGTACTTGTGTACGATCTTATGACTTATAACTCTTATGACTCTATAACTTATGACTTATATGACTTATAACCTTATGACTTATAATCTTATGACTTATAACGATCTTATGACTTATAATCTTATGACTTATAACGATCTTATGACTTACGATCTTATGACTATAAATTTGCAAACGATCTTATGTACTTGTGTACGATCTTATGTACTTATGTACTTATACAGCCTAACCAACTGAAGAACTCATTTTCAAAACCAGGACTATCGTTTAAATGATCCGTGACTAAGTAAAGACTCACAAGTTATAAAACAGCAACGGTTGGAATGTGAGTAGAAACACAGATTACACTTGAGGTTTTCCTTCCGCAGATCACAACACACAATGGAGAACATGCAACAGCTAGACACCATTTAAGTTTCAACAATACTAAATTATTTCTGTACGCAAAAAAATGACAAAAGCAAAGTAGCAATTCCTGTCAGCATATCTCCCCTCAGGCATTTACGGCGTCAGCTTTGCGCCACCACGTGGCCTCGACTTGCTTCGACTAATGCTAACGCCACCAAGCTTTGGACCCGGTTTATTTACTACAGCAAATAGTAGATTATGGACAGGTATTTCTCCAGTAAATTTTCAGTTCACTTCTACCTAACTGGCGGGCCGAAATCACATTTGGCAGGTCTGTTTTTGCCACATTTTGCTGGTAGATATTTTCACGTGAGCCCATGAAATTGGTTGCCAACGCTTATCTCAGCAATAAACCATCGTGTGCGACAACTCACGTACCTTTCTTGTTGGAAATTGGAGCCTCTGCTAAAGAAAAAGTATTGGAAAAACTGAGGAAAGGCACATTCATAGCGCTTGTAAATATTCTACAATGAATCCGATACGTAGTGAGTAAGCAGTTGACCTTCAATACGAATATAACTTCGTTCAAACAGCAACTGCAATTTCAAAAAATAACGGTGTGTTAGCTGTCACACACAATGGTTCTATGCAGAGACAAGCATATAGCAACAAATTTGATGGGGGTGCGAGCAATATAGCCATCAGCAAAACATGGCTAAAATGCACTTGCCAAATGAGTGCATTAAACCCAACGGTCACGCAGACGTGAGACAAAAGTTTACTACTCAAATCAACACCCAGTCCACCTATATATTAAGGTGCAGCAAACATGCAGTGCCGAACACTTGGCAGAACTGCTTTCAAAGCAAGTCAAGGCGCTGTGTCGAAGCATTGAAAATAAGTGTGCCGATGGCTGGAAATATAACTTAGAGCTATGCTCGCAAACAGGGCACTATAGTAGCCAAACTGGAAACAGGTTATAAAACGATATGCATGCATGACAATATATACACACCACTGAAGTGAGTAAGTTTCCTCACTAACCTCTCTATGCTTTCTCTTCTTGTGGAGACAATTGCTGCTGTGTAGGCTTTCGGCTGCCTTCTGCCACAAACTGATTACAACGGTATCGTAAAGCTCCTATGCGTGCCGTTCTGGCCTCTGTCTACCTCATTGTGATGGTAGACCACTTGACCAAATAGATGTCCTTAGAACTCCCATTAGCCGACTCTAGGTGGTCTTTGAGGGCATCACACCATTAGCTAGGTGAACTTGCACACACACAAACCTAATTATTTCACAACAAAACAGCAAAACAGCACTGCTAACTTCATCCCGATAACTGAAAGAATTTTCTGAGTTTCATAAGCTCTGAGTAACACTTCGAACTGAAACGCATGAAATAAAACCGCACTGAACTATCCTTGAGAGGACAGTAAGCAATGGACTTAAGAGCTGTTATACAGGCCAAACAAAAAAAATGCAATGCTGTACCCCACAAAACTAAGTTTTAATTCATACACACGAAAAAAAATTGGCAAGGTTTCGTGAAGAGTTTATTTATCTGCAGGGGTGCAATAGCTGCGCCAATTGCGCCAATTTGATACAATTCCAGATTGTTGCACCGATCTGCACCAAACCTGTGAAATTGTTAAAATTGCACCACGCTGCGCCAAAATGCCCAGCCAGCCTCAATTTTTTTCTGGTGTATTAATTGCGGTGAGCAATGCAGGCCATGTCGGCCACCTGCAGCATTGCCCCATATGTCAGAGCACGCTGACTCAAAGTAAAGTGCCTAGAATATACCTAAAATAATCTAGCCACCCACCTTATCAATAATACCAATAATTTCGATCTATGTGATGTAACTGAGGATGACATCCGACAAGTAATTAATAAGTTACCAGGGAACAAGGCAGCTGGCCATGACGCCATATCATCAAGGATTTTAAAGGAGAATATTGATGTTTTGTGTGGTCCCTTATGCCATATATTTAATCATGCATTTTCCTCTAAAACTTATCCTAGTATACTTAAGACCGCCAAAGTAATACCAGTGTACAAATCTGGTGATCGGAATCTTCCGGACAGCTACAGACCAATATCTGTCCTGAGTAGTATTAACACTACGCTTGAAAAACTAATTTCGTCGCAATTAAGGCGCTTCCTGGGTGAACAGAATGTACTTTGTCCCCAGCAACACGGCTTTGTTGCAAACAGGTCCACTTCAACTGATGTTTCGATGCTTACGCAATATATTATTTCCGCGCTACATGAAAACAACATAGCAATAGCAGTATTTTTAGACATACGAAAGGCATTTGATGCTATTAGTCATTCCATTTTACTGGAAAAAATGCATTCTTATGGGATAAAAGGTAACTCGCTTGATTTTTTTTCTAGTTATCTATCGGCACGCAAACAAAAGGTAGTCATTGGTGACATCAAATCATCCTACGGTTATATAAAATGCGGGGTGCCACAGGGTTCAGTTTTGGGCCCTATATTGTTCTCTCTTTATATTAATGATGTCCCGCGATCCCTACAGAGGTCAAGGGCACTGATGTACGCGGACGACACTGTTTTAGTTTTCACAGGACACTCCTTAGCAGATTTACAAAATGACGCGATGACCGATTTATCGAACATTTCGGAATGGTTTGCCAGGAATCAGCTGACTGTTAACTGTACTAAAACAAAGTACATGGTGTTTCACTCTCGTAGGAAACATATTGACGCTGAATCTCTTAACCTAACAATAAACAACGCTCCTATTCAACAAGTTCCTTGTTTTAAATATTTAGGCGTCACTTTTGATGAACATTTACACTGGCATGAGCAAGTACAGAGTGTGTGCGCAAAGGTAGCCTATGGCTGCTATTCTCTAATAAAAGCTCGCAAATATTTTCCACAAGCTATACTTCGCACACTCTACTTTTCATTGTGTCATTGTCACATAGGTTACTGCCTGGAATCGTGGGGTGTGACGTATAACAGTTATCTAAAAACTCTTGAACGACTTCAAAAGCGTACACTGAAAATCGTAAGCCAAGGTGAATCAGTAAGTAATATTTTCCAATCACAACGCATTCTCTCGGTTCCGATGTTGCGTGACTACAAAATTGCCGTTTCAGTAAATAACATAATTAATAGAAATTCACCTTTGCCTGCTGATCTTTTTTCAATTCCTAAACGCAATACGCGACAAGCTTCGAATGGTAATTTCAATCTACCCAAATGTTTTAATGTTTACGGAGAAAGACTGATACAGTTTAATGGAACAAAAATATGGAACACGGTCCCCCTAGAGATTAAAACGGCACGTAATTTCAGCATGGCATGTAAATCATTTTTTCTGTGGAGTCAAGACATGTAAGCATGTGTGTGTTTGATTCGATTTTGATTGTATTTTTTAATAAGTGCCTATGTATAGAAACTAGCTGCAAGCTAATAAGTATGCATATCTGCAGGAAAAAATGTATTACTGTGTTATCTGTATCATATGATTGTTTTTTTTTGTTTTTTTTATGTTGTACCTCAGAGCTGACCTGTACACTTTTTTATGTTGCACATTGTATTGGACCGCTCACTAGCCACTTTAGGCTATCGGTCCAAATATTCCCTGTAATTGCATATATCTATTCATGAAAATAAAGTTTCATTGATTGATTGATTGATTGATTGACTGATTGATTATGCTCGTGAGACGTGATCGACCAGATAAAGTTACAACACTGCGTGCCCATCGGTCCGCTGACCACAACAGATACGTATCGGCGGGACGGCAGAACTTTAAAACAAAAATGTGTTGATGTAGCCACCAACCCTTCGCGGAAAATGTAAGTTCTCTTGCCAGAAACGCGGCTATGGCTTATTAAGGCTCGAACAAGCTCGACGTGCTGCAAATGCTGGCGTTTGTTTATTTATTTATTTATTTATTTATTTATTTATTTATTTATTTATTTATTTATTGTATCCTCAGGGCCAGAGGCATTGAAGAGGGGAGTGGGTTTACAAAAAATGGATTCAGAAGGTGAGTAAAGGGGAGTACAGGATTCAACATTTACTGAATAATCAATTTTAGCTGATAACAAAGTTAGGACACAAAAGCAGAACAAAAGAGATTTAGTGTATATATTTTAAATAATATGAGTATACAATTATAGCTACAAAACACATCAGAACACGCAAGAACATAAAAAAACGAAAAAGGCACACGTCATAAGTAACCTCAGTTTACAATGTTTGTTAGTGCAGCGCGAAACAGCTGATAATCAGTGATCGCAGCAGTCGCTCCAGGAAGCTGGTTCTAGTCTTTGCTGGGGCTTGGGACAAAAGATTCTGAACACGTTCTTGTTTGGCATATCGGTATACCAACTTTGTGCGCATGATCGATGCGAGAGAACACGTAGGACGGTGAAAGAAAAAAATTAGCACGAAGGTGGGGGCTGTTATGGAAGATTTTATGAAAAAGGCACAGGCGAAAAAACTTGTGACGAGAAGAAAGGGAAGTCAGCTGCAACGAGTTTTTCATAGCCGTAACGCTTGCTGTTCGATTGTTATCGTGTAGAATAAACAAGGCAGAGTTATTTTGGACCAGTTCGAGGGCTTTAATCAGATAAACCATGCTGGGATCCTAAACTGAAGCAGCATATTCTAATTTACTTCTAACCAAGTTCTTATACATCAGTAGTTTTAGAGAGGCAGGTGAAGAAGAAAAATTGCGACGAAGATAGCCTAACATACGGTTTGCATTGTTAATAATGTTGCTTATGTGAACGGACCAGGTCAGGCAAGAAGTAATGTGCACACCTAAGTACCGGTAGGATGAAACACAATCGAGTAGAACATTATTAAGATGGTACGAGGCGGGAGTAAAACTTTTTTATACGCGTAAAACTTTACACTTTTTAATATTAAGGTTCATTGGCCAAAGACTGCACCAGTTTGAAATAGCGTTAAGGTCGTTTTGTAAAATACTAACATCGCTTGTGTCGTTAGTTTCACGAAATATCACACAATCGTCAGCGAACAAATGTATGTTTGATGAAACGCAATCAGTGAGGTCATTGATGTAAATTAAAAATAAGAAGGGGCCCAGGACTGAGCCTTGGGGTACGCCCGAATTAACAGAACATTCTGGGGAATTATATGAGTTGGCTGCAACGAACTGTGTACGGCCACACAAAAAGTGTTCCAGCCATTTGAACACAACACGATCAAGGTTAAGTTTGCTAAGTTTCAGGAGCAGGAGATTATGGGACACTTTCTCAAAGGCTTTTGCAAAATCTAAAAAAATACAGTCCGCTTTGGAGCGACGGTCAAGAATGCGGTGAAGCTGGTGTGTAAAAAACAGTAATTGGGTTTCAGACGAAAATCCCTTTCGAAAACCATGTTGTGCATCCGTGCAAAATGAGTTGGATTCGAGAAACGTTACGATGCTTGTGTACAAGACATGCTCCAAGACTTTACAAGGAATGCTCGTAAGGGATATAGGGCGGTAATTTAAAGGAGAGTCTTTGCTACCTGATTTGTGAACGGCGACCACCTTACCAATTTTCCACTGGATAGGTAGGGACCCACTGTCAATGGATTGTTGAAAAAGTTTGGTGAGAAGAATTGAAGAATACGAGGCCGTACCTTGAAGAAATTTAGAAGTTATAAGATCGACACCAGCGCTTGAAGAGGGCTTAAGTGACTGTATTATTTTAGACATTCCCCGAGTGTCAATAATAATTGAATTCATGAGTGGATAATCGTGCAGCTCTGAAGAAGGAAGAGATGTACTGGAAAAAACCACAAAATTACTACAAAAAAACCTGTTCAGAACAACCGGACACTCATTGTCGGGAATGGATTCTTCATTATGGTCCAGCAGTTTAATTGAATCAGTCATGCTTGGATTAATTACACGCCAAAAGCTTTGGGGCTTGTTTAGAAGCAGGCTAGGTAAGGTACTCTGGAAAAAGTTGGATTTTGCATTTTGGACAGCGGATACATAGGAATTGTTAGCTACTTTGTATGCAACCCACCGAGCGTTCGTGGGCAGCAGTTTCGCTTTACGGTAAAGGCGCTTCTTACGGTTTCATAGACGTTTTAAGTAGGCATTGTACCATGGAGCTCTGGCATACGAAGAGATTTTGCAAAGCGGGATGTATTTGTTGGTTAGCTCGTCGACTTTTCGCAGGAATAAGTTCCAGTTAGCTTCAACGTACGGTTGTCGAAATTGTCTAGAAAAATGCCAAGAAAAGTAGACAGTTCAATGTTAATGGCATCGAAATTTGCTTTCTTATAATTAGGAATTTGCTTCGTTGTCTTACGTGTTTCTAGGGCCGGTACTGAGATGTCAAAAGAAAGGATTAAATGATCAGATTAACCGGGTAAATATGTCATGCACGAGACAGAGTCGGGGCGTGAAGTAAGTACGAGGTCTAGTACCGTTGCTGTGCTGTCTGTTATTCTCGTCGGCTGGGTAACTAGTTGGGTAAGGGTGAAGGTTGAGCAAAGGTTCAGAAAGTCGCTAACTTGTGAGGAACTTGAATTAAACATGGGCGATTCGGAGGACCACATGATTTGAGGGAAATTAAAGTCACCTAATCAGAAAATCGGGGCGTTTGTCAGGCGAGTTACTACGGTATTAAGAACATCGTGTAAGGAGGCAGTAAAAGTTGGCGGGGCGTTAGGGGGGCGATAACATGCCGCAAAAATGAATTTCTGGTGCGCCAACTTAACACACGATAAGATAATTTCAATATCGGTTTCAACAGCAACCTGATAAGAATCGTGTGCATTCAGAACAGCAAGCATAACGCCACCGCCTTGGAGAAGGGTACGGTCACAATGGTAAATTGTGTAGCGGGACGCATCGTAAAAAAATTCCGTGTTCCGAATGTTATTATTCAGCCAAGTTTCGGTTAACGCAATAACATTAGGTCTGCACGTGTCTACGATAGAGTTAAAAGAGTCAAGTTTATTAAGCACACTCCTGACGTTCGCAAGAAGTACAGATAAGCGTGACGGAGGCGGCAATCGCCCACATCCCCTCGCGTCTTACTATCGTGTCTCTAGGTTTGCTGTTTGCGTAGCGTCTAGGCCGTTGTTTTGCGATGCTTTGCGTTGATGCGTTTCAAGGTGGGGAAAGTTACTCGTTTCTGTTACAGTATCGGTTAAAGAGTCATATACGTTGCATTGTTGGTTGACATACAGTTTCGTGGAGCGCAATTTGTATTTCGGGGATCCAGGTAGACCCTCAGCGAATTCAGACAGTTTCTTTCGTGCCTCACGAGTCGCTGGCGAAAAGTCTTCGGATACCCATATACCGGATTCTTTAAGTTTAGCGCGCGCTGATAATATCTTAACTCGGGTTTTAAAGGAACAAAATTTCATTATAATGGGGCGGGGTTTGGATGCAGATAGCGTCCCTATACGGTGAGCTCTTTCGACCTCTGAGGGGGGTATTTCGATGCCAAGTGCAGAGTGTAACGCGGCAAGTGCTTTCTTCTCCGTATCGTTCCACGTTTCTTTCGAATCTGATATACCATGAATAACGACGTTATTTCGTCTGGAGCGATCCTCTAAGTCATCCAACCGCGTCTGTAACATCTCTTGTTGGGACGTCAGATGGGCGGTGGAGCTCCTAATTGACACGATATCTTCCTGTAGTGCATTTAGGGTTTTCGATTCATGCTCCAAGGTTTCAAGGCGGGTGAATATATCTGAGAGACTAGTTTTTATAGTCTCCTGGTTATCTTTTATTGCTTTAACATCCGTGGTTAGATTGGCTTGGCTGTCAGTTGGATGAATTGTTCGTTCATTGATACCTTTGAGTATTTCAAGTATGGCGGCACTATGTACAGGAGTTTGTTCTTCACCTATGTCTGCACTGGAACTGCGAAGAGTAGGGGGGCCAGGATTAGTTTCTACGTCGCCTGAACAAAGCAACAGCAAACTCACATCTAAGCATTCTTTCAAGATAATACACAGCTCACGTGGGCATGGGAGCACGACTAAGAAATGATTGTCACTTTTTTTTAGCATGCAGTGGAGTATATGTACACACCTGTGGGGCGAAGAAGATCAACATGTTAGCCATGCTTTCGCAGTGGCTGCTCCCATGCCCACTGAAAGCGGGGAAGGATTTCCGGAGCCTTAAGTAGTCTTTGGGTCCAGGGGTCGCTGTGGAGTCGGTGTACTTGTGCGCAGAAGTGAAGGGCAATGACGATGCCTCAATGATTGCGCGCGCAGAATTGCCCATTGATTGCCTTAACAGTGGCACATAACAAATTTTGGCTGGAAGCTGCGTCGTCTTTGCCACGGTCTTGGTGATAGATATCTGGTACCATCGCCAGGGCAACGGGCGTGCGCCGTTGTTACTTTATCTGGTCAAACTCGTCTTGCAAGGTAGCCGAAGTGACACATAGCCCCATGATGAAAAGGGTGGGTGGAAGGGGGTGGTGAGCGGTTAGAAATCTTGTTGACTTTGGTTGCAAAGCTGCTTGAGCCCCCTATCCGCCATAGACTAGTGCCCGCGAAAAAGCGTGTTGAGATTTACAAGGGGCTCTTCGCGATACTGGGACACTTCACATTTTGCTCAGTTACTCATGTGTTAATACACCATTCAACTCTGAGTACCAGTATAATTACTGACGTATAAATAAGGTACTGGCAATCATTTGATGCAGTGTGTGACATTTAGGCTTCTCTGCAGACATAAACTAAATTGTGCGCCAATTTTATTCACCACCTCTACTTCTCGTTTTTACGAATCTTCCAAATTTCAAGCTCACAATATTGGCAGATTGATAGTGAAATTCTCAGAGTTTGTCAATTAATTTAACAGGTGCAGTAAATGCTTATATGGACGTTATCATTCGTTGCTTAGCGAGGTGGTTCAAAATACTACCTTCAATAAAATAGTAGTAAATAGTATGCTCACACTACATAATTTAGGTTATGTTGAATTGTTTATACATGTTTTTTTTTCTCTAAATGTAAGCCTTCTTTTTATAGTGCTGCAAATTCCCTAAGTCATGATAAAAATGCTTGTTCTTTGTTTCCATAACCATCTCCGAACTTGGAATTTAGTGCTCCAAAAATAACATTTTGCTGCTCCAAATATTGCTCCAAATGGTATTTCGGCTGTTGCACCCCTGTATCTGAGATAAGCAGCGAAAACATCTAGAGCGCCTGTAGTCTCACACCCACTTAATAAATACTGCCACCAAGACCAAAACTTGGAAAAAAAGACTTCACTTAGAGTGATATCTGACCCCATTGCACTATGCACTACAGTGTAGCGATGAAAACTTCTCAGTCTCTGATATAGACCATGCAGTAAGACTAAGAGCACTCGAGGAGGCCTAACATTCTTGACCAAGGCTAAATTCAAAAACTTCTGTCTGATGAAATAATCTTTTGATATATATTTAATTGAGAAACCCTAGCAATTTGCACTTGCTCTCTCATTTCCAGCATACAGAGCTGTGAACTGTGGACAGATAGTTGAACCTCCTAAAAGATTCTTCCGTGACTATGGTGCATGTATGTAAAAAAAATGTGCCTATGTTTCATCATTTACAGCATTTGCAAAATATGGCTCTTTTCCTTAGGTTATCTTCTAGTGTTTTGTTTTCAGGTCATCGAACACAACTATGCCATGGTTGACACAGCGAAAACATTGAAAAGGAGGCTGTATGCTAGCAGCAATTCAGCAGCTACAGTGAAAAAAAAGCTGAAGTTCAGCCTTGAACGAAAAGGTCGACTCAGAAGGAAGGTCCAGAATTTAATGAAATAATTGATGACGTCAAACAGAAGCAGCTAGTTCCAGAAGATGTATCTAAAATGCTTGAACGATGCTTCAATGGGGTTCCCTTGGAAGTTACGCAACATTTGCTCAAGCAAACAGCCAGTGAAAGTGACGAGCCATCTGCGAAGCTAAGCGGAGAAAAGTATTCTCCTGCTCTGCGCATGTTTGCGCTCACACTGCAGTTACAAAGGCGTATAACTATGTAACTAGTAACAAAGGCGTCTAACTATAAAGTTAGACAAAGGCGTATAACTATGTCAAAAAGACATTTGAGTGTGCTTTGTGACACTGATGAACTATAACAAAATGGTATAGTTCCATTAATGGAGAAGCTGGTTTCACGAGGGAAGCAATGAATGTCATCCATGCAAGAGCAGATGAAGTTAGGGCGAACAAGAAACAACTTCTCTGCAACCTTTTTGTCAAAGAAATGGCCATTCCAAAACACCTGTAATTGGATGGCAAGAAATTTCGATGCTATGTTGACATTGGCAATGAACTGGATGATGACAGTATTGCTGTCGCGTCTGAAGTTCTCATTTTCATGCTCGTGTCTCTTGACTCGCATTAGAAGGTGCCTCGTGTATACTTTTTTATCAATGTCCTTTCAAGAAAAGAACGCGCTAATATATTGAATTTTCGTCTCACTGAGTTGCATGAGAAAGGTCTGCACGTAACATCAGTGACATGTGACGGTCTTCGTTGTAACTTGACAATGCTCAAGGACCTTCGGGCTTTAGCTCAAGAGGCATCAATGATCCCTACATCCTTCGCTCACTCTGTAACACAGGGTAAAGTGTACTGCCTCTTAGATGTGTGCAACATGATAAAATTGGTAACAAATGCGCCTTCCGGGATGCCTGAAGGACGTGTCAGGTGTATTTGTGAACTGGTACTGCATTGTGTAAGTACAAGAACTTCAAGAAAAAGAAGGCCTGTATGCTGCAACAAAACTGCGTGCTGCACATATTCAGTGGCAGAAGTGGAAGATGAAGGTGAACTTAGACGTGTAGACGCTGCGCACAAGTGTGGCGGACGCAATGGATTTTCGCCGTGAGGACTTGACACTTCCCCATTTCAAACATTCACAAGGAACTGTCAAATTTATTTGTTTGTTTGATGAACTGTTTGAATTTTCGAATTAATGCAACCTTGTGGCCAAGGGTTTTGGAAGCTCAACCCCAGCCCAGCAGCAGGAGTATATGAATGAACTTCTTTGAAGAAGCCAAGCAGTACATCCCGGAGCTCACCGGTGCATCAGGTATTTCAATCTTCAAGATGCCCAGAAAAAATGCTTTTATTTGGGGGGGGGGGGGATTCCTGGCCACTATCGAAAGCGTGCCAGGCTTAGCATATTCACTGCTCCTTACGCATGCTGCTCAACTCCGTTACTTCCCGACTTACAAACTTTTACAGGACCACATCAAATTGTTCTTTGTTGCTGTGTATGCTAAAAGGCGCTGGAACAAAAATCCCACTGTCTCTAATTTTGTGGCTGCGTATGAGCGGATGGTCACACAAAGCAGGTAAAAGGCGCACAAGGAAACTGTACATCTCTCGATTAGACCTGCATCTTTTATGTGGGTAGGCTGTTCTACACCAATGTCGAGCTGGACAAGGACACTGCAAAGCGAAGTGGAACCGAAAACCTCATTCAAAGCATATAATTACCCAATAAAAGTGAACTGGATGCCTTAGTCGAAGAACTCCCTCCGATTTCTCCTTCCCTGGGAATTGTTTTTGGCTACATTTCGCGGTTTGTGTGCTGAATGGTGAAGCGCAAAATTTTTCGTACACTATGTCAATCGGCCACCATTGCAGATACGTGTGGTTTAGCACTCTTGAACAAAAAACAAACAAACTGTGGAGGTCTCAAGAAGCTATCGTCATCTGCAACCTACATAAGCCAGTTGACCGAAAAAGCATTTCAATTGCAGAAGAGGTTCATGCCAGGACACTTTCAAAGAAAAACGCAGCTGACAGTGTGACGGCAAGAGTTATGACTGAACTTTCTCAAATATTGACAATGAAAAAGCTCTATCCAGAGCTACATGCTCATATGTTTGAATCCGCCGTTGAATCAAACTACTCAGTGCGGTTTGTGAAATGTGTTGCTGGTGCAATGTGAAAAGAAGGATGCACGCACCATGCAGTGAGGCAAGCTACTGCAAGGATCACATAGCCGAAGATTCGCAAGCAATTTACAAAACTGGGTATTTTCAATCACCAGTGAAGTAACATGGCAGTATGATATTTTTTTTTCTTTTTTGATTTATGCAAGGGGTGTGTTGACAGTGCCCTTCGTGTCACAGCTTTTCAATATTTCCAGTGAAATAAAACGTAAATTATGCCTGTGTATCTTTATATATTTTTATCTATGGAGCAGCCGCAGCCATACTTCACTTGAATATGCTACCATGAATCGCATGTTCACAAACTGGTTTGTAACAAGGAAGCCAGTTCATTCAATCATAGATCCCTTCGTATAGGCGCAGGCCTTGTGAGAACTCACTTTCTTGTATGGTGATTTTTGTCATTGACGGCAGCTTTGATGAAATACCTGATAAGTGGTGAATAGATGTAGAAATTTGCTTCTAAGATGCACAATTGTGCGCACCGGTTATTTGTAACTAAATTGACAATGCATATGCTCATCAAGCCGTAAACATTTCCTCTGGAGAAAAACTGCCCCTTTGGTGGCTTTGTGGTTATGGTGCTCAGCTGCTAGCATCAAAATCAGTGGCTTTGACCACGGCCGCAGCGGAATTAAATGAATGCAAAATGCTAGAGGTCCATGTGCCTTGCAATGTCTTTGCATGTGAAAAAAAACACTGTATGGTCATACGTATCGGGAACTATACGGTGTGCCTATTGTATTATACCGTGATTTGCACTCTGAACGTCACAAATTATTAATAATCGAGCGAAACCTTTCTTAAGTAACACTTTCACTGCACCCTAATTACAAGTAAATTTGACTACTTTTGCTTACAGTGCTGCTGAAGGTTATAGTGAATTCGTTTCTAAACTTATAATTGGAGCAAGCAGTACAATCTCTGCAAGTTTTTATTGTTGGCATGCAGCAGGCTTAAAGAAAACTTCTGTACTGGTCAGCTTTATTAGATTTTATACCGAACTTGCTACCGTCTTTTCGCACACCCTATACAATTGTCGGCTAAGCGATTTTACGACTTGGTTTATTGCATTACAGGTGCATATAAACGGGTCACAGTGTCTTCTGACCAGCGTAATTTCGTTCACGCTGAGCCTTGTCCGCTTAAACCTAGACATAAAAAACGTTTTCATTCTGTTTCCTTTCTAAATTCAACATCACATTCGCATCACATGTAACTGTAGCATACTATTTGTGGTCTGGAAGCAAATCGCGTCACAAAAAACTCCATAGGGTGCAAACTACAAGCCAAAATCAACGCCAAAAAAAACGACTGAGAAGCGCAGCAGACGACCGATTTCCGGGACGAGCCTTTTAACTTCCGGTGGCCGTGCGCGCGCCTGCCCGCGAGAACAGCGAAGCACCATCCAGCAAACCTAGTGGAGATCCGTGGTGCCACCTCCTGATTTCAGTAATGCAAACAAACGCATAGGGCTACTAGACCACCTTCAAAAACGCTGAAGAAAACCTAGCTACCCGAGTTCACTGGAAATGACGGCAGCGCATTCTTGGAGTTCCGGCAAAATACCTGTATGCGAGACGGGAACACACGAAACAAATCGTCGTGGAGTAGATTGCTCCGAAAATACCTGTGGAAAATGCGATTAACAACTGTGCATCGGATATCACGTTCTCTAAAGAATGTCGAAGGATGGTATAGTGAATGCTGACCTACTAATCAAACATTACGATTATATATGGCGTAATGGGCACGCAGCAGAGAACTTGTAGTTATCCAAAGAGTGTTTAGAGAAGGCTCTTAAAAGCCAATCTTCTAGTTATCGCTGTGACTGTGCTGGGCGTTCAACGCAGGCTTGGCGTTTTTTTCTTTGTTTTCTTTATCACACGTTAACTATTGACCAGATTTGTGTATATCTTAGTATTGTCCGCTTGCATTTTCTATTCGCCCGTGTTCTCACCAATCTAATGAGCACACGTGATAAGTTTTGATACACGGTTTCTTTCCGTTGCTTTTTAACCTTTAGATAGGCATTTCGTGCGTGCGTGTCTACTCTGGTCTGATGTATAATATATGGATTTTGTGGTACCGCTACAAGAGCGTTTCAGGTCACGTGCAGTAGTTTAAAGATCTTTCTGGCTCGCAAGTTATCGCTATGTAATGGGCCTTTTTCAGGAGACTAACCAGCGTATGCGCAGCGGCGATGTTATCAGGTGCCCCATGATGTTTGGGAGTCACTGGTGGCAAAATTTGCAAATTATCACGAAAATTAATTGGCCCTGCATATCTTCAACTTCAGAAGACACTGACCCCAAGTACTGGTTGTGGCAATATCGATCGTAGGCGCTGTACAGAACCTGAAAAAGGCCCATTGTGATTGCCGCCTAAAGCTTAGCGGTAATTTAAATGCCAGCCATATCTTACGATTTTCTAATGTTTGCGACCTAAACCAACCTTACTTTTTGGAGAACTTGATCAACACGCGGAAAAGCTGGCTTCTGTGTTAGTGTTTGCCCATGCACATACGTGCGTTTATAGTTCAATTTACCCCTCTTAATCGCTCTTTTAAAATGCGAAGCAATTCTTAGCGAACTTCGGTGACATTGAGCGTATCTATCTATCTATCTATCTATCTATCTATCTATCTATCTATCTATCTATCTATCTATCTATCTATCTATCTATCTATCTATCTATCTATCTATCTATCTATCTATCTATCTATCTATCTATCTAGCCGCTTACGTTTGGGTGCCCTTGGGGTCCCCCCCTTAACTTGGCATGAACAAAAATTAGCATGGGAGGGTAAGATGGTTTGAAAAATATGACGCGCTAGTCAAGACATGAGTAACGCCACTATCCCGTCGCGTAGGTTGTTGAACACATCCCGCTAGACAGTGGCACATACCTAATAGTTGGCATGTACCGCTGGTATGCGGGTATGTGCCACACATGATTGACACTTAGTATCTGCCCAGAAAAGACGAGAACACAGATGGGCAAATTTAACGCGCGAGCGTTAAAAAACACCCGACATCGGTAGCGTCGACTCAGTGAAGTGCAAAGAATGATTAGCGGGGTCCCTGCTAAAATTGAACCCAAACACTTTGCTTGGCAATAAAGCATTTTACCACAAAGCTACGTCAGGTCTCAGAACTACTTGCCATTAGACGCTAATCTTTATGAAACGTGAAACTATATTAAACTATAAAATTGAAGCTATAAAGTGATGAAACTATAAAATTGGGTGGGCAGTGAGGCCTACGCAGTTTTATAAACTTCACATATGCACTCTTTTGATACAGCCGTCACGTCACCCTATTGCAAAAAACCGCGTCCCCAGCGTGATGCCAGTACGTTTTTTTTGGCACTGGTACATGCTGGAGACACAGGTACACGCTCGTATTTACTGTGACTTCACTGGGCGTACATGGAAATAGCTGTGTCGCCATGGTAGGGTCGCTGGCTTAACCGCTGTGATGCTGGCGCACACTTCAAAGCGCTACATGCGCTGGAATTTTCAGTGGAAAGTGCTGGTGAATACTGGAGCACGCACTGTTTCTACCAGCGCAGCATGCACATTACTGTATACGTTTGCCGTGGTATGTTTCAGTGTTGTTGAATATAAAACGCATGATTCGACGGCACGGAGGGATGCTACCTTAACAGATACCGAGCATACGTAAATTTTGCTGTGCACGTACGCATTACAGCAATCATAATGCACCTTTTTCTCATATGTCTCCGCGTATACCGGCAATTCGCATCAGTCATGCATTGCTGTAACGATTTCAAGTTGAGTGTCTGTAAGCTTGGAGCCGCCACTCCTAACAGAAAGAGAAAAATTATTTTTGCCGCCAAGTTGACGAAACGTAAATGAGCTCTCTCGATCGCTTCGCAAGGTTTCTCAGCGGAGACGCGAGAAAAGCTGTCGTTCCATTCCGCCACACCGCGTGAATGGATGTCGGGCCATGCTTATCCATCTGCTTACTTCAGGTAGCAGTAGATATGTTCCGAACCTTGAATGCAGAAACTTCAACCATCCCAACTCACTGGGACGAGAGTGATCTTACCCAGTGCCCGGCCCAGCGAGCATTATCGTGCCGGCAGTGCTGGTGTATATTTTACCGGCGCTTCTTGCTTCGTGTACACACAACTTTAAAGTGTAACAATAACTGTAAAGTATGGTTTAGACATCGTTGAACCTAAATCAACTAATTTGCCTTGTGTCGATGTTGGCACAAGGAGCGATGACCATTGATGCGTCCTGCTTTCAGCTACGCAGGCTGTCACCGAAAGCTGCCGGCCGCACTTAGCCGGTGCTTCTCTGACTGATGTGTAAGAAAACGCAACTTCCAATGGGTAATTTGGTACGTCTTTGTGAACTGACTTTCTGGCATACGTTTTCAGTGGATTTCATTAGTATGTCTTTCGGTGTTTTTTTAATTGATGTTATTGATATAACACCATATATCTGTATACTGACACGCCCGCTGTATACGGCCAGCGTAGGATAGAAAAACGACTATAGCTCGGTATCGCCACTCCATAAATGCGTGCCTGGCAATGATTAACCTTCTACTTACTTGAAGTACAGTTTAAATAACAGTTAGAAATGTTGCGAAGCTCAAATGCAGAAACTTCAAGCATCGCAACTCAGCTGCTTCGAAAGCGGCCTTACCCAGTGCCCTGTCTCATCGAGTCCTATCGTGCCAGCCGCGTCGGTGTACATGCTGCCGGCGCTTTTTACTTCTATTATGTTCATTTCTAAAGTGCAAGAATGACTTTAAAGTATAGTTTAGAGATCCCTGAGCCTAAATCAACAATTTCTCCACGTGTGCGGTGCCCGCAAAAGGAGCGACGTGCTTTCAGCAACGCAGGCTGTCACCGAAAGCTGCCTTTTGAGCGCTGTAGCCAGTACTTCTCTGACTCGTATGTAAGAACACGCTATTTTAAAGACGCTAGTCTTTCTTGGGAACCTTCGACGCAAAAGTTTTGGTCTGTCTCTCTGCCTGTCGGTATGTCTGCACCTATGTCTGTTTGTCCAATATTAACAGCACCGGGTACCTGAAACGGCTGTCCCCATCCCCAGCGCCCACCAATGTTACTCAAGGTTTAGCGTTCATACTTGTGCAATTGTCACTTAAAAAGCACTTATTGCGCATGTGTGGGGAACCATAACAACACGTATATAGTCTGCATGTGCGCCTTTTACTATAAGAGCCATATATGAGTAGTTTTAAGGACCGTAGCGCTTATCACGCTGCGCTGACCATGCAACGCTTGCACGAAAAGGCAAGTGTTTCCAACGCTTTGCTAAGACGAGACGGTGGTGGCACCTACCCATAGCTTTGCGTTCTACACCTTATAACCACTGAGACGAGCACGCACACCCGCCTCAGAGCCACGCGCTTCGCTTTTTAAGAATGCTACCAGATGGCGCTGATGCCTCGAGTGTGACTCATTACTTACAGTGGTGCGATGGGCAGGGGGGCTGGTAATAGGATGGGTCGTCAAGCCACAGCTTTTTTAGGGGGACCCAGAGCCCTGAGGCCAACAGTGTAGCCAGAGACAGCTCTAAAGGCGCACAAATATTCATGCCACATGGGCTCCGTGGGAGTCGAAATCGACGTAAACACAAGGGCCGAACTAAGTCAGACATAGGCTATGTTAACATGCAGGGTGGCAAGATTAGGTTAAAGATTAAAAAGATGGAAGAGCAGTTAAGGCAGGAGGAGCTGATGGTATATGGGGTTGTAGACACATCTTCGGCACATGGATCAACCACCTTGCAATCCAGACTACGTATGGGAATATTGCAATAGAACAGAAGGCAGCAAAAAGGGTGGTGGAATTGGTGCATTTATACATGAAATATGTGCTGGCGAAGAGGGAAGCATGGATGCACGGAACAGTAATAGTTAAGAGGGAAAGTAGGTGGACACATGACACTTCTTGGTATGGTGTACTTGTGGACGGGAGCAAAGGCCAGAGAGGAAAAGCAAATGGTGGAGTGTTTATCGAAGGACAATGAGGAATCAGGAAGAGAGTGCGAGATAAACAATTGGAGATATGAATGCGCACATGGAACATTTGTATGGGTATACCGACCCAACAGGCGAAATGATCATGTATTAGTGTGAAAGGCATGATTTGATCATTTGCAACTGTACTGAGAAGTGTGAAGGGCAAATAACATGGGAGATAAGAAGGCTGCAGTCAACGGTATATTACGCACTGATGTTTCATAGGATGTATGATAAGCTCAGGGGCACATAGATGAAGGTGGCTCCAGAAGTCTGGGTAGTGATCACAAACGTATCAAGCTAAGTTTTGGAAGAGCAGTAAAAGTGGGAAGGAGACAAGATGAGCAACTACGGGAAAATTTTTATCCAGAAATGCAAATTGAAATAGCCACTAAACAAATTGAGAAAGTAATCACTGAGGATAATAAAACTGTGTGGACATACACGAATCCGATTAGACTGTTTGGGCTAGAGCTTGCTGAGGCACGTCACAATGATTGATTTGATTGATTTGTGGGGTTTAACGTCCCAAAACCACCATATGATTATGAGAGACGCCGTAGTGGAGGGCTCCGGAAATTTCGACCACCTGGGGTTCTTTAACGTGCACCCAAATCTGAGCACACGGGCCTACACCTTTTCCGCCTCCATCGGAAGTGCAGCCGCCGCAGCCGGGATTCGAACCCGCGACCTGCGGGTCAGCAGCCGAGTACCTTAGCCACTAGACCACCGCGGCGGGGCGAGGCACGTCACAAGTCACCCCAGAAAAGAAGACACAAGCCTAAGAGTTAGTGGGATGAGGAAGTTAAGAGAGCCACAGCAAAACTTCAGGAATCCTCTAGGGAAAAAGACATGCTAAGCAGCGGGGTGAACCGGCAGATTATGTTGAACGAAAATGGGACATCTTTCTAAGCTGTAGAAGAGAAGCATACCTTCTGATCAATGAAATGATTAGAAGAAAGGGGGCTCAGTGGCTGGCAGAATTACATAAAAAGGATAGAAAGGCAGCTGCGAAATTTTGGAGCCATCAAAAACCCCCGAGAAATGAGACGAGCCTTGAGCAGAGGTTCACAACTACAGCTCAATGTGCTAGGCTAGAAGGGGACGAAGCTATTGAATATATAAGAACAAGGGTGACAGAAAAATTTCAACAAAGAAGTGCTTTATGCACCACAATAGACAAGGATGAATCACGTGGCGCAATGACCCCGTTTTCGCAATGAGAGTGAGAAAGGGCTGAGAAAAGGGTTCCTAGTAGTACATCAACAGGCCCAGTTGGCATTCCAATTATGCTGATGAAGTCATTAGGTCCGAAGTTTAAGCAGTCTTTGAGAGATAGAGTGAGCAAAACAATAATTGTTGGTGAAGTCCCCAAACGATGGAAACTTAGAAGGATGAGCATGATATATAAAGGAAAGTGAGACAAAACTGACATATACAACTACCGTCCTATAGCAGTGACATCAGTGGTCCACATGCTGGCGATGCATATTATAAAGGAAACACTACAGGCATGGATAGAGAATGAAAGGGTGCTGGGGGAACTGCAGAATGGGTTTTGGAAACACAGGAGGTTGGAAGACAATCTGTTCTCACTGACGCAGCGCATCGGAATAGCAGAAAAGGAACACAGGCCCCTGTGGCAAGCAATTTTAGACATCAAGGGAGCGTACGATAGCGTGGTTCAAGAGGACTTGTGGGGAATACTGGACACACTAGGTGTGGAAGATGAAGTCACGAATCTTTTAAAGAATATCTATAAAAGTAACAAGGTATTTATAAAGCGGGAAAAACAGGTATCCAAGGCCACAGAGGTAAAACGGGGGCTTAGGCAGGGGTGTCCTTTGTCACCCTTGTTATTCATGATGTACCTACAAGGATTAGAAGCCAAATTAGAGGAAAGTGGACTTGGCTTCAACCCCTCTTTTGTCAAACAAGGAAAACGCATTGAACAGGCACTACCAGCATTGATTTACGCAGATGATATAGTGCTAATGGTCGACTACAAGGAAGATTTGCAAGGATGGATGGATCTCTGCGGTAATGAGGAAGATAGGCTACATTTCAGATTCAATAAGAGAAAATCAGCAGTCATGAGTTTTAATGATAATAAAGGTAGTAAGCTTAGGATACAGGATGTGACGCTAGAGATAACAGATAAATACAAATATCCGGGCGTATGGATAAGCATTGGGACCGAGTACCTAAGGGAAGACGAAACATACGTGACGAGTAATTGTAACCGGAATGCAGCAGTGATGAAAAATAGGCACTGTGAAATTACAATAAGTATGATGTGAGAAGAATAAGGAAAGGGGTCATAGATCCGTGTCTGACGTTCGTCAATGTGGTCTTGTGCCCGAGATCAGAAGTTCAAGCAAGGTTAGAAATTAAGCAACGTGGAATAGGTAGGCTTGCTTTAGAACCTCACGGGAATACACAAAATCAGGTAGTACAAAGTGATATGGGATGGAGATCATTTGAGGGCAGGGAAGGTAGCAGCAAGATAAAATTTGAGACGCGATTGCGAGAAATGGAGGAGGAGCGTTGGGCTAGGAAGGTTTTCAGCTACTTGTACAGGAAGAATGTCGATACAAAATAAAGAAATCTAACCAAACATATAACGAGTAAACACTTGGAAAACAGCAGGGGGCCAACCCAAAAAGAACTATCAGTTAAAAAGAAGGTGAAGGAAACGGAGACCGATATGTGGAGAATTGGCTTGAGTAAGAAGTCCGCACCAGAGATCTGTCGAACAGTTAAGCAAGAAATTGCCAAGGAAACGATCTATGATAATACTCGAGGTTATTTCTCCACTGTTTGAGGCCTTGACGGGAGTATTGCGAACCATGACGTATCAGGCTAAATATGAAGGGGCAGACATTGTATGCAGTGCTTGGGGAGAGGAGGAGAAAACTGCCGAACACTTAATAATCTTCTGTAAATGGCTTCCCCCGATATTTCTGAATGATGGCGCAGAATTTTTCAAAGCACTTGGGTTTAGGGTCAGGGAGGGCAAAATAGACTTTAAGTGGGTAGAATTCACTAGAAGGAGGTCATCTGATTGGTGGCTAAAATCAAATCACGAATGAAAATTAAACCCTTCACTTCAAAGTACCAGTCCGCAACTTCACTATTTGAAGGAAAAAAAGATAAATCTAGTTTTTGGTTCACTAAGCATTACGGCTAGGTGGCGTTAGCCGCCGCCGGATCTAAAGGGTTAAGCCATATCAATCCATCTATTCATACGACGTGACTTGATGCGCTCGTTCGCCTCCGCTGCACGCTGGAGGCACTCTAACGCAGCGTCTCCTGAATACCGTGCACTTATTTTTCTTGCACAGAACATCAAATAAATGTTTTCTTCACTCTCTTCACTTTTGTTCACTCTCTCTATCGTCTTTAGAGGAAATTTGCAGATTAGCAAGCACACACGGATCAATTTTTTTTCAGTTGGTATGTTGGTGCGCGTTAGTGAACTAACACACTGGCATACTTTTTCAGCGGATTGCATCAGTAATTTCTTCGGCGGTTTGTGTGTTGCAGGTATTCATATAACTGTATGCAAATATTTATTCTGACACGCCGGATGTATACTGCTATATCATCGCTTGCGCAGAAAAGCTTAGTATTCACTCGTGTGAGTGCATATCTACCGAACAAATCATTATAAATCATCTGTACATGTTGAGCAGCAGGAAGTGCGAGAACCTACTATCAAAGAAAAAAAAACTATTGGCAGCAACAGCTGATAATCTTTGGCTGCTCCTCCAGTGAATTTGAGAATTTCAGAGTTAAGATGTGGATGCTTCAAAAAGCTTTGCACTCTTGCTAATATCCGCACATCAATCGGTGCCCGGACGCACCGATTGATGACGCACCGTTCGTCACTGTCAAATCAAGACGCAATTGTTATTTGGAAAGAAATATCGCGTCAATGTTGACTGTGCAACTTGTAAACATGAATGCGAACGGCGCTTTCTTTGAAGAAAAATTCAATTTAAAATTCATAAAGCACGATCTGGCGTAGCCTAATGGTTAGTGTACTCAGTAAGAAATCGGAAGGTGGCGAGTTCAAAACCCATCAGGAGGCATATTGTTCTCTGCACCTTTGTTCTTTTATTTTTGGGACTGCGCGCCTCTCATTTATTTATTTATGGTGAATTGGCACCCCCGTTTTAACTCTGTGAAGCCATTCTGCGCAAAGTACAGGGACAGTACCTTTCCAGCGTCCCGGTACCAGCGCTGGGAGGTACTGGGAGGCGTTGGTACCAGCACCTTACGGGGCACATATTTAGGCATGGCACTGGACGCTGGTACTCAGTGGCACTGGTTTTTGCAATAAGGTGACTTAACGTCAATTGTGATTAGTTGCCATTCGCTTAAATTGATGTATGTAGCAGTGTCCATGGCCAGTATCCTCGCGAGCATCAGCGATTCATGCCAGCTTCTGGTGTTGCTCATACGCATGTTCCAGTTGGCATCGTTGCGCAAGTGCAACTAGTTATATGGACATCTGCAACTCTTCGACATATGTATGTGCGTGCAACGTTTGTGCATATACTTAGTGTCATTTCATAATGTGTCACTCTATAAAAAATTGCAGAGCGGCTACCTTCCCTCCCCACGCTTCGCATAACGTCGATTATCAAGTACGTCGGATCTATCAAATTTTTTTCCCTTGACGCACCACTTATCATCTTTTTTTTGGGGGGGGGTAGTCATTTTTTTTCGGCTCAAGCATTTTTATAGCTTATATTGTTAGTAATTTATTAGAGATTATTCAGCAGTCTTTTTCAAAAGTTGACATTGTCCGCAAATTGTGACCAAGCTGACATATTCATTATTCCTTATTCATAACTTTTTCGCTCGTTCTACATTTAAAATATATAGTGAATGTGCCGTGGATAACACTGAAGAGATTGTAGCTCTTCCCATCAACCCATTCTCGATGATGTTTCGTGCTGTTCTGAGCAATGCAGTGGTGGTAGTATCTCTTTTGATTATGAAGATGGTATCTACAAATCTTCAGGGGTTCCTTTAAGGCAGCATTATTTTGGAATGACAAGTGTATTCATATATGTAAATCAAATCATTTTGATCACTTTGCTAGTGCGTTGCTCCTTGATTATTTAGACGCATGCGTAGTTAATGCAATAGGTCTTCCGCATTCTTAGTTTTGTTGGTGATAATAGTGACTTTTCTTCTCGGCCTTGCGCGGGTAGGAATGTTCACTCAGTTGACGGACATGCAGGCAGGCAGGCAGTCAGTCAGTGAGGCAGGCAGCCAGGCAGGCAGGCAGACGCTTCGCCCCACTAATCATCATTCAGGATTCGGTTGCTGCATCAGGATCCGGCCGGTTGTTGAAGCAGGTCTCATTACAGTGCTAGGGCTCGGGAGACACTAGCTCTGATCGAGCCACGCTCTTTCCTAAAGTGATTAGAGCTCGCCATGACCGTGACGTGCAGGGAAGTCTCCGAAGCGGCCGATTCTGGGTTTTGACGCTGAATGTAACAAACAACCTGCCCACAGACGTCAGGCAGAGATGAGCTGTTTATTCATCATGGATCCAAAAAATTCTTGTCTTGTCTTGTATTGTCGCCTAGGAGATCTTGGCTCATACCCACAAGGGGGATTGGCCACACTGTACCTTATAATAGATATTTTTTGTACAACGCTTGCTAAAATAGAGAGAAATCAAATAAGAAAAACAATATTGTTCCTTTGAAAAAACGTGAAAAAGTGCAGAAGAATTCGATAAACCAGAATATATAAAACAAATTGACGAGAATGAGGAAGGGGGACGAAGAATTGGGTTCATCTGGCAGTACCACTAGCAGCGTATCCTTCCGGTTGCCTAAATAAAAAAATTCTGCTCCTCACAACTGGGCGTGCCTGTCACCACATCATCCTCTTCCACACAAATTGCGCATGCTCCTTGATGCTTCATTCTGGTGCATTTTTCAACATCTCATGAGGTTTTCAATGTATACGTTGTTCATTATTATCACACCCAGCTGCCGCACCATGCCTCTCGCACTGCTCATGCTGGGAGTTCGAAGCGCAGGTTTGAACAGTACGAGTCCATGCGACTGGCGGTTCAGCCGCTGGCAGCCGCAGCCGATCCGTTCCAGCCCTGTAAATAAATGGGCAAGATTCTTCATGTCTTACCACGTCGCTCGGCCTCTTACTACAGTAGTGGCCGGGAAAACACTCCTTTCATCGAGCGGCTGCTGTCATATGCTACCGCAGCCTTGCCCGCCAGTGAAGCCTTTCCACCCGGTCTACTCCCAGGTATGGGAGTAAATCGGACAAAATGCGCATCCATACTATGGTGCCCCGCACATGCGAGATTTAAGGGCAACGAAAGGGCCGACCAGTTTGCTCTTGAAATAAGCATCCCAGACCCGGTCGCAACCTTCAAGAAACCCACAATAACTCCACGCGACATCCTCGAAAACGAAAGAGCAGAACGAAAAAGATACAGTCATCCCCATTCGGATCTTATCAGAAAACATGCTAGAGATTGGGGTAGAGTACAGTTCAACACGTACGCACACTAAAATTGAAACCACCACATAAGTCCCACTATATGCGCATGAAGCAGTCCGTGGCGTGGCGAATGGCCAACTATCGCCCACAATACGTGATAATGCAAAATCAGGGCCACAAAACATCACTTCTCCTCTTTTGGGAACATCTCGACCGAGGCTGTGGGAGACTTGGCTTGCTAGCAAGGATTGGGAAAGTCAGCTGGCTTTGCTCGACCAAGCCCAACGAGGAGCAAATGCCCGTGGAGCACTGTACTGACAACCCCAACCACTTGCCCAAAACCTTTTATGAAATAAACAGTAAGTTTCTTCTCCCAATCTCTCGATACCTTGTTGTTGTGGAAGAAAAACAAGTCCTTTTCACTCAATCTTTTCTTTGAATTTGTCATTATTAAAGACTGGAATACAGGCCGATGCCAATTTTTTGCTTGCGTCGCTAGCACGCTACTTTGATATGAGCACAAATTAGAGTTCAAGAAGGGCTTTTATAATGCTTTAAGGTGCCTATAAATGCCTATTCTTGACGTTTCTGCCTAAATTTCTATTAGTGCCTATAAATGCATATTTTGAAGATAGGTGCCAATGTCAACGCTATTTAAACTCAAACTTTCCTTTCAATTTAGTACAGTTGGAGACCGGTATTCATGTTACCAGGAAATTTTGAGCTTCGGAATTTTTATGGTGGTGCAACCTATATATGCTTCATCTAAGTTCCTTGCAGCACTGGCAATGCCATAAGGAATCTTAGCCAATAGGAAGGCCGATTAGCCTCTGCAGAAGTATTAATCCACATCGTGTCATCTGCTCGGCATATCTCCTTGGTGTCTGCTCGCATGCGCAGGAAACAGGAGGTGCTCTGTGCAGCCTCAGGACGATGGAGAACGAAAGCGAAATCGTCGAGTGTCATCAGGGGAAAGTAGAGGTTGCAGAAAAAAAAGATGTCTGCGTGGTTTTGCTTTGTTTGCCATTTAGTTCTTAAATGGGACTTTAGCAGGTCCTATGAGAAATTTTGCTCATAAAAAGAAGGTTTTTGCGGCTCCAAAAGCAGTGCAACACAGAACTCCCTATTGTTTCATTACAACTCACGAAAACATGATGCGACGAGGTGAGCTTGAAACTTTTGCCACTGGCCCGGCGTAGATTTCACCGGCGAAATTCCTTGCCAGCCCTCTTCGGTATCGGAGTAACTCGGAGCCGGAATATCACATGACGCAAGCGCATCAACACGTCGTGCGCACGCAATGTTATATTTGAATAACACACACATGCCAGGTCATGCGCGCGAACGGTGGTGTCATTTTGACGCTCTATGTGTTGTACTACCTGTTTCTGTGGGATGGATCCTTCTATGCGCACTTTTGGTGAGGCTTGCATGGATGCACATTTGGTGAGGCTTACCATGGCACACAGCGTCGCATCACTGGAACTACTCTCAGTGACGATGCACAAAATACACGCCAAGCGTTGTCAGGTCTGAGGCTAGCATCACGTGAGAATGGCGAGAACAGGAACGCGAACGAAATAAGGACGCTTAATCTTGCATCTTGCTCATATATAGAATAAAAAACAATGCTCATAAATTCTATTTGTACGCTTCAATATTTGTATCGACCTTCATATTTCTTTTCAGGCAACAAGGGTCACGAAGTACCCACGTTGTCGAATACTTCACGCAGAGTAAAGCACCACTTTGAGGTGCGCAGGAAAATTCTTTCTTGTATACGTCACCTCCACCGTGTTGTGGCACGTACTCGTGAGACGAAGGCGAAGGAGCGTTCAGTTCGACATTTAACTTTTTTCCAGGGCACATCGCAATGCAGATTTTTGCAGATGATATCGCGAGCGCCCTGTGCATGCATCCCTCTCTGCTTCTCGAAATTGTCAGACCTGGCGAATGGCACTTTAGGTTGTTCAGAAACAAATGGAAAATTCATCCTGTATATGCAGTTAGACCAAGTTAATACGATGCAAAATACGCTTCTGGCTTATTCGCTCTCTAGCTATTTGCTCCAGTGTTATTTTTCCCAGTCATGCAAAAAAAAGAAGAAAGATACAGGAGTGTTTTTGTGGGACGTTGGGCACTTGACTCATTATGATGGGCTAGAAATGGAAAGACCGCATTCTGTGAACCCCAAGAAAAAAATATCTGGCTATGCTAAACCACAAGCGCGTTCGTAACATCAAAACTGAAACGTTTCTGTATGCTTTCTTGTCGTAGACAGAGATCGCACAGGTATTTGTTCAAAAATTTGAACTTTGTCATAGTTTAGTCGGCCTATTTGTCCGATTTCGCTGGCCTGCAACAGCGTTTGGCCAGCCTATTATTGGCGCCTATAAAGTCGAGTTTTGCAGTGCCTATTTATATGGCCTCTAGTTATTATGATTCTAAGTTGTGCACATCAAAGAAGCTCCCGTTTCATTTTTGACTATGAGATCCTCGTGTGAACATTTTTCTTTAACCATGTTTTATTGTGTGAGAATAATAAATGAATTTGACTTAACAACAGAAAAGCGCTTGGGGGCGTAATGGTTTCGCAGTGTCTGCAGTGGAGCGAGAGGTCACAGATTCGATGCCAGGTGACAGTACTTTCTCTGTGCGATCTGTTAGTATATATTTTAAACGCAATATCTGTGACCGAAATACTTCAGTGGATTCGTGGTGAACCCCACCACAGAGCACGTTTATGTTAAAAAATAAAGGGGCACTGAATTGTAGTTTCTTCTCATCAAACCACCAAGTCTTTCGGTCACTCATATAGAACTGCTCTCTTTCATTTGTTTTCATGCGCCCTCCTCTTGGAATTCGCGCACTTGACAGTTCACGCATACTTGTTTGCATTATAAAGTCTAATGACTTAGTTTAGCAGGTGTGAGTTCAACGTCTTCAAATTTCAGCCACGCGAGAAATGAAGCGAGCGAAATGATCTCACTGAACAAACCTTCGATCACGTTTGTGCACACAGGTGCGTGTGGAGGGAGACGCTTCAAACCGTACAAACCCACAGCTGCTGCGTGGAACATCAAAAAAAAGCGAGCAAGTCTGTGAGCGACGGACAGAGCTAGCGCACCGGCGAGTGTTTGTCTTCGGTGGTGACGTGCTGCGACAACTAGCGGGATCCTAACGAGCTCTCTCTCTAAGCGGCTTTTAAGCTCCAAAGAAGCATGCGCGTGTTCATGTTCCTATTGGTTTTGTGAGCCTTCCGTGCCATGCACTCGGCACGCCAATTCTGGCAGCGCTGAAGGTCTAGCAGCCACTGACCCGGAAGCGGATTATGCCGACCGACGGTGCATCGTGGGTCTCTGCAGTCAGCGTCACCATTCCGACAGAGCTACTACGGTGCGTACTGCTGCGGGAAGATGACACGTGCTCCGTCGTGTTGTTTTCATGGTTTCACTAATATAATCAATGCATACTTATAAGGACAGTGTGGTTAACGTAATGAGAATATTCCTAGTATTAGCGAGTGTTTATAACACTGTGAATGTCTCGTTAAGTAACATTCTGACGAGGTATATTGAGTGCCTTTCCTACATCTGACGCCTTCATGCGCAAGCGTTCTTGATCATTCTTGATCTTCGTATGTCTGTCTCGTTGCGCCTTCGAAAAAAATTTGAATATAGTGCAGTTTGTGACGTAGGTTTGAAACATCGGAAATGTAAGTACTTGACCATATTTTGACAGTATTCGCAACGTAAGCTTTTTTTTATTTTGATGGCATATATGGGCTCTTTATAAACTTCATGAGACACTTTCTGCTATACTATAGACTGCTTCGCTAGAGCCTGCCGGTCTCTGGCAACATTGTGCGTTCACCAAGAAACTACCCCTGGAAACTTCACGTTTAGCTTGCTTTTGCGTGGCTTTAGCGTTCGTTGCTTACTGCGGCTGCTCGTGTTCTGGTGTTTTATTCGGATAAATTTATTATAATTGTAGCGCTGGCAACTCTAGAAAAGCTTTGTCAAGCAAGGATGAAGTCTACATGCCTGAACTAATTTTATACGCTAGTCAAAACGTCCCGTTTTTTGACCAATTGCGATAGAAAGAGTGCCTACGTTGCAGCAATCACGCGAGAAACCTGGATTCCCAACAAGAGCGCGTAGGTTCGTTCTGCCCATTTAATCAAAGGCAATGTAGAGCTCAGCGCAGACTTATGGCACAGAGAAAATACTCAGGCGTTGGACTAGTTGAAGGCCCCCGTTGCTACTGTCATCTTCCACCTGTTGCAGATAAGTGTACTGACGCATGAAATGGGCAGCAAAACATGAAAGCTAACACTGAAAATACATTGCAAAGGTGTTTATTTTATAGTTTGAGCTATATAAATATTGCGAATTGTTGGAAACAACAAGGGGCACAAAATAGCCATCTTTAGCATTAATCGCCGCACAGTGTATGTCAAGATGTCCACGTTTCGTTGTCGTTGTATTTGAATTTTTTAAAAGTGACGTCGGCGGGTGGGCTTTCTTCTGTGCGATTAAATGACTCATTGCCTGTCTTCCTGCCGCTAATGAACATCGCCTCATTCAAGCTAATTTATCTATTGGGTGTGAACATGAACTGCCAGTTTAGGTAGGCTCAACTTGAAAGTTTGGTTCGTGAAAAGCTTACTCATGAGTAAAACATAATAGTTCGCGCGACCCTGCAGCCATAGTTTACGTCATCACGTCAGTAAATTTTCTAGTTTATCAGTCGCAAAAGCACTTTGCATTGCGAGCGATTCTGATCGCCGCTGATCTCTTTAAAAAGCGCATGGTGTGACACAGGCACAGCAATAAACGATTTATTGTGATGGTATGTGCTTAGACGAAAATAGAAATGCGTTCGTGGTTCAACAGGAGGAAGGTTTTCAGTTCTATTCGAAAAGCTGAATAGAAGAACTTCACTTTACTCCTGCACATCGGAGGTGATAGGGCGCTTTGAAGACGTGGACAGGAAGGAGACGTGGTCCTGGTCGATTCCCGCTTCGCACCTTCAAAGCGCATCCACACTGTCGACATGCAGAACCAACTGGCCTAATTAGGTTCGCTGACAAACTTGTCCTGCAATTTATGCAATATCTGTTTGTATACGCACGACCACTATCAGAAGTAAAATGCAGCAGGGGGCGCGCTCATCGGGAGGCCACGACGGATATCTTGCGTGGGGCCTCTCGGCCACGCGAGCCGCTTTACCTGCAGCAGTGGCTGCGCCTGTGCCTCCCGTGTGCTACGTCGAGCCCCTTCATGTAGCCGCTAGGCGTTGCTCCAAATACATCCTAAGAAATGCGCCTGAAATATTAGAGCAACAAACTCGACACACCACGAAAACGCCGCTAGAACCAATGAAAAAGCATTGCTGGAAGTGCCGCACGGAAGTCTACCGGGGTAGGCCGTTCGGCGCGAGCCAGTTTGTTTACAAACGCCAAAACCGCTTATAGTGAGTAGTGTCTCAAATCAACAACCTGCAATCTTATCACAACTCGAAGTTTTGACCTCCCGAATGTACAAGCGCTCGTGTTTCAAGTTTTATTATTTCCGAAAACAAGTTACAAAATCTAGGATATACAGACGAGGGTCCCAGAGCCAGAGACTTTAGTGGGACCATCGGTTTGTCAATACGAAATGACGGTAAAATTTATACAGAGCTACATAAAATTCTTACAGTATACGGACATCAAAATACACTTTTACATCACAAATCAAGCCAAAACACGAGACGCGGTGTAAAAAGAACCGAAGAACAAATGAGTCAAACAGGTAAACGATCACAAGTATGGTTATTGAAACAAATGATTTTTGACGGACTTTTTGGACAAGTGCAACGCCTAATGCTAGAAGGTAACGCTTTCCAAAAGGATATCGCACTGAAAGCGGAATTTTTTAGGGGCGAAGCTCCTTAGGGCGTGGGCTGTGCGTCCCCTGTAGGCTGTATGTAGCCACCTCTAGTTTAGTTCTTGCAGTGTTCACTAGATGGCGGTACCATCCCCTGTATGTAGCCGCCTCTAGTTTAGTTCTTGCAGTGTTCACTAGATGGCGGTACCATCTACTGTATGTAGCCACCTCTCGTTTAGTTCTTGTAGTGTTTACAAGATGTTGGTACTTGTAGCTGATGATGAAAAAATGCAAGATGTTATAAACTAGAAAGCCGTACTTGTAGTTGATGAAAGACGCGAGATCTTATAAAATAGGAATGATGTCACAAATGGCGCGTGTCATTGGTTGAAGGCAATCGTTCGATTTAGTGCGGCGACGTACGCTAGGGGGAGCGATGTAATAAAATCGAGTGGGCAAAATGTACAGAGGATTCATGGTTTACCAGGCTTACCTCCGGAGCTTCGCCCACTCATCATCATTCACTTCGTGGATATGGCGGAATTTTTTTGCCCAGATTTATACTGAGCGGGGGTAACAACAAATTTTTATCAGCCACAAACCTGGTCACATTATTATTCTGCAAAGAATCAGATGCATAAAGTGGGAATGCCAGTTGATAATACAGCAATTTGTGGAATCACGTCACAAGATTCAACCGAAACAAAATATTCACTGGCAAGATATTGTAAGGGCGTTTTTATGTGTAGGCGTTCGATTGCGAAGAACTAGAAGTGACAATACGTATTGACTGATTTTGAATGTGCTGTATTGATGATAAATGACAAGCATAAGTGTTGCCTCATGAAACTACACCGTGTGTAATATGACTATGAATGAGCGCAAAATACAGCGCCAGTAGAGCTTCACGAGAAAAGAAAGGGCGAGCTTTGATTAATGCGGGGATACCAAACGCTGTCTTCTGCTTAAGATGGTTAAAGTGACTGATAAAGGTAAGGCATGGGTCAAGATGTATGCCGAGAAAGGCGAAATCAGAAAAAGCAGAAATGAAATGAATACCAAGTTGTATTACTGGAATTGTAGATAATGACCTCTGAGCGCTTTTATAGACCATAGGTTTTTCTGGGGTAGATTACTGAGTGATTATGCCTGCTTCAATTCATGAGGGCACCTAGTGCAAGACTTAACTTTGAAACAAGAGCATCATTGTTTTTATGAGATGAAGATATTGTTGTTTCATCAGCGTATAGAACACAGTGACTACAGTCAAAAGAGCTAAGAACATCAGGAAGATCGTTCATATATAAAATAAATCGCAAAGGACCCAATACTGAGCCCTGCGGTACTTCTTAATTAACATATTTTATTGTAGAGAAGGTATCTGCGGCGTGTACTGTGTACTGTTGGTCAAGTAGGTAATTTTTTAAGAATGTAGGCACAGGGCCAGTTATTTCATAGGACTAAAGTTAATGCAAGAGGACTTGATGATTTACAGTGTCAAAATCTTTAGTGAGATCTAAAAAATCGACCCCACTAAATTTCCTGAATCAATACTATTCTTTATGTAATCAGTTAGAGCGAGCACAGCTAGATTTGTTGACCTTCCTGGACGGAAACCAAATTGGCTGTCTTTAAGCAATTTAAATTTAAATAAATATTCAGACGTTTAACAATTTTTCGACTAGTTTGCTGAGGCAGGAAAGAATTGAAATTGGACGGTACTTGGAAACTGTTTTTTGTTAGCATGAAGCTTTTTTTTAAAAATGAAGAATATAAACCCTGTTTAAACATAAGGTTGATAATATGACACAACTTATCGAAAACTAAATGTACAACCAGTTTTAAATGCCTTACAAAAATGTCATCTAACCTACGCCCTGTATTTTTAAGATTAGCAATAGTGGAAAAGACTTCCTGTGGTTATGTTGGGAAAAAAAGGATGACTGCGTGGTACATCCTAGAGAAGTATACGACTGCGCATGGGGCCGGTGGTTCGTATAGACGGAAGAAAAGTATTTCAAGAAGGCATTGGCAATTACTTTGGAATCAGAGAAGGTGGATCCATTGTAGTCGATTTTGGTTAGAGGGACATTAGCAGATGACTTGTTAAGGAAGGAGTTGAGCAGCTTCCGCAACATTTTGGGGTTAGTCCTTTTCTTGTTGAATTCATTTTCGTAGTACCTTTTTTTCGCTTGCTTCAGCAAAGTATTTATAGAGTGCAATAACACTTGCATCGTTTCGCAAGACACATATTAAAGGGCTGACGCTTCTTTTTTATATACATATTTTCTTTCTTCATTAAACTTTTAAGAAGACCATTATTATTCTATGGGTTGTGTGAATACTTGTATTTTTTTACATTGGACAGTACGCGTGTTCGTTAAAACGGTGAGTAAAACTGACGAGCAAAATGCTCGGAAGGCTGCATCTGTGTCTGACATAGACATAACAGGCACCCAGTCAGTTGTAATAATAGCCTCAACAAAGGAATGGGAACTAAATACAGATGTAGAGTAGCTAATATTGCGTGTGTGGGTTATGTCTTCGAATTCGAGGAAGATAGAAAAATGATCGGTAATATCGGTGTCAACAACCCCCCCCGCAGGGTGGTGATGCCAGGTTGGATAACACGTGATCAATGAGTGCACCGGTACCATAAAATGCTACTCAAGTTGGACACTCAACAGGTGATTCCAAGCCAAGTTCAGTGAAACAATCAGTGTAATTTGCATAAGAAGTGCCGTCCGTGTCAAGCAAGGTAATATTCACATCACCCACAATTACCACATTCTCATTTTCAAAAGTTAGCTTAGGAAAAACTTCACTGAGATGGCGCGGAAAATCACGAAGGGACGACGTCGGTGAGCGCTAAACGCAACCCAGAATTAGGTTCTTTTCATTATTAGGGAATGAGTTTTCAACCTCTACCCCCACTGACTCGCAATGATCCACATTTATTTCAATGTGACATCTGCGCGTGTAAGCGACATCTTGGGAAAGAAAAAAACGCGGCACCCCCATGATTATCAGTTTGGCGATGGCAATATACAGCCTAATAAGATGGGAACCTGGTGATGCAGTTGTCTGCGTCACAAAGCCAAGTCTCTGATACGCAGATATGCGTGAAGGCATGCTGAACTGAGGCAATGAAGTTAGTAATTGTATCTATATTCTTACGAAGGCTTCGTGCATTGAAGTGAATAAGGGAATGACTCATTCTGGAAAGTTGATGCCGCACAGATTCCGCAGAGTGCAAGGCCATGAAACGAGAGAGTAAACTATACCTTCCTTAGGGTATGAGCGAAAGGAATGCATCACGTGAAGATTCGAAGATCGGACTCAGTGGAAATGCGATACACTCTGCTGTTGTCTGCTTTCCGGGCTTTTATCTAGCAGTTATCGGTCTACAAGTGCTTCCACTTGTGTTCCTTTATCAGTGCCAGCACCTTTGAGAAATTTTTCTTGTTATCAAGAGTTAAATGGTCATTACCATAGATTGGCAGGTTATTGGAACCAGAGAAGCTGATTTAGTCAATGCGCAGTCTGCCTCTGCGAGCCTTCCTCATGAACTCAGTTTTTATCACGCAAACAGAAGCAAACAATAATGCTCTTTTCGGTGGTCTTAAAGTTAACACGGTGAACAAAGTCGATATCGGCGGCTGAGACGAGACACTCGACAAAATCGCCGATTCACCTCACGATGGCTCCGCAATCGTCACCTTGTGATGAAGGCACACCGTTAATCTCAACATTATTCATCCTTGAATACTGCTCGAGATCAGCCACTGTTTTTTCGAGTGCTTCATTTCGTGACAAGAGCACCTTGTTCGAGGCCAGCAGCTCTTCCTGCGACAGCTTCATTTCGTCAAACTTTTTGCTCATAAAACGAACTTTCACAAAGCGAAGCATGCTCACCCATACCAAAATCTTTCAACTCAATGTTAACTTTCGACACCAAATCATCAAATAGTGAGTCCAACTTCTCATTGAATTTCTTCAAGAGATTCAATCTTTTTGGAAACTTGCGCTAGAGATGGCATAGTGATACAAAAAAACAAGGGTTTGGGCAGTAGTTGCAGGCAGAATTAATTTCAAATAGGTACACAAAGTAACCAACTAACCTGATGGCAGAAAAAATGCGTCTTAAAAAAGGGACATGCCACCGCAATTGCTGCTACCATATGAAGTCCGGGCCAAGGGGCGCGTGCCTATATAGTCCTTGTTGAGGATGGTGTGCAGTACGCGCAGGCGCAGCAGGCAGCACAAGGGTCAACCGCCTCGACGCCCTGCGGTGAGTGCGTGCGATCATGGACGATAATCCACGGTGGCCACTGATGACGCGGGAAACCAAGCAAAAGTAGGCCCTGTTAGCAGAAGAAATGCGTCTTAGAAAGGGGACATGCCACCGCAACTGCTGCTGCCAATTGAAGTCCAGGCCAAGGGCCGTGTGCCTTTATGGTCCTCGTTGATGATGGTGTGCAGTGCGCGCAGGCGCAGCAGGCAGCACAGGGGTCAACCGCCTCGACGCCCTGCGATGAGTGCGTGCGATCATGGACGATAATCCACGGTGGCCACTGACGACGCGAGAAACCAAGCACGAGAAGGCCCTGTTGGCAAAAGCAATGTGTCTTAGAAAGGGGACATGCCACCGCAACTGCTGCTGCCAAATGAAGTCCGCGCCAAAAGCGCGTGCCTATATGGTCCTCGTTGATGATGGTGTGCAGTACGCGCAGGCGCAGCATGCAGCTGGTCAAGTACCTCGACGCCCTGCGATGAGTGCGTCCGATCGTGGACGATAATCCACGGTTACCACTGACGATGCGGGAAACCAAGCACGAGTAGGCCCTGTTGGCAGAAGAAATGCGTCTTATAGAGGGGACATGCCACCGACCGCTGCTGCCAAATGAAGTCCGGGCCAAGGGGCACGTGCCTATATGGTCCTCATTGATGATGGTGTGCAGCACGTGCAGGCGCAGCAGGCAGCACAGGGGTCAAGCACCTCGGCGCTCTGCGTTGAGTGCGTGCGATCGTGGATGATAATCCACAGTGGCCACTGATGACGCGGGAAACCAAGCACGAGCAGGCCCTGTTGGCAGAAGAATTGCGTGTTAGAAAGGGGACGTGCAACCGCAACTGCTGCTGCCAAAAGAAGTCCTGGCCAACGGGTGCGTGTTCATTTGGTCCTCGTTGATGGTGGCGTGCAGTACGCGCAGGCGCAGCAGGCAGCACAGGGGTCAAGCACCTGGATGCCCTGCGATGAGTGCGTGCGACCGTGAACGATAATCCACGGTGGCCACTGACGACGCGGGAAAGCAAGCATGAGTAGGCCCTGTTGGCAGAAGAAATGCGTCTTAGAAAAAGGACATGGCACCGCAACTGCTGCTGCAAAGTCACCAAACCGTTCAATTGTGTCTTCGAATTCTGCACTTGGAAATGTAAGACGTACTCAAAATTCCATATAAGCCATTTGTCCAGAGGTCACTCTATTCAGATGTCGCCCTACGAAGTATCAAACTGGCGTGAAAATTCCTACCACCACTGGGGTATGCGGATTCGATTACAACCCTCAGTAGACGTATGTGGATGAAAAGAAGCTGGACAGGTTATATGGGGGCGTATGCCTTGCATCAACTTTATAGGGTTGTTAAGATCTGAGAATAATCTTGATGACTCTTATGTTTTAAAATGGGGCGTTTTAGAGTGGCACTCTTTTATAAAACAGGAGAGCGGTCATGACACTTCAAGTTGTAATGACGGAACCAGCCTGAGTACCCAGACAACCAAACGTCGTCTTCTTTACCGACTGAGTCATACCCTCTGCCTTTCTGAGTAGCACTCATCTTCTCCACAAGATTTCTTTCCCCTCCGGAAAAGAGCCATCCTGGCGACTCATGGGCAGGACACAATAGAGGGATCGTAGTATGGTTTTAGGCGGTCTATGTGGATGGTCTCACGTCCACGGCGTCGTTGATCATGGGGTTGCTCAAGCGGCTCCACGATGTAATGGACGGGTGAAGCTTGTTTAACCACACGGTAAAGGCCGTCATATTTGTACGTCAGTTTCGTTGAGAGACTAGGTCTGGTTGAAGGGATGCAAAGCCAGACAAGGTCATCCGATGCTTAAGAAGCCGGAAGCGTCGGGATATCGCGGTGGTGTTTCTGGCATTGCTGTTCAGCACTTGTGAAGGAGCGGGAAAGCTGACGAAACTCTTCCGCGTATTTAGCAGCTTGTGACATCATCGTCGACTCAGCAACATCGGGGTGGTAAGGATGGTGTCTAGAGTGCAAGAGGGGTCGCGACCATAAAGGAGAAAAGGAAGTGTAGAGAGAAACCAGTGGTTGTCTGGACAGCAGTAATATGCGCGTATGTTACAAAAGGAAGAATACTGTCTCAGTTGGTGTGATCGGTTGCGACGTACATTGACAGCATATCTCCTAATCTACGGTTGAATTGTTCTGTAAGGCCATTTTTTTGAGGATGATACACGGTGGTGGTGCGATGAATGACTTGGCATTCCCTGAGAAGCGACGTAGGTGTCCGACAAAAACACACGCCCTCGGTCAATCAGGAATTCATGTTGTGCGCCGTGACGTAAAACGATCTGATGCAATATGAAACGACCGACGTCACTTGCTGACGCAGAAGAGAGTGGTGAAGTTTCTGCGTAGTGCGTAAGGTTATCGATAGCGACGATTACCCAGCGATTTCAAGCCAGTGTAATCGGAAGAGGTCCATACATATTAATGCCAACACGGTCAAACGGTCGGGCAGGACAAGGTAAGGGTTGTAGTGGAGCTGGAGAGCTTGGAGTGGGATTATTCCGGCGTTGGCAAGCGAGACAGGAAAGTACGTAGCGACGAATGAAGCGATACATTCCACGTCAGTAGTAGCGGTGGGACAGGCGGGTGTGGATTTATAACACTCCAGCATGGGCGCATTGTGGGTCGGCGTGACAGGAGGCGCTTATGTCTGAACCAAGACGTCTGGGAATGACTAGGCGCCATTGGCGTCCTTCGGAGAGATAATTCCGTCTGTATAGCAAACCACCTCTGATAAGGAAGTGCTGTCTTTGACGGCGCATACCTCTAGGGATATATTGCGAGGGAGTTTGACTCAACAAGTTGATAAGTGAAGCGATTAAAGGATCTTTTCGTTGCTCTTCTAGCATGTTGCTGACACTATGTGCAGATATGTCGGGGGCAGGCGAAGACCGCGACTTGTCACTACCTTGTAGAGGTGATCGGGACAAAGCGTCTGCATCAGAATGTTTTCGGCCAGATCGGTAAACAACGTGAATCTCGTACTCTTCTAGCCGAAGCGCCCAACGGACGAGCCGGCTGGTGAGATCTTTTAATGAGGATAGCCAACATAATGCGTGATGATCTGTAACCACGCTGATTGGTCGCCCGTAAAGATAGGATCTAAACTTGCCTATGGCCCATATGATGGCTAGACACTCTTTTTCGGTGACTGAATAGTTGGCTTCTGCTTTTGTGAGTGCATGGCTGGCGTAAGAGACGACGTACTCATCAAATCTAGGTTTACGCTGGGCGAGCACAGCACCGAGGCCAACTCCGCTAGCATCCGTGTGTATTTCCGTTGGGGCAAGAGGATTAAAATGTCGCAGTATAGGAGGTGACTTAAGAAGGTGGCGGAGTGTGGCAAATGCATCATCACAAGCTGACGACCAACTAGAAAGGTCGTTGTTGCCTGCAAGAAGGTCAGTCAAGGACGATATGATGGAGACAAAGTTGCGAATAAAACGACGAAATTATGAACATAAACCGAGGAAGCTGCGTAGTTTTTTTAGATCTTCGGCTTAGAAAATTCGGCAATGGTACGGAGTTTTGTCGCATCCGGAAGAATGCCATCTTTAGATGCAACATGGCCCAAAATTAGGAGTTTTTGAGCGCAGAAGCAGCACTTCTTCAAGTTGAGCTGTAGACTGGCGGAGGTGAGGCAAGTAAGCACTGTCTCATGCCGCTGTAGATGCGTTGAAAAGACGCTTAAAAATATCACGACATCGTTTAAATAACAGGGACATGTCTGCCATTTCATGCCTCGGAGGATATTGTCGATCATGCGCTCGAAAGTGGCAGGCGCACTGCAGAGCCCGAATGGCAGGAGGTTAAATTTGTATAAGATATGAGGGGTAACAAAAGCCATTTTGGTGCGATTAGCCTCAGCCATGGGAACCTGCTAACAACCTGAACGCAGATCTAGTGACGAGAACTCAGCGCCTTGTAAGCAGTCAAGGGCATCGTCTATGCGAGGTAGCGGGTAAGCATCTTTGCGCGTGATCCTATTCAACCGGCGGTAGTCGATGCAGAATCCTATTGACCCATTTTTTTCTTGACTAGAACAACTGGGGAGGCCCACGGGCTGGTATAGGGCTCAATAACACCTCGCTTCAACATGTCGTCAACTTGTTCCGCGATTATGCAACGCTCAGATGCTGATACCCGATACGGACGCTGACGTAAAGGAGCGTGAAGGCCATTGTCGATATCGTGAGATACTGTGGAAGCACGGCCCAAAGTCAGTTGTTGGTGGTCGAAGCTGGCGCAGAAGTGCTCGAGGAGGGCTATGATGTCGGTGCGCTGCTGGGCCGTAAGGTTGGTGTCGATGCAGCGCGAAATTGCGTCGGTGAATTATGGGGAAGAGGATTACGCGCAGCAATCAACAGCACCAATAGGTAGCGTAGTCGAGTGGTCAGCAACTACACGTGAACTCGAGGAATCAATGTCATTGGCAAAGCCCAGGGACTCTCCGCACAGTAACTTGGAAGGCGAGGGAAACGGATTTGAAACAGAAATTGCACTTGATGCATCGTGAACATTCAAAACGGCGAAAGGAATCAGGAAGCACTTGTGGTGAACAGCGGTTTCAGAAGGCGTAAAAAGAACAGTTGAGCCACTACAAACGTCACAGGAAAGCGGAACTAGGGTGGATGAGAACGGGGGTGTTGAAGTGTCGGCGGCAACGAAAACTTTTGCAGGTGAAAGGGACGAGTCGAGTGAAGCAGCGTCGCATAACGGTGCGAACACAACTTCGGCGTGAGCACAGTCGATGACGGTATGATAAGTGCAGAGAAAGTCCCAGCCTAATATAATGCCGTGGGAACACTGCGGGAGCACTACAAACTCGACGACGTAAATATTGTCAGCAATAACGACACGTGCTGTGCATGCAGCAAAAGGGCGTATTTGTTGCTCTCTCGCAGTGCTCAAAACGAAGTCGTGAAGAGGCATTGTGACATTTTTTGAGTCGACGGCAAAGTTTTTCCGTCATTACAGACACTGCGGCGCCAGTATCGACCAATGCAAAAACAGGTATACCTTCAACGGACACAGCAACGACGTTGGACGGCGAAAAACAAGGCCTTGTCGAATTCGGAAGATCCGCAGTTCTTTCCCCCGGAACCGCGGCTCCCAGATTTCCTCAGGGACAGGGCGAGGTCGACGTAGCATAGGGGAAAGGGAACGGCGTTGATGTGAAGGTGACCGGTGTCTGTTGAAGTTCTGGCGAGGTGAAAATGTGTCCATAATGGCAGTCTCGCCAGATACAGCAGGCGCCGGACGTTGTGGGAAATCATAATTGTTAGGCCTGACGTCGTCACGCAGAAAAAAACTCACGCCGTCGACAAAATCTTGCCACGTGACCCGCGATTTCACAGGCGAAGCATATGGAACGGTTGTCTTGAGTGCGCCAAGAGTTCTGAAAGCATGCAGGTGGTGGTCGGGAGAAAGAACAGGCAGCCTGGTACATAGGCTCAGTCGATACGACAAAGGGGCGCGTGGACGTGGGCGTTCGCGACAAAGAAACGTGGCCGTTCGAAACAGGCGGACGTCGGGTCCCATTCAGTCCTTCGGTATAGGTCATTGTAGCAGCCACAGGTGGTGCGTGAGCTGTTGGTGGAGCCTCGGACACTTGATCCTGGACTACTCGCTGTATTGATGGCGCTAAAGTAGGTGGGGCACCTTCGGAGGTATAAGGCATGAGGGACAACTAGCGTGCGACCTCCTCTCGTACAAATTGCTTGATCTCTCGAAGCAGAGTGGTGTGGTCTATAGCAGTGCCAGCCGACGTTAAAGCGGAGATTGTTGCACATGGCGTGCTGGCACGACGAGTGGTGTCACGCTGTTTCTAGAGCTCATCATAGCTCTGACAAAGCTGGATCACTTCCGCTACCGTTTGCGGGCTTTTGGGGACAAGCATCTGAAATGTGTCGTCAGTCACGCCTTTCAAGATGTGTTTGATCTTCTCGGCTTCTGTCATGGCCGAGTTGACACGCCGGCAAAGGTCGACCACATCTTAGATTAACTGATGTAATTCTCAACATTCTGCTGAGCCCTAGTACGCAAGCGCTGTTCGGCCCGTAGTTTGCGAAGCGCTGCACAGCAAAACAGGTCCGCAAACGCCCTTCGGAAAGCCGACCACGTGGGGATGTCTCTCTTGTGATTACGGTACCACAGACTGGCGACGTCGGGAAAATAAAATTGGACGACAGTAAGCTTGGGCGCATCGTCCCACTTGTGCTTGCTCACCCGGTCGTATTTGTCGAGTCAGTCTTCCACGTCTTTGTCATCGGTTCCACTGAAGGTAGGTGGATCGCGTTGCCGAAAGGAGTCGAGACAGACAGGAGCTTCAGTAATTGGAGCCGAGGCGGCTGCCTGCTGATCGTCGTCCGTGGACATTGTAGCAACTGGAGGCAACGTGCAGTTCCGATTTTCCAGGATTAGGCGTTAACCAGCAACTCCACCAATTAAAATGAGACGTTTTAGAATGGCGCTCTTTTATAAAACAGGAGAGCGGTCACGACACGTCAAGTGCTAAAGGCGGAACCAGCCTGAGTACCCAGCGAACCAAACGTCGTCTTCTTCCCCGACTGAGTCATACCGCCTGCCTTTCTGAGTAGCACTCATCTTCTCCACTACATTTTATTTATTTAGTAGTACCTCAAATGCCCTTTTAGTCGTATTACATGAGGGGTGGGTGTAGCTATTACATGATGGTTTTTATAGAAGCCTTGAAGGATGTATGGATGAAGTGGTGCACCACGTCGACAGAAAGACGATTCCAGCCCTTGCAGTCTGAACGAAAATTGAGTTCATGTGTTATTACGACACATAAGGTTCAGATGCGTCCGATGAGTTCAGTCTGGCTGAGACCTGTCCGAATCGTATACGATGACGACGCGATCGTTGTAGACCTTGTGTGACAAGAAAAAATTATGGTCGGAGGCGTTACGACTGCTCGATCAAAGTTAAAAGTGGTAATCTGAAATTATCATTCATATTTGCTTCCAAATTGTTTGCGTCCGTTCGAAATAGAAATATCCAAGCTGTACAGGTGCCGCCACGTCATACGTGATAGCATGCCATCACACAGCGTTGTGGACACGTGTGGTCCACCCAGCGCTTATGTAAGTGATCACGGCGTCGTTATCCCTACACTTTCTCCTTGGAAGTTCTGTAGAATTTTATGTATATTGTAAGCTGTCTTGCCGTTTCAAAACTTCTTCTGTGGATGGAGAAAAAATTTGCTTCAAGTGCTTCCTGTATTTCTATAATTTTTGAATACTTTTATATTTCCTCGATGTGAGTGCCGACTTGACAGTGCTAGGGTTACCTAGAGAAGTACTTTAACAGTGATATGCACCAGACAACTCGCGACATAAAACAATATATTGATCATGTTATCATCAGAATGCCATAATTTTTATCATTGGTTGTCTGTTTGCAAAATATTGGGTACTTCAGGTCGTTACCGACAGAGTTTTACAACAAGAAGTCACCACCCCTCTACCTAAGCGCGTATTCGTCTATATAAAACACTGCATGAAGTTTTCATAAACTTTAACTACTAACTTGAATTTGTGTTGCGCACCAAGTCATGCAAAAAGAATATTTATTGGGGAAAATGACCTCTGCGTGGCGAGCGATTCGGGACAGTGGGCAGAGCTAGTTGAACCTAATGATCATAGCAAAACTCAATTGGCTTTTTTTTTTTCAAACAACGTTTTATCACCATTAGAAGAGGAAATAAACGCCACGCCACAGCTTTGAACTATTTGGTTTTCGGCGTAAATTAGCCTGATTGAGAACTTATTTCGAGGACGCCTACATTCGTCAAATATTGTTCTTATGTGAAATGAGAACAGGGCCATCGTTCCTTCTTGCGGAGTTTCAGAGGTATGTCGTTATCTGCGTGCTTCTGACGTACTTCATTGTTACGTATACGAAGATATTAATAGGTAAATTTGTCGGAGCTGTGTGACTGTTGGCGAAAAGTAAATTAATCAATTTTGCAATCTGAGAAAGTATGGGTGCTTGTACATTCTAAGCCGCAAACGAGCAAAATGGGAGTAGGTGCTGCATTTCGTTCTCGCTACGAAAAGTTCGTGCGCTGAGGCATTAACTACAAGATAAAGGTGTCATGTGCAAACATACAGAAGAACTGTTAGACCATACCAAGCAATGTTTACTCCCATGGAACTTTCCAGCGTAGTGGCTGCCTCGGAAGAACCGTCAACATGCGCGTAAACAATCAAGTTTTAAAGTGTTATTTTTCTGCCAATCGCCATGACAACTACGGCAACTACGACAGGAGTAAAGTAATATAGTATACACAGCATAAAAATAAGCGAGTGAAAAAGCCCTCCACCTTTGAATAAAAGGAGTGCTCGCACCGAAGCTGTATCAACGCGCTGCCTGGTGTTCGCGGCAAGCTAACCCTTGTCTATGGTGTACGGATGCGCTGTAGATGTCTCGTTTTGTGGTTGAGATCGCTGTAGTTTGTGGTGCACTTTATAAGCTCGGTCTTGTGACAAGCGTGATCCACTACTGGAATTAAGTGCTACGCTATTTAAACGCTACACGCCAACTGGAATATTGACGGAGAAGTGAGGGTATACGAGGCTGCCTTCACTCCGCATGATTTTACTTGTGTGCAATTGTTGCGAAATCGTCACCACTTGTTGAGTCTTGATGCTCGTTGCGAAAAAAACACGCATGGATGTTGAACTCTCACTATACAGCGTTTCGAGTGCTGTCCCGTCTGCTATAGAAATACCAGCGTGATGGCTGGATGATCGAAACGTGTGTACTCGGTAAAGGCTCAACATTATCTGTAGCAAGTAAAGCTAATCAAAAGTTTTTTTTTTTTTCAGTGCTGCACAAATAAGTATTATCAGCTACTCTCACGACTTTTAAAAATCAAATTGACGACTCACCTAAACTCCGCTCAAGGTATTCTATTACAAGAACAACAAACGATCTGGGAAGGTTGGCTCTAAACTGACATGTCTAGCCAAAGTATTGACACAACTAACGCATGGAGGCAGTCGCGACCACATCGACGACTTCGCTGGTGTTTAACAATGCTAGGAAACTTTACTTTTCTGTATCTAAAGTGAAAAAAAAGCTTCATTGATAACTAGGTGGGCCGACAAGCGTATCGGTTTGAAAGCTAAAAAAAATAAACACGATAATGGGCTTCTTAAACTGCAGAACACATTGTGAACTGCTTTTTTGCATTAGGAAGATGATGATTATTTATGGTGTTTATTGGCACAATAGTCATATGATGGCCAAAAAGTGTCATTACATGAGACAAAAGATGTGGGCAATGGATAAGATGACTGGCTGTATACAGGTCTGAAATTGACTAGGGTTCCTCGTGCTAACGTTCGACAAAACACAAAGATAAAATCATGAGAGTGACATGAATTGCGTAAAAAATGAGTGGCTAACGGTTTTTATAATAATGGTAAGAACATATTACATATCACAAGTGTTTCTTCAATGCCCTTGCACTGCCCTTACTACAGCGTGCAAAGACAGCCCGCTAGCTGCTGCATTAGCCCGCCTTGACTACAGGCCTTTGTCAGAATATTCAGTGCTCGAAAGCCGACATGATCTGTCTCCACACAGAAAATAAGTGAAGGCATTATTAAAATTTTCGCTTGGTAGTGGCCTATTGAATAGGCTACACTTCAAACCGTTTCACACCTTTAAGGGTGGATTTTTCAAAAATTCACCCATCTTACGCCTATAACTTCTGACAAATTTATTCGAACGGGTTAATTTATGCAATTTCACCTGTTGTACATGCATTTGTGATTTTTGGCGTACTATAGGTGTACGCAAACTACACACAAGGGTGTTTCCTTGAGTGTTACACCTATCATATATCTATATACATTAGAGCTTCAATACATATCACATCTAAACGAATGTAATCAAACGGCATGCCAAAATTCTGATGAGCCACGCCATGGTGATCTCGTTACTAAGGTACTCGGCTGCTGACCCACAGGTTGCAGGATCGAATCCCGGTTGCGGCTGCTGCATTTCCGATGGAGGCGGAAATGATGTAGGCCCGTGTGCTCAGAATTGGGTGCACGTTAAAGAACCCCAGGTGGTTGAAATTTCCGGAGCCCTCCACTAAGGCGTCTCTCATATTCATATGATGGTTTGTGGCGTGAACCCCACATATGAATCAAAGTTCTGGTGAAAAGATCGATGTTTTGTCATTTTTTTTTCATTTCATGTTTCATTCGCCAAAATATACTGTGCTATGTATAATATTTATTATACCACATCTTTTTACATTATTCAGAAGATTCCTCTCATGTTCAACGAGCTAATTCATGAGGTGACTTCTTGGGATTCTTACTAAAAAAATATTTCTGCCACTCATGTTCATTCATCCCTAATTCTAGCAGAGACCTCGGTAAAAGAGATTATGTTGCGCTTAAACATAACATTAAACGATTACACATGGTTTTCGGCAGGCTGTCGTGCGCGCTTTCTCATTTGAAATCACACTAATTTTTTATACCAGACGACCTCTGTTTTTTACAATGGGGTCTACCTATTTCATCACACTGAAAAATTTCGCATCAATCCACAAGTCACAGAGTTATTCATTGAGTTATACTTGGATATATGAACATGCATGAGCTAAATTTCACTGTTTGCAGCATTCGCATTTCATTGACACTAGGCATGTTAACAATTAACCGGCTAAGCTTATTCTGATGCAGCTGCTGTGCACGCATGCCACGCCACAGGACAACCTCGGCGCACATTCGCTGAGCACAGGTGAAGTCGTCCAATGGAATGCACTACTCTGTGGTCACTTACTGCTCTTTATTTATTTCCTTGATATGAACGCTTGCTCGTGAATGATGGCAGACGGCACTAGTGCACTGTACCACTCTACAAAAAGGGAGAGTAGTTGACTAATTGCAGCATTGTAATTGACACTTACAATGGCGTTACTATGGCTTACTATGGCATTATAATGCACTGATAATCTCACATTTATGTGCTCGCACCAAATAAAGACTTGAAATAAAAGCAAGCGTCGTTCATACTTTGTGGGTGAAAAAAACTTAGTCCCCAGGTTGCTGAATGGCAGACTGTTATTTAAAAGAAGCTGATAGCACAGCAGAGGTGTTGCTAGGATTTATGCACGGAGGAGAATATAAAGAGGAAAGAAAGGGGCCTAACTCATCTGTATGTACATTTTTGCCTGTGGTTGCATACGTGCGGAACCAAATCAGGAGCTTTCTTTTTTTTCGAAATGGTCCAAATCCTGACCAGAAAGTAGCTCTAATGACACTCCATTGGCTCATATACTTTCATTTTTACACTAAAATAGTATTATTAAAACATTATTTGTTATTATTACTGTTCTGGTAGAACATTGATAGCACATATATGCCAAGGCAGTGTTAGTTGAGGTTCTTTTTGTCCTAGATTTCGCCCATTTCTATTAAAAATTATCTCGTCAAACGAACATAAAAAAGGGGTGTAGATGTGTCAATTACGAAACAACCTCCCCGTCGCCCTTCCCTAACTTTTGATTGTATCTATGTTGCACAAGTTGCAAATTTGGGCCCCAACATGTCGAAAGAACGGAATGACGCCTCACTTTGAAAAAGAAAAATGTGCATCACGTTTTCCGCCTGCACATATCACTGGCAAAAATACCAAAAAGACTTTGAACCTCTGCTAGCAATTAACTATGTTGTAAAGCATGAAATATTACACTATATCTTGGTGGCTTGATTTAGCTTGGAAATTACTTATTAAAATGGTGCTGCTAATACTTTGGTTTCAATATTGAGGTCTCAGGGCAACTGTGCATTGCCATCGTCAACAGGCAAACTTTGGGTGTGTTCGAATACTTAGCGCAGAGGGCTAAATAGACAACTAAATGGGTGGCGGCCTTCTTAGGTTCCATTTCAATTCTCACTTAGCCGGCGAAATATACAGCTTCGACAAGACCACATCGTAGACAAATGCGATGCAGGCTACTTTGCTGTCTAAACAATATGGCGGCTCAGCGAATCACTCAGATAAATCAAATATTACCGGAATGGTCGTCTGCACACAAGCAGACGCTTTCTCAGACGCTCATTGTGAGTAACGTTTATTTTTTTTTATTTCAACACGAAATAAGCCAGAAAATACAACTGTTACGTTTGTTTATTTTAGATTTTTTCTCTGGCGCGAGGTGGTGCATCGTCGCGTAAAAGCCGTCCAGGAGTGTTCCAATAGGCAACGCCTCCGAGATTTCCCGTGCCTGCCGGATTATCGGCGGTCACTTGGAAAGCGGCGGTCGTCAGAACTACGGTGGTGGCGTCACTCAAGTAGGGTGTCCTCAAATAGGTCTTTACGTTTTTGGAGCTTATATGCAACAAAAATAACGTAAAAATGTTTTAAAAAGGCGTAAACGTAATTATAATTAACCCTTCGTGAGTGACGCCGCTATTAAGCTAGCAACTTTTTTAATACAAGGCATCCTCTAAAATTAGTAGCAGACACCAAAATTGCCAATCTCAAAGGCCATGTACAAAGACCCTTACTCCTACGTAGGCACTGCCGCCATAGATGACCGGCGTTTCGAGCTCATCCGGCAGGCACAGGAAATTCAGGACAGCATTGGCTTTGCGCTGTCTATGCGCCTCACCATCACTAAAACGGGATGGAAAACACTATCAGAACTTGGCCTCGAAGCCCCTATTGAGAGAAGGAGAAAACAACGTATCCCACATGAATAAAGGCAGGACTTTATCATCGAACCATTTCCACGCAACATGCATCCTCAGCTCCACGAATATTGACGTCGGGCACGGACGAAAATTCACGGCAACAACTCAGATACTGAGGGCGCCTTCTTTGTCGGTGCATCTAGATCAGTGAACGGCAAATATACAGCAAGCGCCATTCATTGTGGAAAACAGGTTGATTGTATATCAGCCCAGGACACAGACACAACTAGTATGGAAGAAGCAGGAATTGCCCTCACACTACGAACCCATGGTCCACTTTCGTTCTAACAGACTCTGAAGCAGCCTACCAAAATTTTTATAAAAACTACATTGGCCCCATTGCGCATCAACTTCTTACACAACTCTCGTTCTCACGCTCAGAAGGCGAATGGAAACAGCTGAAAAGACCCAGCCACTGCGGAGCTAGAGGCAATGAGCTCGCCCATACCTCGGCCCGAGAATTACTCTTCCGAACGTCCAACCCCGTCATATCGCACCACCCTCAGCTATGCGTATGGACCTGTTCTTAACATATATGAATATTTTAGAACATCGAAGACTTGAAAGACAGAAACTTCTGCCCCCGGAGCCAAAGCTTAGTAAGGAATCTCAGGTAACGTGGCGTCGCCTGCAGACCTTGTCTTACCCCAATCCATACATACTGTCCAAGGTATATCCCGACACATATGCGCCACAGCGCAGGTTCTGCGTCACTAAACCAACCACCCGGTACCACATGGTAAGCCCACACAATCCAACTCTACAACTCAGAGCACAGCACAACACTGTAGGGTGGAATGCAGCTCTGTCCAGCTCGGATCCGAAGACCCAAGAGGCCCTCGTGAGACGAGCGAGGACAGCGGCTCGTCCCAATGGGATCCCAGACTAAGGAGCCCGCTCAGCGACACTCTTTCCTCTGTCGCAAATAAATGATTCATTCTCTGTTTCTGTCTCTCTCTCTCTAAGCAGTATGCGTAAACTATCTACGTGCTGTCTAAGAATTGGGACACAGCCTTTGAATTGGGTGGTAATATAAGATTCTCCTGTGCATTCCGAGAGAAAAGGTGAACTTTAATAAAGCTAGACGAAATTCAACAGCAAAACTCGCGGCTTGAATATACTTACTAGTGTGCCGACCGCAGCCGTCGCGGTGGCACGGAGAATGATGCCTTCCACAAGCGGCTGCCAGACGGCGATAGCCGCCGGGACCATGCTATGCCGAACCAATCGCCGAGCGGCCCGAGTCAGAACCCGAGCTTAGTTGTGTCGGCGGCGTCTCTACCACGGCCGCGCCCGTCTTTCTGCCAACGCGCGCGTGCGACAGGTGCCGATGTGCTCTCCCAGCCCAATTAGAACTGTAGAATGCTGGCTGGGAGGCGATTCGTAATCAAAGCAATATTTTTTTGTTGTACTTACAAACATACGTACGCCCACGTACGTACATGATAATTAGTGTTCGATCCAAACATTACCAATCAATTGATGAATACGCGTGCATTCCGAAAGAAAAGGTGAACTTTAATAAATGTAGACAAAATTCAAAAATAAAACTCGCGGCATTTAGTTTATTATTCATGTCATAACAATTACTATAAGCCGATTTTTCGATTGCTCAAAGATAGGACGAGTTCTTCGCATGAACTTCAATTCTCCAATGACGTTGAAGCTAGCTGAACTTATTAAAAACAGTTTATTTTATAACTAATATGGCCCGACTGCTACAGCAAATAATGATTTTTTTCATTTTTTGGCATTTTGGACACATTTATTGAAACACCCGGTATCGATGCGGACATTATCGAGGGGTTCAAGAAAAATAAGGAATATTGCTACGTGAAGTGCATGGAGTAGAAGACAAAGCAGATAGACTGGCGCGATCAAATCTTTATTACCTTAACAAAGCTCGACTCAAGGCGCCACCGCTATGCATTTGGTGCAACGAAATCGAAACAATTGAATATTTCTTTTTTTCTGCCATCGTTATCCTTATCAGAGAAAAAGATGTTTAGTAGCCCTATTACAAAAGTTAGGAATACAAGTAAATCTACCAGTAATTTTATGACTTGGCGGAACTTCATCTGGTTACTGCCACAGGGATGTATGCTTCACTTTGTTTGATTACATCAACGCAACATAAAGATTACCGTGCTAGTGAACCCCAACCTTTTCAGATCTTTTGTTTATAATTCGTAGTTATGTCTATCAAAAACAAGAGTTGGTTTGACCGCTTGCTCAGCAAATATTTTTGTTTTTTTGGTAGTATTATTTTGAAACTACTTTTTTAGAATGGCTTCATTTTCATTTTAGTTTCATTTAAGTATCCTGCCGCCCGGTTCTTGGCCCATCCCCCTCTGTGGGTGAGCGCCATCCATAAGAGGTCATCATCATCATCATCATCATCATCATCTTCATCATCACAACCTTTGTGGCTGGCGCTGCTCGCCTAATCGGCGATAAATACATCGGTGAATACCCCTTCGAGTCGGTCTCCTTCTCGTAACGTATTTGTTGGAGTTGTGTGATCCACGTCCTCGCCACTGAACTCCGAAGTGGATGCTCCCTCGCGGCTTACAACATGACCACCCAAGACTCGGCTACATCTTCTCCGGACGCCCGCCCTTCTGCCCATCCTGTCAACCCAGCGCCCGCTACAACTTTCGTGATGCTTCCCGCGCTCAAGGGCCCCGGCGTGTTCTCGGGCAGCGAGAGTTCCGACGTCGACCAGCGGCTACGCCTCTACGAACACTTCAGCGCCACTTACAGGTGAGATCCCACTCTTATGCTCGCTAACGTCACCTTTTATCTCGACGGAACCCTTCGTGTTTGATTTGACATCCACGAGCATGACATAACAAGCTGGGACAGCTGCAAGGAAAAGATCCGTGAGCTTTTTTGCAACACCTCTTTTCGTCGTGAAGCTGCGAAAAATGAGTTGTCGACTCGCGCACAATCTTCCGCGGAGCCCTACATTGGTTACATTTAGGCTGTCCTCTCACTATGCCGCCAAGCTGACGAAAACATGTCCGAACCTGAAAAAGTTGCGCATTACCTAAAGGGTATCGCCGACGATGCGTTCAACTTGTTGGTGTTCAACAATTTGTCATCTGTTGATGCGATCATTCAAGAATGCCGCCGGTTCCAACAAGCTAAAAGCAGACGCATCTCCCATCATTTCCAGCGCCTCCCGAACACCACTGCGATGTTCTCGTGTCTCGACACATATCCTCCACCAGAAACCTGTGACAACTTCACGCGAGTCGTCAGGCGGCAACTTGAAGCGGCTGCTCCAGCTAAGATGAGACCAACGTCCCCGGACCCTTTTCCTCCAATTACGTTGCCTCTCATTCAAGCAGTCGTCCGGCAGGAAATCGCCAGCTTGGGAAATCCCTCTTGCTCACCGCCTCCTCGCACTGCCTACCAGACCCAATACACACCTGCAGTCCCTTCCCCACTGGCTCTCCCTCAACGTTCCGTAATTCGTCCGCATGTCAAACACACGATGACAAGCTGATCTGCTTCTCGTGTCACAGAATCGGGCACATTTCTCGCCATTGCAGACGTCGCTGGGGTCCTCCTGCACAACCGCTCTCTCGTCCCTTCTATGCACGTCTTGTCTATCACCATGAGACCAGCCACGACCATTTTGCCCGGGAACCTGCTTCTGAACACCGCTACTCCCGCTCTCCATCCCCCCAACGTCGCCAGTCTCGTTCTCTACAGCCCCGCCAACCGTCTTCCCCCACCTTCCCACGAGGTTCCCTGACGGAAAACTAAGTGTTGCAGCCTTCGGAGGTGGCGCTGCATCGTTCGGACTGACCCAAAATCCTCTCTTGACGATACCGACGAAACAGAACATAATAGACATACAAGTAGACGGCGTACATGTCACTGCTCTTGTCGACACCGGCGCTCAACTTTCCGTGATGACGAGTGATTTTCGCCGCAAGCTCAAGAAGGTTCTCGCACCTGTGACCACTCAGTTCGTCCGTGTTGCAGAAGGTGGAAGAGCATCTACCGTTGGAATGTGCTCCGCTCGTGTGAGCATTGCGCATCGTCACACAGTTGTTCTCTTCACCGTCCTTGATAAATGCCCCCACGACGTAATCTTAGGCCTCGACTTCCTGTCTGCGCATTCTGCCCTCATAGACTGTTTGACCAGTACGCTCCATTTATACTTGCCCGCAACAGAACCTCTTGCACAACGGCCGAGTCACCTCTGCACAACGGGACACGTGCGCCTCCCCCTCAGACACTGACCTACATAGAGCTCGTCTCAATACCACCAGTTTCCGACGATGACTATGTTCTGACCCCTATCACCGATGTCCTCATAAACCAAGGCATTACATTACCGTACACCATGCTGCCCGTAGCTGGAAATTCTAGGTGCCTCCCAGTTGTCAACTTTAGCTTGACACCTCAAGTTCTGCTACAAGGGATCTCTTTAGCGTTCCTCTGCACCTCAGAAGACAATGCGGTAGATGTTTTCACGATGGCCGCTCCTTCTGACCCCCACGCTCAACATCAATCTGCCACTTCCTCTGACAGTGCTATTACGTCGATGATCGCGTCCAACTTAATGCCGCAGCAGACTGATGAGCTCCACTGGGTTCTGTGTCCTACATTAACGTTTTTGACATCAGCGGCCATTCGTTGGGGAAAGCTACCGGTATGAGCTACCTTATAAACACTGGTAATGAGCATCCTATTCATAGGCGTTCATATCGGGTGTCGGTAGCCGAGCGTCACTTTATCCAAAGTGAGGTCAACAAAATGCTCGCCAAGGACATTATTGAGCCATCCTGCAGTCCTTGGGCTTCTCCTGTAGTGCTTGTCTGCAAGAAAGACGGTGCATAAAATTTCTGCGTGGATTATTGATACCTAAACAAAATTACCAAAAAAGACGTCTACCCTCTGCCACGAATTGATGACGCGCTTGATTGCCTCTATGGGTCCCACAATTTTTCCTTCATAGACCTTCGTTCCGGCTACTGGCAGATCGAGGTAGATAAAATGGACCGTGAAAATACGGCATTCATCACCCCCAGTGGCCTATATCAATTCAAGGTCATGCTTTTCAGCCTTTGTAACGCTCTAGTTACCTTCGAACGAATGATGGGCTCCCTGCTCCAAGGATTCAAATGGTCCACATGTTTGTGCTACTTAGACGACGTCATCGTCTTTTCACCAACATTTGAAACTCATATAGAGCGCCCTCAGCCATCCTGGAAATCTTCCGTCGCGCTGGCCTGCAGCTCAACTTGTCCAAATGCCACTTTGGACGCCATCAAATCACTGTGCTTGGCCACTTAGTAGACGCCAACGGTGTACAACCACACCCGGCAAAAATCAGCGCCGTCAAAAACTTTCCTGTACCACGATCTGCGAAGGATGTCTGAAGGGAAGCTTTATCGGACTATGCTCCTACTTCCAACGCTTCGTGAAAAATTTTGCGCACATAGCGAGGCCACTTACGCAGCTCCCCCAGAAAGAAGTCCCGTTTTCATGGGGCTCCGAAGAGGCTTCTGCGTTCTTGACTCTCCTGGCTCTTTTCACTAATCCTCCGATTTTGGCACACTTCAATCCTGCTGCCCCTACGGAAATCCGTACAGATGCAAGTGGACATGGCGTTGGTGCAGTGCTAGCTCAGAAACAACATGGCCATGATTGCGTTATTGCATATGCCAGCCGCCTCCTATTCGCTCTGAACGTAACAATTCGATCACAGAGCGTGAACGCTTGGCACTTGTATAAGCGGTGGCAAAATTTCGACCTTATATATATGCACGCCCATTTTCGGTATTTACCGACCACCATGCACTCTGCTGGCTCAACTCTCTGAAATATCCATCAGGCCGCCTTGGTCACTGGGCTTTGCGCCTGCAAGAGTTTTCCTATTCGGTGGTCTACAAATCTACCCGCCTACACCATGATGCCGATTGCCTCTCCCGGTACCCTGTCGACGATCCTGAGGACACTGACGAGCCCACGGAGAACTCTATCTTGTCAGTGTCCGACTTCCTAATTATTGGGGAAGAACAGAAGCGTGATCCAGAGCTGCTTGGCATCATCAGCCGTATGTAATCCTCCCCAAATGATGCTTCCGTCCGCTACTTTGTCATTCAAAAGGGTGTGCTATACCATCGCAATTTCCGACAAGGCGGGCCCGACCTTCTCTTTGTTGTGCCTAAGCATTTGCGCCACTGTGTTCTCGCCGAACTTCATGACGCTCCCACGGCTGGACACATCAGCGTATCCCGCACTAACGAGCGCGTCCGGCGCCGTTTCTTCTGGCCAGGCCTTGCTCGCTCGGTACGCGGATACGTCGCCACGTGTGACCTATGCCAACGTCGTAAAACACCGTCGCTGCTACCCGCTGGCCATCTTCAACCAATTGACATACCCGCAGAACCTTTTTACCGTATTGGGTTAGACCTGCTTGGTCCTTTTCCCACATCAACATTGGGAAACAAATGGATAGCCGTTATTACAGACAACGCTACACGCTACGTTATTACGCAAGCTCTACCGATCAGCTGTACAACCGACGTCGCTGACTTCTTGTTCCGGGACGTTATATTGATTCACAGTGCTCCGAGACATCTTCTCACAGGCCGTGGCCGTACATGTCTATCCCAAGTCATCGCCGACATTCTGCGTTCTTGTTGCACGCAACACACACTGACAACCCCTTACCACCCTCAAACAAACGGCCTCACGGAACAATTTAACCGCACTTTAACAATTATGCTCGCTATGTACGGGTCGCCCGACCACAGAGACTGGGACCTTGCCTTACCCTACGCAACTTTCGCGTATAATTCATCCCGTCACGAAACAGCGGGCTTTTCACCATTCTACTTATTGTACGGAAGAAAGCCGACTTTACCACTGGATAGAGTGATCTCAGCTCACGCCTTGTCCACCAGCGAGTATGCCCGCGACGCGATTGCGCGAGCCAATCATGCCCGTCAGCTTGCTCGTGCTCGGCTGATGGTGTCGCAAACCAACCAATCCTGTCGGTACAATGTGGAACATAGAGACGTACATTTTGCTTCTGGTAACCTCGTTTTACTCTGGTCCCCTTATCGTCAGCTGGGCCTGTCAGAAGAACTTCTGTCTCATTACATGGGACCCTACCGTATATTGCGTCAAGTAACACCTTTCACCTGCGAGATCATCCCCATCTATCCATTATCATCTACTATGCGGTCCAGTAGTATTGTACACGTCTCGCGGATCAAGCCCTACAAGAATGCGTCTGGTAACGACCTTTAAACCACCGGGACGGTGCCTCCGCCGCCAGGGGTCATGCTGTGTGCCAGTGCATGGAGTTGAAGAAGACAAAACAGATACACTGGCGCCAGATAATCTGTGTGGCTGGCACTGCTTGCCTAACCGGCTGTAAATACATCGGTGACTACCCCTTCGAGTCAGTCTCCTTCTCGTAACAATAATAACACAACAGCATAAAGAGCCCATTTCGTAGAAATGCTATTGTCGGTGAGGACAGTTTAAGCAAGAAATCATCTTGGCCGTGAAAACAAATCGAGAGTTGCAAATAAAATGAAGGATATAAATATTTAGTTTGAGTTTTTCACGGGAAGTTTCACTGATCACACCATAGACTAATTTTGAAGGATCGCTAAATGTAGCAATCACTAAAATGTTTCTTCCTAACGACAGCCGCCGCAGTTAGTCTTCGATCCTTTCACTTTATGTTTTTATTCTACTCGGCTTAGCGTTCTGGGTCTGCAGGGCCTCTGAATATTAATATGCGCTCGTTGTTAAACCAGTATGTACTCGCACAATATGAAAAAAAATAACGGGCGCTCTCCTTGCGCCTCCTTTTCTGTGACGACACCCCGGTTTTGTGAAGGGACACAAGCGTGAAGAAGGCGCACAGGAAAGAAACACGGCAAAGGCATGCAGAGGCATGCGCTATGTGCGGAACAGCAGAAATGCCCTTCAACTACACCGCAACCAACTGCATTTACGAACGCGCATCCGAAGTGCTTCCAAAGCGCAAGCGATGTGCGCGCATCGTGCGGTCTTGGTGCGCTCCGTCACTCGGATAGCACGGTCCCTACGGGTGTACCCGTCTGGTGGCCTCCGGAGGAAGGCACCATCGACCATCGACAGTGCCAGCGTCTCCCATTGGAAACGCTCGGTGGTCGGCGTTCTAGTAAGTATATTCTAGGCACTACAGTGGTAACATCTCGTGTGCGTGTTTGCTGCAAGCTGACGGTGACGAATTGTTTTACTATTCACTTGCTTTGTCCTGGATGTGTACCTATACGGCCTGCACAGTTTAACTAGCGCTTACAATATATATAGTACGTGTCACTGCAAGTTCTGCAATCGAGCACGTGTCACTGAAATCTATGGCGCATCGGCAAGAAATGGACAACTTCAGTGTGGCGGAGTGAGTGTACTCTGTCAACGGCTTTCGTTGAAGCTTGTGGACGCCGCAGGCTGAGTGATTCTGATCAAGCATTCAACGGAGTGTACGCTGGGAGCTACATGGAGAATGCTTTGGATTTCATGCTATTGCTGAAAAGGTAAGCTTTCGTACATGCGAAAAACAAAGTGCAGAAGTGCGTGCTTGCCTACTCCCGATTTGCCCGCGATATTTGTGAGCGCAGGAAGCGACCTTGGCGCCGGTATATAGCTTCGTGAGCTTCGCTCGCTGTGTGCTTATCGGCTGCAATATCTCAACAGTTGCGGCGTTCGTGAACCTGGCTGTGGCGCACTATTAAAAAAAAGGGGGCGGGGATGTGCCTCACCCAGGTATACCTTAAGGCGCGCTACAGTGGGTGAACGAAAATGGGGGGGGGGGGGTGCGTGAGCCGAAATGGGCGAAAGGAATGGCAGAATAAAAATAAAAAAACGAAACAGAATAACGGGAAAAGAGGCGCCAGTTGCGAGTTAGCGGTACTGCAGTGAACAAATGGGGCGCGTTTATTACGCGCGGAAAAAAAAATCCAGATTTCAACGACTGAAGTTAGGGGCGCTTTATAATGCGAGTAAATATTTTATTTAAAGCTACGATTCAAAAATACTTAAAATTTCTATCAGTACCCTTTTGATGCCTGTGCTTTGCAGCGTTGTGACATGTGTTTTGTTAAATATCGTGCAGCTAACCAAAGAAATTATATGTACATTGTTTGGTAAGTAATTTGCGCTTTTTTATGCTTTGTTAGGTTTGTTTATATCTATACCTGTATATCGTAAACATCAGGCTAAAAAATATTGATCTGATTTATTAAAAGCTTGAACAGCCACACTAAATTGCACACATCTTTTAGCATTTTGGACCGTTGTAGTGCGGCACGTAGAATATTGTAGAATGCATATTTCTATTATTTTGTTGTATGGTTTTGGCTCTGTGGTTGCATATGAAAGCTTAGCCAAAGTGTACCAAGACACACCCACACAAAACTTTTAGTTACACTGTCACAGCACAGATAATAGTGATATAGGCATAGTTAGCCACTAAGGAACACGCTAGCGAAAAAGAAAATGAGGATGCATACACTGGTGACTGTGGATAAAAGAAGGCAAACCTAAGAGCTCTTATCTTTGTCACGAGTTTAGTCGGTGCAAGTTTCATCCTTACGAATGTAAACAAACTGATCTAACGAATAAGCCCTCCATGCACATATTCCTGTTAGCTACTTCTGCAATAAGCCGTGCATTCTTTAAATTAATACCTATTTAGAGCCTAGCAGTTCAGAGCTTATTGAGCATCTATTTTACTTACTCGTAATACATTATCTGCTGCATGGCTATTACTATAAATTAAAAAAATTCAACTACGAAAATGATGCTTAAGCATGCACTCGAAGAAGAATAAGATTAGCATGTCTTATTGATTTTTTTAGTAATCTGCCTTAATCGTGGCTAAAGTAATCATTTTGTTGACCAATAAGCAACCAGCGAAAGACATAATATAAAACTATCCAGTATATTAAATTTATGTAACTGGAGAAGAAATTTCGAAGTGACCTTTTACAAATACGCAGCGCTGTGCTTCCAGCAGTTGTTGTCATTGTGAAGTGCTGTTTATCGCCTCAGATTAGTGCTTGCTCAATGCATTACACTTGTTTCACGCAGTAGATTGTTCGTCTGTGATGTGTACATGTCTACAAAAGGATCCTTTAAAGTAAATGATAAATACTGCTACTTTTCTGTCTTAATTGGTTTAATAATTTTTTCTGTCACCCACTGTAGTGGTCTTTCGGTTAGGGTACTTTAGCAAAATAAGAAATCTTTGTATAACCACTGAAATTTGAGCGTTCCGGTATATTTCAAACTTCTTAGTAGGAGCTTGATTGAAGAGTGAATCTCTTTTTAACCACCACGTACATTTGCTAAGGTTTTCGATGAACCATGGTGTAGACTCACCCACGGCACTTGCATTCGTACACTAATAAACACAGATGCCTGTAAAAGTAAGAGTGAATAGTGGTAGAGCTGAAGTGGGGAAGCTAGAGCTTTTTATTATATGATACATCATAATGAGGTTCTGATTGTTACCAGTATTTTCAAATGCTTAGTTGAATGTTGTGCATGTCTTACATGCAGAATGTTGAAAGAACAGCACACTAAATCTTCTTCGATGGACTGGGTGCTGACGATGCAGTGCACTCTTCATCACAACCTGAAAGTACCTGTTCCGGGCTCACGATCTCGCTCAAAAGGTTGCAGCAGTGGTGACACTACTCATAGGGTGCACCAAATATCGTCTTCAGTTTAGGAACATGCGTCTGATGGGAAAGGTTTCATCTCAAGCTACGTGACCTATACAACTATTCTTTTCCAATATAAATATCAATTTGCCATAGGATTAACACCAGTGCGTGTAGAAAACTGTGCTCAGATGCATAATGTTAACAGAATTGCATGATAAAGGTGAGATGGCCGAGATGACTAACTTAAAAGGTTGATTCACTAATGGGTCATTCCACGCCAAGCATACCAGCAATTTCAGTGACCATCTAAAATGTACTTGAAAAAAAATTGTGCTAATTTACTCTCTTGAAAACAGTGAAACGGTAGAATATTTCCGCGAGAAAATTTTTTTTGGTCACGTAGTTGCCGTCTGCATTTACCGGAATGTCGTTTTAGTAATGTTTGTGGACAATTATTTTAAAAATACAGCTCTTTGTTTCTATGCCAAGTTTTGTCTACGTGTTGAGTGAAGGCTCTTGTGTGAAGTGTTGGAAGCTCAGTAATATAAGAGTAATTTCAATGGCACATATGCCTCCAAGACTTTAACAAAGTGCTCTATTGGGCTGGCTGGTGCTGCATGGTAGACGAAGAAAGTTCTTAACAGCGCAAACAGAAAGAGGGCATAGAAACCCGAGAACAGAGTGCTGAACTAATCACCAAAATCAATTGCAAACCAACTGCAACATATAGGAAACAGATTCTGCACATAACCACGCAACAAAAGCAGAATTGCAAATACATGCGCCACACGGCGTACTTTATCAAGAACCGGTCATGTAAGTGGACTTTATTTAACTAATTTCACAGCCGCGAAGAAAAATTGAGAGCATGCAAACACAGGAAGCACCAACTTTTTGAATGGGGAAGCCTTCACTAGTCTCGTGCTCGCATCGATTTTTATAACGCCCCATGATGAAACACTTATCAAGAATTGGCTGACAACAAGACTTATTACAGTGGTCCGCCAAGTGGCTGGGAAGGAAGCCTTTTAGAGAGTTAGCGTGCCCCTTGAACCGATCATTCATGCATCGCCATGTTTGGCCAATGTAACCGAGCCCACATGTAAATATCATGTTGCAGAGAATCGCTAAAACACATTCAACACGGCACATAGCGTGTTTCTTTGTGCACACTTCTTTCTTAAGCCTTTAGCTGTTGATCCTGAGACATGGCCTGGCGAGCTTGTCGCGTGCACAGAACACATCTCTTACACCTATTTAGCCAGCGACCTTCGTTAGTCCATAAAAAACTTCGTGTACGTAGGGAATAACAGCCTTTCCAAGTAACGCAAAATGGTATCGCAACGTTGAATGAAAGCGCCCAGATGTCAGTCAGCAATGTTGCCTAAACTTGCTTAACGTCCTCTTTTTGATCACATGATAACGTTGCTTCCAACATTCAGGACGATATGGCAACGTCCAGGATCAAATTTTCAACATCACGGCAATGTTATCGCAACATAGCAGCAACGCAAACTCAACATGCCAGCAACGTGATGTCAACATACCAGCAACGTGATGGCAGCATACCGACAACGCGATGTCAACATTGCTGTGTGACGTGTTGTATTTCATACGACGTGCGTAGAAAATATATACTACTGTGTGTGCTATTATTAATAAAAGGCATGCTGAATTTTTACGGGAACCGCCCCGAAGCTTGTGGCTAGGAAGAAATCTCTGGTATGGTGTGAAAAATTGCATTATATTGTCACGAGGTCGTGACTGGAACGAATAGAGCACAGTGCAAGTCGATTAATACATTGTTTATTTGGGCGAACCTGTGCCCAGTAAACGGAAAGTCGGACTACAGTAGCAGTCTTGGACTGATAGCAGCGAGCGGAGCGTTGGCCGTCGATCAACAACTGGCAAGTGGCGAAATGCGTCGGCATTTATACTCTTGATATCAAATGTTCTAGCTTTATTTCTGGCGGTGGCGTAGGTTCCAGAATAATCTGTACAGGTCACAGACTGAGCGTAATCTTATCGAAATGATGTACTAAAGTCCGGAAGCTTCTCCAAAACTGCACGCGCGTTTAGCGCTGAGAATTGTGTAGTTTTTTGGGGCGATAACAAAACTTGAGAAGTGAAACGTGGCATTGCTCCCCTCTGAAAAAGCCATCGTCCCGATGCCCTAACTAAACATGAAAGTACAACAATAATGCAAGAAAGTACAATGACTTAATTACGATACAATACAAAAAAAACACTGCTTTAGTTTGTTAACGCGCATGAAACGGCTTGAGGCGCGCGACATGGACGACTTCAGGTCGCGATCGGCGTCGTTGAGAGTTCGTGATGCCGTCGGCGATAACTTCGTAATCAAGTGGGCCGAGACGTCAAACCACCCTGTACCGTCCGAAGTACCGTCGCAAAAGCTTTTCACTTAGTCTACGTCGGCGTATCGGCGTCCATACCCAAACACGTTCACCGGGCTGGTATTCCACGAAGCGTCGTAGAAGATTGTAACGGCGGCTGTTGGTCGTCTGTTGATTCTTGATACGGAGACGTGCGAGTTGGCGAGCTTTTTCAGCTGAGTGAAGGTACTCACTCACATCGAGGTTTTCTTCGTCGGTGACGTTGGGTAACAAGGCATCGAGCGTCGTTGCTGGGCTCCTTCCAGACCAATTTGTATGGAGATATCTGCGTCGTCTCCTGCACCGCAGTGTTGTATGCGAAGGTCACGTACGGAAGAATGGCGTCCCACGTCTTGTGTTCGACATCGACGTACATTGCCAGCATGTCGGCGATCGTCTTGTTACCCTACTGAAGCGTTCCGTAAGATGCGGAGACCTCACATACGGAATTATTGGATATAGAAGACGTATGATGCGGACTCCGCATAAGAGGTATGATGCGGACTCCGCATCTTATGGAAAGACGTATCATGCGGAAATTACTGAAATGTGTGCATGTTACGTCTGAATCTAGTGCAAAGCAATATAATGTGTAAATTGAATAGACGTCCACATCTTGAGTACATGCAATACTGTGTACAAATCACAATATTTCTTGAATGTGCATGATGAGTAATTGAATCATCGGCATCTTACTAATTGTCGTGATGCAGAAGCAAAATTACCTTTTAAATAAAATATATTACAAAACTACTAAATTAACATGCTAGCGATCATAAATGGTGGTTACATTGCAACACATTAATGCAGTGTTCTATGCAAGACTTAAAGAACTTATAAAGTTATTATTATCAGTAGAGAAGCATTAATATACACATCAGCCCTGCTACAATCAATATGTTTTTTTATTTGTCTGTATGCTCCAGCTGTGAATAGTGACATTGCAGTGTTGATCGTACACAAATGAGGTGACTGCACCGCAATTTCACGAGCTCCACCTAAGCCACAGGATGGTGGCACAATGTAACAGCAATTTTAGAACAAAATGTTTAAACATAAAAAATAACCATAGCACTGTGAAAGTGTGGCGCTGTGTTTATCTCATGAATGCCTTGTGGAGATCGGCGAAATGCTGCTTGAGGCTCCGGCACCACTGTAAATTTCGAAGGCCACTGCGATAGAACTAATGTGTCCTTCATAGGCACCTGGAAATAAAAATAATTGGCACAAATAATGTCAGAGACACATGTTAGCACAATAGTTTACATGCACAAGAAATATAACACACAGAATGAAACTGAAAATTTAAGGCACACAATCCTTCATGTTATGCATATGTGAATAATAGAAGGAATGAGTGCATAAAATAGTTCTGCCACATCAAAAAAACAGCATGCTCATCACAGTGAAACTAACTAGGTTGACATGATTTTCAATGGTAGAGATAATCGATTAATATGTCCTTATGAAATTATGATTTAAACGCTTCCTGCACAGTAAAACTTTAGGAACTGCAAGTGAAAGCTCTCAATGTTCATTTAATAGTGTGTGCATGTACATCTGCTGCCTTTATACTATACAGTTTGTGCACAAAATTGGCATCTTGAACAATTTTGAGAGTTAAACCTATGCAACTTATGAAGGTTAAAATCACTATGAAAGCAAGCAGGACCAGGCAGGTGCCAATAAAAATCTGTGCAAGCCAGATAACTATAACCGAACTGCACACATATAGGGGAGCAAGAGTAACAAAAATCCGGCTGCTGACCCGCATGTCGCGGTATCGAACCCCAGCTCCATTTCCGATGGAGGCAGAAATGCTGTAGGCACGTGTGCTCAGATTTGGGTGTACGTTAAAGAACCCGAAGTGGTCGAAGTTTCCAGTGCCCTTCACTACGGCGTCTCTCATAATCTTATAGTGGTTTTCGGATGTGAAACCCCACATTTAAATCAAGAATAACAGAAATAAACTGCCAACAGAAAAGTTGGGTGCATGTGCTATCTGTAAGTGCTTACACCTTACTACATACAGCATGCTCATTCCATTTTAAATACTGATATTGAAAATAACTGCTCTATTAGGAATGCAAAAGGTAAGGTAGAACTGAACGACTCTACAAAAAGTGACCCTATTATGACATCACGTTTTCTTATAACAAAATTGACTAAGACTCTCAAATATCATTATGCAAAGAAAAATTCTTCAAAAGAACAATCAAGTTTGAAGTCATAATTATTTATATGGCTACTATGACTATAACCAAGAAATCGACCTCAACATGGCTAATGTTAGTTTTTAAGGCCTATGTTCACTAGGCAATGAACTATACCACAAAAAGCACAGCGTTCAGGCAAAGCACCGCACAAAAAAAGAAAGCAGTTCTTTTTGTTATTACCTACAATGCCTTTAAAATGGTATTTTTACCTCTACTTTTCGCTTTTTATCTAAGTAACTGGTGTGCAACAAGTTAGCTGAAAATGCACTGTGTCTCCAAAACCTGTTGGTTGAATCTGAATTTTTAAAAATTGGTGAAGCTTGCACTAAATTAGGCTCCACAAGCCTTGGAACAGTGAGACTACATGACTCTTACGACTACTTTAGTTACTTGTGTATTGTTTCTGGGTTTAAGCATAAAGACAAGGGCTTAAACTGAATTGCTGCTAACAAACAAATGCTTTCGAAATTGCCCGAGCATCAAAGGATGCTGAGCCATTTGTTGATTTTTGCACTGGGCTATTCTACACCAAACATACAAACCATACTGCCTGGCGACCATCACAGATGTATAGTTTGAAAAATGATGGTAATTTACTCTTCTGAAAATAGTTATTTGCAGAAATATTTGGAAGAGAAAAGAGTAGTGGTCACGTGGGTACCTTCAGAATTTCGCAGAATGTCGTGCGGGTGTTATTTGTGAGAAAAATTTCAAAGTACCGCTTTTTCTTGCCATATCAAATTTGATCTACATATTAAGTAAAGATGCTTCTTAATGTATTTGAAGTCAAGTAACATTAGTGCAATTTTTCTGCTACATAGGCTTTGAAGCATTCAGCCAAACTGTTTATCGTTTGCATTTCTTGTATGGCAATACTGCATTTTGTGTGAATATTTGAGCCACAAATACTCACGGCACAGAAGTTATATTTTACGAAAAAAAATAATGTTAGGTCCAGATTACAAATATCACTATATAATCGTTTTTGTCCACATTGAGATGCAATTTGAGCTGTGTGTTTGTCTAATTGAAAATTACCTTTATATGTAAGTTGAAAGCAAATAAACAGTTCTTGTTACATGGCAAGTGTTATGTTACAGTTCTTGTTACATGGCATTACAATTTTTGTTTAAACGAGGAAAATGATTTTTGAAGTCTCCTATTCAGGGCCATGGGGAACTTCGGAACGGAAGCTGTCGTACATCAAATGCAGAAAACAGCCATCATAAGAAAACTTCAAAAATTCATTTCTACTTTAAGACAAAGTGTAATAATATAACTTGCCATATAAAGAGAACTGCTTCCTTGTTTTGATGTGGCGAAAAAATTGCACTAATATTACTGAGCTTCATGCACTATACACAATCACTTTTACTTAATACCAAGACCGAATTTGATGTAGAAGAGGCAGTATTTTTGAAACACTTTACTTTTTACAAACAACACCCAGACGACATCCTGGGAAGTCCAGAAGGCACCAACGTGGCCTAATATTTTGTTCTCTGCGATATACTTTAGCATTTTGCTGTTTTCAGAAAAATACAGTAAACGAGCACAATATTTTTTTTCAAAACACATTTAGGACGGTTGGCAAAATGGCTGAGAATTTTGATGCGTAATTGCCTCACTGCCAGCATTTATTCTTCCGAAGCTCAAGCTATCACCTCTCTGTTACTGCCTCCCTCACATACAATGCCTGCATAGGAAAGAAAAAGAAAGACAGGTCCGACAAAGTTCACAAGGCAAGATATTTTCATGTTCGATAAATTCATTACCACAAACAGCAGCAAAATAACATTCATTTTGAGTAGTCCAAGACACAAGCTATATACCAGCATACTAAGAGCCAAGCACAAACTCTTCAATTGAACATGTGTGGTGATAGACAGGAAGCACTTATTGCAAGACTGATCAGTCTGTAATTAACTAAATGAAGTACAATGCACTGTTCAATCCAACACCACATAGGCATCTTTGCCATAGCAAAGCCATGTGTCATTGATTCATGCACTAGATGGGACAATGCAAATGTAACAAAAAGTGAAAAAAGAAAACAAGGGAAAAAAAGAAGAAAAGGGGGGCTGCAAAGTAGGAGCAGTGTAGCACTACTTTTACTTTGCATTCCCCTTTTCTTTCTTTTTTTTTCTTCTTTTCTATCATTTATCTTTTTTTTTGCTTCCCTTACCCCCAATCTCCGACAGGAGAACACTTTGTATCAGCGCAACCTAACTTGAAAAGAAGCAAGGGCTGCACTCTTCTGCGTTATAGGTTTTTTTTTCAGACAAGCATTTCCAACAGGCACACACGCCTATACCAAAAGATTATGTCATTACTGACCCCATTTAAACTAACACGCCAAGGATGACAAGGTGACTTCTAAAATATAGGTCCTTCTATCGCAACATCGGCCAGCCTGTCTGAAGCACTTCTACTGTTCACCCTGATTACACAACTAGATGTTTCCCTCTGTCGACTCACATCTTCATTTTGGATAACACTAAGACGAGCTTACATTGATGAATACGCACGAAAGTTTAGTGATGTATCATGTATCAGATTAAGCAACTCTGTTAAAAATTATTGATAGCTTGCTTCCAGGCTTTTTATACTGTAGCCTGAAACTTCGTAATGTCTTCTATGCACATGAACCAGATTGACAACGCAATGCACAACATGCTTAAGAATACTGCGAGGAACATGATAACGACAAAACGACCAGCCACCCAAAATTTTCGCTGTACATGTTTATAAAATGTTCATGTACCCCAAACGAGGTGCTTTTGATACAAGCCGAAAAAACCTACAAGTAGGACCTTGGAGTCTTCTGGAAGTAGACGTGTTGCATTTTTTCTGTAGAAGGCTTCAGACCATAAGTGAGGAACAAAACTCCTGTATAATGAAGAATGTTGGCAGCTATCAGTTATAGAAAAACCTAATGCAGCTAATCTTCCCCGACACATCTGTACATTTAGAGAGGTGACGTAGCTTCTGTGATTGTGGCAGTAACACCGACAGGACCAGTGCAAAAATTGGCACTACTTGGCTAGACAAATGTCCAAACATGCCTGCCCGACTCCCTCTAGCCATCCTGGCTGAATCTGACACATGATTTCTTAACTGCTGGCTGGAAAAAAACAAAACCACTGAAGCACTCACAATACACAGCATGAAGTTCCTCTGGAGTGGTCAACTTCGTCTTCTGCGATGAAAGAGAAGCACAGTGTACTGATAAGGCACTCCTTGCAATGGTTTTCAATGCCACACAGTGACCTTGCTGTTCCTGTCGAAGAGAGCTTCAGGAGCTTGGAGGGTGCTTGCTCTTTTCTGGGGGCTGCTGCCGCTCCTCGTTTCTGCTCAAGGTCAACCTG